>JBBDGP010001454.1:1282500-2536486 GCA_037952835.1 Lithobates septentrionalis | reverse complement strand
GGAGGTCCTCCCTACCTCTGTTTGGGCCGCACACATAGCGGTTCTTAGAGGTCATTTGATTAGCATAGCTGCAGCTAAGAACAAGGCTAAACTCTCTGAGATTAAATGCCTGACCAAAGAACTTCATGAGCTATATATAACAAACTTAATAATGCTATATCCCCAGAATTAACTGAACTTATTCAAAGTAAACGCAAAGCTCTTAATTCTTTACTGTCTGAGGACACTGAAAAATCATTAAGATTCTCTAAGGCCAAATTTCTACTACATGGCAACTCATCTTCAGCAATGTTTGCCAGAAAATTGAACCAAGACACTAAACCCCCTCACGTTTACAAACTAAGAGATCAAAAGGAAAATTAGTAACTCATCCCCAAGACGTCCTCCAAATCTTCACCTCCTTCTACAAAAACCTCCTCTCTGGCCCTCAAACTCACCCAAAACACACTGATTTAGGCTGGCTAAACTCTTTACAACTTCCTAAACTTAACCAGCAGCAAACTTCTTCGCTAAGTGAACCCTGCACTGAGGCTGAAATACTGGACATAATAAAATCTCTCAAAACCTCAACAGCACCAGGCCCAGACGGCTTCACAACCACTTATAAAAAATTTGCCTCCCTTTTGTCCCCTAGCCTCACCAAGATGTTCAACCACATCCTATTGGGGGTCATTTCCCAGAGGACATGCTGCTGGCTAATTTATCTCTAATTCCTAAACCTCAAAAGGACCACACCTTACCCCAAAACTTTCGTCCCATCTCGGTTCTTAACAATGACCTTAAATTATTTGGTAGAATGTTGGCAAACAGACTGGCCACAGTTATCACTTCCCTGATCCACACAGAACAGGCAGACAAATTGCCGACAACATCAGATTAGTTACAAACATTGTCCAAGATGCCAACCTCCACTCCCATCCCCTTTATTTACTCAGCCTTGACATCCACAAGGCCTTTGACAGTGTCAATTGGTCTTATCTAAATCATCTATTACCCAAATTTGGTATATCAGAAAAATTTATACATGGCTTTAATGCACTATATCACCTCCCCCAAACCAGAATTAAAATCCCTGGAAGTAACTCCGAATTCTTTCCCCTCAGAAGAGGCACCAGACAAGGCTGTCCACTTTCCCCCCTCCTCTTTGCTCTGGCCATAGAACCCCTTGCAATTGCTATTAGCAATAACCACAACATTAAAGGATATCAAAAAGAATCACATCACTTTAAACTCAGTCTATATGCAGATGATGCTCTACTATTCTTAACAAACCCTCTAGTTTCGATCCTTAATCTCCTCTCTGAACTCCATTCATTCTACAAACTATCCGGTCTCTACATTAATACCAGCAAATGTTCTATATTACCAGTCAATTGTCCCCCTAGCTTACTATCCCTTCTGGAAAAAAAATTCAAATTCCTATGGTCCCAGTACTCCTTCAAATATCTTGGTATTTTTATCACAGCCTCTCATAACTTACTATACAAAACTAACTACCCTCCCCTTTTTTCCCATATAAGCTCATTAATTAAAACCTGGTCGTCCTATCACATTTCCTTCCTCGGAAGGATCTGTGCGTTTAAGATGACCATTCTCCCTAAATTACTATATTATTTTAGGACCCTTCCTATTAATGTACCCAAAACAAAACTTGAATCTCTTCAGCGTGAAATAAATAAATTCATTTGGAATAATAAAAAACCCAGATGTAGTTACTCCCTAATGTATACTGACTGATTCAGCTGGCTCAATGGTTCTCTCCTGCTACTAATATTTCCAGGCTAATCTTTGAGACCTCTTCTATACTCCCTCTAAACCTCAAAGGTGTCCCATGGGCTAATCTAAAATCAAATCACACTTTAATTAAACATAACACGATTATTTCCCACTTCATCCAATTATGGAATAAAATCAAAGATAACTTTAAACTTATATCAGAAACCCCCCCCCCTTATCCTCATTCCTGGGCGATCTCAGACTCCCCCAGGCATTTATAGACAACTCTCTCTTCAACTTGTGGATAAAAAATAATCTCACCACATTAAAGTCTCTTACACTAAATATGAATTTCTCTTCCTTTGCCTCATTGCAATCTAGATTTAAACTCCTCTCTACCGAACTTCCCCAATACAACCTTATCCGAAACTTCTTCTACACTAATTACTCCCTTTATCTCAACCCACCATACACATTATTTGAACATATTTGTATCTCTACTCCTAGAGATAAGGGACTGATCTCTCAAGTTTATAATTATCTCAATAACCTTCACCAACCTGAAAAATCTGGCCCCATGATTCGATGGGAGACAGATATCGGTTGCTCGTTCCCCATTGAGTCATGGACTAAAATGACCAAAAACCTTGGCAAAAGCAACTGTGCTGCTGCATTCAGAAAATCCACCCTTAAACTTTTTATTAGATGGTATATGACACCAGTCAAAATTCATTCCTTCTATCCCACGACATCCCCTGGCTGTTTCAGAGGCTGCCCCATAGAAGGCAACTACATCCATATTTTCTGGAGCTGCAAACATCTGGAGCCAATATGGAACGCAGTTATTAGTAAATTAGAAAAAACACTTAAAAAAAAATGTCCCTCTCATCACAAATCTGCCTCCTCTACGCCTTGGTTCCAGATGTTCCTCTTCCATGTAACCGACTAATTCACCCTCTAATTAGTTCTGTTCAATGGATGATAGCTTTTAACTGGAAGTCACATAATCTTTCTTGGCCCCGGGTTGAATCTAGAATGGAAATTCTCAGACTCTCAGAGAGAATCCATCACACTATATCTGATAGCATGCATACCTATAATGACAAATGGCTATTTTGGTCCTCATGTGATGATGCACTTTAATGTCCATGTACTAGACCTTTTATTGTACTTCTCATGAGATGCCTGTACCCCCTTGGACTTCTCCCTTACCTACCATACAAATGTACTGTACTTTTCGATACTTTATTCTATACCTATGTAATATCTGTGACAACGCTTTATTCTGTACTAATCTCATGGCACCTGTGTACATGTTTTATTCTTGTCTTCCAAATAAAATCTTTTGTAAACAAAAAAAGAAGAAGCTCATAAAAATGCATAACCAGGTGCTAGGCCAATATTTGTCTTGCTCTGTAGACTAAAACTTTCTGTAGACTAAATGTACAAATGAAAATATCAACCAATGTAAAACATTTTCCAGCAGTGCAGCCTACACAAGCATATGCACTTTTTGTTGCTGTCAATCTCTGCCCCATTGAGGGCACCCATTACCTGTCTCAATAAAGAGATGCACAAGTAAAGATGTATTAATGTTCAAGCTGCTTATGGCTTTACATTACATTTTTTACTAGGAGCTTAAACATTTACAGGTAGTGCACTGCTTGCCTAGCATTCCGTTGTATTGCAGCCTAATAGAATACATTGAATTTAATGTTGTTCAACACTTGCCCTTGATTTTATAGAAGAGGTAACATTAAAAAATGAGCTTCAACACCAGGTTGACTTGACCTATAAACTGGATTTGCATAGACCCAAAATGACTGTAATCATTTATACGTACTGTGCTTTCAATGACAGTAAGAATATTTGAAAACAGTGCTCGAAACTCAAAAGTTAGATTGCTTTGAGATTTCGTTGGCTCCTACTGGCATGCGTTATTTGTAATCCATTTATCCCTAATTTTTCCCATTACTATACTGATTTATTTTATTGCCTTGCACATGGGAGAGGAATATTGCAGGTTAGTCCAATGGTATCACAATTTCATTTAATTTGCACTCCACTTGTAAACAAAATGGTCTGATGTAGAGTAATTTAACTTGTTGAATCACAATGATACGATTCCTTCAAGAATAAATGGAATACACTCACTCTTCTTATTCCTGTTGTTATTCCTGGTCTTTAAGATTGCAGAGCAGTTCATTTTTTTAAATATCATTTTTATTTTGAGGTTTTAATTAGGCAGTTCTAAATTATGTCAACAAAGAGCATGCTGAATAACAAAAAGAAAACTATGTTGTGAATTAATTAATTGTGACTGGGATTGGCATTTAGCTTACATAATAAGTAAAAAAAATGAAATTGTAAGGTGGGTATAATTATGCAGTACTCTCCATTACTACCCTCAGTGTTATGTTACGTTAAACCCCTGTAAGCATAATCTGTTCAGGAATAATTACCTTTTGTCAGTTATTTTAATTTTTTTCATTTGTTTTCAGCTTTGTATGCTGTAATGTGAAAATTTTACTCTGTAACTAAGGGCTGCTACACGCAGAGAGTTTATGTGTATGTGACCTTAGTTAAGTTGTACTTGGTGGTTTATATGTAAACCAAAGCAAATACGACAAACTATATGAATGCCATACGTAGTGATGAGCAAACTTCTAAAGTGAAACATGTGCTAACATAAATGTGGAGCCTGATCAACTCCTTCTAAAAAAAATCTACTTTCCTGGCTATATATGGTCCTATTACTTTTGGAGTCGGTGACCAGGAACAAGGCTGCAACTTGTGATCTCAGACATAAGTCTAACCCCTTAATTTCTATACTTGCTTTGAAGCAAGCTGAGTGCAATTAAAATTATTGAAAAAATGCAGAATGAGGAGACCTTAGTGTGGTAACTTAATAAAATCTTATATCATACTTTTGAAAAACTAAAGAAAATTAAATTTGTTGGTGACACTAACTACATTTAACACTACATATACAACTTTAGAGAACTACTTTTAGGGTGATATTTGATGAACTTCTATTTGCTATATACCAAAGGATTGGTATGGATATGCTTGAAAAAAATGTATAGTTGAATGACTTGATTGGGCTCAGCAGATATCCGGTAATATTATAATAGATCCACTATAAAGGCTACTAGCAGCAACTATAAGGGCTCACTGTATCCAACATGAGTGGTTTCCGACACTCCATTGTGAGACACACATTTATTTATTTATTTCGCACTCTTGACCTCACAGATATGTTTTTCATCTTTTTTGGGATAATATACTGGCCTTTTCCTATTAAAAACTCTAGCAACGATTTCCATGTTTACTGGCCAGGAGGGTAAAATACTGGCCAGGTGGCAACCTTACCCACAGATCACTTCCAGACAGAAGCTTGAAGTGGCCAGATATGTTAATTTGAACCCTTTTCTTTATGCCATAGCCCATACAGAAAGTGCTCCCAGCCCTCTCATCACAGCATGCTAAAGAGGGGAGCTGGAGACATGTTGAAGTTATATTTAGGTCACCAGCAGATATGAGATTGTGCAGATAGAAGACATAGGCTGAGGTTTCCCTGACAGGACCACCTGCAACCCTATACCTTTTGGTTACCATCAAAAATTAAAATTGGTATGTGTCACCTTTAGGGAACCTGGAGCCATAGGCTATACTGTTTCTTAGCTCTTTATTGCTGTCTACAGCCTCATTGGAGATTTTACTTCCTTTTACTGTACTTACTAAATAAAGGACAAAGACAACAACAACAAAAAAATATATAATAACTTTTTCTTACTTTACCCAAAAGTTAAACAAAGAAGTTTTGCCAATCAATACACATTAGCTTAACTATGTATTCACAAATACCCAGAAACAAATGGTACATATTTAATAAATGGTTGAGTTTCTTAGAGGCCAAGTGCACATTTGTCAGTTCTCTCACTCTGGAAATAAATGGTAACAACCTCTAAGCAGTAAATATTAAAATAAGGATCATGATGCAACCAGAAGAGAGGGTTTGATAATAAATTCTGCTTATTGTCATATTTTTTTTTATTATTTAACAACCTCAGCTCTGGAAGGTTTTACCCCCTTCATAGACAAGGCATTTTATGCTATTCAGCACTGCATTAATTTAATTGGCAACAACATTGGTCATGCAACATTGTACCCAAATTTATCGTTTTGTTCACACAAATAAAGCTTTCATTTGTTGCTATTTGATCACCATTGTTTTTTTTTATTTTTTGCGATATAAATTAAAAAAAGACTGACAATTTTAATTTAAAAAATCCCAATAAGTGTATATTATTTGGTTTGTGGGAAAGTTATAGTGTCTACAAACTATGGTATATATTTGAAAATTGATCAATTCCAATGTGCTGACAGCCTCATTTCTTGAGGCCCTAAAATGTTAGGGCAGTACAAACTCCCCCCAAATTACCTTTTTTTTTTAAAGTAGACAGTTTAAAGCATTTAGTAAGAGCCATGGCAAGTTTTTTGAAATTGTAATTTTTTGTCACAATTTTTTTTGAAAATGAAAACAATGAACAAAAATGTTTTTTCACTATTTTTTTTACATACTCTCACCAGTACAGCTTCATCATATGACTGATGTGGCAGTGATCAGTGACACTGACTGGTGACAGTATGTTAAAAATAAAAGAATGCTTTATTCAATTTCTTAAACATTTTCATTTTTTAACCTTGTTTACTATTATTTATTTTACATGGTACAGGGTGCTGTGACTGGCAGGGGTACCATGTGATAGCCGTGGGCCAATCACAGCATGGGAAACACAGCTGTTATGAATGAATTCATTCATAACAGCTTTGTTGACATTGTGATCATGTGATCGCGCAGCCATCACACGAGCACCAAGCCCCAAGTACCAGAATTCGCAAGCCGCTCCAGTGGAGCGCTCCTAAAAGCATACCTAAACCGAAGCAAGCACAATGTTGTACATATACTGCCCCGCCGCAGTATATGTACTGTGGAAGGTTAATTATTTTGTCATCATTTTTAATTATTTGATTTGATTTGATTTCTTATTTATTTTGTTACTGTTGATAATTTTTAACTACCAATCATAATTCAACCACAAAGATAAATGTAATAACTCAGCGCTAAAACAATAATAATAAATAGAAGGCTGCTAGCTGCTAGGTAAGCATAGAAAAAAACCTAAATATAACAATAACAGAGGTGCAGTACCTTAAAATAGCAACAGGAAATTAAAAAATCAAGTAAATTATAAATGAAAACATCCACTATAAATCATGTGCATAAAAAACGTGAAAGTGAAAATCACACACAAAAAATGCATAAATAAGCTAAAAAGTCCTTTAACCACTTAAGGACCGGACCATTATGCTGCTTAAGGACCAGAGGACTTTTTCCAATTTGGCCCTGCGTCGCTTTAACTGCTAATTGCGCGGTCATGCAATGCTGTACCCAAACGAAATTTGCGTCCTTTTCTTCCCACAAATAGAGCTTTCTTTTGATGGTATTTGATCACCTCTGCCGTTTTAATTTTTTGCGCTATAAACGGAAAAAGACCGAAAATTTTGAAAAAAAAAAGATATTTTCTACTTTTTGTTATAAAAAAAATCCAATCAAATCAATTTTAGTCATACATTTAGGCCAAAATGTATTCGGCCACATGTCTTTAGTAAAAAAAATGTCAATAAGCGTATATTTATTGGTTTGTGCAAAAGTTATAGCGTCTACAAACTAGGGTACATTTTCTGGAATTTACACAGCTTTTAGTTTATGACTGCCTATGTCATTTCTTGAGGTGCTAAAATGGCAGGGCAGTACAAAACCCCCCCAAATGACCCCATTTTGGAAAGTAGACACCCCAAGGAAATTGCTGAGAGGCATGTTGAGCCCATTGAATATTAATTTTTTTTGTCCCAAGTGATTGAATAATGACAAAAAAAAAAGTTACAAAAAGTTGTCAATAAATGATATATTGCTCACAAAGGCCATGGGCATATGTGGAATTGCACCCCAAAATACATTCAGCTGCTTCTCCTGAGTACGGGGATACCACATGTGTGGGACTTTTTGGGAGCCTAGCCGCGTACGGGGCCCCGAAAACCAATCATCGCCTTCAGGATTTCTAAGGGCGTAAATTTTTGATTTTACTCCTCACTACCTATCACAGTTTTGAAGGCCATAAAATGCCCAGATGGCACAAACCCCCCCCCCCAAATGACCCCATTTTGGAAAGTAGACACCCCAAGCTATTTGCTTTGAGGCATGTTGAGTCCATGGAATATTTTATATTTTGACACAAGTTGCGGGAAAGTGACAATTTTTTTTTTTTTTTGCACAATGTTGTCACTAAATGATATATTGCTCACACAGGCCATGGGCATATGTGGAATTGCACCCCAAAATACGTTTAGCTGCTTCTCCTGAGTATGGGGATACCACATTTGTGGGACTTTTTGGGAGCCCAGCCGCGTACGGGGCCCCGAATACCAATCACCGCCTTCAGGATTTCTAAGGGTGTAAATTTTTGATTTCACTCTTCACTGCCTATCACAGTTTCGGAGGCCATGGAATGCCCAGATGGCACAAACCCCCCCCAAATGACCCCATTTTGGAAAGTAGACACCCCAAGCTATTTGCTGAGAGGCATGGTGAGTATTTTGCAGCTCTCATTTGTTTTTCAAAATGAAGAAAGACAAGAAAAAAAATGTTTTTTTTCTTTTTTCAATTTTCAAAACTTTGTGACAAAAAGTGAGGTCTGCAAAATACTCACTATACCTCTCAGCAAATAGCTTGGGGTGTCTACTTTCCAAAATGGGGTCATTTGGGGGGGGGGGTTGTGCCACCTGGGCATTCCATGGCCTCCAAAACTGTGATAGGCAGTGAAGAGTGAAATCAAAAATTTACGCACTTAGAAAGCCTGAAGGCGTGCTTGGATTTGGGGTCCCGTACGCGGATAGGTTCCCAAAAAGTCTCACACATGTGGTATCCCCGTACTCAGGAGAAGCAACAGAATGCATTTTGGGGTGTCATTTCACATATTCCCATGGCATGTTTGAGCAATATATCATTTAGTGACAACTTTGTTAAAAAAAAAATTGTCTTTTTCCCGCAACTTGTGTCACAATCTAAAATATTCCATGGACTCGACATGCCTCTCAGCAAGTAGCTTGTGGTGTCTACTTTCCAAAATGGGATCATTTGGGGGGGTTTTGAACTGTCCTGGCATTTTATGCACAACATTTAGAAGCTTATGTCACACATCACCCACTCTTCTAACCACTTGAAAACAAAGCCCTTTCTGACATTTTTTGTTTACATGAAAAAATTATTTTTTTTTGCAAGAAAATTACTTTGAACCCCCAAACATTATATATTTTTTTTAAAGCAAATGCCCTACAGATTAAAATGGTGGGTGTTTCATTTTTTTTTTCATACAGTATTTGCGCGGCGATTTTCAAAAACATTTTTTTGGGAAAAAACACACTTTTTTAAATTTTAATGCACTAAAACACACTATATTGCCCAAATGTTTGATGAAATAAAAAAGATGATCTTAGGCCGAGTACATAAATACCAAACATGACATGCTTTAAAATTGCGCACAAACGTGCAGTGGCAACAAACTAAATACATTTTAAAAGCCTTTAAAAGCCTTTACAGGTTACCACTTTAGATTTACAGAGGAGGTCTACTGCTAAAATTACTGCCCTCGATCTGACCTTCGCGGTGATACCTCACATGCATGGTGCAATTGCTGTTTACATTTGACGCCAGACCAACGCTTGCGTTCGCCTTTGCGCGAGAGCAGTGGGGGACAGGGGTGCTTTTTTTTTTTTTCTCTTTATTATTTTTTTGCTTTTTTATCTTATTTTTAAACTGTTCCTTTCATTATTTTTTTTTTTATCATTTTTATTGTTATCTCAGGGAATGTAAATATCCCCTATGATAGCAATAGGTAGTGACAGGTACTCTTTTTTGAAAAAACTGGGGTCCATTAGACCCTAGATCTCTCCTCTGCCCTCAAAGCATCTGACCACACCAAGATCGGTGTGATAAAATGCTTTCTTAATTTCCCAATGGCGCTGTTTGCATCAGGCGAAATCTAAGTCCTGAAATGCTCATAGCTTCCGGTTTCTTAGGCTATAGAGATGTTTGGAGCCACTAAGGTCTCTGATCAGCTCTATGGTCAGCTGGCTGAATCACCGGCTGCATTCTCAGGTTCCCTGTTGGGACAGGAGAGCCAGAGAAAAACATGGAAGATGGTGGGGGAGGGCATTCCCTCCCACTGCTTGTAAAAGCAGTCTAGAGGCTAATTAGCCGCTAGGATTGCTTTTACATGAAAGCCGACTGCTGGCTGAAAAGAATGATACCAAGATGATACCTAAACCTGCAGGCATCATTCTGGTATAATCACTCAAAGTCCAGCAACATACCAGTACATTGCTGGTCCTTGTTGGGCATATATTGTAAACTTTTTTTTCATGCAGCCTGTGGGCTGCATGAAAAAAAGAGATTGATCCCCACCATTAGAATACCTCCCTTCATCCACCCACTTCTAATGATGGGCATACATGCACCGTATATATATGCCGAAGCATGGGGGCATCCTCCCTCAAAAGTTAGGAGCAAATCGCTCCTCCGCCCTCTGCTGCCCCCACGCTTCAGCATATATGCTGAAGTATGTAACTGTGGTGGTGAAATCACCTCCGACAGTGCTGGAGTCACGGCTTTATGTATCGTGGGAGCAAACGCTGTTGCTGTCAAGATAAATAAATCTGCTCTGCAGCTGAATGGCGTACCTGAAAACAAAAAAATGGTTACCAATAAAACACAGTAAACAGTAAAGTATAAAAAAATTGCATATCTGAAAAGCAAACATGGTAAAACATAATAACAATAAAACATTGCAGAATAGAATACAGTAAAAAAGAGCAGAACAATAGAGAGAGAATAGAGAGAGAGAGAACAATAAAACAACAACTATTTTTTTTTTTTTTTTTTATATATATATATTTTTTGTGTTTTTATTTTTTTGCTCTTTTTTTTTTTTTTTTTTTTTACACTTTTTTTTGCAACTATAACTTTTGTAATTGGTACCAGGTTTGGGTCTCTCATAATGAGATGGCATCTTGAGAGACCCTGTGTTAGTGTGCCTAGTCTGTGCAGTGCTGTCCCCTATGCTAATACTCAACTAGTGAATGGTAGTGTTCAAAACATTCACCAATGCATAGACCAGGATTGTCAGGACAGGAGGGACAATAATACCGGGTGTCACGCCTATATCCGCGCTTGCTGCGGCATCTTCTTTGGGGGGCTCATTGGGTAGGGGTACTCGGGAGGACATAAGGAAAATGCCTCTCATGCAGCCGGCTTACAGCATTTGGTTGGGGAAGGTGAGGTGGAGCACCGTCTGGAAACAGAAGGGCTCTGACAATCTCTTCCTGGAATTTAAGGAAGGATCCAGTCCCTCCTGAAGCTTTGTATAGCACATGAGCATTCAGCAAAGCCAATTGAAATAAATAAAGACACTTTCTTGTACCAGCGTCTGGCCTTACAGGCAACTAGGTACGGCACCAACAACTGGTCGTTGAGGTCCACCCCTCCCATATTTTGGTTATATTCGTGGACACAGAGGGGTTTTTCCACAACACCAGTCGCCATAGTAATTTGGACCGTCGTGTCTGCATGAAGGGAGGTAAGAACAAAAACATTCTTATTATCCCTCCACTTCATAGCGAGCAAGTTATTACACTTGAAGCAGGCTCTCTCCCCCAGCCTAAGATGGGAATCTACAAGCTGCTGGGGAAAGCCCCGGCGATTAGGTCACACGGTGCCAACATGCTCCAATCTGTTGATCAAAAAGGTGACTAAAATGTGGCACGCTCGTGTAATGATTGTCCACATACAAGTGGTACCCTTTTCCGAATAAGGGTGACACCAAGTCCCACACAATCTTGCCAGCGCTTCCTATGTAGTCAGGGCAGTTTGTCAGCTCTACGTGACTATCTTTGCCCTCGTAAACCATAAAACTACATGTATAGCCTGTGGCCCTGTCACAGATCTTATACATCTTGACCCCGTATCTGGCACGCTTGCTGGGAAGGTACTGTTTGAATGACAAGCGGCCAGAAAACTTAATCAGGGACTCATCAACGCAGACAACTTGATGGGGAGTAAACAAGTCTGCAAAACGTTGGTTGAAGTGGTTTACGAGGAGCCGAATTTTGTAGAGCCGATCATATTCAGGGTCTCCACGAGGACGACAGAGTTCATTGTTGTTGAAGTGCATGAACCGCAAAATCTGCTCGTATCGTGCCCTGGTCATGGAGGCAGAGAACAAGGGCATATGGTGAATTTGGTCAGTGGACCAACATGACTGCAACTCACTCTTTTTAGTTATGCCCATGTTGAAGGAAAGGCCCAGAAAGAGCTCAAATTCGGAGACCGTAATTGGTCTCCAATCTCTGGCAAGGGAGCACTGGGGAATAGTGGCAATGTGTTGACCAGCGTATAAATTGCTTTGGTCCACAATAGATCTATAGAGATCTTTGGTGAAAAACAGCGAATAAAAATCCAGTGGCGTAAAATCAACTGTTCCCGCATGAATGGCCAGTGAATGGGGGAAGTGCGGGTGCTGCAGAAGTGGTGGGTTCCCAATTCGGATTGGCGAATGCAGCAGGAAGGGCACTATGGGCACGACGGGCCTCTGTTCGTCTTCTTGGTGGCAGCGGGACACTACTTGTGCTTGCCACCTCGCCAGCTCGAACTGCACTTATGGGACTCGCCACGTCACCAAGTGTTACTGCAGTGCTGGATGTACGACCAGGGTGTACTAGGCCGCCGGTGCTTGCCAGTTCACCAGAAGGAATAGCTGCACTAGTACTGCTCTGCTCCATATGAGGGACCTGCGGTTCTTGCACATCAAGGACAGAAGAAGAAGTTCGGGGTCTGGTACCCCTGACCTTGGCAGGGACCACAACTCCGTCGTCAGAGCTATCTGTCACGGAGCCGCTGTCCTCTACAGGATCGTATTCTGAGCCTGAATCTGACATATGAGTGACTTCCTCTTCACTATCTGTCATGCTCAGAAACGTGTAGGCCTCTTCACTAGTGTACCTTCGATTTGCCATTTTGGGCTCTAAATTTAGTGGTACACTAGTGAGACTCACAGGCAAAAAAGCTCCTGACTGTTAGCTACTGTATCAAAACGCTACCAATAAAAACTGTTAGCGATCGCAGGGATCAGGCCTGACTCTGCGAACGCTGCAGTTATGTGTGTTTAGTGTTTTGTAAGTGACAGTGATCGATCGATACTGCACTTGGGTGAGCTGGGCAGGGCTGGGCCGAGGGGCAAAACGCAGGTGCTAGCAGGTATCTGGGCTGATCCCGCTAACACTGTGTTTATGGGAACCCTAAACTGCTGGGGATGCTAGTATAGATCTGATCGGATCAGATATTGATCCGTTCAGATACTATAGCACTAAGGAAGGTGTATGCTGCGTGCGTGGGTGTTAGCGGCACTGGCGCTAACCTGGCGCTGCCTGGGGCAACGCAGACCTTTTCTGACCCTAAAAACTTAACTTATATCACCCCCGGGCAATTAGGGGGTTAAACCTTTATTAGATATTAAACGGCGGGTGCCCTAAAACTATAATAAACAAACTAACTAACCAGCGTCATCCGTAACAGTTATACGGTGATCACTGGTGAAAGGGTTAACTATAGGGCAATCAGGGGGTTAAAACCTTTATTAAGGTAGTATATGGGGGTCCCTGTCGCTATAAAACGCTGACGGCAAACCTATATACTTACCCCCCTAACTAGCGTCACCTGTGTCACTAATACAGCGATCAGAAAAAAGATTGCTTAGTGACATCGGCGACGGGGGGTGATCAAGGGGTTGACCTTTATTAGGGGGGGGTTAAGGGGGTATCCTAGACCTAATACTAACTGATAGTAAATATGGTATTCCTGCGCTACCATGCAAATGGGAAAGCTATATAAGAGGGGGGGTTTGGACAAGTAGCTAGCAACGGAAAGGGTCCAACCTGGCCCTAAAGAGTAAATAGAATAAAACAGAGGGGGGTGGTGCTGCGCTAGTCCTATTGTGAGAGAATCTAAAAATTACCAAGTATTACCAATTACTAATAAAGTATTAATAAAATGGCATATTGCCTAGTTTAGAAGGTGGGTAATATAGATGAGTCATGTGTTGTAAAGAAATCAGCTGCATATGTGGGTAAACATGAGATGGAGGCTCCAGGTGTGAGGAGTAAATTTACAACTAATTCCAGATGCAGACCCTGCATCTACGGTGTGAACAGCAATAGAGATGCATGTGAAAAACGCACATAAATGGAAAAACTTGACTATAACACATAAAGTGCGCCGCACTCTAGTGGAGAGTACCTCTAATGCCGCGTACACACGGTCGGACTTTTCATCTACAAAAGTCCAACGGACGCTGACGGACTAAAGCTGGCTCGTAATCCGATCGTGTGTGGGCTTCTCCGGACTTTCAACTGACTTTTTTAGCCTCAAATCCGACGTACTTTAGATTTGAAACATGCTTCAAATCTTTCCGACGGACTCGAGTCCGGTCGAAAAATCCGCTCGTCTGTATGCTAGTCCGACGGACAAAAACCCACGCTAGGGCAGCTATTGGCTACTGGCTATGAACTTCCTTATTTTAGTCCGGTGTACGTCATCACGTAAGAATTCGACGGACTTTTGTGTGATCGTGTGTAGGCAAGTCTGTTCGTTAGAAAGTCCGCCGCAAGTCCGTCGAAAGTCCGCCAAAAGTCCGTCGAAAGTCTGTCGGACAGGCTGTCGGACTTTTGTAGCTGAAAAGTCCGACCGTGTGTACGCGGCATAAGCGTTTGAAATAATCCCAGTAAAGTGATAAATATGCAAAGTGACAACACATTCAAATAAAATAATCACATAAATAAACATAAACCACACTATGTCTCTGCCCAGCAACACCGCTATTATACAAGACATGGGCTCCCAACAAACAGGTAATTGTTTGGAAATTTGGATAAACACCCAAACAGTCAACCCAGAACTTGTTTTCGGACTGAACTTTGAGCAATTTGAGAAATTTGAGAAATTTGGTGTTATCGCTCTCATTCTCTCATACTGGTCACTGGAAGTTCAACATGGCACCCTCATGGCAAAGAACTCTCTGAGGATCTGAAAAAAAGAATTGTTGCTCTACATAAAGATGGCCTAGGTTATAAGAAGATTGCCAAGACCCTGAAACTGAGCTGCAGCACGGTGGTCAAGAAGTTTAGTGCATGTGCTCAGCGCCATATCTAGAGGTTGTCTTTGGGAAATAGATGTAAGAGTGCTGCCAGCATTGCTGCAGAGGTCGAAGGGGTGGGGGGTCAGCCTCTCAGTGCTAAGACCATACGCCGCACGCTGCATCAAATTGGTCTGTATGGCTGACATCCCAGAAGGAAGCCTCTTCTAAAGATGATGCACAAGAAAGCCCACAAACAGTTTGCTGAAGACAAGCAGACTAAGGACATTGAATACTGGAACCATGCCCTGTGGTGTGATGAGACCAAGATAAACTTATTTGGTTCAGATGGTGACAAGCATGTGTGGCGGAAACTAGGTGAGGAATACAAAGACAAGTGTGTCTTGCCTACAGTCAAGCATGGTGGTGGGAGTGTCATGGTCTGGGGCTGCATGAGTGCTGCCAACACAGTTCATTGAGGGAACCATGAATGCCAACATGTACTGTGACATACTGAAGCAGAGCATGATCCCCTCCCTTCAGAGACTGGGTCACAGGGCAGTATTCCAACGTGATAACGACCCCAAACACACCTCCAAGACAATCACTGCCTTGCTAAAGAAACTGAGGGTAAAGGTGATGGACTGGCCAAGCATGTCTCTAGACCTAAACCCTATTGAGCATCTGTGGAGCATCCTCAAACGGAAGGTGGAGGAGCGCAAGGTCTCTAACTTTAATCAGCTCTGTGATGTCGTAATGGGGGAGTGGAAGAGGACTCCAATGGCAACCTGTGAAGCTCTGGTGAACTCCATGCCCAAGAGGGTTAAGGCAGTGCTGGAAAATAATGGTGGCCACACAAAATATTGACACTTTGGGCCCAATTTCGACATTTTCACTTAGGGGTGTACTCACTTTTGTTGCCAGAGGTTTAGACTTTAATGGCTGTGTGCTGAGTTATTTTATGGGGACAGCAAATTTACATTTTATACAAGCTGTACACTCACTACTTAACCACTTCAGCCCCAGAAGGATTTACCCCCTTCCTGACCAGAGCACTTTTTACAATTTGGCACTGTGTCACTTTAACTGCTAATTGCGTGGTCATGCAATGCTTTACCCAAACAAAATTTGCGTCCTTTTCTTCCCACAAATAGAGCTTTCTTTTGATGGTATTTGATCACCTCTGGGGTTTTTATTTGTTTGCCCTATAAATGGAAAAAACCGAATATTTTGAAAAAAAATGATATTTTTTACTTTTTGTTATAAAAAAAATCCAATAAACTCAATTTTAGTCATACATTTAGGCCAAAATGTATTCGGCCACATGTCTTTGGTAAAAAAAAATGTCAATAAGTGTATATTTATTGATTTGCGCAAAAGTTATAGTGTCTACAAACTAGGGTACACTGCAATTTACACAGCTTTTAGTTTATGACTGCCTATGTCATTTCTTGAGGTGCTAAAATGGCAGGGCAGTACAAACCCCCCCCCCAAATGACCCCATTTTGGAAAGTAGACACCCCAAGGAAATTGCTGAGAGGCATGTTGAGCCCATTGAATATTAATTTATTTTTGTCCCAAGTGATTGAATATGCCATGGGCATATGTGGAATTGCACCCCAAAACACATTTAGCTGCTTCTCCTGAGTGTGGGGATACCACATGTGTGTTACTTTTTGGGAGCCTAGCCGCGTACGGGGCCCCGAAAACCAAGCACCACCTTCAGGATTTCTAAGGGCGTAAATTTTTGATTTCACTCCTCACTACCTATCACAGTTTTGAAGGCCATAAAATGCCAAGATGGCACAACCCCCCCTCCCCCAAATGACCCCATTTTGGAAAGTAGACACCCCCAGCTATTTGCTGAGAGGCATGTTGAGTCCATGGAATATTTTATATTTTGACACAAGTTGCGGGAAAATGACAAACTTTTTTTTTTTGCACAAAGTTGTCACTAAACGATATATTGCTCACACAGGCCATGGGCATATGTGGAATTGCACCCCAAAATACATTCTGCTTATTCTCCTGAGTACGAGGATACCACATGTGTGGGACTTTTTGGGAGCCTAGCCGCGTACGGGGCCCCGAAAACCAAGCACCGCCTTCAGGATTTCTAAGGGCTCACTACCTATCAGTTTTGAAGGCCATAAAATGCCCAGATGGCACAAAACCTCCCCCAAATGACCCCATTTTGGAAAGTAGACACCCCAAGCTATTTGCTGAGAGGCATGTTGAGTCCATGGATATTTTATATTTTGACACAAGTTGCGGGAAAATTTTTTACACAAAGTTGTTACTAAATGATATATTGCTCAAACATGCGTGGGCATATGTGGAATTACACCCCAAAATACATTCTGCTGCTTCTCCTGAGTATGGGGATACCACATGTGTGGGAATATCACAGTTTCGAAGGCCATAAAATGCCAAGATAGCACAAACCCCCCCAAATGACCCCATTTTGGAAAGTAGACACCCCAAGCTATTTGCTGAGAGGCATGGTGAGTATTTTGCAGCTCTCATTTGTTTTTGAAAATGAAGAAAGACAAGAAATTTTTTTTTTCTTTTTTCAATTTTCACAACTTTGTGACAAAGTGAGGTCTGCAAAATACTCACTATACCTCTCAGCAAATAGCTTGCGGTGTCTATTTTCCAAAATAGGGTCATTTGGGGGGGGGGGGGGGTTGTGCCACCTGGGCATTCCATGGCCTCTGAAACTGTAATGGGCAGTGAAGAGTGAAATCAAAAATTTACGCCCTTAGAAAGCCTGAAGGCGGTGCTTGGTTTTCGGGGTCCCGTACGCGGCTAGGCTCCCAAAAAGTTTTACACATGTGGTATCCCCGTACTCAGGAGAAGCAACAGAATGTATTTTGGGGTGTCATTTCACATATTCCTATGGCATGTTTGAGCAATATATCATTTAGTGACAACTTTGTTAAAAAAAAAAAATTGCCTTTTTCCCGCAACTTGTGTCACAATCTAAAATATTCCATGGACTCGACATGCCTCTCAGCAAGTAGCTTGGGGTGTCTACTTTCCAAAATGGGGTCATTTGGGGGGGTTTTGAACTGTCCTGGCATTTTATGCACAACATTTAGAAGCTTATGTCACACATCACCCACTCTTCTAACCACTTGAAGACAAAGCCCTTTCTGACATTTTTTGTTTACATGAAAAAATTATTTTTTTTTGTAAGAAAATTACTTTGAACCCCCAAACATTATATATATTTTTTTAAAGCAAATGCCCTACAGATTAAAATGGTGGGTGTTTCATTGTTTTTTTTCATACAGTATTTGCGCAGCGATTTTTCAAACACATTTTTTTGGGAAAAAACACACTTTTTTAAATTTTAATGCACTAAAACACACTATATTGCCCAAATGTTTGATGAAATAAAAAAGATGATCTTAGGCCGAGTACATAAATACCAAACATGACATGCTTTAAAATTGCGCACAAACGTGCAGTGGCAACAAACTAAATACATTTTAAAAGCCTTTAAAAGCCTTTACAGCTTACCACTTTACATTTACAGAGGAGGTCTACTGCTAAAATTACTGCCCTCGATCTGACCTTCGCGGTGATACCTCACATGCATGGTGCAATTGCTGTTTACATTTGACGCCAGACCAATGCTTGCGTTCGCCTTTGCGCGAGAGCAGGGGGGACAGGGGTGCTTTTTTTTTTTTTCTCTTTATTATTTTTTTGCTTTTTTATCTTATTTTTAAACTGTTCCTTTCATATTTTTTTTTTAATCATTTTTATTGTTATCTCAGGGAATGTAAATATCCCCTATGATAGCAATAGGTAGTGACAGGTACTCTTTTTTGAAAAAACTGGGGTCTATTAGACCCTAGATCTCTCCTCTGCCCACAAAGCATCTGACCACACCAAGATCGGTGTGATAAAATGCTTTCCCAATTTCCCAATGGCGCTGTTTGCATCTGGCGAAATCTAAGTCCTGAAATGCTCGTAGCTTCCGGTTTCTTAGGCCATGGAGATGTTTGGAGCCACTCTGGTCTCTGATCAGCTCTATGGTCAGCTGGCTGAATCACCGGCTGCATTCTCAGGTTCCCTGTTGGGACAGGAGAGCCAGAGAAAAACATGGAAGGTGGTGGGGGAGGGCATTCCCTCCCACTGCTTGTAAAAGCAGTCTAGAGGCTAATTAGCCGCTAGGATTGCTTTTACATGAAAGCCGACTGCTGGCTGAAAAGAATGATACCAAGATGATACCTAAACCTGCAGGCATCATTCTGGTATAACCACTCAAAGTCCAGCAACATACCAGTACGTTGCTGGTCCTTGTTGGGCATATATTGTAAACTTTTTTTTCATGCAGCCTGTGGGCTAAACGAAAAAAAGAGATTGATCCCCACCATTAGAATACCTCCCTTCATCCACCCACTTCTAATGATGGGCATACATGCACCGTATATATATGCCGAAGCATGGGGGCATCCTCCCGCAAAAGTTAGGAGCAAATCGCTCCTCCGCCCACTGCTGCCCCCACGCTTCAGCATATATGCTGAAGTATATAACTGTGGTGGTGAAATCACCTCCGACAGCGCTGGAGTCACGGCTTTATGTATCGTGGGAGCAAACGCTGTTGCTGTCAAGATAAATAAATCCGCTCTGCAGCTGAATGGCATACCTGAAAACAAAAAAATGGTTACCAAAAAAACACAGTAAACAGTAAAGTATAAAAAAATTGCATATCTGAAAAGCAAACATGGTAAAACATAATAACAATAAAACATTGCAGAATAGAATACAGTAAAAGAGAGCAGAACTATAGAGAGAGAATAGAGAGAGAGAGAGAGAGAGAGAGAGAGAGAGAGAGAGAGAACAATAAAACGACAACTATTTTTGGTTTTTTTATTTTATATTTTTTTTGTGTTTTTATTTTTTTGCTTTTTTTTTTTTTACACTTTTTTTTGCAACCATAACTTTTGTAATTAAAACTAAAACAATGTGTCTGCGCTAGAAAAAAATCACATCAATCAAAAGTGCAGCAATAATAAACATAAGCAACATAGGTGTTTAACAAATAATACACTTGAGTGAAAATACCCCTAAGTACTAGAGTATAAAGTGCACAGTGCTATATAAAACACACAATGTGAGTGATCAATCAAAAAACATATCGCATAAATAATGAATCAAATGAAATGTAAAGGGATATAACTCTTGGTGAATGAAATAAAGTCCAAAACAGTATATATCCAGAAATATAAGAGTGCCCAGAAGAAACATAGTCCGAAGATTTAGTGAAATTCACATATCCTTCCTTCCAAAAGTGTATCACCAAGAAACATGCTGTAGTGTCTTCCAGCCACCCCCACAGGTGTATATGTTCACCTTCCTGTGTGTGACACAGCGATTAAACTATGTCAAACAAAGCCTTGGAGCCACTCCTGTGCTCATTTGGAACCAGCTGTGCAGACCTCCAATGCTCTCAAACGAAGATAATATATGCAAAAGAAAAAAACTCCATAGCGCAATATTGCAAGGTGTAATAAAAGGATTTTAATAAAATAGTTCTCTCCCCTTGCTGGGGTACTCACATACTATGGGTGCGTGAGTGCACCATCCTTAACAAACAAAGAACGGTCAATCTCGCGGTGTGGCGTGCGATGCGGTGTGTGTATCGAAACTCTCCTTCTCCCTCTCTGCTGACAGCTCCGTCCAGGCCCCTCCCCTACGCGTGTTCGGCACCGGGACCACGTGCCTTCATCAGGGGGAAATCATAACTTTTGTAATTGGTACCAGGTTTGGGTCTTTCATAATGCGATGGCATCTTGAGAGACCCTGTGTTAGTGTGCCTAGTCTGTGCAGTGCTGTACCCTATGCTAATACTCAACTAGTGAATGGTAGTGTTCAAAACATTCACCAATGCATAGACCAGGATTGTCAGGACAGGAGGGACAATAATACCGGGTGTCACGCCTATATCCGCGCTTGCTGCAGACACGACATCTTCTTTGGGGGGCTCATTGGGTAGGGGTACTCGGGAGGACATAAGGAAAATGCCTCTCATGCAGCCGGCTTACAGCATTTGGTTGAGGAAGGTGAGGTGGAGCACCGTCTGGAAACAGAAGGGCTCTGACAATCTCTTCCTGGAATTTAAGGAAGGATCCAGTCCCTCCTGAAGCTCTGTATAGCACATGAGCATTCAGCAAAGCCAATTGAAATAAATAAAGACACTTTCTTGTACCAGCGTCTGGCCTTACGGGCAACTAGGTACGACGCCAACAACTGGTCATTGAGGTCCACCGCTCCCATATTTTGGTTATATTCGTGGACACAGAGGGGTTTCTCCACAACACCAGTCGCCATAGTAATTTGGACCATCATGTCTGCATGAAGGGAGGTAAGAACGAAAACATTCTTATTATCCCTCCACTTCATAGCGAGCAAGTTATTACACTTGAAGCAGGCTCTCTCCCCCAGCCTAAGATGGGAATCTACAAGCCGCTGGGGAAAGCCCCGGCGATTAGGTCACACGGTGCCAACATGCTCCAATCAGTTGATCAAAAAGGTGACTAAAAAGTGGCACGCTTGTGTAATAATTGTCCACATACAAGTGGTACCCCTTTCCGAATAAGGGTGACACCAAGTCCCACACAATCTTTCCAGCGCTTCCTATGTAGTCAGGGCAGTTTGTCAGCTCTATGTGACTATCTTTGCCCTCGTAAACCATAAAACTACATGTATAGCCTGTGGCCCTGTCACAGATCTTATACATCTTGACCCCGTATCTGGCACGCTTGCTGGGAAGGTACTGTTTGAATGACAAGCGGCCAGAAAACTTAATCAGGGACTCATCAACGCAGACAACTTGATGGGGAGTAAACAAGTCTGCAAAACATTGGTTGAAGTGGTTTACGAGGAGCCGAATTTTGTAGAGCCGATCGTATTCAGGGTCTCCACGAGGACGACAGAGTTCATTGTTGTTGAAGTGCATGAACCGCAAAATCTGCTCGTATCGTGCCCTGGTCATGGAGGCAGAGAACAAGGGCATATGGTGAATTGGGTCAGTGGACCAACATGACCGCAACTCACTCTTTTTAGTTATGCCCATGTTGAGGGAAAGGCCCAGAAAGAGCTCAAATTCGGAGACCGTAATTGGTCTCCAATCTCTGGCAAGGGAGCACTGGGGAATAGTGGCAATGTGTTGACCAGCGTATAAATTGCTTTGGTCCACAATAGATCTATAGAGATCTTTGGTGAAAAACAGCGAATAAAAATCCAGTGGCGTAAAATCAACTGTTCCCACATGAATGCCGGGTTGGCCAGTGAATGGGGGAAGTACGGGTGCTGCAGAAGTGGTGGGTTCCCAATTCGGATTGGCGAATGCAGCAGGAAGGGCACTATGGGCACGACGGGCCTGTATTCGTCTTCTTGGTGGCAGCGGGACACTACTTGTGCTTGCCACCTCGCCAGCTTGAACTGCACTTATGGGACTCGCCACGTCACCAAGTGTTACTGCAGTGCTGGATGTACGACCAGGGTGTGCTAGGCCGCTGGTGCTTGCCAGTTCACCAGAAGGAATAGTGGCATTAGTACTGCTCTGCTCCATACGAGGGACCTGCGGTTCTTGCACATCAAGGACAGAAGAAGAAGTTCGGGGTCTGGTACGCCTGACCTTGGCAGGGACCACAACTCCGTCGTCAGAGCTATCTGTCATGGAGTCGCTGTCCTCTACAGGATCGTATTCTGAGCCTGAATCTGACAGATGAGTGACTTCCTCTTCACTATCTGTCATGCTCAGAAACGTGTAGGCCTCTTCACTAGTGTACCTTCGATTTGCCATTTTGGGCTCTAAATTTAGTGGTAAACTAGTGAGACTCACAGGCAAAAAAGCTCCTGACTGTTAGCGACTGTATCAAAACGCTACCAATAAAAACTGTTAGCGATCGCAGGGATAAGGCCTGAATCTGCGAACGCTGCAGTTATGTGTGTTTAGTGTTTTGTAAGTGACAGTGATCGATCGATACTGCACTTGGGTGAGCTGGGAAGGGCTGCGCCAAGGGGCAAAACGCAGGTGCTAGCAGGTATCTGGGCTGATCCCGCTAACACTGTGTTTATGGGAACCCTAAACTGCTGGGGATGCTAGTATAGATCTGATCGGATCAGATATTGATCCGTTCAGATACTATAGCACTAAGGAA
Source organism: Lithobates septentrionalis (assembly GCA_037952835.1). Classification (NCBI taxonomy): domain Eukaryota; kingdom Metazoa; phylum Chordata; class Amphibia; order Anura; family Ranidae; genus Lithobates; species Lithobates septentrionalis. Next base: position 2,513,346 of record JBBDGP010001454.1, on the reverse strand, counting down.
GGTGTATGCTGCATGCGTGGGTGTTAGCGGGACTGGCGCTAACCTGACGCTGCCTGGGGCGACGCAGACCTTATCTGACCCTAAAAACTTAACTTATATCACCCCCGGGCAATTAGGGGGTTAAACCTTTATTAGATAATAAACGGCGGGTGCCCTAAAACTATAATAATCAAACTAACTAACCAGCGTCACCCGTAACAGTTATACAGTGATCACTGGTGAAAGGGTTAACTATAGGGCAATCAGGGGGTTAAAACCTTTATTAAGGCAGGGCAGAGGACGGTGCGGGGATGATGGGAGGAGAAGACGTGAGGACGTAACGTCCGTCACGGAGGGAGGAGCTCCAGAGTATCAGCCGGCTGCCGACACCAGAGAAGGACGTGGAGACGCCGAAGCCGCGAGAAGCCTGTAGACAGGCAGTGGGATGAGAGGCATCGTCCCCCCGCAGGAGGAAAGATTGCAACCGCCGCTACAAGATAGCATCAGACGGAACGGGAGATAAGCTGGAGAACACCTGATGCAGATGGGACAGCGCACTCAGGAATGACATTTGGCACAGCGAGACACTGAACCCCCCCACCCCCCGCCCTCCGGTGTTATAGCATACATCTCCACCCGGCTGAACGAAATAATCTCAAAGGCTGTAAGTATTGCTACCCCACGAGAGGGGAAGAAACATCCTAACGAAGAGCAGAAATAAGGTAACAAATACACAGTGTCTATAGGACGGTATCCTTAACGGTACGCTTGTTGATTGGGGCTGCTTTTTGAACATATGCAATAGATATTATGGATTATCAAAGTCTGATGGGTCAAACAGATGTGACAGAAACATAAAGTTGGTGTTGAAGAGAAGGGAGAGCAGTGCATTGGCCAATGATTAAACAAAGAAACACTAAATTGGAACTAAGAGCTAACTGATGCATGTGTTTGACTATGCGATCTGATCGATGCTGGGAAAGGAGGTCTGAGCAACAATAGGCGCGAGGTACATTCAACTATATGGACTACTAAAGGTTTTGCTTTTATTGTTGCGGGTACTTCCTACTCATAGCAAGTGAGCGCGAGAAGAAAGTAGCCCACACTTAAACGGGGGAGGACCAACACAAAGCACACAAGCCGGGGCTGGAAAGGGACGGTAACCGGGTAGGACCTCCAAACAGTGGCAAATAAATCAAGGTGTATAAACAGAGGAACAGCTAAATAAAACGCAGTAACAAAGACACTACACCTTATATCATACAGGTCCCCCAAAGGGGAAAGGGAAGGGGGGTTGCTGGTAGGGAGAAAGCCAGAGGGGAGAGAGTGAACCAATTAAGTTGTGGAACCCCCGTGCCACCCACCCTCCCCCCTCCTTTCCCCGTCCCTTTTTGTTTTCCTTTTTCTTTTTTCTCCCACAACCTGGAAAAATCCCCTTCACTAGGCTTTTTAAGTCCTAGGGCCTCCCTTCACGGAAGTGGAGGGAAATTAAGAAAACCAGGCTGGGGAAGAGAATTAGGGGGCCAAGAAAGGGAGATAAAATGAATAAAAACTCAACGAAAGTAACAAGGGGGAATGCCCCTAAATCCCCAAAAGACAAACCAGCGGTCGGTACATTAAAACAATATATGACACAAGGAGCAAGCCCTAGGAGCACGGAATCTGGCAGACAAACCCAAAACAAAACGGAAAAAAAAAAGGGATCCGATAAAAAAACAGGAGACAATCCAGAACACTCTAGAGAAGATCTATCAACAGAGGGGGACCATGATGTAAGTGGAATCGAAGGGGAAGCAGTAGGGACCTCCACATTAACCAAGGGAGAGATGAGTGAACTGCTCCGGAAAATGGAAAACTCGATAAAAACGGATATTCAAAATCTGAGAGGAGATCTGGGACATATATTAGAAAGAGTGGAATACATGGAAAAAAGTACAGAAAAACAAAAACAAGAAATAGAAAGCTTAAGACAGCAAGTGAAAGAAACACATAAAAATCAAATGATGTTACTATATAAGCTGGAAGACCAGGAGAACAGGAACAGACGAAAGAACATCAGGATTCGCTCAGTCCCAGAAAAAGAGGGAGAAGACCTGAAGAAACTGATCAACACAATTTTCTGGCCCTTGATCGATAGAGAGGGGGAGGACTGTCTAAAGATAGAGAGGATACACCGAGTGGGTTACGCCAGGGAAGCAAGGACTGAACGACCAAGGGACATTATTGTCAGATTTAGGTTTTACGAAGACAAATGGGAAATTTGGAAGAAACTGAAAGGAAAACCACCAATTATGGTCGAGAGCGTGGAAATCCAGATCTATGCGGACCTAGCGCAAGAAACCCTCGCAAGAAGAAGATTGCTGAAACCCCTACTGGAAATAATGAAAGCACAAAACATCAAATATACATGGGGATTCCCGGCCTGTTTGAAAGGATATAAGGAAGGGAGGTCTGCTAAATTAAGATTTCCGGAGGAACTAGAAGATTTTTGCAAAAAACTGGACATACAGATTCCGGAATTACCAGGCTGGACTCCAGAAGACTAGGAGATTTACCAAATTTTCAGTAGGGGGGGAGAGGGGGGGGATGGGATAATAATAGAAAAGAAAACCAAGTTAAGATAAACAAAGAATGGAATAGGCGGGCCACCCCACTCCAATAGTTATTCCGAGGAGTGGGGGGAAGCTGAATACTCGGAGCTCCACCTTTTGACTTAGGGGTTCAGAAAGGGCTCAGATGGAGATCCTTGATGACCTTAGGGGCCCTGAGGGGCCAACTTGGGGATGGGGGAGGGGGAGGGGGGAGGGGGGGAGGGGGTGGGGAGAGGGGAGGGGGTGCAAAGGAAAAAAAAAATATATAACTCGAATTAAGCTAGAGAAGCATAACAAGCAGGCATGGGATAAACATGACAACTCTTAAATTTCTGACATATAACGTTAAAGGCCTGAACTCACCCTCTAAAAGACACAACTTATTAAGAGAATTGAAAGAGCAGGGAGCAGGAATAGTGTCACTACAAGAAACTCATCTGACATATGAATCTAACAGCAGATTATGGTCTAAAAATTTCCCGACATGGTATTATGGAGACACAATATCCAATAGAGCAAGAGGAGTGGCAATAGGAATGGCAAAAGAAGTACAATTTAAATTAGATGGAAGAATGCAGGATATGGAAGGAAGATTCCTTTTCTTAAAGGGATCTCTGGGAGAGTTGGAATGTACTATAGCAAGTATTTACGCCCCCAATAAAAATACAGTAAAATTCCTGATAAGTACACTGGAGAAACTAACAAACTTTAGGAAAGGGGGTCTAATAGTGATGGGGGATCTTAACGTGTGTTTAGAGCCAGCACTGGATAGTGCGTCCGGTGTGCAGGGGACGAACAACGAGCAGCTTAGAAGGCTTAGACAGAAGCTACACGAGAACCAACTGGTGGATATATGGCGAATTTTGAATGGAAAAACAAGAGACTATACGTTTTACTCCCCTGTACACCGGACGTATTCCAGGTTGGACTACATACTTGTGGACCACAGGCTGCTAGAAAGGGTCACTAAAGCAAAAATAGGAATCATCACATTGTCAGACCATGCCCCTGTAGAAATGGAATTGCAAATCTACCAAACACAGAGAAAAACCCCCCTATGGAGAATAAATGAGGATCTGCTGTCCGACGAGGGAGTGGCTCAAAGGGTGGAAGAAGAACTCAAGCAGTACTTTAAGATAAATGAAACAGGAGATGTATCGGGAGCTGTGGTGTGGGAGGCTCATAAAGTGTACATAAGGGGAATACTAATAAAAGAGGGAGCCAGGAAAAAAAGAGAAAGGAAAAACAGAATGGGAAACCTTACGACAGAAATATTCAACATAGAACAAGAATATAAAAAACAGGGCGGTCTTCAGAAAGAAATATACCAAAGGTTGATAGATAAAAGGGATGAATTGAAAAGACTGATTGATCAGGAAACAAAAGAAAAATTCTTCCTAATTGAAAAGGAGAGATATTAGTGGGGGGATAAAACAGGGAAACACCTGGCCAGAATGTTAAGGAAAAAAAAAACTCGTAATTTTATAGGCAGGATACAGACGAAGCAGGGCTCAATGGTCTATGAAACAAAAGAAATAGGAGAGGCATTTAGAAACTACTATAAAGAATTGTATGCAAGAGAGCAAAACGGGGAGCAAGAAAGGTTAAGGGAAAAAAAGACAGGGGAATTCCTTAAGAACGCGGGGATACCCAAGATCCAGGAGAGTGATAGAGAGGGTCTGGAGGAAGCAATCTCGGAAGAAGAAGTAAGGGAAGCAATTTCAGAGGCAGCACAAGGGAAAAGCCCAGGGCCAGATGGATTTACTGCAAATTACTACAAAAAATTTAAGGATATCCTAATTCCAAAGATGTGTCAGTATATGAACGGGTTAGGAAAAGACTTCGAACTGAGTAGAGAGGCACAAACGGCTCTGATAACAGTAATCCCAAAGGAAGGAAAGGATGCGACCCTCTGTTCCAGCTACAGACCCATATCGCTACTAGATACTGATTTAAAGATTTATGCAAAAATATTGGCAAAAAGGATGAAGGGACTAATGAATTCATTGGTCCATCCTGACCAAACAGGGTTTGTGGCTGGAAGAGAGGGGAAGGACCATGGGGTGCGAACATTGCTCCTTCTACAAAAAATAAAAGAGGAGGGGGCCCCCGGTCTGCTCTTGTCTTGCGACGCAGAAAAGGCGTTTGACAGAGTAGACTGGGGGTTCATGTTCCAAACATTAGAAAAAATGGGAGTAGGCCCAAGGATGTTGGAAAGAATAAAAACGTTATACAGACAACCAAGAGCAACAATCAGGATCAACGGGGTACTCTCAGAAACTTTTGAAATGAGGAGAGGGACAAGACAGGGGTGTCCCCTGTCCCCACTCCTTTTCATCCTTTCATTAGAGCCCCTCCTAGCAACACTAAGAAATGACCCCGACATCAAAGGACCAAAAGTGGGCAAAGAAGAGCACAAGTTATCGGCATTTGCCGATGACGTGCTCTTCTATATAATCAAACCGGAAAGTACCCTGCCAAAATTAATTAGAACGATAGAACAATATGGAGAGCTCTCAAATTTCAAGATTAATATGGGAAAATCTGAAATCCTCAACATAAACTTAAGAAAAGCAGAAGAGGAAAATTTGAGGAGGGAATTTCAATTTATATGGAAAAAAGAAATAAAATATTTAGGAGTAAAATTAGCTAATTCCCTGGAGAGAATATACAAAAATAACTACATCCCCCTACTGGATGAAATAAGGAAAGAGGGAAAAAAAATACAGATGAGACCAATTTCTTGGATTGGCCGGATAAATGCTATAAAAATGACCCTGCTTCCAAAAATTACATATAAATTCCAAATGTTACCTATAGGTCTACCAACATATTACCTCAGAAAGCTAAAAACAACACTAACAAATGTTATTTGGAAAAATAAAAAGCCGAGGGTATCTCTAAAAATACTAAGAAAAGAAAAAAAGAAAGGGGGTTTGGCGGCTCCGGATATTGTAATATATTATAATGCAATAATTTTGTCACGGGCGATAGAATGGGCAAGGGATAATCAAGAAAAAAGGTGGGTGAATTTAGAAAAATTTTATAGTAAGGCACAGTTAGGAGCAATTATCTGGAACCCCCCCAACACAGAACAATAGATGAGAATACACTTGGGTTAACACGGGTGGTACTTAGGATGTGGGATAGAACCTATAAACAGTTAAACAAGACATATAACTCACCACTTATAAGAGTAAATGATAACGAGTTTTTTGCCCCGGGGAAAGTGAGCATAGGGGGGAAATGGATAAAGAAAGATAAGGTAGAATTAAGAGAGATAATGCAAAAAGGGAAAATTAGAACAATTCACGAGTTGCAACAGAACACAGAAACATGGGTGATTAACGGATGGCGGTACGCACAGTTAGAAAGGTTTATTAAAAAACTACCACAACCTATAAGATCAGGAGAGGAACTGACGGGATTGGAAAAACTATGCACGTTAGAAAACACAAAAAACACCATATCAAAATTATATAAATTATTACTAGTAGAAGATGAAACAGAGAAGCCCACTTATATTAAACAATGGGAAAAGGATTTGGGGACACTGATTGATTTTAGCACGATAAAAAAGATTATGAACCTCACCCACAGCTCGGCGATAGATGTAAAAACAGCCGAAATGAACTATAAGTGTTTAGTGAGGTGGTATATAACACCAGAGAGGGCCAGTAAATTCCAAAGAGAAACATCAGCCGAGTGTTGGAGAGGTTGTGGGGAAATAGGTACAATGGCACACTTATGGTGGAAGTGCCCGAAGATTCAAAAATATTGGGAAAAAGTTTTGAGCATGGTCAAAAAGATTACTGGAAAAGAGGTGAAAAAAGAGCCATGGTTGGTGCTCTTCCACGGCATTAAGGAAAGTGAGAAACAATATAAAGCCTCGTTGGTGCCTCATTTAATTAATGCAGCAAAAAAATTAATACCCAAAAACTGGAGGGAAAAAGAAAGCCCACAGATATGGGAATGGATAAATGCCGTGGAAGAAACCTATACTATGGAGAGGTTCTATGGTAATAAGGAAGAACAGGGGGAGGGAAGGAAAGATAAATGGAAGAGTTGGAGAGATTTTAAAAAAACATGGAGTTACGCCGAGAAAATTAGATACTAGCAGAGTTATATTTGGGAAGAGCACTTACACCAGGAAAATAAGGGGGGGGGGCGGGGGGGGAGATGAAATAGTGTAAAATATGAAGGGAAAAGGGTAAACGAGATAATATAATAAAGGATGTTTTCTTTTTAACATAACTGTGGGAAAAGAGAAAGAAGGGAGGGGCTTATATCGAGATAGGAAGAATACTACATGAGGGGAGACCTGTACCTTTCCTACCCCTTCCTTGTTTATTTCTAATTTAGAATATAGAATGGTATGAAAAATTAGCCACGATGATGTGAAGAAAAAGATTAAGAGAGACGTACATGAAGGGAAAAGCTGATTGTTGTCTCACTACTTAAAATAAGCTGAGTGGTATATAAAAAAAAAAAAAGAAAAAGAAAAAAAAAAAAAAAAAAACCTTTATTAAGGTAGTATATGGGGGTCCCTGTCGCTATAAAACGCTGACGGCAAACTTATATACTTACCTCCCTAACTAACGTCACCTGTGTCACTAATACAGCAATCAGAAAAACGATTGCTTAGTGACACTGGCGACGGGGGGTGATCAAGGGGTTAACCTTTATTAGGGGGGGTTAGGGGGGTATCCTAGACCTAAAGGGGGCTAATACTATCTGCCCTACCACTTATAACTGTCACAAACTGACACCAATGCAAAAAAAAACTGCTATTGGTGTCACTGTGACAGGGGGTACAGGGGGTGATCGGGGGGTGATGGGGGGTGAAAAGTGTGCCTAGTGTGTTCTACTAAAAGTGTAGTGTTTGGTGCACTTACTTGATGTCTTCTCTCCTCGGCGCCGGGAACGAAAAGACCGGCTCGAGGAGAGATGACATCAATTCCTCTGCCTCTGTTTACATTACAGAGGCAGAGGAATGATTTAATTGGCCGGGAGCGATCGTGAGGGGGTGGCCACGAATGGATGGCCTCCCCCTCACCTCTGATCGCCAGGGGAGAAATGCCGACCGTCTCGGGCACCGGGGGGGTCCGATCGGACCCCCCGCCCGCGGGAGGCAACTAACGTACCTGTACGTCACTTTGCCTGCCCGTGCCATTCTGCCGACATATATCGTCGTGAGGTGGTCGGCAACTGGTTAAAGACCCCTTTCACACTGGGGCGTTTTTAAGGTGCTTTTGGGCTGAAAATAGCACCTGTAAAGCTCCTGAAAAACGAATCTCCTGCAGCCCCAGTGTGAAAGCCCAAGTGCTTTCACACTGGGGCGGTGCACTTGCAGGACATTAGAAAAAGTCCCACAAGCAGCATCTTTCGGGCGGTGCGGGAGCGGTGTGTACACTGCTCCTCCACTGCCCCTGTCATTGGAATCAATGGGCACTGCTGCTGAAGCGCCTGCAAAGCGCTTCGGCAGTGGAGCTTTGAGGGCGCTTTTTACCCTTTAAGCACCGCTATTACAGCGGCTATTACAGCGGTTTACCGCTAACGCCCCCCGCCCCAGTGTGAAAGTTGCCTTAATGTGACCTATAAACCGTACAATTCAGTTGAACATCAAACTGAAATCTTTTAGGTGGAGGGAAGTAAAAAAAAAAACCTAATAATAATATGGTTGCATAAGTGTGCAAACTCTTAAACTAATACTTTGTTGAAGCACATTTTGATTTTATTATAGTACTCAGTCTTTTTGGGTGTGAGTGTATCAGCATGGCATATCTTGACCTGGCAATATTTGCCCACTCTTCTTTGCAAAAACATTCCAAATCTGTCAGATTGCGAGGGCAACTCCTGTGCACGGCCCTCTTCAGATCACCTCACAGATTTTCAATCTGATTCAGGTCTGGGCTCTGGCTGGGCCATTCCAAAACTTGAATCTTCTCCTGGTGAAGCCATGCCTTTGTCGATTTGGATGTATGTTTTGGGTCGTTCTAATGCTGAAAGGTGAAGTTCCCCTTCATGTTCAGCTTTCTAGCAGAAGCCTGAAGGTTTTGTGCCAATATTGACTGGTATTTGAAACTGTTCATAATTCCCTCTACCTTGACTAAGGCCCCTGTTCTAGCTGAAGAAAAACAGCCCCAAAGCATGATGCTGCCACCACCATGCTTCACGGTGGGTATGGTGTTCTTTTGGTGATGTGCAGTGTTGTTTTTGCACCAAACATATCTTTTGGAATTACGGCCAAAAAAGTTTAACCTTGGTTTCATCAGACCATAACATATTTTCCCACATGCTTTAGGGAGATTTGAGATGTGTTTTTGCTAAATTTAGCCGGGCTTGGATGTTTTTCTTCGTAAGAAAAGGCTTCTGTCTTGCCACTCTACCCTGTAGCTCAGACATATGAAGAATACGGGAGAATGTTGACACATGTACCACACAGCCAGTACTTGCCAGATATTCCTGCAGCTCCTTTAAAGTGGTTGTAAACCTTTTTTGGTGACTTTTACCTATAGGTAAGCCTAGAATATCTCTGGCCTTATTCTGTAGTTCTCTTATCTTAGCAAGATGCCCCTCAATAATGTCCTCAATATCGGAAATGTATATACAACAGTCAGTGTGAAATACCTTACACATCCCACCTTAAACTGCAGTGAGATAATTTAGCGTTAATTTTTTCTCTAATGCCGCGTACACACGAGAGGACTTTTCGACTGGACTCGTTCGACGGACCGAGTCCGGCGGACAATTCGACCGTGTGTGGGCTTCATCGGAACTGCAGTGGACTTTTTCGGTCGAAAATCTGACGGACTTTAGATTTGGAACATGTTTCAAATCTTTACGTCGGAACTCCGCCGGACCCAGTTCCTATCGAAAAGTCTGCTCGTCTGTATGCTAGTCCGACAGACAAAAACCGACGCTAGGGCAGCTATTGGCTACTGGCTATCAACTTCCTTATTTTAGTCTGGTCGTACGTCATCACGTACGAATCCATCGGACTTTGGTGTGATTGTCTGTAGGCAAGTCCGTTCATTCGGAAAGTCCGTTGGAAGTCCGTCGAAAGTCCGTCGGATAGTCCGTCGGATGAGTCCGGTCGAAAAGTCCGCTCGTGTGTACGCGGCATAATACTACTTTTTTAAGCTGAGCCATTTATTCACTTAATAAACCTATATCAGTGGCAGTAAGGTTAATAATATCATCTACAATTCTAGTGTAATTATTTATTCTTTCCATTGCTTCAATTCCCCATCCTGTCCAGGAAGGGAACCATGACCATGCCATGTCACCTTCAGTGAATAGCTCTCTTTTAAACACTACTGCCCCATACACACGGTCGGACTTTGTTCGTACATTCCGACAACAAAATCCTAGGATTTTTTCCGACGGATGTTGGCTCAAACTTGTCTTGCATACACACGGTCACACAAAGTTGTCGGAAAATCCGATCGTTCTAAACGCGGTGACGTAAAACACGTACGTCGGGACTATAAATGGGGCAGTGGCCAATAGCTTTCATCTCTTTATTTATTCTGAGCATGCGTGGCACTTTGTCCGTCGGATTTGTGTACACACGATCGGAATTTCCGACAACGGATTTTGTTGCTTTATAGCCTGCTCTCAAACTTTGTGTGTCGGAAAATCCGATGGAAAATGTCCGATGGAGCCCACACACGGTCGGAATTTCCGACAACACGCTCCGATCGGACATTTTCCATCGGAAAATCCGACCGTGTGTACGAGGCATAAAGGGTATTCTGGACTTTGATTTGGTCGTACTGTATCTTTGCGAACAGCCAAAGCAGGTGCTAACTTCCCAATATAACATGTACCTGTAACATTAGTAGGAAGCCAGGCGTAAGTTTCCACATATATAATATAACCCTCTACGTATGGATGAGATACCTGCTTCTAAAAAACTGGAAGCAATAACATGGAATCTCAAGTAACCGATATTTTCACATATTGGGAACTGTGAGCAATTCGTACTATAAAGGGTTCTATTTAGTTCTGGATCTGGGATATAATAATATTGACCATAGTTTCCCGCATAAACTGTAATTTTTGCTCCGGTGCAATCTGAATTGCCCAATCGTGTACAATTAGTGTTCAACGGGCATGTAATGTTTAAACAATTCTGTGGAGTGTCTATCTGTTTTGAAACCATCAAAGTTACTGATCTGTGCTCATTAGCCATGGAGACTATGTATGAGCCATTTATTCTGGTCCTGTTTAGATAAGTGAATTTGAGAGGCATTGCTATCATGGGTATTGTTCCTGTTTGGGGATGTAAGTGAGAACACACCCAGCAGTTACTAACGTTGCTATGGGTTGCATACAATTTTAACATTTGGATGAAAGAGTTATTTTTCCATGTCTCAGTTCTCACAAACAACAAAAAAAAAGAAACATCATCATAATTTTTTCAAAGGATATCATCACTTCAGGATTTTCTTGCAGTGACTGGCGTTAATCCAGGTGGGCTTTCCTTCCAACTTGACAGTGGAGCCAGTTGTCAAAAGCACCAAATGTGGTTCATCAAATTTCGGTTCTAGCGGCTTTCTGAAGTGTCGCTTGACCACTACCCAGTCACCTGGTTGGATTCTGTGAATACCTGAAACCAGTGGCGTAGCGTGGGTTGTCAGCACCCGGGGCGAGGCAAGTAATTTGCGCCCCCCTAACCTGTGGGCTTTTAGCACCCAAGAATGGGGGCCCAGGTTCCTCCACTCACAGCCTGAGCCTCTGATTGGCCGCCTGCAGCCTTTTATTAATGGTTAGATCTGAGATATCTCTTTGATTACAGTAGTCAAAGAGATATCTTCTCAGTATCAGCCAATAATAAAAGGCTGCGGACAGCCAATCAGAGGTCTAGATTGTAAATAACAAGGAGCACCTATATACAGCAGAGCAAGCAGCCAATAGTAACCCAGACGTAAGGGTTGTGCATATTATTTAATGCTAGACATACTACAGGAGACAGTCAGAAACTGCAGGCATACTATAGGAGATGAACAGAGACTGCAGACATAATACAGGAGATGGTCAGAGACTGCAGACATAGTACAGGAGATGGTCAGACACTGCGGACATACTATAGGCAGGGCATTTTTTCTCAGAGAACCACCGCCTAAGAGTGGGAGAGTCTTATTGGAGCATTGTTAAATACTACTTGTGCATTCTGCACAGAGTTCAGAGTTCAGGAGTGCAGTATGTACAGAGTTCATGAGTGTACTGCGTACAGAGTACAAAGATCAGGAGTGTGCTATATATAAAGTGCAAAGATCAAGATTATGCTAAATCAGGTGTACCCTATATACAGAGTGTAAAGTTTAGGTGCTAGGTACAGAGTTCAGAGTGCAATTCATACAGAGTGAAGAGCTCAGGAGTGTACTGCATACACCGAGCTACGTACAGAGTGCAAAGATTAGGAGTCTGCTAAATACAAAGAGAAAAAATTAAGATTCTACTACGCACTGAGTGCAAAGATCAGGACTGTCCTATGTACTAAGTGCAGGATTCAGGAGTGCACTACATACAGAGTGAAGAGCTCAAAAGTGCAATGAGTTCAGGAGTGCGCTACGCAGAGTGAGCAGAGTTCAGAAGTGCACTGCATAGAGAATGCACTGCAGAGTTCATGACTGTGCTACGTACAGATTGCAGGGCTCAGGAATGCATGTCTCAAAGGACAGTTTACAACTCCCCTTCCAGTACAGAGCTCTCCTCCCACCGCCAAATCCTCTTTTCCCCACCTACAAAGTATCAGGAGAGGGGCTGCTACAGATGTGCAGCTACAGCTTACAGTAGGAGTGCAATGTTGTTAGGTGGGGAGAGGGGGCATTAGTGCAATGAGGGGGTATAGGCAATGATATTGGTGCTAAGTTAATAGGGCATTGGTGCTAAATGGGGGGGCAATGTGCTCATTTCTAACTTGGGGGAGAGTTGGAACATTGGTGCTAAGTGGGGGGATGTTTGGGATAAGTGGAGAGAGAGGGGTTACTTGGGATAAGTGGAGGATATTGGGGATACATGGGAGGAGAGGAGAAACATTTGGGATAAATGGTGATACAGGAGGGACATTGGGGATAAGTGGGGGGAGAGGAGGGGCATTGGGGATAAGTGGGGGGAGAGGAGGGGCATTGGGGATAAGTGGGGGGAGAGGAGGGGCATTTCAAATAAGTGGGAGGGTAGGGAGGACATTTAGGATAAGTGAGGATAAGTGGGATAATGGGGATAAGTGAGGGAACAGGAGGAACATTGGAGGGACAGGAGGGACATTGGGGGGAATGGGAGGGACCATGAGGATAAGTGGGAGGACAGGAGGGACACTGAGGATAAGTGGGAGGAGGGGAGGGACATTGAGGATAAGTGGGGGAGAGGAGGAACAGTTGGAATAAGTGAGAGGAGAGGAGGGGCATTGGGGATAAGTGGGGGGACAGAAGGGACATTGGGGGACAGGAGGAACATTGAAGGGACATTGGGGGGGGACAGAAGGGACACTGGGGGACAGGAGGAACATTGGAGGGACAGGAGGGACATTGGGGGGGACGGGAGGGACATTGAGGATAAGTGGGAGGACAAGAGGGACATTGGGGGAAATGAGGAACATTGGAGGGACATTGGGGGAACAGGAGGGACATTGAGGAAAAGTGGGAGGAGAGGAGGGGAGGGACATTGGGGGAAATGAGGAATATTGGAGGGACAGGAGGGACATTGGGGGGACAGGATGGACATTGAGGATAAGTGCGAGGAGGGGAGGGACTTTGGGGGACAGGAGGGACATTAAGGGGACAGGAGGGACATTGAGAGGAGAGGAGGGACATTGAGGATAAGTGGGGGGAGAGGAGGAACATTTGGGACAAGTGAGAGGAGGGGCATTGGGGATAAGTGGGGGGACAGGAGGAACATTGGAGGGACAGGAGGGAGATTGAGGATAAGTGGGGGGACAGGAGGGACATTGAGGATAAGTGGGGGGACAGGAGGGACATTGAGGATAAGTGGGGGTACTGGAGGGACATTGGGGGGACAGGAGGGACATTGGGGATAAGTGGGGGACAGGAGAGACATTGGGGGACAGGAGGAACATTGGGGGGGACGGGAAGGACATTGAGGATAAGTGGGAGGACAGGAGGGACATTAGGGGACAGAAGGAACATGGGGGGATGGACGGGAGGGAAATTTAGGATAAGTGGGAGGACAGGAGGGACATTGAGGATAAGTGGGGGACAGCGGAGGACAGGAGGGACATTGGGGATAAGTGGGGGAGAGGAGGAACATTGGGGGGGAACGGGAGGGACATTGAGGATAAGTGGGAGGACAGGAGGGACATTGGGGGACAGGAGGGACATCAGGGATAAGTGGGGGACAGGAGGAACATTGGGGGGGGGCGGGAGGGACATTAAGGATAAGTGGGAGGACAGGGGGGACATTGAGGATAAGTGGGGGGACAGGAGGGACATGAGGGACATTGGGGATAAGTGGGGGGCAGGAGGGACATTGGGGACAGGAGGAACATTGGGGGGGCGGGAGGGACATTGAGGATAAGTGGGAGGACAGGAGGGACATGGGGGGGACAGGAGGGACATTGAGAATAAGTGGGGGACAGGAGGGACATTGAGGATAAGTGGGAGGACAGGAGGGACATTGGGGGGACAGGAGGGACATTGAGGATAAGTGGGAGGACAGGGGGGACATTGAGGATAAGTGGGGGACAGGAGGGACATTGGGGGGCAGGAGGGACATTGGGGATAAGTGGGGGGCAGGAGGGACATTGGGGGACAAGTGGAATATTCAGGGGGGGCAGGAGGAACATTGGGGATAAGTTGGGGGCAGGGGGGACATTGGGGGACAGGAGGAATATTGGGGGGGGCAGGAGGGACATTGAGGATAAGTGGGAGGACAGGAGGGACATTGGGGGGGCGGGAGGGACATTGAGGATAAGTGGGAGGACAGGAGGGACATTGAGGATAAGTGGGAGGAGGGGCGGGACATTTGAGATAAGTGGGGGAGAGGGTGATGCTCTGTGTATGTGAAGTGTACATCCGTTTCACATACCGCAACTTACTTGGTCAGGAACTCAGGAAGATCCGGTTTCCCCGGAGATGTCATTTCATTGCATGTGGGGTAGAGCTGGCGGCCTGGCGCCGCACCGCCAGACTGGCTGCACAATGTAGAAAGGGGAGATCCATCATCCAGTCCAGAGCGGCGGAAGAGAAGACGGCGGCGCTTCACACACTAAGGCGGAGGCGGGACTCCTGGAGCAATCCAGCCCTGCCAGTGCACGTGACCCCGTTCATCCAATCACCGGGCACCCGCTGCCCATGCCGGAACCTGGTGGCCAGAGCACAGCCAGTGACACCGTCCGTACACAGTTAGCATTTGGACGGAGTGTCACTGGCACCTGATGCTGCGCCTCCCCAAATTTTGCGCCCGGGGCCACGGCACCCCCTGCACCCCCCACGCTACACCACTGCCTGAAACAGAATCTGGGTCGGGGATAGATTTATAAACACCTTCATGTATTTTATTCAATGTTCTTTGCAAAATCTGATCATATTCTAACAGACTAGAGTGAGAAGCCTGCAACTGTTGGGGAAAATATAGCCCTGTTTTGGGTGGCCCTCCAAATAAAATCTCATAGGGGACAGTGAGTCCATGTGGTTGTTTAGGGGTAGTTTGTACAGAATATAGGGCTAATGGCAAAGCTTCCACCCATCCTTTTCCTGTATCTGCTTTAATTTTTGCACATCTGTTTTTTAAAATTCCATTAAGTCTCTCAACTTTACCACTACTTTGTGGATGATAAGGTGTATGGAAAGCTTGCTGTATGTGAAGGGCTTCCATTACCTCTTTTATTACTTCCCCAGCAAAATGGGTTCCTCTGTCACTCTCAATAGTTTCAGGAACTCAATATCTACAAAACTATGTCATTCAAAATTGTCTTTGCTGTTATTTTTGCATTTGCTTTAGCTACAGGCCAGCACTCAGGGCAACCTGAAAAAATGTCAACACACACTAGAGCGTACTCATAGGTGCCCATTCTGGGAATCTGAATGTAGTCTATTTGAATTCTTTGGAAAGGGAAATCTAGCTTAGGAGAATGCTTTTGGGGAACATGGACATGCCTCCCTGCATTGTACAGAGCACAAATGAGACATGAAGCACAAAACCTGGCTGCAAATGCACTAAATCAAGCCTTTAGATTTATGCCAATCATCTGTTTCTAGGATAGCCAAATCCCTCTTTGTAGGTTGATATGGGGCTGTTAAACCTCTGCTCTCTACTATATTGCCCAGCTCATCTTTTGTGTGTTCCATGTAATATAATTCTTGTGCTTTTGTGCATGGACCCCTTAAAGCCAAACTGGCAGCCACATAAGGTGGGGGGTCCTCCTCTACAGAGTCTTCTGGCCAAATGTAGTAAATTTGGGCAGTACTTTTATTAAACATCTCAGTCAAGCCAGTTTGATTTGCTACTTTAGCTTTTGTCTCCCATGTGCAAGCTATTCTCCAAGTTTCTTCACTGCACAGTAGTGGGCCATAATCGTGCAGACAAGTTTGCCATACTTGTAAATCAAAAGTCCCTTCAGATTTTAAATGTTTAGCTGTTCCCTTTGTCCATTCAACCCATTTATCTAGGGGCTCAGTATAGACAGAACCGTACCTTCTGTTCATATATTCTCTAGCGCTCATCTTGCGCTGGGCATTTTCTGAAGGCCTCTCACCCTTACTTAATTTAATGCCCATAATGACTGGCCAGTCTTCTCTACTTGTGCCTATACCCTCTTGCCTCTAAAACAAATAGTACAGCAAATCTGCAGATTTACAAGAATAGTCTCCACTTATCTACGTGGATAGAAGGGGTTTATGAGACAAAACACTCATTAAGAGACCCTCCTTGTCTCTTCTCTTCTCTGTGAGTTTTATCTGACCCTACCATGCGCCTCTGACCCAGGTCGCCCACAAGGAGTCAATGCAGGGAACTGCAGAGGATTCTTCCTATCCACACACAGTCCAACCTGTGAAGGGGGACACAAACACATTCACACACACACACGTTACCCAACCAGAAAGGTCCAAGAGTGGTCTGGTTTCCTTGAGAACCGACAGATAGTCTACATAGGAAAGGCAGAAATATAGCAAGCTTAAGGACAGCTTACCTAGCCAGCATTTAGAGGTCTGCGTTCCCAATGATCCTAATCAAAGCGCGGTTCCTTCTGGAGACTCTGCTAAACTCCTGATATGACTTGCCAAAAACTGTTATGGATTTTTTTCTGATTGGGACTCTAAAACAAATAGTAATACTGCAGCTGCAGGAACAGATTCACAGGACACAATCACTGTGTTTAAAATGTCCGTTCAGTGCCAAAATTTATTATTACATGTTATTTTATACATAGATAAGAAAGGGGTGGTGTGAGATGTTATTAAAAACTAACAAATAGAAATATGTTATTAAAAGCTAACGGGGAGCAAAAGAGGAAGTAAAACCCATCTGGGTTTACTTCCTCTTTAATGTTTCTGTAGGCCTCTTAGCAGCCTCCCTGACCAGTTTTCTTCTCGTCTTTTCATCGATTTTGGAGGGACGTCCAGTTCTTTGTCACTGTTGTGCCATATTTTCTCCACTTGATGATGACTGTCTTCACTGTGTTCCATGGTATATCCAATGCCTTGGAAATTCTTTTGTACCCTTCTCCTGACTGATACCTTTTAACAGTGAGATCCCTCTTATGCTTTGGAAGCTCTCTGCAGACCATGGCTTTTGCTGTAGGATGCGACTAAGACAAAGTCAGGAAAGACCTACTAGAACAGCTGATCTTTATTTGGGATTAATCTGAGGCACTTTAAATGATGGCAGGTGTGTACTGATTCCTATTTTTCCTATTTAACATCAGTTTGACTGTGATTGCTTATTTCTGAACATAGCTACAACTCCAGTTATAAGAGTGTGCACACTTATGCAACCACATTATTTTAGTTTTTTATTTTTACTTCCCCTCCCTAAAAGATTTCAGTTTGTTTTTCAATTGAGTTGTACAGTTTATAGGTCACAATAAAGGTGGAAAAAGTTCTAAAAGGATTTATCTTTGTCTCATTTTTTTATTTCCATAGTATTTTATTGAAGTGAAAAAAAATTAGGAATAGTCAAACATATATAACAGTAATTACATGGATCCAACGGTCTAAGGATATACAAGAATTTTGTATCACTCACCAAAAGAAAACATGTATACAAACTGCAGAGGAATAATGGTATGTAACAGAGATTATTTGGGTATGTTGGGTAGTGGGATCATTTGGAGTTAAGGTGAGAGTTTTGTTTCTTTGAAATCAGAGTTTGTCGGATTTGTGAAGGAGCTAGTTCATATTGGATGTTATTGTGTTGTGGTTTGGGACGGTTTCTTAACATAGCTTGTAATGACCCTTAGTGTTTCTGCAGGGTGATATGTTGGGTATGTTTTCGGTGTTATATGTGTCAGTTAGTGTAGGTTACTTGTGTTTTGTAAGTGGATCAGGACCGTCAATCCAGCTGGCAGCCTTGGTTAGTTCCGTTGGTTGTGTGTGAGGGGGTGTGGGGGGATTGGGGGGGTAAATGGTTACAGGTAAGGTAAGTGTAGGGGTTATGGTGGGGTGTGGTTTCTGGGGGGGAAGATTGTAGAGATGGGGGGAGGGTATGGATGGGATATGGGAGGATGGAATAGACCGAGATAGGGGGGGCAAAGGCCTCCTATCTGAACCTGAACCTCGGCCCATACATCCTTGATCCCTCCATACGCCTGATGTTTAGCGAGGTGTTATGGGGTCAATGAAAGGATGAAATAGGGGGTCATTTTAGGTATTGTGCGGGTTTATGATTTCATGTATTTGGAAGTGGTTTTGAAATGGGACCAGCAGGCCCAATGAATGTTGTGTTTGGAGATGGTTTCATGGGAGATGGCGATGAGCAGGGGCGGACTGACCATTCGGTCGCTCGGTCGCCGACCGAGGGCCCGACGTCAGGAGGGGCCCCATGAGCTGCTCAGTCAGCAGCGGAAAAAAGCCGCCCGCCGCACCGCACGAAAACCCCGTCCTCCCGTTTGCCACGGCCAGCCCGCTGCCAGAGCAGACCTCGGCTTAGGATGAGAGAGGCTCTGTCAGCAGGGAGGGGCGGGGCAGGGAGCTCCACTGATGCTCTGACCCTGCCCCGCCCCTCCTCATGTAGTCTGAGTCTGTATAGAGCGTCTCTCCTGCACTCCTGCTCCGCTCTGGACCACAAAAATCCCCGCCCCTACCGACGAAAGCTCCGCCCCCTACCGACGAAAGCCCCGCCCCCTACCGACGAAAGCTCCACCCCCTACCGACGAAAGCTCCGCCCCCGGACCTCTGAGAGCGGGAGGTGAGCCCGACTGGTCAGGTAGGTCCTTCTGCCTACCGTAGATACCCGGCCCCTTTTTTTTGCTAAACCATCCCTGGAAATGTTGTTTATCCTCCTGTATAGCTGTGCATTGCTGAAAGTTTGAATTTTAAAACTGGCTACCTGGTCATCTTCTGTAGTCGCATCCCCAGTCTGGTTATCTCCTATAGTCGCATCCCCAGGCTCTGGTTATCTCCTATAGTCGCATCCCCAGTCTCTGGTTATCTCCTGTTGTCGCATTCGCAGTCTCTGGTTATCTCCTGTAGTCGCATTCGCAGTCTGGTCATTTCCTGTAGTCGCATTCGCAGTCTGGTCATTTCCTGTAGTCGCATTCGCAGTCTGGTCATTTCCTGTAGTCGCATTCGCAGTCTGATTATTTCCTGTAGTCGCATTCACAGTCTGGTCATTTCCTGTAGTCGCATTCACAGTCTGGTCATTTCCTGTAGTCACATTCGCAGTCTGGTCATTTCCTGTAGTCGCATTCGCAGTTTGGTCATTTCCTGTAGTCGCATTCGCAGTCTGGTTATTTCCTGTAGTCGCATTCGCAGTCTGGTCATTTCCTGTAGTCGCATTCGCAGTCTGGTCATTTCCTGTAGTCGCATTCGCAGTCTGGTCATTTCCTGTAGTCGCATTCGCAGTCTGGTTATCTCCTGTAGTCGCATTCGCAGTCTGGTTATCTCCTGTAGTCGCATTCGCAGTCTGGTAATTTCCTGTAGTCACATTCGCAGTCTGGTCATTTCCTGTAGTCGCATTCGCAGTCTGGTTATTTCCTGTAGTCGCATTCGCAGTCTGGTAATTTCCTGTAGTTGCATTCGCAGTCTCTGGTTATCTCCTGTAGTCGCATTTGCAGTCTGGTTATTTCCTGTAGTTGCATTTGCAGTCTCTGGTTATTTCCTGTAGTCGCATCCGCAGTCTCTGGTCATCTCCTGTAGTCGCATTCGCAGTCTCTGGTTATTTCCTGTAGTCGCATCCCCAGTCTCTGGTTATTTCCTGTAGTCGCATTCGCAGTCTGGTTATTTCCTGTAGTCGCATTCGCAGCCTCTGGTTATTTCCTGTAGTCGCATTCGCAGTCTGGTTATCTCCTGTAGTTGCATCCCCAGTCTGGTTATCTCCTGTAGTCGCATCCCTAGTCTCTGGTTATCTCCTGTAGTCGCATTCGCAGTCTGGTTATTTCCTGTAGTCGCATTTGCAGTCTGGTTATCTCCTGTAGTCGCATCCCCAGTCTCTGGTCATCTCCTGTAGTCGCATCCCCAGTCTCTGGTCATCTCCTGTAGTCGCATCCCCAGTCTCTGGTCATCTCCTGTAGTCGCATCCCCAGTCTCTGGTTATTTCCTGTAGTCGCATTCGCAGTCTGGTTATTTCCTGTAGTCGCATTTGCAATCTGGTTATTTCCTGTAGTTGCATTCGCAGTCTCTGGTTACTTCCTGTAGTCGCATTCGCAGTCTGGTTATCTCCTGTATTCGCATCCCCAGTCCCTGGTTATTTCCTGTAGTTGCATCCGTAGTCTCTGGTCATCTCCTGTAGTCATTTATTATATCTATGGCTATGCATATTTCTTAAATCTATATTGAGCACTATATTTGATTGGCTGTTTGCTTCTGCTTAGGCCTGGCACACACACACAATCGCACATAATGATGACTTCATCATCATGTGCGTGATTGTGATTGTGCGTGTGTGCCAAGCAGAAGCAGCCAATCAAATATAGTGCTCAATATGGATTAAATAAATATTGGGAAGATTGTTCCTTCCATTGGTGATCAGTGGGAAGAATGTTTCTATACATTGGTGGTCAGTGGGAAGAATGTTCCTTACATTGGTGGTCAGTGGGAAGAATGTTCCTTACATTGGTGGTCAGTGGGAAGAATGTCCCTTACATTGGTGATCAGTGGGAAGAATGTTCCTTACATTGGTGGTCAGTGGGAAGAATGTTCCTTACATTGGTGGTCAGTGAGAAGAATGTTCCTGACATTGGTGATCAGTGCGAAGAATGTTCCTTACATTGGTGGTCAGTGAGAAGAATGTTCCTTACATTGGATGTCAGTGAGAAGAATGTTCCTTACATTGGTGGTCAGTGGGAAGGAGGAGTAGGACACACCCAAAGAGCTCTCTGAGAACCAGCCTTTTTTCAAGCCTGGGCCTTGCCTGTTAGCTTGGCCCAGGAATAATGCCTGATCCTGGGGGAGGCCCAGGGAGGGATCCCCCTGATGACACGGGGCCTAGTGAGGAGGAGGAGGAGGTGGAGGATCTGACTGTGGGTCCAGGCCCTGGTGAGAATGTGGATGTCTACAGACAGAAGATCATTGATCGCTTTCGAGCAATTGGAAGAGCTGAGGAGAAACTGAAATGTTTAAAAGCTGAACATAAAAACTTCAGGACCAAGTATTTCCAGGCCTGGAGTAAGAATCAAAAAAGGAAAGCTGCGCTCAAAATGGACAGTCTATGCAAATGACATCAAAAAGATTTTGAAATCCTTCCAGAATAAGCAGCACCGCCACCGTGTATTATGAAGCAGTAGTGACAATCCACCCTAGTAGTAAAACCTGCTTACCAGATGGCAAGCATAAAAGGGCAAGTGGCTATAGCCCAGCCAAGGCCTTTCATTCACTTATTGAGAGGTCAGGACTGAAGGTGCGGTGTGTGACTCGGCTCAGCCAGAACCAAGGTCATCCGTGGCTTTCGTGATGGTGATATGTGGCAACGCAATTGAATCTGGAGTTTTACCCCCCATACGAACACCGGGAGTGCCAGCAAGCTGAAAGGCCTTGGCTGGGCTATAGCCACTTGCCCTTTTATGCTTGCCATCTGGTAAGCAGGTTTTACTACTAGGGTGGATTGTCACTACTGCTTCATAATACACGGTGGCGGTGCTGCTTATTCTGGAAGGATTTCAAAATCTTTTTGATGTCATTTGCATAGACTGTCCATTTTGAGCGCAGCTTTCCTTTTTTGAACTATTTATTTGGTGTGATCGCACTATATGCTGCTGCTAGTTATATGTACATTTGTTGGTTAAGCGCGGTTCTCTCTATTTACATACTGGAGTAAGAATCGTTTGGCCATGAAGCCAGAGCTACAGCAGATGGAAGAGATGGTAAAGAAACAATCTTTATTTTTGGAGAAATTGAAACATAAAAGTGGAGCTTTTGCAGAAAAGTTTAAAAATGACAGAAGATTTGCCAGCCAGACATCGGTGAGTTCTGTGGATCAGCAGCCGCAGGTAACAGACAACCCGGCTTCACCTGCCTCTGCACCTCTCCCCCCATGTCAGGCTGGGGAATCGCCAGCGGCAACCAGCCAAGGGGTTGAGAATGAATATGGCACCCTAAACTTCATCCGACAGATGGAGTCACCCCTAAGGGCAGACAGGTCTGTTGGTGAAGTCCCAGAGGATGAGCAGAGGGGTTACAGACCGGCAGAGCCAGCACTGGTGGAGAAATCCCAGTGCACCATGCTGCCTCCTTCCAACATGTCTGCCCCATTGGCTGTGGTGGATGGTGTCCCGGCTGTGGTGGATGATGTCCCGGCTGAGGAACAGGAAGGGAAGGAGCCCTGCAAACCGCTGCCTGTTGGAGTCTCTGCTGTGGAGAAACCTTCTGCAGACATGGAGGGAAAACCCCTGGCAGAGGTGTCATTAGCTCACCAGAGCAATGTGGATGGATCTACATCATACACCCCGGACATGGATTTTGCTGCTACTGCTGAGACCTGTAGTCCTACAAACAAGATGGCTGCCAGCTCCAAAGAGACTGTTTCACCTTCACCTGGGCTGATTGATGCAGGTGGGGGAGGGGATCAGCACAGTGCAGCATGTGAAGTGGAGACAGCCATGGAAGTCTCCTGCAATGATTCACCTGTTGCTGTATTGGAACAACCTTCACTCTGCTCAGCTGATAGTCCTGTCCTGATGGAGGAGAAGAGTCTGCCTGGAGGTGATGTGTGTATGGGGACAGCAGTGAGTGAGGACACAGCAGGAACTATGAATGTGACAGAAAATAATGACAGCAATATTACTGATAAAGCAAAGGATGTGTTGGTGGTGGGTGGTGGTGGTGAAGGGGTTAATGTGGCTGCTATAGGTAAAAATGACATTTCTTCTGCTCAGCAGAGGAAAGATTCTTCAGGTGTGCAATCCAATCTCGAATGTGTGCAATCGTTATCTGCCAAAGTTGTTTTAGATGTTTCTAATCGCACAGGTGGATCCTCTGCAAGGAGGAATATGGGGAGTTATGCGTCTGTTCTGGGGAGTCGCACAAAGGAGGGTGGAGGGAATTTTGTAAATACTAGTCACAATTTGGGGAGGCTTGGTGGTGGGATGGTTGGTGGGTACAGAAGAAGGAATGTGGTTCAGTTGAAGTGGGAGGGGGAGGGGACCCCACCAGTAAGGGGGAAGGTGGCTGAGTTGGTTCTGGAAATGGGGTTTAAAGCCTTGGATATCTTTGCTTTGATTTGCCCAGTGGGGAGTTATGAATTTGATTTGTCCTTTGTAAAGCCTGAGGGTTTGGATTTATTTTGGGAGCGATATAGGAGGTGCAAGGGCCTTCCGCAGTGGAGTGCTTTGGTGCCAAAGGTGATTTCCAGGCAGCCTCTGATAAAGTCGGTGACGATCCTGGTGCGTAACGAATCCATACCAGAGGCTGATTTGATAGTATGGCTACGCCGATATGGTGAGGTCCTCGCTCCACTGCGGAAGGTCCTGGATGAACATGGGATATGGACAGGGGCCTGGACAGTGTCACTAAAATTGGGCATGCTGGGCAATGTAGTTCAACACCTTCCCTGTTCAGCTTTTCTGGGGAGGGATAGGCTGACTATTTTTTACCAGGGTCAGCCTAAGGTCTGTAATAAATGTGGAGACAAAGGCCATTTTGCATCTACCTGTACCCGTAAGAAATGCTCACTATGCCAGGATTTGGGCCATTTGGCTAAGGATTGTACTGAAATTCGGTGTAATTTGTGCCAGAAGCTCGGTCATCCTTATAGTCAGTGCCCGGAGGCATTACATAACTTGCCAGGATTGGCGGCTGAGCTACAGAGGCTTGATAAAGAGGATGAGGCCGCTAAAACGGTTATTGTCCCTCCTGTTTCTGTTACATCTGTTCCAGATTCTGTTTCCCCTAGTGATGTGGTCCCTGAGTCTGTCCCTCCTGTGTCTGTTACATCTGTTGTTTCGGATTCTGTTTCACCTAGTAATGTGGTCCCTGAGTCTGTCCCTCCTGTGTCTGTTACATCTGTTGTTTTGGATTCTGTTTCCCCCAGTAATGTGGTCCCTGAGTCTGTCCCCCATGTGGTGGTCCCTAATCCTACTGTACATAGATCCTCCAGGCTAGCAGAAGCTGCTGGGGGGGCAGGTTTGGCAGAACTTCCATCTCAGCCTCCAGTCCCTGTCCCTCGGCAGCGTAAACGTGGTCAGGGGCCTGTGAGGGTGTTGGATGGGGGAGGGGTTGAGGGAAAGGTGTCCATATCCCATGTCTCACCCTCTGTTGAGGGGGATTCAGATGATGAGGGGTGGGAGAAGTTTAGGAGGAAGAAAAAGAAGAAGAGGAAGACAAGTAAAGTGGTCATTTCTTCCTCAGGGTCGGACCCAGGAGGGGTTCCTCTTGTAATACTTTTTCAGTTTTGTCGGGTGATGAGATGTCTGATATATCTTTCTCTTTATCATCCATGGATGAGGGGGAGTCACGTAGTCTTAAGAGAGCTGTTTCGGGTGATGAGAGTGTGGCAAAGGTTAAGAAACAACTACCCCAATCATCCTGATGGCAGTTCCCACTCCGATAAAGGTGGCGACCATTAATGTCGCCAGCATTAAATATGCAAGAGCTCGTGATATTGCCTTATTTTTGCTCAGCGAGTTTGATGCCGAGATTTTATTTTTGCAAGAGACCTGGCTCAATACTTTGGCCGATGTCCATCTAGCAAAACGGGGGTGGAGATGCGGTCCCTCCTTTTGGTCTCTTGCGGCTGAGCCCTGCAGCGGAGTTGCGGTCCTTTTTAAAACCGATATGGTAACGTGCCGGCGGGTAATTGAGGTAGAAATGGGGAGATGCATGGTCTTAGACGTCTCTGTTAGGGGGCAGGACCTGCGCCTGATCAATATCTATGGACCGCAGTCAAAATGGGGCAAGAAATGCCTCCTCACAGAGATCAAGCCCTTCCTTTTTACCTCCCAGCAGGTTGTCTTTGGAGGTAATTTTAACACCATAATTAGGCCTGAAGACAGGAGAGGCTCCATAGACAGGCTGGGTTACGATAGCGTTTTTCTTAGAGATATGGTGAGACAAGCAGGCCTGGTAGACGTGCATATTAAGCACTGCCCCGGCAGCACGGGATTCACATTTCAGAGAGGGAATAGTCAGAGTAGGATAGATAGTTTTTTTTTTTTAAAGGAGAACTCTGCTTTCTCGGCTCCTGAGTTGAGGGCGGTGGAGTTCTCTGACCACTGTATGCTGTCTGTGACTCTGAATGCCTCGGACACTCCACCCAGGGGAAGGGGTACCTGGAAACTGAATTCGACTCTCCTGGAAGATGTAGAGGTAAGACAATCCTTTGAGGATTTTTTTCAGGCACAGGTTTCTATTCTGGACTTTTGCAGCAGTAAGTCAGAGTGGTGGGAGCTTGTGAAACAAAGGGCAATTGGACTTTTCAAGGCCGTAAGTAAGAAGAAGCAGCTTGGTATGTACATTGCCTACCAGCATTTGCAGAGGAAGCTTGATCGTCTTGTCTCGTATAGAGGAGATCCAGGGGAGATCTCTGAGGTGAAGTTTCTTCTTAGGAAGTGTCAATACGACCGGCATGCCTCCTTGGTTCTGGAGAGGGACTATGGAAAATATCACTCGCCTGATCCTTACCAGAACTGTAAGCAAGGCATAGCAGTTAAGACGGTCATAGGCCTGAGGGATAGTACGGGTTCCCTGGTGAAGTCCAGATCAGGGATCCTGGAGATCTTCAGATCATATTACGCAGACCTTCTGGGAAGAAAGGACCTTTGTCGGGACAGGATGGAAAGCTTTCTGGATTCTACTCCAGGATTGGGAAATGGTACATTGTTTTTGATGGATTTGACAGAACCAATTTCAGTGGATGAGGTAGTTCATGCTATAGAGAAGCTGGCTACCAAAAAATCGCCTGGGCCAGATGGGTTGACAGCTGAATTCTACAAGTGTTTTAAGTCCATTCTGGCTCCCTTTTTAGCAGAGGTTTATAACAGCTGTCTAGAAGAGGGTTCGCTCCCTCCCTCCATGAGGCAATCCGCTGTGATTCTTCTGTCAAAAGGTAAGGACCCCTCAATGATTGAGAACTGGCGCCCCATCAGTCTTCTCAATGTTGATAGAAAGATCCTGGCGAAGATTCTTTTTTGGCGCTTGTCGTCAGTAGCAGGCAATTTGTTGTCCAGTCATCAGCACTGCTCGGTCCAAGGTAGAAGTACCTTTTCAGCGGTTTTAGCTGTCCGGGAGGCTTTGGAACGATGCAGGGCTGCTGGATGGAGAAAGTACTTGCTGGCATTGGATCAGGCGAAGGCTTTTGATAGAGTCAATCACGAGTACCTGTATTTGCTACTTGGTAGATACGGCCTGCAGGGGAGGTTTATAGATTGGCTGAAGACATTATATAGAGGGGCTGAGAGCTTCCCACTGGTTAATGGTTGGGTTGGACGGCCTTTTGAGGTTGGCTCTGGTGTGCGCCAGGGATGTCCTCTGAGCCCCCTGTTATATGTATTCGCAATCGACCCCTTCATATGAAGGCTAGAGAGTGGATCTTTGTGCGGGGTGCCTTTGGGCATTGCTGGTGTGCCGCCTCTGAAGGTCGTGGCCTATGCCGATGATGTGTCTGCTATTGTCTCTGGGACAGAGGAGGCGCAGGAGGTGGTCTCTATGATAGAGCAGTACACGGAGGCTTCTGGTTCTAAAGTCAACCATGAAAAGAGTGAAGTTTTCTGGATGGGTGAGGAGGGTGAAAGCTTCGAACTTCCGGATGCCTTCCCAGAGCCCCAGCAGGAAATTAAAGTGTTGGGCATCCAATTTGGTCCTGGTGACTATGGTCATCGAAATTGGGAAAGCAGGTTGGTGTGTGCCAATGCCAAAGTAGCAAGCTGGAAGAAATGGAAGCTTTCCTTGAGGGAGAGGGTAGACTTGATCAAAACGTACCTGGTCCCAATCTTTTTATATGTCAGCTTCGTCTGTATCTTGCCAGCATCTCTCTATGCAAGGGTGTACAGCTGTTTTTTCCAACTGTTATGGGGAAGTAGGCTGAACCTGATCAAACGCAATGTAACTTACCTGTCTAGGCGGGAGGGTGGCCTAGGAATGGTCAACCCAATAGTTTTCTTTTCTCTGCTCTTTTTAAAGTACAATCTTGGTAACATGCTAGCAGAGAACCCGCCGGGTTGGGTGGGCATTTTTCAATCTTGTTTTAGGCCTTTTCTGCGATGCTGGGAAGATGGCGGGCCAGTGAAAAGTCTGAGAGTCCGACATGGCAAGCTCCCGGCTTATGTTGCCCCGTGTCTGAAAATACTTCGACAGTGGCAGGTGACAGTGGAGGATATCAAGTCCCTCCCCAGGAAGCTTCTGGAGAAGAGGATTTTGAGCTCTGCTTTCAGTGTGTCACTGGCCTTAAGGGATTGCCCAGGCTCTGTAATGAGGGAGGGGTTGCGTTTAATCAATTTAGAAAGAATCCCCTTGAAGTTTAGGGATCAAGCCTGGCTCGCTTTCCATGGAAGGCTCTATGTCAGAGGGAACTTGAAGCATCGCCCTGTGGATGATCGGGATTGTCCTAGAGCGGAGTGTGTTGGTAAAGTGGAGTCTATGGACCACTTTTTGCTGCAGTGTCCCTTTAACATAGAGGTGTATAAAAGGGTGGGGAGGGCTCTAGGCATCCCCTTTTTCTATCGCATGAGTTATGCGGAGTGGGTGTACGGGCATTCCCGACTCGCTGGGATTTTGATTTGGATACACTGTTTTTAGTTAGTATTGTTGTCCGTTACTTCACATGGAATGCACGGTGCCAGATTACCCTGCGGAAAAAAGTCCTCTCTGTTGAGGTGGTGGTGCACGATATTCTGGGTGAGGTTGGGAAAATTCGGGGTCTTGAGAAAGGCAGGGAGCCTCGGGCGGTCTGGAAAAGGGCGTGGAGGAATATCAGACCTGCCTTTGGTGAACTGCCCATCTCTGGGTGAGGAGCTCTTTTCTTTTTCTTTCACTCCCTTAGCTTTTGTTGGTTAGTAGCTTCTTTTTGAAGAAGGGCTGCATGCATAATGGGTGCGGGTTTGTTTCTTGACCTCATAGTTTAGATGTCTGGTGTATTGGTGTGAGTTGTAGTGAGATTATCCCCAATAATGACATGTTCAATGAGTTTTGTTTTTGCTGTAAAGTCATTTTTTGTTTGAGAGCAGATTTGCTATATTTATTTTCATTTATGTAAATATGTATATTATATATAGTGATTTTATGCTTATTGATTGCAAGACTTTTAATAAAGAAAAATTGGGAAGAATGTTCCTTACATTGGATGTCAGTGAGAAGAATGCTCCTTACATTGGTGGTCAGTGAGAAGAATGTTCCTTACATTGGTCAGTGGGAAGAATGTTCCTTACATTGGTGGTCAGTGGGAAGAATGTTCCTTATGCCGCGTACACACGGTCGGACTTTTCACCTGCAAAAGTCCGACGGACGCCGCCGGACCAAGTCCGGCGGAAAATCCGACCGTGTGTGGTCTCCATCGGACTTCCGACGGACCGTTTCGGGCGGAAATCCGACGTACTTTAGATTTGAAGCCTGTTTCAAATCTTTACGTCGTACCTCCGCCGGACTCAGTTCCTGACGGAAAGCCCGTTCGTCTGTATGCTGGTCCGAAGGACCAGATACGACGGAGGAGCAGGTTACTGCATCTCGCGCTCGCTGCAATAGGAAAAACAAATTTTCCCATTGCGGCGAGCGCGGGGGGCATCCCAGGCCCTTAGGTCTGGTATGGAACTTTAAGGAGAACCCCCCTACGCCGAAAAACCGGCGTGGGGGTCCCCCCAAAATCCATACCAGACCCCGATCCGAGCACGCAGCCCGGCCGGTCAGGAAAGGGGGTGGGGACGAGCGAGCGCCCCCCCCCTCCTGAACCGTACCAGGCCGCATGCCCTCAACATGGGGGGTGCTTTGGGGGAGGGGGCGCCTTACGGTGCCCCCCCACCACAAAGCACCTTGTCCCCATGTTGATGAGGACAAGGGCCTCTTCCCGACAACCCTGGCCGTTGGTTGTCGGGGTCTGCGGGCGGGGGGCTTATCGGAATCCGGGAGCCCCCTATAATAAGAGGGCCCCCAGATCCCGGCCCCCCCACCCTATGTGAATGAATATGGGGTACATGGTACCCCTACCCATTCACCTAGGTAAAAAGTGTTAATAATAAAACACAACACAGGTTTTTAAAATAATTTATTAAACTGCTCCGGGGGGGTCTTCTTCCGTCTTCGGGGGTCCCTCCGCTTCATCTTCTCCCGGCGTCCGGTTCGTTCTTCTCCGCTCTCTTCTCCCGGTGTTCCAGTTCTTCGGCCGGCTCCTCTGCTGTGTTCAGGTAGCTCTCTTGCCAGCAGAGGTCCGGACTTCTGGGCTTCTTGTCTTCTCTTCTCTTCTCTTCCCCCAGATGTTGACACGACGCTCTCTCCGGCTGGACTGGTCTCCGAGGGCTGCGTTGTGACTTATATAGGCGGAGACCCCGCCCCCATATGATGTCACAGGCCCTGGGCATGCTGGGACTGTGACGTTTTAGGGGGCGTGGTCGACCACGCCCCCTAAAACGTCACAGTCCCAGCATGCCCAGGGCCTGTGACATCATATGGGGGCGGGGTCTCCGCCTATATAAGTCACAACGCAGCCCTCGGAGAGCAGTCCAGCCGGAGAGAGCGTCGTGTCAACATCTGGGGGAAGAGAAGAGAAGAGAAGACAAGAAGCCCAGCAGCTCAGAAGTCCGGACCTCTGCTGGCAAGAGAGCTACCTGAACACAGCAGAGGAGCCGGCCGAAGAACTGGAACACCGGGAGAAGAGAGCGGAGAAGAACGAACCGGACGCCGGGAGAAGATGAAGCGGAGGGACCCCCGAAGACGGAAGAAGACCCCCCCGGAGCAGTTTAATAAATTATTTTAAAAACCTGTGTTGTGTTTTATTATTAACACTTTTTACCTAGGTGAATGGGTAGGGGTACCATGTACCCCATATTCATTCACATAGGGTGGGGGGGCCGGGATCTGGGGGCCCTCTTATTATAGGGGGCTCCCGGATTCCGATAAGCCCCCCGCCCGCAGACCCCGACAACCAACGGCCAGGGTTGTCGGGAAGAGGCCCTTGTCCTCATCAACATGGGGACAGGGTGCTTTGTGGTGGGGGGGCACCGTAAGGCGCCCCCTCCCCCAAAGCACCCCCCCATGTTGAGGGCATGCGGCCTGGTACGGTTCAGGAGGGGGGGGGGGGCGCTCGCTCGTCCCCACCCCCTTTCCTGACTGGCCGGGCTGCGTGCTCGGATCGGGGTCTGGTATGGATTTTGGGGGGACCCCCACGCCGGTTTTTCGGCGTAGGGGGTTCCCCTTAAAGTTCCATACCAGACCTAAGGGCCTGCGACGGGGCTCGCAAGGTTTCAATCTCGCCAAAAAAAGCGGCGAGATTGAATTCCTTTTCTAGTCCCGTCGTACCCGAGTCACGTTCAAAATGAACGGACTTGTCCGTGTGTGGGAAAGTCCGTTCATTCTGAAAGTCCGGCGGGAAGACCGGATTCCGGAAAGTCCGGCCGTGTGTAGGCAAGTCCGGCCGTTCAGAAAGTCCGGCGGTAGTCCGCCGGAAGTCTGGCGGCAAGTACGTCGGACCTAGCTTTCTAGAAAGTCCGACCGTGTGTACGCAGCATTACATTGGTGGTCAGTGGGAAGAATGTTCCTTACATTGGTGATCAGTGGGAAGAATGTCCCTTACATTGGTGATCAGTGAGAAGAATGTTCCTTACATTGGTGATCAGTGGGAAGAATGTTCCTTACATTGGTGATCAGTGGGAAGAATGTTCCTTACATTGGTGATCAGTGGGAAGAATGTTTCTATACATTGGTGGTCAGTGAGAAGAATGTTTCTATACATTGGTGATCAGTGGGAAGAATGTTCCTTACATTGGTGATCAGTGAAAATGATATAAAGTTAATAAAAATAATAAAAAAAAAAAAAATGTAAAGCACTCCCATGATCCCCACACATGCTCTATATGAAAAGCTTTATGTAGGATGAGCACATGTATGTAAACATGTGTCTATAGACGCAAATGCTGGACACGGGAGCCCACCTGCAAAGTAACCCCCCCCCCGGGAGAGCGCTTCTCCTAGGGAGTTATCTGATGTCGGGAGGAGCCGCGAGAGACACCCCCAGATGTCGAGGTTCGGGGCCATTCTGTGCAAAACGAGCTGCACAGTGGAGGCAAGTATGATATGTTTGTTATTTAAAAAAAAAAAAATAGAGCCTTCACAATCACTTTAATTTTGGAAAGGTACTGTTGTTGCACTTTCTTTAATGTAATTCTGTGACGAACGCATATAGTGTGAGCAGTGCAAAATGTAGGTGGGGATTTGTGTGGGTGTGGCTTAAGTGTGGGTGGGAACACATGAGCGGGGACAGGGGGACCCAGGATCTCCTATTGCCCGGGGGCCCCATGAGTTGTCAGTCCGCCCCTGGCAATGAGCTCTTCCATTTCAGCAATTTTATTGATTCTCCAAAACCAATCTTTAGTTGAGGGGGCACTGGATTTGCCCCATAGGGGCAAACAGACAGAAAATTTGCACGAACGTTAGAACCCCATTGACGTCTATGGGACTCGAACATTCAAAATCAAAAGTGCTCATTTTAAAGGCTAATTTGCATGGTATTGTCCTAAAAGGGGTTTGGGGACCTGGGTCCTACCCCAGGGGACATGTATCAATGCAAAAAAAACTTTTAAAAACGGCCGTTTTTTCGGGAGCAGTGATTTTAGTGATGCTTAACCTCCTGGCATCCGCGCTATGGCCGAATGACGGCCACAGCGCGGACCTGCATTCCCGGGAGGCCGTCATATGACGGCCTCCCCTGTGCACGCTCCCTGCGCTCGCCCTGCAGGGCGCGCGCCGGGCGCGCTGTGATCACCGAGTCACTGAGACTCGGCTGATCACCGATCCGAGTAAGGGGCCGATCCCGGCCCCTTACCATGTGATCAGCTGTCAGCCAATGACAGCTGATCACATGATGTAAACAAAAGATCGGTAATCTTTTTTTTTTTTTTTTTTACTCACGCTGACAGCATGAGTAGAAGAAAAAGCTGATCACCGGCTAGGATGTGAGGGACATCGGTCCCCAAGTGGAAGAGGCACGTCTGCCTCATCAGTGCCACATTAAAAGTGCCAACTAACACTGCCCACAGTGCCACCTAACAGTGCCCACAGTGCCACCTAACAGTGCCCACAGTGCCACCTAACAGTGCCCACAGTGCCACCTAACAGTGCCAACAAGTGCCACCTATCAATGCCCACAAGTGCCACCTATCAATGCCCACAAGTGCCACCTATCAATGCCCACCTGTAGTGCCAATCAGTGCCACCCGGCAGTGCTGCCCATCACTGCCACCCATCAGTGCCCATCACTGCCGCCTATCAGTGCCCATCACTGCCGCCTAATCAGCGTACATCAATAAAGGAGAAAAATTACCCGTTTAAAATTTTTTATAACAAAATATAAAAAAATAACAATTTTTTAAAAAAAAAAATCAGTTTTTTACATTTTTTTAACAAAAAGTAAAAACTGCAGAGGTGATCAAATGCCACCAAAAGAAAGCTGTATTTGTGGTGAAAAAATGGTAAAAATTTCATTTGGGTACAGTATTGTATGACCGCGCAATTGTCATTCA
Source organism: Lithobates septentrionalis (assembly GCA_037952835.1). Lineage (NCBI taxonomy): Eukaryota > Metazoa > Chordata > Amphibia > Anura > Ranidae > Lithobates > Lithobates septentrionalis. The sequence goes on along the minus strand of JBBDGP010001454.1, from coordinate 2,480,499 downwards.
AAGTGCGTCAGCGCTGAAAGCTGAAAATTGGTCTGGATAGGAGGGGGGTTTAAGTGCCCGGTAAGCAAGTGGTTAAAGTAAAAAAAAAGTGAAATATTCCTTTAAATATCATACCTGGGGTGTGTCTTTAGTATGCCTGTAAAGTGGCGCGTGTTTCCCGTGTTTAGAACAGTCCCTGCACAAATTGTCATTTTTAAAGGAAAAAATCTCATTTAAAACTGCTTGCGGGTTTAATGTAATGTCGGGTCCTGGCAATATGGATGAAAATCAGTGAGACAAACGGCATAGGTACCCCCCAGTCCATTACCAGGCCCTTTGGGTCTTGTATGGATATTAAGGGGAACCCCGCACGCAAATTAAAATAAGGAAAGGTGTAGGGCAACCAGGCCCTATATACTCTGAACAGCAGTATACAGGCGGTGCAAACAAGACAGGGACTGTAGGTTTGTTGTTAAGTAGAATCTGTTTGTAATTTTGAACGGGTACATTTTTAACGTGTTTAGCTCCAGCCAAAAAATCTTTTTTAAGCTTTTTGGAAAACATAGGGAAGGGTTATCACCCCTGTGACATTTGTTTTGCTGTCTGTCCTCCTCTTCAGAAGATTTCACCTCACTTTTTGTCCCAATGACAAATGTTTTTTGAAAATTTGGAGTTTTTTGTGGAACAAGGATTGGAAAGCATCAGTGGAAAGGAGAAATGTTTTTCCCATATTAACTCTTACAGGAGAGAATTTCCCTTCCTAGGGGTAGATTTCATCTCACTTCCTGTTGTCTCCTTCCGTTTGCAAGTAGGAGTCCTTTGTAAGTTAGATGTTTGAAAGTAGGGGCCTGCCCTATATACTCAGCAGAAATTTGGGCCTTAGGTGTTGTTGTGGCCACAACACTGTAAGCCCTCACAGGGCCCTGCTGTGAAATATTAGATCAAGAATTGTAATTACATGCCCCTGTTGAACAGGAGCAGAAAAATTGGGCCTTTGGTGGTGGTGGTGGTGCTGGTGCCACAACACTGTAAGTCCTCACTCGCTCTTGGTGGGCGCAGAAATGGGCCCTGCTGTGAAATATTAGATCAAGAATTGTAATTACATGCCCCTGTTGAACAAGGGCAGAAAAATTGGGCCTTTGGTGGTGGTGCTGGTGCCACAACACTGTAAGTCCTCACTCGCTTTTGGTGGGTGCAGAAATGGGCCCTGCTGTGAAATATTAGATCAAGAATTGTAATTACATGCCCCTGTGGAACAGGGGCTGAAAAATTGGGCCTTAGGCACTGGTGCTGGTGCCACAACACTGCAACCCCTCACAGATACTCTAGTTGGAACGCAGAAATGAGCCCTGCTGCAAAGTATTGCATCAAAAATTGTAATTACACGCCCCTGTTAAACAAGGTCTGAAAAATTGGGCCTTAGGCACTGGTGGTGGCGCCCAGAACCAAAAATGTTCTTACAAGCTAACAGCCTGATGATTGAGGAGGAAGAGGATAATTACTCAGGGATAGTCACTCAGCATCAGCATAGGCAGTCTTTGAAGGGATCTGAGATTTCAAAAAAAATTATTCAGTTACATCAGCATCAGGTGCTTGGTAGCTGGTGGTGATCCAAGACTGATTCATTTTTATGAAGGTCAGTCGATCGACCGAGTCGGTGGACAGACGCACCCTGTGATTGGTTACAAAGCCTCCAGCAGCATTGAATGTGCGTTCCGAAAGAACGCTGGATGCAGGACAGGCCAGTAGCTCAATTGCATACTGTGCAAGCTCTGGCCAGTGATCCATCCTCAAGACCCAGTAACCCAGAGGATTTTCGGTGGGAAAGGTGTCCAAGTCAGATCTTGCCCCTAGGTATTCCTGCACCATGTAAAACAGACGCTGGCGAATCGGTTGCTGGAACCAATCATACCTTGGGGCTGCGGACCAAAAAATTGTCTGAACGCATCGGTCAGACGGCCACCTTCTCCACCGCTCCTTCTTTGACTGACCGAAGCCTCAGCAACACGTTGTCCAGAAACAGGAGTTTGTAACCTCCCAGTCTCTGGGAACGCATTGCACAGACCTTTCTGCAAGGCCTCCCGAAGATGTTTCATCCTCTGCTCCCTCTGCGATGGCAAGATAAGGTCAGCAACCTTACCCTTGTAAAGTGGATCAAGGAGGGTTGCCAGCCAGTATTGGTCCTTCTCCTTGATACCACAAATACGAGGATCCTTATGCAGGCTTTGCAGGATCAGGGAGGCCATGCAGCGTAGGTTTGCTGAGGCATTCGGTCCGGAGTCCTCTGGGTCACTAAGGACGGCATGGTCCGCAGCCACCTCCTCCCAGCCACGTACAAGTCCATGTGTTTCTTGGGACTGATCCCTTAAAGACTGCTGCTGATGCTGAGTGCCAGGCTCCACCTCCATACTGACACAATCTTCCTCCTCCTCCTCTTCCTGTGTGATCGGCGGGCACGCAGGAACACTGTCTGGATAAAGGGGGCCTTGAGAGCTAAGGAAGTCCTCCTCTTCCTGCCTCTGTTCTGCCTCAAGTGCCCTGTCCATTATTCCATGCAGCGTGTGCTCCAACAGGTGGACAAGGGGGGCAGTGTCACTGATGCATGCACTGTCACTGCTCACCATCCTCGTGGCCTCCTTAAATGGTGACAGGACAGTGCATGCATCCCTGATCATGGCCCACTGGCGTGGGGAAAAAAAAACAAGCCCCCCTGACCCTGTCCTGGTGCCATAGTCGTACAGGTACTCATTGATGGCCCTCTGCTGCGTGTGCAGCCGCTGCAGCATGGCCAACGTTGAGTTCCACCTGGTGGGCATGTCACAGATTAGGCGGTTCTTGGCCAGGTTAAACTCCTTTTGGAGGTCCGCCAGCCGAGCACTGGCATTATATGACCCGCGGAAATGCACACAGACTTTCCTGGCCTGCCTCAGGACATCCTGTAAGCCCGGGTACCTGCCCAAGAACCGCTGCACCACCAAGTTAAGGACGTGAGCCAAACAGGGCACATGGGTCATTTGTCCCTGTCGGAGGGCAGAGAGGAGGTTGGTGCCATTGTCGCAAACCACCATTCCTGCCTTAAGTTGGCGTGGTGTCAACCACCTCTGAACCTGCCCCTGCAGAGCTGACAGAACCTCTGCCCCAGTGTGGCTCCTGTCCCCCAAGCACACCAGCTCAAGCACCGCATGGCATCTTTTGGCCTGCGTACTTGGGTAGCCCCTTGAACGGCTACGGAGCACCGCTGGTTCCGAGGACAAAGCACAGGAAGAGGCCATGGAGGAAGAAGAAGAGGAGGGGGTGGAGGAGAGAGGTGTGTCACAATCATTAGCATTTTGGAGGCGTGGTGGCGGAACAACCTCCAAAACTACTGCACCTTGTCCTGCATCCTTCCCAGCTGCCAGCAGAGTCACCCAATGCGCCGTGAAACTTAGGTAACGTCCCTGTCCATGCCTGCTGGACCATGAGTCAGCGGTAATATGCACCTTACCGCTGACCGCCCTGTCCAGCGAGGCATGGACATTGCCTTCCACATGCCGGTAGAGAGCCGGAATCGCCTTCCATGAGAAAAAGTGGCGTTTGGGTACCTGCCACTGAGGAACCGCACATTCCACAAACTCACGGAAGGGGGCAGAGTCTACCAACTGAAAAGGCAGCAGTTGAAGTGCTAGCAATTTTGCCAAGCTAGCATTCAACCGCTGTGAATGTGGATGGCTGGGAGCAAACTTCTTTCGGCAGTGCAGCAGCTGGGGCAGGGAAATTTGCCTGGTACTATCTGACGTCGGTGTACCAAAAGCAGATTGCCCACAAGTACTTGGCTGTGACACACCTAATTCTACACCTTCATTCCTCTCAGTGCAGGTCTCAGAGAGGACTGAAGGTATAGTGGGGTTGGAGATCTCAGCTGATGAGGAGCAAGGAGAGGTCCTGTTTGTTCTTTGGTGTGGGTCTTTTAGATACGCTTGCCAACAAACTGCATGGCAGGTCAACATATGTCTGGTCAAGCATGTGGTACCAAAGCGGGAGATGTTTTGGCCACGCGAGATACGCTTGAGACATATGTTGCAAATAGCAGCGGTGCGATCTGATGCACTCGTCTCAAAAAAGGCCCACACCAAAGAACTTTTTGAATAACGCGCAGAGACTTTAGCGCCCTGCACATGTGGAGCTTTAGGGTGTGATGCAGTCAATGTGCTGCCCTTAAGCTGGCCCCTGGAGGGCATCCTGCCTCGTTGGTGATGTGCCGCCTCCTCCTCCTCTCTCCTATCAGGCACCCACGTTGAGTCAGTGACCTCATCATCCCCTCCCTCCTCATCACTGGAGCAAACCTGGCAGTATGCTGCAGCAGGGGGAGCATGACTGCTAGATTGCTGTCCTTCTTGGGCACCCCCTCTGTCCATGCTCACGTTACTGCCTTCTTCGAGCTCAGTATCATCATCAGAGCCTTGCAAACGCTGGGCATCCTCCTGGAGCATGTACCCAACACTGTGGTCAAACCGTTTGAGGGACTCCTCAGGAGGACATGGTGGGGCTAGGGAAGGAGTCACTGATGACATTGAGCCAAGGGAAGAGGCCGCTGCTTTGCGAGACAAAGTACCCTGGGCATGGGTGAGAGAGGATGAGGAGGATGAGGACGGCTTGGTCATCCACTCGACCAAGTCTTCCGCATGTTACGGCTCAACACGGCCAGTTGCCAAAAAAAAGGCCAAGCGTGTCCCACAGCCACGTGCTGATGAGGATGCACCGTCTCCACGACCAGCACTAGACACAGAGCCTGCTTGCCCTCTCTTATTGGCTTGTGACTGTCTGCCTCTCCTTCTTGGCCTTCCAGACATACTAATGGCCTGTAGCTGCACTAAGCTGGGATATATAATAAATAAATATATATATATATATATATATATATGTATGTATGTACTGATACTGCAGCTAGCAAAATCAACTGCCTGCCTGTAGTATGAGAACACCACCAACCTTCTACAGGTAGCTTTAGCTGAACACTGTGCAGAGCTCGCAAAAAAATAACTTGTAGGTTTAGCTGGACACTGTGAGGAGGACGCACCACACTAACTTGTCGTTTTAGCTGAGCACTGTGAGCAGGACGCACCGCACTAACTTGTAGGTTTAGCTGAACACTGTGAGGTGGACGCACCGCACTAACTTGTAGTTTTAGCTGAACACTGTGAGCAGGACACACCGCACTAACTTGTAGGTTTAGATGAACACTGTGAGCAGGACGCACTGCACTAACTTGTAGCTTTAGCTGAACACTGTGAGCAGGACGCACCGCACTAACTTGTAGTTTTAGCTGAACACTGTGAGCAGGATGCACAGCACTAACTTGTAGTTTTAGCTGAACACTGTGAGCAGGACGCACCCCACTAACTTGTAGTTTTAGCTGAACACTGTGAGCAGGACGCACTGCACTAACTTGTAGCTTTAGATGAACACTGTGCAGAGGTCTCACTACACTAACTTGTAGGTTTAGCTGAACACTGTGAGGTGGACGCACCACACTAACTTGTAGTTTTAGCTGAACACTGTGAGCAGGACGCACCCCACTAACTTGTAGGTTTAGCAGGACGCACCCCACTAACGTGTAGTTTTAGCTGAACACTGTGAGCAGGACGCACCGCACTAACTTGTAGGTTTAGCTGAACACTGTGAGGTGGACGCACCACACTAACTTGTAGTTTTAGCTGAACACTGTGAGCAGGACGCACCCCACTAACTTGTAGTTTTAGCTGAACACTGTGAGCAGGGCGCACTGCACTAACTTGTAGCTTTAGATGAACACTGTGCAGAGGTCTCACTACACTAACTTGTAGGTTTAGCTGAACACTGTGAGCAGGACGCCTCGCACTAACTTGTAGGTTTAGCTGAACACTGTGAGGTGGACACACCGCACTAACTTGTAGTTTTAGCTGAACACTGTGAGCAGAACGCACAGCACTAACTTGTAGTTTTAGCTGAACACTGTGAGCAAGACGCACCGCACTAACTTGTAGATTTAGCTGAACACTGTGAGCAGGACGCACCCCACTAACTTGTAGTTTTAGCTGAACACTGTGAGCAGGACGCACTGCACTAACTTGTAGCTTTAGATGAACACTGTGCAGAGGTCTCACTACACTAACTTGTAGGTTTAGCTGAACACTGTGAGCAGGACGCACCGCACTAACTTGTAGGTTTAGCTGAACACTGTGAGGTGGACGCACCGCACTAACTTGTAGTTTTAGCTGAACACTGTATGCAGGATGCACAGCACTAACTTGTAGGTTTAGCTGAACACTGTGAGCAGGACGCACCCCACTAACTTGTAGTTTTAGCTGAACACTGTGAGCAGGACGCACTGCACTAACTTGTAGCTTTAGAAGAACACTGTGCAGAGGTCTCACTACACTAACTTGTAGGTTTAGCTGAACACTGTAAGGTGGACGCACCACACTAACTTGTAGTTTTAGCTGAACACTGTGAGCAGGGCGCACCCCACTAACTTGTAGGTTTAGCTGAACACTGTGAGCAGGACGCACCCCACTAACTTGTAGTTTTAGCTGAATACTGTGAGCAGGACGCACTGCACTAACTGTAAATAGTCTAGCTGCCTGACTGTGGTACTAATAGGATCAAAAGAACACCAGCAATTTTCTTCAGGTAGCTGTAAATACTGTAACAAGACAAGCCCGCCTGTCAGTAAGAATATAACAGGAAAGGATCTAGCTAAACTGAATACAGTGTATATATATATATATATATATATATATATATATATATATATATATGCAACACCTGGGATTAGGGATGAGCTTCGTGTTCGAGTCGAACCCATGTTCGACTCGAACATCGGCTGTTCGGTCGTTCGCCGAATTGCGAACGATATGGGCCGTTCGCGCCAAATTCGTGTGGCGCGTCACGGCCCATAATTCACTGCGGCATCGCAGTGCATTGCTGGCTGATGATTGGCCAAGCATGCACTATGACCCGCATGCTTGGCCAATCACAGCGCCGTCAGTAGAGAGAGCTGTAATTGGCCAAAGCCAGGGTGGCTTTGGCCAATTATGGCTCAGGGGATTTAGTACACACCCCACACTATATAAGGCCGCCTGCACGGCGGCCCTGTGTAGTGTGTGTTCCGGTGTGCTGAGAGATAGAGAGAGAGAGAGAGACAGTGTCATTTGATTTGAGTTAGATAGATTAGGCAGAACAGTCAGTCAGTTAGCTGCACTTACAGTGTATTGTGTATATATATGCATCCCAGGTGTTGCATATATATATATACACTGTATTCAGTTTAGCTAGATCCGTTCCTGTTATCTTCTATCTAGACTATTTACATTTAGTGCAGTGTGTCCTGCTCACAGTGTTCAGCTAGATCCGTTCCTGCTATTTACATTCAGTGCAGTGCGTCCTGCTCACAGTGTTCAGCTAGATCCGTTCCTGGTATTTACATTTAGTGCAGTGCGTCCTGCTCACAGTGTTCAGCTAGATCCGTTCCTGCTATTTACATTCAGTGCAGTGCGTCCTGCTCACAGTGTTCAGCTAGATCCGTTCCTGGTATTTACATTTAGTGCAGTGCGTCCTGCTCACAGTGTTCAGCTACATCCGTTCCTGCTATTTACATTCAGTGCAGTGCGTCCTGCTCACAGTGTTCAGCTAGATCCGTTCCTGCTATTTACATTCAGTGCAGTGCGTCCTGCTCACAGTGTTCAGCTAGATCCGTTCCTGCTATTTACATTCAGTGCAGTGCGTCCTGCTCACAGTGTTCAGCTAGATCCGTTCCTGGTATTTACATTTAGTGCAGTGCGTCCTGCTCACAGTGTTCAGCTACATCCGTTCCTGCTATTTACATTCAGTGCAGTGCGTCCTGCTCACAGTGTTCAGCTAGATCCGTTCCTGCTATTTACATTCAGTGCAGTGCGTCCTGCTCACAGTGTTCAGCTAGATCCGTTCCTGCTATTTACATTCAGTGCAGTGCGTCCTGCTCACAGTGTTCAGCTAGATCCGTTCCTGGTATTTACATTTAGTGCAGTGCGTCCTGCTCACAGTGTTCAGCTAGATCCGTTCCTGCTATTTACATTCAGTGCAGTGCGTCCTGCTCACAGTGTTCAGCTAGATCCGTTCCTGCTATATACATTTAGTGCAGTACGTCCTGCTCACAGTGTTCAGCTAGATCCGTTCCTGTTATCTTCCTACTGACAGGCAGGCTTGTCTGGTTACAGTATATAAAGCTACCTGAAGAAAATTACAGGTGTTCTTTTTGATCCTATTAGTACCACGGTCAGGCAGCTAGACTATTTACATTTAGTACAGTGTGTCCTGCTCACAGTGTTCAGCTAGATCCGTTCCTGTTATCTTCCTACTGACAGGCAGGCTTGTCTGGTTACAGTATATAAAGCTACCTTAAGAAAATTACAGGTGTTCTTTTTGATCCTATTAGTACCACGGTCAGGCAGCTAGACTATTTACATTTAGTACAGTGCGTCCTGCTCACAGTGTTCAGCTAGATCCGTTCCTGTTATCTTCCTACTGACAGGCAGGCTTGTCTGGTTACAGTATATAAAGCTACCTTAAGAAAATTACAGGTGTTCTTTTTGATCCTATTAGTACCACGGTCAGGCAGCTAGACTATTTACATTTAGTACAGTGTGTCCTGCTCACAGTGTTCAGCTAGATCCGTTCCTGTTATCTTCCTACTGACAGGCAGGCTTGTCTGGTTACAGTATATAAAGCTACCTTAAGAAAATTACAGGTGTTCTTTTTGATCCTATTAGTACCACGGTCAGGCAGCTAGACTATTTACATTTAGTACAGTGCGTCCTGCTCACAGTGTTCAGCTAGATCCGTTCCTGTTATCTTCCTACTGACAGGCAGGCTTGTCTGGTTACAGTATATAAAGCTACCTGAAGAAAATTACAGGTGTTCTTTTTGATCCTATTAGTACCACGGTCAGGCAGCTAGACTATTTACATTTAGTACAGTGTGTCCTGCTCACAGTGTTCAGCTAGATCCGTTCCTGTTATCTTCCTACTGACAGGCAGGCTTGTCTGGTTACAGTATATAAAGCTACCTGAAGAAAATTACAGGTGTTCTTTTTGATCCTATTAGTACCACGGTCAGGCAGCTAGACTATTTACATTTAGTACAGTGTGTCCTGCTCACAGTGTTCAGCTAGATCCGTTCCTGTTATCTTCCTACTGACAGGCAGGCTTGTCTGGTTACAGTATATAAAGCTACCTTAAGAAAATTACAGGTGTTCTTTTTGATCCTATTAGTACCACGGTCAGGCAGCTAGACTATTTACATTTAGTACAGTGCGTCCTGCTCACAGTGTTCAGCTAGATCCGTTCCTGCTATATACATTTAGTGCAGTACGTCCTGCTCACAGTGTTCAGCTAGATCCGTTCCTGTTATCTTCCTACTGACAGGCAGGCTTGTCTGGTTACAGTATATAAAGCTACCTGAAGAAAATTACAGGTGTTCTATCCCAGCTTAGTGCAGCTACAGGCCATTAGTATGTCTGGAAGGCCAAGAAGGAGAGGCAGACAGTCACAAGCCAATAAGAGAGGGCAAGCAGGCTCTGTGTCTAGTGCTGGTCGTGGAGACGGTGCATCCTCATCAGCACGTGGCCATGGGACACGCTTGGCCTTTTTTTCGGCAGCTGGCCGTGTTGAGCCGCAACATGCGGAAGACTTGGTCGAGTGGATGACCAAGCCGTCCTCATCCTCCTCATCCTCTCTCACCCATGCCCAGGGTGCTTTGTCTGGCAAAGCAGCGGCCTCTTCCCTCAGCTCAATGTCATCAGTGACTCCTTCCCTAGCTCCACCATGTCCTCATGAGGATTCCCTCGAACTGTTTGACCACAGTGTTGGGTACATGCTCCAGGAGGATGCCCAGCGTTTGGAAGGCTCTGATGATGATACTGAGCTCAATGAAGGCAGTAACATGAGCACGGACAGAGGGGGTGCCCAAGAAGGACAGCAATCTGGCAGTCATGCTCCCCCTGCTGCAGCATACTGCCAGGTTTGCTCCAGTGATGAGGAGGGAGGGGATGATGAGGTCACTGACTCAACGTGGGTGCCTGATAGGAGAGAGGAGGAGGAGGAGGAGGAGGAGGAGGTGGCACATCACCAACTAGGCAGGATGCCCTCCAGGGGCCAGCCTAAGGGCAGCACATTGACTGCATCACACCCCAAAGCTCCACATGTGCAGGGCGCTGCAGTCTCTGCGCGTTATTCAAAAAGTTCTTTGGTGTGGGCCTTTTTTGAGACGAGTGCATCAGATCGCACCGCTGCTATTTGCAACATATGTCTCAAGCGTATCTCGCGTGGCCAAAACATCTCCCGCTTGGGTACCACATGCTTGACCAGACATATGTTGACCTGCCATGCAGTTCGTTGGCAAGCGTATCTAAAAGACCCACACCAAAGAACAAAGACGATCTCTCCTTGCTCCTCATCAGCTGAGATTTCCAACCCCACTAGACCTTCAGTCCTCTCTGAGACCTGCAGTGAGAGGAATGAAGGTGTAGAATTAGGTGTGTCACAGCCAAGTACTTGTGGGCAATCTGCTTTTGGTACATCGACGTCAGATTGTACCAGGCAAATTTCCCTGCCCCAGCTGCTGCACCGCCGAAAGAAGTTTGCTCCCAGCCATCCACATGCCCAGCGGTTGAATGCTAGCTTGGCAAAATTGCTAGCACTTCAACTGCTGCCTTTTCAGTTGGTAGACTCTGCCCCCTTCCGTGAGTTTGTGGAATGTGCGGTTCCTCAGTGGCAGGTACCCAAACGCCACTTTTTCTCACGGAAGGCGATTCCGGCTCTCTACCGGCATGTGGAAGGCAATGTCCATGCCTCGCTGGACAGGGCGGTCAGCGGTAAGGTGCATATTACCGCTGACTCATGGTCCAGCAGGCATGGACAGGGACGTTACTTAAGTTTCACGGCGCATTGGGTGACTCTGCTGGCAGCTGGGAAGGATGCAGGACAAGGTGCAGTAGTGTTGGAGGTTGTTCCGCCACCACGCCTCCAAAATGCTGATTGTGACACACCTCTCTCCTCCACCCCCTCCTCTTCTTCTTCCTCCATGGCCTCTTCCTCGGAACCAGCGGTGCTCCGTAGGCGTTCAAGGGGCTACGCAAGTACGCAGGCCAAAAGATGCCATGCGGTGCTTGAGCTGGTGTGCTTGGGGGACAGGAGCCACACTGGGGCAGAGGTTCTGTCAGCTCTGCAGGGGCAGGTTCAGAGATGGTTGACGCCACGCCAACTTAAGGCAGGAATGGTGGTTTGCGACAATGGCACCAACCTCCTCTCTGCCCTCCGACAGGGACAACTGACCCATGTGCCCTGTTTGGCTCACGTCCTTAACTTGGTGGTGCAGCGGTTCTTGGGCAGGTACCCGGGCTTACAGGATGTCCTGAGGCAGGCCAGGAAAGTCTCTGTGCATTTCCGCCGGTCATATAATGCCAGTGCTCGGCTGACGGACCTCCAAAAGGAGTTTAACCTGCCCAAGAACCGCCTAATCTGTGACATGCCCACCAGGTGGAACTCGACGTTGGCCATGCTGCAGCGGCTGCACACGCAGCAGAGGGCCATCAATGAGTACCTGTGCGACTATGGCACCAGGACAGGGTCAGGGGACCTTGGTTTTTTTTCCCCACGCCAGTGGGCCATGATCAGGGATGCATGCACTGTCCTGTCACCATTCGAGGAGGCCACGAGAATGGTGAGCACTGACAGTGCATGCATCAGTGACACTGTCCCCCTTGTCCACCTGTTGGAGCACACGCTGCGTGGAATAATGGACAGGGCACTTGAGGCAGAACAGAGGCAGGAAGAGGAGGACTTCCTTAGCTCTCAAGGCCCCCTTTATCCAGACAGTGTTCCTGCGTGCCCGCCGATCACACAGGAAGAGGACGAGGAGGAGGAGGAGGAGGAAGATTGTGTCAGTATGGAGGTGGAGCCTGGCACTCAGCATCAGCAGTCTTTAAGGGATCAGTCCCAAGGAACACATGGACTTGTACGTGGCTGGGAGGAGGTGGCTGCGGACGTTGTTGTCCTTAGTGACCCAGAGGACTCCGGACCGAATGCCTCAGCAAACCTACGCTGCATGGCCTCCCTGATCCTGCAAAGCCTGCGTAAGGATCCTCGTATTCGTGGTATCAAGGAGAAGGACCAATACTGGCTGGCAACCCTCCTTGATCCACGTTACAAGGGTAAGGTTGCGGACCTTATCTTGCCATCGCAGAGGGAGCAGAGGATGAAACATCTTCGGGAGGCCTTGCAGAAAGGTCTGTGCAACGCGTTCCCAGAGACTGGGAGGTTACAAACTCCTGTTTCTGGACAACGTGTTGCTGAGGCTTCGGTCAGTCAAAGAAGGAGCGGTGGAGAAGGTGGCCGTCTGACCGATGCGTTCAGACAATTTTTTGGTCCGCAGCCCCAAGGTATGATCGGTTCCAGCAACCATCGCCAGCGTCTGTTTTACATGGTGCAGGAATACCTAGGGGCAAGATCAGACTTGGACACCTTTCCCACCGAAAATCCTCTGGGTTACTGGGTCTTGAGGATGGATCACTGGCCAGAGCTTGCACAGTATGCAATTGAGCTACTGGCCTGTCCTGCATCCAGCGTTCTTTCGGAACGCACATTCAGTGCTGCTGGAGGCGTGGTAACCGATCACAGGGTGCGTCTGTCCACCGACTCGGTCGATCGGCTGACCTTCATAAAAATGAATCAGTCTTGGATCACCACCAGCTACCAAGCACCTGATGCAGATGTAACCGAATAATTTTTTTTGAAATCTCAGATCCCTTCAAAGACTGCCTATGCTGATGCTGAGTGACTATCCCTGAGTAATTATCCTCTTCCTCCTCAATCATCACGCTGATAGCTTGTAAGAACATTTTTGGTTCTGGGCGCCACCACCAGTGCCTAAGGCACAATTTTTCAGCCCCTGTTTAACAGGGGCGTGTAATTACAATTTTTGATGCAATACTTTGCAGCAGGGCTTGTTCCTGCGTTCCAACTAGAGTGTCTGTGAGGGGTTGCAGTGTTGTGGCACCAGCACCAGTGCCTAAGACCCAATTTTTCTGCCCCTGTCTAACAGGGGCGTGTAATTACAATTTTTGATGCAATACTTTGCAGCAGGGCTCGTTCCTGCGTTCCAACTAGAGTGTCTGTGAGGGGTTGCAGTGTTGTGGCACCAGCACCAGTGCCTAAGGCCCAATTTTTCTGCGCCTGTCTAACAGGGGCGTGTAATTACAATTTTTGATGCAATACTTTGCAGCAGGGCTCGTTCCTGCGTTCCAACTAGAGTGTCTGTGAGGGGTTGCAGTGTTGTGGCACCAGCACCAGTGCCTAAGGCCCAATTTTTCTGCCCCTGTCTAACAGGGGCGTGTAATTACAATTTTTGATGCAATACTTTGCAGCAGGGCTCGTTCCTGCGTTCCAACTAGAGTGTCTGTGAGGGGTTGCAGTGTTGTGGCACCAGCACCAGTGCCTAAGGCCTAATTTTTCAGCTCCTGTTCAACAGGGGCATGTAATTACAATTCTTGATCTAATATTTCACAGCAGGGCCCTGTGAGGGCTTACAGTGTTTTGGCCACAGCAACACCTAAGGCCCAAATTTCTGCTGAGTATATAGGGCAGGACCCTACCTTCAAACATCTAACTTACAAACGACTCCTACTTGCAAACGGTAGGAGACAACAGGAAGTGAGATGAAATCTACCCCTAAGGAAGGGAAATTCTCTCCTGTAAGAGTTAATATGGGAAAACAATTTCTCCTTTCCACTGATGCTTTCCAATCCTTGTTCCACAAAAAAACCCAAATTTTCAAAAAACATTTTTCATTGGGACAAAAAAGTGAGGTGAAATCTTCTGAAGAGGAGGAAAGACGCAAAACAAATGTCACAGGGGTGATAACCCTTCCCTATGTTTTCCAAAAAGCTTAGAAAAGATTTTTTGGCTGGAGCTAAACACATTAAAAATGTTCAAAATTACAAACAGATTCTACTTAACAACAAACCTACAGTCCCTGTCTTGTTTGCACCGCCTGTATACTGCTGTTCAGAGTATATAGGGCCTGGTGGCCCCACACCTTTCCTTATTTTAATTTGGGTGTGGGGTTCCCCTTAATATCCATACAAGACCCAAAGGGCCTGGTAATGGACTGGGGGGTACCCATGCCGTTTGTCTCACTGATTTTCATCCATATTGCCATGACCCGACATGACATTAAACCCGCAAGCAGTTTTAAATGAGATTTTTTCCTTTAAAAATGACATTTGGTGCAGGGACTGTTCTAAACATGGGAAACACGCGTCACTTTACAGGCATACTATAGACACCCCCCAGGTACGATATTTAACCGCTTCAATACCGGGCCTATTCTGGCATTTCTCTACTTCATGTAAAAATCATTATTTTTTTGCTAGAAAATTACTCAGAACCCCCAAACATTATATATGTTTTTTTTAGCAGACACCCTAGGGAATAAAATGGCGGTCATTGCAACTTTTTATCTCACACGGTATTTGCGCAAAAATTTTTCAAACGCCTTTTTTTTGGAAAAAAAACGGTTTCATGAATTAAAAAATAACAAAACAGTAAAGTTTGCCCAATTTTTTTGTATAATGTGAAAGACGATGTTACGCCGAGTAAATGGATACCTAACATGTCACGCTTTAAAATTGCGCACAATCACGGAATGGCGCCAAACTTCATTACTTAAAAATCTCCATAGGCGACGCTTTAAAATTTTTTACAGGTTACCAGTTTAGAGTTACAGAGGAGGTCTAGTGCTAGAATTGTTGCACACGCCATAACGCACGCGGCGATACCTCACATGTGTGGTTTGAGCGGCGTTTACATATGTGGGCGGGACTTACGTGTGCGTTCGCTTCTGATCGCGAGCTATCGGGGACAGGGGCGTTTTAAAAAAAAATTTTATTATTTAATTTTTTTTTTTACTTCATTTTTTTTATTTTTACACTTTTTTTAACATTTTTTTTTTTTTTAATTACTTTTATTCCTATTACAAGGAATGTAAACATCCCTTGTAATAGGAATCTATGTGACAGGTCCTCTTTATGGAGAGATGTGGGGTCAATAAGACCCCACATCTCTCCTCTAGGCTGGAAAGCATGAGATCGGAAAAAAAAAATTTACCGATCTCATGCTGACAGCCGCGATCGCGGCTTCGGTTAGTTCCGGGTACCCGGGCGTGACGTCATAACGACGCGCCCGGGCCTCCCACGGTCATAGAGATGACTGGTGACCATCTGGTCACCAGTCATCTCTATCGTCAACATCCGGCGCCGGCCGATTCATTCTCCGGGTCCCCGATGGCACGGGAGAGCCCGGAGAAGCACCGGATGGCGGCGGGAGGGGGGGGACGTCCCCTCCCGTCGCCTATAAGAACGATCAAGCGGCGGAACTGCCACTATGATCGTTCTTATCGTGCACAGAATCGGCAGCTGAAAAGAATGATATCTGAATGATGCATCTAGCTGCAAGCATCATTCAGATATCACCCCACAAAGAGGAGGACGTCATTTTACTATAGGCGGGTATTGAAGTGGTTAAAGGAATATTTCACTTTTTTTTTTTTACTTTAAGCATCATTAAAATCACTGCTCCCGAAAAAACGGCCGTTTTTAAAAGTTTTTTTTGCATTGATACATGTCCCCTGGGGTAGGACCCGGGTCCCCAAACCCTTTTTAGGACAATACCATGCAAATTAGCCTTTAAAATGAGCACTTTTGATTTCGAACGTTCGAGTCCCATAGACGTCAATGGGGTTCTAACGTTCGTGCGAACTTGCGGTCCGTTCGTGGGTTCTGGTGCGAACCGAACCGGGGGGTGTTCGGCTCATCCCTACCTGGGATGCATATATATACACAATACACTGTAAGTGCAGCTAACTGACTGACTGTTCTGCCTAATCTATCTAACTCAAATCAAATGACACTGTCTGTCTCTCTCTCTCTCTATGAACGCCGGAACACACACTACACAGGGCCACCGTGCAGGCGGCCTTATATAGTGTGGGGCGTGTACTAAATCCCCTGAGCCATAATTGGCCAAAGCCTCCTTGGCTTTGGCCAATTACGGCTCTCTGTTCAGACGGTGCTGTGATTGGCCAAGCATGCGGGTCTTAGTGCATGCTTGGCCAATCATCAGCCAGCAATGCACTGCGATGCCGCAGTGAATTATGGGCCGTGACGCGCCACACGAATTTGGCGCGAACGGCCCATATCGTTCGCAATTCGGCGAACGGGCGAACAGACGATGTTCGAGTCGAACATGGG
This sequence comes from Lithobates septentrionalis, assembly GCA_037952835.1. NCBI lineage: Eukaryota > Metazoa > Chordata > Amphibia > Anura > Ranidae > Lithobates > Lithobates septentrionalis. The sequence goes on along the minus strand of JBBDGP010001454.1, from coordinate 2,464,220 downwards.
TTCGACTCGAACACGAAGCTCATCCCTAATCTCCAGCATAAGTTTGATGTTGCTGGAGCAAATTTATTAATGAGGGTTGGAACTCTGTACCATCGGTTGAGGACCTTGTAACCATTTTCCTAGGTTGACACATTTATCAAACCCTTGAGAGTATTTTTGAATATTTGCTTCCACTGGTCATCTGTAAGATTTAATGAGAGTTCTTTCTCCCGGAAGTGGCAAGTTTTGTGTTTCATGGGGCGGTTAACAAACAGTAAGGAGTAGATGGTGGAGACTAAGTGTCTTTGCGGAGTGGATTCAGAGCATAATGATTCTATGGGGGTAAGTTGTCTAGTCCAGTGTGGCCTGCGTTTTGGGTCTAAGAGAAAACGTTGTAATTGTAGGTACGTCCATAATGGGAATTTCCGGTTTTTCATTTGTGAAGCTAGTTTTTCGCGAGTTAGGAAAGTACCTCCTTGAAAGAAATTTTTAGACAGGATATGTTTGTGTGGCCAGAAGGAGGAAAAAAAATTGTCATTTTTTTACATCACAGAAACCTGGCATTTTAACAGGGGTGTGTAGACTTTTTATATCCACTGTACATATATATATATATATACACACACACATATATATATATATATATATATATATATATATATATATATATATATATATATATATATATATATATATATACACACACGTATACACACACATATACTGTATACATACATACACACACATATATGTACACATACACACATATTCACACATACACACACACACACATATACATATATACACACACACACATACACACATAAACACACACACATATACATGTACATACACATACACACACTCTGAGCTGAAAGATCTGTTCTGTTTTACTAAAACTATACTGACTATAGCTCTAAAACTCTGCACCCCCCCCCCCCCCCCCAAATCCTTGGTTGCTAGGACTGCAGATATCCTAACAACCAATAACATCACTTGTGTGGTTCACCCCCAGCTCCCAGAGTAGAACAGAACTTCCCTATTTACACTTGCACCAGCTCCCAGTGTGTTGCTACAATCATGCTGATGTAAGGGGGGGTACATTGATGTACAGGGGGGCACACAGAGGTAAGGGGGCACACTGATATAAGCTGGGGTCCCACAGATGTAAGGAGGGCACACTGATGTAGGGGGGGGGGCAAATTGGTTTAAGGGGGATACTCTGATGTTAGGGGGCACATTGTTGTAAGGGGCAGTGATGTACAGGGGAGCAATGATATTTAGGGGGTAAATGATGTAAGGGGGGGCATTGATGTAAGATGGGGAATTGATATGAGGGGACACTGATAAAAAGGGGGGGAATTGATGTAAGGGGGGACTTTGATGCAAGGAAGGAGCTATTATAAGGGGAGACAATGATGTAAAGGGGAACTGATGTAAGAGGGGGCATTGACATAAAGTGGCTCTGAAGTAATGAGGGATTCTGAAGTAAGGGGGTACACTGAAGTAAGGAAGGACTCTGATGTAAAGGGGGGCACTTAAGTAAGGGGGATTCTGATGTAAAGGGTGACTCTGATACAAGGAAGGCACTACTGTAAAGAGGGACACTGATGTAAGGGGGAATTGATGTAAGAGGGGACATTGATATAAAGGGGGAACTGATGTAAGGAGGGGCTCTAACGTGAAGGGGGATACCAATGTAAGGTGGGGCATTGATATAAGGGGGGGGGGCACTGATGTAAGGCAGGGCTCTGATGTAAAAGGGAATTCTGATGATAGGAGGGACTCCCCTTACATCAGTTTCCCCCATTACTTTAGAATCCCCTCTAACAATCAGAGTCCCTCCTATCATCAAAATCCCCTAACTAATGTTGAGGTTGGGTTCTAAAGATTCTGACACTGATGCAATATAATAATATTGTAAAAAAAAAATCAATTGTAAAAAATTATTTAAAAAATGAAATAATAAAAATAAAAAACTACTGACATCATCCTCTTTTAGGGAAGGGGGGGGGGCACCAAATTGAGTCTTTGTTCCGGGTGAAAAAATGTCTAGCTTCGCCACTGGTTTCATGTATTCAATGTCTGACTTCTCGTGTACTGACCCTAGCTTCATCTTTTGTTTCCTGGATCCTCTTCTGTCTCCTGCCATCTGTACTCTGCATACACGAATGGTCTCAGCATTGTCAGCTGGGAGTACCTTGGGGCCGCAACCTGGATCCAGCTTGCTGCAAGTCCATCCCACCATCAGTGGCCCTGGTGAAGAAGCAGGCTGGGGCTTAGCCTCTGCACCTGGGGAACCCTGGTTTGGCATTCCACAATGGCTTGCTAACACATAGACCTGGCACCAAGTGCGACACTTTTCAAAGACAGATTTATTACTGAAGATAAGATGGGGTTTCACTGTAAACAGATGCATAATTAAGAAGGTAACAGGATCATGTTTAATGCAGTTTCAAGTTTAGATATTAGAGCAGTCAAAGAGTGAATTTTTGACTCGGGCTGTAATAGATTGGTCTCCTGATGCATCATCAGGAGACCAATCTATTTGTAATAGATTGGTCTCATGATGCATCACATTGCTCCTGTTTAGCATTGCTCTGTCTTGAGGCAACATTGATAAATATCCCCCTCTGAATTTTACTTTACACAGCAGTCACACGTAGCACACCTGTTATTAAAGGTAATTTACTGTTACAAAGCAAATGTCCAAAAATATTTTTTATGATGTTCCACTCTAACTGGTGAAGACCACAGATTCCGTGAGTGAGAAACTCCAAAGCATTCAGCCTCTGCTCTTACTTTTTCCATATATCTTCCTTACATCTGGCTTAAAAAAGGCTACACATCTTGCAGTCTGATTGTACAACCTCCTTTTAGATCTCCCAGAATTATGTAGAATGAAAGCCTAACTGACAACTGTAACTGAATAGATTGTTTAGCTTTGGTAACTACTACATAGTTTTGGTAGATCTAAATCAAATAGAGGTTACACAATCAGACTGTATAGTGTGTGGCCATCTTAAGATCCTCCAACACTGTCTGATAGGAGCCCAGGACTATTCTATTGTCACTGCAGCTGCAGCAAATGCCAAAGTTTTTCTCCTTCCACAAGCTACATCCCACCCTAACTGCTGTCCAGAGTGGGTAAAATTGGTTTTGCGTGTCTTTTGTGGGGCCTGCTGACACTTTGCATATAATGCTTGGTTGCCAAGCAACAAACATGCAAACCTCTGCTGCTCCACCACTATATAATTGATATTAATGTGATGTAGCCAAAGGCTGGCTAATATTGCCTGCATTATCAGGAGACACTCTGCAGCATTGCTACAACAGAACTCAGGGCTGGCCCAAGACATTGTGCTGCCTGAATCCAAGAATGAAATGCTTCCCCCCCACCCCAAAAAAAAAACACACGCTTTCCCGCGGGGAGCATTTTGACAGTTCAGTCATTTGAATAGGCTGTCTACCTGGCTGCGGAACCACTAACAATAGTGTGTTCACCTGCTGCGTGGGAAACGCGCACACAGCCCACCTTGGCCACACCGACTGTGTGCTGGTGTGAACCAGCCCTCAATCAACTAGGTATAATAGACCCCCACACATGACATAAGCATGACATTTACAGTCAACTTTACAATTTACAATCAATCCCCCATAGCGATCTCCATGGCCACATGCAGTCTCCCCTGGGAAGGAGGAGAGGACAGGGTGTCCAGACCGGGATTCACCTGTGACCTGCAGACAGTCTGGCCAGGGCTATCACTCTCTGGCTGGCCTGGCTGGCTCTAGGCTAGGGTAGTATATAGACAGGCTAGGGTAGTATATAGACAGGCAAGGGTAGTATATGGACAGGCAAGGGTAGTATATGGACAGGCAAGGGTAGTATATGGACAGGCTAGGGTAGTATATGGACAGGCTAGGGTAGTATATGGACAGGCTAGGGTAGTATATGGACAGGCTAGGGTAGTATATGGACAGGCTAGGGTAGTATATGGACAGGCTAGGGTAGTATATGGACAGGCTAGGGTAGTATATGGACAGGCTAAGGTAGTATATGGACAGGCTAGGGTAGTATATGGACAGGCTAGGGTAGTATATGGACAGGCTAGGGTAGTATATGGACAGGTTAGGGTAGTATATAGACAGGCTAGGCAGAGGCGTAACTAGAACCTTCAGGGCCCTGGTGCAAGAACCATAAAGGGCCCCCCTGCCCCCCCTTTACATCGGTCCAGGGGCCTCTCCCTCCAGACCCAGTGCACTTCCCACTGATCCCAGTGGCATGCAGTACGAATTATACCCCCTGCTTAACTTGACCCATTCAAGTGAATGGTGCTGCTCTGCAAGTGCCCCACAATTGTGTGCAATGCTATGGCATGCTAGTGTAGAATTGAAAGGGTTAAAGCAGGAGGTGCAGAGACATTACAACACCTCCTCACTACCTGTCAAATGATCTATGAAGAGCAATCTGAATGTGGATTGCTCTTCAGAGACCAAAGCAAGCCCTTATTTTTTTTACATTTTTTAAACAGAATTTTTTTATTGACATTTTTACATGTTTAACAGCCATTTGGTGAAACATCAGGGCTCTAAACAGACCACTGATAGCTCACTTTTGAGATAGAGTCACCATGTGGTTCCATGTGGTTTGGTGCGTGTGAAAATGCCTGGGTTAGCAGATGTGTTGGGGTGCCATTAACAATTAATGGCACTGTTGTGTTTCTACTAAAAGCCATTGTGTTTCTGCGTGTGTCAGGAAAGCCACAAACCTTATAGTGGGCTCACATCGGTGTGCTGCAGTTTGGCCGCAGCGGTATTGTATGTGTGCTTTACATGCGGTTATAGTTGTGCTCCCATTGAATTCTAATAGCCAGTGAGTTTTCTGAAAGCACAGCAAATATGCAGCATTTAGGAATTTGATGTACCTTCGTGAAAACGCATGTAAACTTTCCATACAATCACACTGCGCCCCAACTGCAGCACACTCAGTGAGTCCACTATTAGGCCTCTTTCACATGAGTGGACTGATTGGGTCAGACTGTCAGTTTTTCAGGCAGACCATTCTCCTCCTATGGAGTGGCAGGTTTAAACAGACCTGTGCCTGTTTACATCTGCCTACATCCAATCCGATCTGCTAAAAACAGACAGATGGGGATCAGTTCCCTATTTGTCTGGTGGATGGGATTACATGGCAGTCCGGTGTAAATGGACAGGCGGTCCATTTACATCCGACTGCCTATTGAGAAGAAAAAGGTGTGTCTGTGGCCGCTCTGCATAAGAGGATAGGACACGGACCAGCCACCTGCCTGCTCTGGTGGGATCAGCAGAGAGATCACTCGCTGAGCAGGTGGACTTCTGGCAGAGCCCGCCCCGTGGAAAAGGGGCCTTAGCGATAAGAAAATAGTGAATAGGTGGGGGCCTAAGTAGTAAGAGTATGTGTTCATGAAGGAGTGCAGAGAAAGTGCTAAGGCTACAGTATAGGGACAGTACAGTTAAAGGAGTAAACTGGGATAGAAAGGGTGTCAGATATATGGGAGTGTGGAATGTCCAGAGCTGAGGGGGGAAGGGGGGGGGGGCTGCTGCAGGGATGTGTGTAGTGCAGATTGATGGGGGGGTTAAGCAGATAGAGAAGGGATAAAGGTAACAGAAAAAAGAGTTCAGGAGGATTGCTGCTAGCTTACTGCATGATTGTGCAGACAAGGTAGAGAGAGATGCAGACTGCTGGAGAAGATGAGCGAATCAAATGGGACCAAAGAAGATGGTGAAGTGACAGGAAGAGAACATGCTGAGGGCTGGAGGGGAGTGATTACTAGTTGCAGGAAGAAAGAGAGATAAGGCAAAGTTAGAGTGACTGGAACTGCGGTGTTAGGGAATCGGCACATCCTGCAAACGAGTGAGAATCAGGGGCGGACTGACAACTCATGGGGCCCCCGGGCAGTAGAAGGTCATGGGGCCCCCTGTGTCTCCGCCCACATGCAAGCCACACCTACACAAAGCCCCACTTACATAAATCATGGGGCACACAGTAAGGCACATCACATGGCACACAGCAGAGCACGGGGTACATCATGGGGCACAGGGCATGGGGCACACAGTAGGGCACATCACAGGACACATAATGGGGCACCCAGCAGGGTTTATTATGCTGTACACATCAGGGCACATTATTGAGCACAGCATGGTGCATCACAGGGGGTACAGGGCACATCAGTGGGTGCACAGCGGGGAACATCACAGAGCACATCAGGAGATACACAGCAGGGAGCGTGCCACACATCACAGGGCATGTGGCAAATAGTAGGGCACACAGCAGGGCACACAGTAGGGCACATCCTTGGGAACAGGACACAGGCGGTACACATCAGGGCACACATCCCAGGGCATGGGGCACACAGTAGAGCACATTACAGGGCACACAGTAGAGCACAACAGGCTGTACACAGCAGGGCACATCACAAGGCACATCACAGGGCAAGGGGCACAGAGTAGGGCACATAAGGGGGTACACAGCAGGGCACATCACAGGCCATGGGGCACGCAGTAGGGCAAATAGCAGGGCACAAACCAAAACACAGGGCACACAGTAGAGCACTGGGATCCTCCAGACTTAACACAGTGTCTCTCAGGGTAGCCATCAGGGGCGAAGGCGACACAGTGGGGGTGGAGGACACAGGAAGACACCGTGGGGGGGGTGGCACAGGGGGACACGGTGGGTGGGTGGCACAGGGGGACACTGTAGGTGGGTTGAGGGCACAGGGGGACACCATGGGGGGGATAGAAGACACAGGGGGACACTGGGGGGGGTGAAGGGCACAGGGGGTCACCGTGGGGGGTGGGTGAAGGGCACAGGGGGACACTGTGGGGAGGTGGAGGGCACAGGGGGACACTGTGGGGAGGTGGGGGGCACAGGGTGACACTGTGGGGGGGGCACAGGGGGGCACTGTGGGGAGGTGGAGGGCACAGGGGGACACTGTGGGGAGGTGGGGGACACTGTGGAGAGGTGGGGGGCACAGGGGGACACTGTGGGGAGGTGGAGGGCTCAGGGGGAAACTGTGGGGAGATGGGGGGCACAGGGGCACACTGTGGGGAGGTGGAGAGCTCAGGGGGACACTGTGGGGAGGTGGGGGGCACAGGGGGACACTGTGGGGAGGTGGAGGGCTCAGGGGGAAACTGTGGGGAGGTGGGGGGCACAGGGGGACACTGTGGGGAGGTGGAGGGCTCAGGGGGAAACTGTGGGGAGATGGGGGGCACAGGGGGACACTGTGGGGAGGTGGAGAGCTCAGGGGGACACTGTGGGGAGGTGGGGGGCACAGGGGGACACTGTGGGGAGTTGGGGGCACAGGGGGACACTGTGGGGAGGTGGAGGGCTCAGGGGGAAACTGTGGGGAGGTGGGGGGCACAGGGGGACACTGTGGGGAGGTGGAGGGCTCAGGGGCACACTGTGGGGAGGTGGAGGGCTCAGGGGGACACTGTGGGGGGCACAGGGGGACACTGTGGGGAGGTGGAGGGCACAGGGGGGCACTGTGGGGAGTTGGTGGGCACAGGGGGGCACTGTGGGGAGTTGGGGGGCACAGGGGGACACTGTGGGGAGGTGGGGGGCACAGGGGGACACTGTGGGGAGGTTGGGGGCACAGGGGGACACTGTGGGGAGGTGGAGGGCTCAGGGGGAAACTGTGGGGAGGTGGGGGGCACAGGGGGACACTGTGGGGAGGTGGAGGGCTCAGGGGGACACTGTGGGGGGCACAGGGGGACACTGTGGGGAGGTGGAGGGCTCAGGGGGAAACTGTGGGGAGGTGGGGGGCACAGGGGGACACTGTGGGGAGGTGGAGGGCTCAGGGGGACACTGTGGGGAGGTGGAGGGCTCAGGGGGACACTGTGGGGGGCACAGGGGGACACTGTGGGGAGGTGGAGGGCACAGGGGGGCACTGTGGGGAGTTGGGGGCACAGGGGGGCACTGTGGGGAGTTGGGGGCACAGGGGGGCACTGTGGGAAGTTGGGGGGCACAGGGGGACACTGTGGGGAGGTGGGGGGCACAGGGGGACACTGTGGGGAGGTGGAGGGCTCAGGGGGACACTGTGGGGAGGTGGAGGGCTCAGGGGGACACTGTGGGGAGGTGGAGGGCTCAGGGGGAAACTGTGGGGAGGTGGGGGGCACAGGGGGACACTGTGGGGAGGTGGAGGGCTCAGGGGGACACTGTGGGGAGGTGGAGGGCTCAGGGGGAAACTGTGGGGGGCACAGGGGGAAACTGTGGGGAGGTGGGGGGCACAGGGGGACACTGTGGGGAGGTGGAGGGCTCAGGGGGACACTGTGGGGGGGCACAGGGGGACACTGTGGGGAGGTGGAGGGCTCAGGGGGAAACTGTGGGGAATTGGGGGGCACAGGGGGACACTGTGGGGAGTTGGGGGCACAGGGGGACACTGTGGGGAGGTGGGGGCACAGGGGGACACTGTGGGGAGGTGGGGGACACGGTGGGGGGCACATGGGGACACTGTGGGGAGGTGGGGGGCACAGGGGGACACTGTGGGGAGTTGGGGGGCACTGTGGGGAGGTGGGGGGCACAGAGGGACACGGTGGGGGGCACAGGGGGACACTGGGGAGGTGGGGGCACAGGGGGACACTGTGGGGAGGTGGGGGGCACAGGGGGACACGGTGGGGGGCACAGGGGGACACTGTGGGGAGTTGGGGGGCACAGGGAGACACTGTGGGGAGGTGGGGGGCACAGGGGGCACAGGGGGACACTGTGGGGAGGTGGGGGGCACAGGGGGACACTGTGGGTGGGAAGCTGTGCAGCAACTTTTCAATAGCAGCATGTGGTACAAGCTGCTGCACTTTCCTTCCTAGATGCAGAGTAGCGCGGGAAGCGGCTGTATACAGACCTCTCATGATGCGCTCCTCCTCCTCGCCGGCCCCTCCTCTTTTCTGTCTGTCCGAGGTGATGACAGATACAAGCACCTGGGATGGACGGGAGGGAAGGAGGGGCCGGCGGGGGGGGGAGGAGCGCATCACGAGAGGTCTGTATACACTGCAGTCTCTTAGCAGTGAGCAGGGACCCGATCTGCCCGTCAATCACAGCTAGCTGACGGGTAGGTCGGGCCCCGAAGTGAAAGCTGCTATGGGGCCCCCTACTGGCCACGGGCCCTCGGTCAGCGTCCGAACTGCCCGATGGTCAGTCCGCCCCTGGTGAGAATAACAATCTCTGCTGTCTGGCAGGAGAAGATCCAGAAGCTCCGTGTGCGTCCCTCGCTCCCCCCCTCCTCACCTCACAGATTAAGAGTGCCCGGCGTGGGCTCTTCACTCAGCGTCCATGCTGTTCTTCTTGCCGTCTTGGGGCCCCTCCTACAGTAGCAGAAAGCTTGGCCCAGTCGCAAGTGTGACCCTGGTAGTTCTGCTACTGAGGCTAGGGTAGTATATGGACTGGCTAGGGTAGTGTATGGACAGACTAGGGTAGTATACAGACAGGCTGGGGTAGTATACAGACAGGCTGGGGTAGTATACGGACAGGCTAGGGTAGTATACGGACAGGCTAGGGTAGTATACGGACAGGCTAGGGTAGTATACGGACAGGCTAGGGTAGTATACGGACAGGCTAGGGTAGTATACGGACAGGCTAGGATAGTATATAGACAGGCTAGGGTAGTATATAGACAGGCTAGGGTAGTATACGGACAGTCTAGTGTAGTATACGGACAAACTAAGGTAGTATACCGACAGGCTAGGGTAGAATACAGACAGCCTAGGCTAAGGTAGTATATATAGACAGGCTAGGGTAGTATATATGGACAGGCTAAGGTAGTATATGCAGAGTTTCCTTGTGCTGTGTAATGTCCCCCCCTCTCCTTCTCCCCAGTCCTCCTTCCTCCTCCAGTCCGGGCTGTCCCTGGATCACTCTGCTCAGTAATAGGGTGACAGTGGAAGATCGGGGGATCTCTGTGCTGGATCGGGGGGTGGGAGCTCTGTGATCGGCCGATCAGTATGCTGACTCTCTACACTTCTCCCTGATCCCCCTTAAATGACCTGCACTCACCTGACGCCACCCCTGTTTATCAAGAGCTTGTGTGAGAAATTTCCTCCTGGCTCCATCATATGGGAGGAGCAAGGGAGGAGACTCACTCTCACACTGATCTCCAGCTGTTACTGAAGCATCGGGAGCAGACTCAGTGAGAGTGACACGGCTTTGCGGGACATCGCTTTATCAGGCAGCCCGCAACATTCTCACCGAGTCTGCACTGCGGATTGCGTAGGTAGTGCCGGCCCTGCTTTGCCGTCCCTCTCAAATTTCCGCCTGGGTCCAATGGATCCAGTTGGACTCATGGTAGGGCCAGCCATGGTAGGTCTGTTCTCTCCTAGTGCTCAGCCTGGACTCTGTCATCACATCCTGAATGCAGAGTTGTGGACTACAAATCCCAGGCAGGTGGTGAACAGAGGGAAATGCAGGGAGAGGTAATAAAAACTGAAACATAAAGAGAAGAAAGGAGGGCGCACCGACCTTGTGCATTACCAGTGGTACAGTAAATGTTATTAAAAGCTAAAACAGTGTAGCGGGCACCTACTTTTAGGTAGGTGACCTTTCTTGCTAGCTTTCTATGACAGGTGAATTTAGACAGGCTGATGCTATTACAGCAGGCCTGTTTTGTTGATTTCTATATTTGAGTGACAGGTAGTTTATGTGTTGGTCTCAGCCAATCATTAATTTGCTTGGCAATCCCAGGACTCTCATATAAAAGCGGGGTCACATGGTGCCCGGGGGAGTTCGAGTCCAGTCCTGCTCTGAGGAGCGAGAGAGCCAGCCTGGTTCCCGGAGGGGAGGTTGGAGGTTTTCCCCTCCGGGGAGCCACGGAGCTTAACCTTAGCGAGAAGGGTGGAGATCCGATCCTCATGGAGGAACAGACGACATCTTACAGCATGTAGTCGTGAATGTCGTAGGCCGCCCCTGCGGGGAGGGAAGCGGGCCACAAAGAGTTAGAGGAACTAAGAATTATTTTTGCGGATGAAATTGCAACAAAACGGAAGGAAACTGGGCGATCAATCGTTTATGAGTGGCACATGGACTATTGATCACGTGAGTGAAAGCCCAAGGGAAGGGTACTACCAGAGACTGAGGGTTGTTGGTGCACAAGTCAGTGAGATGGGCAGTGACTTTGAGTTCAGCATTGCCCCGGGACTCCAATCAGTCAAGCGGGAGGAGTTATTCAGAGTGGCTCTCCTTTAGCTTAACTTGGAAGTACCATGTCGATGGGAAGTAATTGTAAAGAGGTAGTGGGGAAGCTGCAAGTACACATATAGAGATATGGATTGTTCCTTTTAAAGTCATCCAGATGAAGAGGTTATTCAGAGTGACTCTTTATCAACTCATTCTCTATCAAATCTACTTCCATCTTCCCTGATGGAAGAGATTGTTTAAAATGATTTGCTGACTATCCGCAATTGTTCATAGATTTTCCTGTAAGAGCCATTGAAAGATGACAATGTAACAAAAGAGCATCTCAAAGGAAGTCCTTCTCCCATCCCAGTTTATGTTGATGAATAAAGCATTAATAAAAAGCACTAAGGACTGTGACTTTTAAATCTATGGGCTGCAAGGGTTGAGTAGTAAATGTGAATTACGGATATAGCAAATATTCAGCCGCTTCAACAGCAATAATCATACTCACAAACAAGTGTGTAAAAGAGGCTTATCAGTAGGTGAGACTGCGTCTCTGAACGCCTGCAACCCGGACCTGATATTGGAGGGGTCAGATGGTTAAAAGGGAGAGGTTTGACAGAAGCCTAGTCACTCCTCTACCCTTTTGGCTGTAGTCATAGAGTGTCCAGGTTTAAATTCTGGCAATTGTATGTTCTTGAAGTGTTCTGGTTGCTCGTTCCTTAGTTGAGTTTGCCACCAGCTTATTAATTGTTTTACCTACTGTATGTTTCAAATTCTTGTAGCTGAATATATTGACATTAATTTGCCAGTAAACAAATTTAACTGGTTCACTTTGCATGTGTGTGCACATTTTAATTATTTTGCCTATAGCAGGTCAAGGCAACCATTGGGGTACAGTATCTTTAAGCTGCCCTCACAGGGATAACGCTACAGTTACATAACAAAATATATCAAATATATAAATTGAACAAATATAAAAAACAATATGTATTAAATAACACATTTAAGAAAGCCATTGTAAATTATCCTCCTTCCTCCACTCTCTCTAAATGCTGATCACACAATGGGCACATGTTTGACCTTTCTGCTACTGTTACAGTTAAGGATATACGCCCACTTCATGTGATCTCCCTGAAACTAATTGGATTTGATTCACAGATTAGCCAGTTACAGTCACATCTGCATGTTGGCTTGTCAAAGAGATACTGTCGCTGGGTTACATTTCTAAATGTAAGGGCCCATTCACACCAGAAACTGAACATAACTGCTCATTTTTTACTGCACGTTTACATGCATTTGAAGCATGTTTGACGTGCGATTGATATGCGCTTGATGTGCACTTTGCGTGCGTTTTGTGCTGCATTTGCAGTGCATTTTTCAATACGTTTTTGGTATTGGCTTTCTTGGCTTAAAGAGTCATGAAGCAGTGCATTTGAAACACATTTGTAGCACGTTACCTGCGTTTGCGGTGTGCAGCATGCTTTGCTTTAACTGGCTGCCGACCAGCCGCCGCAGTTTTACTGCAGCAGAATGGCACAGCTGGGCGAAACAACATTACCTTAGGTCGTTTCGCCTTTTGGCCACTAGGGGGGCGCGCGCTTCGGCAGCGTGTGCCCGGAGCCAATGCGCGTGCCCGGCGGGCACGATGACCACCGGGCACCTGCGATGGCTCGTGACAGAGCGAGAACCGGGATCTGTGTGTGTAAACACACAGATCCCGGTTCTCTCAGGAGAGAGGAGACAGATCGTGTGTTCATACTATATCCCATAGACAGTCCCATACCCCTACAGTTAGAACACAGTGAGGAAACACAGTTAACACCTTGATCGCCCCCTAGTGTTAACCCCTTCCCTGCCAGTGACATTTATACAATAATCAGTGCATTTTTATAGCACTGATCGCTGTATAATTGTCAATGGTCCCAAAAATGTGTCAAAAGTGTCCAATTTGTCCGCTGCAATATCGCAGTCCCGATAAAAATCACAGATTGCTGCTATTACTAGTAAAAAAGAAATAATAATAAAAATGCCATAAATCTATCCCCTATTTTGCAGATGCTATAACTTTTTCACAAACCAATCAATATACGCTTATTGCAATTTTTTTTTTTTTACCAAAAATATGTAGAAGAATACATATTGGCCTAAACTGAGGAAAAAAATAGTTTTTATTGAAAAAAAAATGTTGGGTATTTATTATAGCAAAAAGTAAAAGATACAGTGTTTTTTTTTCAAAATTCAATTTAAAGTTAGTCTAAATGTTTTTTTACCTTAATACATTTCCCACTACTTGTTTTGCCCCCCCACTCCCTAAACACTTACCTGACTCCTCCATCAATCCAGTGCTGTCCCACCTGCAGCTCCGCTGATCCCTCTTCCTGGTCTCACAGGAGACACGGAGATCAGTGGGAGCCATAAGCTCTGTGTGTCTATGGATGCACATAGCCCAGCTCAGAAATGTGCATGCACGGGTGCCCCCTTGGCAACCAGCTTGCTGAGGAGGCAACCTTAGGAAGGAGGAGCAGAGAGAATCGGTGGGGGACTTAAAAAACTGACGCAAGCCTTTGCAATCCTTTTTAAACCCACATTCAATACTTCTGGGAGTGCAAGATCCTACTAGAATGACAATGGGAATCATTTGTAGATACTGAACATGGTGCATTAAAAGTTTTGGCATGCAGCCCTGGCACATCCAAAGAAGAGTTCTAGCTGTCAGGGCTGCCTGATAACAGTATTTTCACAGGTATGCTGATCCCACGGTACCCATCCTCTAACCTGCAAAGAAAGAATGGTTAACATGACACTACAAAATCCTTATTCTCCTTATTAATTCATATACATTTACCTAATAACCCTGTAAACTGTTTTTCATGAAATTGTTTCTTACTTACTGTTTTTCTGCCTCCTTGTAATGTCCTCGGTGAGCTCCCAATCCTCTCCTTTTCTCTCTCACTTTCATTTGTTTGGAATGAGCAGTGCATGTTACAGTCACTGTTCACAAAAGTGAACAAAAAAGGGTGGTTACATTCTTACATACAGTAGAACCATGGAGAATGAATGTGGCCAAACTCTAACAGGAAGTGGGATCAGTTGCGATCATATGTACAGTTTACCAGCACATTGACAAAGTTTCAAAACTGAATTTAAGTGTTAAAGGAAGTAAACCCTGGTGGGTTTTACTTCCTCTTTATTTCCCTGCAAAGGTAAAGCATAATGGGCTACTGTAATGCATCGCATAGTAGCCCATTATGTGTCACTTACCTGAAACCAAAGCCCGCGCTGTCGCCATTGTCCCCACGAGCAGGGAACTTTTATCTTCACCCCTCTTCCTTCTGGGGCCGCGAACTCCAGCTTTGTGACTGGCCGGAGTCGCGTGACGTCAATCCCGCGCATGTGCGCGGGAGCCGCCAGTCGCAGCATGACCCCTATTAGAAACGGCACGATGTGCCCTATACATATATATCCACTGCATTCTAGTCTAGCCAAGCCTATACCTGACTGCAGGCCATTCCTGGTGTAATTATTCTAGTAAACTTCAGGCGGTGTTTTGCTAATCCAATTTTAAAGCATGGCTGGAAGGCCATTGGTAGAGTGGATCACAAAGCCGTCCTCATCCTCCTCATCCTCTGTCACCCAGGCTAAGACAAGTTTGGCTGCCAATGCAGCTATCAAAGCGGCCTATTCCATCAGCTCAATGGCATCAGTCACTCCTTCCCTAGGCCCACCATCATGCCCTGAGGAGTCCCCGAACTGCTCGACTACAGTGTCGGGTACATGCTGCAGAAGGATGCGCAGCGTTTTGAAGGCTCCGATGATGGTACCCAGGTTGAGGATGAAGGCAGTAACGTGAGAGCAGAGAGAGGGGGTGCCCAAGAAGGACAAGAGAAACTGGTAGTCGTGTTCCCCAAGCTGCAGCATACTGCCAGGTTTGCTCCAGTGGCGAGGAGGGAGGGGATGATGAGGTCACTGACTCTACATGGGTGCCTGATAGTAGAGAGGAGGAGGAGGCACACCAACGAGGCAGGATGCCCTTCAGGGGCCAGCTTAAGGACAGCCAACTGACTGCATCACACCGCAGAGCTCCGCATGTGCAGGGCGCTGTTGACTCCGCGCGTTTTTTCAAAAGTTCTTTGGTGTGGGCCTTTTTTGAGATGTGTGCAGCAGATTGCACCGTTGCTGTTTGCAACATATGTCTGAAGCGTATCAAGCATGGCCAAAACAGCAGCCGCTTGGGCACCACATGCTTGACCAGACATATGTCGAGTTTCCATGCAGTCCGTTGGCAACAGTACTTAAAAGACCCACACCAAAGAACAAGGCGGACCTCTCCTTGCTCCTCATCAGCTGGGATCTCCAACCCCACTATACCTTCAGTCCTCTCAGAGACCTGCACTGAGAGGAAAGAAGGTGTAGAATTAGGTGTCCCAAGCACTTGCGGGCAATCCGCTAGCAGTACACCTAAATCGGATTGTAGCAGGCAAATTTCCCTACCCCAGTTGCTAAACCGTCTAAAGAAATTCGGTCCCAGCCATCCACATGCTCAGCGGCTGAATGCTAGTTTGGCTAAATTGCTAGCACTCCAACTGCTGCCTTTTCAGCTGGTAGACTCTGCCCCCCTTTCAAGAATTTGTGGAATGTGTGGTACCTCAGTGGCAGGTTCCCAAACGCTGGCAGCTGGGAAGGATGCAGGACAGGGTGCAGTAATGATGGAGCTTGTACCGCCACCACGCCTCCAAAATGCCGGTAGTGGTGATTCTGCCACACCTCTCGCCTCCACCCCCTCCTCTTCTTCTTCCTCTATGGCCTCTTCCTGTGCAGATTTGTCCTCGGAACCAGCGGCGCTCCGTAGGCGTCCTAGGGGCGGGCTACGCAAGCACTCAGGCAAAAAGATGCCATGCGGTGCTTGAGTTGCTCTGCTTAGGGGACAGGAGCCACACTGGGGCAGAGATTCTGGCAGCTCTACAGGGGCAGGTTCAGAGGTGGTTGACGCCATGCCAGCTTCAGCCAGGAATGGTGGTTTGCGACAATGGCACCAACCTTCTCTCTGCCCTCCGACAGGGACACTTGACCTATGTTCCCTGTTTGGCTCATGTCCTTAATTTGGTGGTGCAGCGGTTCTTGTGCAGGTACCCGGGCTTACAGGATCTCCTGAGGCAGGCCAGGAAAGTCTGTGGGCATTTCTGCCGGTCATATAATGCCAGTGCTCAGCTGGCTGACCTTCAAAAGGAATGCAACCTGCCCAAGAACCGCCTCATCTGTGACATGCCCACCAGGTGGAACTCAACGTTGGTAATGCTGCAGCGGCTGCACACGCAGCACAGGGCCATCAATGAGTACCTGTGTGAGTATGGCACCAGAACAGGGTCAGGGGAGCTTGGCTTTTTTTTGCCACGCCAGTGGCTAATGATCAAGGATGCATGCACTGTCCTGTCACCAGTTGAGGAGGCCACGAGGATAGTGAGCATTTACAGTACATGCATCAGTGATACTGTCCCTCTTGTCTTCCTGCTGAAGCACACGCTGCGTGGAATAATAGACAGGGCATTGGGGCAGAACAGAGATAGGAAGAGGAGGACTTCCTTACCTCTCAAGGCCCCCTTTATCCAGACAGTATTCCTGCAGGCCCGCCTATCACACAGGAAGAAGAGGAGGAGGATTGTGTGAGCATGGAGGTGAAGCCTGGCACTCAGCATCAGCAGCAGTCTTCAAGGGATCGTTTTCAGTTCCCAGAAACCCATGGACTTGTACATGGCTGGGAGGAGGTGGCTGCTGAACATGTCGTCCTTAGTGACCTAGAGGACTCCGGACCGAATGCCTCAGCAAACCTACGCTGCATGACCTCCCTAATCCTGCAAAGCCTGCTAAAGGACCCTCGGATTCGTGGTATCAAGGAGAGGGATCAGTACTGGCTGGCAACCCTTCTTGATCCACATTACAAGGGTAAGGTTGGGGAACTTATCCAGCCTTCACAGAGGGAGCAGAGGATGAAACATCTTCGGGAGCCTTTGCAGAAAGGTTTGTGCAAAGCATTTCAAGAGCCTGGGAAGTTGCAATTTCCTAGTCCTCCTGGACAACGCGTTGCTGAGGCTTCAGTCAGTCACAGAAGGAGCGGTGGAGAAGGTGGCCGTCTGACCGATGCGTTCAGACAATTTTTTAGTCCGCAGCCAGCGTCTGATTTACATGGTGCAGGAATACCTTGGGGCAAGATCAGACTTGGAGACCTTTCCAACCGAAAATCCACTGGGTTAATGGGTCTTGAGGATGGATCACTGGCCAGAGCTTGCACAGTATGCAATTGAGCTACTGGCCTGTCCTGCATCCAGCATTCTATCTGAACGCACATTCAGTGCTGCTGGAAGCTTTGTAACCGATCACAGATTGCGCCTATCCACAGACTCGGTTGATCGGCTCACCTTCATAAAAATTAATCAGTATTTGATCACCGGCTACCAAGCACCTTATGCTGATGTAACCGATTCATTTTTTAATGAATGTGAGATCCCTTGAAGACTGCCTATGCTGATGCTGAGTGACTATCCTGTTATGCTGAGTGACTATCCTATTCCTCCTCAATGTTCATGTTGATAGCTTCTAAGAACATTTTTGGTTCTGGGCACCACCACCAGTGCCTAAAGCCCAATTTTTCTGCCCCTGTTAACAGGGGCGTGTAATTACAATTTTTGCTGTAATATTTTGCAGCAGGGCTCGTTCCTGT
This sequence comes from Lithobates septentrionalis, assembly GCA_037952835.1. Lineage (NCBI taxonomy): Eukaryota > Metazoa > Chordata > Amphibia > Anura > Ranidae > Lithobates > Lithobates septentrionalis. The sequence continues at coordinate 2,446,383 of JBBDGP010001454.1, read as the reverse complement.
GCTCAACTAGAGTACCTGTGAGGGGTTGCAGTGTTGTGGCACCAGCACCAGTGCCTAAGGCCCAATTTTTCTGCACCTGTTTAACAGGGACACGTAATTACAATTTTTAATCTAATATGTCACAGCAAGGCTCGTTCCTGTGCTCAACAACAGAATCTGTGAGGGGTTACAGTGTTGTGGCACCCCCACCACTGCCTAAGACCCAGTTTTTCTGCCCCTGTTTAACAGGCGTGTAATTACAATTTTTGATCTAATATTTCACAGCAGGGCCCGTGCCTGCTCCCACCAAGAGTAACTGTGAGGGCTTACAGTGTTGTGGCAACACCACCACACCACCACCAAAGGCCCGATTTTTCTGACCCTGTTCAATAGGGGCATGTAATTACAATTCTTGATATAATATTTCACAGCCGGGCCCATTCCAGCGCCCACCAAGAGTAACTGTGAGGGCTTACAGTGTTCTGGTAACACCAACACCTAAGGCCCAAATTTCTGCAGAGTATATAGGGCAGGCTGTATAGTATTTACAGGCAGTCCCCTACTTTCAAACATCCAACTTACAAATGACTCCTACTTACAAATGGAGGGAGACAACAGGAAGTGAGAGAAAATCTACCCCTATCCTGCCTTTACAGAGGGAGCAGAGGATGAAACATCTTCGGGAGACCTTGCAGAAAGGTTTGTGCAATGCGTGTTCAGAGCCTGGAGGTTGCAATCTCCTGGTCCTCCTGGACAACGTGTTACTGAGGCTTTGGTCAGTTACAGAAGGAGCCGTGGTGAAGGTGGCCATCTGACCGATGCGTTCAGACAATTTTTTAGTCCGCAGCCAGCGTCTGATTTACATGGTGCAGGAATACCTTGGGGCAAGATCAGACTTGGAGACCTTTCCAACCGAAAATCCACTGGGTTACTGGGTCTTGAGGATGGATCACTGGCCAGAGCTTGCACAGTATGCAATTGAGCTACTGGCCTGTCCTGCATCCAGCATTCTATCTGAATGCACATTCAGTGCTGCTGGAAGCTTTGTAACCGATCACAGAGTGCGCCTGTCCACAGACTCGGTTGATCGGCTCACCTTCATAAAAATTAAACAGTATTGGATCACCAGCTACCAAGCACCTGATGCTGATGTAACCGATTCATTTTTTAATGAATGTGAGATCCCTTGAAGACTGCCTATGCTGATGCTGAGTGACTATCCTGTTATGCTGAGTGACTATCCTATTCCTCCTCAATGTTCATGTGCTTCTAAGAACATTTTTGGTTCTGGGCACCACCACCAGTGCCTAAAGCCCAATTTTTCTGCCCCTGTTTAACAGAGGCGTGTAATTACAATTTTTGCTGTAATATTTTGCAGCAGGGCTCGTTCCTGCTCTCAACTAGAGTATCTGTGAGGGGTTGCAGTGTTGTGGCACCAGCACTAGTGCCTAAAGCCCAATTTTTCTGCCCCTGTTTAACAGGGGCATGTAATTACAATTGTTGCTGTAATATTTTGCAGCAGGGCTCGTTCCTGCGCTCAACTAGAGTATCTGTGAGGGTTTGCAGTGTTGTGGCACCAGTGCCTAAGGCCCAATTTTTCTGCCCCTGTTTAACAGGGGCACGTACTTACAATTTTTGATCTAATATTTCACAGCAGGGCCCGTTCCTGCTCCCACCAAGAGTAACTGTGAGGGCTTACAGTGTTGTGGCAACACCTCCACACCACCACCAAAGGCCCAATTTTTCTGCCCCTGTTCAACAGGGGTATGTCATTTCAATTCTTGATATAATATTTCACAGCAGGGCCCGTTCCAGTGCCCACCAAGAGTAACTGTGAGGGCTTACAGTGTTCTGGTACCACCAACACCTAAGGCCCAAATTTCTGTAGAGTATATAGGGCAGGCCATATAGTATATACAGGCGGTCTCCTACTTTCAAACATCTGACTTTCAAATGACTCCTACTTACAAATGGAGGGAGACAACAGGAAGTGAGAGGAAATCTACCCCTAGGATGGGAAATTCTCTCCTGTAAGAGTTAATATGGGAAAAAGGTGTCTCCACTGATGCTTTATTATCACCAATCCTTGTTTCCCTGAAAACCCTAAATTTTCAAAATCCAATTGTCATTGGGACAGAAAGTGAGGTGAAATCTTCTGAACAGGGGCACAGGCAGCAAAACAAATGTTACAGGGGTGATGATAACCCTTTCCTATGTTATCCAAAAAGCTTTAAAACAGATTTTTTGGCTAGAGCTACACTTAAAAAATGTACCTGTTCCAAATTACAAACGGATTCAACTTAAGAACAAACCTACAGTCCCTGTCTTGTTTGGACTGCCTGTATACTACTGTTCAGAGTATATAGAGCCTGGGGGCCAACGCCTTTTCTTTTTTTAATATGGGTGCGGGGTTCCCCTTAATATCCATACAAAACCCAAAGGGCCTGGTAATGGGCTGGGAGGTTACCCATGCCGTTTTTCTTAATAATTTTGATCCATATTGCCGGGACTCAACATTACATTACAGCCGCAAGAAGTTTTTAATGACTTTTATTCCTTTAGAAATGTTATTTTGAGCAGGGACTGTTCTAAACACAGGAAACACACTCCACTTTACAGGCATACTATAGACACCCCCCAGGTACGATATTTAAAGGAATATTTCACTTTTATTTTTTCACTTTAAGCATCATTAAAATCACTGCTCCCGAAAAAACGGCCGCTTTTAAAACCCGGGTCCCCAAACCCTATCAAGGACAATAACTTGCATATCAGCCTTTAAAATTCGCACTTTTGATTTCTCACGTTCTAGTCCCATAGACTTTAACGGGGTTCGAAAGTTTGCGCAAACTTTTGGTCCGTTCGAATGTTCTGATGTGAACGGAACCGGGGGTTGTTCGGCTCATCCCTAGGATCTATGCCCTTAAATTAAACACTAGGAGAGGTGACTTTGACCATATACTCCTCCAAAAGAGAAAAATTGTGGATATACAGGTTAAAGTCCCTCGTGCCAGTGGGCCTGAATACAGAGTTAAATCTCCAGGTCCTCCTGGAGAGTTGATGAAGTCCCTCCTACGCATCATATCATTTTGCGTGCGTTACTGCCAGTTTAACGCCATATAGTTCTGTGTGTTTCTGCCAGTGTAATGCCATATAGTTCTTTGTGCGTTACTGCCAGTTTAAGGCCAGTTTTGTGTGCATTACCGCCAAGTTTAATGCCATATACAGTCAGGTCCATAAATATTGGGACATTGACACAATTCTAATCTTTTCGGCTCTATACACCACCACAATGGATTTGAAATGAAATGAACAAGATGTGCTGTAACTGCAGACTTTCAGCTTTAATTTGAGGGTATTTACACCCAAATCAGGTGAACGGTGTAGGAATTACAACAGTTTGTATACGTGCCTCCCACTTTTTAAGGGACCAAAAGTAATGGGACAGATTAACAATCATTCATCAAACTTTCACTTTTTAATACTTGGTTGCAAATCCTTTGCAGTCAATTACAGCCTGAAGTCTGGAATGCATATACATCACCAGACGGTGGGTTTCATCCCTGGTGATGCTCTGCCAGGCCTCTACTGCAACTGTCTTCAGTTCCTGCTTGTTCTTGGGGCATTTTCCCTTCAGTTTTGTCTTCAGCAAGTGAAATGCATGCTCAATCGGATTTAGGTCATGTTATTGACTTGGCCATTGCATAACATTCTATTTCTTTCCCTTAAAAAACTCTGTGGTTGCTTTCGCAGTAAGCTTCGGGTCATTGTCCATCTGCACTGTAAAGCGCCGTCCAATGAGTTATGAAGCATTTTGCTCAATATGAGCAGATAATATTGCCCGAAACACTTCAGAATTCATCCTGCTGCTTTTGACAGCAGTCACATCATCAATAAATACAAGAGAACCAGTTCCATTGGCAGCCATACATGCCCACGCCATGACACTACCACCACCATGCTTCACTGATGAGGTGGTATGCTTTGGATCATGAGCAGTTCCTTTCCTTCTCTATACTCTTCTCTTCCCATCACTCTGGTACAAGTTGATCTTGGTCTCATATGTCCATAGGATGTTGTTCCACAACTGTGAAGGCTTTTTTAGATGTTGTTTGGCAAACTCTAATCTGGCCTTCCTGTTTTTGAGGCTCACCAATGGTTTACATCTTGTGGTGAACCCTCTGTATTCACTCTGGTGAAGTCTTCTCTTGATTGTTGACTTTGACACACATACACCTACCTCCTAGAGAGTGTACTTGATCTGGCAAACTGTTGTGAAGGGTGTTTTCTTCACCAGGGAAAGAATTCTTCGGTCATCCACCACAGTTTTTTTCCATGGTCTTCTGGGTCTTTTGGTGTTGCTGAGCTCACCGGTGCATTCTTTCTTTTTAAGGATGTTCCAAACAGTTGATTTGGCCACACCTAATGTTTTTGCTATCTCTCTGATGGGTTTGTTTTGTTTTTTCAGCCTAATGATGGCTTGCTTCACTGATAGTGACAGCTCTTTGGATCTCATATTGAGAGTTGACAGCAACAGATTCCAAATGCAAATAGCACACTTGAAATGAACTCTGGACCTTTTATCTGCTCCTTGTAAATGGGATAATGAGGGAATAACACACACCTGGCCATGGAACAGCTGAGCAGCCAATTGTCCCATTACTTTTGGTCCCTTAAAAAGTGGGAGGCGCATTATACAAACTGTTGTAATTCCTACACCGTTCACCTGATTTGGATGTAAATACCCTCAAATTAAAGCTGAAAGTCTGCAGTTAAAGCACATCTTGTTCGTTTCATTTCAAATCCATTGTGGTGGTGTATAGAGCCAAAAAGATTAGAATTGTGTCAATGTCCCAATATTTATGGACCTGACTGTAGTTCTGTGTGTATCTGTACGTTTGGTTCATTATTTTGCAGTATATTATAGTGTATCCGTGGAGTGTGTCTGTGTAGTGTGAGTACTCAAATTAAAGTGCACCAAACACCTCTTTACATTGATTAAAGTGCATCTACGTACAGATTTCAACGTCTTTTTTACATTTGCTTATAAGCACCGCCCCCTCCCTCCCAATAATGTCTGGGAGGACAACAAGGAGAGGCAGATGTTCCCTTGTCACTGTAAGGGGGCCAGCAACAAATGTGTCCACAGGCAAAAGTGGATGTGGTGGTCAGTCCACAGGCAGGGCATCATTTCCTCTGTTTAGTGAGTTTTCCCATGCTATCCAGCCACAGCATGCAGAAGAGGTGGTGGACTGGCTTACTAAACCTTCCTCATCCTCCTCATTCTCTGTCACACAAGCAGAGACAAGTGTGCAGTCCACTGCAGTTGCTACAAGTGGATAAACCTGCCTCCTTGTCCACATCTATTCCTGCCATAGCCCCAACATCAGCCATTGAGGAGTCAGCTGAGTTATTTGACCACACCGTCAGCCACTTGCTCCTTGATAATGCCCAGCCATTACTGGATTCAGATGTTGGTTCTGAGGTTGAGGATGACAGGAACATGAGAGAGAGGGAGGAACACTGGTAGACATATTGGCATTAATGTTCCCCAAGCCGCAGCGTATTGCCAAGTTGTCTCCATCTTCCTCATCACCAGTGGCAATGATGAAGATGGAGGAGATGGAGATGATGATGATGATGAGGTCACTGATGCGACTTGGGTGCCAGATAGAGCAGAGGAGGAAACTGAAGGTGAGGCGGCACAGCCCCAAGGAGGCTGACATCAAGAAATAGTATAGAGCAGCCATCCTATTCCATCACATTCTGCAGCTGTTATCTCCCGGCCCACTCCCCAAAGCTTAGCTGTCTGGGCCTTTTTCAGCACATCTGCAGAAGATCACACAGTTGCTATCTGCAAACTGTGTCTCAGGCACATCAAACGTGGCAAAAACACCAACCATTTGAGTACCACATGCTTAACAAGGCATTTAACATCCTACCACTCAGCCCGTTGGCAAGAGCACCTAAAAGCCACACAAAAGGGGCACAAATCTATCCCTCCTCCTCCTCCTTACCTACTTCAGTCATTACCTCTCAGCAGCCTCCACTGACAGGGATGATAGTATAGCACAGGATGTCCCAGGTCCTAGCAGCACATCTGCCAGCAGCACACCACCAGCTGTAAACTGTAGCCGGCAAATTTCTGTGCTCCATCTGCTGCAGCGGAAAAAATACAGTCCCTGCCACCCACATGCCCAGCGTCTGAATGCAAGCTTGTCAAAGCTGTTGGCTCTCCAACTTCTGCCATTCAGCCTGGTGGATTGTGCCCCCTTCCGTGAATTTACACAATGTGCTGTACCACAATAGTAGGTTCCCAGTTGCCACTACTTTTTACGTAAGGCCGTTCCATCTCTCTACCATCACGTGGAAGGGAATGTTCTGGCATTGTTGGGCAAGGAAGTCAGCCGTAAAATACACCTTACTGCTGACACATGGTCCAGCAAGCATAGGCAGGGACAATATATTTCGTTCACAGCACACTGGGTAACGCTATTTGCAACTCAAAAGTATGCAGGATAGGGCTCGGTGCTGCACATTGTTGTGCCCCCACATCTCCATACAGCTGGTGGTGATGATGCCAGACCTGTGAGCTCTACCCCCTCCTCCTCCACCGCCATGCACTCCTCTACAGAATTGTCCTATGAACATCAGGTCCCCCCTAAGCATTCAAAGGGCTAATCCCAGAGTCAGGCTAAAAGGTGCCATGCAATGCTTCAGCTGGTGTGTTTAGGTGACAGGAACCACACTGGAGTAGAGATTCTTGCAGCTCTGCAGGGACAGGCCCAGAGGTGGTTCACACCACGCCAGCTGGAGCCAGGAATGGTGGTGTCTGATAATGGCTCAAACCTTCTGTCCGCGCTTAGACAGGGAAAGTTGACACATGTGCCATGCCTGGCACATGTCCTCAATTTGGTGGTGCAGCGTTTCCTAAGTACGTACCCAGGGTTGCAAGATGTACTAAAGCAGGCCAGAAGAGTCTGCAGCCATTTCAGGCAGTCATACACAGCCAGTGCTCGGTTGGCTGAAATTCAGCGGGAATTCCACCTGCCCATAAACCGCCTGATTTGTGATATGCCCACCAGGTGGAACTCAACTTTGGGAATGCTGCAGCGGCTATACATGCAACGAGTACCTGTGCCAGTACGGCATGAAGATAGGCTCAGGCCGCCTCTGCTTTTTTCCCCACGCCAATGGCTGATCATTAAGGATGCATGAACTGTATTGTCACCATTTGAGGAGGCCACAAGGATAGTGAGCAGTGACAGTGCATGCATCAGTGACTCAATCCCTGTTGTGTTCCTACTGGAGCAGACTCTGCGTGGCATTATGGACAGGGCACTGGAGCAATGTGGCACTGGGGCAGAGCAGCAGGAGGAAGAGGAGGACTTCCTTTCCTCTCAAGGCCCACTTTATCCAGACACCATCATTCTTATGTCACAGAACACACAGGAGGAGAGAGGGAGGAGGATGAGGAGGAGGATTCTGGCACTTTCATTGTTTTCGAAGAAGAGGAAGGCATGCGTCAATCTGTAAGCAATGGCTTTCCAACCCTTGGAAGTAGTATGTGGCTGGGAGGAGGAAGTTCCAGATGCTGTCATCCTGGGTGACTGCTTCTAAAGCCTCAGCAAATTTTAGGCGCATGGGCAACCTCATGCTTCAAAGCCTGCAAAAGGACCCAAGAATATGTGGCATAAAGGAGGATGATTACTGGTTGGCAAACCTCCTCGACCACCGTTATAAGGGGAAGGTCTCAGAACTCATCCCATCCCCACAGAGAGTGAAGAAGATAAAATCTCTTAAGGACATGTTAAAGAGGATTTTATTGAACGTTTTTCCTGACTCCAGTAGGTTACAGTGTTGTGGAAAACGTAGTTTTGAGTCTTCTGTTGGTCAAGAGAGGAACGTTGGAGAAGGCGTCTGCCTAAATGAGGCATTTCGGAATTTTTTTAGTCTTCTCCACCCAGGGCTGTCAGTTTCCACATCCCATCGGCAGCGTCTGCATCACATGGTGGACGATTACCTCTGGGCCAAAACAGAAATGGAGAGCTCTGACTTACTGTATCATGAGAGTAGACCACTGGCCAGAACTTGCCCAGTATGTTATTGAGTGGTTGGGCTGCCCTGCATCCAGCGTGCTTTCAGAACTGGCATTCAGTGCTGCAGGAGGTTTTGTTACTGATCATAGAACACGTCTGTCCACAGACTCCGTGAACCGTTTAACTTTTATAAAAATGAATCAGTCCTGGATTTCCAGCTATGAAGCCCCTGATGCCGATGTCACTGATTAAGTCTTTTTGGGATGTGGAATCTCTGCAGGACTTCGAGGCTGCCTAGCTTTGAGGGTGTTCAATCATTTCATCTGGAAGAATGTTTTTGGTATAGGTTTCATGGGCACAATTAACTCCCAAAGACCAATTTTTCAGTACCTGTTTGACAGGTGCATATCATTGCAATTTATTACAGCAAGGCCAATTCTTGCTTTCATCAAGAGTACCTCTATAGGGTTATGGTGGGAAGGCGCCACCAACACCCAAAGACCAATTTTTCTGCACCTGGTTGACAGGTGCATATCATTGCAATTTTTTACAGCAAGGCCAATTCTTGCTTTCATCAAAATTACCTCTATAGGTTTATGGTGGAAACCACCGACACCCAAAGAGTAATATTTCTGCATCTGTTTGACAGGTGCATATCATTGCAATTTTTTACAGCAAGGCCAATTCTTGCTTTCATCAAGATTACCTCTATACTGTTATGGTGGGAAGGCACCACGACACCCAAAGACCAATATTTACACAACCGTTACTTCTATCCAAAGTCAAAGTGACACCAGAATGTATCCTAAAAACCTCTAATCTTGTTCCCAGTGCACTACATTGTGGCTTCATCATACACACTGGATCCCCAGCTTTTGCTGAGCAAAATAAAGGCAGCTTGCAGGGAAAATGTCTTTTTTTTTTTGGCTTTATAAATGCAGTTATTGCTGCAGCAGATTCTAGACATGGTACAGATCTGCCACTTTACAAGTAGACTAAGGGGACCTCCCAGGCACTATATTGGAAGGAATTTTTCATTTTTATGCTTTCACTTTAAAAATCAAAAAATCACTGCTCATTTAAAAATGACGTTTTTTCACAAACTTTTTTTGTATTGATACATGTCCCCCAGGGCAGGACCCGGATCCCTATAACCTTTGTAGGCCCAATTACCTGCATATAAGCCTTCAAAATGGGCACTATTGATTTTTGACGTTTGGATCCCATTGACTTTAATAGGGTTCGTTATTCAGGTCCGATCTTTCGCGGTGTTCAAAAGTTCTGGTGCTAACCGAACAGGGGTCCATTTGGTCCATCCCTACTTTAGAATTAGCTTCAACTATGTAGTGCAAGGGCTTGCCTGATTGCATACAAAAATGGAAAGGGTTTAGGTTTGACCTTATATTATATGGTTTTAGTAGATCTAAAGGAAAGTTGAACAAGAAAATTTTATAGTGTATGGCCAACCTTACGCCTGGTTCACACCAGTAGTTTTTTTTTTGTTCAACCCAACAGGGCTGAACAAAAAAAACTCACAGCTCAGGAGGAGCTGCTTTACAAACTATCCAACGTTAGTACAGCGATCTCCCCTGCTGTTCCGTGTTCTGACAGGGGGACGGCCCCCCATCAGAACACTCCGGTTAGCGCTCTTAGCCATTTGGGAGCCGATCGGCAGACTTTTTTTGGTCATGCCCCTTCAACAGAATCTGGCCATTCCACACGGGCTGAATGTCGGTTGGTTTCTATTGAACGGCCGATGCTGTCCGACATTGTCTGTATTAGGCTTTAAAGTGGTTGTAAAGGTACAAGGTTTTTTATCTTCATGCTTCTGTGTACAGCATCCCACCAGTCCCCCCTAATACTTACCTGAGCCCCCTCTCGATTCAGCGATGTCCACGAGAGCCTTGCCTCTCCAGGGACTCCCACTCCTGATTGGCTTTTGGCAGCAGTGGGAGCCATTGCCTCTCGTAGCTGTCAATCACATCCAGTGAGCCAATCAGGGGATGGAGATGAATGGACACACAGAGCTACGGGTCAGGAGCGCACCTGCTTGGATGCTTGCTGTAGGGGCATCCGTCAGGGGGGAGGGGCCAGGAGCGCTGGCGTGGGGCCTGAGAAGTGGGGGATCTAGACTGCTCTGTGCAAAACCACTGCACAGGGCAGGTACGTATAACATGTGTTATTTAAAAAAAAAAAAAAAAACAGGGCTTTACTATTGCTCGCCATAGATAGATAGAAATGTGATTGGTTGAGTAGAGACCAGACACATTTCCATTCATCTATGGTTGTTCCTGCTCAACAAAAGTCGATCGTTGGAAAATGTAATTTGATCAGCGGCTGCAGTGTATTCTGACAGTGGAGGAGTCCCAATTACAATACAATGGCACAGCGGGGAGGATTCCCCCATCTACCTTGCTTGTATGGATGGGGGAATCTCTTCAGCCAGCGGGCTAATCAAAAAAAAAAAATTACATCTATGGCCACCCTAAGGTAGGGGCATCTAAATGAGCAAATAGTGATCTGGGAGGCATTATACAGGTATATATTAAGACAAAATACCTCTGGCTGTCCCAAACATGCCCCTGGTAGAATGGAGGAAATAGGACTATCTTGGTACCCAAGGATTAGGCAGGAATTATGATAAAAATAACATTTTATTAATATAAAATCATGATTAAAACAATTTACAAAAAAGACTATATACAATCAAGAGTTACAACTGTAAATTGTTCATACAAGAGGTTTTAAGAAGTCGATGAACCCCAAAGATCATAAGGGGCACCAAAATGTAGATCTTGACACAGTCCTAATCAAGATCTACATTTTGGTGCCCCTTATGATCTTTGGGGTTCATCGATAAAAAAGCAGTGCAGCGCTCAGATGAAACTACTACTAAAACACAGAACAACAGAAAGTCTCAGAGTGTGAAGTTTATTGAAGCAAAAAGGTGTCATCAGCCGATAAACCGTCAGAAAGAAAGAAGACTCCTTGATAGTGAACAGGGTGCTTGAAAACAGTATTAATCACTGTGCATCCACTTCAGTGTTGTCCACCACCAGAGGTACAGGCCGCTGGGTGGTGGACAACACTGAAGTGGATGCACAGTGGTTAATACTGCTTTCAAGCACCCTGTTCACTATCAAGGAGTCTTCTTTCTTTCTGTTGGTTTATCGGCTGATGACAACTTTTTGCTTGAAGAAACTTCACACTCTAATGCCGCGTACACACGGTCGTACTTTTCGTCTACAAAAGTCGGACAGCCTGTCGGACAGACTTCCGGCAGACTTTCGGTGGACTTGCCGCGGACTTGCGGCCTACTTTCTAACGACCGGACTTGCCTACACACGACCACACAAAAGTCGGTCGGATTCGTACGTGATGACGTACACCGGACTAAAATAAGGAAGTTCATAGCCAGTAGCCAATAGGTGCCCTAGCGTGGCTTTTTGTCCGTCGGACTAGCACACAGACGAGCGGATTTCGGGGTCCGTCGTAGGTACGAAGTAAAAGTTTTGAAGCATGTTTCAAATCTAAAGTACGTCGTATTTGAGGCTAAAAAAGTCGGTTGAAAGTCCGGAGAAGCCCACACACGATCGGATTACCAGCCAGCTTTAGTCCATCAGCGTCTGTTGGACTTTTGTAGACGAAAAGTAGGACCGTGTGTACGCGGCATGAGACTTTCTGTTGTTCTGTGTTTTAGTAGTAGTTTCATCTGAGCGCTGCACTGCTTTTTTATCTGTGTTTGACTGAACTATTGTTTTATATTGACTTTCAGTGTTCAGCTGCATACTGTTAGTATTGGTTTTGCGCTGTCTGATTCTTTTTTACTGCTTTGGGGTTCATCGACTTCTTGAAACCTCTTGTATGAACAATGTACAGTTGTAACTCTTGATTGTATATAGTCTTTTTTGTAAATTGTTTTAATCATGTTTTTCTATTAATAAAATGTTATTTTTATTATAATTCCTGCCTAATCCTTGGGTACCAAGATAGTCCTATTTCCTCCATTCTACCAGGGGCATGTTTGGGGCAGCCCCAGGTATTTCGTCTCAATATCAAACCATTATGGACGATGGTACCCGTCCCCACCTTTTGATCAAATAGTTTGAGGCATTTCTTTAAATTACTAGTATATAGATATTATATTATATCATGCTTAGGAATCTTGGTGTCCACATTGCTCGATATTCTATGTATCACAAACACATTAGCAGTCTTTCCATGTGAGCTACAGCTTTCTATTCCAAATGATAAAAGCACTAAGCACCATTTCCTGTTAATACTGAAGTGTACATGCCTCTTGTTACAATTCCCGTATACTAGAATGTTCTAGTATAACAAGTCTCACATAATACACCACCGAACTGAACTGATTACAAAGTCACAGCAACTTCCACTTCATTTCATAACTTCTATCAACCCCGCCCCAAACCCCCTCGTAACCCCGCCCCGATCCAGCCCACTCCTACTCCCTCTCCCTATAGAATTCATGTAGTTGTCTAAGTTGTGCCATGCTCCTGTCATTGTAACCCCGCCCACTCAGTGTTATTCCCTTCCTGCTTCCCAGACACATATATTAACCCAGCAGTTTATTATATACACACTTCGTGATACTTTCACATGGAAAGCAAACTGACAAACAACAGTGACAACATGACACTGGAAGATCTCCTCTCCTTCTCTAACTTCCAGGAACTCTATGCAGAGGACTATGGCTATGGAGGCACCATCAATGACATGAGAAAGAGGGAGTTCAGCAGGATTGGAGGTAAGATTTCTCATACTAAAGGTAATCAGAGAAGCTCAAAAACTCACCCAACTAGTCAGATTATACTGATAACAAGTGTTCTGACATGCTGCACATGTAGAAAACATTGATCTGTCCAAAGGACGTTTGAGTGTGTATACAGTATGTGTGTGTGTATATATATATATATATATATACTGTATATAATATATAATATTTGCAGGCTTGCTGCATTTTTTTACAAGTGGACAAGCCAATTATTTTAAGGGCCCGTTCACAGCATAATGCACATATGCAGCTATAAAAACACCTCTTTAGCCTGCAGTCACATGCGTTTCTGTGCGTTTACATATTAGGGACGCTTATTTGGAGAAAAAAAAGTTCAACTAAACATAGGCTTTAACTGCAAAACATTTTAAAGCTGTAACCAAAATCAAAAACACTAAAATCATACAAAAGAGACAATTCAAATGAAAAGAAACAATTCATTACACCCACTTCATTATAGGCATATATAAAGAAATGTCATTCTTAATTTTTTTTTTTTTTTTCAAGCATGAGATCTCCATCTCGATGAGGTTTAGGGATGTGATGATTCACTTTAAATTTCAATTGTTTAGGAACATATCCTGTTTTCAAAAAATGTCTAATTGGATAGTTACCCAATGTACAATATTTTTGTGGCCACACAAGCATTCAATCAAATATATTACAAATGTTGATTGACATGTCAGATAATGCATTTCTTAGTGTTGTCATAATTGATAAAGGTAGAACCTTCCACAATGATGTCACTTTCAAAACATGTAAGGCAAGGAAATGATCCAAGTCCTTGAGCACCGAGTAAGAAGGTTAGCCTTAGCCCCCCGTTCACATTGGGACGATTTTGACAAATCGCATGCCAAATCGCAGCCTATTGCCGGCAACGGCACAGTTCGAATCGGTGCGACACCAACTTTGTGGCGCCATACATATTCCCAAAAGTAGTTCCTGCACTACATTTGCTGATTTTGGGGGGCGATTTCAATAGACATCTGTGCGTTTCTATGCATTCTTCTGCATAGTTTTCTTCTTCTTTTAAAGCATGTTTCCTCTATTGTTGTGGGTGAGATGTGCATTGCAGTGAGGTGCATTTATGCACCTTTAGCCTTGGTTCACACTGAATACGGGAATTTCATTCCCGCATGTCAGTTCCTGCACGGATGTCAATGGAAATCGCACCCTGAAATTGCGAAAAGTAGTACAGAAACTACTTTTGGGAATCGGTGAGGCACCGTAAATGTCGGGTCACACCGATTCGGACACTGCCATTGCAGGCAATTGCTGCTGATATGGCATGCGATTTGACATGTCAAATCGCATGCCAAATTACATCAATGTGAACCAGGGCTTACACACATTTATGCACAATTCTGTGCGATACAATGCAAACAGGTTGCATTTTATCGCACATCTCTGGAACACATATAAACTCAGCATTGTAGTGTGAATAACTATTGTTTTCTATGTGCCATTTCAGTTATGTGTGTTCTAGGGTTGTCCCGATACTAGTATCAGTATCGGGACATATACCGAGCATTTGTGCGAGTACTTGTAACTTGTTCAACTGGAAGTCAGCGGGCGAAACAAGGGAAGTGTCCTGACGCCCATCTTGGTACACCCTGCACTCAGCCGCAGTAAGCCAGCAGCGGACTTCTTGTTACACCCAGCCCATATAGTTTGGGCTGGGTGTAAAAACATGTCTGCTGCTGCTTTTATGCGGCCGAGTGCAAGGAGTACCAAGATGGGTGTCGCAGACAGCCTTTCCTCTCATGTCATTTATTGCTGGCTGCATTTCAGTGCCTGCCCATAAGTGCCACCTATCTGTGCCCAATGCCCATAAGTGCCATCTATTAGTGCCAGACATCTGTCAACGCCTTCTATCAGTGCCATTTATTAGTGCCAGCCATCAGTCAGTGCTGCGTATCAGAGCCACCTAATCCTATCAGTGCCCATCAGTGTTGCTTAATCAGTGCCACCTATCAGTGCTCATCAGTGCTGCATATCAGTGCCACCAAATCTGTATTGTGCTTTGAAAACTGTCACATGACATTAAAAAAAAAGTATTGGTAATCGGTATCAGCGAGTACTTGGAAAAAAAAAGTATTGGTACTTGTACTTGGTCTTAAAAAAGTGGTATTGGTACAACCCTAGTGTGTTCATCCAGGGAGGAAATATGCAGGTAACTACACATAGTGTAACTAAGCCCTTGCTGTGTCTCTTACTTGGGTTTGGAGATCAGGCGTGAAATCCTACATGCCAGATCCTGCCAGGAAGCCGACATTGTTCAATACTAATTACAGGCAGTGAGACATTTCCCGATCTGTGCAACTCCTGACCTGGTAGGATTGGGCAAGTGGGATTTTGAACACGCCGGAGCCCATCTCTACTTGGGTTGTCCTGCAGAAATTTATACAAATGGTGGCCATACACACAAATAATAGGTCTATAGTTGACAATCGATATAATCGATATAACACGCACAGGGAGGTATTAGGAGTTAAGATGTAATAACTTACATTTATAAAATATCATCGCATCTCTGTTTTCATCATGTAATCTCATAATACGATCTGTTTCATGAGCAAGTACCTCATTGCTAACTGATGCAAAATAATCTATACTATTCCATTCTGGCTGATCAATTCCGTTTCATTTATTATGATCAAAATTCAGTCTAAAATGATTGGATGGGAAGTTAAGGCTATTTGATTGTTTGCAGATTCAATAAATGTTAAACGCACATAGATTGGATAGAGAAGTCGAATCGTGTATGGCTATTTTGAAATACATGTACACAGGCAGAAAATTAGCCCCTTCACGCCACCTCCCAGCAGCCCTTTAATTGGCTTCTGTATCACATGATGGGCTCCTGTTCAGAAGCCAAGAACAAGAGTTGTTGGTGACATCTATAGTATCTCACAAAAGTTAGTACATCCCTCACATTTTTGTAAATATTTTATTATATCTTTTCATGTGACAACACTGAAATGACACTTTGCTACAAAGCTGTTCCCTCAAAATAACTTAACACACAGCTATTCATGTCTAAACCGCTGTCAACAAAAGTGAGTACACCCCTAAGTGAAAATGTCCAAATTAATCCCAAAGTGTCAAAAACATTTTGTGGCCACCATTATTTTCCAGTACTGCCTTAACCCTCTTGGGCATGGAGTTAACCAGAGCTTCACAGGTTGCCACTGGAGTCATCTTCCACTCCTCCATGACGACATCACAGGGCTGGTGGATGATAGAGACCTTGCCATTTGAGGATGCCCCACAGATGCTCAATAGGGTTTAGGTCTGGACACATGCTTGGCCAGTCCATCACCTTTACCCTCAGCTTCTTTAGCAAGGCAGTGGTCGTCTTGGAGGTGTGTTTGGGGTGGTTATCATGTTGGAATACTGCCCTGCGGCCCAGTCTGCGAAGGGAGGGGATCATGATCAACTTCAGGATGTCGCAGTACATGTTGGCATTCAAGGTTCCCTCAATGAACTGTAGCTCCCCAGTGTCGACAGCACTCATGCAGCCCCAGACCATGATACTCCCACCACCATGCTGGACTGTAGGCAAGACACACTTGCCTTTGTACTCCTTACCTGGTTGTGGCCACACACCCTTGACACGATCTGAACCAAAACAGTTTATTTTGGTCTCATC
Source organism: Lithobates septentrionalis (assembly GCA_037952835.1). Classification (NCBI taxonomy): domain Eukaryota; kingdom Metazoa; phylum Chordata; class Amphibia; order Anura; family Ranidae; genus Lithobates; species Lithobates septentrionalis. Next base: position 2,429,918 of record JBBDGP010001454.1, on the reverse strand, counting down.
AGACCTTAGGACATGGTTCCAGTAATCCATGTCCTCAGTCTGCTTGTCTTCAGCAAAGTGTTTGCGGGCTTTCTTGTGCATCGTCTTTAGAAGAGGCTTTCTTCTGGGATGACAGCCATGCAGACCAATTTGATCCAGTGTGCAGCATATGGTCTGAGCACTGACAGGCTGACCCCTCACCCCTTCAACCTCTGCAGCGATGCTGGCAGCACTCATATGTCTATTTCCCAAAGACAACCTCTGTATATAACGCTGAGCACAAGCACTCAGCATCTTTGGTCGACCATGGTAAGGCTGGTTCTGAGTGGAACCTGTCCTGTTAAACAGCTGTATAGTCTTGGCCACCGTGCTGCAGCTCAGTTTCAGGGTCTTGGTAATCTTCTTATAGCCTAGGCCATCTTTAAGTAGAGCAACAATTCTTTTTTCAGATCCTAAGAGAGTTCTTTGCCATGAGGTGTTATGTTGAACTTCCAGTGACCAGTATCAGAGAGTGAGAGCTATAACACCAAATTTAACACACCTGCTCCCGATTCACACCTGAGACCTTGTAACACTAACAAGTCACATGACACCGGTGAGCATAGGTGTGCGCAGCCTATTGCATTAGGGTGTGCACCCCAAAGCTCAAACTTGTGTGCATGCGTGCATGTATGCATGTGTAATATATATACACACACACACACACTCTTATAAATAAATGTAAAAAAAAAATTAAAATGTATTAAAACATGGACTTGTTAGTAGGGCAGAGGTTGGTGTCAGTAGTTATTTATTATTCTATTTTTGTATTCTTTTTTACGATTTTTTTTTTTAGGAGCCCCATTGGGTGGTTTTGGTGAAACATCAGCCGGGGGAAACTACACCGCACAGGGTGATTAGGGTGTGCCTGGGCACACCCGGCACACCCCCTGTGCACGCCTATGCCTGTGAGGCAAAATAGCTAATTGGGCCCAATTTGGACATTTTCACTTAGGGGTGTACTCACTTTTGTTGCCAGCGGTTTAGATATTAATTGCTGTGTTGAGTTAATTTGAGGGGACAGCAAATTTACACATTTATACAAGCTGTATACTCACTACTTTACATTGTAGCAAAGTATCATTTCTTCAGTGTTGTCACATGAAAAGATATAATAAAATATTTACAAAAATGTGAGGGGTGTTTTGTGAGATACTGTATATCAATGGACTGTAAGTACGCTCTAAGAACACAACCTCAGGCCGCTGTGGATGCCTATGTTGTGACCCACCTCTACCTTCAGCCGCATATATATGTTTACACTGTCGGCAAGAGATTGAGAATTAAATCTTGAAATAAAAAAAAAATAGGTTTAACACTTGCATTGCTTCAATTATTTAAAAAATGTTTGCACGTGTTAAAATGCACCATTTAAGACCTAAAAATTACTTAAACACCCCAAAATGTTCTAGGTTTTCTGAAAGCAGAGACCCTTTGGAATAAAATGGTGGTAGTTTCAAATATTTATTTGACATGATAACTGTGTTGCTTTTTATCAAATCTATATTTTTGGTAAAAAAAAATACACTTAAATGAATTTTAGGTTGCACAAACACAATATAATACATAACCATTGGTTAAAAGTTAAAAGATAACGTTGAATCAAATAAACAGTAAACATATTTAAAAAAAAACACAGTACCCACAATTGAACATAAGTGATGCCTTAACCCCTTCGCTGTCACCAACGTATATTACAGCAGCCAGGAGTAAGTAACTCTGAGAAGCTGGCTGACAGATGGAAGCATTTGCTTCCACATACCCCGGGAAAGTTCCCCTTATCTGTGTGCAACTTTGTCATTTTCGCCGGGCTCTGTGCTGCCATGCTGGTCCCGGGACCAGCATGGCAGTTTCTGCTGGGTAGTGGGGAAGGAAACCAGGTAACGTCCATTTGCTGATCTCTCTACCTAGTAAGATCCCCGAAGTCGCTTGTAAAATGTCACTTCTTGATCGGCTGTCACTATCCCCAGCCGCTGTGGTTGGAGAATAAGTTAATGGAGTGCGATCTGCATGCTACTTGCTTTAGTGAAAGGCAAGTGGGACATCAGGGGTCTTTTGGACACCTGATGTCTTAATAATGAGAACCTGCCACAAAAAGTATCACATGCATATCACATTTCTGGAGGGTGTGATTCACTGAACACGGTGGTGAGGTGGAAGACACACGGAGACACTCAGTTGTGTTCATCAAAGATTACAAACAGTTTTTTTGGGGCACTTGATTTATATTTCGTCACTAATTATATTTTGTCACAAACAGTTCTTTTTGGGCTGATTCATCTGGAATATATGGACTTTTATGTCAGGTTTTGAAATTTCACAGCATGGAGTGAAGTGATTGCACACATTATTTCACTTGAGTGTCACTTATAAAAAAATTTTTTTGTTGTCATTTTTATATGTTTATGAATTTATAGGTTTGTAGCAATACCAGACCTCACCAGGGTGTAAAGATCACAGTAAGAGGTTCACACCACTATTGTGTTAGAAACACTTTGGTATTAAAGGCGTTTAGAGCGCCTCATATTTATCCTATGTGTCTTTAGGAGGTATTCTGTGAGCGGTTGACATTTAGGATTAAATATTTGGGTTTATGTATTTATTTTTTAAGGGGCAGCTCAACATTAATTAGCATTACTCCTTTACTTGGAGTTTATTTTTCGCATCAATCAACAATTTCTGTCATAATTTAGCATTTAGTGGCGCGGTGGAGGTATTGTCTGTTTGAAGGGCGCTGTATCATCCAGGATACCTTTATAAAAAAGTATCACATATTATATGTTTAGTGGAAAAAGTTATGCCCAAGCACTTAAAATCCCACCCCCCCCAAAAAAAAAATTCAAGCCCCTCCACCCTTCCATACATCAGGGGCGCTTAAGCTCCATTCACACCTGAGCATACTGGAATCTGCCTGTGATTCCAGAATAGCGGCAAAACATGGGACACGTTTGTGATGCCATTATTTCCTAATGGCACCCCGAACGTGGTGCGATTTTCCTGCAATTGTCGTGCAACAAAACACGCTAAAATTGCTGCAAAGACGCAACGCCAAACGTGCCTGGCTCTGTGCCAAAATATGGTAAATGAGCTTCTCTGGCGCATTTTTGGAGCAGAGTAAGGCCTATTCAAATGAATGGTGCCTCTCCAAAAAACATAAAAAAACTGCTATAAAAAAAGTGCACTAAGGTGTGAATGGAGCCTTACACATGAAAACTTTAATGGCATTAAATTGCATTACACTTGTTACATATTGCCATGCATGCTGGAGTGAGAACAATAATTCTGGTTCCATTATTCATGGTTAACTCTAAACTGATGACCTGTAGGTGCGTATAAAGCATCACCCATAGAAAATTTAGGATACCGATGTTTCGCACCGTTTCACAGGCACACCCAATTCCAAGGCTTGACATGTTGGGTATCTATTTACTCAAGCCCATACGAGTGCCCTCATATCAAGTGGCTTCTTATAGTAGGCACTCGGCGGGGGGGGGGGAGCCAGGAGCGCTGGTGGGGGACCAGAGAGGAGGATGATTGGGGCTACTCTGTGCAAAACCATTACATAGAGCAGATAAGTATGATGAGTGTTGTTTAAAAAAAAAAACATTATATGGGTTTACCATAACTTTAGAGGCTAAGTTCACCTTTCCAGAAAACAGCCTGTGCAGTCGAAGTAGATATATATATATATAAAAAAAAAAAAAAAACTGTGCAGCTTTATAAAATGATTATTACTTTTATTGTCATATTTGTAGGCCATTTCGGGCCCTGTAGAAGGCTGACGGAAAAATTCCCATTTAGCAGTCCCCTTGTCCCGCCTTGCTAGCATGTGAAAACTATTTGATGTGCACTCCAACATTACAGAAGTGGAAACCAATGGTTTTTGTGAGGAAGAGGGTTCTGGAGAAGAGGGCTAGTCTTTTTAAACTGCATCCTTATGCCGCGTACACACGGTCCTACTTTTCGTCTACAAAAGTCCAACGGACGCTGATGGACTAAAGCTGGCTGGTAATCCGATCGTGTGTGGGCTTCTCCGGACTTTCAACTGACTTTTTTAGCCTCAAATCCGACGTACTTTAGATTTGAAACATGTTTTAAAACTTTACTTCGTAACTACGACGGACCCCGAAATCCGCTCGTCTGTGTGCTAGTCCGACGGACAAAAAGCCACGCTAGGGCACCTATTGGCTACTGGCTATGAACTTCCTTATTTTAGTCCGGTGTACGTCATCACGTACGAATCCGTTAGACTTTTGTGTGGTCGTGTGTAGGCAAGTCCGTTCGTTAGAAAGTAGGCCGCAAGTCCGCCGCAAGTCCACCGAAAGTCTGCCGGAAGTCTGTCGGACAGGCTGTCCGACTTTTGTAGACGAAAAGTACGACCGTGTGTACGCGGCATAAGACTTGCCCTTACTGTAGTCTACTGAAGAGGTCTTTGTATACCAGATCATGGAGGTGTGAAGAGACCCTGCATTTGGAATTAGCCTGTACCTGTAATTCTTTTACTTTTATGAGTATCTTAATGAATTTTAATAATAAAGTAATGTCTATGGTATTGCGGTGGTGCATTCACTTCTTTTTTGCCTTTTAGCCCCAGCTTTATTGTACTGGTGTGTTCAACACAGACACATTACAACATACGTGAATAGGTGGTTTGCCATTGTGACCAAACCAGTACAGTAATGCTGGCCATGCACGTATAGACTTTAGTTTTCTAATCATTAGTAGGATCAAATCAACGCTCGTTTGTGATGGGAAAATTCGAAGGAGCAGAATGGCAAAACATTTCTTGATCAAAAAAATTTTCAGACAGTGTATGTAGTTTTAGTTCAGAAATGACACTCATTTTAAAATTGAATGTTAAAAGCAAGTGAAATGTTCAAACAACATTCATCCATTCAACAAATGTACAAAGAATTTTCGTACAAATTTTCTTGTCTGAAAATCTACTAGTGTATGGTCAGCATTAGGCTAGGGCTACATGAGCAATTAAATCTCTTTGCTACTAAAAAATGTAATCACTTGTTGGCAGTTGGCATTAATTGCAGCAGAGATAACATCCAATAAGTACATGCTAAGTGCACTTAAAGTGGTGTTCCGGCCAAAATTATACTTTTTAAATAATAATACCCCTATAATACACAAGCTTATTGTATTCTAGTAAACTTAGTCTGCAAACTAAGGTCTGTTTTGTTAGTTTATAGCAGTAGTTTGTTATTTTATAAACTTACAGCAGGCCGTGGCCATCTTAAGTGTGCGCATCTGAAGACAGACTGTATTTCTTCCTGGATCTCATCCTTGCAGATCTCGCACATGCTCAGTGCAGCACAAGCAGTGTAATAGGTTTCAGGTCAGGTTTACATAGCAACAGCAGTTTCAGAGGAAGTTGGCGCCCCTTCCCAGAAGGCATTGCAAACAGGAAATGATGCGATGGGCCGCGGCCAGGGAGGAGGAAGTGAAAAATGAATACAGCAGATATACAGTAGGTGCTGAGAATTGTTTTTTTTAAATATCCAATTCGTTTACAGTGAACAGTTTAGTGAGGGATACTGAAGAGTTGTAAAAGTGGGTGGAACTCCACTTTAAGTTGATGTACATTGACTTCCATTTTTTTTTTTTCATAAAGATTTTATTAAAGTTTTCAAACAGTAATATAGAAGGTATCGTCAAAGAAATATCTACATAGTAAAACAGGGTATAAACAACATTGCAAAACATCTCTATATATCAAAGACCATGCCTTAGTCATAATTCCTACATCAAATGCATTTTAAGTGCCTGACATATGTAGACCTATGTTACCCCTGAGGGAATCCGAGCATTTCCATTGCTGAAATTAATGACGACCGCATTAGAGCAACCGGGGCCACAAAGTCCCCCTTGCCATTCCAACCCGATTCCTGTTTATTGCATATGATGTGATATGGGGGGAATGGGGGAACGGGCAAACCACTGAGACCGCCCACCACCCCATACCCCCCATCTGTTACCTTAGATAAGGAGGAGGAAAGAAAAAGGAGATTAGAGAGAAACAGAAAAGAAAAGAAAAAAAGATAAGAAAGGAAAAGAAAAGGAAAGAAAGGGGGTGAGTATGAAGCCCTATTAGAGGGGGTGGGAAACTACCGGCTACCCTTTCCAGTCGCTACCGGACGTGCCACCTGAGACCCCCAGTTCAGAATGCTTGTGTGATGTATCATCAAGGCGTGTCAAAAATAATATGGCATGAATTAGGTAGAATTTCGTATTAGCTCCTGATATTGCTGAGAGGATCGAAATTCAAACCAATTAGCCCATGTTGCTGTAAACCTGGAAATCCTGTCTTGAGTAATGTGTATCAGCTCCTCCATCATAGCTATTCGATTAATGCGTGATGCCCATTCTTTCATTGAAGGGGGGGATTTAGACCGCCAATGAAATGGCAGGCAGAGCCTGGCTGCATTGATCAAGTGCATAGCCAATGAATTATAGTATCTTTTTGAAGGTATTTTGGAAAGGTGAAGGAGGTACTGTGCTGGTGAGAATTCTAATGAGAGAGAGGAGATTGCAGTCGTAATGTCGTGCACCTTTCGCCAGTAAGGCTGGATTATTGGGCACTTCCACCACATATGAAGAAAGGTGCCCAGTTCCTGTTCACATCTCCAGCATCGATCAGAGACTGTCGGTATAAATTTGTGGAGTACTTCTGGGGTCTTGTACCATCTTGTTTTAATTTTGTACCCATTTTCCTGAGTGTGGAAATTCAAAGAGCCTTTATGAATGTATAGGTGTACACTGTCCCAACTGGTGTCCTTGATCTCCATGCCCAGCTCAGTCTCCCAGAACCCGTGCTCCAAGCGCAAAGAGGCATATGGTTCCTTGAACATGGAGGCATAGAGCATCGATATCACATTATTCTGGGGAGACGAGCTAGAGCATAGCGACTCAAAAACAGTAGGAGGCTTTGTGAAGCTATCTCTGCTAGCCGCGTTGTCCAGATAGTGTTTAAGTTGCATATAGGCCCAGAAGGGGAAAGATTTAGTGTTGGACAACGCGGCCAGCTCTCCTTGCCTGAGAAACCTTCCCCTTGAGTAAAAGTGTTTAGCCTGCATTTCTGCGTATGGCCACTCCAGTGATAAAAAACCTTTGGCCAGCCCTGGGGGAAAGTCAGGGTTACCATTGATAGGGGTGATCGCGCAGTCTTTGTCCGACACTGTGTGAGTATTACAGGCCCTATCAAATGCCTGAAGTGTTGCCCCGATAAGTGGATGCGTGTGTAAAGGAGGTGTTCAATATTTTTTGGAAAACCAGGGGGTTAAGCGAAGCTCTTCTGACGAGATCAACTGCTCGAGCAGTACCCAGTCCTTGCATCATGCATGTAATCTCCAGTCAACCACCCTGGCTAAGTGTAGTATCTCTGGAGATCCGGCAAACCTATGCCACCCCCAGATTTTGGCAGGACCAGCTTCGCCCACCCAATTCGAGCTGCCTTGGTTCCCCACAGAAAAACCCTGCACATCCTCCTGTAGGATGTAAAAAAGGAAGGTGGTAGATGGATCGGGATAGTTTGCATTTTGTATAGTATGCGGGGGAGCACTGTCATCTTAAGGATTGAGGCCCTACCGAACCAGGAAACAGTGGGGGCCTTCCATTTGTGAAGGTCTTGCTGTATGTTTTTAAGTTCTGACAGGAATTTTTTTTCGTACAGGTCTTTAAATCTACCTGGGAGTTGGATACCCAAATAGGTGATAGCATCTGTTTTCCAGCAGAAAGGGAAATTCGACTGGCATTGTTGTACTAGCTTAGGAAGTAAAGAGATATTTAGTGCAAAAGACTTTGAGTAATTAATTTTTACGTTTGATATGGCTTTAAACTGTTCTAGGACCGGCAGCAAATTAGGCAGGGATGTCATTGGGGATGAAAGGAAGAGCAAAATGTCATCTGCAAAGGCAGCTAACTTGTAATCTCGTTGATGAACTTCAATTCCTTTTATATTCGGATTTGCTCGAATACAACACAATAGGGGTTCCAGAGTAAGGATATAGAGCAGGAGGAAAGAGGGCATCCCTGTCTGGTTCCATTGTGGATGGGGAAGGCATCCGACAAGTGGCCATTGACCCGCACCCTGGCTGTGGAATTGGTGTATAGAGCACTAATGAAAGCTTGCATACATCTTCCCAGGCAAAGAGTTTCCAGGACTGCGTCCATGTAATCCCAGGCCACCCGGTCGAATGCCTTCTCCTCATCCATTGCCAGAAAGAAACCTTCTCTGCGGGTCGAAGTAAGCCAGTGGTGTAGGTTTAGAGCCTTAATGGTATTGTCCCTGGCTTCTCTTCCAGGAACAAATCCGACCTGGTCCAAACCACCCAAGCTGGCACATGATAGGACAATCTGATTGCCAAGATTTGGAGAACAGCTTAATGTCTACATTTAAAAGGGATATAGGTCGGTAATTGGCTACATTAGTAGGATCTTTATATCCCTTAGGTATTACTGAAATATATGCCTCTAGCAGATTCCCTGAAGTGCACGGGGTCCGAGATAATCCATTAAAGGCCTTAAGAAAGCCTGGTGCTAGGATGTCTGAAAAGCATTTATATTATTGGGCCGAGAAACCATTCCGGCCCCAGGCATTTACCAGGTTTTGTGGTTTTTAGGGCAATCCATTCTTCTGAGGATAACGGTGCTTCCAAGGCTTGCCTGTCCGACGCAGAGAGCGCACGAGGGCTATGTTTGCTAAGGAAATCCCGCATTAGATCTAATCGTGCGTCCTCAGCTACAGTTCTATTCTCACGTGATTTCAAGCCGTATAGTTTACTATAAAAGATGCGGAACTGTTTAGCAATGTCTTCATTTCTCGAATGAGTCGCCCCCTGAGTATCAACTACATGGTTAACTGTGGAGGCTAGAGTTCTGTTCTGCGTAAACCTTGCTAGAAGTCTACCAGGTTTATTGCTTTGTTCATAAAATAGTTTTTGTGATAATGTCTGCTGTTTCCTAGCTCTTTTGAATAGTTCATCTAACAAGAGTGCTCGTGTTTCAGCTAGTTCTGTCGCAACATTAATTGCTAGTGAACATTTGTGCTGCACTTCCAGCAGGGTTATTTTGTTAGATAGATCTCGAATTAGGGCTTGGGGTTCCTTCTTTTTCCTTGCCGCAATGGCCAAAAAATGACCTCGCACAACACACTTATGTGCCTCCCATTAAACCATGGTTGACACATCTGGAGTGTCGTTTTGGCGGAAGTAGTCACTGATGGTCTGTTTAATAGTCCCCAGGTCCCCAGGGTCTGTAAGAAGGGAGGCATCTAGTCTCCAATTTTTGGTTGATGTTGCCCTCTGAGGGAAACGTAAAGTCAGAGTTATCGGGTGATGGTCCGAGAGTATCATGTTCTCTATTGTCGCGTCATAGAGGAAAGATAAGTCTGCCCGGTGTATGAAAAGGTAATCCAACCTTGAGTAGCGGGTGTGCGGGGATGAAAAAACGCATAGTCCCTCCACCTGGGATTTAAGGTGCGCCAGGTATCATGGAGTGTGAGGGATGCTAGAGCGAGTTTCACTTGTCTCAAGGCAGAAAATGGAAGTGAAGAGGTGCCTGTGGAGGTGTCAAGAAGTGGGTCTAGGGCCATGTTAAAGTCCCCCCCAGAATAAGTAAGCCTGACTGAAACGTTGTGAGACGCAAAAGTGTTTCTTTTAAAAGGGTCACCTGTTTGGAGTTGGGACAGTAGATATTAGCTAGTGTCACCAGTCTGTCTTTCCAAATTCCCTTAAGAAAAGGGAATCTGCCCTCTGGATCTATTAACTGGCATGTAAGGTGAAAGGTGAACGACTTTGCGAGTACTATTGAAACTCCCTTTGTTTTGGAATCAGCACAGGTTGCATGGTAAACCTCCGGAAAGCGACTATTGGATAGATGGGGGATGGATCCTGATTTAAAGTGGGTTATCTGTAGGAAAACCACTTGGGCTCTTTGGCGATGTGCCTCAGTAAGGACACTACTTCGTTTCTCGGGGGTATTGAGGCCTTTAGCATTTAAAGAATAGCCCTTGAGGGTTAGAGGAGCTGAGGATTGCATCACAGGGGGCATATTCACTGGAAGTGAGTGTAACTCGGTACCACTCCCAGATAACGAGTGTAAAGGGCCTGTATAAAAGAGAGAATAAAAAGGGGGAAGTGGAAGAGGGGAAAAGGGTAAGAGGAAGGGGAAGCTGAAAAAGCTAAAGAATGAGAAAAAAAGGAGAGAGAAAGAAAAGGAGAAAGAAGGAGCCAAATCTGCTCCTAATCTATTTGGCTACTTGCAAGAGCTTAAGTGTCTTGAGAGGGGTATAACCCTCCCTTATATCAACTACCCAAATAGGGTTTCGTGAAAAATACACCGGAGGTAATTCCAGGCCTTCTGAACTACCTAAATGAGATCGTATGGAGTGCTGGAGTGGTGAAAAACAAAGCCGGCAAGTTTCAAAAGGGAGACCTGCCTCTTTGAGTTGGGGAAGAAACCTGACACCAAGACCAAAATTACATTCTACCACCTAGAGCTCCAGACTATAAGCACAATCATTACAGGAAAACCTCAGCTTGTGAAGGATGAGTTGAGCCTGGGGAGGTCCACCCATAGAAAATGAGGGAGGCCCTCCCGGGAGGGCCACCATCCATCATAGTCTACTGACTCACAGGATATAGACTCAACCTAAAGCAGCATATACTATCAACAAGCATCATACATATATATTATTGTAAGACCGTTGTGAGAAGGCAGATATCCCTTGATGTGTATGTTTCATCAGTCAACAGGGACCTCTGCTCTCAAGGGCATCAAACATGTGTTGGCCCAGGAACAGAAGACTTTTGCGCTCAACTCCTTCCCTTAGTGTGCTCCTCAAGGGAGCACCTAAAGGAGGCAAGGACTAGGACAACATTACTACCGTACAGAAAATTAAACCAGATCAAATCAAGTCAACCACTTGTGTATAAACATAGGAATCTTGTGGTGAGCACGGGAAGCAAGGCTGATTGGACAAAAAATCCCGTACTAATCCCTGAAATTCCCCCTCACAGGAGAGTTGAAATATACAAGAACAGCATAAAATAAGATAAAATAAAGTAAAACAGGTACAACAAGAACTACCAGAAAGATGTGAAAAAGCATAACTGTATAACTTCGGTAAGCTGACCCAAATGTATTCCTGCCATGACACACACAGAACCTTTATGAGCCAAAGTGCACATGCTATAAAAGCAGGTCAAGAGGCTTAAGGCCCCTACATACCGTTTATAGCCTCTGAGAGACAGCAGTACGAAGGAGGGGTGAGGGTGGGTGGGGAGGGGAAGAGAAAAAAAAGGGAGGGGGAGGGAGGGAGAAGGGTAGAGGGTAGGGGGTTATGTTTGCAGGCACTGTTACTCTCTTGCTATTCGTTAAGTGTCCAATACTTTCTTGATTCTTTCGGGATGCGCAACAGTTTAATCGCAGTGCAGGGTTATTGAAATGCAAAATAAGGAATCAGAACATCTGTTGCATAGCCATATTGCCTCTGACTCTTAGTTGTCCAAAATTTAAAATAACAAAAAGGGAAGAACAAGCCTTTCCCTAAGACCAGCTATGGCTTTGTTGATGGCGATTCCCTGTAGGTTACAAATTGTAGCCAGGCACTGGGCACTGGACACATTTTATCTGTTCCCTGCTTTCCCAGTGTTCGAAAACGAGGGCAGCTGCCAGAAATCTGGGTAGCAACCAAGTCTGAGTTAGCAGGCATATTTCCCCAGAGCACGGGAGAACTATATCGCATTCTAGCTTATGTGTCCAAGGGGAACTGGTTGCAGAGGGGGTGTGTGATGTGAGGTAAAAAATTTACCTGCAGTACCTTACCCGTTTCATGCCATGTGTCAGGCCTCCAAGGTGACGGTCTAAACGTCAAACAGTGTAGATCGTTAAGTGGTGATTAATATGGGTTCAGCTCACAAAATTCCAGCCTGAGGTTTCAATGGTCGGTCTTTCTGCGAACCGAAGACAGAGAGACTCGTGGGCTCTCATCAGTTTCCATGTCTCCTCGATGTCTTGGTGAGGAATTTGCTGAAAGCCTACGACGTCTATGCCTGCTTCTTTGCGCCCTTGGGGTGTCATCAGGGTGGGTGAGGATCCATGGTTCCGATTGTAAAAATGTGCCGTACCACTCCGGGACACAAACCACCGGAATGCAAAGGATATCGCAGAAGGGTTGGAGATCCGCAGGTGTTCTCAGTTGCGCCGTGCGGTTGCCCACAGTCGCTTGAAGGTAGAAAGGAAATTTCCATCGGTAGAGTATATGTATTTCCCGTAGTACCTGAAGGAGAGGACGCAAGTCCCTTCTGTGTTGGAGGGTAATGGAGGATAAGTCCTGGAAGAGTTGGATGCGCGCTCCCTCATGTTCCAGGTGGTTGTGATTGTGAGCTACGCGCAATCTTTCCTCTTTTTGGATGAAACTGACCAAGCAGCACACAACGTCTCTTGGTGGATCAGTGTCCCTGCCCCTAGGCCTAAGGGCTCTATGGCACCTCTCCATTTCAACATGGGCATCAGGCGGTCTGCCTAATAGGGTATTGAAAATGGCCCACACTGCAGCCTGAAGCTTGGGCCCCTCCACTAACTCAGGTAGCCCCCTGATCCGCAGGTTGCACCTACGCCCCCTATTATCCAAGTCCTCCATATGCCTGTGCATCTCTATCAGGTGTTGTGCATGTGCTGTAGTGGTCTGCTGTACCTGCTTAATTGCAGCGCCGTGTGTCATGGCGACATTCTCCACATGTTCCAGCCTCGTGGCAACGGCTCTGATGTCGTGCTTCAAGTCTGATATGGCTGCGGACAGAGTGCTCTTAATATGCAGAGCCACCTGCTGTAAGTCGACCAGGCACAGGAGAGGAGAGGGGTGAGTGGGATGAGCAGTACTCACGCTGGCCGCCCGGACCGCTGGAGGTGCGTCTGTGGCGGCATAGCTACCCGCACTCCGGTCCGCGGGTTCAGATGCGGCCTGTGAGTCCGTAAGCTGAGTGCGGAACATTGCTGGTATGTTCCTGCTCAGCTGGGTAGATTGGTCCGCCTGAGACCGGGAGGCAGAGTGGCTTCTCCTTGCCATCGGTGTTCCACGGGAATGAGGCTTTCCTTGCTGCTGAAGTGTCAGACAGAAGCTCTGGATGGCGGAGCTCTCTGTCTATGCGACCATCTTGCTCCGGTGCCAGGCCACGGCGCCAACTTCCTTTTTTTTATAACATGTTGCTACTCATTTTTTCTATTGATATGTATGTTCACGCAGGAACCAAAATACATTATTTTTCTTTCTCTAACGTGCATTCAAATAAAGCATGCATCACTGTCATTCAGTGGACACCAATACAACACATTGATGTGAATTGGGCCCATTGGAAACAATAGATTTTGGCTTAGCAATGCAGCCCATCATACATGATGTGAATGGGCCCTTAGTTAACAGTTTTAATCCTTCTCTACTTTATCTATTGTAGACTGTAAGCTGTCAGGAGCAGGGCCTCCCAAACCCGTTTGTATTTTATGGTATTGTTAAACCCCTTTCACACTGAGGCAGTTTTCAGGCGTTTTTAGTGCTGGAAATAGCCTCTAAAAAGCGCCTGAAAACTGCCTCCTATTCTGTGCAGTGTGTGCTTTCACACTGGGGCGGTGCGCTTGCAGGACCTTAGGAAAAGTCTTCCAAGTAGCATCTTTGGGGCAGCTTGGGAGCGCTGTATTTAGCACTCCCAAAATGCCCCTGCCCATTGCACTGAATAGGCAGCGCTTCCAAAGCGCCTTAAAGGCGATTTGAAAGCGCCGCAAAACTGGACTTTTTTTTTCCTGGGTAAAAACTGCCCTGCTTGCGACCGAAAAGCACTGCTAAAATACAGCTAAAGCGCCGTAAAAACGCACGGTGCTTTAGCGCTTTAGGCACTGCAGTGTGAAAGGGGTCTAACTGTACTGGCTCTCTTTTATAATGTAAAGAGCTCCAAAACTGTTGGAGCTATATAGATCCTGTATAATAATAATAAAAATGGTCTGAAATGGTCTAGCTCTTCTATAGTACACTGCACTGCACTAACCAGCTTACATAAGAATATGAGAATGCACAATACTGCACAGTGTTTTCTGAAAGAGTTCTCAGAAAATAAAAGGTGTTTGACTGATAGACATGATGGAGCCAAGTTTTAGTGGAAAGGAGTTTGTGTAAATAAACAATGATGTCATTCCGATATAATAGATATGGGGAGAGTAGAGGATGTGTTTGGGATTTTAAATACATCTCTATGTACACTCAAAAAGAAGAATATTAAACCAAAAACTTTTCTAAAAGAACATAGTTTTATTTTATACAATGTAAAAGATGCAGCACCAACATAGCTGCATAAATTACAACAATAGGTGCACTAAACCTTAGGATGGGTCAACGTGTTTCGCGGCTGGGCCGCTTCTTCAGGTATAGTGCAATAGAGGAGGCTATTGATAATAGTAAAAACAAATCTACAAAAATAAAAAAGACAGTACAGATCAATGTGATAATTGCATATAACTATTATACATTGTTACATTTTAGTCATATATTTGTATAGGTCAAGTCATAATAACAAAACAAAATGCATCCATATAAACATTAGAATAATCCTCATGTATAGTATTATGGAAGAAATATAATGATAGCCCATGATGCTATACCCAGACGGGGCAGAAGAATATGCAACTTATGTTTAAGATGTTTACTCACCCAAATAAATGGAACGACATGAGAGTGGATAAGAGGGAGGGGTCATTGGCCTATCAAAGTTATGAGAGGATGATCCGCAGACATAAGAATAGTGAATTGCTTATTACAAACATCAATGTAGGCTATCTTGCCATCTTACTAGCAAACGGTTATATATTCTCCTTGTAAGGTATTACACTTGTTTGACCAGTATTCTTATGCCGGCGGATCATGGTCCCATGGACCGTTAGGCTTTGATGGGCCAGTGAGCCCTCCTGCTTATCCACTCTGCATGCCATTCCATTTATTGGGGTGAGTAAACTTTTTAAACATAAGTTGTATATTCTTCTGCCCCATCTGGGTATAGCATCATGGACTATTATTATATTTCTCCTATAATACTATACATGAGGCATGTTCTAATGTGTACTGTATATGGATGTATTTTGTTATGAATTACAGTAGTTATATTTAATTATCATATTTATCTGTACTCTTTTTATTTTTGTAGATTTGAAACCTCTGAAATTTTGTAGATCCCCTCTGAAACTTAGGCCTGGTACACACGATGAGAACATCAGGCGAATGATAGTCCATTTTTTTCTTTTTTTTGCATGTTGGTCTTACATCGAAAACTAGAGGTGACAGAATGCAACTTTTCGCAATGATGTATTGTATTGTATTGTATTGTATTGTATTGTATTCTTTTGTTTCCAGGCATGCACCACACATTTTTTTACGGATCAATACTGGATTGATTACATGAAAATCATTTTAGTGCTTGTCCCTTCGGATAATTTTGCATGAACTGCGTCGTGATCGACTCTCGAAAGTTATGTACTAACGATCAGATTATTGGACGATCGATCCGAAAGCGGTTATTTTTTGTCAATTTGTCTCATCGTGTGTACTAGGCATTACAGGTGGGAACTGGCTACAAAAGGAGTGACAGCAGCAGAGAGGAGGAGAAAGCCAGAAGGAGGTGTGGACTGTGCTACCCCCCCCCCCCCCCCTCAGCTCCTCTCCCTTCCTTTCCCCCTGTGTCAAGAGATGACACAGAATGTTCTCAGATTTAACTTTACAGGGTTTTATTACCTCCCCCTACCCACAATTTCTGCTGAACAGGAGCAATGTGGGGAGGAAAATGGTGGTGGTAATCAAACCTTCTACAGTCCCATCTGAGATCACTCTGTGCCATCTCTTGTATACAGACAGGAGGGAGAAAATACAGCCCACACCTCCTCAACTTTCTCCTCTCTGCTGGTGTCACTATTCCTGTTTGCAACCCAGAAAGCTGTGTGGGCACCCAATGACATCATCGGTAGATAGACACGGTTGGGCAGCCCACACAATACAGAGTACATTTGGTGGTTTCATATAAATTTACAATGCAACAAGAAGGCACTGCAGCAACAAAAGAAGGCTTGAGCTGGCAGTGAAATAATGTTTCAGTAGATGTCTGTCTTGGTTGGGATGGTTTTTTGTCCTTTTGTCATGGAACCCCTGAGGACTTGCTCTCCTAGTGACTATAGTAACTACTAATATTTGGTAACCAAAGTTAGTAATACATGTATCATAATTTCAATCCATGTATGGGCAAGGTGGTTGTACATAGGCTGATCTACTGGTCGGATTGAAAAAAAAAACAAACAATGTAGCAGTGTTCACTTTGAATACCCTATCATTGAGTCAACTCCTTTAGTAAATCAGCCCAAGGCCCTAGGTTAGGCTTGTGTGAAAGGATTTAGTTTTTGAGACACTTCTGAGATCATTCACAATTCATTGACAGGTGCATTTGACTTGCTGTTGACCTTCTTCTGACTTAAATTTGAGCTTTAGGCAGGTTTTGCATGCATACAGATCTATATGGGACTGTAAAGCCTGCCTAAAGTGAACAAAAACCCATCAACACACAATTTACATGTGCAGTTGGGAGGTGGTAAACATGCACAGTTGAGCCACATTTTTGCAGGTAGAGATGTTTTACATGCCAAGGTCGCATTGCTTCTGGTTGTGCCCACGACAAAATCTACCTGACATGTAGGGATTAGCGGGCAGCAAGCACATTCAGGCGAATGGGGAAGCACTGCTACCGTGTGAAATGCATGTGATTGCGCTACGTTAGCGGGCAAAAATTGGTGGTAAAACAGGTGATAAGGAGGTGTCACATTGCCTCCTCACCCCTGTCAATCATCTCTGAAGCATGATTGTGTGTCAGAGGAAAGGGTTCTTGCACACTGCGGCCAAAAAAATCAGCATTTTTAGACTTGCAGGCTTTTTTTTTGTTTGTTTGTTTTTTACTGATGTAAATGCAGACCATTGTTTTCAGGATGCCTGTAAATATAGGTGCATAAACTTGTGCTATACTATGTATAGATCAGTAAAAGAAATACAGAAATCTTCAGTGTGGTCAGTGATTTCTAGGCATATGTGCACAAATACACACACATGCCACACTCCCTTGATTAAAATAAAATTTGAAGAATTGTCTCTTGTGTACGCGCAGACATGCGCAAATGAGAGCCTCTTGAGCCCATCGGGAGAGAGAGCCCTGACTGATGGGGGCATGGCCAGGGAGGAGTTGCAGGAAAGTTGTTATAGTTCAGGATTGGTACAAAAGGGGAAAAGGGTTGGGCCTGAGCTCAGGAGTTTGGCACCCCAGGGGATTATGGTCCTTTTCGGACGGAAGAATGGAAGAGCTCGGACCTGACCCTGCGGCTCCAGCTATGGACACGGATCACCTCCTGGCTAAGGTCCGTGAGCTGGCCCTCAGGGGTCAGGCTGACTGGCTCTTTGCCCTCTTATCCCCTGGGGTGCCCTCTCCTGCCCCTTCCACTGCCCCTTCCCCTGTTCCTCCTCCCAAGTCAGATGGACGCAGGGCCCGCAGACGCGCCCGTCCACCTTCTCGTTTTAGCCCCAGTCCCTCTGCGGCCTCTCACTGCTCCCCCCCTCCTCCCCCCATCCATCCCTCTCCGGTGCGGGTTCCCAGGGCTCCAGCAGCCAGGAAGCGGGGGTCGGCCGCCCGCTCTCGGCATGCCCCCCCTCGTCGGTCACCTTCCCCGGCCATCCGGAGTAACGTGCGCCCCCCCCCTCGGTGTCCCCGTTCACGTAGCCCCCCGCTCAGCGGCACCACCCTCGCCCCCTCCCCTTCCCTGTGCATGGCGCGAGGCCTGGATGGAGCTGGAGCGCTCCAGCCCACGGCCTCGAGGCGTTTGGTACCTGCGTCCGCCCCTGCTAGCAGCGGGGGGGTGGCGGGTGTGCGGCCGCTCCGCTCCTCGGCCAGGCTGTCCTCTCGCAGGGCGGCTGGAGGGGGCCGGAGCTGTTCGCCTGCTCCAGCGGCGGCTTTCGTTCCCTCGGGCGACGGCGTCGGCGGCGATTCGATTCCATACCGGCTCCCCCTAGCGGCCAGTTCGCTCCCTGCGCCTAGACAGGCGGGAGAATTCGAACTGGCTGTGCACAGCTCCAGCAATGCATGTGCCCAGCACCCCTCTGCGCCCGGCTGGGCGGGGGGTGATAGTGGGGGCATTCGCAGGGGAGCATATGGGTGCGGGCTGCCCCATCCTGCGCCCTCCAGGGCGGGGTCGCAGCCGGCTCAGGATTCCCATGGCCAGGGCGCCCTACAACATGCAGCCCTTTCAGCATCCGGTTGGGTGGGGGGTAATTCGTCCCGGGATGGAAATCGTGCAAACGTGGCCAGGTCGCAGGGTCCCCCGGCGCCTTCATGGGCGGGGCCCTCAGCGGCTTCTGGGCCATCGGGTGCGGGCTTTTCGCAGGGCAGGACTCCCATTGCACCCGGACGCGCCATGGCCGCGCCATGCCATCTAGCATCCCGGATGGGATGTGCCCCCCCTGCGCCTGGCAGGGCGGGTGCGGGTTTATCTGCCCTCACGGATGCCATCCCCCCCCCCGTGCTCTCGGACGCCCTCCAGCACCCGGTTGGGCGGAGGGCTCGCGGATTCCCCCCCTCCAGTCTCCGGGGTTTAACCCCTCCTACGTGGTCAACATGGCGGGTAACGCCAGTCTCCCTGCGCCCAGCTGGGCGGCAGATTCCGGATCCGGGCTGGCGGCAGCTTCCGCCCCGGAGCAGCTGGTCAGAATCCAGAGGCACTCCTGCACCTGCACAGTCACTGCCCTCGGCCAAGGGGACCCTTCAGTGTCCGTGGCGGGATCCCCGCCTTTGGATCTATCAGTCGGCCGAGACGGCCCGAACATACACGGCCCCGTTGCTCCTCACGGTGCTGGCCGTTCCAGCCTGCAGTCTCCTGGAGTCGCATGGGACACCGCCTCGCCCGTTGATCGTCCATCAGTGATGCCCCCGAGGATCAGTGAGTATGATTGTGAATTGATTTGGGGGAGGTCTGTTGATGATTCCGTATCGGGCCCCGAAGACCGTATAGTGTCGGTGGTCAGGTCGGTTCTTTCTAGTATGGGTGTTTCAGGCACGGCGGCAAATCTTTCCCCTCCTTCCGGAGGGGCCTTGTGGGCTGTAGCCCCCACGGGTGCCCACATACCGGAGGAGACGAAGGAAAGAATTTGGCGTCGGGATTTCGTTGATTTCCTCGCTCTAGTTCCATCGGACAGGGAAACGGTCGACAAATCCCGTCGGGTAGACGTCGCTACGCAGGGCGATAAAGTCAAGCAGCTTCCTAGAACATTTGGGAACTGGCTGCAAGGTTTTTGTGCCTACGCGGGTGTACTCTGTGAGCGTTACCCAGAGTTGGCGACCTCCTTGTTCTGCTACCTGGACCTTATCTGGGGGGCGTACAAGGTTTATGGGGGTCAATGCTGGTTCCAGTATGACACCCAGTTTAGACAGAAGATGGCGGCGCGCAAGGAGCTTCGTTTCGACTGTCAGGATGGTAGCCTATGGCTGTTGCTAATGTGCCCTCATAGGCCGGCGTCCTTTCAGTCCGCGGTCGGCGCTCCTCAATCCGGAGCGTCGACCGCCTCCAAAAAAGGTGTCTGTTGGCTTTTCAACGAAAGCCACTGTAAGTGGTACTCCGCCTGTCGCTTCAGGCATGAGTGCTCTAGCTGTGGGGGCGCTCACCCCTCCAGCCGGTGCTTCAGGAAGGGTAAACAGACACTTTCCAGAGCGGGAGCCAAGACCGACCTTCCTAAGCCGGAGGACGCCGGTGAACGTCCTAGAGATGTCGCCCTGGCTAGACCGGTACCCCCTTCGTAGGGAGGCCCTGATCCTAAAGGATGGCCTGGATCGAGGTTTTTGGATACAGTTTTCCCCATCGAACGCGCCTACCACGTCGGCTAATTTAAAATCGGCTGTTGAATTTGAATCAGTAGTGGCCGAGAAAATCCAGATAGAGCTGGAACTGGGGCGCATGGCGGGCCCCTTTGATCTTCCCCCATTTCACAACATGCGGGTGTCCCCACTGGGCGTGGTCCCCAAAAAGGCGAGTGGTAAATTTCGTTTAATTCATCACTTATCTTACCCTTCCGGCTCCTCTGTCAACGACGGAATTGATCGCGAGGAATCGCGGGTGCATTATGCGTCGTTTGATAAGGCTCTTCACCTCGTCAGGGCAGCAGGGCGTTCCGCTCTTTTGGCAAAAGCGGACATTGAATCCGCTTTTCGCCTTCTCCCGGTCCACCCGGATTGTTTCCACCTCCTGGGTTGCTACTTTCAGGGAAGCTATTTCTTCGATATGTGCCTGCCTATGGGTTGCGCCATCTCGTGTTACTTCTTCGAGTTATTTAGTAGCTTCCTTGAGTGGGTAGTCGCCCGGGAGGCCGGATCTCAGTCCATGCTGCACTACTTGGATGATTTCCTTTTTGTGGGTCCCTCGGACAGTGGGCAGTGTCAATGCTTGCTCTCTGTTTTTCAAGATATTTGTCGGCGTTTCACTGTTCCACTGTCCGTGGACAAAACCGGTAACGGTACTATCCTTTTTGGGTATTGAGATTGACACAGTGGCCATGGTCTTTCGCCTGCCGAGGGAGAAGCTGACCAGGCTTTTATCCTTGGTTCGTTTGGCGAAAGGGTCCAAAAAACTTCAGCTGAAACAGCTACAATCTCTGCTGGGGCACCTAGTATTCGCGTGCAGGGTCATACGCATGGGGAGGGCTTTCTGCAGGCGATTGTCTTGGGCCACGAAGGGCGTTACGGCCCCGCACCACCACGTTCGGATCACCAAGCCCATGCGGGCGGATTTGGACATTTGGCTAACCTTTTTGCAATCCTACAACGGATTGCTTGTTGGTTGCGGGAGGAGGTACCGAACTCACAGCTGGAGTTGTACACTGATGCGGCAGGCTCCTGTGGTTTCGGTGCCTTCTTTCGGGGGGAGTGGTCTGCGGAATGTTGGCCGGCCTCATGGGCCCGCATGGACTTATTGCGCAATCTCACCCTTTTGGAGCTTTTCCCGATCATTGTAGCGGTGGAACTTTGGGGTGAGCAGTTGCGCAATCGTCAGGTGATCTTTTGGTCAGACAATATGAGCGTAGTGCAGGTAGTGAACAAGCAATCGGCCAGTTCCCCCCCAGTTGTGTCACTGTTGCGTTTTTTGGTTTTAAAATGTTTGCAATTTAACATTTATGTTAGGGCAAAACACGTTCCGGGAGTTTCTAATGACATTGCCGATGCTCTTTCCCGCCAACAGTACCCCCGTTTTCATTCCCTGGCTCCGTCGGCTTCGCTGGAGGGCCTCCCCTGTCCGGCCCACTTATGGAACCTCGTTTCCGGGGATTGTTAGAACTGCTTCGGTCGTCGCTTTTTCCGAGGACGTGGGCGTCGTATTGTCGGGTCTGGCACGAGTTGTCACAAGCGTCGGGCGGTGAGTTCTCTATTTCATCTCCGGATGATAGACGTTTGATCCTATTTGCTTACCTGGTCCAGTTACAGGATAAGGGAGTGTCGGGTTCCACTGTCTCTTCGGCCATGTCCGCTTTATCCTTTTGGTTTCAGCTTCTGGGGTGGGGGGATGTCACAAAAGCCTTTCCAGTGCGTCGGATGAGGATGCTGGAAACGCATCACTCATCTGCCTGATTCCAGGCGCCCCATTTCTTTACAGATTTTATCGGATGTTTTGGCTATGTTGCCGGAGGTGTGCTCATCCGAGTTTGAGATTTTTCTGTTCCGAGTAGCTTTCTCATGGGCGTTTTTTGGGGCTTTTCGCATCGGGGAATTAGTCGCAAAATCCAGGTCTTCCACTGGGGGTATTCGATCGGAGGATGTCGTCCTGTCGGAGCGCAGTGTCACCATTTTATTGCGCTCCTCGAAGACTGACAGCCTTGGCAGGGGCCGCCGAGTGGTGCTGCACCACTGTGGCGGCCCATTCTGTCCTGTGTCTCTGGCCGTTCCCTTTCTTTCCGCGCGCCCCCCGTCTCCTACTTTTTTCGTGCACGCTGACTCCTCCTCGTTGAGTCGCTTCCAATTTTTAAAAGTTTTTCGTTTTTGCCTCGAGGCTTTAGGCTTACCAGCGGGCGAATTTTCAACTCACTCTTTTCGCATAGGCGCTGCCACCGCCGCTTCTGGCTTAGGGTTTTCCGATACGGAACTTCAGCGGCTGGGTAGATGGGAGTCGTCTCGTTTTTCGCTGTATGTTCGCCCTCACCTTTTGTGTTAATTTCAGGTTTTTCCCCGACTCAAGTTTGGATTTTGGGCGATTCCTTTGTCTTCTGGGTGGCTCGTCGCGCAGAGATCCGGAACTATGGGAGAAATTTGGGACTCTCTTCAGACGTGGCAAGGATTCGCTGGCTGGGCCTGCGCGGGCTGCGTTGGCATCAGGTACTGTGGGAATGTTGGCACCTCCGTACCCGCGTGTCCGGTCACATTGTCCTGGTGGTTCAAGCCGGAGGGAACGACGTAGGTTACACCCGGTCCGTGGATCTCATTGCTGCCATGAAAGGTGATATTGCTCAATGCCTTGCAATGTTTACCACTGTGACTTTCGTATGGTCAGAGATTGTCCCTCGTTCTATTTGGGCCAGAGAAGTTCCGGGACCCTGTTTAGAAAATTTTCGGAGGAAGGTCAACGCCCAGGTGTCAAAATTTGTTCGGAGGATCGGGGGGGTCGTTGTCCTTCACAAAGATTTGGAGGGAAACAACAATGACTTGTTGAGGAGGGATGGTGTTCACCTCAACGACATTGGCATGGATATATTTAACCTGGGACTTCAGAGGGGGGTGGAACAGGCGCTGGCTGCGGTGGGGCGCCCGTCAGTGGATCACTGACTGGCTGGTGGCGGTTTTGGTAACCTTGCCAGCAAATATGGAACCCCTTTGATGCCCGGATGGTAATTGGGAGATTGACGGCCGGTCCGGCACTGATGGTAAGGACAGGCCCCTCCTTCATCTCCCTTTTACATTGGTAGTTGAGTGCTCACAGTACAACTGTGACTGGCACGGTTCTAAAGGTTAATATTAATGTTGATTTTAAATAAAGCTGTGGCCTTGCCCTTTCCAACGTTATTGGTTGTATGTGTGGTTCTTATTGGTTTAGAAGAAGGGGTAAGGTATGACAAGTGATGGTTGGGACCTGGGCTTATTGCACCTCAGCAGTCATGCTATACAGCTCATTCTCACATTTTTTCTGCCAGGAATGTCCAATGTTCATACATCTATACTGTGTGCAAGTACTCTAAGGCCTGGTTCACACCTATGCGTTTTTAGTGCATTTTCAGTTTTGCAGAAACATACTACAGTTCATTTAACATGGTTTCCTATGGGTGTAGTTCACATCTGTGCATTTTATGGAAAGGGCCAGGGTTTTTTTTGGTTTTTGGTTCCATAGACTTCCATGGTTTAAAGATATGTATTAAAAAAACTAAAAATGCACCTGCAATAGGCAAACTGTAACCTGCACAAGTGCGAACCAGGCCTTATAGTCTCTGACAAGTGTAGAGGTGGTGTGCAGTTCCTTCTCTCACAATAGAAACACATTGGTTTGTTTAGTTTTGAGTGCAAATGACCCATGTGTTACTGTACACATATACTGTATGGACTTGTAGGAAAGCATTGTTTCATCCAGTGCTTTATTTTGAAAGTGCTCTGCTAAGTGGGCTTTAGGCCACTGGGCATTGCTTACTCTCATGTTTTTATTTTAAATGTATTTTGTTAGATAGAATCTTGGAAACATTTAATCCAGTGCTTCATTTTAGGCATGTTCTAACTATTGCTTTAGTAAGGGATAATACATGTTTTTATGTGCCAATCAAGAAGTGGTTGCAATTTACATTTACGAACATAGTGGCAATATTACTGTTAAAAGAAAAACCCCATGACAATCAACCTGTCATTTGAGGTTCTAACCCTACAAGAAGAAGGCAAACTTAAACCTCCCCTGAATGATGATGTCAGTGGGTTTTCTCTGCATCAGTTTTTGCACCAATGGGTTGCAAATGTGGAGCAGGGTCAATCAGCTGTTCTAGCCACAGAGGTCCCTTTGTATTAGTAACCTCATTACTTTGATTATAAATTACTTACAGTAGTAGCTTGAGTTTGACTAGTTTGCAGCATTTTATATATAGAGGCAATTGTCAAAGAGGGAGTTACAAACTTTTTATTTTCAACTGAAAATTACCACAGTTTTAATGCACGTCAGGTTAAATTGCCAGATGCACACTGTTCTCATTCTAATGCAGGCCATACACGATGCGAATTTCGAACGATCCGTCGAGCGATAAACGAAAGCGGCACTCACATACAGCATGCGAGTATACCATCAATGAGGAGCGAAAATCGTACGTCAAAACACTATGTTTTCGTGCCAATAGAGGAAGTGATGTAATGCTTTGTAACCTTTTAACCACACCCCTACTGTACAAATATCGGGTCGTGCCAATTACGAAACGAGCAGTCGTTTCTTGCAGCGCACGGCGATACGTTCTGAGAAAATGGCTTTCAAGAGGTACAATCGAAAACAGAAAATGGCAGCCATGGTAATTGCAATAATAGCCTTGGAGGAAGAAAAGAAAAAAAGAAGAAACAGACGGAAGAGCAGAGTGTGGACAAAAAATTGGCTCCTTCAGCGTGAGAAATTCTCACATGTAAATTTATTGATGAACCTGAGGGAAAATAATCCTGAGGATTATCGTAATTATTTACGGATGACACAGGAGTCATTCGAGATGCTATTATCTCATGTGCGGCCATATATCACCAAGCAAGACTCCTGTATGAGAAAGGCTATCAGCGCAGAGGAGAGGCTCATGGCAACCCTCCGTTTCCTGGCTACAGGCAGGTCTTTTGAAGACATGAAATTTACAACGGGAATTTCTGCCCAATCATTAGGTCGGATTATACCGGAGACGTGTGAGGCCCTAGTTAAAGTGCTCCAACCACAGTATTTAAAGGTAAGAAAACATTGTGAACTGTCTGATTTCCATTACATGACTACATATGAAATAGAGTTGAAATATGTAAAATTCAGCAATCTGTCTAAAATTGGCCAAAAAGCTATTTATTCCAAGAAAATCCATATCAATCCATATCCAAAAAGAGACGTTTTTGAAACAGAATATATTTTTTATTTAACAATAGTATTATTTAACAATGACCGTTTCAAATTCAGTAAGAACAAGAACAGTAAAGAAAATGTATTTTTCTAGTCACAGATTTGCATATTGTGGGTCACGAAACCAAGGACCTTGATGTGGTTCTTGGTGCATTGCCCAGCTTGTGGTTCCATGTTGTTGGGACATCTGCCAGTTAGAGACAGATGGTACAGGTGGGTGAGATGTACATCCCTGATACCCTATAAGATCAGTGTTTGCTGTAAGATGTCCCTTAAGTCCAATGCCAATCATTTTATGTAGCAGAGGTTCAAACAAGTCTCGCTGTTGCATGGACATCCTGCGTAGCTTGTGTGAAACAAGGTAACCCAAAGCATCACATTCATCATCCTTCTGTTGCATGATAGATGATGCATCCTTCAGTAAAGTGGAAGTATCATAATCTAAATTACTCCTTTTCTTTCCTCTCTGAGTCCTCATACCTGATGGCCCTGGCTGCTGTGGTACTGGGCTTGGAGTATCCTATAGAAAATAATTAAAACAGTAATTAATCATCAATTACTATCAATGCTAAATATTCTTATGTCTTTTTTACCAACAGTTTCCCACAAATTCCCAGGAATGGAAAGACCTTGCAAAAGAATTCCAGGATATGTGGAATTTCCCTAATTGTGGGGGTGCAATTGATGGGAAACATGTAAGGATTACCCCACCAGCCAATTCAGGATCCTACTTTTATAATTATAAAGGGTTCTTTAGCATTATATTAATGGCGATCGTAAATGCAAAATACGAATTCATATACCTGGACATAGGGAAAAATGGAAGAAACTCAGATGGAGGAGTAATACAGCGGAGTGAATTCCTGAACAGACTGAAAGGAGGTGTTTTGCATCTTCCATCTTCAAGTGAGACTGTGGAAGGACTAAATTTCGTCTTTATTGGGGATGACGCGTTTGGTTTACATGAACATCTTTTGAAACCTTATCCCTTACGTAACTTAACAGCTCAACAGAAGATATTCAATTATCGCCTGTCTAGGGCAAGACGGGTGGTTGAAAATGCGTTTGGCATTATGGCCAGCAGATTCCGAATCTTCCACACCGCTATGAATGTAGCAGTGGAAAAAGTCGACATTATTGTGGAGTGCTGCTGTATGCTACACAATTTTTTACGATGCACAACAGTGTCATACATGCCATCATCTGCAGTTGATATGGAAGACATTACCAGTGGGACAATTGTGCCAGGTGACTGGAGAAATGACAGTACTGGTTTGCAAAATTTAGCTCCTGCAAGGCCCAGACTACCAACTGCCAATGCACGTCAGAATCGTCAAAATTATACAGATTATTTTGTAGGCAGGGGGGCAGTTGCATGGCAGGATTTTATATAGCTATATAGAATATGGTTTATTGTCTAATAATTGCTGGTAATGTGTAAAACATATTAATTTGGTAACCCATGACTCTACATTCAAAATACATTTCAATAAAACATTTATAGTAAATATATACAGTTAAATACTTTTTTTCATCTGCAGTATGTAACAGTCTTGTTACTTCTATTAGTGTCAGGTTAAAGCTTGGAGGAGGAGTTTTCATTCTACTTTGACTGTCCTATGAAGCTACTGGACCACTGATCCTCTGTCTGCACAGTGCTAATTAGCCCTGTGCTGATCACATGCACTCAATATCCCCCCCCCCCCCCCCCCCAAAAAAAAAAAAAGCTATAGCAATACACATCAAACAGAGCATGTGCACCTTGTCCCCTAGCCTCTGTTCTATGAGATGGATTGGGGACAGTGAAAGAAGGGAACAGAGAAAACAAGATTAAATGGTCATTGTAACTAATGCAGTGGATTAACCCTTGTTTCACAAGGAGTGCAACAAGAATGCTTTACTGGATATAGATGACATGCTGATTTTAATATTGTGGTTTTGGTTAGACTTTCAATTTCAAAATATTCATGCAAGAAGGTATAGTAGTGTACAAATTATTCACTACTCTATTGGCAGTTGTTTAAAAAAAGAATATAACATATGATACAACATAATTTTACCTGTGTCTGTGTTTGGGACATATCCTCTGTTTCAGATAATGCACTGGAGTCTGATGCCCCACTTGCTTGAAGAGTACAATGGGACTCTCTGGGATCATCTGAATCAGCTAAGAACATCAGGTCTTTGAAGTACCACAAACGTGGCACATACACATCCTCAGCTCCTGCACCAGATTTTTTGGAGGCTTGTATTTTTTTGTACTCCTTCTTAAAAACGGTGCGCAAGTTAGCAATCTTGTTCTTCACATAGTGTTCTGTGGGTTCAACACAAACTGCTTTACATAGTTCTTTTAGTTCTTTGACAGCTTCATCACGCTTATAGCGATTGGAATAATCCCTTGACCTGACATCCCATAAGCAGGATAATTCTCTGTATTTATCAATAAATTGCGGTAGGAAATCAGGAGATGTGAATTTAGAAGCCATTGTCCTTTAACTAAAAACACACAAAAAAAATATATATATATATATGAAATTTCAAAGGTATTATAATACATGTGTAGAATTTCACAAATGGCCATCTAGAACACACAGGCCTGAATACCATAACAGGACAGCTACAATATTACAATAAATGGTACTTACATCAATCACACACACATCCATGGACACATTAAATAATCAACATAGAGTCCCCAGATCAAACTTACCTCAGGTATCTATGTTAGAATTTTCGTCTATTGAACGAATATTCCTTCCTACGTGACGTCACGAAACCGCGTGTGTTCGTATAATCACATGCGATGTATCATGTACAGGCCACGCCTCTTCATTAATACAGTGCACAGTTGCAGACATTATGGCAGAGCACATGGCAGATTCTCCAGGTGCAGGGCCACAGATTGAGGATTTGGAGATTGTGGAGGTGGAGGTGGAGGGAAGTCAGCCAATAAGTCCAATGACAAGAAGCAGAAAGAAGAAAGCCACCAACATGACTTTGGAGGAGATGGTAGACATGGTGAATATACTGCAAAAGAAGGATTATGATTGTCGGGAGCAAGTATACAGCAACATGAACATACGCAAAGATGCAATACTAGAGAAGGTGCAACATGTTTTACGCAAACGCCATGGCATTGAACGCACAAAAGACCAGTTAAGAAAACGATGGTCTGACCTGAAATTAAGAGAAGAAAATCAGCTTAGAAAGATCAACAAAATAATCCACAAAAGTAAGTACTGTATATTTATGATCTTGTATGCTTATTCCATCATATTTGAGTGTTATATGCCATCTGTATGCCATGTGCATCCTTTCTGCTTTCACCCATTTTGCTTGTGAATCTACATTGCAGTAGGTTGCTTGACTTTACAAATATACAAATGTTTGAAGTTTGCAAATGTGAAAATGCTATATTCCACCTACACCTACTGTACATATATATATTTTTTGCATTTAGGAAGCAGAAAAAAGAAACATGGAGAGGTAGAAATAGCACATGAGGATTTGGAGCCGACAAGTGCTCAGTCTGACATGGCTCCAGACACAATCATACTGACGCCTGTTGAAGGGAGTGATGAGAGCAACCATGTGTCCACTTCAGGTAAATTAACTTTATTTTTTGACTCTGCTTTATTTTTTTAAGGTTATTTTTTTTTTTAATTTCATAATTTGGCTTTTTTTATAGCTGTTGGATCATCTGCTTCATGCAGCTCAACGTTGCATAGTACATCAGCGAACAGAATGATTGCGGATTTAAAGGCATTAAATGCTGACATTGAGAATGTGCGCACTACCCTGAATTCTTTTCCACGTAGAATTTCAGAGATCATTGAGCAATTATCTACAGTTTGAATTGTTCTGATGTTTCTATTGTTCGTTGCATGGTTCGTTTTTGCACATTAACATGCACCTTTTTATACCTAATGGGGGTTATTTACGAAAGGTAATTCCACTTTGCACTACAATAGCACTTGATGTGCACTTGGAAATGCATTTGCTGTAAATCTGCGGGGAGTAGATCTGAAATGTGGGTAAGCTCTGCTGATTTTATCATGTGCAAGATAAAATGCTGTTTTTTATTTTCCTTGCATGTCCCCCTCAGATTTACAGCGACTGCACTTCCAAGGGCACTTTCAGTGCAATTTCAAGTGCACTTTGCTATTGTAGTTTGCACTTGTAGTGCAAAGTGGATGTGCCTTTAGTAAATAACCCCCATAGTGTTCTTGTTCATCTTTACAACGTAGCTCAATGGATCCTTATGGTACAAATGTACACATTTCCACATTGCACAGCAGTTGTAGGCAATGTTTTGACATGTACAGTTTTAATGCATACATATTTTGCATCTTGGACACTTGTTAAACTTTTATAGTTTTTAAAAAACTATGTTTTTTGTATACGTGTACCGAGTAGTATACTGCATCTTTATTAAAATAATGTCTTTTCAAGAATTCCTTCCATTTTAATGCAGCTATGTTTTGGTCCACCTCTACATATATTGCATACCTATTGCACATATGGAAACTTGATATGCTTGTGTCTACGGTATTGTCCAGCTCTAGACAGTAGCACACTGTATCCCTACTGTGATAATGTTCACTTTTTCATAATTGCACTACTACTGTACAAAATGCATAGTGGTTTTATATAAAGATGTTATATTTTTGTATTTAGAAGTTTAACTTTTAATGAAGAAAATAAAGCATGGAACCATTCCTGTTTTGGGTTTGGCACAATAAATCTGTGCTTGTTTGAATTTGGTGTGGAGTGTCTTTATTTTAATCATTTATTAATAATCATTAATGCATGATGTGATACCACCTACATGTATTCACCACACTTGATGTTGTAGATAATTT
Source organism: Lithobates septentrionalis (assembly GCA_037952835.1). Lineage (NCBI taxonomy): Eukaryota > Metazoa > Chordata > Amphibia > Anura > Ranidae > Lithobates > Lithobates septentrionalis. Next base: position 2,399,883 of record JBBDGP010001454.1, on the reverse strand, counting down.
GAAATTTCAATTATACAATAAACATTCATAGGAACATTTTTTTCCCCCCACTTTGCTTGCAGACATGTTGGCACCTCCTGGGTTAAAACACTTTTTTTAAGAGCAAATTTGCTGCAATAGGTTATAGCCTGCTTTCTTTATATTTTTTCCTGCCATGACATAGAAGGTGTGAAAGGACCAGCACAGACATTTGTGTTTGTTTCACTTTTCTTGGTCACTTGTTGGCACCTCATCAGACTTTACTGTGGCCTATAGTTTTTCCTGTATTAATATCATTTCGAGTTGTAGTCGAAAATTTGTTTGTGGGTTTCTGTATGTTTTCCTTCCGGTTCGAACTTTCTGGGGATCATGCGCAGTTCTGTTTCTTAGGTAAAATCGTCCAATTCTGCCATTAACGATCCGAAATTTGGACGATTTTTATTAAAAAACCCAACATGTTGGATCTGTCAATTTGGGCTGTCGTACGAAAATCGCGTGTCGCACATACCACACTAACGATACGAAAAACGGACGATTTTACTTTCGATTTGGATTTTCGTTCGAAATTCGCATCGTGTATGGCCGGCTTTAGAGATTTTTTGTTAGTGTTTGTACAATTCAACTCTGTATACTACACTGTACTACTGATTAGAGCAGAAAATGAAGCAATTGTAGGTGAAGATGAGATAAAAATTCATAATAAATGTTTGTAATCATTAAATAATGACCTATTATGTAGTTAATTATTGTCCATGAGTTTCAATGCCTATGCAATATGTGAACTGAATATTGAGAAAATGATCATTAAATAAAATGTTAAGGGTCCATTCAAACCAGAGGTGGGACTCCGCTGGGAGGTTATTTCAACACAGACCCACTGCATGACAAGGCAAAATGCCTTGTCTCCTGTGTGCCCGAATGCCCTGTGGTGTGTGGGCACAATGCACGGAAAGAAGTAGTATAGCATGCACTACTTTTTTCAGCTCACCGCAGTGTAAGATATGGCCAGTTAAACTTTATGAGATGTCTGCGTGCCTTTTTAATAAAGTTTGCTAAAAAAAGAATTTAAAAAAGGGAGCAGTGCGGCAGTGCAATGATTCCCCTGGACTGCATTACATGCCAGTCACTGTGTTATAATACAACAGCTGGTGTGAATGGACCCCAACATATTTAACATAACTGATTCATATTAATAAATTGACACCAAAAACAAAACTTATCCGAATATCTTATTAAAAATGTCATTTTTAAAAGTACCAAGAAATGACAGCCTAAAAAATGCACAATGACACCCAGTACAGCAAGTACTAGCCTACAATCAGTGCCTGTTTATGTACAGCCAGTGCCGGCCTGATTATAGTAAGTAGAGCTATTATCAGTGCCTCTAGTACAGCCAGCACCAGCCTAATACTACTGCCTGGTTACAGCCAGCACCAGTGAGTAACAGTGCCTGAATACTGGCAGTGCCAGGCTAATGCCAGTGCCCTATTACCATACCAAACTAATACTACTGCCTGATTACAACCAGTACCAGTAAGTAAATTGCCATTACAGCCAGTATCAACATAATGCCAGGGCCTTTATACCCCCAGTATAGCCACTATAAGCCTAATACTACTGCCTAATTATGGACTCCACCAGCCTAATATTCCTGCCTAATACTGCTAGAACCAATGAGCAAGAGTGCATATTTATATTGAGTTTCAGCCTAGTACTTGTGCCTCCATACAGCCAAGTACCAACCTAATACCACTCTCTGGTTACTACAAGTACCAGCCTAGTGCCAGTGCCTGATTATCGCCAGTTTGTAAATACAGCTATTACCAGTCTGCTACCACTGTCTGATTACAACTAGTACTAGTACTTCCCTACTACAAGGGCCTTGTTATAGAAAGTACTAGTAAGTGATTTTGAGCCCCAAAGCAGATTTTGCTACCCCTCTTTGAGTATGGAGATACCACACATGTGAGAAATTTTCACAGCCGAGCTAGAGGGGCCCAAAATCCAAGGAGCACGCTCAGGCTTTTTAAGAGCTAAAAATTATGTATCTTGTTTCTTGACTACCTATCACATTTTCAGAGGCCCTAAAGTGCAGGGACAGCAGAAACACCCACAAATGGTCATATTTTGGAAAGCAGATACCCCAAGGTATAGTGAGTGAGTCATTTGAAGATTTCTGATTTCTGAAGATCTAGGTTTTGGAAAATTAAGGAAAAAAATTGTCTATAAAACTTATGGCATTAAATGAGATCATTAAAAGACTCACTATTGTTCTTAGGAATTACCTTGGAATGTCTGTTTTCCAAAAAGGGGTCATTTGTCAGGGTCATTTTGCAGGGGGGCATTTTGCAGATGTTTCTACTATCACTGCACTTCAGGGTCTTTGAAAATAAGATAGATGGTCAGGGAAAAAGATGCGCAATGCCCATTGAAAGCCTGAAATTACTCCTTGGATTATGGGACCCACTACAGCCACCCCCCTTCAATATATCATGAATGCTGCTACCAGACTCATCCACCACACCAACTGATCAGTGCTGCCCCTCTCTGCCAATCCTTCTACTGGCTTCTGATTGCCCAACAAATACATTTCAAGATACTAACAACATACAAAGCCAGCCTAATTTCCAAATATCACCCAAACCATCCTCTTTGCTCTTCCCAAGACTTCCTTCTACCTGGCTTCATTATCATCCCCTCTCTTGCTTGCCTCAAGGACTTCCCTAGAGCCCCAACCCGTACTGCTGTCTGCTGTCCCTTTATTTTGTAAAAAGCTACTCAAACCCTTGACGCTTTATAAGTCCTGAATAGTATTAAGAATACAATCCAATGCAAAGCTTTTAATCATTTTATTAAATCACATCAGCATAAATTTCTGCATGCTGATATGAAATCATCTTACATAAATTAGTTAAACAAAAATTTTTTGCTTGTACTTACAATTACAGTTTTTTCACTTCCTTGCTGAGTAAAATAACCAGGGCATCGCAGATGCATCCTGGGAAATTCCTGTCATATATTCCAGGAGGCAGACCCAGAATTCCAGGCAGAGATTTTTTGGACGTTAAGGACAATAGATTTATCTTCCTTTTAAAGTGAAAGTAGTTCCCATAAGAACAACAGGGGGGTAAATTAAAATAAGGTATTCAAAGAAAAAAAAAGCATGCCGTTATCCATACGTGGTTTCCAAAGGTGCCTTTGCTGTAATTTTTATGATAAGGGTAAAGTTCCTCTTTAAAGGAGAAGTCCAGACTGAGCTTTTTAGGCTGGGCCTCTCCTAAGGGTCACAGGAGGGCAATTTGTTTTGCACTCCTGTGACCCGTTTTCAGCAGAGAGCGGTCTGAGGTCTGGAACCACCAGCTGCCTTGATTGATGGCATTTTCAGCGTTTCAGCGAGCCGCTGAGATCCCCATCCCTCCACAGCTCATCGCTCCAATGAGCGTGGAGAAGCAGAGAGGAGAGACAATGACTGACGACAGTCAGCAGCTCTCCTCTCGGGGATCTGTGAAAAACGAGCCATTGGCGTTGTTTGGTGGCTCAGTTCTCAGTACAGAGACGGCAGGGGACAGATACAGCATCGGTCTGATGCTCCATCCACATAGGTAAGTATTAATCTAAAATTTTAAAAAATCCCTTACTTCTCTTTTAAGTTTGACATAGGTTAACCTATACCACTGTAGCACTAACTCACGGTGGAGCTGCTGATTTATTGTTGGCTGTTTCCGTTTTTACCTGTGGTTTCACCAACACTGGGTCTAGGGTCCTCGTTGAGCTTGATAATATAGGCAACAGTCACTTTAGTACTTTTCCAATGCTTTAATGGGAGATAACTGGAAGAAGTAGCAGGAAAGAGGTAGAAGAAGAGTTGCAGGGAAGTTCAAATACCTTTTCTTGATGTAGCACTAATGAATCAAAGTCTCAGGGGTAAATATATTCTCCGTTCAGGATTAAATCTTTGCCCGCCCGGATAGGTCTCTCTCACTAACCTAGCAGCCGGAACGTAGCACGAACAAAAAGTCTCTGCCACAGACTTGAGTGAAACAAAACTGTACTATCCTCTGCCACAGGATGTAGTAGTTTTTCAATGAACAGCAAACACAGTACCAGAACCTTTAAGCCGACCCGGCAGTACTTGTGCGGTAGATTAGTTTAAGATGCGTCCTCCAATCGAGTCACCAGGCCCTTCTTAAGACCAACCTTGCATGGTCCCTTCCAAGATGGATCCTCCCCGGGATCTTCTCGATTGTCCGGCTTCTTCCCGCAGGACAGACAGCACAGGACCATCCCAGCGATAGCAGGCCCCAGACAGGCTTCTGGGCCTACCTGCGCGGCTGCCGTAACGCAGCCCTCCAGGCTGGAGGGCCGCGAGGTAGAACTCACTAACACATACCTTTAGGCCAGGAGGGCCACGAGGTAAAGCTCTCAGAAACATGGCGTCTGCCCCATAAATACTCTCTCCCAGAATGCAACCCGAAGGACCACCTCCACCGAGTTGTCTACGGGACAGAAGAGCACTCGTATGCTTCAGCTTGTTGCTTTCCAACACCAACCCAGAGTGACAATGACACCCACAGGCAGAATGCGGAACTGCACGCAACACAGCCAAACTGGAACAGAGGCCAATCTAACAGTAAATTGAATCTGAACTATGTACAGCACAGATGACCCACTAAATTTACATATAAGCGGTAGATTGGAAAATCTACCAGCGCTACACCACAAATATCAGTAAGTGTTGTTACTACCCTGTTTCCCTGAAAATAAGACCTAGCGTGATTGTCGGTGATGGCTGCAATATAAGCCCTACCCCCCAAATAAGCCCTAGTTAAAGTCCTTGTAGGTCTTATTTTCAGAGTAGGGCTTATTTTCGGGGAAACAGGGTAGGGCTTATTTGGGGGGTAGGGCTTATATTGCAGCCATCACTGACAATCACGCTAGGTCTTATTTTCTGGGAAACAGGGTAGTGACCAGATGTTTATACTGGGCTGTTTGCATTTCTTTGCACTTACTGGGCATTCCTCAGGAGGTCAATTTATTAATTCCTCTAGATAAACCAAATTTCACTTTTGTGTTGTGCGCTAGGGCTAGGTAGTGGGTTTAAACTCCCTTGGATGAGAAACTTTTTTAGGCACAGATACCAGTCCAGTAATGTCTTGGCAAACAGTGGTGAGTTTATTTATGCTACTTACAAGTGCTGTAGGTGCTTCTAAAGAAATTAGCTCTAACAGATATGACCTTTCTGCATTCTAGGCTGCAGAGCTCTAACTGTGTTCCCCAGGTGAGTCTAAATTGCCTGACAGGGAGCTGTACAAAACTCAGAGTAGATGAGAGGTCTTGAAAGGTATAAGAAGGAAGCCTGGGAGATGTGTAAATCCCAATCAGGACTTTTCCAAGCTCTTTGTGAAACCCTCTGCTATATTGTGTTGAGTGCAAGTTGACCATTACGGTGTGTTCTGCACTAGCACTTAGGCCTCATCCACATGGAGCGTACTAAAGTGTACATCCATGTAGGGTTGTGTTTACCCACACAGTGATGCACAGGTGTACCTGCTTCCTCATGCAGGTAGTCCCATGTCTACCATGTCCCATGATGTCAATTGGGATGCAGCAGCTGTATGGACACAGACGCTGCTCCCAATCTGACACCTGTGCAGCTGTATGACCAACCTTACCCCAGCTTGACTGCTGTATTCAAGATTCAGAAACTGAAGACTGGTGCTCAGTCTGGGGCATTCATCTCCCAAAGCATAAGTCCATAATGTATAATGCCGGCCACTCATAGCATGCAAAAACATTTCAAAAGTTGTGAAAAATATACTTTTCCAACTCACTCAACAGGGGCAGGATTCAATCAAGGGTGCACAGCCCTGAACGCCTGCTGTCTGTGTTCGAACCATGCACCCGCACAGATGTCAGATTGGGAGCAGTGTCTGTGTCCATGCAGCCACAGCGTCCCAATTAACATGAATGGGACAGCCTGCATGAGGATGCACAGAACACCCGTGCATCGCTGTATGTATAAACACGGCCCTGCAAGGATGTACGCTTTAGTTCGCCCCGTATGAATAAGGCCATACAAACCTACCAAATTGGGTTATTCATCGCAGTGGAGACCGGAGAACCTGAAAATGGAACCTAATCATGGGAATTGTTTTCTAAGATGTAGTTAAGAAAGGTTGGAGGACAGCTTAATCTATCCATAGTCCTATTATTAATGTATTAGCTTAAGACTGTGTACTGACAAAACGTAGACTGTCTATATTGTCTTTTAGCTATATACATTTGAATTGCTAAGCTTGCACCCCAGTAGTCTATTAGATCCACAAATACACCTATGGCTATTGGACTTAATTCTCTTTGCATGTTAATTTTCCAAAACATACTCAGTTATGCCTCCTGCAATTGCTTTTTATTTCCCTATGTACTGTATGTATTTGTTTTATTTTGGCTGGGATGCTTAGATTACTGTAAGGACAAAGGCTTCTGGCTGTTTATTACGATGCTAGATGAACATACCTCCACCCATGCTACTACTGTTGCTTTCAAGAAGAAAATTTGTCAGCTTCACCTGTGCTGTATGTGAGGTGTGCAGGAAAGCAGATGTGGCAAATGTAGCTCTTATGTGAGAACAAGAGAATTATGATGCTGGTATATATAGTACCGATAGTCTGAACTGTTGATAATAAATTCTGGGCTCTAGGAAAAAAACAATAGGGCTGTTAATTAATTGCTTTTATGATTAGCTAGCAATTTAAGCACCATAAATATTCTGACTTATGGGCTTTAATACTTTGAGTCACTGATCTAATGTAGGTCAATTAGTATCCCAGTTGTTGGAAGCGTGCTTAACAAACCAAGCAACATTCATACCTACAAAGGTTTATATGTAGTCCTTTTCTGCATTTGAGTTTTTTCTTATGACTTGTTTGTTGAAAAAACAAGCAGAATATCCATATACTGTACATTTAAATTGCCAGCCTGCTATGTATGGCACTACTTCCAGCAGTTTGGCACATATTGCCTTATTGACTGAATTTTATTTACTTGTTAAATACCCTAGCATATTCAGGTATACCTCCTGCAGTTTGTTTCCATCCATAAGTAGCTCAGAGTGTTTGTTTTGTGGGTGAAGTCATATCCCACTAGCAATCCTGTCGCTGGTGGCAAATTGCTAGGGGTAGTATCACTAACAAGACATTTTACTTGTTCCTACTGAATATAATATTGGTAAATATAGTTTAAAATTATGTGTTTGTTAACTGTCACTGCTGTTAATGCCCAGGTCTCATAAGAAAATGGCGGTACAATATAGTTAGTAAGTACAGTCATGTGGAACAGTAAAATGTTGACTTTTTCGATTAATTTAAAAAGGCAAACGGGGCTTCATTCAAACAGACTAGAGCTGCACGATTAATCGTTAAGAATCAAAATCGCAATCTTTTTCCCTTCCCGATCTTCATAACAGCATGTCATGATTCTTTCTAACAAGTGCAGAGAGTTCTCACAGCTGGAAAAAAAATCCAGGTAGCCTGCCTAGTTTTATTACAACATACGAATAAGTAGAAACAAAGTATCTTTTCATTCTTTCATCAAAGGAAAGAACTCTGACGTGTAAATGCGTGTAAATGGGAGGTCTAACCATTTGAAGACCAAACCTTTTCTGACATTTGTTGCTTACAAGTAAAAGTCATATATATATATACTGCAAGCTTCAGAAATAATATAGGTATTAAGCAGAGGAGGACTGGGCATGTTTGCCTTGGTAAGCAAAGACAACCGTCTAGCCCTATTAGGGTAGCAATAGACTTCTGTGGGCTAAAGGAAAGCTGGCCATAGATGGAGCGAAATTCGGAAGCCTAGTTTTACACTAGCATATGTTCTAAAAAGCGATGTGTGGTGGATCACCTTTCAGAGTTAGCTAAGCAACATTCTGCAGGCAATCTTCCTGAATGCCTGTTTTTTTTATTTGCACCAATTTAAAATGGGTCTAATGCCAAGTGTTCAGTTCGCTGTTGCAGTGTGACCCCATTGCTTTGAATGGCCGAGATACTTGATGCTGCCTGTCAACTCAACAAGCCATTTTATATTTGTTGAGATGCGGCATGTGAACTGTCTCCTCCAGCTGTATTTTATACTTGAGGTGGGGGGCTTGCGGGTGGTAAAACAGCAGCTCGGCCACCTTTTACTGCCCACCCATGTGATAAAGGCCTTAGAGCGTGGCAGTGCCAATCAATGACACCTCAACACACTAAGGTAATGTACATGCTTTGCAATACACCACAATGCATGGTATTGCAGTAAAGTGCTCTGTAGTGTGCTGCATCAGAAAAAAGTGCATTCTGGTGTGTTGACCCCCATTCGAATGAATGGGCTGCGTTAATGCATTGCACATTAATATACAGTGCCTTCAATAAGTATCCATACCCCTTGAAATTTTACAACCAAAAACATAAATGAATTTTATTGGAATTTTATGTGATAGACCAACACAAAGTGGCACATAATTGTGAAATGGAAGGTAAATGATAAATGGTTTTCAAAATGTTTACAAATAAATATGTGAAAAGTGTGGCATGCATTTTGTATTCAGCCCCCTTCACTCTGATACCACTGACTAAACTCTAGTGGAAGCAATTGCCTTCACTTAATCACTTGATAACTGGGCACTTAAACCCCCCTCGTGACCAGACCAATTTTCAGCTTTCAGTACTCTCACAATTTGAATGACAATTACTCAGTCATGTAATACTATACCCAAATGAATTTTTTGTCCTTTTTTTCATACAAATAGAGATTTCTTTTGGTGGTATTTGATCACCTCTGGGTTTTTTATTTTTTGCGCTATAAATGAAAAAAGACCGAAAATTTTGAAAAAAAACGCATTTTTCTTAGTTTCTGTGATAAAATTTTGCAAATTATTAGTTTTTCTTCATAAATTTTGGCCACAATTTATACTGCTACATATCTTTGGTAAAAATAACCAAAATTAGTGGATATTTTTTGGTCTGTGTGAAAGTTATAGAGTCTACAATTTGTGGTGCAAATCATAAAAAATTGAACACCTGATGTACTGGTGGCCTATCTCATTTCTTGCGACCCGAACAAGCCAGGAAAGTACAAATATCCCCTAAATGACCCCTTTTTTGAAAGTAGACATTTCAAGGTATTTAGTAAGATGCATGGTGAGGTTTTTGATACTGTCATTTTTTCCCACAATTCTTTGCAAAATGAAGATTTTTTTTTTCCCACAAAATTGTCGTTGTAATAGGTTATTTCTCTCACATGGCATGTGTATACCACAAATGACACCCCAAAATACATTCTGCTACTCCTCCTAAGTATGGCGATACCACATGTGTGGGATTTTTTCACAGCCTAGCCACATAGAGAGGCCCAACATGCAGGGAGCACCATCAGGTGTTCTAGGAGCATAAATGACACATCTAACTTGTTGACTACCTATTACACTTTTGAAGGCCCTGGAGCACCAGGAAAATGGAAACAAAATGACCCCATTTTGGAAAGCTAACACCCCAACGTATAATTTATGAGGCATAATGAGTCTTTTGAATGGTTCTTTTTTTTCCAGAAGTTTTTAGAAAATGTGGAAAAAAAATGAAAACGCTTTTTTTTACACAAAGTTGTCCATTTATAAGATATTTCCAACACATAGTATGTACATAGCAAAAATTACACCCCAAAATACATTCTGCTACTCCTCCTGAGTATGGCGATACCACATGTGTGAGACTTTTACACAGCCTGGCCACATACAGAGGCCCAGTATTGAAATAGCACCTTCGAGGGTTTTAGGAGCATAAATTACACATCTCATTTCTCAACCACCTAATACACTTTTGAAGGCCCTGGAGCACAAGGACAATGGAAACGCCCACACAATGACCCCATTTTGGAAAGCTAACACCCCAACGTATAATCTATGAGGCATAATGAATCATTTGAATGGTTCATTTTTTTCCAGAAGTTTTTGGAAAATGTGCAAAAAAAATGAAAACGCATTTTTTTTTACACAAAGTTGTCCATTTATAAGATATTTCCAACACATAGTATGTACATAGCAAAAATTACACCCCAAAATACATTCTGCTACTCCTCCTGAGTATGGCGATACCACATGTGTGAGACTTTTACACAGCCCGGCCACATACAAGGAACACCGCCAGGTGTTCTAGGGACATATAGCATGCACATACCAAGAATTACACCCCAAAATACATTCTGCTGAGCAAAGGGTAAACAAAAGATTACCTGTGGTTTTAGTAGCACAGTTGTCCACGGGAGGATAGCACTGATCCAGGCAGCAGGCAGGGACTTGGTCAGCAAAAGCAAATGCAATTGTCCAGGCAACAGGCAGGAATACTGTCCATAGTCAGTACAGGCAGCAGGCAGGGATACTGTCCATATATAGTCCAGGGTCAGTGCAGGCAGAGATTGTCAGCAGTGCCAAAATATTGGTCCTGGTAGTAGGAAGGAACATGGTCCATGTGGTGTGGTCAGTTCATGCGACAGGCAGAGGCATGATGGCATAGGTCCTACAGGCAGCAGGCAGAAGTAGGGCCTCATTCAGGACAGAATGGGGACAGGGGTAGAGGCTTCTCCCTCCCAAATCTCTTTGAAGCCTCCGAGTATCCAGACCCTAATCCAAGAATGAGAAAACAAAAAAAATGTTTTCTTCATCCAGAAAAACAATTCTGGAGCCCCTCACATATATGAAACCCCTGTGTTATGAATCCCACTAGTCCAGTAGCAGGGTACAAGATCAGTCCAAGAGGCAGGCAAGAGGCATGGTTAAACAGTCCAGGGTCAGTTCCAGATCAGGCAGAGGTATGTACAGAATCGGTAGGCAGAAGCGTGGTCGAATAACAAGCCAGGGTCAGTTCCAGATCAGGCAGAGGTATGTACAGAATCGGTAGGCAGAAGCGTGGTCGAATAACAAGCCAGGGTCAGTTACAGAGCAAGTAGAGGCATAAGGGGTGTGAAGGTAAATAGCAGGAAGTGAGGGTTATGTTTACCATACTTCACTAATAATTTAGTGAAGTATGGTAATGGCGGAAACAGTCAACTATGCAGAGGCCTGGTTGGGAAGGACATTGGGGACAATAAAAAGTGGTGTCTCTTCTAACAGCTACTCTGGTACACACCCAGCATTTTTTCTGACGTATTTGGCCTGTGAGGGATTTTTTCGGGAAAGTGGCGTTCGGAGAGTCTGCTAATCACATCGGATCGAATTATTTCTGGTGGACCATTCGGGAATACAAGGCCAGTGGTGATGTCACGTACCTTACAGCAGAGTCTGAATGTTGAGGGAGGCCTCTCGCACGGTTCCGGTCCTGACACCCCTGGTAGTGAGGACAGGGAGTGCCGGGGCACAGAAGGGTGCAGGTGCCTGCGGCTGGAGAACTGGAACTCGGAGATTTGGGATCCTCCGGAGACTGATGGAAGATTGGTCACCAGAACTGTTAGTAGGAGCCGGGCAGGTGTGGATTCAGGAACAACTGCAAAGTCAGGTCAGGCAAAGGTTGGCAACTGGCTGGCAGCGAGGTATCCAAAACAGAAGGCAAGTTCGTGGTCAAGGTCAGGCAGAGGTCAGCAACGGGCAGGCAGCGAGGTACAAAGTCAGGAGGCAGAGCCGTAGTAGATAGTCCAAGCCAGAGTCGGTATAATCAGCAAGGTAGGTAGCAGACAAGGGAGATCCGAGAGAGTAGTCAGGAAGCCGGGTAGTCAGGAGCAAGGTAACAGGTCACACAGATATCAGGAAATCAGGAACTAGCTGAAGACGATCCAGCACTAGTGTCAGGCAAGGACCTTGTTTATATGTGGCCCCGAACGCCGGGATTGGTGGACGTGAACGTGCGTGCGTGAGAACGTACACCCGCTCGTATGGCTGTGCGGGTGCGTGCACACGTTCGTACGGATGTGCGGGTGTGCACGTTCGATCCAGGAACTGGCTCGTATCTGTCGGGGACACCGCGCATCGCCGTTAGACGCTGCTGCATGGAGACGGAAGCTAGTGCTGTGAGTTCTCTGACAGGTGATTTCCTAATGGTAGCCAAGGAAGGATTTGGGGCTTTCAGTGGATTTGTGATAGATAACATAGCTGTTGTATATGGCCAAATTAAACAAATAAATTGAAACTTTTTTTATACCACTGGTATGTTCGTCTTGTGGCAAGGTAGGGTTCGAGCATTTGGTCGTTGAAGTCGACACCCCACATGAACATATTGTATTCGTGGATACATGTTGGTTTTTGGATTGGGCCTTTCTTCCTGGTGATCTCAACGAATGTATTGTTGTGGATTGATGAAAGCACGTAGACATTCCTTCTGTCCCTCCACTTCACAGCCAGAATTTCCTCATTTTGTAAACTCGCCGTCTCCCCTCTTCTTAGCTTCTTGTTGACGAGGCTTTGAGGAAAGCCCTTCCGGTTCTTCCTTATGGTGCCAAATGTTGGAGTGTTCTTTCTGTGAAGGTTGCGGAACAGGGGCAAACTAGTATAAAAGTTGTCCACATACAAATGGTAACCTTTCTCCAGGAATGGGTTTATGAGTTCCCAAACGACTTTCCCGCTTGATCCAATTTAGTCTGGGAAATTAGGGGGAGGAAGCTGGGTGTCCTTCCCTTCGTATACCATGAGGGCATATGTATACCCTGTGGGTCACACAATTTATAAAGCTTCACCCCATATCGGGCCCTTTTGGTGGGAATAAATTGTTTTATGCCCAGTCTGCCAGAAAATTTGACAAGGGACTCATCCACACATATGTGTTGGTCTGGGGTAAACAACTGGGGGAAGATTTCAGAAAAATAATTTAGTAGTGGCCGAATTTTATAAAGCTTGTCAAAATTTGGGTCATTTCGGGGAGGGCACTGGGTATTATCATTGTAGTGTTGGAATCTCATAATCATGAGATATCTAGTTCTGGGCATTACTGAGGAAAAGATGAGCATGTGGTGGATGGGGAGGGTAGACCAATACGAACGTAATACATTTTATTTGGTTAGTCCCATACAGAATGTGAGGCACAAGAAAATTTTAAACTCCTCCACTGGTATGGCTCTCCACTCGTAGGGACGGGCATAATAGGATATTTGGTTATTTCCTATGAATTGTTGGGCATATAAGTTGCACTGGGCCACAATTGACGGAAGCATGTCCTCAGTAAAAATAAGGTTTAAAAAATCTATCGGTGAAAAATTTTCTGTGTCCACCTGGACTCCTGGCTGGGCAGTGAAAGGGGGAATGATAGCTTATCCTGAATTAGGAGGAAGCCACAAGGGGATCTGAAGGGAATAGGGAAGGCTGGCATCGGACACGGCCAACACAGAATTTCCCCGATGCGCGCCCGCAGTGGCATGCAGAGGGGAAGTAAACAGGTGGACGTCCAGGGGCACCCTCCCGGCAATTGAGCGTCTAGTGGTTAATTAGTAAATAGAGTCCACCTGTGTGTAATTTAATCTCAGTATAAATACAGCTGTTCTGTGAAGCCCTCAGAAGTTTGTTAGAGAACATTAGTGAACAAACAGCTTCATGAAGGCCAAGGAACACACCAGACAGGTCAGGGATAAAGTTGTGGATAATTTTAAAGCAGGGTTAGGTTATAAAAAAAAAATATCCCAAGCTTTGAACATCTCACGGAGCACTGTTCAATCCATCATCTGAAAATGAAAAGAGTATGGCACAACTGCAAACCTACCAAGACATGGCCGTCCACCTAAACTGACAGGCTGGGCAAGGAGAGCATTAATCAGATAAGCAGCCAAGAGGCCCATGGTAACTCTGGAGGAGCTGCAGAGATCCACAGCTCAGGTGGAAGAATCTGTCCACAGGACAACTATTCGTTGTGCACTCCACAAATCTGGCCTTTATGGAAGAGTGGCAAAAATAAAGCCATTGCTGAAAGAAAGCTATAAGAAGTCCCATTTGCAGTGTGTGAGAAGCCATATGGGGGACACAGCAAACATGTGAAAGAAGGTGCTCTGGTCAGATGAGACCACATTTTTAGCCTAAGGGCAAAAACGCGGCTGTTTTCATTGGTTTAATACATTTTCTAAAATATTTACAAATTATTTTATTATCACTTAGGGCCCTTTCACACTGGGCCGGTTTGCAGGCGCTATTGCGCTAATAATAGCGCCTGCAAACCGACCCGAAAGTGCTGCTGCTTTATCTCAAATGTGTGAAAGCCCTGGGGGCTTTCACACTGGAGCGGTGCGCTAGCAGGACGGGAAAAAAAGTCCTGCTAGCAGCATCTTCGGAGCGGTGAAGGAACGGAGTGTATACCGCTCCTTCACTGCTCCTTCCCATTGAAATCAATGGGACAGCGCAGGTATACCGCCGGCAAAGCGCCTCTGCAGAGGCGCTTTGCAGTGGTTTTTAACCCTTTCTCGGCCGCTAGTGGGGGTAAAACTGCCCCGCTATCGGCCAAATATTGACGGTAAAGCGCCGCTTACAATAGCGGTGCTTTACCGTCGACGCCCCCCGCCCCAGTGTGAAAGGGCTCTTAAAAGTATAGATAAATAAATAAATAAATAAACCCAGCCACCACAGCTCAGGCTTAATAATATTCTCTTAGTAATCAAAACAAACTTACCCCAAAGACAAAGATCTGAACCACATAAAAAAGCCGCAACAAGGGGGGGGGGGTAGGGGGGGCTGTCCTCTTCACTTTCTTCTGGCAACTGTCCATAACCAGTAGCCCCTATTTATAGGGGTATTTTTCAGTATACATGCATTCATTGGTGGGTTAACTGATTTTTAACGGACCTATCCTATATTAAATTTTAAATTTATATAATTTTATTGGATAACTCATGCTAGCCTATGAATTTGTCCCATATTCAAAACTATTGGGATATATTTAAGGCTATTTCCGTTGCCTCAGATCCCATGAGGAAAGGGGGGGTCTATAAATAGCCCCCCCCCCTTTTTCCTTTACATTAGTGAAAAAATAGTTCATTTATCACAGTGTATAAAAAAAAATCCACCGCTATGCTTGTCCGTCCTAACTGAGATCAATACTTGTGTACCTCACAGATGAGTAAAAAAACTCATATAATGGTCACTCCTTTCCTCTCCTCTACAATCTCTCTCCTCCACGCCACAACAGCTGATCCTCCTACGCTCTCCAAGCAGTATGCTCCTGCTGACAGCTTCACAGACTTGAAATCAAGGCAATTTCTCATTTCCTCATCGCTTGTAGCTCAGCTCTGCTTCTCTCTCCAATCGATCATTAACATGTAATCACCGTTAACCGCTCAGCTCCGCTTCTCTCTCAAATCGATCGTTCACATGTAATAATAAACACAATCTCCATAGTGCTCTTTGTTTGTTACTTTAATAAAACAGCCCCTACAATTAGGCACACATACAGGATCCAAGGATAAAAACAACATAAGAATAAACGTCCACTCGTTCACCACTACCATGGACTCACGGTGACTGTGTGATGTCACAGGCCGGCTCTTCCCCTCTATATGCGTGGCGCCCTCTGATTGGGGTTCATCAGTAGATGGGCGGGCCAACCCCACTAATCATTTATATATGCTAATGTTGCCATAGCAACCCTTCAGGAGTCATTACGGTCATCAGCTGTGTCTACAGACACTCCCACCTCACCTAGACCATGAAACATAAATTCAATGGAACTAGGAAGCGTGTCACCGTGTGAGGGTGCACCTTTTAGGCAAAATGCGTCCTCACACGGGATTAAAGCTAACCTCCGCAGTGAACACCTGGCACAATATAAACAGGAAAAAATTATTTTATACATGCCTCTATTAAATTTATTATGCTAAGAGTATAAATAAATTATCTATCATAATCTTACACTAAAATAACATATCCCATTAACCAATATTATTAAAAAGGCTAATATTATTTTTATGAAAATTTATGAAAATTATATAAAAATATATATAAAAAAAATAATACTGATTTATCACCCTGTCTTTTAAAATGTATCTATATATGCACCTATTTTAACCATTAAAAATGAAACAATTTAGGTCGAAATCTATGTTGAGCCCCCTAGGCGCCAAAACCTAGGTCTCATACATCCAGGCTGACTCTCGTTGTCTGAGATATCTTATGTAGTTGCCCCCCCTCCAGTGGTGTCCCACCTTCTCAACTCCCCAGAATTTTAAACCTTCTGGGTTTCTATTGTGGACCTCTGTAAAATGCTTAGCTAAATTATGTTCTTTCCTACCCATTACCCCCGTTATATTATTAATATGTTTGCGTACCCTAACTAGCGGAGGTCTGGAGGTCCGACCTACATACTGTAATTTGCAAGGGCATTCCAACATATAAACTACCCCTTCAGAAGAACACGTTATAAATTCTTTAATTTTATGGACCCTTCCTGTAGCCGTAGCTGTGAATTCATTCTTCTTTTTGACATTACATCCTTTAGTGGTTTTACATGCTAAGCACCTCACACAAAGTTATCCAGAATAATTAAGTAGGCACAGGTTTGCGTAACAGATCAAAATTCAATCCCCCTTCTTTAGATAACAAGTTTACAGAAGTGTTTAAAAATATGGTTCCGAATGATTTAGAACAATTAAAGATTAAGAAGGGATATGATCCCGAATATATTAAGAAAGGAATACGTTCTTTGGAAGAAAAGAAAGAGGTGGTCATTAGACCGGCGGATAAAGGGGGGTGGTAATGATGGCTCGTTCATATTATAAGGGAGAGATTATTAAGTGACACTAATACTTATACATTATTCATGTCCAATCCAGTTAAGCAATATGAAGAAAGTCTTTCAAAATTAGTAGCGAAAGGAGTAGAGTAAAATATTTTATGTAAGAAAGAAGCAAAATATTTAAATCCTTCCTCATGTCGTACCCCAGTAATATATTTTCTTCCAAAAATACATAAGGATAACCAAAATCCACCAGGGAGGCCTATCGTTAATGGGGTTGATTCCTTTTCATCTAGACTTGGCCAATACCGTGACATTTTCTTACAACCTTTGGTGATATCGACCTCTGTGTATTTAAAAGGTACTGAACACTTATTGCAGATCTTGGAGAACATAAAAATAGATAAATCTGCAGTGTTTCTGGTAACAGCTGATGTTTGTCATTTGTACACCATAATTGAACATACAGGTGCTAAAAAAGCAGTTAAATGGGCATTAAAAAATTCCCCCATAGAAAAGAAACAACGTAGATATCTCCTGCAGTGTCTAGAATATGGATTATTACACAAATACTTTTGATACGATGGGGGATACTATCTACAGAGGACTGGTGTAGCTTTGGGGGCTCGTTTTGTTCCCAGTGTAGCCAATTTATTTTTGGTGCACTGGGAGTCAAAGGTGGTCTTTGCACACAGACCTGAAGAGCTAATTAGCTACCATAGATTTATAGATGACCTGTTCATGATATGAAGAGGAGATGAAGCCAGTCTCCTCTCTTTCATGATCAGTGTAAATCTAAACAATAAAAATATAACACTAACATGGAAGCATGATAAGCAGAGTATGGTGTTTCTGGATGTTGAGATGTATGTCCATGAGGGGGATATTTACACCAAAAATTTTTGTAAGCCTACTGATAAAAATGGATATATAGCAATCGACAGCTGTCATCATAAACCTTGGTTATTGAATATCCCAAGAGGACAGTTTTTCAGATTGAGAAGGAACTGTGCGAGGAAGGAAGAGTATATCGAACAAGCAGCACAGTTTGAAGAAAAGTTTGTATAAAATGGTTATGATAGTACTTTTGTTAATAAACAGTTGGAGACAGTTAAGAATATGGAAAGGAAGGACTTGCTGATAACAAAAGAAAAAGTTGGCAGTAAAGAAGTAGATGAATATAAAATAGTGCTGGGATACAATATTCAAACGAACAAGGTAGAGAATATAATCAAAAAACATTGGAATATATTGCTAAAGGATAAAGTATTAGGGGGTGTTCTCCCTCCCCATCCCTCTTTTGTATATGAAAAGCACCAAGTCTTATGCCGCCTACACACGAGCGGAATGTCCGTCAGAAAAAGTCCAATGGGAGCTTTTCATCGTATTTTCTGACCGTGTGTATGCCCCATCTGACTTTTTCAGACGATAATTCTGACGGACTTAGATAGTGAACATGTTCTAAATTTTTCCGACGGAACTTATTACTATCAGGAGACCCGCTCGTCCGTATGCTGTTCCGACGTACCAAAAACGACACATGCTCAGAAGCAAGTACAAGACGGAAGCATTCGATCTGGTAAAACTGGCGCTCGTAATGGAGATAGCACATTCCTCACGCTGCAAATTCTGTCATCTTTTAATGCAGCGCATTCTTTTATGCCTTATAATGCTAGAAGAATGGACTTATTTTGCTGCTGATATTCACACAGAGTTCTCACAAACGTATTTCTTTATTATTTCTTGTGATCTCATGAATAATCTTTTATTATTTTAAAGCCAGATCTGCAGAATAATGTTTTGAAATATTTTGTATAGTCATGTTTTTTTAGAATTTTTTATTTTATCAAGATCTCCTTTTTTTTGGATTATTGCAAAATTATTTTCTACTGATCTCCATAATATCTTTTTTTTGTGTGTGTGTATCAAGTTACCACAATAACATTATTATCTTGTATTTTGTAACCTCAAGGAGGCTGGTTGGTGTCCCTTGATAATTTGACATTGCATTTTTGAAATGTACCTGCATACTCACAAACAATCTGTCCTATTTTATAAAAACACATAGGCAAGTATTTTCAGAAAATAAACTACCCATTCTGGGTAACAAACAAAAGAGGAAGGCAACGTTGGAGAAACTTTTGGAGTTTGCGAAGCCTTTTGGCCCCAGGGCACACATGAAGTCTGTTGAAACAAAAATTGTTATCTTGAGGAGTCCATATAATTTGGAGCCCAATCTGGTCCAGGACTCCCAGAGATCAGGACCAGCAGCAGATGACATATATGTCCCCAGGTTGTGGTACTACACCAGCCTGCGTCTTCTGTCAGACCAGACTGAACCCAGGTCATCACTTTATTCTCTTCCCTGCAGCCTTCCCTCCACGCTTCCCTGCAGCCTTCCTTGGAGGCTGTGGCTCTGGTGGTGGACTTGTGGCAGGAGGAGGATGGGTGAGATCATACATGTGGCTGTTCTCTGTCAGCTGGCCCCTCAACCCCTTCTGAAGGGCTCAAAAATAATTGCCTCACAGAGGAAGCATTGGCCCTGCTCCAATTTTAACAATCTTGTGGTTAGATAGCAGCCATAGTCCTCTTCAGCGTCGGGTTGGCTTCTAAGGCCATCACTCGCTTCCCTAATGAGGCCCAATGCTGCCTCCTCTGTCTTCCTCCCCTTCCTGGGCCTTTTTGTTTGAAGGCAGAGGGGAGGCACCTGGGATTGGGTGAGGCTCCTACTGGGGCCAGCCACCTCCTGGCTGACACTGGGTCCGCCCACCTCCTGGCTGTCATTGGGCACGGCCATCTCCTGGCTGACACTGGGCACAGCCTCCAGCTGGCTGCCCCTTTCCAGACCATCCTCCTGGCTGAGCTCATCCTGTGTATAAAAAAGGGACATAGTTTGAGTTGCTTCATCAATCACACACAATTTTTAGCTCATGACTTGCAAATTGAATGTTAATAAATAGAAAAGACTATCATTCTGACCCCAGTATTTTTCATTCTTGTCCCAATCATTTTTGGACACTACTGTCTATTGATATGTAAATCACTTGCTTTTAAATAATTAATAGTTATCAATTATAACATCTAGTTAACATCATTAATATTAGGACAATAAATATGTAGTAATATATATACCTGGCTCCAGCTGGGTGCATCAACTTCTTCCAGGATGGAAGGCCCAGGTTGTTCCTCGTCAGCCTCTGCTGGGGTTGAGGGAAGGGTGGAGGGAAGGCTGCAGGGAAGGGTAGAAAGTAATTCCCTGGCTTCAGTCTGGTCGTCCAGAAACCGCAGTTTGTTGAAGTACCACAGCCTGGGTACATACACTTGCGCTGCTGATGCTCCTGATCTGAGTGATTTCTGGATCTTATTATGCTCCTTCTTATACATGTTCCTCAAGATCCCAATTTTACTTTACAAAAACTGGATAGTTGCATCGGGGACCCGAGTCTTTACAAATTCCAGAACTTTCTCCAGCGTTGACCTCCTAGCTTGTTTATTATAATATAAGGTGTTTTTCACCTCCCACAAATTCCTCATCTCCCTGTATCTGTCTATGAAACTGGCCATGAATTCTGGGTCCTTAAAGTAATTCATCTTTGCTGTAAGACAATACACAAGACAAAAACACTAATGTCAGCCTAAACTCTCATTATCATATCCCAATATAGGCCTCAATCTTGAAGCAGTATAGACCACTGTGATGGGCCAAGTTCAAATTTTACCTTAGTTTAGGACGCTCGCCACTTCCGTTTGTCCTTCCTCCACACACAGATCGTACGTAGGACACATGCGTGTTAGCTTGATATAGACTGCGCTTGCGTGAAACTCCGCCCGCATCGCCCGCCCCTGTTGTTCTTTCTCGAAGATCATCAGTAGGAGCAACATGATGGATAAAGAGCAGGTGTGTGGAAATCATTCCAGTAACGAGGAGGAGGAATGCCCAGAGCCCGAAACAACACGATCCCGAAGGAGGAGATTTAAGGCCTCCAATATGGCCTTTGAAGAGATGGTGGAGATGGTGTACATCTTGTGGAGGAACGACTATGATGGGAAGCATGGACCATACCTAAACCCTAATTTGCGAAAGGTCAAGATCATGACAAAAGTTGTGAAGAGTCTGCGGCAGAATTTTGGGGTACGACGCCCCAAGGATCAAATAGGGAGCCGGATCAGTATAGAAGAATAAAGAGAGTGCTTATAAAAAGTAAGTACTTGTCGAGTGTTCCTATCATTATTATTACTTGCATGCTGTGCCATGTGCTTTTCTTTACTGTTGTACAGTTTAAAATGGTGAATTTTAGGTTCGTGGGCACAGTAACCGGTCCTAGGAAACATTGTTCGCTCATTAAATACGATGTTTTGGGCAGATACAGGTTAAATACATTTGGTCATGCCTATTTGTATAAAATTAAGTTTTGTACATTGCTGTCTAGATGTGTTTGTAACTAGAATGAAATGCAAGCTTAATTCAATGTAATGTAAGGAGAGGACACTCAGCAGCTGTTTACAAATCTGGACTCAGGAGCACTAGTGTGGGACACAAGAACAAACTTTTTAAGGTGTCCCACACAGGTGCTCCAGTGGATACTTGGGGTATCCATGTGTGAAAATTGTCACAAAAAGCTAAGTATTCCAGCTTTGGTAAGGTAAGAAATCATGTCTTCAGCATGGAACTCTGCCCAAAACAGACAATTGTACCCCACTTCTCAGCAATGTTTCATATTCCTATTTCTGGACTCAAATATCTGTGTGCTAAGTATACCTTTTGTTTCATTCTTATAGGGGAGAAAAGACTCGGAGGACACCACTCAGAGGACACCAGGGACCTCCCACATCACCAAGAAGGGGAAATCAGCCCAAAGCCCCCGAGGATCTGGAGGAAGGAGAGGTGGAGGAAGTGGGCGAGATTGTCACCCAAACAGGTGAGTGTCTGACACCCCAGCTTCAGGTAACCAATTTTCAGGTGATGTGCTGGTTGTTGAAGAGCAAGCTGAACCTTTCACAAGTGACAGCGCCCAAAGGCTCATCCACGACATCATGGTGTGGAATGGTGAAATAGACATTATAAAGGAAGAAACTGAATGTTATGGAAAAACAAATGAAGAACATGATAGATGTGTTGGGGAGAATATAAATTGCTTTCAAATCCCATCCATTTTCCCATTTGTTGGACTAAACCAAATTTTTTTTTGTACATTTTAAAAGCCACATTTTGAAGATGCACACGGTGTGTCAACATGTGTTATCTGCCATCAGGGGATCTCAATGAACGCAACCCTTTCCTTGTAACTCTAGTAGGTGAGAGGAAGGGGTTGCACCCCCAAAACACGTCCATTGATCCCCCATGATAAGAGATAGCACATGTTGAGATTAAGCATGGGATCAGGAGGGAAATACCCATTTAGTCTCCCAATTTGTGTGCATCTTCAAAATTTGGCTTTTACAGGGGCGACATCACCCCATCTGATGAAGGCAATATCAAGACATTTTTGACACTATAATGTCTGATATTGCCTTCAGTTTTTATACGTTGAACTTTGTAAGTTCCAGAGTTGTGTATGTTATGTTTTAAAACATGCCTGTTTCTAAAAAAAAAAAAAAATTTAGGCAAAAAAACGTTTTTTTTTCTAAAATTTTTTATAACGCACGTGTGAATGTGCACAGAGTAAAAATTTTGATAATCGTTTGATAAGCCAAACAATGTGTGGCTTCTTCTTTCAATGCTCAATACCAGTTTTGTAAGTAATTTTGTGTGTACAGTGACAATGGGGCTTATTTACTAAAGGAAAATCCACTTGGCACTAAAAGTGCACTAGGAGAACCTAGGAGACAGCCAAAAAGAAACACAAGCAATAAAGAAAATGCAAGATTTTATCAGATATAATTTTTTTATTTGTAAAAAAATATTTAGACATTGTCTGGCATTGCAATGCCTCCCCTAGCCGTAAAATAATTAACATCTTTCTCCCGAACTTCACGGGCACTTTGTGGTGCCAAGCCAGGACAGCCAGTATCCAGGCCCATCAGGGGATTAGCAGGATGTCCTGCCTTAGGCCCAAATGAGGCTATATAATTGTGTGCATTTTTGCGTAAAAAGTTGTGCAAGATGCAGCAGCATAAGATTATGTGGTTCAGTTTGTAGTCCGCCATGTGTATGGCTGTCAGAAACAGGCGGAACCAGCTGGCCATTATCCCAAAGGCATTCTCAATGACTCTTCTTGCTCTGGCCAGCCAGTAGTTAAAAACCCCCCTCTCCGGAGTGAGGGTCCTCTGAGGGAATGGCCTCATCAGGTGCTCGCCCAGACCGAATGCTTCATCAGCAATAAAGACAAATGGGAGTCCTTCAACATTGTCCACATCCGGTGGCAATCCCAGGCCACCACTCTGGAGTCGTTAATAAAACTCCATCTGGGCAAAGACTCCTCCATCCGACATCCGGCCATTCTTCCCCATGTCCACATAGAGGAACTCATATTGTGCCGACACCACCGCCATTAACACTATACTATTAAACCCCTTATAGTTATAATAGTAAGACCCCGAATGGGGTGGTGGCACGATGTGGACGTGCTTCCCATCTATAGCCCCTCCAAAGTTGGGAAAGTTCCAACGGTTGGCAAAATGGGAGGCCACAGTCTGCCATTCCTGTGGCGTTGAAGGAAACTGTGGAGTCAAAACAGACAAAAAAATTAGTACTTTTCCACATAACATTGCAAGCAGATTAGACACAAACATTCTTGGCCAACATCAGTATAACATTCATTTTAAGGAGTATTTAAAGCCAAAAATATAAGGCCTACTTATCAGATTCCTCCCCACTCTGATCATCCATTGTAAAAATTTTAGGGGGGGGGGGTTTGAGCTGAGTTTGGGACCTCCAAAAAAAGCCTCTGGCACTCTGCATGAATTTAAGGACAACAATAACATTTGGACACATTTTAGGGGGTGTTTGGGGTAAAGCACTACAATGGTGTGTATGAGCCCAGGATAGCATGCTGGGGAGGTTAGTGAAGGGAAATATGCATGAAGGACAAAAAAGGAGCATTCTAAACGATTACAGCATGCATGAGAACAAAGGGGACACTCACAGCATATTACAATCATGGTAATTATGGAATGAGGAAACAAATAGAAAACATTAGCAAACACTAAATACAATAAAATGTGATGTTAAAGGAGAAAACTTACCTTAATATAGTCCTTCTGCAGGAAGGAACAGGTCTCTGGGATAATGATCCCCAGAGCCTGGGGGGAGATGCCTGTCGAGAACTTGAGGTCCTGTAGACTTCTCCCAGTCGCCAAGTACTGCAACGTGGCGACTAGCCTCTGCTCCGGAGTGATGGCTTGCCTCATGCAGGTATCCTGCCTGCTAATATAAGGGGTCTGCAAAGCCAACAGACGGGGAAAAATGGGGTCCGTCATCCTGAGAAAGTTCCTAAAATCATCAGGATTATTCTCCTGGATCTCACGAAGCAAAGGCATATGAGAGAATTGGTCACGCTGGAGTAACCAATTCTTGGTCCATGAACTCCTCCCCACCCTGTTCGTGGACTGGGCTTGAGTCAAAGAATGAACCCCAACACCAAACACCCGCATAGCACGAACTCTACGACAAGTACGTACCCGCAACATGGCTTCAAAATGATCGGCTGGTCAGAACGAACTAACAGAACGCACTGAAGAACAGCAAGGCCTGTGAAGAGTGAGCTGAAAATCAGAAACAAGCGGACAAGAACACACTGAAAAAACAGATACGAACTGTTTACATGCTCTGAAAAGCAGATACAAACCCACAAGCACAAACTGAAGAGCAGTAACGGACTGAAAAGGACAAAAGCTGAAAAGCGCGAATTGTCTCTCACCAAACTTCTACTAACACGAGATAAACACGAGATTAGCAAAAGGAGCCCAAAGGGTGGTGCACTCGCTATTACACTGCTTTTTTCTAGTCCCGTCGTACGTGCTGTACGTCACCGTGTTTTGGACGGTCGGACGTTGGTCGGACTTTGGTTTGACCGTGTGTAGGCAAGACCGCTTGAGTGGAATTCCGTCGGAGTTCCATCGTAGAAACCTTTGGAGTTTATTTAGACTGCAAAACCAGTCGTGTGTACGCAGCATAAGAAATATTTTGGCCCCCGGAGTTGTTGACCTCTCAAGTAAAAAAGTGGGAACATTGACACCTTACCTAATGGGCTTTTACGCATGTTAGAGGTGCTTAGCATGTAAAACCACTAAAGGATGTAATGTCAAAAAGAAGAATGAATTCACAGCTACGGCTACAGGAAGGGTCCATAAATTAAAGAATTTATAACGTGTTCTTCTGAAGGGGTAGTTTATATGTTGGAATGCCCGTGAAAGTTATGCCGCGTACACACGAGCGGAATTTTCAGCATCAAAGGTCCGACGGTCTTTCCGACGGACTTTGGACAGAGTTACGACAGACTTTCGAACGACCGGACTTGCCCACACACAAACGGACTAAAGTCCATTCGAAAGTCCATTGGTTTGAACGTGATGATGTACGAAGGGACTAGAATAAGGAAGTTCATAGCCAGTAGCCAATAGCTGCCCTTGCATCCTTTTTTTGTCCATCGGACTAGCATACAGACGAACGGATTTCTCGATAGGAACTGGGTCCGGCGGAGTTCCGGCGGAAAGATTTGAAACATGTTCCAAATCTAAAGTCCGTCTGATTTTTGACAGAAAAGGTCCGCTGAAGGTCCGATGAAGCCCACACACGGTCAGATTGTCCGATGGATTAGTTCCGTCAGACCAGTCTGGTCCAAAAATCCGCCTGTGTGTACGCGGCTTAACAGTATGTAGGTCGGACCTCAAGACCTCTGCTGGTTAGGGGACGCAAACATATTAATAATATAAAAAAAGTGGGGGTAATAGGTAGGAGGAACATAATTTAGCTAAGCATTTTAGAGAGGTCCACAATAGAAACCCAGAAGGTTTAAAATTCTGGGGAGTTGAGAAGGTGGGACACCATTGGAGGGGGGGCAACTACATAAGATATCTAAGTCAACGAGAGTCAGCCTGGATATATGAGACCCAGGTTTTAGCGCCTGGGGGCTCAACATAGATTTCGACCTAAATTTTACATTTTTAATGGTTAAAATAGGTGCATATGTAGATGTAATTAAAATGACAGGGTGATAAATTAGTAATTATTTTTAAAAAAAATTTAAGAAATATATATTTTTTATATCATTTTCATAAATTTTAATAAAATAATTATTAGCCTTTTTAATAATATTGGTTAATGGGATATGTTATTTGAGTGCAAGCTATAGGATAGATAATTTATTTATACTCTTAGCATAATAAATTTAATAGAGGCATGTATAAAATAATTTTTTCCTGTTTAGATTGTGCCAGGTGTTCACTGCGGAGGTCAGCTTTAATCCCGTGTGAGGACGTTGTGCATTTTGCCTAAAAGGTTTACCCTCACACGGTGACACGCTTCCTAGTTCCATTGAATTTATGTTCCGTGGTCTAGGTGAGGTGGGAGTGTCTGTAGACACAGCTGACGGCCGTAATGACGCCTGAAGGGTTGTTATGGCAACATTAGCATATATATAAATGATTAGGGGGGTCGGCCCACCCATCGACTGATGAAGCCCAATCAGAGGGCGCCACACATATAGAGGGGAAGAGCCGGCCCGTGACATCACTCAGTCACCATGAGTCCATGGTAGTGGTGAACGAGCGGACGTTTATTCTTATGCTGTTTTTATCCTTTGATCCTGTAAGTGTGCCTAATTGTAGGGGCTGTTTTTAATAAAGTAACAAGCAAAGAGCACTGTGGAGATTTTGTTTATTATTACATGTGAACGATCGATTTGAGAGAGAGAATGATCGACTGGCGAAAGAAGCAGAGCTAAGCTGCAAGCGATGGAGAAAGAAGAAATTACCTTGATTTAATCTCTGTGAAGCTGTCAGCAGGAGCATACTGCTTGGAGAGCGTAGGAGGATCAGCTGTTGTGGCATGGAGGAGAGAGATCGTGGAGGAGAGGAAAGGAGTGACTATTATATGAGTTTTTTTTACTCATCTGTGAGGTGAGCAGGCAATTTGGCTGGTGAAGGATACACAAGTATTGATCTCAGGACGGATAAGCACAGTGGTGGATTGTTTTATACACTGTGATAAATGAACTATTTTTTCACTAATAGATGTTATACACATATGGACTGGTTTCACTGGGATATCAATCATTTTTTGGAATATATAAAAGTTGATTAATTAATTTTTTTTTTTTTTAAGTTTTTTATGTAAATATGCAAATGCTATACAGCGCTTCACTATAAGGAAAAAAATACATGTACTAAGACTATTACCACCCATGGTGGATTCCAAAGTTTGAGTGTTCAATGGATCTGGGGCCCGCAAACATTTTTTTTAAATTGGTAGGGTGAACTTTTCAAGTGCGTTTACAGCCACACGGGTCCACTCAGCGGACTCCACCAGCTCAGCTGGAGATCCCTCCGTTGGTCTCCGCTAAGCCATGCGGATGACAGGTCCCTCTCTGCTCACTGAGCAGGGAGGGACCTGTCAGAGCCCCACTGATCTCTATGGGGAGATCGGATGAAAAACGAACAGCATGTCCGTTTTCATCAGATCACATCCGATCCGCAAAACAGATGGCGAATGTATCACCATACGTCTGTTTTGAGCGGATCTGGTCGGATGGCAGACGGGTGTCAGCGGACACATCTCTGTTGGCATCCGCCTGCCCATAGGAGTTAATGGGTGGCCCGCTCAGATCTGCCTGAAAAACGGACAGGTGGATCCGAGCAGGCTTATCGTGTGAAAGGGGCCTACAGGTTTGTACACAGAGGCATTGTTCATGTCAAAACTGCTTTCAATGGGAATGCTAAAGAATTTTATCCAGCTTAGAAGGAAGCCAGATGCATTCAGACCAAAAGGAGGTCAGAAGCACCTGTGAATAAGGTTATCATTCTTCTGTCACGTTAGGGGTGTGCGTAATGTTTCACGCATTTAGACCCCTTTCACACTGAGGCGCTTTACAGGCATTTTTGCGCTAAAAATAGCAGCTGTAAAGTGCCTGTAAACTACCTCTTCTGCAGCCCCAGTGTGAAAGCCTGAGTGCTTACACAGGGGCGTTGCGCTTGCAGGACAGGAAAAAAGTCCTGCAAGCAGCATCTTTGGGCCATGCGGGAATGGTGTATACACTGCTCCTCCACTGCCCCTGCCATTGAAATGAATGGGCGCCGCTTTCAAAGTGCCTTAAAAGCTTCAAAAAGCTTCAAGTGGGGGGTTAAAAGCCCCCCGCTAGTGGCGCCAAAGCACCGCTATAACAACGGTAAACTGCCGCTCAAACTAGCGACGCTTTACCGCTAACGCCCGCACTGCCCCAGTGTGAAAGGGGTCTTATGAAACCCTGTGTTAATGTAGGATTGCTGCAGCTGGGTGTTTGCTTATGACTTTGTATATATATACACTTTAATTGCCAGCCTTCCACCACAGAGGTTAGGTGCTCTCATAAACACTGTTATGGCACTACATTCAGACAGTTTGGCACTTAGACACATAATAACTTACTGACTGTATTATATTTAATTGTTACATTTACTTGTTTAATACCCTAACAAATTCACTTAAATTCACTTACAGATTGTTTCCTACTGTAAATAGCTCAGAGTATTTGTTTTCTGGGTAATGTCACCTTTTTGCTTATGACTTGTTTGAGAATATACATTTAAATTGCCAGCCTGCCACAGAGGTCAATTATATTCAAACACATGTATGGCACTACTTTCAAGCAGTTTGGCACATATTGCCTTATTGACTGAATTCTATTTACTTGTTAAATACCCTAGCATATTCAGGTATAACTCTTGCAGTTTGTTCCCTTCTGTGAATAGCTCCAGAGAATTTGTTTTGTAGTTGAAGTCATGTCCCACTAGCAATCGTGTCACTGGTGGCAAATTGCAAGGGGCAGTGTCGCACACTATTAGACTTTCCTTGCACTACATGGTTTTGGTAAATCTGAAGACAAAAATCTACAGAAAATCTAATAGTGCGTATGGGGTCTAAAGCCCCATACACACGATAGGACTTTGTACAAACTTTCCCTTGGATTTTTGTACAAAGGGAGTTGGCCAGAAGTTTGTCTTGCATACAGACGACAGGACTTTTCCAGCCAACTTTCACCATATCACGTGGTTTTTCAGCTCTTTACCAACACCCTTTGGTCAACTTGTGTATTGTTGCCTGATATTGTGTCAATCTCGCCACTTTTATTGGCGAGATTGACACCTTGCGAGCCAGGTTGACACTGGTGCAGGGATCCGACTTGGATCCCCGCCAATGCCAGGCACTGTGTTTGGTATGAATCTTGAGCGGGAACTCCACGCCAAATTTTAAATAAAAAACCGGCATGGGTTCCCCTCCAGGGGCATACCAGGCCCTTAGGTCTGGTATGGATATTAAGAGGAACCCCCTACACCGAAAAAACGGCGTGGGGGTCTCCCCCAATCCATACCAGACCCTTATCCGAGCACGAAGCCCGGCGGTCAGGAAGGGGGGTGGGGACGATTGAGCGCCCCCCCTCCTGAGCTGTACCAGGCCGCATGCCCTCAACATGGGGGTGGGTGCTTTGGGGGAAGGGGGCGCCCTGCGGCCCCCCCACCCCAAAGCACCTTGTCCCCATGTTGATGAGGACAAGGGCCTCTTCCCGACAACCCTGGTCGTTGGTTGTCGGGGTCTGCAGGCGGGGCGCTTATCAGAATCCGGGAGCCCCCTTTAATAAGGGGCCCCCAGATCCCGGCTCCCCACCCTATGTGAATGAGTATGGGGTACATCGTACCCCTACCCATTCACCTAGGGAAAAAAGTGTCAAAAAAAAACCACAGTACACAGGTTTTTAAAGTAATTTATTAGGCAGCTCCGGGGTCTTCTTTCGACTTTGGGGGTCCTCTTCCGACTTCGGGGGTCTCTCCAGCGTCTTCTCCCGGTGTCCGCATCCTCTGCCGGCTCCACCGCTATCTTCTGGCGCTCTTTTGCCAGTGGTGGTCCGGACCTATGGATCGTCTTCTTCCCTCTTCTCTTCCAGAGATGTTGACACGACGCTCTCTCCAGCCAGAATGCTCTCTGTGCGCTCCACAACGGACTTATATAGGCGGTGACCCCGCCCCCCTATGACATCACAGTCCCAGGGCATGCTGGGACTGTGAGGTCATAACGGGGCGTGGTCATGTCATCATTTGACCACGCCCCCTTATGACCTCACAGTCCCAGCATGCCCCGTTGTAAGTCCGTTGCGGAGCGCACAGAGAGCATTCTGGCTGGAGAGAGCGTCGTGTCAACATCTCTGGAAGAGAAGAAGAGGGAAGAAGACGATCCAGAGGTCCGGACCACCGCTGGCAAAAGAGTGCCAGAAGATAGCGGTGGAGCCGGCAGAAGATGCGGACACCGGGAGAAGACGCCGGAGAGACCCCCGAAGTCGGAAGAGGACCCCTGAAGTCGGAAGAGGACCCCCGAAGTTGGAAGAAGACCCCCAAAGTCGCAAGAAGACCCCCGAAGTCGGAAGAGGACCACAGCGCTGCCTAATAAATTACTTTAAAAACCTGTCTACTGTGTTTTTTATTGACACTTTTTTTTCCCTAGGTGAATGGGTAGGGGTACGATGTACCCCATACTCATTCACATAGGGTGGGGGGCCGGGATCTGGGGGCCCCCTTATTAAAGGGGGCTCCCGGATTCCGATAAGCCCCCCGCCCGCAGACCCCGACAACCAACGCCCAGGGTTGTCGGGAAGAGGCCCTTGTCCTCATCAACATGGGGGCAAGGTGCTTTGGGGTGGGGGGCCCGCAGGGCGCCCCCTCCCCCAGAGCACCCACCCCCCATGTTGAGGGCATGCGGCCTGGTACGGCTCAGGAGGGGGGCACTCGTTCGTCCCCACTCCCTATGCTGACCGGCCAGGCTGCGTGCTCGGATAAGGATCTGGTATGGATTGGGGGGGGACCCCCACGCCATTTTTTTGGCGTAGGGGTTCCCCTTAAAATCCATACCAGACCAAAGGGCTTGGTATTCCCCAGTGGGGGATTCCCTCACGCGCTCGCCGCAGTAGGAAAATGTGTTTTTCCTATTGCAGCTAGCGCGAGATGCACAATACCCTGCCGCCGGGAAACATTCTCGCGGCTGCGTACATTCTCGCGGCTGCGTACTGTAGTTTGTACAAAAGTCCAATGGCTTTGTGTACACACGATCGGACTTTGCTCCATTGGACTTTTGTTGCCGGAAAGTTTGTCCGTTCGCACAGCCAACAAAAGTCCGATGGAAACTGAAAAAGTTTGTCCGATGGAGCGTACACACGGTCGCATGTTGCTCCAAAACAGCTAATTTGCATGTTTGTTGTCAAAAAGTCCGATCGTGTGTACGGCCCTTAACAGGACATTTATTCCTACATCATAAAATGCTGGTAAAGCTAGTTTAAGATTATGTGTTTAACTGTCGCTGCTCGTACCATCATACCATAAAGCTAGTAAGTACAGTCATTTGAAACAGTCAATTGTTGACATTTTCAACATGTTTTAACAGGCAAACATTGAATCTTCATTCAAACAGACCTTACAGATAAGGGTGATACACTTGAATAAAACATCAAGAAACACTTGTGTTTTCAATCATTTACAGTGCCTTGCAAAAGTATTCACCCTCCCACCCCCCCTTGGCTTTTTACCTATTTTGTTACATTATATCCTTTAGTTCAATGTTTTTTTATATGTGATGGATCAGAACACAATAGTCTAAGTTGGTTAAGTAAAATTAGAAAAATATATACGTAAAACTATTTTTCAGAAATAAAAAAACTGATAATTGGCATGTGCGTATGTATTCACCCCCTTTGTTATGAAGCCCATAAAAAGCTCTGGTGCAACCAATTACTTTCAGAAGTCACATAATTAGTGAAATGATGTCCATCTTTGTGCAATCTAAGTGTCAGATGATCTGTCATTACATATACACACCTTTTTCAAATACCCCAAAGGATGCAACACCTAAGCAAGAGGCACCACTAATCAAACACTGCCATGAAGACCAAGGAACTCTCCAAACAAGCAAGGGACAATGTTGTTGAGAAGTAGGGATGAGCCGAACACCCCCCGGTTCGGTTCGCACCAGAACCCGCGAACGGACCGAAAGTTCGCACGAACGTTAGAACCCCATTGACGTCTATGGGACTCGAACGTTCGAAATCAAAAGTGCTCATTTTAAAGGCTAATTTGCATGGTATTGTCCGAAAAAGGGTTTGGGGACCCGGGTCCTACCCCAGGGGACATATATCAATGCAAAAAAAACTTTTAAAAACGGCCGTTTTTTCGGGAGCAGTGATTTTAATGATGCTTAAAGTAAAAAAAAAAAAGTGAAATATTCCTTTAAATATCGTACCTGGGGGGTGTCTATAGTATGCCTGTAAAGTGACGCGTGTTTCCCATGTTTAGAACAGTCCCTGCACCAAATGTCATTTTTAAAGGAAAAAATCTCATTTAAAACTGCTTGCGGGTTTAATGTCATGTCGGGTCATGGCAATATGGATGAAAATCAGTGAGACAAACGGCATGGGTACCCCCCCAGTCCATTACCAGGCCCTTTGGGTCCTGTATGGATATTAAGGGGAACCCCGCACCCAAATTAAAATAAGGAAAGGCCCTATATACTCTGAACAGCAGTATACAGGCGGTGCAAACAAGACAGGGACTGTAGGTTTGTTGTTAAGTAGAATCTCTTTGTAATTTTGAACGGGTACATTTTTAACGTGTTTAGCTCCAGCCAAAAAATCTTTTTTAAGCTTTTTGGAAAACATAGGGAAGGGTTATCACCCCTGTGACATTTGTTTTGCTGTCTTTCCTCCTCTTCAGAAGATTTCAGCTCACTTTTTTGTCCCAATGAAAAATGTTTTTTGAAAATGTGGGTTTTTTTGTGGAACAAGGATTGGAAAGCATCAGTGGAAAGGAGAAATTGTTTTCCCATATTAACTCTTACAGGAGAGAATTTCCCTTCCTAGGGGTAGATTTCATCTCACTTCCTGTTGTCTCCTTCCGTTTGCAAGTAGGAGTCGTTTGTAAGTTAGATGTTTGAAAGTAGGGTCCTGCCCTATATACTCAGCAGAAATTTGGGCCTTAGGTGTTGCTGTGGCCACAACACTGTAAGCCCTCACAGGGCCCTGCTGTGAAATATTAGATCAAGAATTGTAATTACATGCCCCTGTTGAACAGGAGCTGAAAAATTAGGGCTTAGGCACTGGTGCCACAACACTGCAACCCCTCACAGACACTCTAGTTGGAACGCAGGAACGAGCCCTGCTGCAAAGTATTGCATCAAAAATTGTAATTACACGCCCCTGTTAGACAGGGGCAGAAAAATTGGGCCTTAGGCACTGGTGCTGGTGCCACAACACTGCAACCCCTCACAGACACTCTAGTTGGAACGCAGGAACGAGCCCTGCTGCAAAGTATTGCATCAAAAATTGTAATTACACGCCCCTGTTAGACAGGGGCAGAAAAATTGGGCCTTAGGCACTGGTGCTGGTGCCACAACACTGCAACCCCTCACAGACACTCTAGTTGGAATGCAGGAACGAGCCCTGCTGCAAAGTATTACATCAAAAATTGTAATTACACGCCCCTGTTAAACAGGGGCTGAAAAATTGTGCCTTAGGCACTGGTGGTGGCGCCCAGAACCAAAAATGTTCTTACAAGCCATCAGCGTGATGATTGAGGAGGAAGAGGATAATTACTCAGGGATAGTCACTCAGCATCAGCATAGGCAGTCTTTGAAGGGATCTGAGATTTCAAAAAAAATTATTCGGTTACATCAGCATCAGGTGCTTGGTAGCTGGTGGTGATCCAAGACTGATTCATTTTTATGAAGGTCAGCCGATCGACCGAGTCGGTGGACAGACGCACCCTGTGATCGGTTACCACGCCTCCAGCAGCACTGAATGTGCGTTCCGAAAGAACGCTGGATGCAGGACAGGCCAGTAGCTCAATTGCATACTGTGCAAGCTCTGGCCAGTGATCCATCCTCAAGACCCAGTAACCCAGAGGATTTTCGGTGGGAAAGGTGTCCAAGTCTGATCTTGCCCCTAGGTATTCCTGCACCATGTAAAACAGACGCTGGCGATGGTTGCTGGAACCGATCATACCTTGGGGCTGCGGACCAAAAAATTGTCTGAACGCATCGGTCAGACGGCCACCTTCTCCACCGCTCCTTCTTTGACTGACCGAAGCCTCAGCAACACGTTGTCCAGAAACAGGAGTTTGTAACCTCCCAGTCTCTGGGAACGCGTTGCACAGACCTTTCTGCAAGGCCTCCCGAAGATGTTTCATCCTCTGCTCCCTCTGCGATGGCAAGATAAGGTCCGCAACCTTACCCTTGTAACGTGGATCAAGGAGGGTTGCCAGCCAGTATTGGTCCTTCTCCTTGATACCACGAATACGAGGATCCTTACGCAGGCTTTGCAGGATCAGGGAGGCCATGCAGCGTAGGTTTGCTGAGGCATTCGGTCCGGAGTCCTCTGGGTCACTAAGGACAACAACGTCTGCAGCCACCTCCTCCCAGCCACGTACAAGTCCATGTGTTCCTTGGGACTGATCCCTTAAAGACTGCTGCTGATGCTGAGTGCCAGGCTCCACCTCCATACTGACACAATCTTCCTCCTCCTCCTCCTCCTCCTCGTCCTCTTCCTGTGTGATCGGCGGGCACGCAGGAACACTGTCTGGATAAAGGGGGCCTTGAGAGCTAAGGAAGTCCTCCTCTTCCTGCCTCTGTTCTGCCTCAAGTGCCCTGTCCATTATTCCACGCAGCGTGTGCTCCAACAGGTGGACAAGGGGGACAGTGTCACTGATGCATGCACTGTCAGTGCTCACCATCCTCGTGGCCTCCTCGAATGGTGACAGGACAGTGCATGCATCCCTGATCATGGCCCACTGGCGTGGGGAAAAAAAACCAAGGTCCCCTGACCCTGTCCTGGTGCCATAGTCGCACAGGTACTCATTGATGGCCCTCTGCTGCGTGTGCAGCCGCTGCAGCATGGCCAACGTTGAGTTCCACCTGGTGGGCATGTCACAGATTAGGCGGTTCTTGGGCAGGTTAAACTCCTTTTGGAGGTCCGTCAGCCGAGCACTGGCATTATATGACCGGTGGAAATGCACACAGACTTTCCTGGCCTGCCTCAGGACATCCTGTAAGCCCGGGTACCTGCCCAAGAACCGCTGCACCACCAAGTTAAGGACGTGAGCCAAACAGGGCACATGGGTCAGTTGTCCCTGTCGGAGGGCAGAGAGGAGGTTGGTGCCATTGTCGCAAACCACCATTCCTGCCTTAAGTTGGCGTGGCGTCAACCACCTCTGAACCTGCCCCTGCAGAGCTGACAGAACCTCTGCCCCAGTGTGGCTCCTGTCCCCCAAGCACACCAGCTCAAGCACCGCATGGCATCTTTTGGCCTGCGTACTTGCGTAGCCCCTTGAACGCCTACGGAGCACCGCTGGTTCCGAGGAAGAGGCCATGGAGGAAGAAGAAGAGGAGGGGGTGGAGGAGAGAGGTGTGTCACAATCAGCATTTTGGAGGCGTGGTGGCGGAACAACCTCCAACACTACTGCACCTTGTCCTGCATCCTTCCCAGCTGCCAGCAGAGTCACCCAATGCGCCGTGAAACTTAGGTAACGTCCCTGTCCATGCCTGCTGGACCATGAGTCAGCGGTAATATGCACCTTACCGCTGACCGCCCTGTCCAGCGAGGCATGGACATTGCCTTCCACATGCCGGTAGAGAGCCGGAATCGCCTTCCGTGAGAAAAAGTGGCGTTTGGGTACCTGCCACTGAGGAACCGCACATTCCACAAACTCACGGAAGGGGGCAGAGTCTACCAACTGAAAAGGCAGCAGTTGAAGTGCTAGCAATTTTGCCAAGCTAGCATTCAACCGCTGGGCATGTGGATGGCTGGGAGCAAACTTCTTTCGGCGGTGCAGCAGCTGGGGCAGGGAAATTTTCCTGGTACAATCTGACGTCGGTGTACCAAAAGCAGATTGCCCACAAGTACTTGGCTGTGACACACCTAATTCTACACCTTCATTCCTCTCACTGCAGGTCTCAGAGAGGACTGAAGGTCTAGTGGGGTTGGAAATCTCAGCTGATGAGGAGCAAGGAGAGATCCTCTTTGTTCTTTGGTGTGGGTCTCTTAGATACGCTTGCCAACGAACTGCATGGCAGGTCAACATATGTCTGGTCAAGCATGTGGTACCCAAGCGGGAGATGTTTTGGCCACGCGAGATACGCTTGAGACATATGTTGCAAATAGCAGCGGTGCGATCTGATGCACTCGTCTCAAAAAAGGCCCACACCAAAGAACTTTTTGAATGACGCGCAGAAACTGCAGCGCCCTGCACATGTGGAGCTTTGGGGTGTGATGCAGTCAATGTGCTGCCCTTAGGCTGGCCCCTGGAGGGCATCCTGCCTCGTTGGTGATGTGCCGCCTCCTCCTCCTCCTCCTCTCTCCTATCAGGCACCCACGTTGAGTCAGTGACCTCATCATCCCCTCCCTCCTCATCACTGGAGCAAACCTGGCAGTATGCTGCAGCAGGGGGAGCATGACTGCCAGATTGCTGTCCTTCTTGGGCACCCCCTCTGTCCGTGCTCATGTTACTGCCTTCATCGAGCTCAGTATCATCATCAGAGCCTTCCAAACGCTTGGGCATCCTCCTGGAGCATGTACCCAACACTGTGGTCAAACAGTTCGAGGGAATCCTCAGGAGGACATGGTGGAGCTAGGGAAGGAGTCACTGATGACATTGAGCTGAGGGAAGAGGCCGCTGCTTTGCCAGACAAAGCACCCTGGGCATGGGTGAGAGAGGATGAGGAGGATGAGGACGGCTTGGTCATCCACTCGACCAAGTCTTCCGCATGTTGCGGCTCAACACGGCCAGCTGCCGAAAAAAAAGCCAAGCGTGTCCCATGGCCACGTGCTGATGAGGATGCACCGTCTCCACGACCAGCACTAGACACAGAGCCTGCTTGCCCTCTCTTATTGGCTTGTGACTGTCTGCCTCTCCTTCTTGGCCTTCCAGACATACTAATGGCCTGTAGCTGCACTAAGCTGGGATAGAACACCTGTAATTTTCTTCAGGTAGCTTTATATACTGTAACCAGACAAGCCTGCCTGTCAGTAGGAAGATAACAGGAACGGATCTAGCTGAACACTGTGAGCAGGACGCACTGCACTAAATGTAAATAGCAGGAACAGATCTAGCTGAACACTGTGAGCAGGACGCACTGCACTAAATGTAAATAGCAGGAACGGATCTAGCTAAACACTGTGAGCAGGACGCACTGACTGCACTAAATGTAAATAGCAGGAACGGATCTAGCTGAACACTGTGAGCAGGACGCACTGACTGCACTAAATGTAAATAGCAGGAACGGATCTAGCTGAACACTGTGAGCAGGACGCACTGCGCTAAATGTAAATAGCAGGAACGGATCTAGCTGAACACTGAGCAGGACGCACTGACTGCACTAAATGTAAATAGCAGGAACAGATCTAGCTGAACACTGTGAGCAGGACGCACTGACTGCACTAAATGTAAATAGCAGGAACGGATCTAGCTGAACACTGTGAGCAGGACGCACTGCACTAAATGTAAATAGCATGAACGGATCTAGCTGAACACTGTGAGCAGGACGCACTGACTGCACTAAATGTAAATAGCAGGAACGGATCTAGCTGAACACTGTGAGCAGGACGCACTGCACTAAATGTAAATAGCAGGAACAGATCTAGCTGAACACTGTGAGCAGGACGCACTGCACTAAATGTAAATAGCAGGAACGGATCTAGCTGAACACTGTGAGCAGGACGCACTGACTGCACTAAATGTAAATAGCAGGAACAGATCTAGCTGAACACTGTGAGCAGGACGCACTGACTGCACTAAATGTAAATAGCAGGAACGGATATAGCTGAACACTGTGAGCAGGACGCACTGCACTAAATGTAAATAGCAGGAACGGATCTAGCTGAACACTGTGAGCAGGACGCACTGACTGCACTAAATGTAAATAGCAGGAACAGATCTAGCTGAACACTGTGAGCAGGACGCACTGCACTAAATGTAAATAGCAGGAACGGATCTAGCTGAACACTGTGAGCAGGACGCACTGACTGCACTAAATGTAAATAGCAGGAACGGATCTAGCTGAACACTGTGAGCAGGACGCACTGACTGCACTAAATGTAAATAGCAGGAACAGATCTAGCTGAACACTGTGAGCAGGACGCACTGCACTAAATGTAAATAGCAGGAACGGATCTAGCTGAACACTGTGAGCAGGACGCACTGCACTAAATGTAAATAGCAGGAACAGATCTAGCTGAACACTGTGAGCAGGACGCACTGCACTAAATGTAAATAGCAGGAACGGATCTAGCTGAACACTGTGAGCAGGACGCACTGACTGCACTAAATGTAAATAGCAGGAACGGATCTAGCTGAACACTGTGAGCAGGACGCACTGACTGCACTAAATGTAAATAGCAGGAACAGATCTAGCCTAATCTATCTAACTCAAATCAAATGACACTGTCTGTCTCTCTCTCTATCTCTCAGCACACCGGAACACACTACACAGGGCCGCCGTGCAGGCGGCCTTATATAGTGTGGGGCGTGTACTAAATCCCCTGAGCCATAATTGGCCAAAGCCACCCTGGCTTTGGCCAATTACAGCTCTCTCTACTGACGGCGCTGTGATTGGCCAAGCATGCGGGTCATAGTGCATGCTTGGCCAATCATCAGCCAGCAATGCACTGCGATGCCGCAGTGAATTATGGGCCGTGACGCGCCACACGAATTTGGCGCGAACGGCCCATAACGTTCGCAATTCGACGGACGGTCGAACAGCCGATGTTCGAGTCGAACATGGGTTCGACTCGAACACGAAGCTCATCCCTATTGAGAAGTACAAGTCAGGATTAGGTTATAAAAAAGGTATCCAAATCTTTGATGATCCCTAGGAGCATCATCAAATCTATCATAAACAAATGGAAAGAACATGGCACAACAGCAAACCAGCCAAGAGATGACCGCACACCAAAACTCACGGACTGGGCAAGGAGGGCATTAATCACAGAGGCAGCACAGAAACCTAAGGTAACCCTGGAGGAGCTGCAGAGTTCCACAGCAGAGACTGGAGTATCTGTACATAGGACGACAATAACCTGTACGCTCTATAGAGTTGGGCTTTATGGCAGAGTGATATAGACAAAAATAATTCTGCGCTGCCAAGGTATAGAATGAGCAGCTAACACAACCAGCAAGGTAAACAACAGTAAAATATAAAGTAAGTGTAGCGCTATAAAAAATATATAGAAAAGTCCAATGTCATAACTATTAAACCGGCAGTCCAAAGTAGACCTGACAAAGAAGAGACTTCCTGAGGAATGGGACAGAAAGATCTTCAGGAGCTAGACACTTCAAATTCATGTATCATCTGGAGTGAAAATATACACAACACCACCAATAATGAAGAGGCTTACCAGATTGAGTGGACCCGCCAGGGCATACGCCAAGAGGGGTCAGATAGGCTTACGTGGTGAGTGTCTGCAGACGGCCTGGAGGAGTGATGAAGTGGCTCTCACGTTGCTGTGTCAACCAAACGGATGTCTGAACCGAGGAGTGTGGAACAGCCGACACATAGACCGGGTCCCTCGGAGCGGTGTTGAAGACCAAATGATAGTGGTGAAAAAGGGGCAAAGAAAGAAAGGGCCAAATAGTGTAAATCCTTTTAAAACTGAGAATTTTATTAAAATGGGTATACACTCACATGCAGATCCATTAAAAGACAGCGCTGTTATAAAAGTGGCGACAGTGGGGTCCAACCCGACGCGTTTCGTCTTCATAGACGTTGTCTGGGGGGTTGATTCTGCTGCCGAATGAGATGAATGAGACCGCGAGGGAACTACCAGGTGAGTGGGTGGAAGTGGAATATCAAGGGAAGTCTGGTCTAAAAGCCTGATTGCTTACACAAATACAATCTAAACATGGGAGGTTTGGATTTAAACGATAAACCCTACCCTACCCGACAACTAGAAGATTTGATAACTAGTAACAAAAAGGTGTCCATCTACCTGTTCCAATTGGCCATTTACAACTCTTACATCATTTACAGCGGTGCATAAAGACAAGGCTCCATACAAAATTACCAAGAAGAGATTGTAATAGCCCTTATTTACCAGCAAGGCCCTGCACCTGAAAACCTGCATTCTGATGCAATCTATATGCTGCACGAGACACCCTTCCCTGATATTATCCCTCCTACTGAAACGGGCTGAAGAATCCCAAAAAGTTTTGTGTACACACCGAAGAGGGAATAAGACAGGTGTCAGAGCCTGGACACCTGGAATGCTGGACAGTTCCCTGGACAATTCGTTGAATGATCCTGCCTTAAACCTTGTTTGTCTTAAACTTTGAACTCTTTGCTCCTTCCATGAACTTCCTGATTTAAGCCATGTCTCTGCACTTCCTGTTTGCCATATTATTGTGCTCACCAGCCAATATCTCGCTTTTGTCTCTCCTGCTGCTGCCCGTATCTTTGCTACCATTCATTACCAACCTTTGGCTTGTTCCTCGACTATGCTTCTGCTTAATCCAAACCTGCAACCATTTGTTACTAACCTTTGGGCTTGTTTACTGGCTATGCTTCTGCTTGATCCCTACCTGCTATATCTGCTACTGGACCCCTGCTGGTGGGTTGATCCTGGGTGTTAGCACCGCGACCTGGTGCTAACACGCAGCAAAACCCATCTCCACCATCAGGAGCTCTGGTGAATACCGGTTAGTACTTAAACCCTGCACCTCAGGTTAATCCGTGCCATCAGCCAGGGTGAAACCAGGGTGACATGCTTGTATACCTGTCCCCCTTTTCGGTTGGTGTGGCTCCACTGCTATAGCTACTGGCCTCCAAACCTGACTCCAGATTGTGGAAACATCGCACGTTACCATTGTCAAAAAATGCTCCTCACAACCTGGCCTCTGCAGAGTAGACTGCTTCCATCGCTTCAATACCTCAGTATGATATTAGTGAAGGTGTTTCTCCTGGGTCTGACTACCTACATTTTTCCTGTATTTGATTTCCTGTGTACCACCCATTTGCCTGTTTTCTCATATTCCTTTGCCTGCAAGAAGACCATACTAATCTCTAATAATATACTGTGCTATTAACTCTTAAACTAGACCACTGCAAGCACCACAATTTGACAAACATTGTATAATCACAGAAAAAGTTAGAAAGTACCATGCTACGTTTATTAATATAAAATGACTTGTATCAAAATTGCAATAATAAGAATATGTGTATGAAATCATACAATCTTATAAATATCCACACTAATAAGTGAATGTGACTAAAAACTGTCCATAAGTGACATCAGCAAAAAAAAAATTAAAGATAAAATTCTAGATGTGTTAAACTTCGGTTTTGATAAAAAGGAACCAAGCTAATCCGCAGAAATCACCCAAGTGTTTAAGCCGCAACCAATGAGGAGGTTTAAAGGTGCTTACCAGATTACATGGATTCATGTGCTGTCAACACCGAGTCAGACGGGCATCAGGAGAATAAGCTCTGCCAAACTTATTGCTGTATGGCAGGTCCCCGATCCAATTCCACATCAAACAGGGTAAACTTCTCTCTCTCCCGGTAGGTCAATTATCATAACAGTAAAGAGATCTCCACATAGTGTAAAACCATTTAAAATGCTATTTATTAAAGGAATAATGCACTTGCATCGAGCAGGAAATAAACAGGCATATCATCAAATAATTCAGTGTCTGTAGTAAACGCAGTGGTTAGATGAGCATCAACCCAACATGTTTCGTCTGAAAAGACATCATCTGGAGTAATGATGATATCTTTTCAGACAAAACATGTCGGGTTGATGCTCATCTAACCACTGCATTTACTACAGAGACACTGGAATATTTGACGATAAGCCTGTTTATTTCCTGTTTCTCACAATCACCACTGTGCTCTCAGAACTCTCGCCTCCTTATTACTTGTGTCTCAGGATAAAAACATGAATTCTCCACATGTTTGGATCCCTCTATGATTTCTCTCCACAAGGGGCTCTCTTAGTGGGAGTTCCCACTGTTATAGATCTGTTAGTGGGTGCCTTTTCGGTTAAGATTTTCCTCTATGCTCCAGGGTAGGTCTTGCCCATGGTTATGGAAATATATGAAAAAAGCCTCCCATAGTCTAATATTGTTAATATTCCTTCATTTATTAGACCAAAATATCCACATTTACAATAAAAAACTCTTGTTTACAAGCATAAAACACGAGAATCGGTCCAAACACGTCCACTTACGTCACTTCAGGTCCCTCGTGTGCCTCCGCTCATGCCCTGGGCATTGACACACAGAACGTAACTCAGCCCCACCCCCCTCCTCCCTGGCTGTGATTGACAGCAGCAGGAGCCAATTGCTCCCGCTGCTGTGTCTCAGCCAATGAGGAGAGAGAAAGCCTTGAGAGCAGCTGCTCTTGTGCACATCACTGGATCAAGATCGGGCTCAGGTAAGTATTTGGTGGAGGTTGGGAGGGAGAGTGGAGCTGCGCACAGAAGTTTTTTTTTTATCTTCATGCATCCTATGCTTGCAGGTAAAAATCCTTCAGCCTTTAGAACCACTTTAAGTCCAATAGCCAGGATCCACACACATGCCTTTTGTAGTGTTCGGATTACTGTTGCTAGTTCAATTCTTTACCTGATTTCTGTTTCTGATTTGTCTGTTTTAGTCCTCTGAATGTACCATGCTAACCCTGTCTTTTCCTAGATCTTGATCCTATCTCCTATGTTCTTGCCTCTGGTTCCTCCACCAACTTTAGCAACACCCCCTGACTTAGGCTCTATCTCACACTTTGGCATCTTCACTTGCCTGGATATGCTTGGCCTGCCCCATCTAGGAACAAGCATTCGTTTTTTGCCACTCAACTTCTGATCGCCACTAGTGAGATTTTCTCAAAGATCACTCCTCTGGGATTGTCCGCTGCATAAAC
Source organism: Lithobates septentrionalis (assembly GCA_037952835.1). NCBI lineage: Eukaryota > Metazoa > Chordata > Amphibia > Anura > Ranidae > Lithobates > Lithobates septentrionalis. Next base: position 2,357,166 of record JBBDGP010001454.1, on the reverse strand, counting down.
AGTGCTCAAACACAAAAGCCTTTACCATTTTCTCCAAAGTGAAAACTAAGTAAATATATAAGATACTAATTTTCATTTTAGGAGATGTAGTTGTGGCACTAGCAAACATGTATGAATACTTACCAGATCTGTCAGTGAGGACTATTTTCTTCTAGATCTTAGAACATCAATCTTTAAAATAAATGCCATTAAAACGCTTCAGTCTTCTTTACCGATCTATCTTCACAAAATTATCAGCACATGTGGTGTGCAGTTTAGGTACTTGGCTTTGTTGCCTCAAATCTTTCATTCTAACTATACCACTGGTTGTGTGATCTCAGGTTTAAAGGTAAGGTTTATTATTTTTTTTCCCATAAAGCCTGACCCTCTAGTTATCTGTCTATATACAGTAGTTGTCCAGATAATGCCTTTTGTTAGTGTAATACAAGGTACTAAAATCAGATGTTCTTCTTGAACACTATTTTCTAAAATCCTGATTTTGGTCAACTATGATTTGTTTTATGTATATCAGCAACAATGTGCAGGATTAAGGGAAAGTAGGCTGAATGAACAGTAGTCAGCCTTGGCATAATTATGTTTTGTAAGATTGGGGTATCAGACTCAAACGGTAGGTGCGTTGTCAGTGAGTACTCCAGTACAAAACTGTATTTTTAAGGGCCTGGTAGCCCACTTTTATTTAAAAGCACGGAAAAGTTCACAAAGACATCAGTAGCCCTCGCAGGGGGTTCCACCATTACTGTATCTTGCACACTCAATACTTTTAGCCTCCTGGCTTATATTCTTGCCATATGGCTGATTCAGGCCTTTAGCCTAGGCCTCAAGTCTGCTCCTCAGACACAAAAGAGTTTCCTAGAGTGAAGCTCTCTCCTAGCTTACTACTTGCTGCTCTGTCACCAAGTACGTCTGCCTCCTGCAGCCTCTGACTCCTCTCAGAGGAATGGGAGTCCACCTGACTCCCATGCACAGACTTCCTGTCTGTTGGGTGGAACCCTGAGCCATAGCCAGGTCACAACTAAATAGCCCAGCACACAGCTGTGCAATCAGCATGCCTTTCTCTCCAAAATCTGGTGTAAACCAGCAATATTCCAGGTAGCACAGTGTCCCAATGCCACAGTTTTTTAATTATTTTTATTGGTTTGTAATAAATCAAGTTACAAAACAAAGGCTTAGGAGCATACCCTATCTCAAAGTATGTACATCAGTACAAGAGAAAAAAACAGACAACTAGTGGGAAACCACCCAAGGTGTGTCAGTATACACTCAGAGTCTGCAAAGTTCAGCAAGAGGAGCAAGACATAGGAGCAATCACAAGAACATATGGGAAATCACTAATAGAGCTCAGACTGTTACAATACATAGCACCTGGCTGGTCAATAGAGAGGCCAGAGTCCTCACCACAGTAAAACAACTAGTCAGACAACCTCAGTGAAAGGGGGTGAGGTCCACCTCAAGAAAATCCATTAAGTAATTGTAGCAGTGGAGTCCAACCATAAATCCCTAATCTTGGAGAATTTCTTTCTTTCTCGAGTGCCCCATCGGAGTAGCGCTCTCGTTCAGAACACCCGAGTCTTACTGCTGCGTCTGTTAACACAGATAGCAGGACTTGGCCCCGCCCCCCTAGCACCCACATCCTTGGATTTGATTGACAGCAGCGTGAGCAAATGGCTGTGCTGCTATCAATCTATTCAGTCAGGACACGAGACACTGGCCTTTACGGGAATTACGGGGCTCAGGTAAGTAAAAGGGGGGCTCAGGCTGCTGCATGACAATAGGTTTTTCACCTTAACCACTTCAGCCCCGGAAGGATTTACCCCCTTTCTGACCCCTTCCTGACCAGAGCACTTTTTACAATTTGGCACTGCGTCGCTTTAACTGCTAAGTGCGCGGTCATGCAATGCTGTACCCAAACAAAATTTGCGTCCTTTTCTTCCCACAAATATAGCTTTCTTTTGATGGTATTTGATCACCTTTGCCGTTTTTATTTTTTGCGCTATAAACAGAAAAAGACCGAAAATTTTGAAAAAAAATAATATTTTCTGTTTTGTTACATAAAAAATCCAATAAACTCAATTTTAGTCATACATTTAGTCCAAAATGTATTCGGCCACATGTCTTTGGTAAAAAAAATGTCAATAAGTGTATATTTGTTGGTTTGCGCAAAAGTTATAGCGCCTACAAACTAGGGTACATTTTCTGCAATTTACACAGCCTTTAATTTATGACTGCCTATGTCATTTCTTAAGGTGCTAAAATGGCAGGGCAGTACAAAAGCCCCCCAAATGACCCCATTGTGGAAAGTAGATACCCCAAGGAAATTGCTGAGAGGCATGTTGAGCCCATTGAATATTATTTTTTTTGTCCCAAGTGATTGACGAATTACAAAAAAAAAAAAAAATTACAAACAGTTGTCACTAAATGATATATTGCTCACACAGGCCATGGGCATATGTGGAATTGCACCCCAAAATACATTTAGCTGCTTCTCCTGACGGGGATACCACATGTGTGAGGCATGGTGAGTATTTTGCAGCTCTCATTTGTTTTTGAAAATGAAGAAAGCCAAGAAAACATTTTTTTTTTCTTTTTTCAATTTTCAAAACTTTGTGACAAAAAGTGAGCTCTGCAAAATACTCACTATACCTCTCAGCAAATAGCTTGGGGTGTCTACTTTTCAAAATAGGGTCATTTGGGGGGGGGGGGTTTGTGCCACCTGGGCATTCCTTGGCCTCCGAAACTGTGATAGGCAGTGAAGAGTATTTCATGGACTCGACATGCCTCTCAGCAAATAGCTTGGGGTGTCTACTTTCCAAAATGGGGTCATTTGGCGGGGTTTTGAACTGTCCTGGCATTTTATGCACAACATTTAGAAGCTTATGTCACACATCACCCACTCTTCTAACCACTTGAAGACAAAGCCCTTTCTGACACTTTTTGTTTACATGAAAAAATTATTTTTTTTTGCAAGAAAATTACTTTGAACCCCCAAACATTATATATTTTTTTAAAGCAAATGCCCTACAGATTAAAATGGTGGGTGTTTCATTTTTTTTTCACACAGTATTTGCGCAGCGATTTCTCAAACGCATTTTTTTGGGGAAAAAACACACTTTTTTAAATTTTAATGCATTAAACACACTATATTGCCCAAATGTTTGATGAAATAAAAAAGATGATCTTAGGCCGAGTACATGGATACCAAACATGACATGCTTAAAAAATTGCGCACAAACGTGCAGTGGTGACAAACTAAATACATTTTTAAAAGCCTTTAAAAGCCTTTACAGGTTACCACTTTAGATTTACAGAGGAGGTCTACTGCTAAAATTATTGCCCTTGATCTGATCTTCGCGGTGACACCTCACATGCATGGTGCAATTGCTGTTTACATTTGACGACAGACCGACGCTTGCGTTCGCCTTTGCGCGAGAGCAGGGGGGACAGGGGTGCTTTTTTTTTTTTTTTCTCTTTTATTTTTTTTTGCTTTTTTATCTTATTTTTAAACTGTTACTTTCATATTTTTTTTTATCATTTTTAATGTTATCTCAGGGAATGTAAATATCCCCTATGATCGCAATAGGTAGTGACAGGTACTCTTTTTTGAAAAAATTGGGGTCTATTAGACCCTAGATCTCTCCTCTGCCCTCTAAGCATCTGACCACACCAAGATCGGTGTGATAAAATGCCTTCCCAATTTCCCAATGGCGCTGTTTACATCCGGCGAAATCTAAGTTATGAAATGCTCGTAGCTTCCGGTTTTTTAGGCTATAGAGATGTTTGGAGCCACTCTGGTCTCTGATCAGCTCTATGGTCAGCTGGCTGAATCACTGGCTGCATTCTCAGGTTCCCTGTTGGGACAGGAGAGCCAGAGAAAAACATGGAAGACGGTGGGAGGGGATTCCCTCCCACTGCTTGTAAAAGCAGTCTAGAAGCTAATTAGCCGCTAGGATTGCTTTTACATGAAAGCCGACCGCTGACTGAAAAGAATGATACCAAGATGATACCTAAACCTGCAGGCATCATTCTGGTATAACCACTCAAAGTCCAGCAACATACCAGTACGTTGCTGGTCCTTGTTGGGCATATATTGTAATCGTTTTTTTTCATGCAGCCTGTGGGCTGAACGAAAAAAAGAGATTGATCGGTGGGTATGCCCACCATTAGAATACCTCCCTTCATCCACCCACTTCTAATGATGGGCATACATGCACCATTTATATATGCCGAAGCAGGGGGGCATCCTCCCGCAAAAGGTGGGAGCAAAAAGCTCCTCCGACCCTGCTGCCCCCATGCTTCGACATATATCACCTGTAACTTTTGTAACTGTAACCGGTTCCAAGTTCGGGTCTCTCAAAATGCGATGGCATCTTGGGTGACCCTGTGAAAGTGTGCCTAGTCTGTGCAATGCTGTACCCTGCGCTAATACTCAACTAGTGTATGGTAGCGTTCAAAACATTCACCAATGCAAAGACCAAGATTGTCAGGACAGGAGGGACAATAATAGCGGGTGTCACGCCTATATCCGCACTTGCTGCAGACACAACATCTTTTTTGGGGGGGTTCGTTGGGTAGGGGTACTCGGGAGGACATAAAGAAAATGCCTCTCATGCAGCCGACTGCATTTGGTTGGGGATGTGAACGGGGGAAGTACAGGTGCTGCAGAAGTGGTGGGTTCCCAATTAGGATTGACGAATGCAGCAGGAAGGGCACGACGGGCCTGTGTTTGTCTTCTTCTTGGTGGCAGTGGGACACTACTTGTGCTTGCCACCTCACCAGCTTGAACTGCACTTATGGGACTCGCCACATCACCAAGTGTTATTGCAGTGCTGGTTTGACTACGACCGGGGTGTACTAGGCCGCTGGTGCTTGCCAGTTCACCAAAACGCTACCAAAAAAAACTGTTAGCGATTGCAGGGATCAGGCCTGACTCTGCGAACACTGCAGTTATGCGTTTAGTGTTTTGTAAGTGACAGTGATCGATCGATACTGCACTTGGGTGGGCTGGGCTGGGCCGGGCGGAGGGGCAAAACGCAGGTGCTAGCAGGTATCTGGGCTGATCCCACTAACACTGCGTTTTTGGGAACCCTAAACTGCTGGGGACACTAGTATAGATCTGATCAGATATTGATCCGTTCAGATACTATACCACTAAGGGAGGTGTACGGTGCGTGTGTGGGTGTTAGCGCTACTGGCACTAACCTGACGCTGCCTGGGGCTGGTGCTTGCCAGTTCACCAAAACGCTACCAAAAAACTGTTAGCGATCGCAGGGATCAGGACTGACTCTGCGAATGCTGCAGTTATGCGTTTAGTGTTTTGTAAGTGACAGTGATCGATCAATACTGCACTTGGGTGGGCTGGGCCAGGCCAGGCAGAGGGGCAAAACGCAGTGGTAGCAGGTATCTCTGCTGATCCCGCTAACACTGCGTTTTTGGGAACCCTAAACTGCTGGGGACGCTAGTATAGATCTGATTGGATCAGATATTGATCCGTTCAGATAATATACCACTAAGGGAGGCGTATGCTGCGTGCGTGGGTGTTAGCGGTACAGGCGCTAACCTGACGCTGCCTGGGGCGACGCAGACCCTATCTGACCCTAAAACCTAAGTTATATCACCACCGGGCGATCAGGGGGCTAAACCTTTATTCGGTAATAAACGGCGGGTGCCCTGACACTATAAAAAAAAACGAACTAACCAGCGTCACCCGTAACAGTTATACGGTGATCACTGGTGAAAGGGTTAACTAGGGGGCAATCAAGGGGTTAAAACATTTATTAGGTAGTATATGGGGGTCCCTGACGCTATAAAACGCTGATGGCAAACCTATATATTTACCTCCCTAACTAGCGTCACCAATGACACTAATACAGCGATCAGAAAAATGATCGCTTAGTGACACTGGCGACGAGGGGTGATCAAGGGGTTAAAACTTTATTGGGGGGGTTAGGGGGTACCCTAGACCTAAAGGGGGCTAATACTAACTGCCCTACCACACTAACTGTCACAAACTGACACCATGCAGTAATCAGAAAAAAAAACTGCTTGGTGTCAATGTGATAGGAGGGGGGTGATTGGGGGGTGATCGGGGGGGGGGGGTGATCGGGGGGTGATGGGGGGTGTAATGTATGCCTGGCATGTTCTACTGTGTGTGTGTGTGTTGTGCACTCACATCGATGTCTTCTCTCCTCGGCGCCGAAACGGAAAATACTGAGCCGAGGAAAGATGACATCACTTCCTCTGCCTCTGTTTACTATACAGAGGCAGAGGAAGAGGAAGATTCTCACGAGGGGGGGCCACGAATGGATGGCCTCCCCCTCACGTCTGATCGCTCCTGGACAGAAGCCGACCGCCTCGGGCACCGGGGGGGGATCCGATCGGACCCCCCGCCCGCGGGAGGCAGATCACGTACAGGTACGTGATTTTGCCTGCCCGTGCCATTCTGCCGACATATATCGTCGTGAGGCGGTCGGAAACTGGTTAATGTATAGAATGCATTAAGTTATAAAACCTAAAGGGGTTGTAAACCCTCAAAAGTGATTGTAAATTCACTATGTGACTTTAAATGTATCCCCTTCGGGCATGCTGTCATTCACTACAGTGGATTTTTTTTTTTTTTAACCACTTGACGACCGCCTCACGCCGATGTACGTCGGCAAAGTGGCACGGACAGGCAAAATCACGTACATGGTACGTGATTTGCCTTCCGCGGGTGGGGGGTCCGATCGGACCCCCCCGGTGCCCGAGGCGGTCGTCGTTTGTCCAGCGGCGATCGGTGGTGAGGGGGAGACCATCCGTTCGTGGCCCCCCCTCGCGATCGCTGCCGGCCAATCGAATCATTCCTTTGCTGCTGTATGCTAAACAGCAGCAAAGGAAATGATGTCATCTCTCCTCGGCTCGGTAATTTCCGTTCCGGCCCGAGGAGAGAAGACATCAATGTGAGTGCACCAACACACACACACACAGTAGAACATGCCAGGCACACAAAACACCCCGACCCCCCCCCCCGATCGCCCCCCGATCCCCCCCCAATCACCCCCCTCCCCTGTCACAAACTGACACCAGCAGTTTTTGTTTTTTTTTTTCTGATTACTGCATAGTGTCAGTTTGTGACAGTTACAGTGTTGGGACAGTTACTGTTACCCCCCTTTAGGTCTAGGGTACCCCCCTAACCCCCCCTAATAAAGTTTTAACCCCTTGATCACCCCCTGTCACCAGTGTCACTAAGCGATCATTTTTCTGATCGCTGTATTAGTGTCGCTGGTGACGCTAGTTAGGGACATAAATATTTAGGTTCGCCGTCAGCGTTTTATAGCGTCAGGGACCCCCATATACTACCGAATAAATGTTTTAACCCCTTGATTGCCCCCTAGTTAACCCTTTCACCACTGATCACCGTATAACCGTTACGGTTGACGCTGGTTAGTTTGTTTATTTTTTATAGTGTCAGGGCACCCGCCATTTATTACCGAATAAAGGTTTAGCCCCCTGATCGCCCGGCGTTGATATGCGTCGCCCCAGGCAGCGTCAGATTAGCGCCAGTACCGCTAACACCCACGCACGCAGCATACACCTCCCTTAATGGTATAGTATCTGAACGCATCAATATCTGATCCGATCAGATCTATACTAGCGTCCCCAGCAGTTTAGGGTTCCCAAAAACGCAGTGTTAGCGGAATCAGCCCAGATACCTGCTAGCACCTGCGTTTTGCCCCTCCGCCCGGCCCAGCCCAGCCCACCCAAGTGCAGTATCGATCGATCACTGTCACTTACAAAAGACTAAACGCATAACTGCAGCGTTCGCAGAGTCAGGCCTGATTCCTGCGATCGCTAACAGTTTTTTTGGTAGTATTTTGGTGAACTGGCAAGCACCAGCCCCAGGCAGGGTCAGGTTAGCGCCAGTACCGCTAACACCCACGCACGCAGCATACGCCTCCCTTAGTGGTATAGTATCTGAACGGATCAATATCTGATCCGATCAGATCTATACTAGTGTCCCCAGCAGTTTAGGGTTCCCAAAAACGCAGTGTTAGCGGAATCAGCCCAGATACCTGCTAGCACCTGCTTTTGCCCCTCCGCCCGGCCCAGCCCACCCAAGTGCAGTATCCATCGATCACTGACACTTACAAAACACTAAATGCATAACTGCAGCGTTCGCAGAGTCAGGCCTGATCCCTGCGATCGCTAACAGTTTTTTTGGTAGTATTTTGGTGAACTGGCAAGCACCAGCCCCAGGCAGCGTCAGGTTAGCGCCAGTACCGCTAACACCCACGCACGCACTGTACATCACCCTTAGTGGTATAGTATCTGAACGGATCAATATCTGATCCGATCAGATCTATACTAGCATCCCCAGCAGTTTAGGGTTCTCACAAACGCAGTGTTAGCGGGATCAGCCCAGATACCTGCTAGCACCTGCGTTTTGCCCCTCCGCCCGGCCCAGCCCAGCCCACCCAAGTGCAGTATCGATCAATCACTGTCACTTACAAAAGACTAAAACGCATAACTGCAGTGTTCGCAGAGTCAGGCCTGATCCCTGCGATCGCCAACAGATTTCTTGGTAGCGTTTTGGTGAACTGGCAAGCGCCAGCGGCCTAGTACACCCCGGTCGTAGTCAAACCAGCACTGCAGTAACACTTGGTGACGTGGCGAGTCCCATAAGTGCAGTTCAAGCTGGTGAGGTGGCAAGCACAAGTAGTGTCCCGCTGCCACCAAAAAGACAAACACAGGCCCGTCGTGCCCATAGTGCCCTTCCTACTGCATTCGCCAATCCTAATTGGGAACCCACCGCTTCTGCAGCGCCCGTACTTCCCCCATTCACATCCCCAACCAAATGCAATCGGCTGCATGAGAGGCATTTTCTTTATGTCCTCCCGAGTACCCCTACCCAGCGAACGCCCCCAAAAAAGATATTGTGTCTGCAGCTAGCGCGGATATAGGCGTGACACCCGCTATTATTGTCCCTCCTGTCCTGACAATCCTGGTCTTTGCATTGGTGAATGTTTTGAACGCTACCATGCACTAGTTGAGTATTAGCGTAGGGTACAGCATTGCACAGACTAGGCACACTTTCACAGGGTCTCCCAAGATGCCATCGCATTTTGAGAGACCCGAGCCTGGAACCGGTTACAGTTATAAAAGTTAGTTACAAAAAAAGTGTAAAAAAAAAAATATATATATATAAAATAAAAAAAAATAGTTGTCGTTTTATTGTTCTCTCTCTCTCTATTGTTCTGCTCTTTTTTACTGTATTCTATTCTGCAATGTTTTATTGTTATTATGTTTTATCATGTTTGCTTTTCAGGTATGCAATTTTTTATACTTTACTGTTTACTGTGCTTTATTGTTAACCGTTTTTTTGTCTTCAGGTACGCCATTCACAACTTTGAGTGGTTATACCAGAATGATGCCTGCAGGTTTAGGTATCATCTTGGTATCATTCTTTTCAGCCAGCGGTCGGCTTTCATGTAAAAGCAATCCTAGCGGCTAATTAGCCTCTAGACTGCTTTTACAAGCCGTGGGAGGGAATGCCCCCCCCCCACCGTCTTCCGTGTTTTTCTCTGGCTCTCCTGTCTCAACAGGGAACCTGAAAATGCAGCCGGTGATTCAGCCAGCTGACCATAGAGCTGATCAGAGACCAGAGTGGCTCCAAACATCTCTATGGCCTAAGAAACCGGAAGCTACGAGCATTTTATGACTTAGATTTCGCTGGATGTAAATAGCGCCATTGGGAAATTGGGGAAGCATTTTATCACACCGATCTTGGTGTGGTCAGATGCTTTGAGGGCAGAGGAGAGATCTAGGGTCTAATAGACCCCAATTTTTTCAAAAAAGAGTACCTGTCACTACCTATTGCTATCATAGGGGATATTTACATTCCCTGAGATAACAATAAAAATGATTAAAAAAAATAAAAATGAAAGGAACAGTTTAAAAATAAGATAAAAAAGCAAAAAAATAATAAAGAAAAAAAAAAAAAAAAAAAAAAAAAGCACCCCTGTCGCCCCCTGCTCTCGCACTAAGGCGAACGCAAGCGGCGGTCTGTCGTCAAACGTAAACAGCAATTGCACCATGCATGTGAGGTATCACCGCGAAGGTTAGATCGAGGGCAGTAATTTTTGCAGTAGACCTCCTCTGTAAATCTAAAGTGGTAACCTGTAAAGGCTTTTAAAGGCTTTTAAAAATGTATTTATTTTGTTGCCACTGCACGTTTGTGCGCAATTGTAAAGCATGTCATGTTTGGTATCCATGTACTCGGCCTAAGATCATCTTTTTTATTTCATCAAACATTTGGGCAATATAGTGTGTTTTAGTGCATTAAAATTTAAAAAAGTGTGTTTTTTCCCCAAAAAATGCGTTTGAAAAATCGCTGCGCAAATACTGTGTGAAAAAAAAAAATGAAACACCCACCATTTTAATCTGTAGGGCATTTCCTTTAAAAAAATATATAATGTTTGGGGGTTCAAAGTTATTTTCTTGCAAAAAAAAAAAACTTTTTCATGTAAACAATAAGTGTCAGAAAGGGCTTTGTCTTCAAGTGGTTAGAAGAGTGGGTGATGTGTGACATAAGCTTCTAAATGTTGTGCATAAAATGCCAGGACAGTTCAAAACCCCCCCAAATGACCCCATTTTGGAAAGTAGACACCCCAAGCTATTTGCTGAGAGGCATGTCGAGTCCATGGAATATTTTATATTGCGACACAAGTTGCGGGAAAGAGACAATTTTTTTTTTTTTTGCACAAAATTGTCACTAAATGATATATTGCTCAAACATGCCATGGGAATATGTGAAATTACACCCCAAAATACATTCTGCTGCTTCTCCTGAGTACGGGGATACCACATGTGTGAGACTTTTTGGGAGCCTAGCCGCGTACGGAACCCCGAAAACCAAGCACCGCCTTCAGGCTTTCTAAGGGCGTGAATTTTTGATTTCTCTCTTGACTGCTTATCACAGTTTCGGAGACCATGGAATGCCCAGGTGGCACAAACCCCCCCCCAAATGACCCCATTTTGGAAAGTAGACACCCCAAGCTATTTGATGAGAGGTATAGTGAGTATTTTGCAGACCTCACTTTTTGTCACAAAGTTTTGAAAATTGAAAAAAGAAAAAAAAAAAAGTTTTTTCTTGTCTTTCTTCATTTTCAAAAACAAATGAGAGCTGCAAAATACTCACCATGCCTCTCAGCAAATATCTTGGGGTGTCTACTTTCCAAAATGGGGTCATTTGGGGGGGTTTTGTGCCACCTGGGCATTCCATGGCCTCCGAAACTGTGATAGGCAGTGAAGAGTGAAATCAAAAATTTTCACCCTTAGAAATCCTGAAGGCGGTGATTGGTTTTCGGGGTCCCGTACACGGCTAGGCTCCCAAAAAGTCCCACACATGTGGTATCCCCGTACTCAGGAGAAGTAGCTAAATGTATTTTGGGGTGCAATTCCACATATGCCCATGGCCTGTGTGAGCAATATATCATTTAGTGACAACTTTGTGCAAAAAAAAAAATGTGTCACTTTCCCGCAACTTGTGTCAAAATATAAAATATTCCATGGACTCAATATGCCTCTCTGGAAATGGGGTCATTTGGGGGGGTTTTGTGCCACCTGGGCATTCCATGGCCTCCGAAACTGTGATAGGCAGTAAAGAGTGAAATCATAAATTTACGCCCTTAGAAATCCTGAAGGCGGTGATTGGATTTCGGGGCCCCGTACACGGCTAGGCTCCCAAAAAGTCCCACACATGTGGTATCCCCATATTCAGGAGAAGCAGCAGAATGTATTTTGGGGTGCAATTCCACATAGGCCCATGGCCTGTGTGAGCAATATATCATTTAGTGACAACTTTTTGTAAATATTTTTTTTTTTTTGTCATTATTCAATCACTTGGGACAAAAAAAATAAATATTCAATGGGTTCAACATGCCTCTCAGCAATTTCCTTGGGGTGTCTACTTTCCAAAATGGGGTCATTTGGGGGGGTTTTGTACTGCCCTGCCATTTTAGCACCTCAAGAAATGACATAGGCAGTCATAAACTAAAAGCTGTGTAAATTACAGAAAATGTACCCTAGTTTGTAGACGCTATAACTTTTGCGCAAACCAATAAATATACGCTTATTGACATTTTTTTTACCAAAAACATGTGGCCGAATACATTTTGGCCTAAATGTATGACTAAAATTGAGTTTATTGGATTTTTTTTATAACAAAAAGTAGAAAATATCATTTTTTTTCAAAATTTTCGGTCTTTTTCCATTTATAGCGCAAAAAATAAAAATCGCAGAGGTGATCAAATACCATCAAAAGAAAGCTCTATTTGTGGGAAGAAAAGGACGCAAATTTCGTTTGGGTACAGCATTGCATGACCGCGCAATTAGCAGTTAAAGCGACGCAGTGCCAAATTGGAAAAAGACCTCTGGTCCTTAGGCAGCATAATGGTCCGGGGCTCAAGTGGTTAATGAAAAGGCTAAATATCTTTTGTCACACCGCAGCTGTGCATTCACGTGATCCCCCTGTGCTAACTGGTCCTGATCTTTGGAGAGTAGCGGGAGGGGCCAAGATTCCCCTGTGACATGAGTCGGCCAACACAGGGAAATCTCGGCTCCTCCCGCTTCTCTCCATAGATTAGGCCGGCCAGCACAGAGGGATCACGTGACTGCACAGCTGCAGTGTGACAAAAAATATTTAGCCTTTTCATTTCAAAAAACAAAAGCACTGTAGTGAATGCCAGCATGCCGGGGGGGGATACTTGTATATTGGCTGCATTATGCAGCTGGATAGCGGTGGGAGGGCCGGGCAGGAGAGCTGCTCTCATGATGACAGAGAGGGGGAGGGAGGGGGAGAGGGGAGAGACTGTCAGAGCAGCGGATGACGGAGGCATGTAAACTGACCACAGTAATCAGGGCTCAGCAGTCATGATTACTGTGGTCAGCAGAGGCAGGGGGACACAGGAACTGGCAGAATCAGCCAGGTCTTTTACAATATAGGAAGGGAAAAATGACATAGCACAAGCACTGTGCTGTACAGCATGCCTTAAAGGAACAGGATTTTAGTTTTTTTTTTTTTTTTTATGGTACAAGTACTTTAATATATATATACTGTAGGGTTGATTTACTCAAACTGGAGAGTGCAAAATGTGGTACAGCTGTGCATGGTAGCCAATGGGCTTCTAACTTCAGCTTGTTCAAGCTTTGACAATAAAACCTGGAAGCTGATTGGTTTCCATGAAGAGCTGAACCAGATTTTACACTCTGCGGTTTTAGTAAATCAACACCATAGCATGGGTAAATGTGTATCTAAATATATTCTGCCTAACATTTTGTTACTTTTCTGCTCACCATGGAAAAAGTTATATCATGTTATTCTTTTTACATACTAAATTTGCCTGAGTATCAGAATGCAGCCATGTCTTGTTTCCATTATTGAAATTACTTCTTTAGGCTACTTTCACACTGGGGCGTTGGGGATGTGGGCGGTAAAGTGCCGCTATTTTTAGCGGCGCTTTACCGTAGTTTTTGCGGCACTTTTCAGCCACTAGCGGGGAGCTTTTAACCCCCCGCTAACGACCAAAAAAGGGTTAAATGCTCCCGCAAAGCGCCGGCTCTTCGGCGGAGCTGCCCATTGATTTCAATGGGCAGGGACGCTGTAGGAGCGGTGTATACACACACCTCAAAGATGCAGCTCGCAGGACTTTTTTTGGGATCCTGCCAGCGCACCGCTCCAATGTGAAAGCACTCGGGCTTTCACACTGGAGTGAGAGGAGAGGCTCTTTACAGGCGACATTTTTAGCGCTAATGCGCCTGTAAAGCGCCTCAGTGCAGAAACTTGCATATCAGTTTTGGCTTAAATTATGTATGCATTACAGATGAAAATGCACAGTCTGATGTTTCCAATGAAACATTTCGTAAATCGGCAGTTCTGGAAGGCTCTAATGAACCCTGTTTCCTCCATTTTATTTTTTATGCTTCCATAAATCTTAGCTGCTTGCAAATTAGAATAAAGCTGTTGCTTTCTTTAGTTCTTTCTGTCTTTTAATCCATTCTGTTGCACAGATTCCAGTTAGATTCCAGTTAGTGACTGCTGTTGTGAGCAAAGTTTAAAGATATTTACAGAAAGCTAAATGCATTTTTTTCATGAAGGTAGTTATTGCTCCAATCTACTAAGCCTTACATTATTTGTGTAACCAAGCGCATACACTTTTAAAAAAAGATCAAATGCAGAGTAGATTTTGTTTTCCTGTCTCTTAAGTAAGCAAACGAATAACACAACAATTCAATATTAATATATATTACTTAAAAGGATCAAGATAAGGGAACTGAAGCATTATTAGCCTCGGTTGTGTGAAAGCCAGCCTCTGTTCCTTCAGGTTCTGTCACGAATTGCATAAGTGAAGGGCCCCAGGAACCCCCCCCCCCCAAAAAAAAAAAAACACACTAAAACACTACCCTATGCTGAAACCTCACTGGGTTATTGTACAACGTAGGAGATGAACAAAGTATCTTTGGACAGTTAATTTTTTTTTTTTTTTTTTAAATCAAAAAGGTGTTTATTGAACAAATTTCCATACATAGCTTCCATTGTACATACATCGTACAACAACATACCATTATTTACTATTACATTCCAATCATCATTTATCACCAAAAATCCTGAAATATTTCAATGCTCTATTACTTTATGGTCACTAACCATCAATAAAACCTCATGGGCCCCCCCCGAGACATTGCAATAGTCTTGACATTACCAGCTCCCTAGGACTCAATCCAGGGGTGTCTAACCATGGTGCCCAGATCCTCTCGAATCTATTGGAGCTGCCTCTGTGTTGGTAAATGTGTTTTTCCATAATCAAGGTGTTGCCCATATGAGTAATCCATGATTTCACTGATGGTGGCGAGGTCGATTTCCAGCCAAGCAGTATAAGTTTGCGTGCCTGGAACAGTGCCCTAGTGAGTGCTATTCTAGTCATCTCTTCCGGGACCATATCCTCTAGGACTCCTAGGATGCAGTGAATTGGTTCAAGGGGAATGGTGGTCTGGAACACTCGGTTGAGTGTTTCCATGACCTCACTCCAATACCTATGGAGTTTTGGACATCTCCACAGTAGGTGAATGAGGTCCCCCCGATGCCACTCACATCTGCTACATAAAGGATCAGTCCTCCTACCCATATTGTATAGTTTAAGTGGGGTGTAATGTACTCTAAGTATTATATATAGTTGGGATACCTTCTGGGCCACGTTGAGAGAGCATATATTAACAGATTGTAAAATTTCTTCCCATTGCTCTCCCGTAATTGGGCCTACGTCTTGCTCCCATAGGGACGGTGCCCTGGTCGGGTGTGTTTTCAAAAGTTGCATCAGTAGCATTTGATAGCAATATGAAATGAAACCTTTAGTTTCTGTGCTGGACTGTATCAGATGAAAGATAGGGGTGGTGGACAATAGGGATGAGCTTCGTGTTCGAGTCGAACCCATGTTCGACTCGAACATCGGCTGTTCGACCGTCCGTCGAATTGCGAACGATATGGGCCGTTCGCGCCAAATTCGTGTGGCGCGTCACGGCCCATAATTCACTGCGGCATCGCAGTGCATTGCTGGCTGATGATTGGCCAAGCATGCACTATGACCCGCATGCTTGGCCAATCACAGCGCCGTCAGTAGAGAGAGCTGTAATTGGCCAAAGCCAGGGTGGCTTTGGCCAATTATGGCTCAGGGGATTTAGTACACACCCCACACTATATAAGGCCGCCTGCACGGCGGCCCTGTGTAGTGTGTGTTCCGGTGTGCTGAGAGATAGAGAGAGAGAGAGACAGTGTCATTTGATTTGAGTTAGATAGATTAGGCAGAACAGTCAGTCAGTTAGCTGCACTTACAGTGTATTGTGTATATATATGCATCCCAGGTGTTGCATATATATATATATACACTGTATTCAGTTTAGCTAGATCCGTTCCTGTTATCTTCTATCTAGACTATTTAGTGCAGTGTGTCCTGCTCACAGTGTTCAGCTAGATCCGTTCCTGCTATTTACATTCAGTGCAGTGCGTCCTGCTCACAGTGTTCAGCTAGATCCGTTCCTGCTATTTACATTCAGTGCAGTGCGTCCTGCTCACAGTGTTCAGCTAGATCCGTTCCTGCTATTTACATTCAGTGCAGTGCGTCCTGCTCACAGTGTTCAGCTAGATCCGTTCCTGCTATTTACATTCAGTGCAGTGCGTCCTGCTCACAGTGTTCAGCTAGATCCGTTCCTGCTATTTACATTTAGTGCAGTGCGTCCTGCTCACAGTGTTCAGCTAGATCCGTTCCTGCTATTTACATTCAGTGCAGTGCGTCCTGCTCACAGTGTTCAGCTAGATCCGTTCCTGCTATATACATTTAGTGCAGTACGTCCTGCTCACAGTGTTCAGCTAGATCCGTTCCTGCTATTTACATTCAGTGCAGTGCGTCCTGCTCACAGTGTTCAGCTAGATCCGTTCCTGCTATTTACATTCAGTGCAGTGCGTCCTGCTCACAGTGTTCAGCTAGATCCGTTCCTGCTATTTACATTCAGTGCAGTGCGTCCTGCTCACAGTGTTCAGCTAGATCCGTTCCTGCTATTTACATTCAGTGCAGTGCGTCCTGCTCACAGTGTTCAGCTAGATCCGTTCCTGGTATTTACATTTAGTGCAGTGCGTCCTGCTCACAGTGTTCAGCTAGATCCGTTCCTGCTATTTACATTCAGTGCAGTGCGTCCTGCTCACAGTGTTCAGCTAGATCCGTTCCTGCTATATACATTTAGTGCAGTACGTCCTGCTCACAGTGTTCAGCTAGATCCGTTCCTGCTATTTACATTCAGTGCAGTGCGTCCTGCTCACAGTGTTCAGCTAGATCCGTTCCTGCTATTTACATTCAGTGCAGTGCGTCCTGCTCACAGTGTTCAGCTAGATCCGTTCCTGCTATTTACATTCAGTGCAGTGCGTCCTGCTCACAGTGTTCAGCTAGATCCGTTCCTGCTATTTACATTCAGTGCAGTGCGTCCTGCTCACAGTGTTCAGCTAGATCCGTTCCTGGTATTTACATTTAGTGCAGTGCGTCCTGCTCACAGTGTTCAGCTAGATCCGTTCCTGCTATTTACATTCAGTGCAGTGCGTCCTGCTCACAGTGTTCAGCTAGATCCGTTCCTGCTATATACATTTAGTGCAGTACGTCCTGCTCACAGTGTTCAGCTAGATCCGTTCCTGCTATTTACATTCAGTGCAGTGCGTCCTGCTCACAGTGTTCAGCTAGATCCGTTCCTGCTATTTACATTCAGTGCAGTGCGTCCTGCTCACAGTGTTCAGCTAGATCCGTTCCTGCTATTTACATTCAGTGCAGTGCGTCCTGCTCACAGTGTTCAGCTAGATCCGTTCCTGCTATTTACATTCAGTGCAGTGCGTCCTGCTCACAGTGTTCAGCTAGATCCGTTCCTGGTATTTACATTTAGTGCAGTGCGTCCTGCTCACAGTGTTCAGCTAGATCCGTTCCTGTTATCTTCCTACTGACAGGCAGGCTTGTCTGGTTACAGTATATAAAGCTACCTGAAGAAAATTACAGGTGTTCTTTTTGATCCTATTAGTACCACGGTCAGGCAGCTAGACTATTTACATTTAGTACAGTGTGTCCTGCTCACAGTGTTCAGCTAGATCCGTTCCTGTTATCTTCCTACTGACAGGCAGGCTTGTCTGGTTACAGTATATAAAGCTACCTTAAGAAAATTACAGGTGTTCTTTTTGATCCTATTAGTACCACGGTCAGGCAGCTAGACTATTTACATTTAGTACAGTGCGTCCTGCTCACAGTGTTCAGCTAGATCCGTTCCTGCTATATACATTTAGTGCAGTACGTCCTGCTCACAGTGTTCAGCTAGATCCGTTCCTGTTATCTTCCTACTGACAGGCAGGCTTGTCTGGTTACAGTATATAAAGCTACCTGAAGAAAATTACAGGTGTTCTATCCCAGCTTAGTGCAGCTACAGGCCATTAGTATGTCTGGAAGGCCAAGAAGGAGAGGCAGACAGTCACAAGCCAATAAGAGAGGGCAAGCAGGCTCTGTGTCTAGTGCTGGTCGTGGAGACGGTGCATCCTCATCAGCACGTGGCCATGGGACACGCTTGGCCTTTTTTTCGGCAGCTGGCCGTGTTGAGCCGCAACATGCGGAAGACTTGGTCGAGTGGATGACCAAGCCGTCCTCATCCTCCTCATCCTCTCTCACCCATGCCCAGGGTGCTTTGTCTGGCAAAGCAGCGGCCTCTTCCCTCAGCTCAATGTCATCAGTGACTCCTTCCCTAGCTCCACCATGTCCTCATGAGGATTCCCTCGAACTGTTTGACCACAGTGTTGGGTACATGCTCCAGGAGGATGCCCAGCGTTTGGAAGGCTCTGATGATGATACTGAGCTCAATGAAGGCAGTAACATGAGCACGGACAGAGGGGGTGCCCAAGAAGGACAGCAATCTGGCAGTCATGCTCCCCCTGCTGCAGCATACTGCCAGGTTTGCTCCAGTGATGAGGAGGGAGGGGATGATGAGGTCACTGACTCAACGTGGGTGCCTGATAGGAGAGAGGAGGAGGAGGAGGAGGAGGAGGTGGCACATCACCAACTAGGCAGGATGCCCTCCAGGGGCCAGCCTAAGGGCAGCACATTGACTGCATCACACCCCAAAGCTCCACATGTGCAGGGCGCTGCAGTCTCTGCGCGTTATTCAAAAAGTTCTTTGGTGTGGGCCTTTTTTGAGACGAGTGCATCAGATCGCACCGCTGCTATTTGCAACATATGTCTCAAGCGTATCTCGCGTGGCCAAAACATCTCCCGCTTGGGTACCACATGCTTGACCAGACATATGTTGACCTGCCATGCAGTTCGTTGGCAAGCGTATCTGAAAGACCCACACCAAAGAACAAAGAGGATCTCTCCTTGCTCCTCATCAGCTGAGATTTCCAACCCCACTAGACCTTCAGTCCTCTCTGAGACCTGCAGTGAGAGGAATGAAGGTGTAGAATTAGGTGTGTCACAGCCAAGTACTTGTGGGCAATCTGCTTTTGGTACACCGACGTCAGATTGTACCAGGCAAATTTCCCTGCCCCAGCTGCTGCACCGCCGAAAGAAGTTTGCTCCCAGCCATCCACATGCCCAGCGGTTGAATGCTAGCTTGGCAAAATTGCTAGCACTTCAACTGCTGCCTTTTCAGTTGGTAGACTCTGCCCCCTTCCGTGAGTTTGTGGAATGTGCGGTTCCTCAGTGGCAGGTACCCAAACGCCACTTTTTCTCACGGAAGGCGATTCCGGCTCTCTACCGGCATGTGGAAGGCAATGTCCATGCCTCGCTGGACAGGGCGGTCAGCGGTAAGGTGCATATTACCGCTGACTCATGGTCCAGCAGGCATGGACAGGGACGTTACTTAAGTTTCACGGCGCATTGGGTGACTCTGCTGGCAGCTGGGAAGGATGCAGGACAAGGTGCAGTAGTGTTGGAGGTTGTTCCGCCACCACGCCTCCAAAATGCTGATTGTGACACACCTCTCTCCTCCACCCCCTCCTCTTCTTCTTCCTCCATGGCCTCTTCCTCGGAACCAGCGGTGCTCCGTAGGCGTTCAAGGGGCTACGCAAGTACGCAGGCCAAAAGATGCCATGCGGTGCTTGAGCTGGTGTGCTTGGGGGACAGGAGCCACACTGGGGCAGAGGTTCTGTCAGCTCTGCAGGGGCAGGTTCAGAGGTGGTTGACGCCACGCCAACTTAAGGCAGGAATGGTGGTTTGCGACAATGGCACCAACCTCCTCTCTGCCCTCCGACAGGGACAACTGACCCATGTGCCCTGTTTGGCTCACGTCCTTAACTTGGTGGTGCAGCGGTTCTTGGGCAGGTACCCGGGCTTACAGGATGTCCTGAGGCAGGCCAGGAAAGTCTCTGTGCATTTCCGCCGGTCATATAATGCCAGTGCTCGGCTGACGGACCTCCAAAAGGAGTTTAACCTGCCCAAGAACCGCCTAATCTGTGACATGCCCACCAGGTGGAACTCGACGTTGGCCATGCTGCAGCGGCTGCACACGCAGCAGAGGGCCATCAATGAGTACCTGTGCGACTATGGCACCAGGACAGGGTCAGGGGACCTTGGTTTTTTTTCCCCACGCCAGTGGGCCATGATCAGGGATGCATGCACTGTCCTGTCACCATTCGAGGAGGCCACGAGGATGGTGAGCACTGACAGTGCATGCATCAGTGACACTGTCCCCCTTGTCCACCTGTTGGAGCACACGCTGCGTGGAATAATGGACAGGGCACTTGAGGCAGAACAGAGGCAGGAAGAGGAGGACTTCCTTAGCTCTCAAGGCCCCCTTTATCCAGACAGTGTTCCTGCGTGCCCGCCGATCACACAGGAAGAGGACGAGGAGGAGGAGGAGGAGGAAGATTGTGTCAGTATGGAGGTGGAGCCTGGCACTCAGCATCAGCAGTCTTTAAGGGATCAGTCCCAAGGAACACATGGACTTGTACGTGGCTGGGAGGAGGTGGCTGCGGACGTTGTTGTCCTTAGTGACCCAGAGGACTCCGGACCGAATGCCTCAGCAAACCTACGCTGCATGGCCTCCCTGATCCTGCAAAGCCTGCGTAAGGATCCTCGTATTCGTGGTATCAAGGAGAAGGACCAATACTGGCTGGCAACCCTCCTTGATCCACGTTACAAGGGTAAGGTTGCGGACCTTATCTTGCCATCGCAGAGGGAGCAGAGGATGAAACATCTTCGGGAGGCCTTGCAGAAAGGTCTGTGCAACGCGTTCCCAGAGACTGGGAGGTTACAAACTCCTGTTTCTGGACAACGTGTTGCTGAGGCTTCGGTCAGTCAAAGAAGGAGCGGTGGAGAAGGTGGCCGTCTGACCGATGCGTTCAGACAATTTTTTGGTCCGCAGCCCCAAGGTATGATCGGTTCCAGCAACCATCGCCAGCGTCTGTTTTACATGGTGCAGGAATACCTAGGGGCAAGATCAGACTTGGACACCTTTCCCACCGAAAATCCTCTGGGTTACTGGGTCTTGAGGATGGATCACTGGCCAGAGCTTGCACAGTATGCAATTGAGCTACTGGCCTGTCCTGCATCCAGCGTTCTTTCGGAACGTACATTCAGTGCTGCTGGAGGCGTGGTAACCGATCACAGGGTGCGTCTGTCCACTGACTCGGTCGATCGGCTGACCTTCATAAAAATGAATCAGTCTTGGATCACCACCAGCTACCAAGCACCTGATGCTGATGTAACTGAATAATTTTTTTCAGATCCCTTCAAAGACTGCCTATGCTGATGCTGAGTGATTATCCCTGAGTAATTATCCTCTTCCTCCTCAATCATCACGCTGATAGCTTGTAAGAACATTTTTGGTTCTGGGCGCCACCACCAGTGCCTAAGGCACAATTTTTCAGCCCCTGTATAACAGGGGCGTGTAATTACAATTTTTGATGTAATACTTTGCAGCAGGGCTCGTTCCTGCATTCCAACTAGAGTGTCTGTGAGGGGTTGCAGTGTTGTGGCACCAGCACCAGTGCCTAAGGCCCAATTTTTCTGCCCCTGTCTAACAGGGGCGTGTAATTACAATTTTTGATGCAATACTTTGCAGCAGTGCTCGTTCCTGCGTTCCAACTAGAGTGTCTGTGAGGGGTTGCAGTGTTGTGGCACCAGCACCAGTGCCTAAGGCCCAATTTTTCTGCCCCTGTCTAACAGGGGCGTGTAATTACAATTTTTGATGCAATACTTTGCAGCAGGGCTCGTTCCTGCGTTCCAACTAGAGTGTCTGTGAGGGGTTGCAGTGTTGTGGCACCAGCACCAGTGCCTAAGGCCTAATTTTTCAGCTCCTGTTCAACAGGGGCATGTAATTACAATTCTTGATCTAATATTTCACAGCAGGGCCCTGTGAGGGCTTACAGTGTTTTGGCCACAGCAACACCTAAGGCCCAAATTTCTGCTGAGTATATAGGGCAGGACCCTACTTTCAAACATCTAACTTACAAACGACTCCTACTTGCAAACGGAAGGAGACAACAGGAAGTGAGATGAAATCTACCCATAGGAAGGGAAATTCTCTCATGTAAGAGTTAATATGGGAAAACAATTTCTCCTTTCCACTGATGCTTTCCAATCCTTGTTCCACAAAAAAACCCAAATTTTCAAAAAACATTTTTCATTGGGACAAAAAAGTGAGGTGAAATCTTCTGAAGAGGAGGAAAGACGCAAAACAAATGTCACAGGGGTGATAACCCTTCCCTATGTTTTCCAAAAAGCTTAGAAAAGATTTTTTGGCTGGAGCTAAACACATTAAAAATGTTCAAAATTACAAACAGATTCTACTTAACAACAAACCTACAGTCCCTGTCTTGTTTGCACCGCCTGTATACTGCTGTTCAGAGTATATAGGGACCTTTCCTTATTTTAATTTGGGTGCGGGGTTCCCCTTAATATCCATACAAGACCCAAAGGGCCTGGTAATGGACTGGGGGGTACCCATGCCGTTTGTCTCACTGATTTTCATCCATATTGCCAGGACCCGACATGACATTAAACCCGCAAGCAGTTTTAAATGAGATTTTTTCCTTTAAAAATGACATTTGGTGCAGGGACTGTTCTAAACATGGGAAACACGCGTCACTTTACAGGCATACTATAGACACCCCCCAGGTACGATATTTAAAGGAATATTTCACTTTTTTTTTTTTACTTTAAGCATCATTAAAATCACTGCTCCCGAAAAAACGGCCGTTTTTAAAAGTTTTTTTTGCATTGATACATGTCCCCTGGGGTAGGACCCGGGTCCCCAAACCCTTTTTAGGACAATACCATGCAAATTAGCCTTTAAAATGAGCACTTTTGATTTCGAACGTTCGAGTCCCATAGACGTCAATGGGGTTCTAACGTTCGTGCGAACTTGCGGTCCGTTCGCGGGTTCTGGTGCGAACCGAACCGGGGGGTGTTCGGCTCATCCCTAGTGGACAATGTCCAGGGAGTAGCACTACCTTGTGTGTCCACCGCGTGTTTGAGTTGGATATAGGAATAATACATGGTATTTGGGAGGTTGTATTTATTTTGTAGCTCTGAGAACGTCAGCAGCTTGCCATTGCTAAATATGTGGGATAAAAGGATAACACCAAATGAGCGCCATCTGGGACCCTGTTGCAGCTTTGCTAGCTCTACGTATGAAAGATTCCCCCATATTGGGCTGTATTCTGTTAAGCCTGTTACCTCCTGCAGCTGTCTTCCCTTGTTCCAGACTTTCTGTATTAAAGTAAGAGTGGGCGTTAGTTTATTGGATTTGTGAAACAGTTGGGCCTCAAGGCCTAGCGGGATTGTTTCCGCTCCTGTCCCAATCAGCATTAACTGCGCCGATGAGCCAGGAGGGTCCCGGTTCATGGAGCCCACCAACTGCTGCAGCTGAGCTGCTATGTAGTACAGCCAAGGGTTGGGTACTGCCAGCCCTCCGCTGTCCTTAGGGTTTTGTAGCTGTTCCAGCTTAATTCTTGGTGTGCCTGAATTCCACAGCAATTTGCGGAAGAGAGTGTTAACCACCCTAAAAATCTTTAAGTGTATTACTATTGGGGAGTTGTGTAAAAAGTAAAGTAATTGCGGCATTAAAATCATTTTTATTAAGTTTGCTTTGCCCGCTAGTGATATTTTGAGCCTGTTCCATGTGTTGATTTTGTCTCTAAATCTGGATAGCAAGGGGTGTATGTTTAGGGGGCAGTATTCCGCTATTTTAGGTGAAATTTGTATGCCTAGGTATTTAAATGATGACGTTACCGGAACCGAGCAGGAGTCCGGTAGATTCACCTCACCCCCCTCGTCCAGCAACATCAAAGCCGACTTAGACCAATTAATTGTCAGGCCAGAAAAATAACCGAACCCAGTGATGATACTTGTCACCTCCGCTAAGGACGTTGTGGTATCCCCCAGGAAAAGCATCATCAGCGTCGTCAGCATACAGCATAATCTTTTCGTGGAGGTTCCCATATTTAAAGCCCATGATCTGCTGACTTGCTCTTACCGCAGCCGCCAACGGCTCGATGGCGATGGCAAAGAGCAGGGGGGACAGGGGGCATCCCTGCCTTGTGCCCCTGCCCAGAGCAAACGCATGTGACATCCTACCTGACATCCTGATAGTCGCCTTTGGGGAATTGGGGAAGCATATAACAGTTTGACCCATGCTATAAAGCGACTTCCAAACCCTAGCTTTGATAGTACCGCCCATAGGTATCTCCAACCTACACTGTCAAACGCCTTATTGGCGTCCAAGGAGAGCAGAGCCCTGCTTCCTTCATTATCTGGCTGCAGCTGCATATTTAAAAATAGGCATCTGAGGTTGGTGGCAGTGGACTTGTGCGGCATAAATCCAGCCTGGTCAGGATGTATTATGGATTCAATGATCCGGTTGACCCTAAGCGCCAGGGCCTTAGCCAGGATTTTAACATCACTTTGCAGTAGTGAAATAGGCCTGTATGAGCCCGGGTCAACCGGATCCTTACCAGGTTTCAACAATAAAATTATATTGGCTCTAGTCATGGAGGTCGGCAAATTGCCTTTTTTAAGCGAGTCATTAAACACTTCCAGTAGCTGCGGCATTATCCACTCACCATACTGGGTGAAAACCTCCATGGGGATACCGTCCTCCCCAGGAGCCTTGCACGTAGGGAAGGAACATGCCGCATGTTGTAGCTCTTCCAATGTCAGGGGTGCTTCCAGTGATTGCCTATCCTCCTCAGATAGAGAGGGCAGATCAATCCCTGCAAGGTATGCCTCTAGCTCACTATCAGTGTAGTCATCCCTCGCTACATAGAGATCCTTGTAGAAGGATGCTAGCTCCGATAGAACCTGATCCAGGCCATTAACCACCTTTCCACCGGCCGTGCGAATTGCCCCAACCGCTGGAGACAGCTGCTGGGACCTGGCTATTTTTGCCAATAGGCGTCCCGTTTTTTCCCCTTCTTCATAGAATGCCTGTTTGCTAAAGAACCTTTTGCGTTCTGCGGCGGAGGATCTCAAGCGGTCCAGTGAATCCTGGGCCGAAATCCACGCCTCCCTCGCAGACTCCGTAGGGTCAGTAACATAGGCAAGCTCCAACTGGCGCACCTGGTCTCCAACCTGTTCCAGTAGTGCCGAGGAATTTCTCTTGACCATAGCTATTTCAGCAATAAATATTCCCCTGAGGTAGGCCTTAAAGGCTTCCCAGGTTTGAATTGTATCTGTTAAGTGTTTATGGGAGTTGAAAAATAATTCTATTTGATTAGAAATTCGTTCTGGGGAGTTAAATAATTTCAGCCAAAAGGCATTGAGTTTCCATGGCGCCTTAGGTAGTGAGGTAGGGGGTTGGGCACTCAGCCATACAGCTACAGGTGAATGGTCAGATACTCCCCGAGGGAAGTATTCTATCTTAGAGATATATTCTAGCAAATTAGGAGTGCCTATACTAAGGTCTATACGGGACAGGGATCCGTGAGTTTTGGAGAAGCATGAAAACTGCTTTATATTAGGGTTACGGATGCGCCAAAAATCTGTCCAGCCCAGTTCCATAACTAGGCGGCTGAGTGCCGTGCCCCTCCCACCCCCAGGAGAATGGACTGGGGGGTGCCTATCCAATTTTGGGTCAAGGTAGCAGTTAAGGTCTCCCATGATTAACAGTGGGACATCAGGTTTGCCCGCCAGGTACATCAGCAAAAGCTGTAGCACCTCCCGTGAAAACGGGGGTGGGATATATATAAAGGCTATAATCAGTGTTAAGGTGTACACTTTACAGTAAATGAAAACATATCTGCCAGCACTATCCACTAGCGAGTCCAGTTCCTGGTATGCCAGAGCTTTGTGTATCAATACACTCACCCCACGAGAGTAGGCGGTGTGAGTGGAGTGATAGGATTTGCCCACCCAGGCATACTGCAGGCAGCCCACATTATCCCCCAGGAGATGTGTCTCCTGAAGGGCAATAATAGCCGGATGGAATTTGCGCAAACCAGAGGAGATCATGACCCTTTTTAAGGGGTCATTCACTCCGCGCACATTCCATGATACTATGGGCGTGGATACCATTGCAAATATTCAAAAATACATTTAAAGGATATTCTTCTGGAAGTCAGAGCTGATCTGGATATATGGTTACCCATGAGCATTAGAATGTGTTGCATCAAAAAACATTTTTTCATTGAAAGGTTGTCCCAATGGAAGCTAGGTGTTCTTGAAGGGTGGATATTCTCGCGCAACTGCGCGGCAAAGCAGTGAAAAAAAACAAAACAAAAGTGGGAACAGACTGTGTTGAGGGCCCTGGGTCCCGCCACGCTGTGGTGCATACCTCCAGAACCGTCCCGAAACTGCGGGCTACGTGGTCTGTCCTGATTGTGAATGCCAACAGGGCAATGCAGCATTAGCCATGTATCCCATGACTTCAAACATCTTCTACTTTTTCTGCACGGTAACGTCCCCTGTGAGGGTTTGTGCTTCAAGTGGAAATAACTGGTTGAAAAAAATATAACAATATTTCCAGTGGTAGTCACTCGCTGCGTAAGCAATAGGTAAAGTTCCTCTTCTGAATGAAAAACATAAACAGGAAAATGGACGCCCTGCTTTCTCTCGCATTTCTTCTGTCTTCTCTGGTTTATCCGGCTCCTTCTGCTCGACCCTGGTGGCGTATAGCTTGCTCATTCTGGTCTAACCAGGATGTTGCATCTTGCGCATTTTCAAAAAAGTGGTTCTGTCCGTTTGCCGTTACTCTTAACTTAGCCGGGAACATCATTGCGTAGGATAGCTGCAGCCTTTGTAGCCTCTTTTTCACTTCCATAAATTTTGACCTCCTGCGTTGTACCTCGGCGGAGAAGTCCGGGTAAAAGGAGACTTTAGTGCCATTGTGTTTAATGCTGCCTTTTTCCCTGGCCAGTCTCAGTATCACCTCACGGTCCTTGTAATTCAGGAGCCTGGCCAGCATTGATCTTGGGGGGTTCCCAGGGGGGAGAGGGCGTGGGGGTACTCTATGGGCCCTTTCCACTGTGTAGATGGGAGAGAAAGCTTCTTTGCCAAAGACTTCCTGCAGCCATTCCTCAATGAAAGTAGTGGGGTCACGTCCTTCCACTTTTTCAGGGAGTCCCACTATGCGCACATTATTGCGTCGCAGACGGTTCTCGATTTCGTCAGTTTTATTAAGGGCTTGAAAGGCGTTTTGTGTGGCCATCCTGACATCTCTGTGAAGGGGGGGCAACTGGTCCTCCACGTCGCTCACCCGGCCCTCCACTGCTGTGGTTCTTTCCCTGATTTTTTGCAGATCTTGGCGCATAAGGGATACTGTTTCTTTCAGGCCCCCAAATTTCTCCTTCAAATCATCAACTGAGGCAGTACATTTATGCACAGCATGCAGGATTTCACTCAAAGAAGGCTGTACACTGTCTTCTGAGGGGGAGTCAGATGGGTCAGACATGAGATCCTGCTGCAGATCTAATGGCACTGTGTCATCTAGCATGCTTGTATCTTCCCTGTTAGGCTGGGGGGAGTCAGGCAGAGGAGAATTAGAATGTCCGGCCAGCTTTTGAGTATAATAAAGCATGTCCCTGGGTTGTTCCTTGCCTTTAGGGAGTTTGCTGGACTTACCCCCCTGTTCGGATTTCTTTTCCAGGCCGCGCTGTGCTTTAGGAGGCTGAGACCGGCCGGCGCCATCTTGGTCAGCTTGGGACTCCCAGGCCTCGGTCTCCATTCGGTTCCCCCGGGTCATCATCAGCACTAAACGATCACCTGTCAGCACCGGGTGTCTCCTGGAGGTATCAGGTAGCTCTTTGGGGCAAAAACGGGCGATTTCGGTGGTGAGGAAAGGATATTAGGCAGGATTCTCAGCGGGAGCTCCGTGCAGCAGGTCTGCTCACATGCCTCGTCAGGCCACGCCCCCCTTGGACAGTTAATTTGTATATGCGTTTTTTATAATGTATTTTCACAATGACAATCAGAATACCGGCATCACTTACAATGTCATCTGATTTTTCATCAAGTGAGTTCAGGTACAACACATGTTCAAAAATATGTGGACATCACTCAAATTTTTTTAGTTTAGATGTTACCAGAAAACAGTAGAGTACTGCTAATGATACAGCAAATAGTACAAAGACAAGGGACTGTTTTTGCTACAGTATACATTCAGACAATTGTGCCCTGCCAACCCTTTATCAACAGTTTGGGTAAACTTTCATTTCTAGCATGACTGTACCCCTGTGCAAATAGCTAGGTCTGTAAAGACATGGTTTGCAAGTTTGATGTCGAACTCAGATGGCTTGCACAGAGAGTTGACCTGAATGCTATTGGGGCTAATTTACACCAACTGCTGCATTATGACTTGTGTTCGGTGCGGTCTGGTGAATTCATTGCGCTGCCGATGTTCTGATCTCAATGCGTTGCAGCGTTTCTTTTTTTAATTGACTTTATTGAAATGCCACATAGTGACACTTGAAAAAAGTGAACAATTCCACGCCAGAAAGTAAAAATAAATTTGGAAAAAGTTAAAGCAGCTATGCCCTAACTGGATGAAAGAATCATCAGTACATAAGTGAAAAAAGGGGGATATGGGGAGCGCTAAATAAAAAAATCATATATATAAAATTATATATTGTATGTTTTAGGTATAAAAATAGAATTATAAACACCCAGTGCTGACCACAAATAATATATTCTAGTGTATAATAACCAGCCTACCTATGTGAATCAAACGAATAAGTAACTGGGACCGATAAAAATTATATTGTACAGTGATTGTTGAACAACCATAACACAAATAAGTGATACAAATAATAATAATTCAAATAATCATAATGAAAAAACTGCAATAAATATATAAAAAGTCCATCAAAGGTGAAAAAATATTTGAAGTGAAATCCTGGTCTGAATCATGACATCAAAGCGTGAACAGCAGAATCCCTTCACCATCACTGAAAAACACCAATGTGCTCATGGAAACGGGTATCAGCTTACCAGATGGAGTTGACCAATTTAATGAAAAAAAGGTCAAATAGGCTTTAGCAAGATAATGCTTGCTGCAATGGAGAGAGGTAAACCGGACTCTTGTCCTCACATCACAGGGTCTCACGTATGGGATATAAAACAGATGGAGAGGAACCGAACATAGTGTAACACCGTTTATTTAAAAAATTGATAAAAACAACCATAGCCAAAAGGCTACTTACATATAAGGTGCCATCGCCCGTCACTGAGGCTGGAAAGCGTATCCCAGTTACTTATTTGTTTGATTGATTCACATAGGTAGGCTGGTTATTATACACTAGAATATATTATTTGTGGTCAGCACTGGGTGTTTATAATTCTATTTTTATACCTAAAACATACAATATATAATTTTATATATATGATTTTTTTATTTAGCGCTCCCCATATACCCCTTTTTTTCACACATAGTGACACTGCATTAAGTTTAATTGGCCACTGCGCAGTACTGTTTTTTTTTTTTTTGTACTCTGCTCACATACCACCGCAAAGCTTTGGTGTGAACCGGCAAACAGGAATAGTTTGCTGGAATAGTTTCCCAGGGCAGTCCCACCCCCCCTAGTGTAAATGGACCCTTAAACACCTTTTTGCCAGCTAGGTTTTCTTGTTCAACATCAGTAACTGACCTCCCAAATGCTCCTTTGGCTATTAAGACACTAAAATATGGGGGGGGGGGAGCGGTGGCGGTGCAACTCCAACTTAATGACTATTATTTTAAAAACTGAATTCATATAGATGTAATGGTAAGGTGTCCACAAACTTTGTTTCACTGAATTCCTACCTCTATTTCTCTATTTTTCATTGTGTGCTATTCAGCATGGAAGGTTGCACCTTTACTTCACACAAATGGGGACTGGGGAGTATAACAAGGGAGGAACAACAGTTCATAAATAACTTTGCACCCACTCTGTTCCTTCTGTCCATTGCTCTCTTGTTGCTATCTCCAACTCCCAGCCCCACCTGCTCCTGCTGATTCCTTTACGCTCAGCTTTTTCTGACTGGAGCATGCTATCTTCTCTTTTTCCCCTCTGGGAACCATCCACATGGTGCACATGGTGTTGCTGCTATTACTGCTCATCCAAGAGCCAATCACACTGACACTTTCCATCAAAAGGTATCATTATCTCCATTCTTCATCCCATTTATCTGCTCTCTTCCTTTGATCTTTCCACAAGCCATCCCAGCATCATCCAGTCCTGTCTACTGCAACCCATAACCAACAGTTCCCATTCCCTTATGCAGGATCAGCCTTTGGCTCCCGCCATCAGCTCCCAGTTACCCTTCTTCTCCATCAGCTCTAGCTTCCTTGACTTGTAGGGACAGTAAAAAACGTTGTGATTAAAAAACAATTTTTTACATACTGTGTACAACTTTTCAGTAGATTCTGATGTGATTATAGTGTGTGTCTCTGTGTAGTACATCGATTTCCTTATTTTCCATTGAGAGTTCACAGGAATTGTAGATCATCTTACAATTTAGTTATACTGCTGCCTACAGGATGTTGGGACATTGACGAGCATAAAACTTTATGCCAGCCTCCTGTATAACCCACCTCCAACTGTCATGTCACTGGTTTTTGCTAGTGTCCTAGGTGGCAGGATGCACTTTTGCTCAGCCCTGCTGGGAAAAATTCAGTATGTCATTCTTCATACTTTTTCCCCTCTTTAACATACAGTACTCCACTGTCATTTCTTTATCTCCAATTAGGACATATTATGTGCTGCTTGAGCTGTTCTCTGGAGGCTGAGCCATGTGCCTGGATTTGGAAAGCATTTTGTTGCTAACTTACACAATACATTGGAAAGCACCAAAACAGAACCTAGTTCTTGAAGGTCAAATACAGGCTAGCCCCAAAATCTTTGGTCTAACAGAGTCTGGGTACAGCCTATAAGCTATTGCTGAGCATACATCAATCTGGATAACTGCTAGTTATCCTTATACATCCTTATACATACAGTGCATATTTATA
Source organism: Lithobates septentrionalis (assembly GCA_037952835.1). NCBI lineage: Eukaryota > Metazoa > Chordata > Amphibia > Anura > Ranidae > Lithobates > Lithobates septentrionalis. Next base: position 2,326,203 of record JBBDGP010001454.1, on the reverse strand, counting down.
CAGTTCAGAGTAATAGTAAAGTATTTTGCATGGGTGCTCAACTTATGAACCTCCAGTTGTTTGGAACTACAAGCACCATGAGGCATTGCAAGGCTGACAGTTAAACAAGCATGACTCCCAAAGGCAGAAGCATGATGGGACTTTGTAGTTCCTCAACCGCTGGAGGGCCACAGACTGAGCACTCATTATTTAAAGTGTAACAAAGGCCAAAACTTTTTTTTTAGTTTTAGTGGAGAGGGATTATAGCATTTGTCAGCTTTCATTGCTGTCTGTGTCTTTGTTGAGGAGATTTGTTCTCTCTCTCTCTATTTGTCCTGTTTACCATTATCATCGAAAGTAAAAGTAAAAGAAAATCCCAGATTTGGGTTGACATCGAATGCTAAGTGAGAGGAAATCTTCCAATGACACTAGTTCTGGTGACCCTGGTGGCACTGGATGGCTTTTTCCTTCCTTCCTTCCTTCCTTCCTTCCTTCCTTCCTTCCTTCCTTCCTTCCTTCCTTCCTTCCTTCTGTGTTGCTGCTATTATAACATAACAGAGGGTGTCTCCAAGTAACAGGATGCTCTCAATCCTGTGATACTCTCAGTAAGTAGGGGCTTAGTTACAATACCTACCTATGGCCCCAATGTTTTTTCAATGGAGCTAGACCTCTGATACAAGAAGGTTGCCATGAGTCACAAATTTACATCTATCATTATGAAGGCACAAATTACATTGTTTTTTATTTATGTTTGTAGGGGCTGTTATTGTCTATGAAGCGTCAGAAACTTTTATATGTTGTGACTATATGTTGTGCAAAGGAAATCTAAACTTCCACTTTATGGGCCATTCATCCATCTTGGAACTGACAAAAAGGAAGCCGATGGGGCTGAGGAATAAACGTAATAATCGCCATTAAATGCCATCTGAACTAAGCAGGCCTTTAGTATACTAGGAGCTACCCTAATGCACCCTATTTTTTTTAAAGTTAACCATAGTTCTTTTCAACCACTTCATGCACTTAGGCTATATATGAATGGTGGCAGGTTGAAGTGGTTATACCAGGATCATAAAGGAAAAATAAAAAATAAAAAACGAAATGACCAAGGCACACCAAACAGAGTAAACTACAAAAAAGTTTATTAAGCTATACAAAGCTGAACACAGAAAAAAGTGTACACAACCACCCCTAAAAGACAGATATGGTCTAAATACCGGTAAAGGGATCCCACCAATCTATCTGTACCCTCCCTGTAAACAGTATATAATCCCTCATAAAAAAGGCGAGGAAGCCCACAAGTGGGGGAGGATACCATTTATGGTAGAGTCCCATCACTCTCTTTACTGGGAGTTACCTAGATTATAGACTCTACACCTGATATGTGTATATTCTATACACTATCAGGGTGTACTGTCTCCCACTTCCCCTTTCCCTTCCATTTTTTCCCTTAAGTTACCATTTCCTATAAACTGGGATATGGATAGCATGTGTTTATACATGGATTATAATTAATATAGTGAGTGAAGCCTGCAGTGAGGGGGGATCCTATTGCCTCCTTTCAATCTTGTGAGGAAGGCTCTAATCATATTCCCTTCCTCAATACAGATTCCCTAAATCTGGTGTACTGCTCTGCTTTTTTAGACTGTGATTTGATTTTTGTGTTCTTGTTTATGTGGGTATTGATACATTCCCTAATATGGCTTTCCGAATTGATACTGAAATGAAACAAGAAATTAGAGCAGTATTTACTAAGGAGGAACAAAATGTTCCCAAACGTCAAAATGAATTTAGACAACTATTTAGGAAACACAGTAACTTGACTATTAAACATTTAAAGAGAAAATGGAATATTATAGCATTGGAGGCCTATTTAGAAGCACAAATAATACCACGAGGACTAAGGGAACGCATCATACCCGCTGAACACTTGCACAATGATCGATTCCTTAAGATATGAATTGATGAATCTGTGAAACATGGATTACATATGATAGAACTGATCATTCAGGAAGAGAAAGTACAATTACAGGAACTTGAAATCCAGTTACAGGATAGTATTAAGCATTTGGATGAATATCAGGATATAGAAGAATTTGAGAAATGTAATGTAAGACTAAAAAGGGAAGTTGAAGAATTCCAAAAAGAACAAAAAATAGGGAAACAGAAAAAATTCCAAAGAGACACAGTTGACTTCGAAACAGGAAACATACTGGATCTGTTGAGAAAGAGAGGAAGAAGCAGATTCCGCAATAAATCACGTAGACAAAACAGTAGGAATAACAGTCAGGAGGGGGGAAAAACAGTTACTTTTTTAGAGAAAGCACAAAAAACAAAGGAAAATATACCCAGGGGGGACAAACCCAGAAGGAAAAGACGTAGGAGAAAAAGAAAGAGAACCATTACCACCAACATGCAGAAATCATCCAAAATGGGGAACTCTATTTCAAAGGACAACAGGGTGACAACAAGACTCTGGAGAAGCCAAACTTAAATGTTATTATTCTCACTGCTCACTCCTGACCATCTGTCTGTGTTGAGTAAAGGATTGGGGTTCTTCCCATGTAATAAAGGGAACTCCTTTGAAATATACAAAGATATTTGTCTCTTTCTCAGACGGGTCAATTTTAAGCTCATGTTCTTCGGAAAATAAAAATTAACTAAAAAAGCAAATCAAGAACAAACTATCCTGGAGATGGAGGAATCCCAACTAGTTGATTACTTTGAGGGAAATATGTGGATTGATTCCGAGATGTTGGATCCTCCACCTACATCAGGCCTAGCTAATATATCACAGAGGTTCCCTAGTTTCACCAATAACAAATATCTACAGATGTTCCTGGAGGCAACTACAGATGACATACGAACTATTAGATGGGACAAGATAGAACCAACCACTGACAATCTCTCACTCAATGAAAGGAAGGCCCTTCAAGAGCTAAAAACTCTACCTAATTGTATTATAAAACCAAGTGACAAGGGTGGAAATGTAGTTTTATGGTCTGAAAGTGATTATCTGGAGGAAGTCTACAGGCAACTAAATGACAATAGTTGCTATGAGAGATGGCCAGACAATCCCTTCCCTAGACTGGTTGACAAAATCAACTATCGCCTAACCAACGCCCAGGAAGTTGGGTTACTTAACCAGAAAGAATTCTTATTTTTGCAAATTATTCAATATAATATACCAACTTTTTATATCACACCAAAAGTTCACAAACACCTTAAAAAACCGCCTGGGAGACCCATTGTATCGGGGGTAGGTGGACCCCTTGAAAAAGTTGGTAGATATATTGATCAGAGAATTAAACATCTGGTTAGGGAATTACCCTCTTTCGTACAGGATTCTGCTGACATACTACGAAAATTGAATAACATGGAGATTTCTGACGATTGTTTGTTGGTAGGTATAGATGTGGAATCCTTATATTCATCAATTCCCCACTCAGTGGGGATACATGCAGTATCCCAATGGTTGGATACTAGACACCCACTGGCAGGTCCGCATAATGAATTTCTAATAGAATTATTGGAGTTGGTCCTTAACAACAATTATTTCATCTTTGAAGGTAAATTTTACCGACAAAAACGGACAGTAGCAATGGGAACATCCTGTGCTCCATCTTATGAATGTTTACATTTAGGCTGGTGGGAGAAATAAGAGGTCTATCAGCACCCAGCCTTCCTTAAACATGTTGCCCTTTGGGTAAGATTTATTGATGACGTCCTGGTGGGGTGGAGGAGTACTACCTTGGAGTTTGAGACATTTATCAATGAACTCAATAACAACACCAGAAATATCTTTGTCACCTATAAGATTGACAGAGATCAAATTAAATTTTTGGACCTACTGATTCATAAGAAGAATGGTGGAATTGTGACAGGCACATTCAGAAAACCTACAGCCGGGAATACCCTCCTCCACGCCACCAGCCACCACCCCTGGCCCCTAATTAGGGGGATCCCAATGGGTCAGTTCCTGCGGATTTGCAGGAACTGCTCCAACTATAGGGATTTCCAAACGGAAAGCAAGGATTTGACTCTTAGATTTAGAACAAGGGGATACCCCAACTCCATTATCAAACAAGCCAAATTCAAAGCGCAGAGAAAGCGGAGGGAAACCATTTTGGGACTAGAGCAGGATGAGGAAAAAATCAACAGAACCCCACAAGAGAGAATAGGATTGGTGACCACATATGGTACCCACTGTAATCATTTAAAAAACCTACTAGTCAGACATTGACACTTGCTTATGCTTGACAATAAATTAAAAGATATTTTAGGGCCCCGTCCTAATCTGATAGCAAAACGAGCACCTACAATAGGTGATGCATTGGTTCATAGTGAGTACACTCAGAAGAATACAATTAAAAGTCAATCTAGTTTATCGTTCATTCCACAAATGGAAGGCATGCACGCCTGTGGACATTGCTCGGTATGCAAATTCGTTATGAAAACTAACACATATATTCTCATGGGCACGCCAAAAAATGAAATATCTGGGCGTTTACCTTACACCCTCGGTGCCAGCAGTCTTCCAAGAGAATTACGTCCCCTGGCTGGCCTCTCTACGTCGAGATCTCCAACGCTGGCACAAGAATACTTTCTCCTGGTTCGGAAGGAACAGTATTTTAAAGATGGCGGTTTTGCCAAAATTATTATATCTCCTCCAAACATTGCCAATAACGGTCCCAAATCACTTCCTTCGCTCTGTCAGAGGAGAATTTTTGAATTTCTTATGGGGCTACAAAGCAAAAAGACTGTCTCATCATATCCTGTCCTTACCAAAAGACCAGGGCGGCTTGGGGTTCCCAGACCCGTTTAAGTATTACCAGGCGGTTCATCTAACTAGAGCCCTAGATTGGGCCAAGCATGCCTCAGAGAAGGAGTGGGTGGGGGTAGAGCAGGCATTGACACCTCTCCCGCTCCCAACCTTGATGTGGCAGACTTCAGCCTTGCCAGTACCCCTGAAGTCCCACCCTTTGATTGGGACTACGGTGTCGGTGGTAGCAAAAACGGGATGTGTCACATTGGTCTCCCACACTCCCTCACCTTTGTCACCGGTAATTGGCGCTCAGGAGTTCCCATGTAGTCTATCGGGGAGGAGGTTTAGGGAATTTCTGATAATCAACAGATTTAGGTTTCAAGACTTTCATCATGAGGGTCGTTGGCACACCATCGAGGAAATACAAGCAATGCTATCGCCACCATTAGATAGATGGAGAGCAACGCAGATCAGACACTTCCTTACCTCCTCGAAGTTCGTGCCTTCCACTAGTTATTCCTCGTCCGATTTTGAGAGGCTCTACCTGGATCCTACTCCCCTCCGTCATCTATTGTCCTTAATGTATGGGATTCTAGTCGACCCTCAGGACGGCTTTATACCTCAATATTTACGGAAATGGGAGGATGACCTGAGTCGAGCCTTCTCGGAGGAAGAGAGAGAATGAATTTTATACTTTGCACACCGCTCCTCAATTGCGAGCAGGTTCCAGGAGGTTGGGTTTAAGATAATGACTCGCTGGTATAGAGTGCCCAAGCTTCTCCACAAAATCTACCCTTCAGTTCCTTCTTCCTGCTGGCGTTGCCAGCACCCTGACGGATCAATACTGCATATTTTCTGGACATGCCCCCGGGTTCGTCCCTTTTGGGATGACATTAGGCGCATAACTCATAGATTGACAGACATTACATTAGCAGATGATCCGGCTCAATGCCTGCTCCACCTTACTCCGATGTCGAGACGTCGGTATAAGAAGTCCCTCTTAATACACCTTCTAAACGCCGCTAAAATATGCATTCCGCAAAAATGGAAATGCTCAGAACCCCCGTCGATTGGACAGTGGATAGCTGTGGTGAATGAAATTAACCTGATGGAACAATTGACGGCTGCAATACAACGTAAGGAGGAAAAATTTAACAAAACCTGGTATTACTGGCACGATTTCCGATTCTCTCAGGATTACAACACCTTTGTGACCCCCTCAGTAGAGCTACAGTGACGGAGCATGTGGGTTGGGGGGGTTTTTTTTTTTTTGCCAACCCCCTCTACCTCCCCTTACTGTCCTTCTACCCCTTTCTCTCTTTTAAACATGCCTTATCTTATCGGTTCTTTCCTTGTTCAAGTCTTCTTTCCTGTCTTCAGTTTTCGGTACTGTTATGTCCTCTTTATTACTTGAAAAACTTGTGTGGGTGCACCTGACCTGGGGCGAGCATATTGCCTTTTTAATGTACATTGTAGTACTTTATGGTTATTGTGGGTGAGCTGGCGCTATTTTTGGTGCCAGCAGACGTATCACCTTCATATAGTATATTGATGCTGTATTTTTGGTCTATATATCGTTCTGCCTTCAATGTACAAACTGTCAATGTTGGTCTTGTTTTGCCCTACCCGGTGTACTCAATAAAAAAAACTCTTTAAATGAAAAAAAAAAACTAACACATATAGGGATTCCACTGGAAAACAAGAATTCAAGATAAAACCATTTGTGAATTGTTCCACAATGTATGTCGTCTACAAAATTATTTGTCCCTGCAGGAAGATTTATGTAGGGAAAACAATAAAAGAGTTTAGAAAAAGACTGGGCGAACATATCTTCAGCATATGTACTAAGGATGACAAATCCCTTGTAGCAATTCACTTTAGAGACCAAGATGGAGCCAAACCAACGGGTCTCAAATGTATGACTATCCACAAACTTGAGATATCAAATAGGAGAGGAGACTGGGATAAAATGCTATTGCAAAAAGAGGCCAAATTGATCTTTTTATTGAATTCAATGACCCCTAGGGGGTTAAATATAGACATGTCCTTACAGTGCTTTCTTTAGGAATTCATTTAACTACAGCCCCCTCTGATTACTGTACTCTCTGTTTGTCTTTTTGCTTTTCTGACTGTTCTCTGTTTTTAGTTTATGCACTCTATCAATGGTGGCTATACCTCTATTCTCCCAATTAAGGAATAGCTGCGTAGATCAAGAAATTTTATTGATCTATCCTGGATTGTACAACACTATCTGTGTATTGATGGGCACATGTCTACAATAGTGATTACATATATATGTGCCCGTTCGGGCAAATTAAGTGGATGTACAAAGGGAATCGCAGATGGGGGATTAGCTGTACTATTGATACTCTCTAAAAAGTGCATACACATCTTTGATGACACTATATGCATTATTGGTAGTGAAAGTTAAATGGCTCGGTGGGAGGAATGGTTGGCATACATAGGTGATATATCAACATCTAATGTGTAGATCCTATCTGGACACCCCATAATCTTACAATCGTTTGCTTACAATCTAATCGCAGGAGATCGGGGCGTCTATAGTTGCACTTTGCATGCATTGGAATCCATTTGGGTATCGGTGTGTGCTCTATGTGCAGCTGGACGCTCCCCCCCTCTGTGAGGATTGAATATGCATTCACCCATACATTGTAATGGGCGATTTACTTAGACTGGAACTTTTCGACTGGTGAGATACACATGTGTATGATGGATAACACCGCACACACCTGGTGCTCTTCGCTACTAGTGGTTTGGAATGGATAATAGACTGTGAATTATATAGGTAGAATATACATATTTCATACTTTACACATATATCAAAGGGCTTATTCTATAGGATATATGTGTGTGTACAACCCTCTATTTATATATTGATCTTTTGGCCATATGATGTATGTGCTTGTGCTTTCACTTGCAGCATGCTTCTCACATTAGTTGAAATCAATTTATGTGCCGATCTGCGTCTTGAATCGAACAAAGCGAGGCTTTGAACAAGATCGGCGCATGTATGAGGGACCAAAGTAGGTTAAACACACATACATGTATCTGACTCATTCACTTGGATACAAATATATCCTCTTTTTCATACTAATTACTAGGGATGAGCCGAACACCCCACTGTTCGGTTCGCACCAGAACATGCGAACAGGAAAAAAGTTTGTTCGAACACGCGAACACCGTTAAAGTCTATGGGACACGAACATGAATAATCAAAAGTGCTAATTTTAAAGGCTTATATGCAAGTTATTGTCATAAAAAGTGTTTGGGGACCTGGGTCCTGCCCCAGGGGACATGGATCAATGCAAAAAAAAGTTTTAAAAACGGCCGTTTTTTCAGAAGCAGTGATTTTAATAATGCTTAAAGTCAAACAATAAAAGTGTAATATCCCTTTAAATTTCGTAGCTGGGGGGTGTCTATAGTATGCCTGTAAAGGGGTGCATGTTTCCTGTGTTTAGAACAGTCTGACAGCAAAATGACATTTTGAAGGAAAAAACACATTTAAAACTACCCGCGGCTATTGCATTGCCGAAAATACACATAGAAGTTCATTTATAAAAACGGCATGGGAATTCCCCACAGGGCAACCCCGAACCAAAATTAAAAAAAACAAATGACGTGGGGGTCCCCCTAAATTCCATACCAGGCCCTTCAGGTCTGGTATGGATATTAAGGGGAACCCCGGCCAAATTTTTTTAAAAAAATGATGTGGAGTTCCCCCTAAATTCCATACCAGACCCTTCAGGTCTGGTATGGATTTTAAGGGGAACCCCGCGCCCAAAAAAAAAAAAACGGCGTGGGGTCCCCCCAAAAATCCATACCAGACCCTTATCCGAGCACGCAACCTGGCAGGCCGCAGGAAAAGAGGGGGGGATGATAGTGCAGCCCCCCCCTGTACCAGGCCACATGCCCTCAACATTGGGAGGGTGCTTTGGGGTAGCCCCCCAAAACACCTTGTCCCCATGTTGATGAGGACAAGGGCCTCATCCCCACAACCCTGGCCGGTGGTTGTGGGGGTCTGCGGGCAGGGGGCTTATCGGAATCTGGAAGCCCCCTTTAACAAGGGGACCCCCAGATCCCGGCCCCCCCCTGTGTGAAATGGTAAGGGGGTACTTACCCCTACCATTTCACTAAAAAACTGTCAAAAATGTTAAAAATGACAAGAGACAGTTTTTGACAATTCCTTTATTTAAATGCTTCTTCTATCTTCCTTCATCTTCTTCTTCTGGCTCTTCTGGTTCTTCCTCCGGCGTTCTCGTCCAGCATCTCCTCTGCGGCGTCTTCTATCTTCTTCTCCTCAGGCCGCTCCGCACCCATGGCATGGGGGGGGAGGCTCCCGCTCTTCTCTTCTTCTTCTTCTTCTTCTTCATCTCTTCTTCCTTCTTCTCTTCTTCTCTTCTTCATTTTCTTCTCCGGGCTGCTCCGCATCCATGCTGTGGCATGGAGGGAGGCTCCTGCTGTGTGACGACGTCTCTTCGTCTGACGGTTCTTAAATAATAGGGGGCGGGGCCACCCGGTGACCCCGCCCCCCTCTGACGCACGGGACATGACGGGACTTCCCTGTGGCATTCCCCGTGACGTCACAGGGAAGTCCGGTCAAGTCACTGAGACGCCCTCACACAGCGGGAGCCTCCCTCCATGCCACAGCATGGATGCGGAGCGGCCCGGAGAAGAAAATGAAGAAGAGAAGAAGGAAGAAGGAAGAAGAGATGAAGAAGAAGATGAAGAGAAGAGCGGGAGCCTCCCCCCCCATGCCATGGGTGCGGAGCGGCCCGAGGAGAAGAAGATAGAAGACGCCGCAGAGGAGATGCTGGACGAGAACGCCGGAGGAAGAACCAGAAGAGCCAGAAGAACCAGAAGAAGATGAAGGAAGATAGAAGAAGCATTTAAATAAAGGAATTGTCAAAAACTGTCTCTTGTCATTTTTAACATTTTTGACAGTTTTTTAGTGAAATGGTAGGGGTAAGTACCCCCTTACCATTTCACACAGGGGGGGGCCGGGATCTGGGGGTCCCCTTGTTAAAGGGGGCTTCCAGAATCCGATAAGCCCCCCACCCGCAGACCCCCACAACCACTGGCCAGGGTTGTGGGGATGAGGCCCTTGTCCTCATCAACATGGGGACAAGGTGTTTTGGGGGGCTACCCCAAAGCACCCTCCCAATGTTGAGGGCATGTGGCCTGGTACGGTTCAGGAGGGGGGGGCCGCACTATCGTCCCCCCCTCTTTTCCTGCGGCCTGCCAGGTTGCGTGCTCAGATAAGGGTCTGGTATGGATTTTTGGGGGGACCCCACGCTGTGTTTTTTTTTTTTTGGGCGCGGGGTTCCCCTTAAAATCCATACCAGACCTGAAGGGTCTGGTATGGAATTTAGGGGGAACCCCACATCATTTTTTTTTTACATTTTGGCCGGGGTTCCCCTTAATATCCATACCAGACCTGAAGGGCCTTGTATGGAATTTAGGGGGACTCCCACATCATTTTTTTTTTTTGGTTCGGGGTTGCCCTGTGGGGAATTCCCATGCCGTTTTTATCAATGAACTTCTATGTGTATTGTCGGCAATGCAATAGCCGCGGGTAGTTTTAAATGTGTTTTTTCCTTCAAAATGTCATTTTGCTGTCAGACTGTTCTAAACACAGGAAACATGCGCCCCTTTACAGGCATACTATAGACACCCCCAGCTACGAAATTTAAAGGGATATTACACTTTTATTGTTTGACTTTAAGCATTATTAAAATCACTGCTCCTGAAAAAACGGCCGTTTTTAAAACTTTTTTTTGCATTGATCCATGTCCCCTGGGGCAGGACCCAGGTCCCCAAACACTTTTTATGACAATAACTTGCATATAAGCCTTTAAAATTAGCACTTTTGATTTCTCCCATAGACTTTTAAAGGGTATTCCGCGGCATTCGAATTTGCCGCGAACACCCCAAATTGTTCGCTGTTCGGCGAACTTGCGAACAGCCAATGTTCGAGTCGAACATGAGTTCGACTCGAACTCGAAGCTCATCCCTACTAATTACCATGGATCAGACTAGCAGCAGATGTCAAGGAATGGAACACAGCCCTGTTGATCAGCTAAGCAGCCCAGGTGAAGAGGCACTAATGCTTTGCGTTTAAATATGGAGATATTGTAATATCGTCTGGATATACATACCATACAGATCTGCATCCAGGTCGTCTATCTTTGAGGGACATCCATATTCTTCTACCATCAGTGAGTAACCCTGGCCTTTTTACATATACCCTTTTTTGAATTTATGCTTGCTACAATATAAGGAGGACATACAGCTATCAACTGTGTATTGGAATTGTGTCCCTATCTAGCATTCATTCAGCTATTCAGCCGTGAAGACATTTTGTCTTATAATAGACTCTTCAGCATATGGGTATAGTGCATATCTTTTCAATCACTTGTCCCCATTTGTGTGGTTACACACCGTTTTTATATCCAGCGGCAAAAACTATACTGGACACTTGATATATCCCTGTTTCTAATAACACAGGAAGATACTTTTGGATGGACTTACATCTCAGGATACAATTTTCTACCAGGCGGAATCAGGCCCCTTTGTTTCATCCTATATCACAACACTTTATCATCATATATATATTCTTTGTCCTTCCATTGTTTTTTGTTTTTGTCCAACTTGTTCCTATTTTTTACCACCCTTTTTTTACCACCCATTTTTTCCCTTGACTGACTGACTGCAGATACCATGGCTAGCCATTGAACTGTTTGTGTCTGGGAACAGCGTGAATATCTAGTGCATTTGCATTATCACGCTGTCCCTTCAGGAACTGTATGGTTCAGCCTGCCATCTCAGGTAGTAGGGGGTTTCATAGGTGCTTTAGGGGTGCTATGGCTTCTGTAGAGGCCATTGTCCGTGCTATCACAGGGGATGTTGCTCATACTTACATAGTTACATAGTTAGTTAGATAACAACAAAACCTGGGGAATGCCCAGGAAAAAATTCCAAGCCTACTTACCACCAGCTCGCAGACAACCAATTGACCTGTCTAACAGTATGCGTTAAAAACAGGGGCTCAGTCCGCATGCATTTGCAAACGCATGCGTAAGCCACAAAGCCACGTCACGGCACCCTGTAATCTGTGGTCCTAACACTAAAATTTGGGTGTCCCCACAGTGGAGGCACATGCATTCTAATGGATAAGTGAGGGCAGGTGGACTGAAGGGATCCCACCCCTTCTTAAAGGTACAGGACACACCAAACACCCAGCAGGTAGCACAATGGCTGCAAAGGTGCTAGTGCGTTGCTGGTCCAATACACACACCCACGTGATTGCAAAAATCTTGCCACCACCCTCACTTATAGCTGGCTATCGCAGTAAGAGGCATTGGAAGGCCACAAACAGATAACAACAAAACCTGGGGAATGCCCAGGAAAAAATTCCAAGCCTACTTACCACCAGCTCGCAGACAACGAAATTGACCTGTCTAACAGTATGCGTTAAAAACAGGGGTTCAGTCCGCACGCATTTGCAAACGCATGCGTAAGCCACAGATCCACGTCACGGCACCCTGTAATCTGTGGTCCTAACACTAAAATTTGGGTGTCCCCACAGTAAAGGCACATGCATTCTCATGGATAAGTGAGAGCAGGTGGACTGAAGGGAGCCCACCCCTTCTTAAAGGTACAGGACACACCAAACACCCAGCAGGTAGCACAATGGCTGCAAAGGTGCTAGTGCGTTGCTGGACCAATACACACACCCACATGATTGCAAAAATCTTGCCACCACCCTCACTTATAGCTGGCTATCGCAGTAAGAGGCATTGGAAGGCCACAAACAGATTACAACAAAACCTGGGGAATGCCCAGGAAAAAATTCCAAGCCTACTTACCACCAGCTCGCAGACAACCAATTGACCTGTCTAACAGTATGCGTTAAAAACAGGGGTTCAGTCCGCACGCATTTGCAAACGCATGCGTAAGTCACAGAGCCACGTCACGGCACCCTGTAATCTGTGGTCCTAACACTAAAATTTGGTTGTCCCCACAGTGGAGGCACATGCATTCTCATGGATATAGGTTGAAAAAAGACACTAGTTCATCTAGTTCAACCAATAAAAGGGGAAAAAAAATCATACAATCCCATATACACATTCCTATACTCACAGTTGATCCGGAGGAAGACAAAATATATAATATATATAAATATATAATATATATGTATTAAATATAATACATTTTATTCAATAATGTATTTAAATCAAAGACACTGAAATTTACTCAGCCGCAGAATCGCTGTTGTCCCAGTGTCTGATGACAAATTTCCCCACAAATCACTATCTCTCTCAATTCTGCAAATGATTCTAATTTACTATCCCTGTTTTCTAGCTGGACTAAAACCACTTTTGACGTAGAGGGACACTTTTTGGATGCCATGGACATTCTCAAGTTTCCAGGCAGAAAGAACAGTATATATAATATAAAACTGCAGGCAGGGCACTGAACAAAGCACTAGGGACAAAAGGGAGGTGAAATGATTTGATACAGTAAAGTAATCTTACAGATTACAGTGTATTGTGTGTGTTCTATATTTTTCACTTTTTTTAATTTGCCACCGGGCTCCGCCCCCATGCGTCACAATGCTCGCAGGGAATGAGGCCCGGTACAATGATGAATTGGGAGGAGGACACAGCCCTCGGACACAGTGGCAAGCCACCGCAGGATCCTGGGGACTAGGGATGAGCCGAACACCCCCCGGTTCAGTTTGCACCAGAACATGCAAACAGACTAAGGATTTGTGCGAACATGCGAACAACGTTAACGTCAATAGGACATGAATGTGAAAAATCAAAAGTGTTAATTTTAAATGCTTATATGCAAGTTTTTGCCATGAACAGTGTTTGGAGACCCGGGTACTGTCCCAGGGGACATGTATCAATGCAAAAAAAAAGTTTTTAAGACGGATGTTTTTTCAGGAGCAGTGAGTTTAATAATGCTTAAATTGAAACAATAAAAATGAAATAATCCTTTAAATATCATGCCTGGGGGGTCCCCTCAGTCTGCCTGTAAAGGGGCACATAGCTCATATGTTTTACTGTGCCGCAGCAAGATGACATTTCTAAAGGAAAAAAATTCATTTAAAATTGCGGCTGTAATGTATTACCGGATCCTGGCAATATAGATTAAAAAATTGAGGAAAAAATTGGCGTGGGTTCCCCTCCAGTCCATACCAGGCCCTTCGGGTCTGTAATGGATTTTAAGGGGAACTCCACACCAAAATAAAAAAAATGGTGTGGGGTCCCCCCCAAAATCCTATACCAGACCCTTATCCGAGCAAGCAGCCTGACAGGCCAGGAAAGGGGGGGGACGAGCGAGCGCCCCCCCTCCTGAACAATAACAGCGAGCTTGCCCTCAACATAGAGAGGGTCCTTTAAGGCCCCCTCAATGCACCTTGGCCCTATGTTGATGGGGACAAGGGCCTCGTCCCCACAACCCTGGTCATTGGTTGTGGGGGTCTGTGGTCTGGGGGGCTTACTGGAATCTGGAAGCCCCCTTTAACAAGAGGGGCCTCCAGATCCCGCCCCCATCGTACCCATACCCATTCATCAAAAAAAGTGTCAAAATTTAAAAAACCACAATACACAGTTTTTGACAATTCCTTTATTTAAAAAAAAAAAGTGTCCCGTGTTTTCCATCCATCTTCAATCATGCCGCCCCATGGACCCGAAAAAATATATATATAAAAAGAAAATACTCCACCACTGTGGGAGGCTTCCCACCGACTGCTGTCTTTTTGCAGTGACAGCTGTTATATAGGCAAGGGCGGGGCCACCCGCTGATGTAACTGAATGACCCCGCCCCCCTCTGACGGCACATGACATCAGAAGGGGCGGGGTCACTCGGTTACGTCACTGTAACTGTGTATTGGGGTTTATGAGTTATTTAATGTACCATAGTGTGCTGCCATTCCAGGGGTATGCGCAATTCAAAAGTGTGAGGTATCCATTTACTCTGCGTAATGTCCTTTTATATTTTAATAAAAGTTGGTTATTATATTGTGTTTGTGTGCACTTAAATTTATTAAGCTGTATTTTGTCCTGAAAATTTGCATTTGATAAACCGCTGCACAAATATTGTGTGATTAAAAAAAATTGCAACAAGGACCATTGTATTCTCTACAGCCTTTGCTTTCAGAAAATATATACTGTTTGGGGGCTTATAAGTAGTTTTCTAGAAAAAAATGCAGGTTTTTAAATATATCTGAAAAATGCCAGTTGGCCCAGTTTTGAAGTGGTTAATTGTTCTATGAATGCTAGAATATATATATATATATATATATAATGTGTGTGTGTGTGTTCATTATTGCTTTTATAATACGCAGTGTGGTATGTGAAAATAATATGTACATTAAAGTGTATTCACTATGATCAAGTAATTTTTCCTCTTCTCTTCTCTTTTTTTATTCTGAGATTTGAAAAGCGAAAAATCTCATTAGATTTTGGAGTAATTAAATACATTATTTGAACTCACCAAAAGGGAAAGTGTCAGGACTATAATGTTTAATAATAGATCTGGTTGCATGCATCCAGGTTAGCATACTGCTATTTGTAATAGCTAGAATAAATTGAATAGCATACCATTAATCTATATAGTGTGACCACAGGGTGACTTGTATTCAAATAACATTGGGGATCTCTAATTAAGAGGGAGCTTTGCTTAATTTGCTGCTTCAGGCAGTTGCATTAAGAAACAGAAGCGTCTCAGAGGCAGTAAGTACTTTGTAGCTGTTTGAGTTTTCTTAAATCTAGGGTTGTTTAAAGAAAATCTACAGATGTAAAGAAGGCTTTGATTAAATATAAAAATGTCTAAAAATATTAAAAAGTGGTTGGCAACTATATGAAGTATAGCGAATGGCAGATGGGTAACATATACAGACATGGCAAATAGACTGGAAGCTTTACTTGGAAGCTCAACCAATGTCTCCAATTCTCTGTGATTGATGGATTAGTCTAAATACATAATTGTAAATAATTTTGCCATATGTTGTGAGTATTTCATACATTTAAATTGCTTTCACACTGGGGCGTCGGCGGTAAAGCGCCGCTTTACAGGCGCTATTTTTAGCCCAAAAGCGCCTGAAAAACGCCTCGATGTGAAAGGGGTCTAACAAATTTTAAAACCTGATTACTGAACACATATAGATTGTAGCAACCATGAAACATCTAATCATAGGACTGAACATATGAACCTACTCAGTTACTGTATATACTCGAGTATAAGTCGAATTTTTCAGCACATTTTTTTGTGCTGAAAGTGCCCCCCTCGACTTATACTCGAGTCAAGCACTTTTCTGCAGCAAAAAATTTCATTTTCCGAACCAAATTTGGGGCCCCGTATCTCAGGGACACTTGGTGCTAGGAACCCCAAATTTGGTGTGCAAACCCAGTGGAACTGGTACCATAACATATCTAAAGCTGAAGTTCCTAGCCCTAAGTGGCCCTGAGATACAGGGCCCCAAAATCGGTTTGGAAAATGTCATTCTCTGCTGCAGAAAAGTGCTTGACATTTTCTGAACCGAATTTGGGGCCCCATATCTCAGGGACACTTGGTGCTAGAAACCCCAAATTTGGTGTGCAACCCCTCTGCAACTGGTTCCATAACATATCCAAAGCTGGGGTTCCTAGCACCAAGTGGCCCTGAGAGACGGGGCCCCATACCCGGTTCGGAAAATGTCATTCTCTGCTGTAGAAAGTGCTTGACATTTTCTGAACTGATTTTTGGGGCCCTGTATCTCGGGGCCACTTGGTGCTAGAAACCCCAGCTTTGGCAATTTTATGGAGCTAGTTCCACTGGATTTGCACACCAAATTTGGGGTTCTTAGCACTAAGTGGCCCCGAGATACGGGGCCCCAAATTTGGTCAACTGTGTCCATCTGCAGCAATGTCATTTTGGGACCCTTTGGGTTCAGAGACCCCAAATTTTGGCTGCAGCTAGGGGGCATCTAGGAACCCATAACTACCGAGTTTGAAGTTCAGGGGACCTATGGCTGCAAATGGGCACAGTGAGGCATGCAAATGGGCACAGTGATGCTGCAAAGGGGCATTGTTGACCCTCTTTTCTACTTACAGTAGCTGTGCATTTCTCACCCTCGTCTTATACTCGGGTCAATAAGTTTTTCCCATTTTTTTGTGGTAAATTAGGGCCTCGACTTAATCTTTGTATAAGGACTTATTACACTTTACATTTAAATTGGTCACAGAACTCCAAAGCTGATTGCAAAAATATCAAAACAAAAAAAACATTGTTTATGAGATTTGCAATGGTCTATCAGTTCTACTCGTTGGATAATTTTAAATTTCTGAATTTGTGAGGCATATTTAACTGTTCAGAAATTTGTAGCCAGGTAGGTCAAGCTCACTGTCAATATCTGTCTTCTTGTTCAAAGTTTTTAAAGGATTTAAAGAACAGGGTATAAAAAACATACACTGAAAACAGATACATAGTATCCTATGCAGTTATATCAACAGTATAATAAAAGCACCAGTGAAGGCCAAATAGTATTAAATCATTGGCGGTACATAAATTACAAGTTAAAATCCAGGCGTCAGGATAGGCAAAGTATCAAATAAGGGTTCTGACTGTAAGAAAAAAAGGAGTCTAAACAATACAGTATAAGTGATCCGGTGGCTTGACCAGTGGTGTATTTATGGTTTGTTTGGAATTGGAGCAGTGGCACCTATAGAGGAACTGAGGTGCATTGTGGTAGGAAATTAATGGAGACTAGGAATTGAAGCCAGCACCTTGGATCAACAAGGGAGAATCGGGGCTAGGTTGTGGAGACGTCACCAACAGTGACAGAAGATCGTTCTGTAGGGAATAGGTTAAGCGTTAGCTGAGCCTTGGATTTGGGGGTATTTGAAAAGGTAGAAAGAAGGCTAGGGTACGAGCAGGAAGAGGAGGCGCAGGGAAAAGACCCTCGGTGTGGCCTGACCACGAAAATGAGATCAGAGATTGAGGGCAAAGCAGTAAGCTACCATGGCATAAGGGATCTGCTT
Organism: Lithobates septentrionalis; assembly: GCA_037952835.1. Lineage (NCBI taxonomy): Eukaryota > Metazoa > Chordata > Amphibia > Anura > Ranidae > Lithobates > Lithobates septentrionalis. The sequence continues at coordinate 2,308,413 of JBBDGP010001454.1, read as the reverse complement.
TTTTTTTTGTTTTTTTTAATAGCTTCCATTTGTGCGTGGATTAGCGTGCAATTTACACTTTGCTTTGTCTCTGCAACAGTCAAGGATAGATTTCCAAGCCCCTGCTATAGTTTGCTTTGGAGCTGTGAGGAGCTGGATCATAAGTTTGAATTGTTTGTGTCAAGGTGTCAGGCTTTAGGTTGAGGAGGGCCATTGAGAAATCCAGGGATATATGCAAGTCCAACATATTTGAAGCTAGTGTAAATATAGCCTTCCAGAAGTCTTGGACCATTAAGCAGGTCCACCATATGTGCACACATGTACCTGGTACCAGACAGCCACGGAAGCAGTGGGCTGAATAGTTGGGTGTAAACATAGCAATCCTCGATGGGACAAGGTACCATTGGGTAAGCACCTTGTAATTAGTTTCTGCCGCAAGCACATTAGGTGAAGACGCTTTGGTCGCCGACCAGATCTCCAACCATTCTTAACATCTGTCTTCAACTCAAACCTATTATGTTAGTGATGGTATGCACATACCCAACATGGCATTCTTTGAATCTCCGGGTTCTTCTCTCAAGTAACCCAACAGGATAGGTTATCTTTAGTAATCTTAATATCCACATCATTTTCCGTTTTCATAACTGGCAGGTTTGGCTTTGAAGAATTTGTAGAAATGTTCTTATGAACCTCACATACCCTCCACCCCCTCTATTTACTGTCACTGGTTTTGCACAGAAATAGGCTTTAAAATGAGAGTAGTTCTTTCATATCCATGACATTTTTTTAAATGATACTAGCCTACTCTGTCTGTTAAATGCAGCAGCACATATAAATTAAAAATCTTCTTGGCACATATTAAAATACTTCTGATCAAAGTTATCAAATATATAATGTCCGAGTTAAACATTAAAGGTTTAACATTCTTTCCAGAGACAAACGAAAAAACTGCATTTCCTAACTGAACAACAGTACTTTGCCGAAGAAATGCAAGAAACACAGCTGTTGGCTACAATTATAAAGGCACAACAGCCTACACTACTTAGAGGTGCTCAAGGTGACTTTGCCACATCTGCAACTGATATGTTGAATGAATTATGGAAATGTAATCAAATCTTTACAACTCTAAGGTCACCTATGAAATTTCAAGAATGACACACTATTTATTTAAAATACATGGAAACATATTGGTATAAATACTACAGATATTTAATGTTAAATTCCTGTTAGGTTTTTTGCTATCTTCATCCTATTTGGGAAATTTTCCTTAAAATGTCTGACACAACAGAACACAACAGAACATGGGAGGAAACCCTTCCATATTGAGGGAAATCTTCTCTTAAGACAGTTCCCATATTGAAAGATTTTCTACTGTTTTGTTCTGGGGACAACTTGAAACGTTGACTTTTTTTCTCAATTCCTGTCCCAGTGACAATGGTCACCAAAACAAATAGATAAGCTGTATCTCTCTAGCACAAACACAGACAGTAAGAAAAACCTGACATGATTTCTAAAAGCTCACCACCCTGTCCATAGCAAAAACAGTTTTGAATTTGAATACACTTTAATACAACATGTCCACTATTGTATTGGCTCTTGCAAAAAAAGGGGCCGTACTTTCCCTTTCATTCCCAGAGAGAAATTGCCAATCTACATCAAGGTGTTGCTAGATTTTCTTCCTTAAAGTGCACTTTAAACAGGAAGTAGAAAGGCATTTTTTAAACTTCATGCAGAATATTTTTGATAGAGATCAAGCCAAACCCACACCACTACTAAAGGAAGGAAAAGAATGTTGGTACATCCCATCCTTTTGGTATGTACCTGCCTCATAATTCAGAACAAAGCAGGGGTTATTTTTGATTCCAGCACTCAGTACAAAGGTATTTCTCTCAACAACCTGCTCCTTATAGGACTCAACCTAAACAACATCCTCATAGGAGTTCTAATCTGCTTTAGACCAGAACCAGTAACCGTAATGGCCAACATCCAACAAATGTTCCAATGCTCATTGTCAGAGAAGACAAAACAAACCTCATGTTTCTATGGCATAGAGACAATACCATCAGCAATAAGTACATAGATTACCAGATGAAGGTACATGTCTTTGACAACAGTCCGACTCTCATTAATATGTTGGCAATCTTCTATGTGGACAATGGACTCTTTTCCCACAACTGAAGAAGTGAATGGTTGCCTCACCAAAACACAGGAGATGCTTTCTTTAGCAAACCTTACACTTCATAAGATTATATCTAACAGCTGTGAGGTAAACATGTTTTTTTTTCATTCTGATGACTATGCTTCCAGCCTAAAGAACTTTCATTCTGGGGCTTGATATGCCTAATATGCAGTGTAGCCTAGAATTTCTGTGGGACATCAAATAAGACATTCTAAGTTTCTGTAAATCCCTTTACCAAGAGAGGAGCTTTGCGCATGATGATCAGCATTTGTAATCCACTAGGATTTTTAGTCCATATTACCATACAAGGCAAGATGCTACTGAGACAGCGCTCCTATAAAAACGTATACTGGGACACTCCGCTGATTGGCAAGAAACAACAAAAGTAAAACTAGGAGAAATTCTCTAAAATCATTATTGCAGCTTCACTGTCCCCTTGGTTATGCTCCCAGCTCATTTTCAGCTGTCATATCTTTTTTGATGCATCAGTTAGGGCTATAGCTGCGAAAATCTATTTGAAGACCTCTGAAACTAATGGAGGACCATAGTGTAAATTTGTCCTGGGTAAAGCAAAGCTTACCCCACATATGTTGCAAAGGCTTGAGCCTTGTACAGCCATACAAGCAGTGGTCATTTCATATATAATTATATATTGTATAATTTCAAGTCATATACGGTGAAATGGTCATTAAAATAGATTATTTCACATTATTCAAAGAAATTAAGATAGTACTTGGTTATAAAGGTATTTACAACCAAACAAAACAACTTTATGTGTACATCGGCAACAATGAATCATATGTTTGCCTACTAGGTACGCCTACTTCTTGTAGGCATTTTGCATAACCGTCCACTAGTCTCTGGCATCAAATTGCCAGTTTGAAAACCCCCACAATAATTCAATGGGCTTCAAATCAGGGCCAAGTCTAGAATGCACAATTTCTTCATTTTAAACAATTTTTGTTTATAGTGTTGAAAAATCGATTTCTGATCCAACTTTCAAAAGATTCTCATCAAGCCCACGTTGATATGATGCATTATTCATAGTGCTGACTCAGTGTTGACTTAGTTAGCTATAATTTTCTAAAGGGAAATGGGCTGTTTAGTTTGCAAGAGAATTGTCACTTTGCAAGGAATTTTCTCTAACTTAGTTAATGTGGTGAAGCTCTATTGACTTCCATCCTCCAATCATGTGCAAGCAAAAATACAGTTTTCTTTTCTTTGCACGTGATTGGATATTCTCTGTAAAGAAAATAATCTCTGTATTCTCTCTGTCTCTTAAAGCCTGTTATACAGCAGAGTGCTTGTACTGTGTCATTTGGACCCCTGTATCAACTGAAATAGCTGTCTGATCCAGGCTGGCTATACCCTCCCCTCTGCAAACAGACCATGATAATTAATGGTTGCTGAGCTCTGAGATCGTGGTCCGTTTGTGTGCCTCTGTCATTCGCAGCCTGTTATCTGTCGCCTGTGTCCTTCTCCCCTCTCCTCCCTCTCTCCTCTCTGTCTATCTCTGCTCTTACAATGTTCCCGCCCCCCCCCCCCCGGCTCCTGCTGCTCTCATTTCTTCTATTACATGCTCCTAGCCACTCTGCACCATTATAATAATTGTTCCTGTGCCTGTGTAATTTAAAAAAAACTTTACGATTGTACCTGTATGAGCTCCGCTCCTGCCACTCAGCTGATTGTTGGCGGCTCAACGTTCTCTCTCTCCTCTCTCCCCCTCCTTCCCATTTGACGTCAGCAGGAGGGCTTGACCCTCCCCCACTGCAGCTGTGACCCGAAGACAGAAGAAAGAAGAGGAATCAGCTGAGTGGCGGGAGCGGAGCTTATACTGGTACAATCGTGCAGATTTTTTACATTACACAGGCACAGGGACAATTATTATAATGGTGCAGAGAGGATGGGAGCATGTAATAGAAGGGGGTTAACAACCACTTTAGGTTTGCATCCAACATATCTACAGTTACTGTGGCTGAACAACTCTTTCTTTGACTAAGTCCACAGCACATTGTACCAGAAGGCCTCACCTTTGCCTATGTTCTGCTTTCGCAATATTAGCACTGAAAGTGTGATCTCTAGAACTGATCTAGTTGTTGGGAGATTGCTTAACTTAGTCTTAGTAGCTTAGCAGACAGTGATTCAATTCAAATGGCATCTTGCAGATCGTAATAAGTTTTGATTCAAAACTTGTGCAGATCATAACAGCTGAACATAAAAAAAAAAATCATAGTATGTCTAGCTCCAGCAGAATAAATTGCATGTGCTGAATGGAGGCTAAAGTACGGAAAAAAGGGTGGGACTAATTACATAGAGCATTCCCTAGCTACTGGGTGAGGTAGGGACAACATTATTAAAGACAAACAGACAATGCATGTGTAACATGATAACCTATATATTCAAAAGCAAACTGTAGTTTTGCTGTAATGTGTGCGTTTTTGTTTTTTTTTTGTTTTGTTTTTTAGACAGCAAAGTTTTTTTTCTGGCACACATCCAATGCAGATTAAATTGGTGTAATATCTTTCCAATTGTAGATGCATCTTGACACAAACTGTTGCAAGAGTTACCTGCAGATCTCACAGTGGGGTCATTTTCGGCTTCTTTTAACATTAGCTCTGTTGATGATCTTACTTGACCAACCAGTCTTGGACAAATTAGCAATTATTTAAAATAATTTTAACTTAAAGTTAAATATTAGACTTCAGATAATTTGGCAATCTGTTTCCATCTCTTGCTAGATTCATGATCATCCTATACCCTCTTTCTGAGGAACATAGAAAACTCATTTGATTTCGGTATGATGACGCCATACTTATCAATAGCCAAGAAAACACAAAGCCCCAGAAGTCTGAGATTTAGAAGACACGTTTAACCTCTATACTTTCTAAAGAGGTTCTAGACATAGCCACTTAATCTGGAACATGCAAAAATGGAGAAAGGCTAGTGTCATGAAAGTCGGCTAAAACATTGTTTTATTATTACATGTGAACAACAGTCAAAAAGAAAGCCAACATGTCTCAGCCGTCAGGCCTTATTCATGACTAAGGCCCGACAGCCGAAACGCATTGGCTTTCTTTTTGACTGTAGTTCACATGCAATAATAAAACAATGTTTTAGCCGACTTCCATGGCACCAGCCCTTCTGGTTGAGGTTGAGCCTTTCTCCTTTTTTGCATGGAATACATGGAGGTTTACAGAGACTTCACAGGCAGAGTGCTATGTTCTTGAGGCTCACCAGGCATTGCACAGGTGGTAGTAGCTCGGGTGCACCTGTTCCACTTAATCTGGAACACCTAGTTCTAATTTTATAGATTTGAATTGGTAATAAATGTAAGTTTGCACTTACATTTCCATGTGAAAAGTCAGCATTTTTTAAATTTATTGTATATTATGAAAAGAAATACCAGTTGTGTGTGTGTAATTTATTCAAATATACTGCCTTCATCTGTAGGAACTGTTTGAATAAAGAGCTAATTTTTGCCTATTTTAAATATTTTGAAAAAGTCAACAAAGTCCATGTCCTAACATTTTTGTATGACTATATGTATTACTTAACTTAAATAATGACAAAAATGTTGCAGAATATAATAAGGTGCACAATAAGGTGTTTAGTGAAACAGGACTTTTACTGATCCTGTGTGTGATCATTGACTATATTAACAGAATATGTGTATCTGTGGAGTGATCACCAGTGTGATCACATCTATAAAGTGTCTATTTATACACAAAAGAAAGCCCAATAGGACAAAAAAATAGAAATCAGATGTGTAAACCACAAAGAGGATATCTCTGTGGGATTGTATCTATAAGGTGTCTATTTAAACATAAGAAGAAACACAATAAAACATAAATAAAAATCAAGTGTGTAAAACACCAAGAATGTAGATACACATATAGTACGTTCATAGACAAATCTGCGTGTCTGTTTAACGACCCTTAACAGGGAACATACTAGTGCCTAAATCCTGAGTCAATATATGCGACTCTGTAACAATTGAGGTGAAACAACATTCATACCAATAGTGTTGTTACCGCAACTTAAAGTTATGTGCAAAGATAAAGTAAAAGTCCATAGAAAGTCCTCAAGACATATATCTAAAGAGTTGACCAATAAGGCTTCCACTAAAATCCAAAAATGATTCCCGTGTAATCTGATGATCAAACTTGTGATGTAGATAGAGATAGGTGAAAAATATCCTTACCAGAGATGGTGGACTCACCAGCCAGCGGCTTAGGAGTCAAACGGGCTTATGGTAGAGCAGACAATGGTGGATGTAGTACTGTATCCTCGGCAGGTGGTATTTGATCACCTCTGATTTTTATTTTTTGCGCAACTGCAATCAGCATGTGGCCTGGAGCATGACCAAAGAAAAGAAAAAAAACTAGTGATCACTCCACAGATACACATATTCTGTTAATATAGTCAATGATCACACACAGGATCAGTAAAAGTAATCTTTCACTAAACACCTTATTGTGCAAAACTTGGCCCCCAGACTGTCATTTTGGTGGGTCTTGCCCAATAAAGAACAAGTTTTTTTCTAGCGCCACACTTTATTTTCACTATACACTCACAATTCGTCTGATTGTTGTGTTGGCTGCTCCTCACATTTTGGATTGGCGCAATATTATTTTTCATATTATATATATATATATATATATATATATATATATATATATATATATATATATATGTATATGTATACACAGTATCTCACAAAAGTGAGTACACCTCTCACATTTTTGTAAATATTTTATTATATCTTTTCATGCGACAACACTAAAAAATGACACTTTGCTACAATGTAAAGTAGTGAGTGTACAGCTTGAATAACAGTGTAAATTTGCTGTTCCCTCAAAATAACTCAACACACAGCCATTAATGTCTAAACCGCTGGCAACAAAATGAGTACACACCTAAGTGAAAATGTCCAAATTGGGCCCAATTAGGCATTTTAAGCTATAAGAATATTGCCAAGACCCTGAAACTGAGCTGTAGCATGATGGCCAAGACCATACAGCGTTTTAACAGGACAGGTTCCACTCTGAACAGGCCTCACCATGGTCGACCAAAGGAGTTGAGCGCATGTGCTCAGCGTCATATCCAGAGGTTGTCTTTGGTTAATAGACATATGAGTGCTGCCAGCAATGCCGCAGAGGTTGAATGGGTGGGGGGTCAGCATGTCAGTGCTCGCACCATTTGCCGCACACTGCATCAAATTGGTCTGCATGGCTGTCATCCCAGAAGAAAGCCTCTTCTAAAGATGATGCACAATAAAGCCCGCAAACAGTTTGCTGAAGACAAGCAGACTAAGGACATGGATTACTGGAACCATGTCCTGAGGTCTGAGGAGACCAAGATACTTATTTGGTTCAGATGGTGTCAAGCGCGTGTGGCAGGAACCAGGTAAGGAGTACAGACAAGTGTGTGTTGCCTACAGTCAAGCATGGTGGTGGGAGTGTCATGGTCTGGGGCTGCATGAGTGCTGCCGACAGTAGGGAGCTACATTTCATGAGGGAAACATGAATGCCAACATGTACTGTGACATACTGAAGCCGAGCATGATCCCCTCCCTTCAGAGACTGGGCCGCAGGGCAGTATTCCAACATGATAACGATCCCAAACACACCTCTAAGATGACCACTGCCTTGATAAAGAAGCTGAGGGTAAAGGTGATGGACTGGTCAAGCATGTCTCCAGACCTAAACCCTATTGAGTATCTGTGGGGCATCCTCAAATGGAAGGTGGAGAAGCGCAAGGTCTCTAACATCCACCAGCTCTGTGATGTTGTCTCCAGTGGCAACCTGTGAAGCTCTGGTGAACTCCATGAGGGTTAAGGCAGTGCTGGAAAATAATGGTGGCCACACAAAATATTGACATTTTGGGCCTAATTTGAACATTTTCACTTAGGGGTATACTCACTTTTGCTGCCAGCGGTTTAGACATTAATGGCTATGTGTTGAGTTATTTTGATGGGACAGCAAATTTACGCTGTTATACAAGCTGTACACTCACTACTTTACATTGTAGCAAAGTGTGATTTCTTCAGTGCTGTCACATGAATAGATATAACGGAAAATTGAATACTTACCTTTCCATAATTTTCCTTTCCTGGTGCCTACCCATGGCAGCATACCAATGGTTGGTTGCTCCGCCCCCAACCAACCCACAGGACCACTTTAACTCTATAAATAAAAGAGTTGTTCCTCCCCACCATCATTCTTGTAACTAGATCTCAGAAAACTAAGGGTTATTGAAGGGAGGGTGTATGGTGCCATGGGTAGGCACCAGGAAAGGAAAATTACGGAAAGGTAAGTATTCAATTTTCCGTTTTCCTTGTGCCTCCATGGCAGCATACCAATGGTAAATAACTCGCTTACAGGGAGGGTACTGCAATAAGAAATTTAATGAAAAACTACAGCCTTGACATCTGTAAGGTTCTTTCCCCAAATTCCCGGGAAGTAAGAACCGCTGGGTCTACACTATAGTGAGACATGAAAGTGTTGAATGACGACCAACTAGCTGCTCGGCAAATTGTCTCAGGGGAGACCCGCGCCAATGCTGCCCAAGAAGAGGCCATTCCCCGAGTGGAATGCGCGCTGACCGCATCTGGAACTGCCAGACCACTAGCTCGATAGGCCCTTTGCATTAATTTTATTATCCAGCTTGCCAAGGTCGTCTTGGATGCTGCCATTCCCTTTCTAGCGCCTTTTGGGATGACAAACAGTCTTTGATCTTTGCGAAACTGTTGTGTTGAGTTTAAATAGTGTCTCAGGGATCTGGCTACATCTAGCTCATGTAATCTTGAAGACTTTGGATCTTCTCCAAATGCTGGGAGAACCCATTCCTGATTAAGATGATAGAGAGAAGGTACCTTAGGAATGAATTGATGGATGGGTTGCAAAACCACCCTGTCCGGGAAGAAGGTGATGTAAGGTTCCCGTGATCCTAGAGCTTGGATTTCCGATACTCTGCGTGCCAAGGTGATGGCAATTAAGAATACTGCTTTTAAGGAAATGTCCTCTAGGGTGCAATCTTCTGTGGGAGCAAAGGGAGGATTTGATAGGACATCCAGCACAATCGTCAAGTCCCATTTGGGGTATAATGCTTTCCTGGGAGGTCGCAATCTCAGGACTGCCTTCAAAAAGCGTTCGACCAGAGGGTTCAAAGCCCATCGTGTATCTGTCAGGGCTGAGAGAGCCGAGACCTGGACCTTAAGAGTGTTTAGACCTAAACCTAGATCCAAGCCATTCTGTAGGAAGAGAAGCACATTCTGGACCCCAGGGTCCAGGGGATCGAAATGATTAAGCTCTGCCAGTTCTGTAAATTTTCTCCATATTCTGTAATAGGTGGAATTAGTGGAAGACTTCCTTGCCTGTAGAAGTGTTTGAATAACATTATGTGAGCACCCTAAATCATCCAGCCTTTTCCGCTCAATTTCCAGACCCTCAAGTCTAGGATTTCTGGATGCGGGTGAGAGAAGTCGTTTTGAGACAGAAGGTCGTTCAGGTGTGGAAGAGGAAGCGGTCTGCATACAGCCAAGTTGACTAGGAGTGTGAACCACGGTCTCATGGGCCAGTATGGGATTACTGCCAAGACTGTGACTTTCTCCGTCGTCAGGCGTTGAAGAAACCTCAATATCAGAGGAGTCGGAGGAAATGCGTATCCTTTCTGAAAATTCCAAGGTTGGGCTAGAGCGTCTACTCCTGCTGACCCTGGGGACGGGAACCTTGAGAAGAACAGAGGCGTCTTCGCGTTGAGTGGAGAGGCAAATAGGTCGATTTGGGGGTGCCCCATTGTTGGCATATCCAGTTGAAAACCGTGGGATTCAGGGACCACTCGTTGTTGTTGACGAATGATCTTGACAGATGGTCGGCTAACTGGTTCTCGGACCCTGGGATGTATGAGGCCCGCAGGTTGATTAAGTTCCTCTCGGCCCAGGTCAGAATGGGCGTCACTTCGCTGAGTAGAGACCTGCTGTGTGTTCCCCCTGGTTCTGGACATAGGCCACTGCCGCTTTGTTGTCCATCTGTAGGAGTATGGATTTTCCTCTGAGGTAGGTGGCTAAATGTAAGATTGCCATCCATGTCGCCCTTAGTTCCAGTATGTTCGATACTACCACCTCCGAATTGAACTGCCATCTCCCTTGGACTAGTTGACCTTGGAAGTGCGCACCCCAGCCCAACTGACTTGCATCTGACGTAAGAATGGTCCATGAGATGGGCCCTAGGGAACAGTGAATCTGCAGGTTGGATGGTCTCGTCCACCACCAGAGACTGGACTTCATTATGGATGTGACTAATATCCTCTGATCCAGGCGATTCTTCCTCCACTGTGCCAGAAAGCCCAGTTGGAATCCCCACAGATGCCACCTGGCCCACATCACCATGGGTATACAAGAGGAAAGGGAGCCCAGGAGACTCAGACAGTCTGATGCCAACATGGAGTGGCTTGCCAATACTCTCTTTACCTTCCTTATCAGGACAGGAATCTTTTCTAGGGGAAGTGAAACTGCCCTCTCTGGAGTGTTGAAAAGTGCTCCTAGATATGTCATCTTTTGTGTAGGTGTGAGCTGGCTTTTCGAGTAATTGATTAACCACCCGAACTTGCTCAGGGTGTCTAGGACCAGCTGTACATGCATTTCTAGGCTCCTTTTGTGCTGGGATAGAAAGAGGATGTCGTCCAAGTAGTGAAGCACTCAAAACCCTTTTTCTCGAAGAGGAGCCAGGATTGCCACTAGCACCTTGGTAAAGGTTCTGGGAGCTGTTGAGATCCCAAACGGCAGGCATTGAAACTGTAGGTGTAAATCGCCTACTTTGAAACGTAGGAAAGGTTGAAACTGCTGCAGGATAGGTATATGGAGATATGCGTCTTGAAGGTCTATAGAGACCATCCAATCCCCTGGCTGTACTGATAGGATCACTGTATTTAAGGATTCCATTTTGAAATGCTCTGTACGGATGTATCTGTTTAACCTCTTCAGGTCCAACATGGGCCTCCAGCCGCCCGATTTTTTGGGGACCAAAAGGACTGGGGAATAGAACCCTGAGTGTTTTTCCAAGTCCGGAACTGGAACTACTGCTTGCTGCCGGATAAGAATTTGTACATACTGAAGAAGGACCTCTTTCTTCTCTTTGGAGGTTGGTATCTTCGTTGGCTGGAATGAAAAGGGTGGGGGCCGTTTTCTGAATGTCCAGAAATGCCCCTGAATGACAGTGGAGACTGCCCATTGATCTGTACAATTCTCCACCCAAACCTGGGCGAACGCCCTGAGTCGAGCTCCTACTGGAGCAGTTTGGGTGGATAGGGAGTCAAAAGGACTTCTGGCCCTCAACCGTGGATGTTGATGTTTTCGGCTTCCCCGCCTTCAAGAAAGTTGCCTGCGAGCCCTTCCAGCCTCTTCTGTACTCCCTGCCCGGGCGGTACGTTCTGGAGTCTCTTGCTCTCTGCTGACCAGCTGGACGTGACACAAATCTTTTCCTCCTGCTTCTGTCCTGGGGAATTAGACCACTTTTCCCTCCTGTGACTCTGGTAATCGCTGCATCCATTTTGTCGCCGAACAGAGCTTTCCCATTGTATGGTGTGCGACACCACGATTGTTTTGAGGTTGGGTCGGCTGACTATGGTTTTAGCCACAATGCCCTTCTGGCAGTGATGGAATACAGCATAGCTCTGGAGGAACACTTGAGGACATCAATGGCGGCCTCTGCCATGAAATCTGAGGCCAGCTTCAGCTCATCTAGTGCTTTGATGATCTCATTAGACCCCACCCCCTGTCTGAGGGCTGTCTCAATATTGTCTGACCATACTCTAGTAGCCCGAGAGATTGAAGTCAGGACTACTGCTGGCTTACATGCCCCTCCTGCAGCTTGATAAGATTTTTTTAGATCTGAATCGATCCTTCGATCAAGTACATCCCTGAAAGAGACCGCATCCTCTAGAGGCAGTGTTGTATTCCTGGCTAATCTCATAATTGAAGCATCTACCCTTGGAAGCGAATCAAAAAGCTGGGCATCTGCTTCAGCAAGTGGGTATAATTTGAGAAAACGATTGTAAGCTAAGGGTCTTTTATCCACCTTCTGCCATTCATCTGTCACAACTTCCTTTATTTCTTCCATTAAGGGGAAGGTTGATAATTTTTTCTTCAGGTGTGGAAAATATTTCTTTGCTTTAGATGGAGGCTCTGGATCTTCCTCCCATTGGATTGCGTCCTTTACCGTATTGATAATGGGTTCCACTAGAGCAAAATCAAAGGCTGAAGCATTCTCTTCTCCCACATCCGAATCGCTTTCAGAAATAACCTCTGTGTCTGGCTGTGGATTGGGCGTATTCACTGCTGCTTCATCTGCAGGTGGGGTTGCTTTATCTTGGGATAAGGCTAACTCCCGGATAGAGTCTTTGATCATTCTTTTTATTGATTCCATTGACTCGAGTTTCTCTCTCTCTTTGTCTCCTGTAGTTTCCAGGAGGCATTGACCACATACCAATTTATCAGGGAGGGCTTGTTTGCCACACACCCAGCATGCTTTCTCTCCTGGATACACAGGTCTGTGCTGGGAGTCCTGTTTACTAGAGGTATGTCGGGATGATCTGTTCCCACTGCGGGAAGTATGGGCCGAGGACGAATGAGAATGACCCGAGCTCCTATGGTCCTTTGATCTTCTATCCGTAGAATCTCTATGGGATGATCTGCAGGAAGATCCGTGATGCGGGCTAAGACAAAAAATAGAAACAAAGACAAGGGTGTTTCAATCAGCCCGGGGTGCTCTTTTCTCTTGATAAAAAAACTTACCTGAAAGTTGCAGCCCTTACCTAGTGGTATGTTGAGGATCTTTTTGATGTGGCATTATAGTACTAGGGACAGCTGAAAAGGAATGATTAACATTTAATATAAAAGTAGTTAAAAACAAAAAGGATTTTGCAGAGGAGGGAAGAACAACAAATTTTTTTTTTATATATATATACATATATGTATACATATAAATATATATATATATATATATATATATATATATATATATATATATATATATATATATATATATATATATATTCCCATTCCTCCCTGGTACCTTGGCTGGGCTCCATAGCACAGAGTCAAAAAAGGATAAAGGAGCTGGAGAGGACACCTCATAGATGCTTCCTCTAAGGCAGCTGCTCCTCTACTGACAGTAAGCTCTCTTATATACTAGAGAGCGGTCTGGGAGTCCCAAGATGGCCGCCGTCGGCTTCACAGTGCTACTGAGCATGCACCGTGACATCACGCCAAGGCCCCGCCCTGCACACTCAGAGGAGAGCTACACAGGCACATGAGGCATGCTGTGGAGGTATAAAATCATACAATACAGCGCTCGCAAATATATGTAATCAATAATCTCAAAAAGAATATTTTTGTGAAAACCAAAAAGAAAAACTTTGTTGCAGCTGCAGAGTGAAAGTACTGTACTTTAGAAATATATAAACCAAGTGAACTGCACTGGCAGCTAAATGTGAACAAAATGTATAAACAAAAACCACAAAACACCGCAAGTGATAATAGAGTGGCACGTTATAATAAATATGGATGTGTCAGAGAACTGGACCTGCAGCCCGCGCAGCTAAGCCAGAGTGCGCTGGACTGCACTACCAGAGCTCCAAGACCCTCCACACAAATTAAATCAATTGGTGTGTATAAAAAATGACAAATAAAACAGCAGGAGCATGGGAAGATGCACTATCCAAATAGAAAACCTACACTACAATATGTTGATTTGGACAGATGCATCTATCAAACATCAGAAATAGCAGTTTAGCATACCACTAATATAAATAAATATATAAATAAATATATAAATAAAATATGGCGTATCAATTATGCAAAAATGAAATACTAAGGAGCGATCCACTCTGCAAGTTCCAGATAGCACAAAGAAATCATGAAACGTCAGCTACAATATGTGAGAAAACGAGGCTAATGATAAAAACTCCTTCATAGGGCAAACAATGAACAGGCTTCCAACTTTTTCATCTTTTCCAACAAACAGGGCCAGTGGTGTAGCGATGTAAAAGATTGCTCGTGAAACCCCAGAAGCACACGTTCCACCGAAGGAGAGAAGAGAGGTATATAGCATAAAACCTTAAAATACCAAAGGTCACCTGCGCATAAATGCGCTACTCACGGGACCGGTAAGGAAAGCAGGCATTCAGATATTTTGGTCGGTTCGCCGCTCTTAGGCGTGCGTTCCACCGCCAGGAAGTGATGTCACTGGTAACAAATCAGACGAACGTGGACAGGATGTTGCGTCGACGCGTTTCGCCCCTCCCCCAGGGCGTTATCAAAGACTTTGATAACGCCCTGGGGGAGGGGCGAAACGCGTCGACGCAACATCCTGTCCACGTTCGTCTGATTTGTTACCAGTGACATCACTTCCTGGCGGTGGAACGCACGCCTAAGAGCGGCGAACCGACCGAAATATCTGAATGCCTGCTTTCCTTACCGGTCCCGTGAGTAGCGCATTTATGCGCAGGTGACCTTTGGTATTTTAAGGTTTTATGCTATATACCTTTCTTCTCTCCTTCGGTGGAACGTGTGCTTCTGGGGTTTCACGAGCAATCTTTTACATCGCTACACCACTGGCCCTGTTTGTTGGAAAAGATGAAAAAGTTGGAAGCCTGTTCATTGTTTGCCCTATGAAGGAGTTTTTATCATTAGCCTCGTTTTCTCACATATTGTAGCTGACGTTTCATGATTTCTTTGTGCTATCTGGAACTTGCAGAGTGGATCGCTCCTTAGTATTTCATTTTTGCATAATTGATACGCCATATTTTATTTATATATTTATTTATATATTTATTTATATTAGTGGTATGCTAAACTGCTATTTCTGATGTTTGATAGATGCATCTGTCCAAATCAACATATTGTAGTGTAGGTTTTCTATTTGGATAGTGCATCTTCCCATGCTCCTGCTGTTTTATTTGTCATTTTTTATACACACCAATTGATTTAATTTGTGTGGAGGGTCTTGGAGCTCTGGTAGTGCAGTCCAGCGCACTCTGGCTTAGCTGCGCGGGCTGCAGGTCCAGTTCTCTGACACATCCATATTTATTATAACGTGCCACTCTATTATCACTTGCGGTGTTCTGTGGTTTTTGTTTATACATTTTGTTCACATTTAGATGCTGTGGAGGTAGGCAAAAACCTCATAGCGTTTTTGTAAAAAGCACAAGCATTTAAGCATTCAGGGTTTTAGTATGCTGAACAAGGGAATATATAGGAGAGAAAAACTGGCTCCTGTTAACCCACCAGCCCCAAAAAGATCCACAGAAAAACGGGCTCCCATACTTATCTGGCGCTTTTAGCAGCCCAAGCAATGGGACTCCATACTGCAGGAGAGCATGAACCTGCAATGGTCACACCATAAAGCGGTGAGGTAGGGATGAGCGCTTGATCCTGTAGGAACGAGGACAGAGAAAAGAATGACGGTGGGGAGGAACAACTCTTTTATTTATAGAGTTAAAGTGGACCTGTGGGTTGGTCGGGGGCGGAGCAACCAACCATTGATATGCTGCCTTAGAGGCACCAGGAAAATAAAATATTTACAAAAATGTGAGGGGTGTATTCACTGAGATACTGTATGTATGTATGTATATATATATATATATATATATATATATATATATATATATATATATATATATATATATATATATATATATATATATATATATATATATATATATATATATATATATATATATATATATATAAATAATGTTTTACCTGAATCTAGATACCTGCTAAAAGCAAAATTATAACAAACACTTCCCTCTTTTTCAGATGTGGTTTACCTTGATAATGTTGGCACAGCACTTTTTCCCGAAAGCCTTCTTCAAAAATTCATGGCTGATTTGTCTGAAAATGTTTATGGTTAGTATAAGTACTTTTTCTCTAATAATAAAGATATGTGAACATTTGTCTAAAAAAACTTTTCAGTAGTGTGAAGAAATGGGACTATAACTGCAGTTTTTCTGTAGTATTTCCTTTAATGAGCAGTGATTAATGTAAGTGTAACTTGCTGCTGAGCTATAATGGCTTTTTAGACATTAGTGTGTGGAGTTATATGGTTACATTTTAGAACATCTGCCTTTTAATTGAAAAGATTTTACACTGTGAATACCAAGTTATGCAGGCTTGTAACCTCTAAGTAGTTGTAAGAAGTGTCCTTTAAAATGTGAATATATCCCTTTTATAAAATGTCAAATTTTGGTAAGTGTATTCACAAAATACACTAAATACCATATTTAATAAACCTTAAGTCAAAGTGAGGGGTTTTTAATATGTACCCCTTACACGAAGCTGGAAGGACATGTTTTTATCATGTGCCAATCATTTTAGAATTTATAAATATTGCAGTGATATAAATCTATGCTTTATATTGCTTTATGCGCAATAAAAAAAAAAAGCAACATTTTTTTTTTTTTGCAGTTTTATGGAATATTAAATGTTATGAAAATTCTGTATGTTGTTACTTGGTTTTGTTGTCTGTTTATAAAAAGGTATTTTCATAAAACGAACGTGCATAAATATGCCTAGATAACTGTGATTGTAAACATTCTGGGAAATTAAAAAATCTTTGGAAGATCTCGATTTATTGCAATTGGTTATGTTGTTGTGTTTCTTGCTCCATATTTTATACTAAATACAGTTGCTGGAATAAATGACTCTGTATGCGGTTGTTCTATAAAAATGAAGATCTGGATGCAGAGTTAGCCACATATAGAAAACAATACCTTCACACTACCCACTTTCCTAGCCAAGCCAGGCAGCTTAGGCTAGGAGTTTGGCAATTTTGCAAGTGATGAGTAGGCCCTGGACAGGTTTACCTTCAAAAGTGAACTTATACTTTGAAGGGAAACGTAATTGTTTTGGGTCAATTGTATTGATTTTTTTCTAGTTACCGTAATGCTTTTTAGACTTTTTTTTTCTATTTACGTAAAAGTTTTTTTTTAATTTAAATATTTACTACAGGATTTGCCCACGACAGGGCTGTCATGCAGCATTTTGTAAAAAGAGAGCAAAGCAAAACCAGTTGTCTTTCTCCCTCATTAAAAGTTGAGAAGAGCAGAGATTGGAGTTTATTCACTCCTTCGGTTGTAAGTTTCAGCTTGAGTTATTGAGCTGTATAAACATCTTATATTTTTAGTATAGCAGCTATACTTAGACAGACAAACCTGTACAAAAGGAGCCCACCTGCTGGCTGTAAATGTAAAGTGAAACATGTTAATGCAATATTTAAGGCAGCACTTCAGTGATTTTTTTTTCAACTTTCCATCTATTAAATCTTCTGCCCTGATTATTTTAACTTTGGATAGTAAAACATTTTTTTTCTGCCAGTAAATACCTTATACAGCTCACTTCCTGTTTCTTGTCTGGTCATTAGCCTAGGCTTATGACATTATGCACAGCTCTCTCTCTCTCACTCTCGTGAGAGTTTGCCAGAAAAGGAAGAGGGGATGAGTCATAAGAAGACCAATGAAAGCTGCAGAGCTGGAGGTGTGTCTGTAAATCCAGGAAGTGAACATGCAGCAGCTTTAGCTGCAAACAGTTAAAATGTATGCAGCCAGACTTAGTGAAGGGAGATTTATGCAGCATATTTGGCAAGTACAGAATC
Source organism: Lithobates septentrionalis (assembly GCA_037952835.1). Taxonomy (NCBI): domain Eukaryota; kingdom Metazoa; phylum Chordata; class Amphibia; order Anura; family Ranidae; genus Lithobates; species Lithobates septentrionalis. Next base: position 2,290,602 of record JBBDGP010001454.1, on the reverse strand, counting down.
ACAGTATATATAAAATAAAATGCAAAGTGGTTGGAGGGAAGCTTCAGAATGGCAAAGATGTTTTTATTACAAATTATGTGAGCAGACTGCAGTTCCTCTTTAACCACTTCAGCCCCGGAAGATTAGGCTGCTCAATGACCAGTACCAGCACTTTTTACAATTTGGCACTGTGCTGATTTAACTGGTAATTGCGTGGTCATGCAATGTTGTACCCAAATTAAATTTGTGTCCTTTTTTTCCCACAAATAGAGCTCTCTTTTGATGGTATTTGTTTACCTCTGCGATTTTTATTTTTTGCGATATAAACGGAAAAACCCCGAAAATGTTGAAAAAAAATGATATTTTCTACTTTTTTGTTATAAGAGAAATCCAATAAACTCAATTTTAGTCATACATTTAGGCCAAAATGTATTCAGACATGTCTTTGGTAAAAAAAAGTCAATAAGCGTATATTTTATTGGTTTGCGCAAAAGTTATAGCATCTACAAACTATGGTACATTTTCTGGAATTTACGTAGCTTTTAGTTTATGACTGCCTATCTCATTTCTTGAGGTGCTAAAATGGCAGGGCAGTACACCCACCCCCCCAAATGACCCCATTTTGGAAAGTAGACACCCCAAGGAAATTGCTGAGAGGCTTGTTGAGCCCATTGAATATTTTATTTTTTGTCACAAGTGATTGAAAAATGACAAAAAAAAAAATTACACAAAGTTGTCACTAAATGATATATTGCTCACACATGCCTTGGTTATATGTGGAATTACACCCCAAAATACGTTCTGCTGCCTCTCCTGAGTATGGTGATGCCATGTGTGTGAGACTTTTTGGGAGCCTAGCCAAAAACCAAGCACCGCCTTCAGGATTTCTAAGGGCACAAATTTTTGATTTCACTCCTCACTACCTGTGAAAATTATAAGTGTGAATATCGCGCTGTCATGAAAATGTGAGCAGCTAGCACAAACAAGTGATCTAAACCTGTAAGTAAAATTGTGTAAAGGGAGGTGCAGCGCTAAGAAGTGAAGTGGGTACTGAATGACATTAGTTCATATCATACAATGAATGATATATGTTAGTACATAGATTCAATAGGTATGCAATATCATTATGGTAGGCATACTATGTGATATACATTGTGTCCACAACACTCAGAAAATATTTTGTGACACACTAATGGCTAGTGTTATAAAAATGAGTCCGTAAAGATGTCCTAAAAATATATATATAACACCAGGAGGTGTAGAGAAGTAATATAGTGTTGATAGAAGATCGACCCCCGTTATTTAGAGGGGGGCTTACCGGAATGATTGGACACAGATGGGTATACACCCACTGTGTCAATCAGGCTTGTAAAGGTGAGGATCCTTGAAGATATCTATTGTGAAAGGCACTTATCAAGGTGACCCGGATGCTTGTAAGAAGTATATATGGCAAGGAGGACAAATCCAATCAGATATCCAAAGTATATGTGGGAAAAATGTGAGAGCACATAGCGTAATACTGCATAAAAAGCTTAAAGCATATTTATTGAAGGTAAAAAACTCAAATTTATGAAGAATAAAACGCGTCCGTCCCGACGCGTTTCCTCCTACCGGACATCATCTGGGGTACTTCACCACTGTATACACTGCCCTTTATATATAATAAATGACCCCCCTGGTAAAGCATGGCTCCAACTAGCAGCGTCGTTAGAAAGGAAGACTTCCGGGTGTATGTAAAACGGCGCTGACCGCGTGCGTTGCACGCCTCACTTGGGTAGATGTATTGGAACGCATGGATGTGCAGCGTCATGGCAACATCCCGCGTTCCAAGCCTCGCTCTGAAGGCGCACGTCTGAATCTTTCAATGTGGGCTAGCGGCGTGACGTTAAACAAAACAGCATCGTGACGTCACAACGCTGTCTTTCAAAGCTCGCTATGGATGGAGGATGGATGGAACGCACAAGGGAGGAAATAGAAGTTTACAACATAACGCTAATTATGTGTATCAACACAAAGGGTCTTACTAAAACCTGTATATATGAAAAGGAATGATAACGTCACATAACAAAGGATGGGCGTATATTGGAAATAAAATAAATAAGTCTCGCCCATTCATACAGATATGTGACAAGGACTTGTACATTCAAACGTTTCTTATAGTCTGACCAAGGAATGTATATTTTGGTATACCTCGGTATAAAAATACCTATAAAGAAGTATTTAAAAGTATTAATCAAACATGTAAAGAGAGAATTTTTTTTTTTTTTAAATTAAAATTTTAAAAAATTTAAAAAAAAGAAAAAACGATAAGGAGCCACGTTCTCACATAGGGGTCTGGGATAACAGAGACCAATTGTATAGATGGCAAATACACACTATAGAATAATTTTATATACATTATAGATAGTAGATATTATCTAGACAAGGTAATAAGGTTTTGTAGTCGTAGGGGAGGGGGGGGCAGACAAGAGAAGGCATACTAGTTTAGGATTGATTAATGAAGGCATTAATGTCCCACTGGACATTAAGTCCCAATGGCCTGTGGGACTGGAGTTCATATATCCAGTAAGTTTCTAATTGTGACACACCATGGGTTAGAGCCCCTCCACGCCAAGGAGGGACGTATCTGTCGATGATGAGAAATTGTGAGCCGGAAGGATCTCGGTTGTGGTACTATCTATAGTGTCTGGGGACAGTGTGTTTGGTGTCTCCCCCTATGATTTTTGCTACATGTTCACCAACCCGGGTGGAAAATGTCCTAGTGGTACGGCCCACATAGTGTTTCCCACACGGGCAGGTGATAAGGTATACAACGTACCTTGTTGCACATGTGCAAAACATTTTAATTGGGTAGATTTTGTTGGTTACATTTGATCGAAATTCCAACGTCTTGTATCTACCACTGATGTTATATTGACACACAGTACACTTTTTGCATGGAAAATATCCTACCAATTCATGAAAAAAAGGTGGGACGTCTAGGGGGATCAATTATATTAGGAGCAACCTTGTTCTGTATTGAGGGAGCCCCTCTATAAATGACCTTGGGTCTTTCAGGTAGAATATTACCCAGGACACAATCGCTTCTCAGTACCTCCCAATGACGTTCTATGATGGTTTTAATGTCTCTATGTTGGATCGAAAAAGAAGTCGTCATTTGTAAGTGTCATTAGGTGAATGAGAGGTTTTAGGGGTCAGTAATGATCTCCTATCTATTTGTATGGCATGTTGTATTTCTGATTCAAGAATGACTGGATCATACCCTTTATCCAAGAACTTTTGCTTCAAAGACAGTGCCTGTACTTGGAACATATCGATGGTAGTGCAATTCCTCCTTAGCCTTAGGAATTGGCTACGGGGAACTGATTTCAGCCAGGACTTATGGTGGCAACTATCAACGGGTATGAAACTGTTGCGATCAGTTGTCTTGAAATGGGTTTTGAAACTAAACTGTCGAGAGCTAATCTCTATATCCAAATCCAAAAAGTGTACCTTGGTTGAGCTATACTCTACAGTCAAGGAAATTCCCCTATCATTGCTGTTAAGCACTGAAAAGAATTATTCGAGAGATTCCGGGGGGCCATCCCATAGGAGGAGGATGTCGTCTATGTATCTGGCCCAAAAGACCAAGCAAGGTCTGTGCTCAGAATAGACGACATCCTCCTCCCACTTGGCCATAAAAAGATTTGCAAGACTGGGTGCAAATTTAGCCCCCATTGCTACGCCTTTGTGTTGTAAATAAAACTTATTGTTGAACCAAAAATAATTGTATGTTGTGGCAAACTCCAATAGTTCAATGATATAGTGTCTTTGGGTATCGGTGAGTGATGGGTCTCTGTTTAAAAAGTGTGTAACTGCTTCAATACCCAAATTTTGTGGATTGCACGTATAAAGTGATGCCACATCTGCAGTGGCCAGTAAATAATCTCCTTTTAAAGGAATACCCTCCAACCGTCTAATAGTGTCTGTAGTGTCTTTTAAATAGGATGGAGTTTTTTTAACTAATGGCTGTAAATAAAAATCAACATAACGGCCAATGCGTTATGTTACTGAGTTTATACCACTTACTATAGGTCTCCCTGGTGGATGCAGGGGGTCCTTATGGATTTTTGGTAAGTGATAAATAATTGGAATTCTAGGTGCCGTGGGTATTAAATAGGCCTTCTCTTTTTTGTTAAGTATTTGTCTGTCGAATCCCTTCTTGACCAGTGTAGCTAGATCTTTCTTGTACCAATTTGTGGGGTTCGAGGGTATTTCTGTATATGTATCCTGATCGTTTAGGATCCTGTGCATTTCTAGAATGTAATCGGATTTATCTATTACAATAATTCCACCCCCCTTGTCCGCGGGGCGGACAATCAAGTCTTTCTGGTCACATAATAATTTAAAACCTTTCCTGTTCATAGAGTAATTTTGACATTTCTTAATAGGTAAATTGGCTAAATCCTTAAGTATTAAAATCTTGAAAATAGTGACTGCAGGGGCAGTAGGTACAGGGGGACTGAACAAAGAAGGGTTCGCTAGACCCGAATGCACTGTTCCTGAAGTCACGGCCCTATCCATAGGGGGGGCTGTATTTGAAGTAAGATATCGCTGAATATTAATTTTCCTGATAAACTTGTGGATATCGATAAACGTGTTGAACTTGTCCAGTTTTGCGGGGAGGGGGGCAAACTTGAGGCCCTTATCAAGAATGGCCAACTCATCTTTAGTTAGTTGTTTTGTACTCAAATTGAATACTCCTTGGCCTATTGAACTCTTTTTCTTTTTCCACTGGATTCTCCTCCCCCCTCTGGAGCCTCTCTTGGATCTATGGACCTTTGGGGTCCTGATCTGGCCTGATGAAAATCCTTATAATAAGGGTCATGATTATAGTGATCTTGGCCATAATGGGTTCCAGTGTATTCATCTTGATAATCATCATGATTGTCATAGAGGGGGGCGAACCTATTATAGGTGTTGATAGGGGGGCGGTTGTAATAAGAGTCACGACCATATGGTGTATCTTGATAATTAGACCTCCGAGGTGAATCTAAATATGCTCTATTCCCCTGTTCATAAGGTTGCTCCTAATATAATTGATCCCCCTAGACGTCCCACCTTTTTTCATGAATTGGTAGGATATTTTCCATGCAAAAAGTGTACTGTGTGTCAATATAACATCAGTGGTAGATACAAGACGTTGGAATTTCGATCAAATGTAATAAACAGAATCTTCCCGATTAAAATGTTTTGCACATGTGCAACAAGGTACGTTGTATACCTTATCACCTGCCCGTGTGGGAAACACTATGTGGGCCGTACCACTAGGACATTTTCCAACCGGGTTGGTGAACATGTAGCAAAAATCATAGGGGGAGACACCAAACACACTGTACCCAGACACTATAGACAGTACCACAATCGAGATCCTTCCGGCTCACAATTTCTCATCATCGACAGATACGTCCCTCCTTGGCGTGGAGGGGCTCTAACCTGTGGTGTGTCACAATAAGGGACTTACTGGATATATGAACTCCAGTCTCACACGCCATTGGGACTTTATGTCGAGTGGGACATTAACGCCTTCATTAATCGATCCTAAACTAATATGCCTTCTCTTGTCTGTCCCCCCCTCCCCTACGACTACAAAACCTTATTACCTTGTCTAGATAATATCTACTATCTATAATGTATATAAAATTATTTTATAGTGTGTATTTGCCATCTATACAATTGGTCTCTGTTATCCCAGACCCCTATGTGAGACCGTGGCTCCTTATCGTTTTTCCTTTTTTTAATTTTTTTAATTTAAAAAAAAAAAATTTTCTCTCTTTACATGTTTGATTAATACTTTTAAATACTTCTTTATAGGTATTTTATACCGAGGTATACCAACATATACATTCCTTGGTCAGACTATAAGAAACAGAGTTTGAATGTACAAGTCCATGTCACATATCTGTATGAATGGGCGAGACTTATTTATTTTATTTCCAATATACGCCCATCCTTTGTTATGTGACGTTATCATTCCTTTTCATATATACAGGTTTTAGTAAGACCCTTTGTGTTGATACACATAATTAGCGTTATGTTGTAAACTTCTATTTCCTCCCTTGTGCGTTCCATCCATCCTCCATCCATAGCGAGGTTTGAAAGACAGCGCCGTGACGTCACAACGCTGTTTTGTTTAACGTCATGCCGCTAGCCCACATTGATAGATTCGGACGTGCGCCTTCAGAGCGAGGCTTGGAACGCGGGATGTTGCCATGACGCTGCACATCCATGCGTTCCAATACATCTACCCAAGCGAAGCGTGCAACGCACGCGCTCAGCGCCATTTTACATACACCCGGAAGTCGTTCCTTTCTAACGATGCTGTCGATTGGAGCCACGCTTTAACATGGGGGTCATTTATTATATATAAAGGGCAGTGTATACAGTGGTGAAGTACCCCAGATGATGTCCGGTAGGACGAAACGCGTCGGGACAGATTGCTGACACCACTGACACTGCCATACCATCTAAGTACTTAGCAATGTTTTTATTCTTCATAAATGTGAGTTTTTTGCCTTCAATAAATATGCTTTAAGCTTTTTATGCAGTATGACGCTATGTGCTCTCACATTTTTTCCACATATCTGATTGGATTTGTCCTCCTTGCCATATATACTTCTTACAAGCATCCGGGTCACCTTGATAAGTGCCTTTCACAATAGATATCTTCAAGGATCCTCACCTTTTACAAGCCTGATTGACACAGTGGGTGTATACCCATCTGTGTCCAATCGTTCCGGTAAGCCTCCCTCTAAGAAACTGTGGTGGATCTTCTCTCAACACTATATTACTTCTCTACACTTCCTGGTGTTATATATATATTTTTAGGATTTCTTTACGGACTCATTTTTAGAACACTAACCATTAGTGTGTCACAAAATATTTTCTGAGTGTTATGGACACAATGTATATCACATAGTATGCCTACCATCATGATATTGCATACCTATTGAATCTATGTACTAACATATATCATTCATTGTATGATATGAAGTAATGTCATTCAGTACCCACTTCACTTCTTAGCGCTGCACCTCCCTTTACCCTCCTCACTACCTATCACAATTTCGAAGGCCATAAAATGCCCAGATAGCACAACCCCCCCCCCCCCCTCACCCCAAATGATCCCATTTTGGAAAGTAGACACCCCAAGCTATTTGCTGAGATGCATGTGGAGTCCATGGAATATTTTATATTCTGCCACAAGTTGCGGGAAAATGACAAACTTTTTTTTTTTTTTGCACAGCCGTGTACAGGACCCCGAAAACCAATCACCGCCTTCAGGCTTTCTAAGGGCGTAAAATGGTGATTTTACTCCTCACTACCTATCACAGTTACGGAGGCCCTGAAATGCAATCAGCTGTGAACATCTACCTATTACCTTCAATCTGCTATAAATAGCTCTTCACTGTTTTCCCTACTCTACACTTGATAAAGGAGCGCGCATGTGCCGTACAGACCCTGTGCATGCTCAGAAACGCATTGTGTTTTTTCTCCTCACTGACAACATTGCCAGCGGCTTCCTGGGCTGCCGCTCCATCCTCCCGCAGAGACAGGCTGTGTACCGCCCTGGCCTCCCCGCCAGACTGCGTCATGTTTGGAGGCATCCCTGGGGAATCACTGACTGTTCCCTTCCCCCTCTTCCATCAGGAATCACATCTGTCTGTTCTATATAGGGCTCCTAAATGTAAGTTGATACTTTGTTTTTATATTGGTGAATAAATGATTTTACTTAGTGGCGCTCCTCTCTCTCTTTTTTACCTGAAATGTCCAAATAGCACAACCCCCCCCCCACACAAATGACCCCATTTTGGAAAGTAGACACCCCAAGGTATTTTCTAAGAGGCATGGTGAGTATTTTGCAGCTCTCGTTTGTTTTTGAAAATTAAGAAAGAAAAGAAAAATGTATTTTTTCTTTTTTAAATTTTCAAAACTTTGTGACAAAAAGCGAGGTCTGCAAAATACTCAACATGCCTCTCAGCAAATAGCTTGAGGTGTCTACTCTCCAAAATGGGGTCATTAACACCCTTAGAAAGCCTGAAGGCGGTGTTTGGTTTTCAGGGTCCTGTACATGGTTAGGCTCCCAAAAAGTCTCACACATGTGGTATCCCCGTACTCAGGAGAAGCAACAGAATGTATTTTGGGGTGTAATTACACATATGCCTATGGCATGTTTGAGCAATATATCATTTAGTGACAACTTTCTGTAAAAAAAAAAAAAAAAAATTCTTTTTCCTGAAACTTGTGGCAAAATATAAAATATTCCATAGACTCAACATGCCTCTCAGCACATAGCTCGAAGTGTCTTCTTTCCAAAATGGGGTCATTGGGGGGGGGGGGGGGGGGTTGTGCTATCTTGACATTTCATGGCCTCCAAAACTGTCATAGGTAGTGAGGTAGTGAAATCACCATTTTATGCTCTTAGAAAGCCTGAAGGCGGTGCTTGGTTTTCGGGGTCCTGTACAGAGCTAGGCTCCCAAAAAGTCTCACACATTTGGTATCCCCATACTCAGGAGAAGCAGCAGAATGTATTTTGGGGTGTAATTTCACATATGCCCGTGGCATGTTTGAGCAATATATCATTTAGTTACGACTTTGTGCAAAAAAAAAAAAAAACAAAACAACTTGTGGCAAAATATAAAATATTCCATGGACTCAACATGCCTATCAGCAAATAGTTTGGGATGTCTACATTCCAAAAAGGGGTCATTTGGGGGAGGTTTGGAACTGCCCTGGCATTTTATGCACAACATTTAGAAGCTTATCGTCACACATCACCCACTCTTCTAACCACTTGAAGACAAAGCCCTTTCTGACACTTTTTGTTTACATGAAAAAAAAATCTTTTTTTGCAAGAAAATTACTTTGAACCCCCAAACATTATATATATTTTTTTAAAGCAAATGCCCTTCAGATTAAAATGGTGGGTGTTGCAATTTTTTTTCACACAGTATTTGTGCAGTGATTTTTCAAATGCAATTTTTTGGGAAAAAACACACTTTTTTAATTTTAATGCACTAAAACACACTATATTGCCCAAATGTTTGATGAAATAAAAAATATGATCTTATGCTGAGTACATGGATACCAAACACGACATTCTTTAAAATTGCATACAAACGTGCAGCGGTGACAAACACATACATTTTTAAAAGCCTTTAAAAGCCTTTACAGGTTACCACTTTAGATTTACAGAGGAGGTCTACTGCTAAAATTACTGCCCTCGATCTGACCTTCGCGGTGATACCTCACATGCATGGTGCAATTGCTGTTTACATATAACACCAGACCGACACTTGCGTTCGCCTTTGCGCGTAAGCACAGGGGGACAGGGGTTTTGCTTTTTTATTTTATTTTTAAACTGTTCCTTTCATTTTTTTTTATTTTAGTAATTTTTATTGTTATCTCAGGGAATATAAATATCCCCTATGATAGCAATAGTTAGTGACAGGTACTCTTTTTAAAAAAAATTGGGGTCTATTAGACCCTAGATCTCTCCTCTGCCCTCAAAGCATCTGACCACACCAAGATCGTGTGATAAAATGCTTTTCCAATTTCCCAATGGCGCTGTTTATATCCAGCGAAACAGTCATGAAATACTAATAGCTTCCGGTTTCTTAGACCATAAAGATGATTGGAGCCATTCTGGTCTCTGATCAGCTCTTTGGTCAGCTGGTGGAACCACCGACTGCATTCTCGGGTTCCCTGTTGGGACAGGAGAGCCTGAGAAAACCATGGAAGATGGTGGGGGGGACGTTCCCTCCCACTGCTTGTAAAAGCAGTCTAGAGGCTAATTAGCAGCTAGGATTGCTTTTACATGAAAGGTGACCGCTGACTGAAAAGAATGATACCAAGATGATACCTAAACCTGCAGGCATCATTCTGGTATAACCACTCAAATTCCAGCAACATACCAGTACGTCGCTGGTCCTTGTTGTGCATATATTGTTCAGCCTGTGGGCTGAACAAAAAAAAAGAGATTGATTGGTGGGTATGCCCACCATTAGAATACCGTCCTTCATCCACCTGCTCCTAATGATGGGCTAACATGGGCCATTTTTTTTAACTGTAGTGGTGAAATTACCTCCTACAGCGCTGGAGTCGCTGATTTACGTGTTGTGGGAGCAAACACCGTTGCTGTCAAGATAAAAAAAAATCAGTGATGCAGCTGAATGGCGTACCTGCTAAGCAAATGATTGTTAACAATAAAACAAAGTAACATTACAGTATAACAGTAAGACATACCATACCCGCAAAGCAAATACAATAAAACATAGTAAAAATAAAACATTTTTTAAAGCAATCTGTGCCTAGAAAAATATATGCAGAAGCATGGGGGCAATACGCCCCTAATGTTAGGACCAAATCACTCCTCCACCCCTGCCCCCATGCTTCGGCATATATGCTCTTTTTCTTAACTGTGGTGGTAAAGTCAGTTAAAGACAGCGCTTTCCAAATAAGGGTGACACCCTTATTTGGAAAGTCCCACACAATCTTACCAGCGCTCCCTTTGTAGTCTGGGCAGTTCTCCGGCTCTACGTGACTATATTTTCCCTCATAAATCATAAAACTATATGTATAGCCTGTTGCCCTGTCACAGAGCTTATACATCTTGACCCCATATTTGGCACGCTTGCTTGGAAGATACTGTTTGATAGACAAGTGGCCAGAAAACTTAATCAGGGACTCATCAACATAGACAACTTGATTGGGAGTAAACAAGGTTGCAAACTGTTGGTTGAAGTGGTTTACAAGGGGCCGAATTTTGTAGAGCCGATCAAATCCAGGGTCACCCCGAGGACGACAGAGTTTGTTATCATTGAAGTGCATGAACTGCAAGATCTGCTCGTATTGTGTCCTGGTCATGGAGGCAGAGAACACGGGCATACGATGAATTGGGTCAGTGTACCAATATGACCGCAACTCACTCTTTTTAGTTATGCCCATGAGGAGGGATAGGCCCAGGAAGGTCTTAAATTTGGAGATTGTAATAAGTATCCAATCTCTGGCAAGGGTCAACTGGGGATTAGTGGTGAGTAATTGACCAGCATACAAATTGCTCTGGTCCACAATAGATCTATAGAGATCTTCCGTGAAAAACAGCAAATAAAAATGAAGTGACGTAAAATCAATTGTTTCCACCTGAATTCCGGGTTGGCCAGTGAATGGGGGAAGTACGGGTGCTGCAGAAGTGGTGGGCTCCCAATTAGGATTAGCAAATGCAGCAGGAAGGGCACTATGGGCTTGATGGGCCTGTGTTTGTCTTCTTCTTGGTGGCTGTGGGACACTACTCGTGCTAGCCACCTCACCAGCTTGAACTGCACTTATGGAACTCTCCACATCACCAAGTGTTACTGCAGTGCTGGATGTACGACCAGGATGTACTAAGCTGCTGGTGCTTGCCAGTTCATCAGAAGGATGAGCGGCACTAGTACTGGCTCTCTGCTCCATAAGAGAGCCCTGCGGTTCTTGCACTGTCTATTATATCTAGGCCAGATATATTGATGACATCCTTATCATTTGGGATGGAACTGATCAGGAATTGCATCTCTTTCTTGACCACCAACAAAGCCAACAAAGCCTTTGAAATACAAAGCATCCTACAGAAAAACAGGAGTATTCCGAAGCACGATCCAGTGCTAAGTAAGCACCTTTCGGATGGACCGAATATAGTGTACAGAAAACCACGAGACTTGAGAGGTCTTGTAGCTCCTAGTATGGTGAGGGAGCCCTCAAATAGGTCCACCAATGCATGGTCAACCATCTTTGACCAAAAAGGTAGCTACAAATGTAGCGTCAGGAACTGTGGCACATGTCAATACATGTGGCACAGAAAAAAGACAGTCACTGGCAAAGACGGTAGGATTCACCGTCTGAAGCAGTTCATCAACTGTGGGAAGGACTACGTGGTATACGGCATCATTTGCCCATGTGGACGCCTTTATGTTGGCTGCACCTCTCATCCTATGAGAGTGCGTATTGGCAAACATAAATGCGACATCACGAACACACGGGTCAAATATCCGGTCCCTCTGCACTCTCAGGAAGTCCATCATGGTGATCCATCAGGCATGAGAGTGTTTGGGATCGAGTCTATTGGAGGCGGCCTTGATAGGGGCAGAAGACACCAAAGGCTTTGCAAACGCGAAGCTTATTGGATCTTTACCCTCGGGAGTATGACCCCCAGGGGATTGAATGAGGACCCTGTGGTTCACAAAATTACGTGACTCTGCAGTGCCCATCTATGGTGCTCCCATGTGTCATTGTCTCCTCCCCCCCCCCTTTTCTCTATCTTGCCTTTTTTGTCTCTGGAATCAGTTCGGCTTTGCTTGTTGCATTTAATTAGGTTTTTAGTTCAATCAGTGTATCATGTATATTTCACATTTTTTAGTGATTTAATTTATTTTTAATTCTCTACTAATATTTATTTTTATAATATTATTGTGTTACCATCAGTGACATATTCTGTATCTATAAAATATAGGTATCTTTTTGTTAGTGATAAGTTTGTCACTCTACATATGCTGCGCACAGTAACGGGGGAAGGACCACCTGTATTCCCCCCCCCCTTTTTTATCTAATGTATGTCTCTCTTTCCCTGGTTTCCCCCCCCCCCTCCCCCGTTGTGGGGTACAGTATGACTATCATATGCATAGCACTATTTAGTAGTCATTATTCAAGTTACTGTTCTGTGCCACATGTGTCCACTCCTTCCTTTTTTAAAAACAGTGAAAAAATAAATAAAATTAAGTAAAATAAATAAGAAAAAATTGATCCGTGATCGGGGGTTAAACCTTTTTTTAGGTAATATACGGCGGGTACCCTGACGTTATAAAAAGACACTAATACAGTGATCACTGGTGACGGGGTGATCAAGGGGTTAAACCTTTATTAGGGATTTGATTTTTGTCACTAATAACACCAGTACAGTGATCAAAAAAAAATATGAACACTGCACTGGGTGACACAGTGACAGGATGTGACTGGTGTCAGTGTAGTGTTGGTGCACTTACTCTCAGATGCCTTCTCTCCTCTCTCTGGAACGGAAAAGAGTTCCATGAGGAGAGATGACATCACTTCCCCTGCTGTGTTTACACTTACGCATGCAGGGGAAGGATTTCATTCGCCAGGACCGATCACCAGGTCCAGGACAGAAACCATTGGCCTGGGCCTAGAGAGTGATCGGTTCTGAAGCGAATCCTATCGTTGAGGTCGCCTAGGGGGCACGGGTGCGCACGCGATCTATAGCTACGACGCTTCGCCTAGCCTGTGGCGGCTGGTCCGGAACTGGCTAATTTCATTAATCTGTCTAAAAAAAAAAAAAAAGTTCCAGCTTTTTTTTCAATTTGTTAAATTAGATACTCCTAATCCTGTGCAATCTTACACTCTCCCAGGATGCACACATCACCTGTAAAATAAACTTTCTCTTGGACAGGTAACAAAAAAGCCTTTACATACTTAGGCATAAAGCTACCAGTAAACCTTTTAAACCTGTTCATACTGCACCACCAGAAGATCCTCTTCCAACTTCAAACAGATTGAGAAAATCGCCCAGCTCTATGTTGAAGACATGTGGCCTGGTGTGGTTTAGGAGGGGGGGCGCTCGCACACACCCCCCTTTCCTGACCTGCCAGGTTGCGTGCTCGGATGAGGGTCTGGTATGGATGATGGGGGTCCCCACACCGTTTAAAAAAAAAAAAAAATTATGTGAGGTTCTCCTTAACCACTTAAGGACTAGCCTCGTTTTGGAATTTAGGTGTTTACGTGTTTAAAACAGGTTTTTTTTGCTAGAAAATTACTTAAAACTCCCAAACATTATATATTGTTTTTTTTCTAACACTCTAGAGAATAAAATGGTGGTCATTGCAATACTTTTTTTCACACCGTATTTGCGCAGCGGTCTTATAAGCGAAATTCTTTTTGAAAAAATTCACTTTTTTGAATAAAAAAATAAGACAACAGTAAAGTTAGTCCATTTTTTTTATATTGTGAAACATAATGTTATGCTGAGTAAATTGATACCCAACATGTCACGCTTCAAAATTGCGCCCGCTCGTGGAATGGGTCAAACTTTTACCCTCAAATTTCCATAGGCGACGTTTGAAAAATGCTACAGGTTGCATGTTTTACGTTACAGAGGAGGTCTAGTGCTAGAATTGTTGCTCTTGCTCTACCGATTGCGGCGATACCTCACATTCACCTTCGCTTCTACGCGCAAACTCGTCAGGACGGGGCGCGTTAAAAAAAAATTTTTTCTTATTTATTTTTACTTAATTTTATTTATTTTTTCACTGTTTTTTTAAAAAAAATGGGTCACTTTTATTCCTATTACAAGGAATGTAAACATCCTTTGTAATAGAAAAAAGCATGACAGGTCCTCTTAAATATGAGATCTGGTGTCAAAAAGTCCTCAGATCTCATATTTGGACTAAAATGCAAAAAAAAAAAAATGACAACAGAAAAATGTGCCTTTAAGACGTATGGGCGGAAGTGACTTTTGACGTCGCTTCCGCCCTCTTATGGTATGGAGACGGGTGGGGGCCATCTTCCCCTCACTCATCTCCATACACAGACACGGAAAGGTCCCGATCGCCTCCGCTGCTACCGACGGCTCTGGTAAGCGGCGTAGGGCGCGGGAGAGCGATGGGAGGGGGTGGCACTTCTCCCGTCGTGATAACGGTGATCTTGCGGCGAATCCGCTGCAGAGACCACCATTATCGTAAACAGAACCGCCGGTTCTAAAGATAGATACCTCGGTTGTGGCAGCAGCTGCTGCCGTTACTGAGATATCCATCTTCCAACTGCCAACGTATATCTACATGAGCCGGTCGGTAAGTGGTTAAAATCCATACCAGACCCCCACACTGTTTTGTTCTTTATTTTATTTTTTTAAATAGCCAGACGCCGGCAATTGCAACTGCGAGCCAATTTACATATGATTTTCAGCAGTGTGTTCTATACATGCTACAGATGCACCACTTTACAGGCAGACTAAGGGGACCCCCCAGGCACTATAGTTTAAGGATTTTTTCATTTTTATTGTTGCACTTTAAGCATAATTAAAATCACTGCTCCTGAAAAAACTATTGCTTTTAAAAAATGTTTTTGCATTGATACATCTCACCCAAGGCAGTACCCCGGACCCCCATATCCCTTTTATGGCCAATTACTTGCATATAAGCCTTGAAAATGGGTACTTTTGATTTTTCATGTTCGGCTCTCATAGACTTCAATGGAGTTCGCTGTTCAGGGCAGAACTTTTCCCCTGTTCCGGAGTTATGCTGCAAACCAAACGGGGGTGGGGGGGTTCAGCCCATCTCTATTTAACACTATTGGGTGAACACTGTAAGAGTAAAAATTATTTTTGCCACCTACAGTTGCAACATTTTTAAATGTATAATGCATTTATATACCTTTTTCTTCTACTGATTTTTATTTTTCTCTTTTTCAAGGCAATCCTCATAGCAACAATTTAAGCAGTAGACTTACCCATGATACAATTGAACATGTTCGTTACAGGTAAGATCGTTTAGAGAAAACTTTTAGTCTGGATGGGTACGATGCATGTATTTTTTTCTTTCTTTTGCCTCTGTTTATAGAGCGAGCCCTCGGCTCAACATTCCATGGTTTCTGTCTATGTGCACCTAGCCATGGGGTTGGGTGCTCCTGTAACTTAAATTCCTATCCTATGGCATGAATCTTAATTTTCTTGACCAATAATTTTCCTTTTTATAGTTCTAAATATTGCGAGGCGTTGAACTCGCCTTTCTTGTTTTGTACATGAATATTCTGCATTGTAACTACCAAATTACAAACATTAATAAAACCTTGTGTAAAAGAGAACATTTTTGGTTCTCAGATCTACTCAGAAAATGTCCAATATAGCTAGAACTGTAATTAACAGTATAAAAACTGTACTTTGTGGTTTGGCGGCATTTCTTTACTGCAATATTACAGTAGCTTGCAGTTACACAACACATTTTTCATAACCTTCAAAAAGAATGTCAAGAGGGTTAATTTTTAACTGTCATGTGGAAAAGAAAAAACATCATTTAGGAAAAGTAGTTCAGGTAACTCATGGTGAAGATTACTAAAGGGACAGTTTATCTAAAAGTGATAACTTATTTGGTTTTGAGTAGATGTTTGCAGGTTGACTAACCCATGGTATTGTTAACACAATACCGGTATTTGCTCATCTTTGTACCAAGGCTCTGCCAGTTTCCTTGATCTTACTCTTTTTCTTGTGCTTTTTTTTTTTTTTGATTAACCACTACAGAAAATATCAAAGTCTTGGTTCTCCATATAGCAAAATGGGCCAGAGCTAGGAAATCTATTGGAAAGATCTTAAAGTCTCTGGTGCAAAGTCCTAGTCAGTGGGTTATTCAGCTACCATTATGCACCTATAGCTGGAATAATCATTTGTTTTTAGTCTTTAAGAAGACCGTACATTTTTGGCTTTGTTTCTCGGTTGTTTCTGAATACAAATTGAAAAATGACTGTGCAATTATACATACATATTTTTAAAATAAGAGTTTAATTATATAAGCGAATTACATAATACTTCACAACAAGGTGTAACATAGAAATAGACACAGATTCAATTGTACCTAAACTCTTTTTATTGTTCAAACCTGCGTGTCTTGAATGAATGAAGCTTGGTGGCTCATTTGCCAAGATATACATTTGCAGATTCGTTGCAGAGGAATAGAATCCAAAAGCAGATGTGCATTCTTCCACAGTTTTAAAATGCCATTGTAGGTTACATAATTTGGTACTCTGAGAGTTTTTAGGCAAGGATGGCAGCAATTGCTGATCTAAAGAAATGTTCACACCTGTGTAAATGGCAACATTTGTCCCACACCGTTTAGCAATTATGGAAACAGATTTTTTTAAGCTTAGTATCTTTCCGAAAATGGAAAAACAAACAAACTTAAAGTGTTATTAAACTAATTACCCTGCATTCACTATATCTGGTCTCCCACAGTGCACAGAACATGGAAATGCAATCTTTTGGTGAATAGAAATGGCTAAATACCTTTTCTCATCAGCAGTATATAGGAGTCTTGTGTCTTCTATCAGTTCCTGGTTATAACTTGTAAGAAGGGTTTTCATACTGCACTGAGCTGTCCTGTCAGGATCCAGAACCCCTGACCCTCTGTCTAGACAGTGCTGATTGGCCCTGTGCTGATTGCATGCTCCCAAGGGAAAAAAAAACTCTCTGGGAATAGACACCAAACTGAGCATGTGCATCCTAACTCCAAAGGCCTGACTACTATCCAGATTCCTGTTCTAGAGTCCTTGGAAGAAGAGGGGAATCTGTGCATACACGATCAAACAGCCGTTTTACACAATGCAGAGCATTAACCCCTTAGGTTCCGCAGAAAGTATAACAAGCATGCTTTACTGCATGTACAGACTGATTTTACTGTTGTAGGTTTAGTAACACTTTAAGCCGGGCATAGACGGTTTTAATCTCAGCCGGTTGAGCAGAAACTATCTGAGATTCGAACCATGTATGAGCAGGCTGAGTGTACCCAAGTTGATTGATCAACTTGGGTACAACCAGCCTGGATTTTACATGCGATTATTGCCAACCGCTGTTATAGCCCCTAGCAGTAATCACTGTGTTCTCTCGGCTCCAGAGAGAACACAATGACTCCAGATGAGGGATTCCCCTGTCAACACTGTGTTGATGGGGGAATCAAGTAATTTTATTTACTGTAACCCGTGGTTGCAGGAAAGAAAATTGCTCCGTCTATGGTCAGCCTTACTGTGAACAGTTTATTTTGGGGAGATTTGTTGTTGAAAGGGTTTACAACTCTTTCTATGTTAGGTCAGTGTTCTACCTTCCCACATGCTAAAATGTACATTATGGAGAATTAACTAAAGATGTCTATAACATTTTTTTTTAAATAGAAGACCTTTACAATAAAATTATAACAGTCCAAATTCTTTTGTTTATCAAATTTAGATTTTCAGTAAAGAATACATAAATTTGTGCGCACAAATATAATATAATCTCCCAAATGTCTACTCTATGCAAAAAATAAACTGCTATGTCAATATAATTAATATACTTAAGTTAAAAAGCGCATTTGCGAAACATGAACATGCGAGGCAAATCAATTTGGTGAGTGTACACCTTATGGAGAAGTGGTGGCACATCAAACAGGAGGTGTGGTGTGAAGATTGCATGATATAATAGAAGATATTTACAGAAGCACAAATTTGGAGATTATTTAAATTGGACTTTTATTTGGTCTTTTGCATGGACATTTTTTATTGTAATTAATTTCACTTCACATTCAACACTGGATGCCCCTTTTATAATGTGGGGCGGCACAGTGGTATAGTGGATAGCACTTTCACCTAGCAGTAAGAGGGGTTGCTGGTTTGAATCCCAACCACGACACTACCTGCCTGGAGTTAGCATGTTCTCCCTGTGCCTGCATGGGTTTCCTCCGGGTACTCCGGCTTCCTCCCACACTCCAAAGACATGCTGGTAGGTTAATTGGATCCTGTCTAAATTGTGCCTAGTATGTATGAATGCGAGTTAGGGACCTTAGATTGTAAGCTCCTTGAGGGTTAGGGACTGATGTGAATGCATAATGTATATGTAAAGCGCTGCATAAATTGACAGCGCTATATAAGTAACTGAAATAAAATAAAATAAAAAATAAAATAATTTATATATTGGTGCAGTTTAATTTTCATTTTAATTTTTATTTATAATTTTTTTTTGTTTTATTGGATTTTTTCTGTTTGGTTTAGAAAACCGCTATTTACCTGATTTAATATGGTGAATTTAAGAACCCGCCAACACTGCACACTTACCCACTTAGCATGGCACAGGGAATGTGCATTGTTAACCCCCAGAATACACATAGCAGTCAGTAAGAAATATGTAGTGACAGTCAGGGAGCAGTACATAGTGGTAGGGCAGTCAGGGAACAGTATGTAGTGGTGTGGCAGTCAGCGAGCAGTACGTAGTGGTAGGGCAGTCAGGGAGCAGTATGTAGTGGTGTGGCAGTCAGGGAGCAGTGGGTAGTGGTGGAGCAGTCAGTGAACAGTACAGTGAGCAGTACATAGTGGCAGGATAGTGAGCAGTACATATTAGCAGGGCAGTCAGTGAGCATTACATAGTGGCAAGGTAGTCTGTGAGCAGTATGTAGTGGGGGCAGTCAATGAGCAGTTTGTAGTCAATACAGTGCGCATTTTGAAGTGGGGGCAGTGTTTAGTATGTAGTGGGGCAGTATGTAATGGGGGCAATCAGTGAGCAGTATGAAGTGGGAGCAGTCAGCGTGCAGTATGTAGTGGGGGCACTGGGTTGAAAAGGTCTAGGTTTCCAATCAAGCAATCATGCATTAATCTACAGGACAAAAGACACTAAACACAATTGCAGTCCTCAAGCAAGGTCGGTCAACAATAATGAACACTCACATGAATAGAAGATTCTTACTCCACCATGGCCCGGACGGTGCTGTGCTGTAATGTAGAGCTATATACTCCCTGATAATAGTGGCCACTCAAGCAGGGGGTGATGGTGGTAAAAAAAAAAAAAAGAGGTCATCCCAACATGCAGGATTAAAGAGGGCAAGCTGCATAAGAGTGCTGGTGTATCCCTCACCAGATGACTGGTGCATGGACTGATAACAGGAACTGGCGTCACCGGTGATGTCACTGCTAAATATCATGGTTGCTTCTGAATGGAGATAAGCATTCAATGGTCTCCAGGTCAATGTTTTTCGAGGCGATGGCCTCTTTCTCAAGTCTTATGCCTCGTACACACGGTCGGACTTTCCGACGGAAAATGTGTGATAGGACCTTGTTGTCGGAAATTCCGACCGTGTGTAGGCTCCATCATACATTTTCCATCGGATTTTCCGACACACAAAGTTTGAAGGCAGGCTATAAAATTTTCCGACAACAAAATTTGTTGTCGGAATTTCCGATTGTGTGTACACAAATCCGATGCACAAAGTGCCACGCATGCTCAGAATAAATAAAGAGATGAAACTATTGGCTACTGCCCCGTTTATAGTCCCGACGTACGTGTTTTACGTCACCGCGTTCAATGATCGGATTTTCCGACAACTTTGTGTGACCGTGTGTATGCAAGACAAGTTTGAGCCAACATCCGTCGGAAAAAATCCTAGGATTTTGTTGTCGGAATGTCCGATCAATGTCCGACCGTGTGTACGGGGCATTAGACTGGAGACCAAAAAAGGGCATTTAAATAGCCTTGGGCTTTATAGAGGGGAGGAACTGGCTGGAGAAAGAAAAATTAAAAAGCCGCCCACCACACCACAACACTACTGGTGCAACTTTTAAAGAAATATATGTGCTGTCATTTATATACAGGCTTGTACTTCTGAAAATAAAAAATACATTAAAAATTATACATTGAAAATGTAATCAAAAGTGAATAAATGATGAACACAAACTAGATGAAAACAAAATTCACAATGAAAAGCTGATCAAACAATACTCACATAAAAGTAGATAAGTATGGATAATAAAATGTATAAGCATGTACAGAATCTTACAAAAGTGAGTAAACCCCTCACATTTTTGTAAAATATTTTATTATATCTTTTCATGTGACAACACTTAAGAATTGACACTTTGCTTAATGTAAAGTAGTGAGTGTACAGCTTGTATAACAGTGTAAAATTGCTGTCCCCTCAAAATAACTCAACACGCCATTAATGTATAAACTGCTGGCAACAAAAGTGCATACACCCCTAAATGAAAATGTCCAAATTGGGCCCAAAGTGTCAATATTTAGTGTGGTCACCATTTTTTTCCAGCACTGTCTTAACCCTCTTGGGCATGGAGTTCACCAGAGCTTCACAGGTTGCCACTGGAGTCCTCTTCCACTCCTCCATGACGACATCACGGAGCTATTGGATGTTGGAGATCTTGCGCTGCTCCACCTTCCATTTGAGGATGTCCCACAGATGCTCAATAGGGCTTGGCCAGTCCATCACATTTACCTTCAGCTTCTTTAGCAAGGCAGAGGTTGTCCTGGAGGTGTGTTTGGGGTCATTATCATGTTGAAATACTGCCCTGCGGCCCACTCTCCGAAGGGGGGGGAATCATGCTCGGCTTCAGTATGTCACAGTACATGTTGGCATTTATTGTTCAGTCAATGACTTGTAGCTCCCCAGTTCCAGCAGCACTCATGCAGCCCCAGACCATGACACTCCCACCACCATGCTTGACTGTAAGAGACATATTTGTCTTTGTACTCCTCACCTGGTTGCTGCCACACACGCTTGACACCATCTTGACCGATAAGGTTATCTTGGTCTCATCAGGTTCCAGTAATCCATGTCCTTAGTCGGTTTGTCTTCAGCAAACTGTTTGCGTTTTTTTTTTTGCATGAACTTTAGAAGAGGCTTCCCTCTGGGATGACAGCCATGCAGACCAATTTGATGCAGTGTGTGGCGTATGGTCTGAGCACTGACAGGCTGACCCCCCCACCCCTTCAACTTATGCAGCAATGCTGGCACCACTTATACGTCTATTTCCCCAAAGACAATCTCTGGATATGACACTGAGCACATGCACTCAACTTCTTTGGTCGACCATGGCGAGGCCTGTTCTGAGTGGAACCTGTCCTGTTAACCACTTACCGACCGCCGCACGACGATGTAAGTCCAAATTTTGGCGGCGGATATCATTGTTATGGCAGCATCTAGCTGCCATAACCCCGGTATCCCCGTTTTCGTGCGGTGGCCGGCTTTCAGATAAAAGTGGTCCCTGCGGCGGATTCACTGTGAGATCACTTTTATCGGTGGCGGGAGAGGGCCCCCCCCTCCAGCCGCGATCCAGTGCCCTCGGTAGCGGCGGAGGCGATCGCATCCATCTCCGTCCTGTGTCTGGAGACGAGTGAGGCTAAGATGGCGCCCACTCATCTCCATGACACTGCTGGGCGGAAGCGACATCAAAACGTCACTTCGGTCCACGCCTCTTAAAGGCACATTTTTTCAAATGTCATTTTTTTAAATGACTTTTTTTTTTATTGCATTTTAGTGTAAATATGAGATCTGAGGTCTTTTTGACCCCAGATCTCATATTTAAGAGGTCCTGCCATGCTTTTTTCTATTACAAGGGATGTTTACATTCCTTGTAAAAGGAATAAAAGTGACACCATTTTTTTTTTTAAAACAGTGTAAAAATAAATAAAATATTGCAGAATAAATATTAAAAATAAAAAAAAAATTTTTTTAAAACCCCCCCGTCCCGACGAGCTCGCGCGCAGAAGCGAACGCATATGCAAGTAGTGCCCGCACATGAAAATGGTGGTCAAACCACACATGTGAGGTATTGCAGTGACCGGTAGAGCGAGAGCAATAATTCTAGCCCTAGACCTCCTCTGTACCGCAAAATATGCAACCTGTAGAATTTTTTAAACGTCGCCTATGGAGATTTTTGAGGGTAAAAGTTTGACGCCATTCCACGAGCGAGCGCAATTTTTTAAGCGTGACATGTTGGGTATCAATTTACTTGACGTAACATTATATTTCACAATATAAAAAAAATTGGGCTAACTTTACTGTTGTCTTATTTTTTTATTCAAAAAAGTGAATTTTTTCCAAAAAAAGTGCGCTTTTAAGACCGCTGCGCAAATACGGTGCAAACAAAAGTATTGCAAGGACCGCCATTTTATTCTCTAGGGTGTTAGAAGAAAAAACATATATATTGTTTGGGGGTTCTAAGTAATTTTCTAACAAAAAAAACTATTTTAAACATGTAAACACCTAAAATCCAAAACGAGGCTGGTCCTTGAGTGGTTAAACTGCTGTATGGTCTTGGCTACTGTGCTGCAGCTCAGTTTCAGGGTCTTGGGAATCTTCTTACAGCCTAAGCCATCTTTATGTAGAGCAACAATTCTTTTTTTTAGATCCTCAGAGAGTTCTTTGCCATGAGGTACCATGTTGAACTTCCAGTGACCAGTATGAGAGAGTGAGAGCGATAACACCAAATTTAACACACCTGCTCCCCACACCTCCTCTCACACCTGAGACCTTGTAACGCCAACAAGTCACATGACACCAGGGAGGGAAAATGGCTAATTGGGCCCAATTTGGACATTTTCACTTAGGGATGTACTCACTTTTGTTGCCAGCGGTTTAGACATTAATTGCTGTGTGTTGAGTTATTTTGAGGGGACAGCAAATTTATATGGTTATACAAGCTGTAAACTCGCTACTTTACATTGTAGCAAAGTGTAATTTCTTCAGTGTTGTCACATGAAAAGATGTAATAAAATAGTTACAAAAATCTCACACTTTTGTGAGATACTGTATACATACACACACACACACACACACACACACACACACACACACACACACAAGTGTATTTTTACCAAGGCCAAAATTAATTAGCAGAGGCCTTGGAGAATAAAATGCTACACAATATTTGTACAGCAATTTATCAAATGCACATTTTCAGGAAAAATACACTTTGATGAATTTTAGTACACACAAACATAATATAATACTAAATTTATGCAAGCTGTACACTCACTACTTTACATTGTAGCAAAGTGTAATTTATTCAGTGTTATCACATAAAAAGATATAAGATATAATAAAATATTTACAAAAATGTGAGGGGTGTACTCACTTTTGTGAGATAATGTATGTGTGTGCGTGTATATATATATATATATGTATATATATATATATATATATATATATATATATATATATGTATATATATATATATATATATATATATATATATATATATATATATATATATATATATATATATATTATTTGCTTTGCTTGAATAGTTAGAAGGAATTTCTATACTCCTATACTCTTTAGGAGTGATTTTAAAGCCCATTGCACTAAATCACCAAAAAACACTTGAGCCCACACACAGACAGAGCATTTTATCATTTTGAGGAGGTCTCGATTATGCACTATATACCTTGTAGTCCTAATGTATAATACATTGTTTTCAGGGCAGATTAGACTTTTATTTGGTAGCAAATTTGGATATATTAATTTTCATTGGTAATACATGTTGCAAAAAAAAATTGAATAAAAAATTTCTGTAATTTTTCCCAATGCAATGGTTGCATAATTTGTGCACCCTCATGATTAAAAAGATATCCCATCAGTGCAACTATTTGGGAATGTGGTGGAATGGTGAAGCTCAATGTGAATGTATGCATTTTACTTTGGGCTATAATGTTTGCATACAGGGAAGAAAATGGTTTGCATAGATTGTTAGTGTAACATTAAGATAAGATTAAGCTGGATTGACGAGTGCACATATTAGCACGATTACTTGTTCACAGATTTCAAATTGCTAAACATTTGAAAATGTCATCCAGATCATCCTATGTCATTGTCATTGCTTAAGGATTGAGCCTGAGCCTCTGTACTCACAGGGAGTGTTGTGATGTCATTATTGTACTATGAAGTGGTTTATAGAAGCATCGGAAATAATGGACCTCAGGAGTGAGACCAGGCACCATTTTAATCACTTCAGCCCCGGAAGGATTTTCTCCCTTCCTGACCAGACCATTTTTTTGTAATACGGCGCTGTGTCCCTTTAACTGACAATTGTGCAGTCGTGCGACATTGTACCCAAACAAAATTGATGTCCTTCCCCCACAAATAGAGCTTTATTTTGGTGGTATTTGATCACCGCTGCGTTTTTTATTTTTGCGCTACAAACAAAAAGAGAGCGACTGTTTTGAAAAAAAAAAACAGATTAGTTTGTACTTTTTGCTATAATAAATACCCCACATTTTTAATGTGGGGTAAAAAAAATCACAATAGGCATATATCGATTGGTTTGTGCAAGAGTTATAGCATCTACAAAATAAGGGATAGATTTATGCCATTTTTATTATTATTTTTTTTACTAGTAATGACGGTGATCAGCGATTTTTAACGTGACTGCGACATTGCGTCGGACAGATCGGACACTTTTGATACTATTTTGGGACCAGTGACATTTATAAAGCGATCAGAGCTAAAAATAACCACCGATTACTGTATAAATGTCATTGGCAGGGAAGGGGTTAACACTAGGGGCGATCAAGGGGTTAACTATGTTCCCTAGGTGTGTTCTAACTGTGGAGGGGGGGGGGTTGGACTGACTTGGGGAGGAGACTGATCGGTGTTTCGATGTGTCTCCTCTCTCCTGAGATAATGGGGATTTGTAAGTTTACACACACAGATCCCGGTTCTTGCTCTGTCACGAGCAATCACTGGTGCTGGAAAACATGATGTACACAGGCATTCCAGCTTGAGTTAGGAAGAGCTGCCTGCTAGCAGTTGTAAGGGGGATTTTTCATCCCCCTCCTTCTTCCTGTTTTCACTGACTGAGTTAATGTAATGTGAGCTGACACACACAGAGCTCTGCATTCAATGGCCTCTCTTGTGCCCCTATTGGCCGGAAGAGCAAAACCAATTAAGGGCAAAGTTACAACAGCTAATGGAGGAGATTGTACTGAACTGCAGAGAGAGCAGCAATGGATTCTGGGACATGCAGTTCCCACACAAAATGGCCCCATAGACTGGTATACAGGGAGAAATACAAATCCCAGCAGGTTTTGCTGACAGGAAAGTAAAAGATTCCATTTTGTGTCCTGAGGTAAAGTTCAGTCAGCCAAGAGACCAGACCTGAGGGAGAGGTGCTGTGTCTCAGAAGATCTCCCCGTGTGATTCAGGCCTCCACCACGAGTTGGAACGTTCAGCCTGAGAGTTGGGGATCCCAGGTGAATATTGAGGCGCATCTCCACCAACTTTGAACTGTTCCAGTGTGAGGGGACCAGTCGGGTCGCCATGAAAGCCTGCCTGTTCCAGGACGTTCGCTTGGGCCCTTATCGCAGGATATGGTGGGAGGGTATTTCTGCCCATCTGCAGGGAACAGAGACACTGCACTACAGAAAGAGTTATTTGAACACTGTATACAAACATCATTGCCGGTAGTCATCTTGCTGACACTTGTAGTACTACAGGGATAAAGGATAAGGCTGCCCATTAATGGAACATTGTATATAGACACCATTGTCCTCTCACCTCGTTGAACAAAATCCTGTCTGTTTCACTTGATAATCTGGGCCAGTCATATTGTTTGCCCTGCTACCCAGGAGTTAAAGTGCACCAACAAAAGTGGCTAGCTGAAGACACCAAAGCTTATCTTTGCTTCAAAAAGGACTGGAGCTGTTAGGGCCATACAGATTCGCACACATATTTAGGGCTTTGCATATGTATTGGGTGTGTGGGACAGTTTATCTATAAAGTTAAGCCATTACTTGCTGACTTGAATAGGTGTGTAAAGTTGGGCCTGTGGTGTTAGGGGACAGTAGAGAGAGGTCTGACACAAAGGGAGTCATTCTTCTGCTCTCCTCCTGCCTTGACTCAGAGCCAATATGAGTAGAGATAACCAATCTAATTTGAAGTGTCATATTGTGCTTTATTTACCATTAAAGTGTGCCTCTGCTCTTGGGGACATTCTCAGGTTTGAAATCCCCTGAAAGCAGGGCCAGATTAAGAGCATCATGGGCCTGGGGCTGAGGATTTTGGTGGGCCTTTTTATGGAAATAAATAAAATGAACATGCAAACAATTTTTTGTTAAAATAAATTAAATATTTTAATTACCATTAAAGTGCCAAAACAGAAATATATTGAAAATATTTATTTTTTGTAAACCAGAGATACAATGTATCAAGACTAAAAATACACCACAAGGGACCACCTGCAGCAATGGCGGAACTACCAGGGCCATAAAGGTTGCTCTAGCGACTGGGCCCTGGCAGTCCGCCCACTGTGGAGGGACCCCAAGATGGCAGAGTTTGGTTCACACTGCTGCGACCCAAAGTCGTGTGACTTTCTTGCAACTTCTATGATTTAACATTGCAATCTATAGCACTCAAATCAAAATCCCATAAAATTACTGGAATTACTGTCCCCGAGCCTTGAGTCACATTGATTAAGACTGCACCCACTGAAATGAATGTGTTTTGATTTTTGTAATTTTTTTTTTACACAAAAATAGACCTTTTTTTGGTGGTATTTAAACACCATTGGGGCTTTTATTTTTTGCTAAACATGAAAAAAAAAGACAGACATTTAAAAAAAAAAATGTTTTTCTTAGTTTGTTATAATATTTTGCCAGAAGTAATTTTTCTTCTCCACTGATGTGCACTGATGAGGCAGCACTGATGGGCACCAATGAGGCAGCACTGATGGGCATTGATAAGGTGGCGCTGATGAGGCTGAACTAATATGTGGCACTGCTGATCTGCACTGATATGCAGAACTGATGGGCCATGATGAGCTTCACTGATAGGCAGCACTGATGGGCAATGATAGCTGGCACTGGCACTGATGAGCTGCACTGATAGGTGGCACTGACAGGCAGCACTTATGGGCACTGATAAGGTGGCACTGATGAGGCAGCACTATTATGCGGCGCTGATGGGCACTTATAGGCAGCACTGATGGGTGGCACTGATAGGCAGCACTGATGATCAATGATAGGTGGCACTGATGAACTGCACTAATGGGTGGCACTGATGGGCACTGAACTGCAGCACTGATAGGCGGCACTGACAGGCAACACTGATGGTCAATGATAGGTGGCACTGATGAGCTGCACTAATGGGTGGCACTGACAAGGTGGCACTGATAGGCGGCGCCGATGAGCTGCACTATTAGGCAGCATTGATAGGTGGCACTGGCACTGATGAGCTGCACTAATGGGCACTGATAGGTGGCACTGATGAGCTGTACTGGCATTGATTGGATGGCACTGATGAGCTGCACTGATAGAGGGCACTGGCACTGATACATGGCACTGATAAGATGCACTAAATGGGCACTGATGGGCTGCCTGCACAGTCACTGATGTGATGAGTTGCACCCCACCCCCCCAAAAATGCAAGTTAACCACTTCACTTCAGTCGGTACACACATTACTAGTATACATCACACTGCTGCACAATTTCACAGATAGAACTTGCCCAGCGCCCATGGCTTACTTGAAATTAGTTGTGCAGAATGATGAATGCAGATCCACCTTCTCCTGGCTCGCAGTACCGCTCGCACACAGCACTCCAGTCTCCAGTTCTTTCCCAATCAAGCCTCCCGGGACGCCGGGGAAGGCCTCCGGATGACGTCACGCCGGCCGAGACGTCAAGCTCCGCCTACAGTATGCAAGCACGCTTAGCCTCGGCGGCGCACTGGTAACGCCCACACTGTCTGCAACGTCTGCTCTCTGCTTCACCGCATCACCACTATTACATCTGACTGACACGTGGGGCTATAAATAATGCAGCTGCATGGCAATGTTAATGTATATAGCGGCCGTCGGCCGATGGCCGGGCCGTGGCTATTGTATGTATTTAGAGTGTTTGGGCCTATATTATGAAGGGGGCCTGGAGCTGCAGCTCCAAAAGCCCCTATGTTAATCCGGCCCTGCCTGAAAGCAGCTTGAATATAGGATTGAGAGCTCTATTGCTCTTAAATCTCAGTTATTGATCTCTAGTTGATTACTTGACTATATACTGTTACTGTTTGTTATTCTTCCACAGAAAGTATTGCAGTAAAGACAATTTCTGTATTTTATTATAATATGTGTTTCTCATTGCACTTACACTATTGCCAGGTGTGCCAGAGGGGGCTGAGGCTGTTATTAGGGTTGAGAGGCAGAGTAACGGACTGAACAAGCAAAAGCAGCTCCTTTGGAGGTATCGCTACATATGCAATATTGCTAAAGTGCCTTGCACTAATAATTCCAACTCACCTTTAAAAAAAATGATTTTTTTAAAAAATACTTAAAGCGGGAGTCCGGCGATCAATCTTTTTTTTTTTTTTCATGTCATTGAGACACTTTGCTAATTCCAAAATAATACTCTCAGTTTGGGTGTAATATTTCCGCCTCTGTCTGTTTTCGTATTGAAGAATAACTGTGATGCTGGCTGTTTCCATCTTGCTTGTGGGCATGTGAAGCCCACAAGCATTGATTTCTGGGATGCGGTGAATGCTGTTCATTCACAGCTTGTTCACGTGCATGATCATTGTTTCAGCACTGAATCTTGGGAAGCCTGACACTAAGCTCCCAGGAGACAGTGCGGCGCCGGGGAAAGGCAATAAACACACCTACTCCCATGGGAGGAGAGACAGGAAGTGCCACAATAAAGTACAATATAAAGGTAATTACAGCGATAAAAAAAAATTTTGTGCGGCATTTGAACATCTATGCAATTAACTGAAGTGGGTAAGATTAAGTTAAAAATTTGAGTGGAACCCCGCTTTAAAGGGGAGTTCCAGTCATATGTTTGTTTATTAAAAGTCAGCAGCTGACATATAATAAATTAGCTAGAACACATGGGTGCATATCCCACCCCACCAAAGCCAACTGATCTTAAAACCTAACTTTTATTGACTCACAAATAAAATATTGAAAAAGTGTGTGAAAGAATGTGTCGTGTTTTTACTTAAAGGGATCATCTCAAAAAATGAAAGATGAGAGATTACCACGGTGGTCACAATCTAACCTGGGGTTTTAATACTATAAATATCTTCCCTGCTCCTAGTCTGAACAAGTTCTCTCTGGCTGTATAGTAGATCTTATCTGATCTGCTGGCTTTGTGGCAAACTGTCTATCTGCAGGAGGCTACTTTAATACCCTACCTGTCAATACGATAGATAACCTGACAGATGCCTATAAACTGTTTGTAGCCTCAAAAATTGATATCTTTCAACAGTTCTACAGCTCAGCTCATATAATTATATCATTAGATCTGTATATCTGCTTAGTTTCTTCTATCAAGCCATCACTCCGGAGCAGAGGCTAGTCGCCACCCTGCGATACTTGGCGATGGGGAGAAGCCTGCAGGACCTCAAGTTCTCGACAGGCATCTCCCCCCAGGCTCTGGGGATCATTATCCCAGAGACCTGTTCTGCCATCATCCAGGTCCTGCAGAAGGAGTATATTAAGGTAAGATTTTTATCCTTTAATATCAAATTTTATTGTGTTTAATGTTTGATAATGTAATGTATTTCTTTCCTCATTCCCTAATTACCATGATTGTAATATGCTGTGAATGTCCCCTTTGTCCTCATGCATGCTGGTTTTTTATGTAATTATTTTTCTTGTCCTTCATACATATTTGCCTTCACTTACCTCCCCAGCATGCTCTCCTGGCCCTATATTCACCTCATGTAGTCACTTAACAGTGTATTTTGTCAGCTCCATAGTAGTGCTTTACCCTAAAAACCCCCTAAATTGTTTAAAAATGTGATTTGTGCTTTAAATTCAGGCAGAGTGCCAGAGACTTTTTTTGGGGGGTCCCCAAATCATTTGGACCCCCCCCCAACTGATTACTCAGCTGATACCAATGCTCTATCTATCCTCAATCATCTATCTGCTGACTTTGCCAAACCCATATATACTATACCCATCTCTTTTGTGGTCATATTTATGGATGAATTCCCCAAAGCATGTAGTGCAAGGGCCTGCCTGTATACTTTCAAATGGTGCTCTTTAAAGTTTTTGTATACTATTATTATCTTGATAGGTAATAGCAGAATGTCCAAATATGCTAAAATATGTACAATGTGTATTTATTTCTTTGTATTATGACACTTCTTACCTGTCCAGTGGGCTGTCAATAGTGTAAGTAAGGAGGGGCTGGCCAAAGTAATACACATTATTTAGGCATTCATCTCTCAATTAAGTGGAGAGGGTTACCTGTCCAAAAGATCTCCCCCCCTAAAATGTTAGAAATGGCCCATGAGAGGGGGGGGGGGGGATCTGATAGGTGGACCTTATACCTAACTCCCTAAAATAAATGTTATACTGATGTTGGGCAAGAATGTTTGTGTCTAATCTGCTTTCCCTGTTTAGGTGCAAAATGATTATTTTTTTTTTCTTGTTTTACTCCACAGTTTCCTTCCAACCCACAGGAATGGCAGACTGTGGCCTCCCACTTTGCCCAGCGGTGGGACTTTCCTAACTGCGGAGGGGCAATTGATGGGAAACACGTCCACATCATCCCACCACCCAACACGGGATCATACTATTATAATTATAAGGGGTTCAATAGTATTGTGATGTTGGCAGTGGTGTTGGCTACTTACGAGTTCCTGTATGTGGACGTGAGGAAGAATGGCTGGATGTCCGATGGTGGAGTCATTGCCCAGACGGAGTTCTACAGGCGTCTCCAGAATGGCAGCTTGGACTTGCCACCTCCAGAAGACAATGTGGAAGGACTCCCATTCGTCTTCATTGCTGATGAAGCGTTTGCGCTGGGGGACCATCTTATGCGGCCATTCCCGATGAGGACCCTCACCCTGGACCAGAGGGTTTTTAATTACCAGCTGGCCAGAGCCAGAAGAGTGGTGGAGAACACATTTGGAATCATGGCCAGCCGGTTCCGCCTATTTCTTACACCCATACACATGGCGGAGTACAAACTGAATCATATCATCCTGGCGTGCTGTGTTCTACACAACTTTTTAAGGCAAAATTCTGCCAACTATGCTGGCTCAGTTGGGCCTGAAGATGGAATTCATAATGAACCAACCCTGACGGCACTTGAAAGTGGCCATCCTGGCTTGCCCCCCCTGAGTGCCCGTGAGGTCCCTCTTAGATACCTTGATTACTTTGCGGGTAGGGGGGCCATCAATATGCCAGACAATGTCTGAAACATTTTGAAAATAAAAAAATCATTTTAACTACTAAAATCTTTGGTGACATTTACTGCTTGTGTTTCTTTTAACTGACCCTGACAGAAATGTGGTGAGTCCTGAAAATGGCGTGATTGTGTAACATTACAAAGCACTGTTGGGTGTTATTTACAAAAGGCAAAGATGCTTTGCACTACAAGTGCACTTGAAACTGCACTTGTAGTGCAAAGTGGATTTTCCCTTAGGAAATAACCCCCATTGTCACAGAAAACACCAATTTGAGCACAACTAAAGTTTTGGAGGGTTGAAACAATAATCCACACATTCTTGATTATCAATCTTTTTAATACCAGCACAATCACATGTGCATTTGTAAAAGGTTTTTTAAAACAAACCAACATGTTTGTTGTATAACAATTTTTTGGGTCACATTACTAAAAGTAGAAATGTCCATTTAAGGTAAAACAGGCATGTTTAAAACCAACAAGAAAGACACAAATCTTGAACTTACAAAGTTCAACTTTTAAAGAAATTAAAGGCAATATCAGACATGAGTATTTCTAAACTGTGTTTGATATTGCGTTCAGATGGGGTGAAGTCACCCCTGGAAAAGCCAAATTTTGAAGATGCACACAAATTGCCGAATGTCAACATGTGCTACCTGCCATCACGGGGGATCAAGGGACGTGTTTTCGGGGTGCAACTGCTTCCTCCCATCTACTTTATTATTGAGGAAGGGGTTTCACCCCCAAAACGCATACATTGATCTCCCGTGATGGCAGATAGCACATGTTGACACACTGTGTGCATCTTCAAAATTTGGCTTTTCTCGAATATGTCAAAAAATGTTAGACATTTTTAGATCCCAAAAAGCACAAAAAAGGTAAGGGATTTGGAGGGGTTTTAAACTCTCCCTAAAACATCAACGATGTTCTTCATTTTTTTTTTAACATCATTGATGTTTTTCTGGATGTTTTCCAAGTCCCTATTACACCCCATGATCTCCCCGATCAGAATCTGTGCGCTTTCAGAGGTGAAATGACCCGGATCGACAACATCACGATCACCTAAAAAGATAGAAACAAAAACACACCATGTATTATAAATATGCCGGCATCCATCTCTTACCTGAGCCTGTGGTCACAGACACTCACCTGTTGTGGTGACAGTTTCCACCACATCTCCTACCTCCTCCTCCTCCTGTTGTCTTTGGTGGGTCTCCACTTCTTCCTGAGGTGGGGGGTCTGTTGTCTCCTCGGATGAGGGGTGTCCTCCGAGTATTTTATCCCCTATGTAAAAAAAAATAGGTATACTTAGCGCACAGATATTTGATGGCAGAAATCAGAATATGAAACATTGCTTGGAAGTGGGGTACAATTGTCTCTTTTGGCAGAGTTCCAAGATGAAGAAAATTTTTTGTCCTTTGTCAAGCTTGAATACTTACCTGTTTTGTACAAGCTTCACAGATGGAGTCACCCCTATAGTATCCACTGGAGCACCTGTGTGGGGTCCCCTCATAAAAAGGGTGTTCTTGTGTCCCACACTAGTGCTCCAGAGTCCAGATGTGAAAACTGCTGCTGAGTGTCCTCTCCTTACACAGAATCTAGTTTGCATTACATTCTAGTTACAAACCCATCTACACAACAAAATTTTTTTAAGAGAAGTAGACCATAAAAAATTTAGTCAAATGCATATGGACAAAACAATGGTGTTTTCTAGGCCGAACGAATAATGTTTCATACGAAGGAACAATGTGCCCATGAACCTGAAAGTTGCCATTTTAAACTGTACAACAGTTAAGAAAAGCACATGGAGCAGCATGAACGTAATAAAAATCAAGAATAGGAACACAGCACAACTACTTACTTTTTTGCAGCACTCTCCTGATCCTTCTGTACTGCTCATGCTCCCTGATTTTGAGGTCCGACCACCGCTTCCTGAGCTGATCCTTGGAGCGTCGTACCCCAAAATTCCGGTGCAGACTGTTGACCACTTTCGCCATGATCTTGGCCTTTCTGACATTGGGGTTGGGGTAAGGTCCATACTTCCTGTCATAGTCGGCCTTCTTCAGTATGTCGACCATCTCCACCATCTCCACAAAGGACATATTTGAGGCCTTATATTGTCTCCTTCTGGATCGGGACGTTTCAGGCTCCGGGCTTTCTTCCTCCTCCTCCTTGTTGGTGTAATTATCAGACACCTGCTCTGTCTCCGTCATGTGCTCTTCCCCACTGCAATGAATGAGAAGAGGCAGGGAATAGACTAGAAAGAACGTCAGGGGCGGGCGGAGTTTCACGCATGCGCAGTGTCTATAAAGCGTAACAGGCGTGCGTAGTACGTACATCTGTGAGCGGAGGAAGGAGTAACGGAGGCGCCGATCATAACGAAGGTAAGATTTAACATTGGGCCTATACTGCTTCTAGATTGAGGCCTGTATTTGCACAAGTTTAGAAGACTTTAGGCTGACATTAGGGTTTGTCTTGTGTTGTGCCTTGCAGTTAAAATGGATATCTTGAAGGATCATGACTTTATGCCAATCTTCATAGATATGTTCAGGGAGCTGCCCTGTCTGTGGCAGATAAACCACCCTGAATATAAGAACCAAACAAAGAGGAAGGCAGCGCTGGATAATTTGCTGCAATTTGTTAAGTCTGTGATCCCCACGGCAGACATCACCTATTTGAAGATCCTAATTGGTGGCCTGAGGAGCACTTATCTAAGGGAGCACAAGAAGGTCCAGGATTCCCAGAGATCAGGAGCTGCAGATGACATTTATGTTCCCAGGCTGTGGTACTATGACAGACTGCATTTTCTGGCAGGTCAGACTGAACCCAGGCCAGCACTCTCCACTTTTCCTTCCATGCTTCCTTCCACCTCAGCTGAGGCTTCTGACGCTCAACCTGGGCCTTCCAGGCAGCAACATGTGGAGGAGCCCAGCTTGAGCCAGGTATAGCATTCTTCTAAATATTGCTGGTTGTCCAATCAATGATGTTAAATAGATGTTAGTTTGGGGTACTAATTTATGATTGTGATTGATGAAGCAAAAACTAAAACCATGTCCCTTTTTCATACACAGGGAAGTCTCAGCCAGGAGGTGGCCGGGCCAAGTAGGCTGCCTGATACCCAGGTCCAGGTCCAGGAAGAGGAGTAACCTGGAGGAGGCTGCCATAGGCCTATTTTGGAAGGCTACTGAGGCCCTCAGAACACCCCACAGTGTGGAGGAGCATTTTGCTGCCACAACTGCCTGCAAAATGATGCAGATGGAGGAGGGCCAAAGACTCCTATGTGAGTTTTTAATTTTGGAAGCTCTAAATAAGGGGTTGAGGGGCCAAATCACATGTGCAACCCACATTTGTCACCTCACCCATATTCCTCCTCCACCTCCAGGTCCAGGTCCTCCTCCTCCTCCAGGTCCTACTCCTCCTCCTGCCACACCTCCAACACCAGAGCCACAGCCGTAAAGGAAGCGTGGAAGGAAGACCAGAGAGTGATGACCCTGGGTTCAGTCTGGTCTGGCAAAATATGCAGCCTCTTGTAGTACCAGAGCCTGGGAACATACATGTCATCTGCTGCTTTCATGATCTCTTAGACTGCACTCCCTTACATATGGACTCAGGCCACCAATTTTGCTGTAAAATAATTGATGTCTGTCCTGGGGGTCAAAGGCTTCACAAATTTATGATATTTCTCCAGCATTGCCTCCCTCTTTGTTTGGTTCTGAGATCTGAGCCCTTATTAAAGGAATTTTTGTTTCAATTATACTCGCCTATGTGTGTTTTCATTCAAAAAGGACAGTTTGTTTGTGAGGAGGCAGGTACATTTCAAAAATACAATGTATAATTAACAAGGGGCACCAACATCAAGCAATCTCCTTGAGATTAAATAATACAAATAATACAAATAACAATGGTGTTGTGGTAACTTGACACACAAAACACACACAAAAATATTCTGGAGTAAAAAAAAAAAAAAGATCAGCCTAGAAAAAAATACAAACCAAAAAATAATAATATATATATTTTTGGTCAGATGTGACAAATAAAAATATATTGAGGGAATCACGATAAATAATAAAGAAGTTTGTGAGAAGTCTGTGTAAATATGAACAGCAAAACTACTTCATTCTTCTAGCATTATAAAGAAGAAGAGAGTGCGCTGTATTAAACAATTGTAAACATTGCAGCCTGACGAAAGTGCTCTATCCATTCCGAACGCTAATTTTACCAGACCGAGCTGTTCCGTCTCGGGAATTTCTTCTGAGCATGCGTGGCACTTTGTGCGTCGGCCACACACGGTCGGAATTGACGCGATCAGATTTTGTTGTTGGAAAATTTTTAGCCTGCTCTCAAACTCTGTGTGTCGGAAAATCCGATGGAAAATGTCTGATTGAGCCCACACACGGTCGGAATTTCTGACAACAAGCTCTGATCGCACATTTTCCATTGGAAAGTCCGACAGTGTGTACAGGGCATAAGTTCTATAATAAGAATGTATATGTTGTATGGATATTATACACCAACTCAAAGATCTAAAAAAAAGAAAAATGTATAAATAGTATTTTTATTTTTTACATTACAAGGCCATTATCTTAATTTAATAGATTCTTAATTATTCACACTTTTAGATATATATTGTCTTTATATACATATGTCTTTTATTTACAAGGTATCCGGGTATCCAGAGACGGCTCTCTAATTAGGCAAATTAGGCGGTCGCCTAAGGCCCCGCACTCACAGGGGCCCCGCGGCCACCTAATTTGCCTGTGATCAAGCACCGATTCTGGTGCCGGTGGCTCACCCTACCGCCGCTGGGACCCCGCGTGGCCTCGTCATGCAGCGTCCGGTGGCAGCAGGTGCGGGACAGCAGAGGCCTCTAGGTGGCAGCAGTGTCTGGATGACGGCACCCGGCTCCAGGTGCCATCTCCATAAGACGTGCGTGCAGCATGTCCATGTGGGGCCCTAAGGCAGCAGGGACTGCTCCTGCAGCCCGCGTGGCTCCACACCTGCCCGGCCGCCTATTCTAATCAGCAGTCCCCATGACTGTGAAATGGAAGGATGCGGACGGAGCTCCAATCTTTTTATGCTGCCCGCTGACCTCCATGGCCGATGACAAAGTAAGTGCCCATGCAGCGCCCCTCCCTGTGCCTGGATAGGAGGAGTGGCAGGGCGGCTGCATATAGAGGATTTGAGCTTTCCATATTCCTCCATGCAGCTGAATGCTTCGAGGAGGGAGAGGAGGAGAATCAAGCATTCAATGGCTGCATGGAGGAATTGGAATATGAAAAGCTCAAATCGTCTATATGCAGCCGCCCCGCTGCTCCTTCTATCCAACTTCTTTTGCTTTTCCCCCTGTGCTCTCCAGGCCAGCCCCTATTTGTGCACCCTGGCTCCTCCCCCATGCTTTCCGCCCCCAGTGCTTTCCGTCTCCCCCAGTGCTCCCAATCCCTGTTCTTTCTGGCCCCCAGTGCTCTCCAGCTCTCCCCAGCCTCCTCCCTGTGCTCTCCAGCCCTCATGCTCTCCACCCCTATTCTTTCTGCCCCCCGATGCTCAAGCTCCCGCATCACTCTCCAGCCCCCACCCTTGTGATTTCCTCCCCCCAGTGATCTCCAGCTCCCCCAGAGTGCTCTCCAGCCCCCCGTGCTCTCCACCCCTGTTCTTTCTGCCCACCCCACAGTGCTCTCTGCCCCCCTGTGCACTCCACCCCTGTTCTTTTTGGCTCCCCCAGTGCTCTCCGCTCTGCACCCCTGTGCTCTCCACTCCCCCCTGCTCTTTGCCCCATCCATGTGCTCTCCAACCCCACCAGTGCTCTCTGCTCCCCCTGCTCTCCACTCCCCCCAGTTCTCTCCACTCCCCTCAGTGCTCTTCACCACCCCTGTGCTCTTTTCTGGCCCCCCTCACTCTCTCCAGCCCTGCTAGGTTCCCCCCTCCTTTTTCCCGCCAGCTGCTGCAGGGGATCTGCCTGGATGGAGAGCGGTGAAGGGACCAGTATCATGGGCTGCTCTAAAATGGTGGGCCTATTTTTTTGTCCCAGTGTGGGCCTGGCAAAGCCCGCACTCTCCCCTCCCCTCCTCTCCCCTCTGCCCTCCTCTCTCTCTCTGCCCTCCTTTCTCTCTCTCTCTCTCCCCTCCTCTCCTTCCCCTCCTCTCTCTCCCCTCCTCTTTCTCTCTCATTCCCCCCCTTCTCTCTCTCTCCCCCCCCTCCTTCCCCTGTGGATGTAGAATGACGCAGTGACACCCCTCCTCATTCTCCCAAGGCACATGGAAAATTTCTAGAGGGGTTGTCACCTTGCTGGGTCCCAGATGTTTTATTGGCTGCATATGTTTGATGGGTGAGATGGGTGCCCCGGAAGTGGTGCAGATGAACTGTGTGCTAGAGCTGTGCATCTTTCTGCAGCCATTTTTATTGCTTGAATTTTTTTTCCCATTGTGGGCGTGAGTGAGGCCTCATGTCTAAGTTTTGCCTAAGGCCTCACAAAGCCTAGAGCCGCCTCTGCGGGTATCAGCTGTGTAACCTGTTTAATTTTTAATATTAGTTATGTACAAAGGGTAAAAAGTAGAACCCTTGTTTAACACATGAAGTGCTCTTGAATTTAATCGGAAGATCCATCTTGCCTCTGCTTTTAACAGTCTTTTATTCAGATCCCCTTTTCCGTGGACCCTGTTTGATCTGTTCAATGATCCAAAATGTTAAATTAAATAATTGATCACTATGTCTTTCTCGCATGTGTCGTGCCAATTCTTTCTCTTTTTAGAGTTATGTCACTTATATGCTCCAAGACGCGTCATCTAAAATGGCAAATTGTCTTGCCAATATATAAGCGAGAACATGGGCATTGAGCAGCATAGATAACTCCTTCGGAGCTACAAAAAAAAATGGCTGTAATTGAATCAGGTCATCATTCTTAGGGTTACAGAATTCCTTAGTCGTGGGGACATACAGTGCCTTGAAAAAGTATTCATACCCCTTGAACTTTTCCACATTTTGTCATGTTACAACCAGAAATGTAAATGTATTTTATTGGGATTTTATGTGATAGACCAACACAAAGTGTCACATAATTGTGAAGTGGAAGGAAAATGATAAATGTTTAACATTTTTTTTTACAAATAAATATGTGAAAAGTGTGGCGTGCAGTTGTATTCAGCCCCCCTGAGTCAATAATTTGTAGAACAACCTTTCACTGCAATTACAGCTGCTAGTCTTTTTGGGTAGGTCTCTACCAGCTTTGCACATCTAGAGAGTGAATTTTTTTCCCATTCTTCTTTGGAAAATAGCTCAAGCTCTGTCAGATTGTATAGAGAGCACCTGAGCAGCAATTTTCAAGTCTTGCCACAGATTTTCAATTGGATTTAGGTCTGGACTTTGACTGGGCCATTCTAACACGTGAATTTCCTTTGATCTAAACCATTCCATTGTAACTCTGGCTGTATGTTTAGGGTCATTGTCCTGCTGGAAGGTGAACCTCCGCCCCAAGTCTTTTGCAGACTCTTACAGGTTTTCTTCTAAGATTGTAACCAAGGCCTGGGGAATACCCAGGAAAAAATTCCAAGCCTACACACCACCAGCTCGCAGACAACCAAATTAACCTGTCTAACAGTATGCGTTAAAAACAGGGGTTTAGTCCGCACGCATTTGCAAACGCATGCGTAAGCCACAGAGCCTCGTCACGGCACCCTGATTACTGTGGTCCTAACACTAAAATATGAGTGTCCCCACAGTGGAGGCACATGCATTTTGATGGATAAATGAGGGCAGGTGGACTGAAGGGCAGCCCATCCCTTCTTAAAGGTACAGGAGCACAGCAGACACCCAGCAAATAGCACAATGGCTGCAAAGGTGCTGGTGCGTTGCTGGACCAATACACACACACCAAGGTGATCTCAAAAAACTTGCCACCACCCTCATTTATAGCTGGCTATTGCAGTAAGCGGCATAGGAGGGCTACAAACAGATATAAACAAGGCCTGGGGAATACCCAGGAAAAAATTCCAAGCCTACTTACCACCAGCTCGCAGACAATCAAATTAACCTGTCTAAAAGTATGCGCTAAAAACAGGGGTTTAGTCCGCACGCATTTGCAAATGCATGCGTAAGCCACAGAGCCTCGTCACGGCACCCTGATATCTTCTAAGATTGGCCTGTATTTGGCTCCATCCATCTTCCCATCAACTCTGACCAGCTTCCCTGTCCCTGCTGAAGAAAAGCATTCCCACAACATGATGCTGCCATCACCATGTATCACGGTGGGGATGGTGTGTTCAGGGTGATGTGCAGTGTTAGTTTTCTGCCACACATAGTGCTTTGCTTTTAGGCCAAAAAGTTCAATTTTGTTCTCATCTGACTAGAGCACCTTCTTCCACATGTTTGTGTGTCCCCCCACATGGCTTTTCACAAACTGCAAACGGGACTTCTTTTGGCTTTGTTTCAACAATGACTTTATTGCCACTCTTCCATAAAGGCCAAATTTGTGGAGTACACGACTATTAGTTGTCCTGTGTACAGATTCTCCCACCTGAGCTGTGGATCTCTCTGCAGCTCTTTCAGAGTTAACATGGGCCTCTTGGCTGCTTCTCTGATTAATGCTCTCCTTGCCTGGCCTGTCAGTTTAGGTGGAAGCCCATGTCTTGGTAGGTTTGCAGTTGTGCCATACTCTTTCCATTTTCGGATTCTGGATTGAACAGTGCTCCATGAGATGTTCAAAGCTTGGGATATTTTTTATAACCTAACCCTGCTTTCAACTTCTTCACAACCTTCACTATCCTTGACCTGTCTGGTGTGTTCCTTGGCCTTAATGATGCTGTTTGTTCACTAAATTTCTCTAACAAACCTCTGAGGGCTTTACAGAGCTGTATTTATACTGAGATTACATTACACACAGGTGGACTCTATTTACTAATTAGGTGACTTCTGAGGGCAATTGGTTCCATTAGATTTTAGTTAGGGTTATAAGAGAAAAGGGGGTTGAATACAAATGCACGCCACACTTTTCACATATTTATTTGTAAAAAAATAAAAATAAAAAAAATGTATAATTTTCCTTCCACTTCACAATTATGTGCCACTTTGTGTTGGTCTATCACATAAAAACTCAATAAAATACATTTATGATTTTGGTTGTATCATATCAAAATGTGGAGAATTTCAAGGGGTATGATTGCTTTTTTTCAAGACACTGTATCTGCAAGCTTTGCAGTGACTGCATTTGAAACAGCCTTTTGCTGTTCAGGCACCCAAGTAGAATGTCGTTTTTGATTTTTTGACTGTGCACTAGTAGATCTTTCAGGTTTCTTCACCTTCTATACGTAATCATGGGATTCTTGGGAAGGACCTTGCATAAATCTCTCAAACCTCGGTTTGATGAGAGATGAATGGTGTTCATTAGAGAGGGCATGTGATCAATAATAAGGTAGAATTTGTAGAACTACCGATATAGACAGATTGGTTGGAGTAGAGCTGTAGAATTGATAGAAGAAACTAAGCAGATACTATTACAGTTAGAACGAATGATATAATTGTCTGAGCTGAGCTGTAGAACTGTTGAAAGATATAAATTTATCAGACTGCAGTTTATAGGCATCTGTCAGGTTACCTATCTTATTGACAGGTAGGGTATTAAAGTAGCCTCCTGCAGATAGACAGTTTGCCGCAAAGCCAGCAGATCAGGTAAGATCTACTATACAGCCAGAGAGATCCTATTCAGACTAGGAGCAGGGAATATATTTATAGTATTAAGACCCCAGGTTAGAGTATGACCACCGTGGTAATCTCTCCTCTTTCATTTTTTGAGGTGACCCCTTTAAGTAAAAACACGACACCTTCTTTCACACATTTTTTCAATATTTTATTTGTGAGTCAATAAAAGTTAAGTTTTAAGACCAGTTGGCTTAGGTGTGATGGGATACGCACCCTTGTGTTGTAGCTAAATCAGTATTGCCAGAAGTTGGTCACTATAAAATTAAGGCATTGTTAGTGAAAAAATGACTTTTAATAAACAGCCACTCACCTGTCCCACAGTCCAGCGGTGTACTCACTGCAGCTGTGTTCTTCCTGTGTCCTCCCTCGGCAGCGCTGGCATCTCTACTATGGGACAGCTTGTGGCTTCACAGCCGGGTGCCCACTGCGCATGCGTGAGCGGCGCTACAGTCTGTCACTGGTCGCGAAGTCTTCTAGGACCTGTCATGTGTCTCAAAATACTTTAAGAAGGAGAACTTCTGCTTCCGATCGCCCAGGTGAAATGTAAATAAAACAACAAAGCGGCGAGGAAGAAGAAGACG
The DNA here is from genome assembly GCA_037952835.1 of Lithobates septentrionalis. Lineage (NCBI taxonomy): Eukaryota > Metazoa > Chordata > Amphibia > Anura > Ranidae > Lithobates > Lithobates septentrionalis. Next base: position 2,248,637 of record JBBDGP010001454.1, on the reverse strand, counting down.
GCGGCGATGAGGAAGAAGATGACACTAGGAGATGATGGCTCGGGAAAAAGACAGCACCGGGGAGAAGATGGTGGCAGAAGAAGACAATGGCACTGAGAGAGACTGCAGTAGGAGAAGACAGCTCAGAGGTATTTTACTAATAAAGGTCAAAAAACTTTTTTTGTTTTCTTTACATTTCACTGCTTTTTCAGGTGAATGGTTAGGGGTACGATGTGTCCCTACCCATTCACATAAGGGGGGTGGAATCTGGGGGCCCCCTTCTTAAAGGGGGGCTTCCAGATTCCAATAAGCCCCCCGCCTGCAGACCACGACAACCACCGGCCAGGGTTGTCGGGAAGAGGCTATTGTCCTCATCAATATGGGGGCAAGGCGTTCTGGGGTGGGGGGCGCAGAGCCCTGCCTGTCCCAAAGCACACCCCCCCCTTGTTGAGGGCATGCGGCCTGGTATGATTCAGGAGGGGGGACACTCGCTCATCCCCTCCCTTTCCTGACCTGCCAGGCGGCATGCTTGGATAAGGGTCTGGTATGGATGGTATGGATTTTGTGGGGACCCACGTAATTTAAAAAAAAATGGGGGGCTCACCTCCAAATCCATACTAGACCCGAATGGCCTGGTATAGATATGTGGGGGCACAAAGTTGTTTTTTTTTGCCAGAAACTTTTTTTTTTCTACATTCAGCTTTCAGCAGCTTCCCGACCCCTGCTTAGCAACCAGCTATATACAGTGTTAAAATAAAAAATGCAAAACACATCAAAAATCGCATCACAAACACAACACTTGCGTTTCTAGTATGGTTCCATTGAAGTCTATTACCCGCAAATCGCGGGAAAGAAGTCCCTGGCCCTTTCCAAATACGCACCAGCCGCAAAACGCATAGCTGTGAACTTGTACCATAGGAAACCATGTTATATGGACTGTAGTGCATTTCTGCAAACTGCAAAATGCACAAAAAAACGCATAGGTGTGAACCTAGGGTAAATGCATATCCTAAAATGAGTCATGTCATGGAATAAGGCCAACAACAATAAGGCCAAATCAACAGTACAGTGCCCTTCGGGAAATAATATAATGATTTTTTATTTTTTTTTAATTCCTAATTTCTATACATTACAAAATTTTAGCACTGTTATTTGCAAAAGTGTTTTTGTTGAAGGTGGAAGGTGGATTCTTTCAACTTCATACTAAGTAGGAGGGTATTCCTCCTTAAACCTCTTAATATTAAGAACAAAAAAACTGACGGAAACACAGTAAGTCGTACTATGAGAAGGAATTTACTTTTGTGGGGGAGTTTTGTAAACTTTGGTTATGTATTTGATATCCTTTGGAAATCATAGCGGTCTCCAGATTCAGGTAGATTTTTCTTTTTATGACGGTGGAGATTTCTTTATATAGACAGATTAAAGAAGGACAATGATTGTACAGTAATTCACATTATCCAGTAAAATGCTAGATTTTTTTTTTTATAGATAAGAGATGAGTTCTTTATCTTTAATGCAACCTGGACATAGAGTACACATGCTCATGTAAATTTTACTGATATTAGATTTCAATTGCATCAGTCTTTATGTAGAGCAGGGTATGATGTGAATATTAAGAGTCCACTCTAAATTGTTGCAGGGTAGGGAATGATGTGAATATTTGGAGTCCACTCTAAATTGTTGCAGGGTATTGTTGGTGGCATGTGTAAAATAAATGTGTGGAGTTTTTTCTTGTATTGTAGTTGCCCGCCTATAATTTCTGTAATTGCTCTGTAAAATCATAAATTTGCAGCCATTACGCTGTTGCAGTGACAAAAGTTATATTGTGTCTTGCTTTTGCTCAGCTATTTGTCTGACACCTTTTTGCACATATACCCAGAAGGCTCTTCTTTTTTTTTTTTTTTTTTGCACTGATGAGACGTTATGGAACTGAGGGATGCAGAATGCTGGAGAAACAGTCATTTCTCCAGCATCTTTAATCGCTTGAGGAATTCGATCCTTTGTGAAAATGTGACTTTTAATGTTACTCACTGCAGAAGATGACTCCAAAAGGAAGGAGAAAGTTTACCAAAATAAATATAAATTTCTAAGTATACAACATTTAAAAATGCAAAAAAAGGGAAATCGAGTCAAAGGTTTGAAGAACAGGCAGCAGTCTCAATCGAGTCCTTGTGTGTTTAGTACTTTGCTTTCAGCTAAAAACAACCACTTGTGTATATGAATATGACCATCGCCATTTTAAATAAAGCAATTTGTTAGTGCTTTTTTTAGCATTTAGAAATGTTTAGAAATTTTGCATTTAGAAATACTGCTATTCTAGTATTTATTTCACGTTTTCTGGGCATTTTTTTAACACTAATTCACTTAAGTCTTTGCCAAACACCTGGAAAATGCTATAGGAGCTTGGAAAGCAGTTGAGCTGTCACTGAATAACTATTGTTAGTGTTAAATGCCATAGTAAAGGCAATATTATCTTTCTATCTTAATACATACTGGACTGATGTAGAAAGAAATGCCTCAGTCCAGTACAGGATGTAGTGACCCGGAGTTCAAGCTCATAGGTTTGGCCCCCTTGCTCAAGAAAAAAAACCCAGAAAAGAAAAATGAGGCATGCAGGCATCTCACCACTGTGAATCGTGGGTGTGCCAAAAATGTGAGCTTAAAACTTGTGCCCTTGTACAGAGTGCAGAGTTCTATTGCATGTAATGTACAGACTACAAGGGTCAAAATTTATGTACCCGAGCACATAACAACCCCTATAATACATTGCACCACCACCTTTGTACACACACTCTATATCAGGGATATGCAATTAGCGGACCTCGAGCTGTTGCAAAACTACAAGTCCCATCATGCCTCTGCCTCTGGGTGTCATGCTTCTGGCTGTCAGAGTCTTGCTATGCCTCATGGGACTGGTAGTTCTGCAACAGCTGGAGGTCCGCTAATTGCATATCTCTGCTCTATATACACAAACTCATACATACATAGACACACACACACTATATACACATAAACACATGTTGTATACAAGTCAACTGAGGAAAGCCTATTTAAGAAATCTTATATAACACCGGAAGGCATCATCCCAAAAATATATCAAACAGTGGTCAGGGAGCATGTAGAACTGAGCTAGGGTGGGGTTATTCCAAAGTGGATTGAAGGAAGAAAAGGTAGGGGACGACTCTGACTCTGATTTTGACCAAGCCTTCTTAATTGTAATCTTCACGGGGGGGGGGGGGCTAATGCCACAAAATATGAGATTTTGTAAGGCCTACACAGAGTTTAAATTGGCCACATCCAATATGACAGATACGTTATTCAGGTTGGGCCCCAACCACATCAGCATTCCGTTACAAGCTGTGTGGCGAAAAAATACTTATAGAAATCTGGCATAGCTAGGCCACTCTGTGAAGTGGGTCTGGTAAGGGTGGCATGTTTATAGCATGGTGGGCAGGGTCCCCATAGGAAGAAGAGTAAAATTTAGGTGAGTTGCTTGAAGAAGGATTTGGGAATCCAAGTGGGAGAATTGCAGAAAAGGTATGTAAATTTGGGGAAGATCTTCTTAATTTTTATGAATTTGATAGGACCAGTTAAGGATAAGGGCAGATTTGCCCACGCCTTCAGCCTGCTTTGAACCTTGTTGAGCACAGGAACCAAACTGAGGTCTAAAAACATTTTGTCATTATGAGAAACCGCTACACCTAGATAAGTGAAAGAGGGGACCCACTGCAGCTGCAATTCCTGTGGTGCCAGGATGGGAGCACCTGAATCAATTGGGAAAAGGAGAGACTTATGTCAGTTAATCATTAAGCCAGAGACCCATGTAAAATTTTAGAGGACTGATAGGTGCTTTCAGGAATAACAGAAGGTCATTTGCAAATAGGGCAACTTTTTCTTCCAGCCAACTGACATGTAGGCCCCAGATGCCCAAAGAGGTGTGCAGGCCCTCCGCGGTCTGGTCCATAGCTATAGCAAACAGCTCTGGAGAAGGGGGGGCAGCCTTGGTGGGTGCCTCTATGCAACATAAAAGAGAGATTGTGCTCCATTAGCTTCTTCCTTGGCCGCAGCAGCAAGGTAAGGAAAGCTCTGAACACAGAAGTGATGTAATACACGTTGCTTCAGTGTTCATTCATAATGTCATAATAAAAATATTCATAATAACTTACTACAAATGCATTACAAAAGCATTACCATTGCGTGTAACAACGCATGTGGAAACACAAACCAAACGCAGGGATTGTGGTGTGAACTAGCCTGAAGGTCTCTGGTGTTTTTGGCTCTCAGGCAGAATCACTGCAATTCTGCCCACAATTCCAAATCAGACTGCTAAAGTGGCAAAATACACCACGGGTTTAATGGGCCTTAAAAGTGTTGTTGTATGTGCCATGATTGTCGGGCGATAAATCGCATGGTAATCATGGCAAACTGCATTGCGTAAATGTCACCCAAAAAGGAGCAGGAGCTTCTTTTGGGTGACCAGCCTTGTGCAATGGGGTTTGCCGCGATTGCCACACAATTTATAGCATGACAGTTGCAGCAAAACAGCACCGAGTTTAGGTGTTCCTAAAAATTAATAATACTCAGACGTGTGGTGCATTTTGCCACTATTGCAGTGTGATTTGGAATCACAGGCAGGGTTGCAGTGATGTGAATATGGCCTAAGTCAAATCCTTCTTCATTTGTGCCTCACATCATCCTCCTCCCAGACACTGCAGCTTACAGTGAGAGGGTTTTAGCAACAGAGGCAATGCTTTCAAAGTAGAAAGCAATTGGCAGATCTAGGTGTTGACTGGTGCTGATTTACAAGCTATTGGCTAGTAAATCAGTAGTGACAGTGCTGATAGACTTGCCTTTCTACAACATATTTTCATGAATTGTAGAGCAAGCAGGCACAGCCTACATGAGAGTGGCAAATAGGGATGAGCCAGTCACACTATTACAGGATAGTGTGACCGGCTCTCAATGAAGCAGGTTCACACAGCTCCAGGCAGCCCGTGGTCCGCTTCGGAAAAGGGTCCTGTGCATATTTGGTTTTGTTTCAGAAAAAAATTCGGACCTGATTCGCACCTGAATTGGTGAGCAGGGATGCACTGGACCCCCCGCTGTGACCTGCGGCCACTTCAGTGTGAACCCAGCCTCAAGATCCTGTGATGCATTTGTGCATCTGGGGGTTGGTCACAGAGCCTCAGGAGAATTTGTCCATCTTTTTCTGCTGGTTAGCATAAAAAAGTCAAGGACTTTATTAAACATTTCAAACTCTGCTAAAGCAAAACGAGGGCTATTGTATGTTAAATACTCTTCTGGAATTCCACTTCTAGAATAAAATAGCTGTTTCTTAATGACAGTGAACACCAAGGTACCTTTTAAAGCAGGGGTCTCAAACTGGCAGCCCTCCAGCTGTTGCGAAACTACAAGTCCCATCATGCTTCTGCCTGTGGGGGTCATGCTTGTAACTGACAGCCTTGCAATGCCTCATGGGACTTGTAGTTTTCGCAACAGCTGGAGGGCCACCAGTTTGAGACCCCTGCTTTAAAGTTTCTATGTAAAATAACTGCTGTAATAGTCACAGGCAGAAAATAGTTTACATATCCTTGCACAAAAAATTTAATACTAAGGGTAAGATGCATGATCATGTAAACCAAACAATAACAATATACAGTTCTTTACCATAATTTATTGCAGAAAATTGACAGCTCTGACAAGGTTTCTTGTTCTTGGTAGTGAGACATCCACTCCAATCCATTTATATTTATAATCATCTCTAGTACTAGGTGATGGTTAACAGGTGGGGGATAGGGATGAGCCGAACACCCCCCGGTTCGGTTCGCATCCAGAACATGCGAACAGGCAAAAAATGTGTTTTTGTTTCAATATTTTTATTGAAGAATTAAGTACAATATTGACAGTCATTGTCATCAGTCGTATTCAAATTGCAATATAATCAAGATAAGTACATAGCAATAGTTATTCGTTAATCGAGTTTTAAACATAAGAACTGTGATAGGTGATGAAGGTAAGATAATGTGTGTGGGTTATCAATCCCATGCACCCCATAAGGGTTCATGCTGTGACATGGGTGATTAGGGAATCCTTCATTCTCCTTGGTGTAAAGATAGTTCAAAAAAGTAAATTATTTAACAACGTATGATAACTTGAACAGTTCTTACCAAAGGATGGTAGTAACATAGAAGTGTAGAATGTAGAACTTTCAAGTGTGAGGATGTGAACGGACCAGTACATGTCCAGAATCTTTGGAGAACTGGAGAGTACTCATGGTAGCATGTGTACTTGTAATAAACTGTATGTAACGTGTAAGATAGCTTAGTAAAGAGGGTAGGTGGAACAAAATTAGAAATAAAAAGGAGGGGAGGGGAGTGGAGAGGGGGGTAGGGGACAAGATGAGTAGGGGAGGGAGGTAGAGAGCTGTGCTATATATTCAGTGAGCAGAGCAACGAGGCTCGAGCATGTGTTAGTAGTATCAGAAAAATTATCAGGTAAGTTTTTGTGTGTACCAAGTCGACCAGGGGTGCCATAGCTTGTGGATTTTGGAGTACGAGGGTTTTCCTTTTGACATAATTGATTCATACGCGAAATGGGAGTGAACTAGTGTAATGACTTCGGACAGCGATGGGGTTAAGGTTGTTTTCCATCGTCTAGTTATGAGTAATCTGGTAGCTAGGAGTATGTGTGTAATCACTAGTCTGAAGGGTGGTGGTAGTAATTCAGTAGTCAAGTTCAGTATGGCCAATTGTGGGGTAAGTGTGATGGGAAGGTGACAGATATCTTGTATAAGGTGTTCCACCTCTGTCCAGAGGTCTTTTAAGGCTGGACATGACCATAGAATGTGAGATAGGGTGCCTATGTGGTTACATTCTCTCCAACACTTGGATGAGGATTGTGGTTGGAATTTGGCCAGTCTCTGTGGTGTTAGGTACCATCTTAGGTGTATTTTATGCATTAATTCCCAGAGAGAGGTGCAGCTAGTGGATTTATAAATGGATTGTAGGGCCTTTTGCCATTGATGTTCAGAGAACTGAATCTGTAAGTCTTTTTCCCAGTCTGTATATGGTTTAGATTTGTGGAATACTGTTTTTTCTTGTAGTGTAGAATATATTAGGGAGGTGCCTTTGGTAGGCGTGTTGTCAGAGAAGTAGTAGTTCCATATTTTAAGTGGCACTGCTCCTTCCAATCGTGGGTGGGCTGAGAGACATTGTTGAATCCTGGCATAATTAAGGAAGTCTTTGGAGGGTGCTTGGTATTGTGATTGGAGTTGGGTAAAGGGTTTATGTAGTATCATAGACCTGAGTTCTGTGGTGCAGGTATTTTGGTCTGCTATCCATTTGGGAATGTTCAAATCAGGTGTTAGCAATTGTAGGGTTTGGATAGGTATTGGGATGTTTTTGGTGGGTAATTGGGACCATTTTGCCGAGTGTAATATCAACCAGGCTTTAACTGAAGCTTGTATGGTCGGTGAGTGTAAGCAAAGATTTGTGTGTTTAGTTGTAGTGCTGAATAGCCAGTATTTAAGGTTGGGCCCTGGAGTCATGGTGTTTTCAATGTTTCCCCATAGTGTGGATGGGTGCGTGTGTATCCACTCCGTCATTTGAGATAGAATGGTGGCTAGGTAGTAATCTTTAATATCTACATATCCTAGGCCACCCGCTAGTTTGTGTTTGGTAGTTTTGGTATGACTACATCTAGGTTTCTTGCCTTGCCACATGTAGTGGTGTATAATAGATTGTAGCGATTGGAGGTATGAGTTAGTAAGTGGAATAGGTAGTGTGCGGAACGTGTAGAGCAATCTAGGGAGAATGAGCATTTTAAAAGCAGCTAGTCTGCCAGCCCAAGAAAATTCAAATTTTGACAGTTTGGAGGTTTCCTTAATAAGCATCTGTTTCATTTCCACGTAGTTGCTAGTAAAAAGATTGCTGGTGCATTTGGTGAGTGTAATTCCTAGATATGCTATACCTGTGTCTGCCCATGGATATGTATAGAAGTTACGTAGAAGGTTGCTAGTTATGGCATCTAGACCTAGGTCTAGAATATATGACTTGCTTTCGTTGACCTTGTAATAAGAAATAGTACTAAATCTTTGTAATACAGATTGTATCGAAGCCAGGGAGGATATGGGGTTGGTTACCATCATGATGACGTCGTCAGCAAACAGATTGATCTTGTGTTCCAATTTTCCAATTTGGAATCCTGTAATGGACTTGTTTAATCTAATATGTTCGGCCAGGGGTTCCATTACTAAATTGAAGATGATGGGTGATAGGGGGCAGCCCTGACGAGTGCCATTAGAAATTGGGAATGGTTTAGATAGCATCTCAGAGGTATAGACCCGGGCTGAAGGTTTGGAGTATAAAGCCAATATTGCGGAGAGAATGTGGCCTTGGAGACCGAATTTACGGAGTGTAGCTTGGAGATAGGCCCAATTGACTCTGTCGAACGCCTTCTCTGCGTCCAGGGATAGAAGCAGAGAAGGCGTTCGTTCAGACTTCGCAATGTGTATTATATTAATGAGTCTGCGGGTTGCATCAAACGTTTGCCTACCCTTTGTGAACCCGGATTGATCAGGGTGGATTAGTGAAGGCATAATATTTATCAACCTGTTTGCTATGAGTTTGGCATAAATTTTGGTGTCAACATTCAGAAGCGATATGGGTCTAAAGTTTTGCGGAGAGGTAGGATCCTTGCCTGGCTTCGGTAGCGTAATGATTAAGGCATTTAACATTTCCTGTGGGAGAGAAGAGGAGGAGGCAGCGTCATTGCACATTTGAGCTAAAAAAGGAGCTAGAATGGTACCGAATTGTTTATAGTACTCCCCGGTGAGACCGTCCGGTCCAGGGGATTTGTTGGATGGCAGGGATGTGATGGTATCTAAAACTTCCATTGGAGAGAATGGAGCATTTAGCATTGTTAGTTGGTCGGGGGAGACTTGTGGGAGATTAATTTCTTTCAAAAAGTTTTCTATGTCTTCTGGGCATGGTTGGCTAATAGTGGAATCATTGTTTAGATTATAAAGTGTTTCGTAGTAATGTCTAAACGCTTCTGCTATAGCTTGAGGATCTATCAGTTTTTGTTGTGTGGAGGGATGATAAAGGTGAGATATCTTGTTTTTAATATGATGACCTTTGATTCTGAGTGCCATGGCTTTCCCTGCCTTATTCCCAGTGGAGTAGTGATTCGCTTTAAATCTTTTTTGGGCTCTATCATATGTTTCTAGTAACAGGTTCCTTAATTCTTGTCTGAGAAGTACAAGTTTTTCTCTAAGGGCAGGATCGGGGGTTAATTGGTTTTGGGCTTCTATTGTTTTAATTTGGGAGGTGATGGTGTCAAGACGCTGTGATCTCCTCCTCTTCTCTCTAGCTCCTATTTGGATAAGAATCCCTCTAATGACCGCTTTGTGAGCGTTCCATAAAATAGTGTTGCTTGATGTCGAACCCTGGTTCAAATCAAAATATTCTTCCAAATGTTTACGGATTGTGACTGAATGTTCAGGTGATTGAATAATTGAGGCATTGGCTCTCCATAGCTTCGTAGGTGAAGAGGTAGGCAAAGACTTGATGGTTATAGTCACTGGGGCATGGTCGGACCATGTTATCGTGTCTAGAGATGACTCAGAAATTTTCGGTAGAGTCCACTTGTCGACTAGGAAGTAATCGATTCTGGTGTATGAGTTATGTCGATGGGAAAGGAAGGAGTAGTCCCTCTCAGTGGGATGGTGGCATCTCCATACATCATATAAGTCATGGTTTCTTAGGAACTGTCCCATAGGTGAGGCAAGTCTATTTGTGCGTGAGGAGGCATCTAAGGAGTTATCTGGAACGATGTTGAAATCTCCGCAGATAACGAGGTTTCCCTGACGGAATTTGGCTATTCTGGGCATCAGCTTAGAAAGGAATTTGATTTGTTTAGTGTTGGGCGCATACACCGTGACAATAGTATATCTAGTATTGTCTAGGGTACAATCTAGGGCCAGATATCTACCGTCTTCATCAATCATACTATTATGAAGCGTAAAGTTGATTGTATGTTTGATTGCTATTAGAACTCCATTTTTCTTAGTGGGGCCTGGAGCGTGGTAAATATGGGGAAAAGATTTGTTACTGCAGTGTGGCATTGCAGATCTTTTAAAATGCGTTTCTTGCACACAGATGATGTCGCACGAGGATTTCTGGGCTGTGCGCCATAGTGAGGCTCTTTTTACTGGGTGATTTAGCCCTTTGGCATTCAGTGAGAGGAATTTGGTCATCTTGGCGGATGATGTAAGATAGAGTATGTGACAAGTTCTTACTCACAGTTAGTAGATAGGTGCTGTTACGTAGAAAAGACCAGTGTTCGAGGTACTCGTGTCCTTTTTCTTGTGCGTGCTCTCAGGAAGAAGATATGGTGGGTAAGGAAAACTTAGGGTAAGGAGAAAAATAAAAATTTAGTAGGAAAAAAAAAAGGTAGACAAAAATACAAGAACTGACAGCAGTTAAGTAAAACTGGTACTGCTGTGTTGTTGTGGGGTATAAGTTCGTGGAGCAAGTTGCAACGAGCAAGGCATCCGACCGGAGTTATGGTAAACTGGGTCATTTGTGGGCCCACTATTCAGGTGTAGATTAATGCTTACCGGAGTGACGGTTGTCAGCGGAGTGAGAAGAGTTTTCTCCGCGGTTTATTTGTGCTGTTTTGGGTGGATCGGGAATAATTCCCCATAGGTGGAGTAATTTGAGGCCTTCTTCCACTGTGGAGATATTATGCTTGGTCCCATTCTTTGTGACTATGATCTTGGTGGGAAAGCCCCATTGGTAGGGGATCTTGTGGTTATTAAGTGGTTTGGTAATGGTGTTCAGTTGTCTCCTTAATTGACGAGTATGCTGCGATAGGTCAGCGTACAGTTGGAGGTGAGTATACGGGGCAGGCAGCTGATCCAGATGTCTCGATTTGAATAGAAGTTGATCTTTAGCATGAAAAAAATGAATTCTCATCAGAATATCACGTGGGACATCGGCCGGGAGATGCGGGGGTTTAGGGAGGCGGTGAATGCGGTCGATTATGGTTTCCATGGGGGTGAGATCAGGCAGGAGCGTGGAAATCAATTTCCTGGCATATGCGTTTAGATCATGCGGTAGGACAGATTCAGGGACCCCTCTGATTTTGACATTATTACGACGGGACCTGTCCTCGAGGTCCGCCATTTTGGCCCTCATCCATTGCTGTTCATCACGTGTATGATCATGGGCATCCACCAGATCATTGACCGTTTCGGTCATTTCTCCCATCTGTTTCTCAACAATGTTCATTTTATGTCCCATCTGGTTCATTTGTGAGGAGAATCTGAGGAACATATTGGATATGTCAGTGTGAAGGGAGCTCTGAAGAGAGATGAGCATCTCTTTCATTGTAGTGTCTAGTACAGGCTGATTTGTGGTAGGGAAGGCTGCTATGGGGGATGGATGAGCTGGGGCTGCATCAGGCACAGGGCTCACCTCAGACAGTGCTGGATCTGCATCCAGGCGCATCCGCGTTTTTGCTGGGCTGTTGCTGGTCGAGGAGGCAGGGGATGATGGTGAGGCATCAAGAGAATGAAGTTGTGGGGATATTAGCAGGTCATCTGCATCAGGGAGATCTGTATAGGCCGCCGAAATTCCGCATTCAGGGCCGCGGGCGCCATCTTGGATTTTCGGCTGTGTGTAGTAATCTGTCAGTTTCTTAGGCTGACGGTATTCTTTTCTTTTGCGGTTCATCTCAGATGATGTGTGGGGGTAAGCCAGTGTTCCGGTGGTCTCAGTAGTCGCTGGGGTTTACCAGAATAGCGGGGATGTCGGTTTATGTTCCGGTCGGTGCAGGAGCTGTGTGATTACACGTCCATCTTGCCCGGCAGTTGGCCACGCCCCCCCGCAAAAAATGTGTTTGAACACGCGAACACCATTAAAGTCTGGGACACGAACATGAATAATCAAAAGTGCTCAATTCAAAGGCTTATATGCAAGTTATTGTCATAAAAAGTGTTTGGGGACCTGGGTCCTGCCCCAGGTGACATGTACCAATGCAAAAAGAAGTTTTAAAATGGACGTTTTTTAGGGAGCAGTGATTTTAATAATGCTTAAAGTGAAACAATAAAAGTGTAATATTCCTTTAAATTTTGTACCTGGGGGGTGTCTATAGTATGCCTGTAAAGGGGCGCATGTTTCCCATGTTTACAACAGTCTGACAGCAAAATGACATTTCTAAAGGAAAAAAAGTCATGTAAAACTACTATCGCTAGCGCCGGCTATAATGAATACAAATAAAGGTTCATTGATAAAAACAGCATGGAACTTCCCCACAGGGGAACCCCGAACCAAAATTTAAAAAAAAATGCGTGGGTGTCCCCTAAATTCCATACCAGGCCCTTCAGGTGTGGTATGGATATTAAGGGGAACCCCGCGCCAAAATAAAAAAAAAGGCGTGGGGTCCCCCAAAAAATCCATACCAGACCCTTATCCGAGCATGCAACCTGGCAGGCCCCAGGAAAAGAGGGGGGACAAGAGAGCGCCACCCCTCCTGAACAGTACCAGGCCACATGCCCTCAACATTGGGAGGGTGCTTTGGGGTAGCCCCCCAAAGCACCTTTTCCCCATGTTGATGGGGAGAAGGGCCTCATCCCCACAACCCTTGCCCGGTGGTTGTGGTGGTCTGCGGGCGGGGGGCTTATCGGAATCTGGAAGCCCCCTTTAACAAGGGGACCCCCAGATCCCGGCCCTCCCTGTGTGAATTGGTAATTGGTAACTTTTTTTGTGAAAGGATAGGGGTACATTTGTACCCCATTACCAATTCACACAGGGGGGCGGGATCTGGGGGTCCCCTTGTTAAAGGGGGCTTCCAGATTCTGATAAGCCCCCCACCCACAGACCCCTACAACCACGGGGCAAGGGTTGTGGGGATGAGGCCCTTCTCCCCATCAACATGGGGACAAGGTGCTTTGGGGGCTACCCCAAAGCACCCTCCCAATGTTGAGGGCATGTGGCCTGGTATGGTTCAGGAGGGGGCGCTCTCTCATCCCCTCCTCTTTTCCTGTGGCCTGCCAGGTTGCATGCTCGAATAAGGGTCTGGTATGGATTTTTGGGGGAGACCCACGCCATTTTTTTAAATTTTGGCGCAGGGTTCCCCTTAAAATCCATTCCAGACCTGAAGGGTCTGGTATGGATTTTGAGGGGGACCCCCACGCCATTTAAAAAAAAAAAATTGGTGCGGGGTTCCCCTTAATATCCATACCAGACCTGAAGGGCCTGGTATGGAATTTAGGGGGACCCCCACGCATTTTTTTTAAATTTTGGTTCGGGGTTCCCCTGTGGGGAAATTCCATGCCGTTTTTATGAATGAACTTTTATGTGTATTGCCGGACCGACAATTCATTAAAGCCGGCGCTAGCGATAATAGTTTTATATGACTTTTTTTTTTTTTTAGAAATGTCATTTTGCTGTCAGACTGTTGTAAACACGGGAAACATGCGCCCCTTTACAGGCATACTATAGACACCCCCCAGGTATGAAATTTAAAGGAATATTACACTTTTATTGTTTCACTTTAAGCATTATTAAAATCACTGCTCCCAAAAAAAGTCAATTTTTAAAACTTATTTTTGCATTGATACATGTCCCCTGGGACACTTTTTATGACAATACCATGCATATAAGCCTTTAAAATTAGCACTTTTGATTTCTCCTATAGACTTTTAAAGGGTGTTCTGCGGCTTTTGAATTTGCCGCGAACACCCCAAATTGTTCGCTGTTCGGCAAACGGGCGAAAAGTCCAATGTTCGAGTCAAACTCATGTTCGACCCGAACATAAAGCCCATCCCTAGTGGGGGATATAACTGATCCAAATGAAGAGAAGAGACAGCCTGGGGTATAACCTTCTTCTTATTCACTGGATGCAGATTGAATTTGATATTTTCACATTTTTCTACTTCAGTTTCACGTATCTATTATCTACAGATCTATTTATTTTTGTATTTACACAGTCAAATTATTACTAGTTGTTGCGACCAGTTCAGTTAATAAGTCACCTGAATCAACATATATAATAAAGAAAGGACAATCAGCGCAAACAAATAAAGGAGCACAGATAAATGCAAGCTGAACACTATATCACAAAGCCTATAATAAATCTGTAAAACAATGGTTAGTGCAGCGCAATTAATAAAGGAAAGAAGTCCATTCCACATAAGAAGAGAACTAAAACATCCAAAAAAGTGGAAGACAAGCTCCCTTGAGAAGGAAGATGAGATAAAATCCTCCAATGATGTATTTGTGACAAGATCCTCCACCACAAAAGCCAAATGCGCTTACCAGATCAGGTAGACCTCTGTACAACAGAAGGTCATATGCACGTTTTTCCACACAGGGATGATGGTAAATTCCAGCACAGCTAAAAAGATCCCAAATCCGGCAAGATGGAACTCCAGTCCAGCAATGGTAACCTCCAAACCAGTGGTGATAGATAATGTGGTGATACAGCCGTCCCAGGCAGGTGTAAAAAAATAGAAGGACACACTCTAATGCCATTTACACACGGTCGGATTTTCCGAAGGAAAATGTGTGATAGGACCTTGTTGTCGGAAACTCCGACCGTGTGTGTGCTCCATCACACATTTTCCATCGGAATTTCCGACACACAAAGTTTGAGAGCTTGCTATAAAATTTTCCGACAACAAAATCCGTTGTCGGAAATTCCGATCGTGTGTACACAAATCCGACGCACAAAGTGCCACGCATACTCAGAATAAATTAAGAGACAAAAGCTATTGGCTACTGCCCTGTTTATAGTCCCGACGTACGTGTATATGCAAGACAAATTTGAGCCAACATCCGTCGGAAAAAAATCCATGTCCGACCGTGTGTACAGGGCATAAGTGTACTCCATAGGTTTATTTGAAAAGGTAAAAGGCATAAAAAGCAAGCGCTGCCAAGCGCAAATAGTAAAATGCCAGCAAGATCCGTGGATCGAGCACAGAGAGACAGCAGTGGGTGACGTCCGTGCAAAAGCTTCTCCCCCCGGAGGAGGAGTTTATTTTTTATGCCTTTTACCTTTTCAAATGAACCTACGGAGTACACTTATGCCCTGTACACACGATAGGATTTTCCGACAACAAAATCCATGTTTTTTTTTTCCGACGGATGTTGGCTGAAACTTGTCTTGCATACACACGGTCATGCAAATCTTGTCGGAAATTCCGATCGCCAAGAATGCGGTTACATACAACACGTACGATGAGCCGAGAAAAATGAAGTTCATTAGCCAGTGCGGCTCTTCTGCTTGATTCCGAGCATGCGTGGAATTTTGTGCGTCGGAATTGTGTACACACGATCGGAAATTTCCGACAACAGATTTTGTTGTTGGAAAATTTGAGATCCAGATCTCAAATTTTGTGTGTCGGAAATTCCGATGGAAAATGTCCAATGGAGCCTACACACGGTCGAAATTTCCGACAACAAGCTCCAATCGAACATTTTCCGTCGGAAAATCCGACCATGTGTACAGGGCATTAGAGTGTGTCCTACTATTTTTTATGTCACCACATTACCTATCACTGGTGGTTTGGAGGTTACCATTGCTGGATATCTTGCTGGATTTGGGATCTTTTTATCTACGCTGGAATTTACCATCATCCCTGTGTGTATAAACGTGCATATGACCTTCTATTGTACAGAGGTCCACCTGATCTGGTAAGCGCATTTGGCTTTTGTGGTGGAGGATCTTGTCACAAATACATCATTGGAGGATTTTATCTCACCTTCCTTCACGAGGGACCTTTTCTTCCACTTTTTTGGACGTTTTAGTTCTCTTCTTATGTGGAATGGACTTCTTTCCTTTCCTTAATCATTGTTTTACACCTGAATCAACATTTAGGGTGAATTCACACTATGGGGGTTATTTACGAAAGGGAAATCCACTTTGCACTACAAGTGCACTGCAAGTGCACTTGAAAGTGCATTTGGAAGTGCAGTCGCTTTAAATCTGAGGGGTAGATCTGAAATGAGGGGAAGCTCTACTGATTTTATCATCCAATCATGTGCAAGCTAAAATGCTGTTTTTTATTTTCCTTGCATGTCCCCTTCGGATTTACAGTGACTGTACTTTCAAGTGCACTTGTAGTGCAAAGTGGATTTGCCTTTAGTAAATAACCCCCTATGTGTGGTGACAGACATTTTACTGCATTGTAAAATATCTGTCACTGCAGGGACATACAGAAAACAGTTGTTTCCTATGTGTTTCTTTCACACTGCAATGCAGCATGTGGCTGTGCTGCAGCATGCTGCGATAAAATGCATACATGCTGCATATTTTCGCAAGCACATTGTGCCGAATCACATGGTAATGTACGACAGCACATCGTGCTGCAGTACATTGCCATGAATAAAGTGTATGTTTTGTACACTTCAAATAAAGTTTGTAAAAAAAATAGAAGGGAGCTGTGTGATGCGCTATATAGTGCACCACACTGCCCCATACTGCAGCTGGCAATGGAGAGCTACCAGAGCGGTGAAACACTCCAGGAGGTCTCACTTGTAGTGTGAATTCACCCTAAAATAGAGTTATAATCCCTTTTTTGTCATCTCTGTCCCATTCAGAATATTTCCTTTCACTTCCTGTCCCATAGTCAAACCGAAAGTTGAGGGAATCCCTGGTTACCACTGGGGACACCAGAACTAGTGTCACCTTTGGAAGATTTCCACACTATTTTACATGTTCACCGTCAGTGATAACAGTAAATAGGATAAATAGAGAGGGGGCGACACAGACAGCAACAAAACCGGACAGGGGTTTTAACCTGCAAACAAGCTATACAAAAAACCCAATTTATTAATAGCTTTTACAAATAAGGTGCACTTGCAAGGACTTTGCACAACACAAACAAACAAAAAAATTCCCAGCACACTTATTAACTAGCTTGCAAAAAGAAAAATTACACTGTCCAATAGTTTTGATTTAAAACAGAGGTTTACAAACATATGTGGAAGCCACACTGCCTCTTCAAGGCTCCCATGTAAAGTGCATTTCTAGCTCTAATATTTGAGAGTCTTTATATTGGAGCATATACAGTATAGCAGTAGATAAAGTAAGGGCAGGTATGCTTGGAGGCAGCCCATTCCTCCTTAAATTTGCAGGGAAACCCTAGAAGCCCAGCAAAGAACAATGGCAGCTGAAGGCATCTAATGTGTAATGTATTCCAACACCCTATGGGCTTATAGTGTGTCCCTGCACCTTTAAGGTGTAATGGGCTGCCTTCAGGCATATCTGCCCTTAATATATCTATTGCTATATACAGTATGCTTCAATATGAAGACTCTCAAATATTAGATTTAGGACTACACTTTATGGAGGGGCTTTGATGAGGCAGCGCGGCTTCTACATATTTTCACAAATATTGTGAAACTAAAACCTGTTTTTTAATGCAAATTGTCGGACAGTGTTTTTTTGTAGGCTAGCTGGTAAGTGTGCTGGGAAAAATTTATGTTGGTTTTGAGGAGTTCCAAATCTAAAACTAGAAAAAAAAAGTTTGCCTTTAGTGTAGGTCTAATGGCATACAGTTGATTTTTTTTCTTTTTTGCATAGATTGATTGCTGCTACAGATCACTAATTCCAGTGTTAATAGCAATTCATAGCTAGAAATGTAATCGCTAGAATCACTGGCTATTTGCTACAGCTCTGGGATATGCTCTGCTGCAGCCTCCTTCAGCCACTCTCCTTTAGAAATTAGTAGCTAAGCATAGTGATTGCTGCAGCCTTCCATAGAAAAGCATTAGAAGAGATTGTTGCTAGCAATTCTGCTGCTGTGCCTGAACACTGATGAATCTCGAGTGACAGAGTAAGAAATTACTTTAAAAAATGTCACTGCTAGCAATCCCTTAGAAAATCATTATGACAAAATAGGGAGGGGGTAATCACAGTGAGAAAATCACCTGTGTGTCATCAACCTAAATGCTGCAATTATACTTTGCATATCTTTTGGAGCAACACATTTTAGTGTAGTGATTGTACTTTTTGCATATGTGACACATCTGACTATGCAATTGTCTGCCACATCTAGTTATATAATTTTTTTGTTGTCTCTATTTAGATGTTTATTTCTGTGAGGAATGGAAACTTTGAGTAACCGATAAGTAATTCAGGTACATAGGGTTATAGTGCTGCCTTCAGGAGATTGGACACTGGCAAACAAAAGGACCAAACCATTGTCCCCTGCCTGAGTTGCAACTCTTCTTATGCTGCGTACACACAATCGGACATTCCAAAAACAAAATCCATGGATTTTTTCCGATGGATGTTGGCTCAAACTTGTCTTGCATACGCACAGTCACACAAATGTTGTCGGAAATTCCGAACGTCAAGAACGCGGTGACGTACAACACGTACGACAGCACTAGAAAAGGAAAGTTAAATACCAAGTGCGCCACCCTTTGGGCTCCTTCTGCTAATCTCATGTTAGTAGAAGTTTGGTGAGAGACGATTTGCGCTTTTCAGACTTGTGCTTTTCAGATCATTACTGCTCTTCAGTTTGTGCTTGTGGGTTCGTATCTGGTTTTCAGTGCGTGTAGTCAGTTTGCATTTGTGTTTCAGTGCGTATTTTATAGTACCTATTTGATTTTGCAGTGCGTTGTTGTCTGCTCGTTTTTGATTTTCAGCTCGCTCTTCTCAGGCCTTTCTGTTTTTCAGTGTGTTAGTTCGTTCTGACAGCCCATGTTGTGGTTACGTACTCCTCGTAGAGTTCGTGCTATGCAGGGGTTTGGTGTTTTGGGTTCTTATTACTTTGACCCAAGCCCAGTCCATGAACAGGGTGGGGAGGAGTTCATGGACCAAGAATTGGTTACTCCAGCGTGACCAATTCTCGTACATGCCTTTGTTGCGGGGGATCCAGGAGAATAATCCTGATGATTTCAGGAATTATCTCCGGATGATGGACCCTGTTTTTCGCCATTGGTTGGCTTTGCTGTCCCCTTATATTACCAAGCAGGACACCTGCATGTGGCAAGCCATCACCCTGAGCAGAGGCTAGTCGCCACATTGCGGCACTTGGCGACGCGGAGAAGTCTGCAGGACATCAAGTTCTTGACAGGCATCTCCCCCCAGGCTCTGGGAATCATTATTCCAGAGACCTGTTCTGCCATCATTCAGGTCCTGCAGAAGGAGTATATTAAGGTAAGACTTCTCCTTTAACATCACATTCTATGCATTTAATGTTTGCTAATGTATTGTATTTCTTTCATCATTCCCTAATTACCATGATTGTAATATGCTGTGAATGTCCCCTTTGTCCTCATGCATGCTGGAAGTTTTTAAACTTCCTTTTTTGTCCTTCATGCATATTTGCCTTCACTAACCTTCCCAGCATGCTATTCTGGGCCCATACCCACCTAGCCTAGTCACTTAACAATGTATTTTGTCAGCTCCATAGTACTGCTTTACCCTAAACACCCCCTAAAATGTGTTTAAATGTTATTTATGTGCTTAAATTCATGCAGAGTGCCAGAGGCTTTTTTTGGGGTCCCAAAATCATTTGGAACCCTCCCTCCCCCCAACCGCTAAGTCAACCGATACCATTCCTCTATCTGCTGACTTTGCCAAACCCATACACACTATACCTACCTCTTTTGTGTTCATATTTATGGATGAATTCACCAAAGCATGTAGTGAAAGGGCCTTCCTGAATATTTTCAAATGGTACTGTTTAAAGTTTTGTTCTCCTATTATCTTGATAGGTAATTGCAGAATGTCACAAAGTGCTTCAATTTGGACAGTGTGTGTTATTTTTATTTTATTATGACACTTCTTACCTGTCCAGTGGTCTGCCAATAGTGTAAGGAGGGTCTGGCCAAAGTAACACACGTTATTTATGCATTCAGCTCTCAATGAAGTGGAGAGGGTTACCTGTCCAAAACATCTCCCCCCCCACTAAAATTTTTACAATGGGCCATCAGAGGGGGGGAATCTGATAAGTGGACCTTATACTTTTGTCTTTAAATACTCCTTAAAATAAATGTTATACTGATGTTGGCCAGGAATGTTTGTGTCTAATCTGCTTGCAATGTTATGTGCAAAATTACAAATTTTTTTTTTGTTCGACTACAGTTTCCGTCAACGCCACAGGAATGGCAGACTGTGGCTTCCCAATTTGCCCAACGGTGGGACTTTCCCAACTGCGGAGGGGCAATTGATCAGAAACACGTCCACATAGTCCCACCCCCCAGCTCGGGGTCATACTATTACAACTATAAGGGGTTTAATAGTATTGTGATGTTGGCGGTGGTGTCAGCGACATATGAGTTTCTCTATGTGGGCGTGGGGAAGAATGGCCGGATGTCAGATGGTGAAGTCATTGCCCAGACTGAGTTTTACAGACAGCTCCAGAATGGTGGCTTGGGATTGCCACCTGCTGAAGAGAACGTGGAAGGACTCCCGTTCGTCTTTGTCGCTGTTGAAGCGTTTAGGCTGGGTCATCACCTGATGCGGCCATTCCCGATGAGGACCCTCACCCCAGATAATTTCAGAAAATACTATGATCGTACCTGGAGAAGTAAGAGTGAAACGATGGAGATCCCTCTTGATCCTAAAAAGCAAATCCAACATTCTGATATTGCCCAAATCATTGCCTCCCAAATGTAACAACAAAACATCTGGTATAGGCCAAAACTGACATAACCTGGATAACTGAAAATAAAGTTGGTGCCACTGTAGGCCTCTCACTCCCTTCTAGTACACCTGAAAGGATTCTAAATGCAGAGACAAATTTGTGGAATAACTACCTAGAGACGCTCTTTTACGCGCCCAATAAATAAACGAATGTCCCAGAATCCATACTGTACGGGGCGGACCTGAGGGATTTAAACAAACAAATTCGGCCTAACATATAGTTTAAAGCAATTGGATTTCCACCATTTCCTTAATAGCCAACTCTCCCAAACCTTTCCTGGCCGCCTCTGATGCTGCTCCTATTCTAAAGGAATGGGAAGAGAACTTAAATTTATGTAAACCCAAACTCCTAAGGCATTTATGTAGGACAGAATCAAACTGATATTTGGTGAGGGGCCCTGCATTTTTATGTACCAAAAAATACCCTTTACCTGAGGGCCTAGCCCTCAAGAATTGCAGAACGGCTTTTACCGGACATACCAACTTATTGTCCGGGGCCTTTAAAGTAATTCCAACACCCCTCCCTAAAATATCAGTTTTGGAGCGTCCGATCCAGATGTGAACTCCCGAATGATCTACTGCCACTTGCTCATAAAAAACACCAGAACCGCCCGTTTCAGATCCTGGAAGCAGCTCTGAAATGTGAAAAGCCCCATCAAAAGCGATAACAAACGGCATTTTAAACAACAGGGATTCAAATTCTGAGAAACACACTGCCAATATTACTTCACAAAGCCTGCCTAAAAGTTCTAACGATATCGGTCTCCTGTCATCTGCAACAAAAGTTACCCTCTTGTACCCCTTCAGAACCTGCTTTACTGAAAAATATAACGTGCATGAAGGACTACCCCTTAAACGTCAGAAAAGAGAAACGCCGGCCAACGGTTTCATCACATAGCTGTATGAAAAACACTGCTGCATAAGTGATGCCACAAATGCCAAAATTGTCCCTTCAGATGGACTTTCATCACCAATGCCCACTGTATCTGCAAAAGACAACCAACTCCTCCAGGCAGCGGAATAATTCGTCCAGGTCTTAGGAGTGACCGAACCTAGGATAGCTCTTGTTACTATATTCAGATCACTTCCCACAGATACTCCGGACAACGAATCCCTTCCATATCTGCTTCCGGTAGCAGCTGGTGAAAATGGTCCACCTGAAACCGAGATAAGGAATCTGCTATGTTATTTTGAGCTCCTGGAGTGTATTTAGCTTTGAGCCATACATTAAATTTTAAAACACAAAAAAAAATCTGCCTTAACACCTTAACTACCAACAGCGATCTGGATGAGAGGTAATTTATTGCAAAGAGGACCCCTTTATTGTCCGCCTCTACCAAAATCCTTGTGTTTGCAAATCCAGATCCCCAAAGCTCCATCGCCACCAAAATTGGGAACAGCTCCAGCAGAACTACGTTCTTAGTTACCTCTCGACCAACCCATGACTCAGGCCAAGCTGCACAACACCAATGCATTTCCCAAATTGCAGCGAATCCCTTCAAACCTGTTGCATCTGTGAACAATCTAAAATCTGGTGCAAAAATAAAATCCTTCTGAAAAAGGACTGGCCATTGTAGATTTCAAGGAACCCTTCCCAAACCAACAGATCCCCCTTAAGAGAACTTGTCAATCTCATGTGGGCGAACGGCGACTGCACACCATATATAGTAAGATAAAGGCAATGCAGAAAAATGCGACCCACTGGCATAATCCTGCATGCAAAAGTTAAGATGTCCAAAAGAGATTGCATGTCTTTTAGAAGCACTTTCTTCTTTACAAGAAATAACCCCAGCGAAGATTTCAATTTCAATAGTTTAGTCTCTGGCAAACGGAATTTCATCCTACAGGTACCTGAATTCCAAAGAGATCCAAAGACGTGGTGGGTAGACACGTCTTCTCCTCTGCCAATGGAACTCCAAAGTGCTGAGAAATTTCCCTGAATTCCCTGAATGCCTGCAACAAATTCATACAAATTATCGACTCTGGAGGTCCCACAAATAAAAAAATCATCCAGGTAGTGGACCACGCTATCTCTTCCTAATGAAAACATACCGCGGAGAAAAGAAGAAAATGCTTCAAAATAAGAGCACAACACTGAACACCCCATAGGGGAGACATTTGTCAAAAAATAGGCCTCTTCAAAATACAATCCTAAAGAATTGAAAGCTAAAGGCGAAATTGGCAAAAGCCTAAAAGCCGATTTGATATTGGCCTTGGCCAATAACGCTCCAGGCCCAAACTCCTGAATCCTAAAAATCACCTCTTCGAACGTCGCATATGAGACTGAGCAGAGCACATCGTTAATTTCATCATTAAGAGAATCCCCCTTAGGAAAAGACAAATAATGTATAATGTGATATGCATTCTGCTCCTTTTTGGGTACCACTCCCAAAGGTGATATATGGAAATTAACAAAAGGAGGGCGCTCAAAAGGACCATCAATGCGCCCTCCTTCAATTTCTTTGAAAACTCTCTCCCTAACTATTTGCGGAAAATTCTCTACCGATTTTAAATATCCCACCCTCGTGCACCCTTTCCCTGAAAAAGAGGGGAGAGGGAAACCAAGAAAAGCCGTTAATGAGAAAATGTGCCTTCTCCCGGTTTGGATACCTGTCCAGCCATGGGCGCATTTTTTCCAGCCTCACTGGCGTGCAGGCTTTTTTGAAAAATATCCCTCTGACTTTGATTAGCCCCAGCGCTCGAATTCTTTTTATAGCATTTAACCACAGGGTGTGCTCCAGCGCAATAGGCACATTCGTGCCTATACTTACAAGCCGCATTCCAGCGACACTGGCTGTCATTAAAAGTGAAGCAGCAGCCTTTTCTGTACGCAGTGCTTGAAGGGTTAACAGCAACTGACTTAGGCACAATTTGTCTCTGGGGGCAAGCAGGCTGAGCCATAGACCCACGTCCTTCATTCCCCAACTCAACGAGGGGTGAACTGAGAACTTCTGTCTGAATGACTCATCATAATAGTACCAGCCGAGCCCCCCAAAGCTTTTGTACGGCTCCAGAATGTGGCCTAAATGCTGAAACAAACCCCCACACCTTTCTGGGTGCTTTTCCGCCATTACTCCTGCAAAGATGCAATAAGCTTGCAACCAGTTATTGAATGATCTAGGGATAGGTCTACGCCTCTCATCCTCCTGCTTTTCATCCCCTTTCTTCTCTATCTTCCCCATAAAATCTTTATGCGAGGGTAACAGGGATAGGATATCTATAAAATCCCCCCTCCATATTTTTTCCCTTACCACTAAACTCAAATGGTAACCAGGGGAGACATTTCACATGGCATGACTTCCTTCATGCATGATTCCGGAACATTGACCCTAGTCAAAAGGAACATTTACATCCCCAGACATACCCCCCAGTAACCATGGCAACAGGGCTGTGCTGGGATAACAAGCTAGCAGAGTGAGACACAGTGACAGGAGAAGGCTGAGCATAGCAGCAGACACAGAGCTCTGGGCTGAGTTGCCAGAAGAAACAGCAGCAGGAATCATAGGCGATGGCGTTCTCACGAAATATGACAGGGAATCAACTAAAACATTTAAAGTATGAAATTGAGCACACTCACCCACTGCTGTAGGTTGTGCAGCCTCTTGCTGAACAGCTTCCCACAGCAGCAAACCGTGAACTGGCACCTGTCTGTGTAGCAGTGCCTGTGGCTCTTCAATCATGCACTGCAAAAAAGCAGCTTTCCTGCACTGTTCTTGCTAGCTCCTGTACTCGGCTTGTGGGGAGGGCGCACACCCCCTCCCTGCTCCCGCAGCAGGCTGCCCATCCTTGCCCCGACTGCCGCCTCTTCCACCCGGCGACTTGGAACATGTCCTCTTCTTCTTAGAGGTGCAGCACGCACCCACAGACTCTCCATTGGCATCTTCAGCGGCTGCTCCGCGCTGCCCTTGCTCCACCTCAGACTCCTCCTCAGCTAGTCTGCTCCATTCAGGAGGCTGGCTCCTCCGCATTCTCCCTTGCTGCGCCTGAACCAATGCCCCTCTCTCCATGTCACCGTGCTGCGCCCGCGGAATCCTGGCCATACCGTCCACAATGTCCCTGTCCTGCTGTCCTCTATTCACAGCTTCGCCTAGTGCCAGGCATCGCTGCAGCCATGCTTCTCCTCCTCCGCTGCCAGCTTTCTCCAGGAGTTGCTTAAAGAGGGACTCCATAGCTTCAGTGAGAGGGGCAGAGCTTTTCAGCCGGAGCTCCTTGCAGGAAAAGGGGAAAATTCCCAGCCCAGCAGTTCCCTATAAAAGCTTCCCAGATTTCACCACATTCTGCAGCATCCCATTGGCTAGCTGCTGTTCCTGGATTTACTTTTAATACCTGCTTTTAACACAGGGAATACCATTAATATTATCAGAATTTATATTATTATTAATAGGGTGGCCACAATCCCATGTAAGTGGGCTCATATTGTGCCCCCTTTTCCATTCTCTCTGTTCCTTTTCAGTTTGAATTAAATCCAAGCTAGACTAACAGATTGCAGTCTATAAGGGATAAAATAGTCTGAATATTTCCACAAGGCTTAAAACATATATACTGAAAACATAAATATTCTTTAAGTGGGTTACACAACCATAGACGAATTGGATGCTGAAACATTTTGTGGACACTCTCCGCTTCATCATTGGAACGTTCAATAGTTTTCTTTGCAGCTTGTTACTCAAGGTGTCATAAAAGCCAATGGACTTCCGGTTCCGGCGCCGCATGGAGTAGCTGCACCCTCTCACAGCTCCCGCTCTGAGGACGCCTAAACCAGCCTATAAAACCGGCCCAGAAGCCAGAAACCCCCCTCAACCACCTCGGGCACCTGTACCCGCTCTATGGACCGATTCGTGGAGGTCCGCGGCTCCCGCTCCAACACGACCCTGACGGCGCCGCCGGCCCTGCCGCAAATCGAGGCCCCGGCTTCGGCCTGCACGGAAGTCCACACAGGCGCGCAGCAGCAGCAGCAGCACACGGTGGAGATGGAAGTAAGTGGAAGCACAGCTCCACACACATCCCTTCAGGCATCCCCTGCCCAGCCACATTCTCAGGCCTCCTCTCCTCAAGCACCCTTTCCCCAAGCCTTCTCCATGCCAGCTACATCCCCACAGCTCGCCGGGGACCACAAAACTGAACGCATTGCGCAGGCAGTGGCAGCACTTCTGTCCCCCATGATATCTGCCTCGGTAGAAAAGGCTGTTAATGCGGGGATGAAACAGATAAAGGCCCAGCTAGGAGAACACAACACTAGGCTAAACGAGCTAGAACATCGCCAATCAAGCATGGAGGAAGAGTTGTACCAAGCTCAAGCCACGGAACAAACACAAGACAAAACCAACCAATACATAATCCAAAAACTCGACGATTTGGAGAATAGGTCCAGAAGGAGCAACCTGCGATTCGTGGGGATTCCCGAATCTCTCCAAGCATCTGCCCTAATGGACTTTTGCTCCCAACGCATACCCGAGGCGCTAGGCCTAACAGGCCCGTGCACAGTGGAACGCGCTCACAGGATGGGGTCATATAGTGAAGAACGCAAGAACCCCCGGCCCATCATAGCCAAATATCTGAACTACTCTGACAAGGCTCTAATTCTTCAAAAATTTCGACAATCCCGCTCGCTTCAAATTGACGGGGTGAGGGTCCTGATTTTTGCTGACTACTCCATCGAAGTCTCAAAGAAGCGCAAAGCCTTTCAACAGATATGCTCTGAACTCTTTAAACAACAGATCAAATTTACTCTGGCATTCCCGGCCATCCTACGCCTCAAGACACCCAACGGGGACCAGCTATCCTTCCAGGAACCCTCAGAAGCAGAAGCCTACATGCGGTCTTTGCTCCCCAACGCCCAACAACACACCCCGTCGAAAGGCACTTCAATCAACCGCCCCCTGGATCAACGCAGCCCGCGCAAAGACTCCCCCAAGCGATTCAGACCCTCGGTTCCGGACCAGCATCGCTACACTCACCGCTGAACAGAAACCTGAAACCTACCTTCACTTGGTTTCCACCATTTTCTTTTTTGGACAGTAAATTTTCTGTCCCCCCACAGGTTCCACATATCCTCTGTTCCTCACCAACACGTAATGTATAATGTCTCTTATACATATGTTTGATCTTCCATTTTAAATGTTTTTTCTTCTCTTAGGATTCATCCTAGCAAGTTACAATTTTTAAGTGTTTTTCTCTACATCCTCCTGGCTTCACTGTGTGCGGACAACCGCTCCCCTCTCCCCCTCCCCCATGTATACGACCCCTTGGTGTCCACATAAACATATGTCTCACGGCCAAGGGCTCTCTGGGGCTTTACCATTACCGTCCCGAAATGGGAGTTGACCCACACAGTGACTCCATGCGGAAAAAAGCGAAGTTTCCATGTTCGTTTGTTTTATTGGTGATACTCTCCCCTATGTTGATTCTCCTACAGATTAACCCCTCTCCCCATCTCCCCTCTCTCCCACACGGCCCTAGCCAACTCAAATCCACCTCCTTTTTTCTTTCCCTCCCATACAACAACATCAAGCCACTGGACACAACTGGCACTCTATCATACCTACCTCACAATAGTAAACCATACTTAACAGCACACACCTCCTTTCAACCCCCCTAATATGAAAATAATTTCATGGAATGTAAAGGGTCTAAGATCCCCCCAAAAGAGAATGAAAATCCTAAGGCATCTCAAACGGCTCAAAACCGATATAGCACTAATTCAGGAATCCCACCTACCAGCTTCAGATTTTCATCGCATGCAGAAACTCTGGGTAGGCACTGTGCTAGGCTCAGAGGCAGCAGGATGCAAAGCTGGCGTTCTCCTGCTCATACACAAGAACCTCCCGTGCACAGTCCTGTCTGTGAAAAACGACGCCCAGGGGCGTCTGCTCACGGCCCACATCAAAATAGGCTCCAAAGAACTACTTATAACTAATGTCTATGCCCCCAATAATCCAGGCAGACAATTTTACACTGAACTATCCAGTTGGATACTAGACAACCCACATCTCCCTCACCTAATCGGAGGAGACTTCAATGACATCATCCATCAGATAGACGACAGATCTTCACAAAAACGACCAAAACAGGGCACTAACCCACCACCCCCCTCCCTCCTGGCCAGCACCATGGAATCCACACATTTCCAAGATCTTTGGCGCCTTTCCCACCCGGCAGACAGGGAGTTCACTTTCTACTCCAACCCTCACAAAACATTCACCAGGATAGACTACCTCTTTGGCTCTGACAACCTTCTCCCCTACCTCCAGAACTCCACTATCCACGACATAACTATCTCAGACCATGCCCCTATAGAGGTGACACTGGACAATCTAGACCTACCCCCACACCCCAATTTATGGCGGTTCCCATCTTATCTACACAACAACACTGACTTCCAAAACTACATCTCTGACGCATGGGCTGAATACTCCTCCAATAACGCCCCACACATACACAACCCCAACCTATTTTGGGACGCTGGCAAAGCTTTCTTAAGGGGCCGTATCATATCTTATGCAACCTCCTTTAAACGTAATACCCTAACTAAATACAAAGAGGCCAGCTCACGCTTACACCAAGCACAACGAGAAATGTACACTAATGACTCCCCAACAACACGCTCTGAATGGCAGATAGCGAAAAGGGAATTTGACACTTGGGTAAACACCCTAGAAAACACCAAGAAGGCCCATTTAGATGCCACATTCCATAAATTTGGAAACAAAGCAGGAAAACTCCTATCCAGATTATGCAAAGGTCCATATCGCCCCACTCACATCACGTCCCTACGTGACAAAACAGGCGCCCTACACGCCACTCCACTTTCAATTAACAAAGTCATGCAAAAATTCTACTCCACTCTTTATGCCCCAGATCCCATAGACAAACCAACAGCGCGCGCTTTTCTAGATAAAATAACCTTACCCAAAATATCCCCAACACAATTAGAAACCTTAAACGCACCTATCACCATCTCTGAAATATCGACAACCATTCGCAACTTAACCCTGTCCAAAGCCCCAGGCCCAGATGGATTCACCAGCGAATTCTTCAAAACCCTACAACCCCTAATAGAACCTACTCTCCTCCAAGTATATCAACATATATGGGCAGGGGGTGCATACCTACATTCGGGGAACCAAGCCATTATAAAACTACTGGCAAAAAAGGGTAAAGACCCCCTAGAACCGGGTTCATACAGACCCATATCACTTCTTAACCTAGATGTGAAAATCCTCTCAAAAATCGTTGCCACTAGACTAGCAGATATTATGCCCTCCCTTATCCACCCCGCCCAGTCAGGCTTTATTAAAGGACGTACGGCCACCCTTAACATCCGCAAAGTCATGCTGGCCCTAGAACATGCAATGCATTACCCGAACACCGATCATGCCATTATCACGCTAGACGCGGAAAAAGCTTTCGATAACGTCAGTTTCGACTGGTTATCCATGACAATGACGGCAATAGGATTCACTGGCCCCTTCCAACATCTAATTACTGCCATGTACACAGCTCCGACAGCAAGGTTAGTGGCGGCAGGCCTGCTATCAGAAGAAATTCACCTCCATAAGGGCACTCGACAGGGCTGCCCCCTATCGCCACTCCTCTTCAATATTGCACTAGAACCACTCTCCAGATATCTAACGACAGTAGCCCCACTACATGGCTTAAAGATAGGCCCACACAACCTACGCACCTCACTTTTTGCAGATGACGTCCTTATATTTTCAGCCAACCCTACATCAGATATGCTAACCATAAAAAACGTATTCGATGAATTTCGCCTGTGCTCGGGCCTCCGTATTAATTACAGCAAAAGCGAAATTCTTCCCATCGGCACCCACTCCACACCAAAATGGACCCAGCAATCAATCCTCCCTGTTGCTAAATCTCACATCACCTACTTAGGAATAAAAATAGGAAAACTCCCTTCTTCACTATACCACCTAAATTACCCTCCTCTATTGTCAAAAATAACTCAGGAACTAAATACCTGGATGGATCTGCCCCTTTCGCTTTTGGGAAGATGTCATTTAGTGAAAATGGTCAGTTTTGCAAGACTACTCTACCCAATGCAAACCATCCCATTACTTCTCCACCATAAAGATGTGACCTCCCTCAACAACGCTATATCTAAATTTCTATGGCAAAACAAACGACCACGCATTGCTCTTAAAAAACTTTATCTTCCCAGACGCGAAGGGGGCATTAGTCTCCCTCATATTAGAATGTATAACCTTGCATGTTTGCTAAGAACAAGTCTAGACTGGATAACCCAGTCCTCTCGTTACTCAAACTTCTCTCTGGAATCTGCCATGGCCCATCCCTACTCACTAGTAGCCCTCCTACACTGCAGATGGAAGTCGGTCCCCCATCCCCACCAACATAATCTCCTATTAAGAGATACAGCAATAGCCTGGAGAGAAGCACGAAAGATCCTCAAGCTATCCCCTTTTGTGTCAATACACCTCCCGATCCAAGGAAATCCAGCATTCCCGCCGAGTTTAGAACATAAATCTTTCAAAACATGGGAACAAAAAGGTTTAACGAAATTCTCCCTCCTCTGCAACACCCAGACAGGTCAACCATTACCCTTTGCTGATATCGCGGAATCCTTCTCTCTACCCTCCACACATATCTTCCACTATGGGCAATGTATCAGCTTCCTAAAGGAGGCGTGCAATCAAAACGAAAAAAGGTTCCAAACAAACGTCACGGATCTAATGATAATGAGTAATGCTTACAAAATCTCGGACATATACAAACCAATCCTCAACAAGTCCTCTTCACCTCTCTCTTCATCCTCAATCAAAAACTGGAACAAAGACTTCCCCGATCCAAACCTAGTAGAAAAAATCATCCAAGGGCTCAACGCTGTACATAAGCTAACACCCAACGAAATATGGAGAGAAACACAACTGAAAATAGCCCACAGAGCATATATGCCTTTCTTAACCTCGAAAACTGACAAAAACAAAGCTCTCTGCCCACATTGCAACCACCAGAAACCATCCCTAGCTCATCGTTTCTGGCACTGCTCCTACATTTCCGCTTTCTGGGACCAAGTTCTTGCCTACATATTTGAAGTGACCCTAATCAAACTACCCAAGGATCCTTTGCTTCTTATCTTCGGCCACTGGGACCCAATTCTACTACCCTGGTCCAAAACCGCCACCACCAGGGACAGCTCCCCAAAAAACCCGAAAGAAATCACATCACAAAAAGGGTGGTCCTTGACTTGCCTATTAATCGCAAGGAGAACCATTTTGAAAAACTGGATTACACCAATAAGCCCCAATATCTCTCAAGTCAAACGGGACCTCATGCATCTTCTATACAAGGACCGCCTAAACACGGACTTCAAGCACAAAAAATCCTCAGAACATTTCTACTCCAAATGGCTCGCCTTTATGCGATCATCTCTCTCACAAGCGGAAATAGCAAACATCAGCTCGTCCTCCTTTTCCTACTACG
Source organism: Lithobates septentrionalis (assembly GCA_037952835.1). Taxonomy (NCBI): domain Eukaryota; kingdom Metazoa; phylum Chordata; class Amphibia; order Anura; family Ranidae; genus Lithobates; species Lithobates septentrionalis. The sequence continues at coordinate 2,217,533 of JBBDGP010001454.1, read as the reverse complement.
ACCCCTCCCACCCGCTGCCATCTCAAGACCACAACCGGTGCCACACTCTTATCCCTGGCACCAACCAACCCATTGCCAATGCCAATGTAAATGGGATTATTGGATAATTCTGTATGGCTCTACAACTTACCATAACAATTCTCCTACTCTTTCCAGGGCTCCCCCCCCCCCCACACTCAACCAACCAACCCAACCCCCCCCTCCCCCCCCAGTTTTCGTATTTTCTTTGTATTTTTCAAGTTCAATTATAATATGTACTCAGGGTTTTCAAACAGATCCATCCAGGTATCCAGGTACCCACTAACTGTTATCATTTATTGAAATGCTATGTACAGGTAAACATGCTCCAAGCAGCCACCCTACATGGGTACATATACTGGAAACCCTCCCACGTCTTAAAAATTAGTTTACAATTAAGTAACCCTTTTATTTTGTTACTTCCGTATATGTCACAATTACATACTGTACACTATACTGTATTGTTTTTGTATTCTCTGAAAATTCAAATAAAAACTTTTTGAAAAAAAATAAATAAATAAAAGCCAATGGCTTGGTAGATATTGAATGCAGTATCAGACTCTATTTGGTATATGCTTGTTGTGGCCACCCACCAATACTATCCAGGAGTCCTTTTGGCAGTTGTACCTGGAATGCTTTTCTATTCACCAGACTTCTGTTGTTTTTGCTATTTAAAAATTATCTAGTAAGGTTATTTATTACTGTATGATGCAACATGGACTTTAAGATCAGGAGTTTTCTATACATGTAGAACTCCACGTGTGAGAAGTATTTTGGCAGTTGTCCTTTAGATTCTTTGAATGTTTTTACAGTCAGCTAGTGGAAATAAACAAAAAGTCTACCTATGCATGTTTTGTAATAGAAAATGCTTAGTCATCAGTAGTAATAATTCCCCTCCAATACATAATAACAAATTATTTGGTTATGGTACAGACAAGTTTAGGGTTCTTATGTTTTGTATATTTGAATCCTTCTCTCAAAGAGCAAAATGTATGTTACTTGAACTCTTGCACCAAGGAGATTAACCAGTCATAGAACATAATTACTTGAATATTTGCCAAGTAGACTTTTTAAAAGTATGGATAATTCTTTTTCCAGCAATTTGTTCAAACAATAGTCAATTAAAAAGCTCTATAAGCTGTTTTGGTGTTTTGCATATTTACCCTTTTAGCATTAAATGTGGTAATAGTAGGCAGTTCATCTTATATGAATTGCAAATTATGTGATTTTTTTTTAAGATTAGTAAGAAAATTATTGTCAAATACTACAAATTCTTTGTATTTTATACTATAAAATCCCCTTTAAATGTATATAATGATAGAATAGAATGTGTTCCTACGGATCAGACAATGCATTAAGCTTTAAATTTAGTAACTATGTACTTGAAGACACATTGAAATTATCTGCTGATATATTTTTTCCACCAAGTGCATAATCCCTTTTGAAAAATTAATCACCCTTGAAAATTTCAGGAAGCAAGTGGCCTCCTTAGCTAAATGTCATTATCTGCTAAATAATGCAAGGTTATTGACATGTTCACATGGCTGCATCTGGGAAATGTTTGCACAGTAACTCAGCAAAAAACAATAGGAAGTATAGTCCTTGTGAATGTTACAGTCCTGGAAGACAAACCTGTACAATTGGAAAGGTGACCTTATATTAGCAGACATGCCTTGTGGTTTTAATTTCTGGAAAATGATGATATAAATTAAAATAAAAAAATATTCTTGTGGCAGACCTTTTACTCTGAAACTTTCATAATCCAGTATTTTGGTAGTTTTTACCTTTGGAGTTTGGTAATACCAGGCAGAGAAGTGCGAAGATATTTTGGTGTTATTTTCTTACAGTAAACTTCATTGATGCAAAAAAGAAACATGACATCCTCTGGTACAAATAGTCAAAATCTTTAATTACAAACTAAATTGTGAATGTGTAAAATATCTTTTAAATTTACAACATATGATTATTCTACCTGCTTTGTTTTTTTGGTTTTTTTTTTCAAAATATGCAGCTTGGTGATCTCTGCAAAGGCTCTAGTAGGTAACCTGTACCACAGTCATTTCTTAGAAAGCATGCCACAGAGTGGCATTATGCTGTCAACAAGTGTTTTAGGCAGGCTAGAGATGTGTAAATAATAATCAGTGCCTTGGTTATCAGTGTCGATGTCCCTTTAACACCGGTCATCCTCTCTCCTTTTCTCTCCTCACGCTGTCAGCTTGAGGAAAGAAAAGCCGCTAACCGACTTGTGTTTACTACCATGATCAGCTGTCATTGGGCACAGCTGATCACGTGGTGAAGGGCTGCTGTGATTAGCCCTTTACCCCAATCTGTGATCAGCTGAGTCTGCAGGGGGCATGTGGGCAGCGTGATCACAGGAAAATGTCCATGTACGCCCTCCCGGCAAATTAAGCTTGCCTTGTAGCCGTTTTCAGGTATAGAGTGGGCAGGAAGTGGTTAATATTAACCCTGGTTATATTGGGGAAAAAAGTGCATTTTGATTTTGTTACAGATTGCATAAAAAATAAAATATTTTTTTCAAGGTAATATTGTCAAGAGAACATCTTTTTTGTACTAAAAAAAAAAAAGTATTATTTTGATATCCGGAGTAATGAACAGCTATTGTCAAGTTAATAGGTCTGTAGATGAAACACAAAAATTGCACTGGTCCATAAGAAGTATACAGGTGTGAGAGCTAAATTGGCTAATATGGTTAAATGCTATGATATTTCTGTAATAATTTTAGGCCTGCTTGAGTTTGACCTTAAACAACGCCTGTATTTCTGTTTGTGTACTAGTTTGCCCACAATAAACCTTCAACTGCTGCAGCCTGAAGTCATTAATTTAGTCATGATGTCACTACCGCTACAAAATGAATAACTTCCCGCTCATTGGTTGCTAGGATGCTGGTGGATGCCTGCATCCTAACAACCAAGTGATCTGTGAGATCTAGCCACCTGGGTCCTAGCAAATGATGACTTTTCCTTGCACATTATTATGTATACTTTGCAAAGAGAATTTTCACTTAACTTAGAGTAACTTCATTCACCATCTGTGTACAGAACTCCTCCAGGTAGCCATATTGCATTACATTTTATAGAAAGTTACAACGCTGCAGATTGAAAAGGAAAAGTAATTTTAATAACACTTAAATAGAATATGACTTGTGTCACAATTGTATATGCTATATTTTTCTTTTTTTCCCACTTTTATGGAGCTTTGTTAACCACTTGCCACTCGCCATATAGCAATATGACTGCGGCAAAGTGGTTGCGATATCCTGACCGGACGTCATGACGTCGCCAGGACATCCAGCCACTGCGCGCCCCCGGGAGTGCGCATCACAGCGATTGTTGTTGCGGTGTGTCAGTCTGACACACCGCAACTCCTTTCTAGGTAAAGAGTCTCTGACAGAGACTCTTTGCCATGTGATCAGCCATGTCCAATTATGGCTGATTACGATGTAAACAGGAAGGGCCGTTGATCGGCTTTTTCTCACTCGCGTCTGACAGATGCGAGTAGAGAAGAGCCCATCGGCTGCTCTCCTGACAGGGGGGGTCTGTTCTGATTGTTTATCAGTGCAGCCCCCCTCGGATGCCCGCCCAGGACCACCAGGATGTCGCCAGGACCACCAGGGATGGCTACCACACTGGACCACCAGGTATGCCACCCTAGACTACCAGGGAAATGCCAATCAGTGCCCAGGCAGCTGCCAATCGGTGCCCAGGCAGCTGCCAATCAGTGCCATTGAAAAATGCCTGCCAGTGCCAGTGATGCCTATCAGTGAAATCCAGTGCCAGCCATCAGTACCCATGAATGCCCATCAGTGCCACCTTTCAGTGCCCATCAGTGCTGCCTATCAGTGCCCAGCAGTGCCGTCTATCAGTGCCACCCATAAGTACCCATCAGTGCAGCCTTTCAGTGCCCATCAGTGTCTCCTATCAGTGCCCACCAGTGCCACCTATGAGTACCTATCAGTGCCGCCTATCAATGCCCATCAGTACTGCATATCAGTGCCACCTAACAGTGCTGCCTATCAGTGCCGCCTATCAGTGCCCATCAGTAAAGGAGAAAACTTACTTATTTACAATATTTTATTTTAAAAACGAAGAAAGACTTATTTTCAAAATTTTCGGTCTTTTTTTATTCATTTAGCAAAACAATAAAAAACGCAGAGGTAATCAAATACCACTAAAAGAAAGCTCTATTTGTGGGAACAAAATTATAAAATTTAGTTTGGGTACAGTGTAGCATGACCACGCAATTGTCATTTAAAAAGTGACAGCACTGAAAGCTGAAAATTGGCCTGGGCAGGAAGGTCCGAAAGTGCCCTGTATTGAAGTGGTTAAAACAAATTCACTTTGCAAAAAAAACATCCTTTACTACATTAGTATATCAACCCCATTATGTTCAAGAGGATTCTAAAAATGTTAATCTTGTCTTTCTGATATATTTTATACAAATATTTCATATTTACATATCTGATCAGTAAGTGGACCTCTAGGCTTTTTTATGTTTACAAGGCTATCCTTAAAGTAATACTAAACACACACATGTTTAATTTACATGATCCCTTTACTTTCTGTGTATGGATGATGGCACTGTAATAATTTAAATAATTAAAAAAGTGCTTTTCCTAATCAATATACAGCTGTTATGTGACTTGGCTCTTTCCCGGCCTGTCTGCATAGAAACGGTGGCAGGAGGAGCTTCTAGTCCTCTGCTGCTGGTCATGTTTAAAATAAAATACAAAAACAGCCATTGAGATACCAAGTAAAAATAAATAAAATCAATACACTGTTTTAATCTGTCATGCAAATATATATTTTTAAAACTAAATCTTTATTAGTTTTTGGCAATAACATGGTGTGGGTGGATTTCTGCCAGTCACAGGCTGTGTCACGTCCCTAAGGCCGAGTCTTAGAATAAAAGGGAGGGGAAGCCACTGTCAATTAATGTGTAATATCCCACTACCAGTGTATTTAGCTGGTTAGTGGGCATGGAGGGGGGGGGGGGGAGTGGGTTTTCATTTACTAGTGTGTATACGCCCACATGTGTTACTTTATAGTCACATGGGCTGCTCAGATGTGATAGGGAGAAAATGCTCAGGGTAGAAAATACACTGAAAACTGAGCATGTGCACTAGCTGCCAACACTGCACTGCAAAATCCCCAACTGCAATGGGGACATGGACAGAAGAGAGGGGGGGGGGGGTGGAGAACAGCAGGATTAACCAGGTATTATGCAGAATACAAAAAAAAAATCTCATAGTGACTGAGTGAGTATGAACAGCATGTAATACAGCATGTATTGATAGGTTTTAATGATGTGGGATTAATGACTCTTTAACTTCTTTGCCTAAAAAAGACCTCTTAGCTCAAGCTCAACTTTACTAACAGAACTGAATGACAGAGGAATATTCAGACATGATTATAACGAGTCCCTTGCTCGCTCGGTTCCACTCTCCTGACACTCCTCTGCAGCTATAGAATCAGATTGCAGATCGCAACATCTGATTGCTCGGTCATCCAATGCTACGGGGATTAGAACTACAGCTATGTGCCCTTCTAACACAGTTGTGATAGCTCAGAACATACACCAGGCAGGCTGTATGTAAGTTCAAACAGGAATCTCCTTTATTGCAATATACAGGCCCTTTTATACACTAACAGTGGAGGTGCATACCTCCGGCTCATATTACTCTAACAATACAGCTGTAACCTAATTAACCTAATTAACATGAGCTAATTAACTAATCCCTTTAGACAGCCTAGATGACTCAGACATGACCTTTAGGCCACACTGGCCATCTTGTAGTTCAGAAAATCCAATTAACATTATCACAATAGCAGAGTTAATTAAACACAAACAACAATGGGGATCTAATGACTCTTAGATCCCATACTAGAGACTTATTTACAATACACATTTTAGCAGACAACAGACAGGTAGCTGGAATTGATGACATTAGCATTTAACAGCAGGAGTCCCAACGGTATGAATCAGTCACTATTCCAATATGGCAAATCCAGGGCCCCAAGAGTCTGTGTGTCCTGGGGGACCAGGACCCGAATCCACAGCAATACCACCTCAAGGGTCCCCAAGCATACAGCTCACAAAGAGCACCGTTCCCCCAAATGCAAGGGCCCACGATCGATTGGCAAGAGGCTAGCATACAGTCCCCTCCAAAAGTCTCTCTCCCGGCTAGGTCTGTCACATTTCTCCCCTTTTGGCAGGAGACTAACACAGGAGGAGACCCCAGACGGGTTGACTCCGAAGTTAGTCAGTAGTTCCAGTCCTCTGATGCCTGTACCCACACAGTACCCCAAACAAAGCATTACTCACCCAGCCAACCTCTGCCTCTCTCAGAGAACCATATACAGTGTAGCGCTATAAGTGTAAATATAATAAGAAAACAAACAAAATGAACTAGGCCTAAACCATTACTGGGGGGGCCACAACAAACAACTCATCGAATTCAAGATTGCATGTAAATAACTGAATACAATACAAATTAAGCAAAGTGCCACATACTATCAAAATGAATTAATATGGTGTAAAAACAATGTGAAGAAATATAAAAGTGTTAAAGAGTGAAACAAAATTGTTTTTTATGACAAAAATGTTCAAAAATGCTAAAGATTATGATCTGAATAGAATTCAACACCCACCACCCAAAAAAGTCTCTGAAAATAGAATAATGGAAACAATGGTGAAGAACTTTTGCCAAATGAGTAGATGAAACACCAGGTAAATGAAACTTCTAAATGAGTGTCGGGACCACCACCAAAGCATCGGAGGAGGCTTACCGGAACCGGGTGACTTGAAAAGACATACGTCTTACAAGTCCCAGAAAGCTTGTTTAGCCACCAAGGCTGGTAGGATGGATCCTCAGATGTTCTCAACTTCCATTGGGGGAGGGGAGAGGAGAAAAAGGTAGAGATCCCGTCGTAACCTCAGCCGTCCAGACTCATCAACAGGCCAACCGGATAAAATTACATGCCATGGGAGAAATAAAACTCACATGGCATGATATCGTTTAAAACATAAATTTATTATAAAAATTTAACAGGAACACTCACATTTGTGAAGATCAGAATAAGCTCAAACCAATATGGTAAACGCGGTTTACCATATACGATTTACGATATAATGACTCTTAGATCCCATACTAGAGACTTATTTACAATACACATTTTAGCAGACAACAGACAGGTAGCTGGAATTGATGACATTAGCATTTAACAGCAGGAGTCCCAACGGTATGAATCAGTCACTATTCCAATATGGCAAATCCAGGGTCCCCAGAGTCTGTGTGTCCTGGGGGACCAGGACCCGAATCCACAGTAATACCACCTCAAGGGTCCCCAAGCATACAGCTCACAAAGAGCACCGTTCCCCCAAATGCAAGGGCCCACGATCGATCGGCAAGAGGCTAGCATACAGTCCCCTCCAAAAGTCTCTCTCCCGGCTAGGTCTGTCACAATGATTGTATAAGGAATATCAATAAATGTCTGCTTCATCACAACATAAATATGGGGCAAGATACTGCACATATGGGAGAACTTGTGGTAAAAGCTGTTCTTTTTTTCTCTTTTTACTTTCAATTTTTAAACAAATAAAACATATACAACCATATGTTATCTTTCAAAAATCAAGGTGCAAGATATCCAAATACAATACACAAGATAAACCTCAGTATTAACCCTCTATATAACCTCTACTCACATAATGGACACGTACAGAAAAAAAAGGAAAAAACACACACAAAAGATATTCATTGCAACATAGTAATTCTAACTACTCATCCTCAAAAAATATATATATAAATTGCTTGGTGCTACTTGTTTACTCTGTAATCAACATACGGTAGTTAAGATTAGACAAGACTAAATTAAAACCTTATTTTGCATCACCTAAGAAGTAGGTGCCAGACTATATGCATGCCATTGTGCTCTAATTATTCAGTGCATTAAAGCCAGAACATTAATATAAATTCTGCAAGTGCAAAAGAATCTTTTCAAAAGAGTTTACTTTCAAATCTTCACTCCAAGTAATTGTTGTTTCACTTTTGACTCTCTACTAACATTAACCAAATTTTCAGCATGGCACTGCGGGGTTTAGTTACAATAGCAGCTGTTAATCTTTAAAGAAGTTGTAAACTCTTAGAAAAAAAAAAAACCTGTAAGACAAAGGCTTAATGAGCTAGTATGCATCGCATACTAGCTCAATATAAAATACTTACCTTAGAATGAAGCCCTCCAGCGGCGCCCACACACCGCTGAGATGGCTGACATCTTCCCCAGTGTTTCTTCTAGGTTCATGGGTTCCGGCACTTTGAGTGGCTGGAGCTGTTATGACGTCACTCCCGTGCATGGCACAGGGCAATGAAAGAAACAGCACAACCATCCGTTCCTTCAGAGCGCATGCGCCAGTGATTTCACAGACTGAATGTACAGTAAACATCTCCTAAACAGTGCATGTTTAGGAATATTTATACTACCTATAGGTAAGCCTTATTATAGGCTTATCTATAGGTGAAATTCTGTAGTAGAGTTTACTTCCTCTTTAAGTGCTGTCACAGGGCATGCATAGCTCCCAACTGTCCCTGATTTTGGAGGGACTGTCCCTCTTTCCTCGTCATTTGTCCCTCATTTCGGTCTGATCTATATAGTTGTATATAAAATGCACTTTTTATCTTTCAAAAAGTGTTTCACGGTGCTAAACCCTTCATCCGATTTTTAAATTGCTGCATTTGTAAATTTCAAAAGCCAATATAAAAGAATAGTAGTGGTAAAAAAAAAAAGCACTTGTAGGATTAATACATTTTTTGTTTGTATAATTCTCCTTTAAGGGGGTGTGGCAGAGGGTGTATCCTATGCCTATACACCTTTGCTAAAAGGGGTGTTCCTGGTTCCCCTGTTAGCTTCTTCACTTACATTGACCATTGTCAAACACCAAAGATGGCCCATCCATTAAGAGCGCACGGGCACCGCCGCCTCTCCCATGCCACCCCCCTCTATGTAGAATGGATAGATTCATGCATAACATGAATCTATCCATGGCTGCTGTAGCCACCCCCTATTCAGGCATCGGGCCCATTTTCGTACGCCGGGCAGTCCCATAGGCCGCATAGCAGAAGGCAAGAAAAGATGCATGGAGGACACAGGAGCCGTCGTCTGACCTGTGCTACCTGTCCCACAGCTTGCCACCGTCACCCGCTGCCTGACCCGCCACCACGATGGGGTAAGTACCGGTCAGACAGCAAACGGCGGGTGGTGTCACAGTGGCTGCATTTTCTGGGCACCGTTGGCTGCATTTGCTGGGCACAGTTGGCTTCATTTGCTGGGCACAGTTGGCTGCATATGATAGGCACAGTTAACTGCATATGATGGGCACAGTTGGCTGCATATGATGGACACAGGTGGCTGCATATGATGGGCACCGTGGCTGCATTTGATATTCTTGTTTCAGTATTTTTCAGAATTTTTCAGTAAGTTTGCACCCCCCAAAAAATTTTGAGCACCAGCCGCCACTGTCAAACACACAAGCTGCAGGTACAGAAAGGGAGAAGCCACACACTGATGGCGTCACTTGGCTCAGTCAGTTTTATTCATCTATAAAAGCAGCACAGTTCATCTCTGCCAGGAGACCACCCCACTCTAACATGCTTCACATTTATGTGCTTAGGCATAGAGAATGGTAAGATCTGTAGGAGTATTGGCTAAATACCATGATCAATTTAATATTCCGGTAAAATAAATAGGGATACAACAGATGTAAATGAGAGCTCTTAAATTGACTATACTTAAGGCTCATGAAAAAGAAATAGCGATGCATGCAGTACAATATACTGTATGTAGCATAATAAATACATTAACATACACAATTTTGCTTCTAAACAGGAGGTATTCTGCAACCTTGGTATTGTTTGTTTCTTTTTTTGTTTTTTGTTTTTTTACTAAACAAGAGCAAGTAGTTGAGGTACTAAACAAAAAGCATGACCAGTTTTCTGTTTGTCCTCTGTGTAAACGAACACTGAAAAATGTCTTTCTCCATTCTAGATGATTGGCTGGCCTGATCCCAGACTTTTATTACATTTTTGCTGTCCACTTAATATAGACCATGTTGTATGTTTTACTCTATAGGTATTAAGGCACAGGGAAAAACAATTATTCCTGGGATGAGGGGATTTACTAAAACTGAAGCAGACAGAATCTGGAGCAGCTGGCAGCTGTGCATAGTAACCAGTCAGCTTCTATCTTCTGCTTTTTCATGTAAGCTTTGAAAATTTAAAAAGTGAAGCTGATTGGTTGTCATGCACAGCTGCTCTGGATTCGAGGCTTAAAATATATGCAGATGCTTGATTAGATTGAGACCTGGAGAATTTGGAGGCCAAGACAACACCTCAAACTTGTTGTGTTCCTCAAACCATTCTTGAACCATTTTTGCAGTGTGGCAAGGCTGATATCCTTATGAAAGAGGCCACTGCCATCAGGGAATACGATTTCCATGAAAGAATATACTTGATCAGCAACAATGTTTCCATAGTTGATACATGTAAAAGTAACCTCTACATGACTGGCAGGACCCAAGGTTTCCCAGCAGAACATTGCCCAAAGCGTTACATTGCCTTTGCAGGCTTGCTTTTATGCCATTCCGCATCCTGGTACCATCTCTTCTCCAGGTAAGCGATACACATTCTGGCCATCCACATAATATAAAAGAAAATGTGATTCATCAGACCAGGCTACCTTCTTCCATTGTTCCATGGTCCAGTTCTGATGCTCACATGCCTATTGTAGGCACTTTTGGCTGTGAACACAGGTCAGCATGGAGACCCTGACCAGTCCGTGGCTATGCAGCCCCAATACACAACAAACTGTGACACCTTTCTATTGGATTCAGCATTAACTTTTTTAGCACTCTAAACTACAGTAGTTCTTCCATTAAATCGGACTACACAGGCCAGCCTTCGCTTCCTACATGCATCAGTGAGTTTCGGCCACCTGTGACCCCCCTCTCCGGTTTGCCAGGTTTCCTTTCCTGAACCACTTTTGGTAGATCCTGACCACTGCAGACTAGAAACATCTCGCAAAAGCTGCAGTTTTGGAGTTGCTCTTTCCCAGTTGTTTAGTATTCACAATTTTGAACAATCTTTTCATAGTTAGTCAGGTTGAAAAAAGACACAAGTCCATCCAGTTCAACCATAAAAAAAAACAAAAAAAAAAAATATATCGTACAATGCAATATACCCAATACTATACCCACAGTTGATCCAGAGGAAAGCAAAAAACCCCAGCAGAGCACGCTCCAATTTGCTACAGCAGGGGAAAAAATTCCTTAAATTCCTTCCTGATCTCCCAAGAGGCAATCAGATTTTCCCTGGATCAACTTTACCTATAAATGACAATTTTCAAAGTCACTCAGATCCTTACGCTTGCCCATTTTCTTCTGCTTTCAACATGTCAACTTCAGGGACAACATGTTTATTTGCTGTCTAGTATCTTCCACTTTCAGATGCCAATGCAATCTGAATGTTAATAATGTTAATAATACACAATCTTATTCACTTCACTGTCAGTGGTCATATTGTTATGACCAATCGGTGTAAACTGTATATATTGTATCCTGGAAGTAATTATATGGACTTAACTAAGTTTTTACCATAATACTGTGTGGTAGGGCAAGGCTGTTTCACTGTTTAATATGGCAGTCTGGGCCAGGATTTCTAGGAAACAAGCGCACTAATGGCACAGATGTGTGCTGGCTTCATGTTAGAGCCAGGATTAGTGATCAGTGCCCCACCTTTCCGAGGGGATCAGTGTGTGAAGGGAGCAATGAGAGGTGCATGCCTGCACTGTATTGTTCAGATCAGGACCGACAAAGGCGTGAGCCTGTGAAGGATGTAGCAGCTGGGAGCTGCAGGATAAAAAGCCAAGCTAACAGAGGTGTTTTGTGCACGAGCACTTGGACTGTGTGTTAGATGGTCTGGAGGACCAAGGTATGAGGCCTGAGCAGTAAAGCTACAGAGAGAGCCATGAGGCTGAATATTGTTGGTTTGTTGTATTAATGGTGAGAACCCCCTGCATGGGAAGATATTTATTTGTGAACTTTTCTTTTGTTTAAATAAAAGTGATCAGAAAAAGCCCTGAAAAGACACTTCTGGCATGGAGTAAACTCACCGTTTTGCACTACCATGTGTCAACTTGTCATAACTGTTAAGTCTTTTAACACCGCCGCTGACCGATCAGTGCTCTTGCCTGGCCATCATTGTATGGTGCGGGATCACTGTTGTTCTGGGAGGACGTCATATAATGTCCTCCCAGACATTACTCCTGGAGTGATCTGTCACTGACTGTGTCCACCGGACACAGCCGATGACTAATCGCTGAAACTGCCCCGCTGCCAGTACCATGTGATCACTGTGACCAATCACAGCAGATCACATGACCATTGTAAACAATGTATGGCTTCCTATCATGCCATCCATTGTATACAATTGTGTTGCTAGCTGTGATTGGCTACAGTGATCACATGGTACAGCACGCAGTGTTTCATTTTCCAAATTGTGACAATAATTACAAATTCAAAAAACTCGCCATGCCTCTTACTAAATATCTTGCCCTGTCTACTTTCAAAAAAGGTGTCCTTTGGGGGTATTTGTAATGTCCTGGAATTTTAGGGCCTCAAGCTGTCATACATTAGGATTGATCTATTTTCAGATATATACCATAGTTTGTGAACTCTATAACTGATTTGGGTTATTTTCACCAAAGAAATGTAGCAGAATACATTTAGACCTGAACTTGAAGAAAGATTAGAATTAAAGATTAAAAAGATTAAAATTTTAATTGTCTATCTTTTTTAATTTATATAGCAAAAAATAAAAAGCTCAGTGGTGATTAAATGGCACCAAAAGAAAGCTCTATTTGTGTGAAAAAGAACGATAATTTCTTATGGGTACAGTGTTGCAGGAGCGCACAATTGTCTTTCAAAATGTGACAGCGCTGAAAGCTGAAAATTGGCCTGGGCAAGAAGGGACAAAAGTCCCTTGTATTGCAGTGGTTAAGGTGCAGAATATATTTATTTTAACACAAAAGCAAATAAAATGCAGATATTTATTGCATAAGTATCTGCCTTTGTAAGTAGGTACTTGGTGAAACCACTGTTAGCTGCAATTAGAACTGTGAGTCTTTTTGTGCAAGTCTGTACCAGCTTTGCAAATATAGATCTCTCAACTGCATTTAGGTCTGGGTGTTGACTGAAACATTTCAATACATTCAAATCATAGTCTCAGATGTCTTAGACACTAAAGCAGCTTTTCGTCTAGAATTGATATGTAAATTGATATGTATCTGTCTCCCTCCATTATGTCTACAATCCTGATCAGTTTCTGCCAGTGAAGGAGGTCAGGCCTCTGCAGCATGATGCTACTGCCAGCAGGCTTTACTATGATGATGTTCTAAGTGTGATGATCAGCATTGACTTTCAGTCTGAAATAGCGCTTTGTGCTAAGGCTTAAAATTTTACTATTAATAGGTATTAATGGTAAAATTTTGATCCAGGGAGTATCAAATTGCCTTTGGGTATAAAGAAATATTATTTTTTTCCTGTTAGAGCAAATTAAACAACACTTTTTAAAGGGTTTTGCTTGCATTCAGCTCCTAATTTGTGTTTCTCTAGAAATTTTATCCAGACTTGCTTTGAAAGTCCCTCTGCCTCTACAATGCTTTCTGTTTAGTTATATTTTATAAAAAGGTGAGTGAATGAAGGGCGCTTCTGGAAAAAAGAATCTAGCCAGAGAAGATGTCCGGAGTGAAGGTGGGCACAGTGCAGGTAAACAGATGTCTCAAATAGCACTTTGGCAGCACTCCAAGAGTGAAGCAATACTCTGGTAAAAAAAAAGCACACAGAAGGCACCTTTTTAGTGTGGAAACACAGGGCTTTTAATGCCGAAGTATTAAAAACACTAGCGTTAAAAATGAATCAGGCTCATCATAGGAATATGTCCACAAGTCCAACAGTAGTTGTCCCAGGGGTGGTCCTATTTGCACGCTGGTTCCGGGTGCTCTTCTGCTGATGTCAGATACAGGTCTTACAGGGCGGCAGTCCTTCCTGGTCCACTCTTCTGCGGCCTCCCTCTGCTAGTCGGTTGGGACTCATGTCATCTAGCTGCAAATAGCCCCCAGCTCCCCTGGGACAACAACCGCTGGACTTGTGGACATATTGCTATGATGAGCCTGATTAATTTTTAAGGCTAGTAAGTGTTTTTAATCCTTTGGCATTAAAAGTCTTGTGTTTCTGTACTGAGAGGCGGCTTCTGTTTGCTTATATTCTATAAAACTCCTTGGAGCTTCGTGGAAACAAGTATATTAGTTTTAAGAGCATGTGATACTTGCAGAAAGCAACAAAATACTAAGAAGAGTGATTCTGTTGCAGTTACAATTCACTGCTACAACATTATATTGGTGACATGGCCCAAAAAGTGGTAAAGCTGTGGAATATCCACACTTTCTGTGATGCAATTGCAAAATCCAATACAAAATCCAATATACAAAAAAGTAATAATTTACCTACATGAATGGCATTGACAGTCAGATTTACTAAGAATAGTATTTTAATTTGGTCCAAGAGGTTAAATCAGTCATAACTCCCCAGCGAGGGTGGGTTATTTTGCCTTCTTTTAAATCCAGATAAATCTGATGGACAATTGTCTTTTTTTCAAAACCGTAAACAGTATATCTTTGTAACTATTCCCATGATTTGTTTATAGCACTCCTCTTTACCAGTTGAGTTTATGCTGTGGCTTTCAGTATCTTGCTGTCACCATTTTAACACGTTTTTCAGCTGCTGATCAGAAAATGACAAGCATCCATAGCACTATCAGGGAAAGTACACTGTTAGGTCAAGATGGTGTATCTTTTAATGTAGGACTGGTCCATGTCCCTGGACCGCATCCAAGGTATCAGCAGATATTCCACACTGCTAAATGCAAGTAGTCCATTTTGGAGGGAGCTTACATGCTTTTAATAATTAAACAAATTATTACATTATAATGCAATTTGCTGCTAAAATGTTGCCAGAGAAATAAGTACAGCATCCATGTGTTTCTAGGCAAATGTAAAATTAAAAGTTACAATGAAACTTGAATGTACTAGAATGAACTGAAAACGTAACTATATAAAACAATATAAACTCACTGAAAGGTGGCTCTAAATCAAAGTTTATTTATCAAATTTGTTTAGTAGCTTAGATGTTTTGTAAAAAAAAGTCTATATGTATTTATTTTCTTGAAAACTGTTGATTGGAATGTTTCCTTGCAGTCCCATCCATTACATTCCTCTTCTGCCTTTTTTCAGTGTTTTATCACATATAAATGTATTTAAACATGTATTCCAGTTATTTTGATTACCTCTGGATTCACAGTGAAGAAATTGTTAACCCATGCTTAATTCTTCTATACAAGATTAATTTGACCTCCTGAGACATAAATTATAATGCCTCAGAGAACTCTGGCATTCTCCTACATCTACTGATAATATATGCAAACTATGATTTATACCTGAGGTTTGCATTGATGGTAATATTAATATATTAATCTTACAGGTGAGATGGATATCATCTTTTTTGGAATTAAACTTTGATGGTTTTTAAAAAAGGTCACACCAAAAACATTGGAAAGACATCTAATAAAACATTTAAGGTTAGATATTTAGTAAAATACAACACAAAATAATAACAATAGATATTATATACAAATTAAATGGTAACATAATTCTAATAATAACAAAGATGTTGATAATTTCACAATGGAAACAAAACTCTCTCTTATAATTCATTGAAAAGGTAAGGTTGAGACAATAGGCCAATTACCCATGAAAATATTTGCTCTGGTAAATACGTTACAATTCTAAAACTCACCGCCATATTTGAACAAATATCAATTCACAATTTGAAAGATACCCATAACATTGAGAGGTAGTTGTTAATGACTGCTTACAAACTGTGCTGGTGACATTCACTGGAACCAGCCTCAGGATAATCTAACAGAAAAAACTGCCTGGCCCTGTAGGTATGGCAACCTGACAACCCCCAAAGATCTACAAACTGCCAAGTGGCAAATCACGTTTAATGTTGATAAATGTAAAGTTATGCACTTGGGGCTAAGAATATGCATGCATCATACATACTAGGGGGAGTACAACTGGGGGAATCAATGGTGGAGAAGGATCTGGGGGTTTTGGTAGATCATAAGCTCAATAATAGCATGCAATGCCAATCTGCGGTTTCCAAAGCAAGCAAAGTCCTTTCTTGTATTAAGAGAGGTATGGACTCCAGAGAGAGAGATATAATTTTGCACCTGTACAAATCATTAGTAAGACCTCATCTGGAATATGCAGTTCAGTTTTGGGCACCAGTTCTCAAAAAGGATATCGGGGAACTGGAGAAAGTGCATAAAAGGGCAACCAAACTGATAAGAGGCATGGAGGAGCTTAGCTATGAGGAAAGATTAGAGGAACAGAATCTATTTCCTCTGGAGAAGAGGAGATTAAGGGGGATATGATCAACATGTTTAAATATATAAGTGGTCCATATCGTGAACTTGGTGTAGAGTTATTCACTTTAAGATCACCACAGAGGACAAGGGGGCACTCTTTACGTCAAGAGGAAAAAAGATTTAATCTCCAAATACGGAAAGGTTTCTTCACAGTAAGAGCTGTGAAAATGTGGAATAGACTCCCTCCAGGGGTGGTTCTGGCCAGCTCAGTCGATTACTTTAAAAAAGTCCTGGATTCTTTCCTAAATGTACACAATATAACTGGGTATAGGTAAAGTTGATCCAGGGAAAATCCAATTGCCTCTCGGGGGATCAGGAAGGAATTTTTTTTCCCCTGCTGTTGCAAATTGGAGCATGCTTTGCTGGGTTTTTTGCCTTCCTCTGGATCAACTATGGGTATAGGTTTGTGTATATGGGATTGTATTTTTTATTTTATTTTTTGGTTGAATTTGATGGACTTGTGTCTTTTTTTAACCTGACTAACTATAATAAACCATGTATACAAAAGCCCTGTTCCTGTGTTTCCTCGCTCAGCTTACTATCGCCATTAGCGATTGTGCTTTTTATACATTTAATTTTTAATAAATCCTTTTACTACACTATGGGAGCCCCTTGTATTTTCCCGTGAGGACCATGCTGCATGCTGCTGAGGTGGAGGAATCCAATAACCCCAATTGGAGTATATTCCGGAACCCCTTTGATTAAGAGAAAAGGCTGCCAGAGGTACAGATGATGTAATACAGCTACCCAAGGAGGAGATCCGGATACAGCTGCCCACTCTATGACTATTACCCCTGCAGGAGGAACTACATTCGGTGAGTGGGGACGCATTGGGGGAGCACCAAGTCACCATACCTGCTGTGCACCGAAGTCGCCTGATCCTTTGGAATCTTGGATCATATTTTTCTGTTCACCTATTGCTTTTATGTTTTCACGTTTGTCTAAGGATTTGGACTACACATTGGACACTCACTTATATTATGCAACCATTGCGGACTTTTCTTGCACGTCTAATTAGGGTGTGCACATATTAATAGTGTTTATATCAGGGTTGGAGAGCTCTGTACTTTAGATTATTCACGTTTTCTATTTATGGTTTTTCGTTATTGGATTGATTTATATTAGGTATAAATATAGTTTTGGGTGGATGGATGAGGGTGGGTGTGCATCCCATTACTTTTGTAGTGGAGCTGCATCCTAACCTCTCTCATTACTACCCTCTTAACACCCATTCACTTTAAAATTTTAACTCACACACCTAGTGAGTATTTACAAGGTGTTACTTTTTTTACACGATTATCTCTGAGACCCACACTCAGATATTATGCGTACTATAAATTAGGCTTGGGAGCTTAGCCTAAATATTTTATAATTTTCTTTAATCAAATTAGGGCCACACAGGGTAGCGCCATTTCCCCAATCGCTCTCATCTACTCTTGTAAGTTCTCTTGTGAACCTATTAGGGGAGGCTGCAACCTATTTTAAACAGTGCAGTGAGACATGGCTCTGCTACAGAGGTAGGTAAGAAGCCAAAATAGAGGTTATTAGTGTAGGGACAGGGCTGAATTAGAGGAGTGTCCTATAAAGGTACAGTTGTATTTTAAGCACTTGTATAAAGAGCTGTATATCTTAGGCTTTGTTTATAATATAAACCTGTTTTAGATGTACAGTTGGCAACTACAGCATATGCACTATATTGTCAAAAGTATTGGGACGACTGTCTTTACACACACATGAACTTTAATGGCATCCCAGTCTTAGTCCGTGGGGTTCAATATTGAGTTGACCCACCCTTTGCAGCTATAACAGCTTCCCAGAAGAGTTGAAGCTGTTATGCAGGAGTGCAGGAGTTTAACTGTATGAACTGTTCATTATATTGTCTTTTAACCATGTATCTTATGTAATTTTTGAATAAAGTTATATATTTTTTATTATCTTTCTACTCTCTTTACCCGTTATATATGAACTCAACCCCCCACCCATACAATCCCCGGGGCAATTTTTTCCTATTTTTCCCGTGACTTGCGGGAGCAAGGACTTCTGGTGAGCCTTGTCTGAGCAACAGACTGGCGCAAAGACTTCCAGGTTCTGGGAAAAGAGTCCTAGTACAGACTCTGATCGAGTCGGGAGGAGCCATCATCTAGAGACCAACTAGTCTCATTACAATGACCTACCGGGAAGTAGTTCTGAATCTCTGAAAAAAATACAATAAAGTTACCCTCAGAGAGAGCACCAGTATAAGTATCTCACTTGAACAAATAGCTCTTTCCCATTGGTTGCATCCCACGGTTGCAAGAGGGATAAAGTAACCTGTAGTAACCCATGTGGTCCGACAGGCCCAAGGGAAGGTTGACAACTGTATTAACTGTTTTTTGTAGTAAGGAAAGACTTACTTCCTGCACCAGGAGCAGTGACTCCACAGAGGAAACAAGTCCCCTTTTGAGGAGGTAACTAAGCTAACTAATCTTTCAGCGTATCAGTTGTTACTCGTCGGGTATTCATGCCAATGGAGGATGAGGTGTCCAAAAGTCATAGTTGCAGTGTCCGCAGACTGAAGTCTTTCCGAAATGCAACAAAAGAGCCTCAACTATGCTGCAAAGACTCAGCAAAATGGGGAAGGCCTATCTTCGCTGTCAAGAATGAATGCAGAACTAGTCAACTTCTGTCAGAGGTATCTCCCAGTCAGGTCTACCAGCCCGTTAGGTAGGGTTTCTAGAACTTACAGCCAGACGGCGTAAGGTACAAAAGCCTTTGGATGACAAAGGGATAGTCTCCAAACCAACAAGCCGATCAAGGGATCGGCAACAAGTAAGGCTATCAAGATATTGGTCTGACAGTAACCTGGGTGGCTTCCCAGAGGTGGAAGCAGAGAAACTAATGACACCCAGCTGGGTCTGCAGATTGGCCAATATATATATTAAATTAACCTAATATTCTCCAGGATCCTTATTCGGATTCGCAGCCGTTCAGTGGTGATAACAATAATGGCCCTGTGGCTTGCAGGCCATGATATACGCGTGTACAAGATCATCCTATTCTCCTTCCAGAGGTTCAACACCTCCTACAGCATGACCAACGGTATCTTCCAAATCCAAGTTATATCTAGATGCTGGAGACCAAGAAGTGGAGGTCTCACCTTTTAGTGTTTGAAATCCTATGGAGGTCAGAGTGCCTACTCCAGACTTCCAGTACATTAGATACGAGAAAAACCTGCAGAATTTAAAGGATGGAATTCTCTGTTCCTTGCTGTAAGGATTGAATTGTATACAATTAAGCCTAGAGACGGCATTAAAGGATACATGAAACTCAGTCGTGTCCTCACTCTCTGGGATCCAGTAACGGTTGCATATCTTGGCAACCAATTCCGAAAGACCAGGGCAGATTATTCTTTCCCCCATGGGGTCTTCCAAATAGTGTGAGACACATGGTCTCACTCTGCATCCAGAAGGATAAGATGTCCTCAACATGGCCAGTAACACGGAATAAGTATTCTGTATGGCAAATAGGTCTAGAAGGACCTCAGACATCCAAGTGTCAAGCCATAAACTACCTTGTTGCTGAAATTATCAGGCAAAATGGCTCTAGTCTCTTCCAACACTATACAAAGGTTGGTGTCTTTGCAACCTGGGTTAGAACATCATCCTTCTGGCATATCCAGACGAAAGTGTTTGAAGTACCACAAACATTGAAAATAGATTCAAGGTTGAAGATAGACATAGAATTGGCCCTTCTTCAAGAAGCAAAACGATAGGCTCGTCAGGCCTAACGACATCAGAAGACAAGCACTGTCCAATGAAGACAATCGCAGGGGTGTAGATCAAGTCAGTCAAAGGGCTTAGATGGTTAGATCAAATCTATCACATAAGGGCAGAGACTGCTCTTCCAAACTGATTGCGCATCCATGGGTGGAACTCCAAAGAAGTCGCTCCAGAGTTAATATATAAACTAAGACTTATTCTACATTCAATACGCTGGGGGTCCATTCTTGTGGACCAGCAGCCTTAACTATAATAGATCTCAGTCGTTAGTGGGGATAGATCTAATCCTCAACTTAAACACTTCAACAGTACCCACCCTTATCGTCTGGGGAGTTGGTACAACCCATACGTATATGCTGTCATGCTGTGTCAGGAATGAGGAAAATTTTATACTTACCTAACGGTAATTTCTTTCCTGATGCAAGCATGACAGCATATAGGTCCCTCCTATTAAAAAAAAAAAAATGAAAGAAAGAAAAACAAAAGGCCCCGCAGTGATACTAAATTACGAGAATACTGCAGGTAGGGAGGAGACCTAATCTTATAGTATAACCGGTCCTGTGATAGGGCAGGGGGCGGAGCCTACCCATACGTATATGCTGTCATGCTTGCATCAGGAAAGGAAAATTACCGATAGGCAAGTATAACATTTTCCTCATTCCCTCTGTGGTTCCCTATCTGCCCCCCCCCCCCTTTTTTCTTTTTTCCCCTTTTTCTTGTCTTTTCCGACCTGCATAGTCTGCAGTCTAAGAACAGTCATATGGAATTGATTGTTTTCATGCTAGTCCTGCTGGGTGCTGGACATTATAATGGACATGCTCTTCCCTAAACTGTTTGTTTTTGAATGACATTTGTCAACCCTGTTTTATTATATCTTCTACATTTAGTGCTCCTCTATCCCTCACTCCACCCACCTTATTTTCCCGCCTTTGTTACACATGTTGCTCTTATTTCTATTGTACCTTTTCCAAAAAGATAATAAAAACACCTAAAGTATAACTAAAGGCAGTTTTTTTTTTTAAGTTTTGGATAGAGTGGATAAAGGGCAATTTTTCCAATGGGGACACTAGTTCTGGTGATGAGGAGGGGGGGGGGGGGGTTTGTCCCTTAATTTGCTGAGATTTTCTCACTCCCTGCTTTGGCTATGAGACAGGAAGTGAAGGTCAGATTTGTCCACCGCAATGTTGCAATCCCATTAAAAGTCGCAGATCGATGCCATTACCAGTAAAGACATTAAAAATACTGTAAAGTCCCTAAATCTATCCCCTTTTTTGTAGACGCTATAACTTTTGTGCAAACCAATAAATATGCGCTTATTGCAATTTTTTTTTTCTACCAAAAATATGTACTAGAATACATTTTGGCCTAAATTGATGAATGAATTTGTTTTTTTAATTTTTTTGGGATATGCATTATAGCAGAAAGTAAAACTTATTGTTTTTTTTTTTTCAAAATTGTGAGTCTTTTTTTGTTTATAGCGCAAAAAATAAAAACCGCAGGTGATCAAATACCACCAAAAGAAAGCTCTATTTGTGGGAAAAAAAGGACATCAATTTTGTTTGGGTACAGCGTTGCATGGCTGTGCAATTGTCAGTTAAAGTGCCGTATCACAAAAAATGGCCTGGTCATTAAAGGGGTAAATCCTTCCGGGGGTAAAATGGTTAAGCTGGGTATACACTTTTGAGGTTTTTTTTGTACAGCCAGCAGGTTGAATGAAAAAAAAAAAAAAACTGATTCCTACATCTACACGAGTGAGGTGGATGCTGGCATCTCCCCCACTGTGCTATTGTATTCTAACAAATGAGGACTCCTTCTCCCCCCCATTAGAATACTCTGATCGATCAGCACTGCAGCCATTGGCTACAGTGGCTGATCGAATGCTGGTTTTCCAGCAGGACCTTTCGACAGAAGCCAGTCAAATGTTGCGTAGATGGGGTGCATACAGTTCAAAATTCATCCAGTTCCTGCTGAATTGTATTACATGTAAACCCAGCTTTGGCCTTAAAACATATTAAAAAAAAATACAGAAAAAACACACTTTAGTACTTAAAGCACTTAAGTACAATACAATAAATGATATCAAATAATGTATTTGTTTTCCTATATTCATGATATTAAGTTGTACACTAAGGCTGTACATGGGCATATAGACTTGTACAGAGAGTCAGGTTTATGCCCCCGAGGAATGACAGGAGCTTTGTGCAGCCAGTCTGTCAAAATCGATGAGATGCAGTGGCTGTACAAATCGTCCCACACATGGACGTGTTTACATCTGTACAGGGACAGCCGCGAAGCTCTGAATCTATATTTATCATATTAAATATTATTGTAATATGTATAAAGCTCACCAACGCAGGTCTAATGTTTTGCACGAGCTGTGTGACCTTTGACAGCACTTTTGAAAAGAGAGATATTGTTCATATCACTGATTACATTTTGTATAGCACAGTTCAGCTCTTTTTTTCTGGACAAAAATTGAAAACAGTTCAACATAATTCTTAGCAGGGGATCAATCATAAGATTTTTTTTCTGTCAGGATTATTCACAGTTCCTTCATTGATGCAGCTTTTTCTGAAGATGTGATTTTAGAACTTTATCATTAGCCTGGAGACAATTGCTAAAATGTCAGCATGGAGTCGCCAGTTAATTGATTTGTTTAACATTGCCAGCTGCTTCTCTGGTTTCTTTTACTTCATTATACTGTAGCAGTCAGAATAGCTCCTGTATTTTCTCAGAAAGACAGACAGATGCCCAAGTATTTAAGTCATGCAGCTTTAGATAAATTAATAATAAACTTACAGTGAAATTGCTATTGTGGTACAGTTTTAGAAAACAACCATGGCAAAATTAATCATATATTATTTTGTTTTCATTGAACACCAATGAGCATGAATAAAACATTGGTTTGTACACAATAATTAAAAAAAAAAAGTTTTGTTTTGATCGCCCCACACATACCTCCATGTGCTGCCTCACTACTCCCACTGAAGCCCTGTGTAAGCTCTTGGTCAATCTGGGTCAGAGATTATACAGGGCAAAGAATTTTCCCATCACCCACCAACACAAACACTTTTTTTTTTAAATCGTTTATTATTTATATGAATTATGTGTGCGTATATGATTGATAGACAGACAGACGTATACTCTGTTTTACAAAAGCAAAAGTTAGCTTTTTTTTTTATACGTGACTTAAAACAGATTGGACTGTCTGACTAATTATACTGGCTTATTTATTTGTATATAAGTGTTTTTATGCCGTATTTTATATTTACTTTACGAAAAATTTTAGACTTGATCATAATAATAAAGAAAGAAAATGCATACAAATCAACATACATTGTTGATTAGTATAAGGAGGGCTAAGGGGGGCTGCTGCACACAGAAGGCTTTTTATTGTAATGCATAGAATGCATTAAGATAAAAAAACCTTCTGCCTTTACAACCACTTTAACACATTGCTCTCAGCAGATTTAAAGTGATTGTAAAGGCTCGTTTTTTGTTTTTTTAATAAAAATAACAAACATGTTATCCTCACCTGCTCTGTTGCAGTTGATTTACACAGAACTGCCCAGATCCTCCTCTTCTCGGGTCCCTCTTCTGTGATCCTGGCTCCTCCCTCCTGTTCAGTGCCCCCACAGCCAGCATCTGACTATGGGGCACCCGAGCTGAGTCACAGCTCCCTGTGTCCATTCAGAGGTGGAGCCCCAACCCGGCTCCGCCCCTCTCACTCCTGATTGGCTAGCTGACTCTTGATTGGCGGCAGCCAATGGTGCCACTGCTGTGTCTCAGCCAATCAGGAGGGAGAATCTCGGATGGCTGAGACACTCGTGGACATCGCTGGACAGAGAGGGACCTCAGGTAAGTATTAGGGGGGCTGCTGCACACAGAAGTTTTTTTTTATCTAATGCATAATGCATTAATCTTCTTGATCAAACTCTGATCTCTATCATCACTCCAAAATAAAAAAGGAAACTATGCTGATCATGAGCAACCTCTCAAGTGTCCAGCTCCTCATAAAATTGAACTTATATGATTGTCCATGTATCTGTTAATATACATAACTTGTCGTGTGAAATGAAGAATTTATAGCTGATCAAGACGACTTATAACAAGAACATACCCAAATCCAAATCCCCACTCAAGACTCGCTCCTCTTATCATGCATGGACAATCTAGGTGTTGGCTACTTTTAGCCTGCCTCCACTTTCCATCAAAGATATGAAAACTATCAGCCGCACTCCAAACTTAGCTCCTCTTGCTGTATTTATTAATTGTGAGAAAAGTGACTACATACATGTCTCCATCCCCAATAATCAACCTTCCTTACATGTTTTACCACATGCTCACAATGATAGGTGAAGGCCGTTGTCAGTGTGTTTAGTGAGGAACAGCTGATTGATTGTTTTTAGGGAGAAAGTTGGTTAGGGTAGTGTGCTATTTCTGCTTTACAGTAACAGTGCTTTATGCAATAGTATATACTGTGCTGTATATTTACTACTGATGGTTTGCAGTGAATTGCAATTTGTGTAGCTGGGAGAGTGGAGTGTAAGCCGACCTGCATTCACTGTGATTTTAGGACTACTTTTTTTGTTTGTGTCAGTGGCAAGTTCTGTTGTGTTGATCTGTTGATGCTGCCCCCCCCCCCCTTTTTTTTGGGAAGTTATTTGGCAATGTTTATTTTTATTTCATTAGTAGTTTTCTTTTCTTTCTTTTTTTTTTTCTTAAAGTGGTTCTAAAGTCAAATTAGTGGCCAGTTGGGGACAATGCATCACATCTGGTGGCAATGCCCCCTTATGACTAGATTCTGGATCCGGATATTGAATCTTAGAAATTCAGTGACGGGGTGAACATACGCAGATGCCCAGAGATAGCCCTTTTTCACAAACTACCTGATGAAGCGCCCAGGAAGTCGGTGAAATTGACCACTTGCATATTGCTAGCGGCAAGGATCACAATTTGTAGGCATTGGAAGCAGTCAGTTATTCCCCTTGATTACGTCAAGAGTAAACTTAATTGGATCATAGTCATCGACAAGCTCACTCATATACGTCATAACAATCCTAAAAAGTTTGATAAAATATGGGACCCATCATGGATTTGTTATATTTCGGTTCCCCAATGAGCTCAGGGCTGACCCTCTTCTTCTCCTCCTCTATTTCTTTCTCCCCCTTTTTTTTTCTTTTCCTTTTTTTCCATTTCTCTGTTATCTACGTTTAAAGTCATTTTTAAAGGCTCGTTTTAAAAAAATAACAAACATGTTATACTTACCTCCTCTGTGCAATTGGATTTGTACAGAGCAGCCTGGTCCCTCTTTGCTGCTCCTAGTCCCTCCCTCCTTTGAGTGCCCCTCAGCCAGCAGCTTGCTACAGGGGACAACCAAGCTGAGTCAGAGCTCCGTGTATCCATTCAGACATGGAGCCCTGACCTGGACCCACCACCTCTCTCCCCTGATTGGTTGGCTGACTGACTTTGACAGCCGCGGGAGCCAATAGCACCGCTAATCTGTCTCAGCCAATCAGGAGATGTGTACTGGATGGCTGAAGGGATCATGGACATCTCTGGAGAAAGAAGGAGCTCGGATAGGTAATTAGGGGGTGCTGGCGAGGCTGCTACACACAGAAGGTTTTTTATCTTAATGAATAGAACGCATTAAGATAATAAAACCTTCTGCCTTTACATCTCCTTTAACCACTTCAGCCCCGAACGGTTTTACCCCCTTCCTGACCAGAACACTTTTTACAATTTGGCACTGCGTCGCTTTAACTGGTAATTGTGCGGTCATGCAATGCTGTACCCAAACGAAACGTGCATCACTTTTTTCCCCACAAATAGAGTTTTCTTTTGGTGCTATTTGATCACCTCTGCCGTTTTTATTTCTTGTGCTATACACAAAAAAAGAGCGATAATTTTGAAAAAAAAACAATATTTTTTACTTTTTGCTATAATAAATATTCCAAAAAATGTTTTTAAAAAACATATTTCTTCATCAGTTAGGCCAATATATATTCTTCTACATATTTTTGGTAAAAAAAAAAAAAAAAATCGCAATAAACGTATATTGATTGGTTTGAGCAAAAGTTATAGCGTCTACAAACTATGGGAAAGATTTATGCCATTTTTATTATTATTATTTTTTTTTACTAGTAATGGCAGTGATCTACGATTTTTAGCAGTATTGCAACATTGTGGCGGACAGATTGGACACTTTTGACACATTTTTGGGACGATTGACATTTATACAGCAATCAGTGCTATAAAAATGCAGGGAGGGGATTAACACTAGGGGCGATCAAGGGGTTAAATGTGTGTTCCCTCAGTGTGTTCTAACCATATGGGGATAGAACTGAGTAGGAGAGGAGACATTTCACTGTTCCTACTTACTAGGAACAAATGACATGTCTCCTCTCCTCTGACAGCACAGGCATTTGTGCTTCTGCCCCCGTTTATGTACGCAAGACGGTCGGAAACCGCCTTCTTGTCTTCCTGGTCTCATTGGAGACACTGAGGGCAGCGGTAGCCATAGGCTGCTGCCAATCAAATAAATTAATGTGAGGAGGGAGTGGGACGTGGCTTAGTGGTGCTGTAGGTGTCTATATATGGGGTGATCCGGAGCGCATGCACAGGAGTGCCCCCATAGCACCTGGATTGCTAAGGGGGCACTTGAAAGAAGAAAGAGCGAACAGCGCCAGTGGGGGACCACCGAAGAGGAGGTAGGGGATTGCGCTCTGGAATACCATTGCACATAGCAGATGAGTATAACCTCTTTTTTTATTTTAAGCCAAAAATGTTTTTACCTTTAGTAGCAATAAATTAAATAATAATAATAAAAAAAAAAGTATTATTTTGCTTGTAGTAATTACGTATGAGTGTTTAGGGTTATTTATTTAAATTTCTGCTTTCGTTATGTTTGAGCCTTACTTTATTTGGGTTTTATTTTGGGTCTTTTTTTAATTCGATTATTTTTTATGGGGTCAGCAACAACAGCTTGGGTCTGTTAGTCATCAGAATAGGTGCTCTTTGCCCCTCCACCCCCAATCAAGTAATTCTAATAGCTGCAAAAAAAGGAGAGAATAAGCCCCACCTTATCATTATCATGTCTGGCAGGCCAACAGGGAGGGGCAAAAGTTCCTGTTGAACTATGAGAGGGTGAGCAGTCTTTGTGTCCACAGGCCAAAGTAGTGGTCATAGACAACAATTGCAGCGCTCAATGGGACCAGCATGGAAAGAACTTTTGCAAATGATGTGCTAAGTCAAGTTCATTTATTGGATGCACGCTTAATTGTTTAAAAACAACTATCAAATGAAAATGAGATAATCAAATGGACATAATAAAAGAAAGCTCATTGTCATTGTTAAAGCACTCTGAAAAATTGTATAAACGATACCACCAACACTCCAAAGTCACCCTGTGAGTCAACCATTGGTCACTTGGGTACCATGTGTATGAAGAGATGCAGTGCCTTGGAAAAGTATTCATCCCCCTTGAAATTCTCCACGTCACATTACAACCAAAAACTTAAATGTATTTTATTGGGATTTTATATAATAGACCGACACAAAGTGGCACATAATTGTGAAGTGGAAAGAAAATAATAAATGGTTTTCAATTTTTTTTACAAATAAATTATCTGAAAAGTGTGGCGTGCATTTGTATTCAGCCCCCATGAGTCAATACTTTGTAGAACCACTTTTTGCTGAAATTACAGCTGCAAGTCTTTTTGGGGATTTCTCTACCAGCTTTGCACATATAGAATGACATTTTTGGTCAATCTTTGCAAAATAGCTCAAGTTCTGTCAGATTCGATGGAGAGCGTCTGCGAACAGCAATTTTCAAGTCTTGCCACAGATTCTCAATTGGATTTAGGTCTGGACTTTGACTGGATCATTCTAACACATGAATTTGTTTTGATCTAAACCAATCCATTGCAGCTCTAGCTATATGTTTAGGGTCGTTGTCCTGCTGGAAGGTGAACATCTGCCCCAGTCTCAAGTCTTTTGCAGACTCTAACAGGTTTTCTTTTAAGATTGCCCTGTATTTAGCTCCATCTTCTCATCAACTCTGACTAGCTTCCTTGTCCCTGCTGAAGAAAAACATTACCACAACATGATGATGCCACCACCATGTTTCACGGTGAGGATGGTGTGTTCAGGGTGATGTGCAGTGTCAGTTTTCCGCCACACAGTGTTTTGCTTTTGGGGAAAAAGTTAAATTTTGGTCTCATCTGACTAGAGCACCTTCTTCCACATGTTTGTGTGTGTCCCCACATGGCTTTTCACAAACTACAAACGGGACTTCTTTTGGCTTTCTTTCAACAATGACTTTATTGCCACTCTTCCATAAAGGCCAGATTTGTGGCGTGCATGACTAATAGTTGTCCTGTGTACATATTCTCTCACCTGAGCTGTGGATCTCTGCAGCTCCTCCAGAGTGCTCTCTTTGCCCAGCCTATCAGTTTAGGTGGACGCCCATGTCTTGGTAGGTTTGCAGTTGTGCCACAGTATTTCCATTTTTGGATGATGGATTGAACCATGCTTTACACTTCTCCACAACTTTATCCCTGACCTGTCTGGTGTCTTCCTTGGCCTTTATAATGGTGTTTGTTCACTAAGGTTCTCTAACAAATCTCTGAGGGCTTCACAGAACAGCTGCACTTATACTGAGATTAAATTACACACAGGTGGATTCCATTTACCAATTAGGTGACTTCTGAAGGCAATTGGTTCCACTAGATTTTCGTTAGGGGTATCAGAGTAAAAGGGGCTGAATACAAATGCACACCACACGTTTCAGATAGAGCCACTGCTCTCGTGAAAGTCGCTGGATCAGATCGGGCTCAGGTAAGAATAAGGGGGGCTGGGGAGATCCTGCAGCAGAGAAGGTTTTTTTACCATAATGTTTGAATGCATTAAGGTAAAAAACCTTGAGGCTTCAGAACCTTTAATCAGGAAAAGGGTCGCACTTCTCATTCCAGCTCCCCCTTTACACTTCCATCCCCAGTAAACATGGTTCCGGTATATCAAGGGGTGTCAGAGGTCTACCCTATGGCTCCTTTAGTGCAGAAGAAGGTCTGCATGGGGCTACACAGAGTAGGAGCAAGCATAGGCCTTTTTGATTCTGCCAATTTCACCCCACCAGCTGTAGCATTGAACAGACTAGTTTTGCTGCCCCAGCTGCTAGAGTGCAAATAAAAAGCTCCAGCCACCCCCATTGACCAGTGCCTAAATGCCAGCCTGGACACATTGCTGGATTTACAACTCCTGCCTTTCCAGCTGGTGAATTCCACCCTCTTTCTGGAATTTGTGACCTATACTGTATCACAGTGGCAGGTTCCTAGCTGCCATTTCTTTGCCCATAAGGCCATCCCTGCTCATCCCTATCACATGAAAGGTAAAGACCACGTGGTCAGCAGCAAGGTTCATTTGACCACAGACACATGGTCCCGAAAGTATGGGCTGGGGCACTATATATCATTCGTGGCCGACTGAGTGACTCTGCTGCTGGGAAAGATTCAAGACAGAGCACAGAGCTGTAACTTCAGTCACTCCACATCCTTAGAGCTGCTGTGACAGTGCCAGGGATGCGCCCTCCACCTCTTCCTACTCCTCCTCCTCAATGCCCTCTTCTGCCGAGTCATCCTCTGATCCACCAGTCTCCTGTAAGTGTTCAAGACGCTATTCTACAGCTCAGGCCAAAGGATGCTATGCAGTGCTACAGCTGGTATGCCTAGGAGACAAGAGCCACACTGGGGCAGAGACTCTTACAGCTCTGCAGGGCAGCCCCAGAATTGGTTAATCCCACAACAGTTTGTGCCAGGAATTGGTGCACAAACCTGCTGTCTGCCCTCCAGCAGGGAAAATTGGCTTATGTGTCTTGCCTGGTATATGTCCTCAATCTGATAGTTCAGCGGTTCCTGGGTAGGTACCCAGGGTTACAAGCGTTTTTACAGGCATGCCAGAAGAGTTTGTAACCACTTCAGGCAGTCCTATCAAGCCAGTGTATAGCTGGGTGAAATTCAGCAGGAATACCATCTGCTCACAAACCATCTGATCTGTGACATGCCCACTAAGTGGAACTCAACTTTGGCCATGTTGAAGTGGCTAAACATGCAGTAAAGGGCAATTCAAAGAGCGCCTGTGTGAGTATGGTAGGACAACAGGCCTGAGGGAGCTGAGCTTTTTTTCTCCCACGCCATTGGCTGCTGACACCGGATGCATGCACTGTTTAGTCACCATTTATGGAGGCAAAAAGAATGATAAGCCATGCAGATGTGCATCAGTGATACTGTAAAAGTTGTGTTCCTACTGGAGCACACACTGTGTGGCATCATGGACAAGGCACTTGAGGCAGAGCAGCAGAAGGAAGAAAAGGACCACAGCAGGCATAGGAGGAGGTGTATTATTGCCATGTGGATATTGAGACTGAAGATAACATGGGGCAGTCTTCCAGGGCTGGGTTTTTCATGCCTCCTACACCTAGGGGGTAGTACATGGCTGGAGGAGGTAGCTCAAGATGTAATCCTTTAAGGAGAGGTGGGCTCCCTCCAGGCTCACTGCCTTCTGCCTATCTATTATAATGCATGTGCTTCTCTTATAGAAAGCACTCAAAAATTATAGTCAGGACTGCAGATAATACTGGGGTACCGTGAAGTTGCTCTGCAGCTTATGCATGTATTTGCAAATGTGTGAAACCTAAACACATGTTTTTAATGCATACTGTTAGACAGGATAATTTGGTTGGTTGCAGGCTGGTCGGTAAGTTGAGCTTGAAATTTTCTTTGGTTTGATTAACTGCTTTTCACCTGGCCACAGCATATGAACGCCTGGGGGGACGTACCCATATGTCCACCCAGATCTGCTCCTCGTGCGCACCCCTGCATCAGCGTGATCATGTGACTGCTTTGTCCTACCGTACGGCAGTAGTACCATGTGATCTCTGTGACTAATCACAGCAATCACATTTCCAGTAGTAAAGATGGCTGACATTCATACAGCCATTCAGAACCACTGTGACCTCTGTAATTGGTCACAGTGATCACATGACACAGAGCCAAGCCTTTCTGTACCATGTAATAGCTATAGCCAGCTTTTCACAGCAATTCTCAGTGGCTGTGGGAATGCAATCAAGAACTGTCAGAAAGGTTTTTTATTATAGCAATCATAATGCAAAAAAAAAATCCCAGTCACTTCGCTAGAGTGGTACAGTGTTACTATGGTAACATTGCACTGCTTTGGTGATGGGATGTAAAAAAAATTGTGAAAAAAATATTGTACAAAAAAACGGTCAGTGTCCCTAATCACCACCACACCATTCACAGTGTACCTGATCATGCCAAACAAGTAATTTTGCACCTGATCACCTCCACACCAGTCATATTGTTCCTGATCACTGCCACACCAGTCATATTGTTCCTGAACACCGCCACACAAGTTACAGTTGCCACCACACTTATTGCAGTGTTAAAACACCAGTGTAACCCAGCAACAATGTCCTGATTGTTACCACACCAGTCCAAGTGTCACCTGACCGATATAAGTCTGCCGCAGTGTTCCCGATTTCTGCCACACTAGTCCCCAGTGTCACCAGACCAGTGCAGCCAGCAACAACGTTCATGATCACCATCACACCAGTGTTGCCTCTGCCTGCCACCTGTACTGACCCTAGCCTGTTTATTGACCACATTTCTGCCTGTTGCCTGGACCAGTCCTTTGCCTGTTTGCTGACGATGTCTCCACCTGTGGCCTGAACTGACCCATCTGAACACCTGACTGACTATGTTTCTGTTAGACACCAGTCCCAGCCATCCCCTGCGGACAACTACTCCTTTAACCACAGGGACTCTTTTGTTCTTATTTTGTTCAGCCTCTTGTACTTCCTGGTCAGTGAACATGACATTCCAAGGAGTAGTCATGCACCAGTAGGCTAGGCTTGTTTGGCTTATAGGAACTGGAACTGCTACGGGTGATGCTACACTAAGCTATATTCCCTGGTCTCTCGTATAGAGGTGACCATTACAGTACATTGTTTTTGATACAATTGGTTGATATGTGTGATACATAAGATACAATGTCCGATATATAGTCAGCCCAGACAGCAAAAATATCACCCACATGGGGCATCGCCACACTCAGGAGTAGCAGAGTGTGTTTTGGAGGTTAATTCTAAGTATGCCTCATGTGAGAAATCTCATATTAAATTGGCACATTTGTGTAAAACATTCATTTGTTTTCTTTCTGCATTTTCTAAAAACTTGTAGTAAAAAAAATGAAGTCTTTAAAACACTCACCATTCTTAAAAAATACCTGGGGGGGGGGTCACTTTCCAAAATGTGGTCATTTTGTGCATGTTTCTACTGTCCTGGTGCCCCAGGGCCTCCGACAATGCGATAGGAAGTCAGGAAATTAGATGCTTAATTTATGCCCCTAGAACGCCTAAAAGTGCTCCTTGAATTTTGGGCCCCTCTATGTGGCTAGGCTGTGAAAGTCTCACACATGTGTTATTGCCATACAAGGGAGGAGTAGCAGAATGTGTTTTGGGGTGTAATTCTAAGTATGTCTATGCTGTGTTTTAGAAATATCTTTTTCATTGACAACATTATTAAAAAAAAGTACATTTTCATTTCCTTTCCTGAATTTTCCAAACACTTTTGGCACAAATTTATATATTTAAAAGACTCACTATGCCTTTCAGTAAATACTTTGAAGTGTTTGATTTCCAACATGGGATAATTTTGTGGGTGTTTCTACTGTCCTGGTGCTCCAGGGCCTCCAAAAATGTGTTAGGTAGCCAGAAAATTGGATGCATAATTTATGCTCCTTAAAACCCCAAAGGGTCTCCTTGGATGTTGGGCCCCTTTATGCATTTAGGGTGTGAAAAAGTCTCACACATGTGATGACCCCATATTCAGGAGGCATAACAAAATGTGTTTTGGGGTTTAATTATTAGTAATTATTGGTATACCAATGCTGTATGTGCTGTAAGTTAAAATGACAACTTTGTGAAAAAAACTAAAACCTTTTTTAATTTCTTCATTTTCCCAAAAATTGTGACCAAAAAAATTACAACCTCAGAAAGCTCACCATGCCTCTTACTAAATACCTTAAACTGTCTACTTTCCAAAAAGGTGTCACACCTACCCCAATGCAGGTGGTCAGACACTATAGTGGGCCACTGTGTTCTTCGCCTATAGCAGCCCCCTTTCCCATAAGGCAAGCAGGCCTACCGGTACTCGGTTGCCCCCAGGTCTTATACACAATGCTATAGTGCCTGGCCATCACGCCAGGGCAGGCGTAAACTGAGCAAACAGGTACTTGCGGTTGGCAGACATGCAGAGTGGTTCTATGACAGTCCAGGTAAAAGGCAGGCTGAGTTCAGGGAATAGACCAATATTCCGGTCCAAAGTTATAAACAGGGAAATCCAAACTAGCAGAGCAGGGCAGACAAACAGGGGGGCTTGATCAGGTATTACACACGTATCACTCTCTATCGCAAGCATGCAAGTGAGTGTTTGGCTGGCTTATAACAGGTTTGATTTCCACCCAGAGATTGGCTACATTACTCACCTTGCAAGTGGACAGACAGACAAGGAGAGTGCCATAGCCAAAACCAGGATGCTGGAATGAGAAGCAGGAGCATTAGATGCTCCTGACATCCCCCCCCCCCCCCCCCCGCGAGGAAGGGCTCTTGTAGCATGTTTGTCAGGATTCTGGCGATTGAAGTTCCATATAAGCGTGAACAGATGCAGCTAGCACTCAAGAATTTTCTTCAAGACCAAAGCCCTTCCAGGCCACCAGATACTGGACAGAATTGCTTACTTTTCTGGAGTCCAGAATACATTCTACCTCATATTCTTCCTGTCCGTTGACCATAAGCGGAGGCTGAGATGAAACAATGGTATCCTTCTGAAGAGGTTTTATAAGAGAAATATGGAAGACATTAAGGATCCTCGTAGAGGCAGGAAGTTGTAATCTAAAGAACACTGGGCTTACCTAGATAATAAAACTTTGCAAGGCCCAATAAACCTAGGGGCCAGTTTCTGTGAGGGAACTTTGAAAATCAAATTTCTCGTGGACAGCCAGACCTGATCCCTGCCTTAATATGAGGATCCCTGAGAGTGGGGGCAATCTACAAAGCATTTTTGGGCAGTGGAGCTAGAGGACAAGTTAGCCTGGGCTTTACTCCAAATCTGAGAAAACGTGTGAACTGTGGTGTTAGCATAGGGAATGTCAAAAGACATGTCTGAGAACCAACAGGATTTAGGATTGAAACCATAAATGCAATCGAAAGGAGAAATTCTAGTAGAAGAATGAGGCCAGTTATTGTAGGCAAATTCAGCCCAGGCAATGCTGAGGACCATTCCACTTGCTTCTTAGAGACAAAACAGCGAAGATAGGTCTCCAGGGATTGGTTTGTCCTCTCCGTTTGCTCATTCGTTTGAGGATGATAGGCAGATGAAAAAGAGAGTCTGGTTCCCCTGTCGGAGACAAAGTATTTCTCAGACAAACAAGGAAGTCAGGAGTTTGGCAAGTGGAAGGAAATGAGCCATTTTACTAAAGCGGTCCACTACCACCCAGATGGCTAAGGCGAATTGAGGGGGAGAGGTCTACAATAAAGTCCATGGCTATGTGCGTCCAAGGGTGTTTAGGTACAGGAAAGGTTAGGAGTAGTCCAGAGCGCTTAACTTTTGAGGACTTGTGAGCACAGGTTTCACAAGCTTTTACATAGGAACACGAGTCCTTACTAAGAGAGGGCCACCAAAGCCTGGGAGAAAACAAAGAAATTGTTTTAGTAATTCCTGGGTGCCTGGCCGTCTTGGCATTATGTGCTTCAGAAAGCACTTTAAGCCTAAGATGGAGGGGAACAAACGGCTTTCCTGAGGGTAGATTGGATGGAGCAGTAGACTGAGCCTTTAAAATAGAGTCAGAAATGTCAGGTGAAACCAGAGACAGAGACTCTTTAGCACGTGATCAGCCGTGTCCAATTATGATGTAAACAGGAAGAGCCATTGATCGGCTTTTCCTCACTCGCGTCTGACAGATGCGAGTAGAGGAGAGCCGATCGGCTGCTCTCCTGACGGGGGGTCTGTGCTGATTGTTTATCAGCACATACCCCCCCTCGGATTCCCGCCCAGGACCACCAGGGATGGCCACCACACTGGACCACCAGGTATGCCACCCTAGACCACCAGGGAAATGCCAATCAGTGCCCAAGCAGCTTCCAATCAGTGCCAATGAAAAATGCCTGCCAGTGCCACCAGTGATGCCTATCAGTGAAATCTATCAGTGACAGCCATCAGTGCCCATCAGTGCCCATCAGTGCCACCTTTCAGTGCCCATCAGTGTTGCCTATCAGTACCCATCAGTGCTGTCTATCAGTGTCACCCATAAGTGCCCACCAGTGCAGCCTTTCAGTGCCCATCAGTGCCACCTATCAATGCCCATCAGTGCCGCATATCAGTGCCACCTATCAGTGCTGCTTATAAGTGCCCATCGGTGTCGCCTATAAGTGCCATCTCATTGGTGACACCTCATCGGTGCTGCCTTATCAGTGCAGCTTATCAGTGTCCATCAGTGAAGGAGAAAACGTACTGATTTACAAAATTTTACCTGCACGGTTTAGGAGATATCCCCTGTATCAGCATGTGCGGACGTCATCGGCACATGCGCACTGAAGCAATGGCTCGTTTGTGTCATTGCTTCAGCTAGTGTGCCATCACTGGCGGCTTGATG
The DNA here is from genome assembly GCA_037952835.1 of Lithobates septentrionalis. Taxonomy (NCBI): domain Eukaryota; kingdom Metazoa; phylum Chordata; class Amphibia; order Anura; family Ranidae; genus Lithobates; species Lithobates septentrionalis. The sequence goes on along the minus strand of JBBDGP010001454.1, from coordinate 2,181,473 downwards.
TCATTGCGGCTCTGGCCAATCACAGCGCGGGAGCCAGTGATACCTGGAAGTAACTAGTCGCCGGCTGGAACTGTGTGCTGGGATCGCTGCGGGGGCTTAAATCTATGGTGAGTATTTCATAATGAGCTATGCTATGCATACTGGTTCATTATGCCTTTATCTTGCAGTTTTTTATTTTTTTGGGGGGGTTTACAACCACTTTTAAGTGCAATCTTTACTTTTAATAAAAGCATGGTTTTAATAAACTACACCATGAAGTCTCCCCCTCTGTCTGTTTACACATGAGTGGTGGCCAGCTTGTGAATTAATCTTCTGGAGTGTACTAAACTGGCTGTTTGGATAAGCATTGCTGCAGGACCACAAGTTGTCTCCATACTGATTCGAGCTGTGCCGATTGCTTGCTGGCTTGTCTGATCTCTCTAAGCTTAGATCCTATTCATCTGGTAAAAGGCATGAGTCTATGTGGGGATGGCAGCTTTCTGAGCACACTTCACTTTGTCTGCTTCTTAACACTTCTAATCACCTGAGAATTTATTTTCATGAATTGTCATATGACTTTGTAGACACTGTGAATGATTGTATGAAATATTGATTCAACAGTTGATTTATTTAGTTTTTTTGTTTTATTCATTTGATTGAATATATATATATATATATATATATATATATATATATATATATATATATATATATATATATATATATATATATATATATATATATATATATAATTTCAGAGTAGCGAACTGGGTTTATACTAATAGGTTTTCATGGTCTGGGTCTCAGGTATTGACAGAGGGTAAGTTCGGCCTCTAGGAGGGGTAGTTTTAGGCAGGAGGTCTATCACAATCATATGACCGGTGGGGAGGAAGAACAGAAGCCGCCTTCTCAGAGAAGACATCAGCAAAGTCAGCATAACAGGTAGGGAGAGCTGGGACTGTGAGATGAGCCAGTAGTTTGGTAGTTTTAATGCAATTCTGGAGGCAGGTTTGGGACCAGGACATAATCTCCCCTGTAGCCCAATCTATGTACAGGTTATGGAGTCTAAGGCAAGGATAATCTAGGATAAGCAGGAGATGTTATCAAGTAGAAGCTAATTGTCTCCTTATGAAATTCCCCAATGGTCAGAGTAATATGTACAGTGCATAAGGTGACCAGGCTCATGGACAAGGGAGAGTTATCAACAGCTAAGACTGAAAAGGGTCTGTGCACCTTAATCACGGGAATCTGTAGACGGTGTGCTAGGTCCCTATCATTGAAATTACTAGCGGTACCAGAATCAATAAAAGCTGAGAGGTGATGACAAAACATGGCAGAACTAAGTTGTGCAAGGACAAATAGTTTATCTCGGGAGGAACCTGACACAGTATAGTCTAGAGAAGCTGACCCCACCCATACTAGACTCCTTGCGTTTCCCGGCTTATTAGGGCAGCTGGCGACAAAGTGGCCGTAGTTGCCACAGTAAAAGCAGAGTCCCTGAGATCTTCTTCTAGCCTTTTCCCCAGAGGATAAATGGGTAGCGCCAATTTGCATGGGCTCTTCCTCCAGGAAAGGTTGAGAGGGCTCAGGAAGGTTTGATGAAGAAGAAGAAGTAACCAGCATACTGGGGGGGCAAAGAAACAAACCTCTCGTAAACGCCTGTCTATACAGATGGCTACTTGCATGGCTTCTTTAAATGACTTTGTTTCAGGCTAGTGTACTAATATAGTCTTTGATGGAGTCTGATAAGCCTAACCTGAACTGGCTTCTTAGAGCAGGGTCATGCCAGCCTGAGTCAGGTGCCCAGTGGCGGAAATCAGAACAATATTGTTCAGCGGTGCGTTTATCCTGACCTAATGACCTAAGTTTAGTTTTAGCTGAGTGAGCACGGTCAGGATCATCATAAAGTAAACCTAGGGCCTTGAAAAAAGCTTCAACTGACACTGGGTCATCTGCGAGGAGACTAAAAGCTTAAGACTTGGGATCCCCTGCAACCATGTAATAATCAGGTCAACCCGCTGTGCTTCAGAATCAGAAGAGTGTAGCTTAAGCCTAAAATATAGCATGCAACTATTGTTGGAAAACATATGGGGGTCACCAGAAAAATGATCAGGTGGGGTAACCTTGGGCTCTGGCTCCTGCGTTACTGCTAGAGGTGCATTTACACACACAGACAGTTCCTGGACTTAGCGTGTCAGTTTGCATATTTCCTCAGCAAAAAAACGAGTCTATGTAGAGTCCATCTTCACAGGATTTTTTTTTTTTTTGTTAAAGGCTTGTGATGTCACGCCTACACCAATAAGGTAAATAGAGATATGTGGCGCTAACTCAAAGTGCATAAATGTGATAAAATAAATATAATCCAATTTCTTCAAGTAAAGTGCATATGCGTAAAGAGCAAAATCACATAAAGTGACTAAACATCCATTAAATTCATAAAAAGTGACATTGGATAAATAACAGTGAAATTCATGAAATATGACGTCAAATGAATAAATAGACAATTCAAATGAAGGTGAATAATTCCAAAAATAGTCTAAAAGTGCATCAAGATGAAAAAAAATCACAAATTTAGAGAAAATTGAGAAAAATCGCATGAGATAAAAAAAGTCGCATGCAATAACAAAAATTGCATAAAGTGCAAAAAAGTGCAAAAACGCTATAAAAATAGCCACAAGTCAATCCAATTAATGTAATACAGTTCCATCGTGAACAAAGGGAGTCTTCATAAAACACTTTGTGCAAAAAATAGATGAAAAAAGTACAAGTGCAAACGCTGATAGGTGACAGATTCCTCTTAATAACCGTACTCCGTGGTGCGCCACACGTTTCCCCCAGCCTCTCACCTTTAGCAAAGACCACTAGGGTCAAGTCGAGCCTGCAATCAGGAGGTGGATGAAACACCATCAATCGATCTGTCTCCTCCAATCGTCACAGGTCTGGCAAATCTCCAATGGAAGGCATGTACAGCATAAAATGAACAGCACAGATCCCAGTACTTCCGGTCTCGGCCGCGTGCGTAAGTGATGACACCTGACTCTTCCCTGACACGTATGATCACTGCCCACATGACTTTATCAAAGGGTAATGGAGTCAGGCATCAGGTGTCTATTTATATAGTCCGTTCTTAATCAGCAAAGTGGATTTGGAATACTAATAGGTGTATCCTCACTCAGTAGATTGGATTGGAATACTAATAGGTGTATCCTCACACAGTAGATTGGATTGGAATACTAATAGGTGTAGCCTCACTCAGTGGACACCATAAATAACCATATGAGGTCTAAGCAATTATAATAAAAAGACCCCCTAATAACAGATCCGAATAAAAAATATAAAAATGAAAAAAATAAAACAAAAAAAATAAATAAAAAGCATATAAACTAGCCTATATAAAATCTTCATAGGAAAACGCCATCTAGTGGTGATTTATCAATAAACACCTTAAAACCCGGCAGACAGATGACATCTAGTGGTAAGAAAATGAAATCTCGTAAATGAAACATTCAGAAAAGTTTTTCTTGGTAGGTGGATCAAGCACATTTCTTGCTAGGCGGTCTCTGAGGGTTGGAGCCCTCCGGTAGGTAAACCTGGGCTTCTCAGGAAGGATAGCACCGAGATGGTGGTCTGCCTTAATAATGTCCCAATATTTTCTAACAATTCTTTCGACTTGTTTGTGTTGGGCATTGAACTAATTTTGCTTGCTTCATAAATATTTCTTTTGTTGTACAGTTTCATCTCAATCGAATAAATTGGCCCTTTGGTATGTTGTCTAACCATGGTGTATAACGACAGCTATCTAAAGGCAAGTAACTATATCAACGGATTTTAAAAAAATTAGTTGGCGAGAGATTTGTGCAAAAAGGTTACTGTCCGGAAGTCATTGATGAAAGAATAAAAGATGTGGCGGCGGTGGACAGAGATAAGTTAATACAAGACACAATTAGAAATACAGAAAATAATAATACTTTATCTCTTGTTATGGACTTCAATGCCCAACACAAACAAGTCGAAAGAATTGTTAGAAAAAATTGGGACATTATTAAGGCAGACCGCCATCGCGGTGCTATCCTTCCTGAGAAGCCCAGGTTTACCTACCGGAGGGCTCCAACCCTCAGAGACCGCCTAGCAAGAAATATGCTTGATCCACCTACCAAGAAAAACGTTTCCTTTTTTGAAGGGAAAGGTTACTATCCCTGTAAAAAATGTTACACCTGCCGTCACACTAAAGTAAGTAAGAAAAAGAAGTTAAGCTTTACCTCTACAGTGACGTCAAAAGAGTATCCAATAGAGGACTTCATATCATGTCAGACTGAGGGGGTGGTTTAATTATTAGAATGCCTGTGCCAGATCCCGTATATTGGTAGAATGAAAAGGGAACTTTGGAGGAGATTGAGGGAGCATGTCCAGAATATTAAAAAGGGGTTTGTTAAACACAGCCTGTCAAGACATTATGCAGAATTTCACAATAAAGACCCCTCATCCCTTTTGGTTTGTGGCATTGAAAAATATTAACCCCATTGGAGAGGAGACAATAAAGTGATTAAAATTAGCCAGCTCGAGTCAAAATGGATACATGAAATATGGACTCTGACTCCTTTGGGTCATAACGTTGAATTAGACCTCAACTGTTTTTATTTCGAATTACTAATTTTTAATTTTCTACTTTTTTATAATGCATTTTTATATTACTTTTTTATACTACTTTTTTATACTACTTTTTTTCCCCCCTCCTCTTTGCTGTTACATGCTTCTGCCCTGTTGATGATTTTTTATGTAATTTTTTTATGCGATTTTTACTAGGTTATACCCTATCTGGTTCCCTGTACTTACCTCCTTTGTTTGTGTCATATGCTTTTATTTCCTCACATTTACCTATAGTGTGGAATTTTTTATCAAAATCACTATTTATCCACAAGATGGCAATATAGGCAAATTAGAACAAGTATCTTTGCTCATGAATATGTTTCATTTACGAGATTCCATTTTCTTACCACTAGATGTCATCTGTCTGCCGGGTTTTAAGGTGTTTCGTGATGAATCACCACTAGATGGCGATGTCCTATGGAGATTTTATAAAGGCTAGTTTAGATGCTTTTTATTTTCCTTTTTTTTTTTTTTTACATTTTTATATTTTTTATTCGGATCTGTTATTAGGGGGTCTTTTTATTATAATTGCTTAGACCTCATATGGTTATTTATGGTGTCTACTGAGTGAGGATACACCTATTAGTAATCCAATCCAATCTACTGAGTGAGGATACACCTATTAGTATTCCAAATCCACTTTGCTGATTAAGAACAGACTATATAAATAGACACCTGATGCCTGACTCCATTACACTTTGATAAAGTCATGTGGGCAGTGACGATACGCGTCAGGGAAGAGTCAGGTGTCATCACTTCCGCCCGGGGCCGAGACCGGAAGTACTGGGATCTGTGCTGTTCATTTTATGCTGTACATGACTTCCATTGGAGATTTGCCAGACCTGTGACGATTGGAGGAGACAGATCGATTGATGGTGTTTCATCCACCTCCTGATTGCAGGCTCGACTTGACCCTAGTGGTCTTTGCTAGAGGTGAGAGGCTGGGGGAAACGTGTGGCGCACCACGGAGTACGGTTATTAAGAGGAATCTGTCACCTATCAGCGTTTGCACTTGTACTTTTTTCATCTATTTTTTGCACAAAGTGTTTTATGAAGACTCACTTTGTTCACGATGGAACTGTATTACATTAATTGGATTGACTTGTGGCTATTTTTATAGCGTTTTTGCACTTTTTTGCACTTTATGCAATTTTTGTTATTGCACGCAACTTTTTTTATTCCATGCGATTATTTGTGATTTTTTCATCTTGATGCACTTTTAGACTATTTTTGGAATTATTCACCTTCATTTGAATTGTCTATTTATTTGACGTCATATTTCATGAATTTCACTGTTATTTATCCGATGTCACTTTTTATGAATTTAATGGATGTTTAGTCACTTTATTTATGTGATTTTGCTCTTTACGCATATGCACTTTACTTTAAGAATTGGATTATATTTATTTTATCACATTTATGCACTTTGAGTTAGCGCCACATATCTCTATTTACCTTATTGTTTTTCTGTGTGGGAACACTGCCGTATGTGTGGCGGCTTCTTAGTCCTCTTTAGCTGCTTTGGCTCGCCTTGGTTTTGCGCATTAGTTTTCTTGTTGTTTCTACGCCTACCCCAATGCAGGTAGTCAGACACTATAGCTGGCGACTGCGTTCTTTGCCTATAGCAGCCCCCTTTCCCATAGGGTAAGCAGGCCTACCGGTATTTTGGTTGCCCCCAGGTCTTATACACAATGTTATGGTGCCTGGCCAGGGCAGACGCAAACTGATCAAAGCAAACTGGTACTTGCGGATGGCAGACAGGCAGAGTGGTTCTATGACAGTCCAGGTAAGACAGGCTGAGTTCAGGGAATAGACCAATATCCGGTCCAGGGTCATACACAGGGAAATTCAAACTAGCAGAGCAAGGCAGACAGACGGGGGGCGTAATCAGGAATTACACATGTATCACTCTCTATTACAAGCATGCAAGTGAGTGTTTGGCTGGCTTATAACAGGTTTGGTTTCCACCCAGAGATTAGCCACATTAATCACCTTGCAGGTGGGCAGACAGAAAAGGAGAGTGCCATAGCCAAAACCAGGATGCTGGAAAAAAGGATCAGGAGCGATAGATGCTCCTGACAAAAGGGGTAATTTTAGGGGGGGGGGGATATTTGTACTGTCCTGGCATTTTAGGGCCTGAAATGAGATAGTCAGTCACTACATCAGGACTGATCCATTTTAAAAAATATATATATATATATATATATATATATATATATATATATATATATATATATATATACCATAGTTAGTAGACTCTATAACTTTAACACAGACTAAATAACACTGATTTTGGTTATTTTTTACGAATACCTTTTAGGCCTAAATGTATAAAGAAAGATTATTTATTTGCAACATTTTATAACAGAAAAACCATGTTTTTGTTTTTAATTCTATATAGTTTTGCTTATAATTGCAAATATTAAAAAAACAGCGGTGATTAAATACCACCTAAATAAAGCATTATCTGTCTCAAAAAATAATAATTAAATTTGAGTAGTGTTGCATGACTTTATAATTGTCATTCAAAATGTGAGAACACTGAAAGCTGAAAATTGGCCGAGGCAGCAAAGGGGTGAAATCGTCTGATATTGAGGTGGTTAAAAATGGGCAATGCAGGGGAGGTGCATGGGCGGAGCCTAGCGGAGCAGACATGCATTGTTAGAGCTCCGCACCGCTGAGGAGAGAAGAGAAGGACAAAGCGGAGCCTGCAGGCTCAAAAGGTATCCATTTGAACCTTTTTGCCCCAGGGAACAAACTGTGAAAGTTTGGGCAGGAAATATGGTACTGGGAGGAAGCCGTGGCAGAAATAAAAATCACCTCACAAAGAGCTCACAGGCACTCACTGCAACTAAAGCAGCTCCAGTCACCTCACAATATACAGCATCAGGGCGCTCTCACAGACAGAAAATGTCACAGCAAGACTCTCCATTTGAGTCAGATACAGAACAAATCCTCTCACAAACTTCTCCACAAGCCTCCTCAGCATCCCCAGTAATATTATTACAATTTGAAAAGATGCTTCATAAGGCTTTAAAACAAACCTCAGACCAAATAACAAACAGCCTAACCAAAGAAATAAGAGAGCTGGGAAACCGCACCGCAGCCTTACAAATAAAAATGGATGAAATTGAAATTACAACCCAAGAAAATATAACAGAATTGGAACAATTAAAAGAAGAGAATTTAATACTTCAAACTAAGCTCGAAGATTACGAAAATAGAGCCAGACGTTCAAACTTGCGCATAAGGGGAATACCTGAAACTGTGACAGACCTGCAATCTACTATTACTGCTCTATTACAAGAACTAAAGCCAGATATCCCTATTGAACGTTTAGAACTGGACAGAATACACAGAGCCCTCACAGCCAAAAAGAAAGATGGACCCCCACGTGATATAATCACAAAATTTCATTATTACAGAACGAAAGAACAAATACTAATTGCCGCAAGAGAAAAAAAGGAACTTATTTTTCAAGGACACAATTATCAAATTTTTGCTGACCTATCCCAACTTACTATTACTAAAAGACGATCCATGAAACCCCAACTAATGGAACTGCAACGCCACAACATTATGTATCAATGGGGCTTCCCCTTTTCAGTCAGATTTAAATACCAAGGTACAATTTACAGAAGCAGATCAGCAGATGAACTACAACAAACCCTTTTAAAATTAAATCTGACAGAACCCACAAGCAGCAACTCTCCCACACGCAGAAGAATGGCATCATCTTCACCTTCAGGCAGCACCCAGAAAATTCCAGAACAAAATGGGAATCATCATTCTCACAAAAGAGGCCGTTATGCCACATCATCCATGGACCAAGAAGATTCAATGGACTGACATCCTAATTCCTGATATCTCTTCATTTATTATACTAAGAGATGGTTCTTTATAAAAAACCTGTATTTATAACTGAATGTAAGTGCATTCTGATAGTCACACACTGTGTGGGATCATGTTACATTCCAGTTATATTTCTTATTACTTCTGATTCATATAGCCTTAGAATATATAAGTGAAATAAGGAAATTCTTGTTCAGTTATATATTTTCAGGTAATAACAATAGATTTATTACTTTTTAGGACAAATATGTTCAATAATCCAGAAGTAATGGAAGCTTTTTCTTTCTTTTCTTAAAACAAATATATTATTACCTAACTAGTTCCTAGAACTATGTTTTTGTTTATTCTAATCTGAAGCAATACAACCTCAATTTTATGAGTTAACATATCTAAACAGTTACATATGAATAAAATATGTAATTGTTTACTCTAAAAGGGTTAAAATCCCAAAATAATTCAAACTATCTTCATCAATACCAAAGTTATTAACAGTACCTTTCTAACTGAATTATTTAGCCTAGGGCAAGACTAACCATATACAACCACCCTGGAATAAATAATTTCAACAAAAACTATATTCTGCACTCCAATTAATGAATCATCATTTTGATGTCTTTTGACATAGCACTTCTCTCCTGTAAGCGGAAGATCCGTGTACCCCCATTAGCCCTCCTCATTCTCCCAACCATATTATGTGGGAGTGTGACGAAGGCACTTATTCCCCTGAGAGAGATATTTATTCTCTTTCACGGGTAAATTGTGATTACTTGCAAAAAATAATTTATACAATGTATCATCTAATCTCATATGTTTTTTGTTTACTCTTTACTCCAGAATTCACTGGTTTCTTTTCTATCTTTTCATCTCTTCAGTCCACACAGGTTGATCTGCGCAGTCAGCTCTGCATAACAAAAAGTAAGTCAAAACTATTTGATCTGTTGCCATGGCACCACTGAATATACTTTCCCTGAATGTTCAGGGAATAAATGTCCCTCAAAAAAGGACCAAAGCCTTCCGAACTTTCCATAACAAGAAGGCTCACATAGTATGCCTCCAAGAAACACACTTCACCAAAGATTCTACTCCAAAATATATTTCTCCTTTTTATCAACAAATTTACACGGCTTCTGCCTGTACCAAACAAAGGGGTACTCTAATTGCATTTCACCGATCCACACCATTCACCTTATCATCAGAAATTAAAGACCCAGAAGGTAGATACCTGATACTCATGGGTTATATAATGGATACAGCAATCACGGTGATTTCCTACTACGCTCCTAACAAACAACCTACACCATTCCTCTCACATATATTACAAGTTATTAATACACACAAAATAGGAACAGTGATAATGTGCGGGGATTCGAACCAGGTCCTCCTCCCATTTCTAGATAAATCACCTTTTACACCATCCAAAATAACCTCTAGATTACCTTTTTCTCAACTTCTTTCCAAATACAATCTGGTAGATTCGTGGAGAGAAAGTAACTCAATGAAAAAGCAATTCACTTATTTCTCGCACCCTCATCAAACCTTCACCAGAATAGATCATATTTTTCTAACAATAGGAATGATACCAGAAATTATTGCATCAGATATAATTCCGATTCCGTGGTCTGACCATAATGCAGTATACACTACTATAGCCTCAGCCATACCAAAAGCGCATGACCCAACGTGGTACTTACCGGACATAATGCTCAAACACCCACTACATCAGATGGCCATTGAACAAGCTTTAAAGGAATACATATCAATTAATAATACAACAGACATTTCCCCAATAACACTGTGGGAAGCTCATAAGCCTGTCTTGCGTGGTACAATACAAAGACAAATGGCACTATTTAAACGGGAACGCAAAAATCTAGCAAAAAAACTAGAACTCAATTTTAATGCAGCCTACATATCATTCCAAGATAATCCATCTCAGAGTACAAAATCTCATCTGGAAAAATCTAGATTGGAATACGATCTATTTCTCACTGAGTCAGTTGATAAATCCCTCAAACGCTCCAAACACAATTTCTACATGAATACAAACAAACCAGGTACATATTTGGCTCGGGCATTAAATTCAACTAACAAATCTTTCAAACCAATACGTTTGAAATTATCAAAAAATGTTTATACTTGTAATCCAGTTAAAATAGTCCATAAATTTCACTCACATCTCGCAACTTTATACAAGACAAACAATGAATTTAATCCTACAGAGGCTGAATCCTTCTTCTCAAAAATAACCTTACCTGAGTTGTCTCAGAATCAAAAAAGCAGTTTGGATGAGCCTATAACTATAGATGAAGTTGCTAACGCCATAAAAGACCTAAAACTTAACAAAAGACCAGGCCCAGACGGCTACTCGGCTTTATACTATAAAACATTCTCAGAAATACTCTCTCCCATTCTCACTGAAACTTTTAACAAACTTCTAGAAGGACATTCTTTTCGGCAAGAAACACTAATGGCAATTCTTTGTATGATCCCAAAACCCCTTTCTGATGATACTTCCTGTGTGAATTATCGGCCTATCTCTCTGTTAAACCTTGATATTAAATTATTAGCAAAAAATAATAGCAAAACGCCTCAATAGCATTATAGGGAAATTAACACATAGAGATCAAGTAGGCTTCATGCCAAATAGACAGGCAGGCGATAATATACGCAGGGCAGTGTTATTGGCACATATTGCTAAAAAACGGAAAATCCCTTTATGTTTTCTATCTCTCGATATTAAGAGGGCATTTGACACAGTATCCTGGCAATATATGCAATATTCATTACAAAAATGGGGTTTTGAACCCCACTTTTTAACATGGATCAAAGAATTATATAATAAACCCAAAGCCTATTTAAAATATGCTGGATACAAATCTGATGCCTTTAATATCGAAAGAGGTACCCGACAGGGTTGCCTATTATCTCCCTTATTATTTGCCCTTATACTCGAACCCATGGCCCAATACATCAGAACAAACCAAACTATAACTGGCATTGAAGTAGGAGGTATTACACACAAATTATGTATATTTGCAGACGATATATTACTTTTTCTATCATCACCACAGGTCTCTGGTCCTAACTTAATACCAGCTCTTGATGGATTTGCAGCCCTATCCGGCCTTATGATTAATCCTAAGAAATGCCTAGTGCTTAATATTTCGCTTACAAACATGGAATTGATCCCGGCTAGGGCTGCACTCCCATTCACATGGGCAGAAAAATCAATCCCATATCTTGGAATTCATTTAACAGCATCTCATTCTGACTTATTCTCAACCAATTATCCTCCTGTATTAAGACAGATCACAAATCTAATAAAACAATGGTCGCAACTTCCTTTATCCTGGATAGGGAAGATTAATGCAATCAAAATGACTATTCTACCCAAATTGCTTTATCTATTCAGAGTCCTCCCTATTCCAATTCCTTCCTATTTTTTGAGAATAGTACAAAAAAGAGCAACTTCGTTTATATGTAGCTCTTCTAAACCACGTATACCTATACACACACTACATCTTCCCAAAAATAAAGGAGGCCTGGGATACCCTAATTTTACTAACTACTACAGAGCAGCACATTTGGCCAGTCTGTCCAAATACCATGCAAAACAGGAAATCCCATTATGGGTATTTATAGAGGCTTCAGAAAATGACCCTCTATTAATATCAAACTTGTTATGGCTTGATCCTAAAGACCGCTTTAAAATTCATAATCCCATAACTAAACACTTCTTATCTCTCTGGGATAAACTAAAAACCAAATATCAGTTACAATCTCCACACAATCCTCTCCTTTCTTTTATCAGAAATCCGGCCTTTTATCCGGCATGGATCTACCCAAATTCTTTTAAAGCTTGGACAACATCAGGCATTCAGACACTAAATGACTTCATAGCATCTAAATCATTCCTTTCATTCCCATCGCTTAGAGAAAAATATGATCTACCAAACTCTGAGATATTTAGATATCTCCAAATCAAAAATTTCTATACACCATTCCTAAAGGGGATACACCATTATCCCAATTATCCATTTTTGAATCAATCTGTACAAAAGATCCATTTGCTAAAGGTACAATTTCATCACTTTATAATCAATTATATGGAGTAGTAAATCTTAATAGACCCTCTTACGTTCAGAGGTGGGAGGAGGACCTGGGACGAACTTTAGAAGACACGGACTGGTCTAACATATGGCTCACATCTAAGTCATCTTCACCCAACATCTTAGCACTGGAGACAAATTATAAAGTCCTAACTCGCTGGTACCTTGTACCTGCTAGAGTGGCAAAATATTCACCTAATACCTCAGCTCTTTGTTTTCGAGGATGCCCAGAAATAGGCACACATTTACACATATGGTGGACGTGCCCAGTAATCCAAACCTTCTGGAAGGAAGTCTTCGTGATTGCATCTAAAATATTTAAAAAAATAATACAACCAGATCCATATATAACTTTACTTAATCTAAAACCGGAATGGTTAACACTCTCTCAATTCAAACTTATGATCCAACTAATAACGGCTGCAAAACAAACAGTGGCCAAGGCATGGAAATCTGCTACATTGGTACTAGCAGAAACAATTCACAGAATGAATAATACAATGTCCCATGCTAAGATGGTAGCCATCGATCAAAATCAAATTCCAAAATTTGAAAAACTTTGGCATCCTTGGATAAAACAACAGTTCCTGTCAAATTTCAATGACTCTGTCCTGTTGCCATGGTAACAGATTAAATGACTTACAGAGACACCCATTCTAAGGCTTCAAAGAGAACTAAAAAGAATAATAAACTGACGAGCGGGACAACCTTGTAGACCATACCTCTGCCTTTCTACCCTTTTTCTTCTTTCTCTTTCCTTTTCTCCACCTTACGATTAAAGCTCATTATCAGAATTTATTTTACCTATATACACTCTACCTGTAAACAATATGTATAGTAGGTATAAATCATTTAAATACCTACAAAAGTAACTAAGGAAATTATATATATCTTTAATTTAGGTTTACGTGAACCCAAGGTTTAATATTTGAAATTTCATGATATTTACCTATATAAACCCTACTGTAAAACAATGAGCTTACTTTATAGATCCTTGTAAACTTACTTTATGTATCTTTATAATATTGTATACTCAATAAACTTCTTTTGACAAGGAAAAATGGGCAATGCATTGGGGGTTATTTACTAAAGCTGGAGAGCGCAAAATCTGGTGCAGCTCTGCATAGAAACCAATCAGCTTCCAGGCCTCTGTCTGACCTGCTGCAATGCCGACTTTGCCAAATGGGGAAGAAAGGGGATTTAAGTGACTCTGAACGTGGCATGGTTGTTGGTGCCAGATGGGCTGGTCTGAGTATTTCAAAAACTGCTGATCTACTGGGATTTTCATGCACAAGCATCTCTAAGGTTTACAGAGAATGGTCCGAAAAACAGAAAATATCCAGTGAGCGGTAGTTGTATGGACGAAAATGCCTTGTTGATGTCAGAAGTCAGAGGAAAATGGGCAGACTGGTTTGAGATGATAGAAAGGCAACAGTAACATAAATAACCACTCGTTACAACTAAGGTATGCAGAATACCATCTCTAAATTCACAACACATGGAACGTTGAAGCAGATGGGCTACAGCAGCAGAAGACCACTTTTGTCAGCTAATTGGAAACTGAGGCTACAATTCACACAGGCTCACCAAAATTGGACAATAGAAAATTGAAAAAATGTTACCTGGTCTGATGAGCCTCGATTTCAGGTGCGACATTCAGATGGTAGGGTCAGAATTTGGCATAAACCACATGAAAGCATTGATCCATCCTGCCTTGTATTAATGGTTCAGGCTGGTGGTAGTGGTGTCATGATGTGGGGGATATTTTCTTGGCACACTTTGGGCCCCTTAGTCCAATTGAGCATTGTTTAAACACCACATGAGTATTGTTGCTGACCATGTTTACCCTTTTATGACTACAGTGTACATATCTTCTGCTACTTTCAGCTGGATAATGCACCATGTCACAAAGCTCAAATCATCTCATACTGGTTTCTTGAACATGACAATGAGTTCACTGTACTCCAATGGCCTCCACAGTCCCCGGATCCCAATCCAATAGAGCTTTGGAATGTAGTGGAACATCTTCCATTTAAGGATTATGGAGGCCACTGTGCTCTTAGGAACCTTAAGTGCAGCAGAATTTTTTTTGTAACCTTGGCCAGATCTGTGCCTTGCCACAATTCTGTCTCTGAGCTCTTCAGGCAGTTCCTTTGACCGCATGATTTTCATTTGCTCTGACATGAACTGTGAGCTGTAAGGTCTTATATAGACAGGTGTGTGGCTTTCCTAATCAAGTCCAATCAGTATAATCAAACACAGCTGGACTCAAATGAAGGTGTAGAACCAGGGCAGCCATCAGAAATTGTGGGGCCCCTTACACAGCTTTAGGCCTGGGCCCCCTCGGGCCTGACCGCCAACACTCCCCAGGGACCGCCCACTGGCTGTCCCACCAAATTTGCCCACTGGCCATCCCATGTCCTCCTCCTTCTCCATCCCATGATTTCCATCCCATGTCCTCTTCATCCTCCTGCATTCCCATCTCCTCCATCCCACATAGTCCTACTCCAGTCCCATCTCCTTCACACATCCTCCTCTTCCTGCAGTCCCATCTCCTCCATCCCCATATTCTCCATCCCACATCCTCCCCCATTCCTATCTCCTCCACCCCATGCCCTCCTCTTCCTGCAATCCTATCTCCTCCATCCCATGTACTCCTATTCCAGTCCCATCTTCTCCATCCCACATCCTCCCCATTCCCATCTCCTCCATCCCATGCCCTCTTCCTGCAGTCCCATGTCCTCCATCCCATGTACTCCTACTGCAGTCCCATCTACCCCATCCCATTTCCTCCTCCTCCTCCAGTCCCATCTACCCCATCCCATTTTCTCCTCCTCCAGTCCCATCTCCTCCTACCACAGGAGGGGGGAGTAGGACAGGAAGAGAGCAGTGGGTTAGGAGGGGGAAGTACGAGAGGAGGGGGGAGTGTCACAGGGGAAGAGCAGCATGACAGGAGGGGGGCAGTGTGACAGGAGAGGGTGGCCAGATGAAAGGGGGCAGAGGGACAGGTGGGAGGCAATATCACAGGTGTGAAAAACTGTCACAGGTGGGGGGCAGTGTCACAGGTGGGAGGCAGTGTCACAGGTGGGAGGCAGTGGGACAGGTGGGAGGCAGTGGGACAGGTGGGAGGCAGTGGGACAGGTGGGAGGCAGCGGGACAGGTGGGAGGCAGCAGGACAGGTGGGAGGCAGTGTCACAGGTGGGGGCAGCAGGACAGGTGGGGGGCAGTGTGACAGGTGGGGGGCAGTGGGACAGGTGGGGGGCAATGTCTCAGGTGGGGGACAGTGTGACAGGTGGGGGGCAGTGTGACAGGTGGGAGGCAGTGGGACAGGTGGGGGGCAGCGGGACAGGTGGGAGACAGTGTCACAGGTGGGGGGGCAGTGTCACAGGTGGGGAGCAATGTCACAGGTGGTGGGGCAGTGTGACAGTTGGGGTCAGTGTGACAGGTGGGAGGCAGTGGGACAGGTGGGGGCCAGCGGGACAGGTTGGAGGCAGTGTCACAGGTGGGTACAGCGGGACAGGTGGGAGGCAGTGGGACAGGTGGGAGGCAGTGGGACAGGTGGGGGGCAGTTTCACAGGCGGGGCAGTTTCACAGGTGGGGGGCAGCAGGACAGGTGGGGGGCAGTGTCACAGGTGGGGGGCAGTGTCACACACACCTAGGGAAGCAGCAGTCCTCCCAGCTCTCACCTGTCCATCAGTGCCAGGAGGGGTAGCTGAGCCTGTGTCCCATCTCCACCAGGATCTCCGGCAGAAGCTGCAAGAAAGAGCGGGGGGGCTGACCTCTTCCTCCATGGGGCCCTCCGACTGGTCTCACCCACCTCGCACAGCCTGGCGCAGACTGGTACCTGACCGTAGTGGAGCCTGCCTGACTGTGACAGCGGGCTCCGACCTGCACACACAAAAGAGCAGGGGGCGCCTCCCCCCTGACATCCTCCTCCATGGGGCCCTCCGACCTGGCACCTGACCTCACCCCACCCCGCACAGCACCTGACCGGAGTGGAGCCTGCCTTACAGCGGGCCCCAATCTGCACACACGTCGGATTCGCCCACCTCTCCACCCTCCTCTGCATCCTGGCAGCCGGTCCGCTCTGACGGCAGCTGCCATGTGGTAAAGATGGCCCGGCTGGGTTTTGACCCGTACTCCGGGCCCCTCGAAAGCTCGGGCCCCTTGTGTACTGGCTGTACCCCCCTGATGGCGGTCCTGTGTAGAACCATCTCAAGGATGATCAGAAGAAATGGACAGCACCTGAGTTAAACATATGAGTGTCACAGCAAAGGGTCTGAATATTTAGGACCATGTGATATTTCTGTTTTTCTTTTTTAATAAATCTCCAAAAATGTCAACCATTCTGTGTTTTTCTGTCAATGTGGGGTGCTGTGTGTACATTAATGAGGAAAGAAATGAACTTAAATGACTTTAGCAAATGGCTGCAATATAACAAAGAGTGAAAAATTTAAGAGGGTCTGAATACTTTCCGTCCCCACTGTATCTGTGAAAGTTATAGAGGCTGCAAGCTATGGTACCAATCATTGAAAATTGATCACACCTGATGTACTGACGGCCTATATAATTTCTTGAGGCCCTGAAATGTCAGGACAGTACAAATACCCCCAAATGTCCCCTTTTTGGAAAGTATACAGTCCAATGTATTTAGTAAGAGGCATGGTGAGTTTTTTTGAAGTTGTAATTTTTCCCACAATTCTTGGAAAAATTAAGTAATAACATTTTTTTTTTTTTTTTTTTTACACAAAATTGTCGTAACAAATTATTTCTCACACATAGCATATGCATACGTCCAATTACACCCCAAAATACATTCTGCTACTCCTCCTGAAAATGGCGATACCACATGTGTAAGACTTATTCACAGCCTAGCCACATAGATAGGCCCAAGCACAAATTACACTTTCCTTCCTACCTATCACTTTTTTGAAGGTCCTGGAGCACCAGGACAGTGGAATTACCCACAAAAATGACTCCATTGTGGAAAGCAAACACCCCAACATACATTCTATGAGGTATAATGAGTCTTTTGAACGTGTCATTTTTTTCCCACAAGTTTTTGGAAAACGTGGAAAGAAATTGAAAATATATATATATTTTTTTTAAACAAAGTTTTCAATTTATAAGATGTTTCTAACACATAGCATGTACATAGCAAAAATTACCCCACAAAATACATTCTGCTACTCCTGAGTATGGCGATACCACATATGTGAGACTTTTACACAGCCTGGCCACATAGAGAGGCCCAACATACAGGGGGCACTATCAGGGGTTCTAGGAGCATAAATTACACATTTAATTTCCTGACAACCTATCACATTTTTGAAGGTCCTGGAGCACCAGGACAATGGAATTACCCACAAAATGACCCCATTTTGAAAAGTAAATACCCCAATGTATATTCTATGAGGTATTGGCTGGAGATCGGTTCTCAGGCATTCTGATGCGCTGTAGATAGGTACTCGGGTACTCTGATGGGCTACAGATAGGTACTTGGGTACTCTGGGCTGGAGACAGGTGCTTGGGTACCCTAAGCTGGTGACAGGTACTAAGGTACTCCAATGGGCTGGAGACAGGTACTCGGGTACTCCGATGGGCTGGAGACAGGTACTTGAATACTGTGATGGGCTGCAGATAGGTACTCTGGGCTGGAGACAGGTACTCGGGTGCTCTGATTGGCTGCAGATAGGTACTCGTGTACTCTGATGGGCTGGTGACAGGTACTCAGGTACTCTGGGCTGGTGACAGGTACTCGGGTACTCTGGGCTAGAGATAGGTACTTGGATACGCTGATGAGCCGGTGACAGATACTCGGATACTCTGATGAGCTTGTGACAGGTACCTGGGTGCTCTGATGGACTGGTGACAGGTACTCGGGTACGCTGATGAGCTGGAGGTAGGTGCTCGGGTACTCTGATGGGCTGGAGATAGGTACTTGGCTACTCTGATGGGCCGGTGATAGGTACTCGGGTACTCTGATACGCTGGTGACAGGTACTCGGGTACTCTGATGAGCTGGAGATAGGTACTTGGGTACTCTGATGAGCTGGAGATAGGTACTTGGGTACTCTGATGGGCTGGTGATAGGTACTCGGGTACTCTGATGGGCTGGTGATAGGTACTTGGGTACTCTGAGGGGCTGGTGATGGGTACTTGGGTACTCTGAGGGGCTGGTGATAGGTACTTGGGTACTCTGAGGGGCTGATGATAGGTACTCAGGTACTCTGAGAGGCTGGGGATAGGTACTCGGGTACTTTGAGCTGGTGATAGGTACTTATATTGGCTGATGACAGGTCCTCTTTATTTGGGGGGCAATCAGGGGAAAATTGCTTTATTACTGAAACATTTTTCTTCCAGATTGCCTCTTCACACACTGAGGAGGAGAACCTGGAAACGGCACTACAGCCATTTGTTGACATTTGTGACCGGCTGTGATTGAACACAGCCGGTCACGTGGTAAAGAGCCAATTTCATTGGCTCTTTACCCTGATCTGGGATGGGATGTGTCCAAGGGACATCCCTCATCCCGGGGGCGCACACGAGCGGCGAGAAATAGCACAACATATGTGACGGCTGTGATTGGACACAGTCGGTCACGTGGTAAAGAGCCATTTTTATTGGCTCTTTACCCTCATTGGGGATGGGCTGTGTCCCAAGGGACACGCCTCTTCCCTGATTGCCATACAGGAGCGGTGAGAACAGGTGCATGTCATGTGATGCCCGCCCGGAGGGAGGGCATGTTCCTGCTAGCATCCTTTGTCTATACGTCGATAGGGAAGTGATTAAAATGTCTCCATTCCTCCACTCCAATGTTTCTCCAGATTGCCCATGTAAAAGATATAAAGGAAGGGCCATAGTGCAGTAATATCTAATAAAGGCAATTTATACAATCCCAAATGCACTTACATTAACTAATATAGGTGAAACCAAATTCAAACCACTTCCAAGATGGCCACCGTGGCACTTCTGGCATGCGTGATCACTTCACCTCTGGAGTCTAGCGTTTGACAACACTTTGACTCGTTTAGTCGGTATGACTTCTTCCAAGGATGTGACTGTCAGACCATAGCTCCTCTATTTATACTTAATTTCTGCCCACAATTACTACAGGGCAGGGCCGGTACAAGGGGTGGGCGGAGCAATTTTATGTAGGAAGGGGGCACAGTGCTGGCAGGCAGTGTGCTGTTAAACTTTCTTAGCAACTGCCACCGGCTGCCCCTACAACACTGCGCCTGCTTGCAAAGAATGTGCCGAGTGCAGAGGCGTACTAAGTGGGGGGTGGGCCGCCCCGGGTACCACACACTTGGGGGGGTGTCAGGCCGCCCTCCCCTCCGGGATTGAAGCGGTGGCAGCGCCGCAGTGACAAGCACAGCAGGCATTGAGATGCAATCTATATTGTGATGCAAGGAGGAGGGGGTGTGCGGGGGGTGCAGGGTGACACCGCTGCACCTACCATCCCCTCCTCTCGCGGCCGCGGGCTGTCTGCGCGATCCCGGATGTCACACAGGCACAGCCAAGCAGAGTGAAGCCGCCTCCTCTCTGTTTATGTGTAAACAGGGGGAGGGGATCTGCTGAGCATGTGCCGCCGCGCTGATCTGAGGTACTGAATGGGGGGAGTCTGCACACTGCACTGAACGGGGTTACACTGAACGGGGGTGTCTGCACTGAGCGAGGGGCTACACTGAAGGAGGTGTCTGTACTGAAGGGGGGTCTGCACTGAATGGGGGGGCTACACTGAAGGGGGTCTGCACTGAGCGAAGGGCTACACTGAGGGATGCGTCTGTACTGAAGGGGGGGTCTGCACTGAATGGGGGCATCTGCACTGAATGGGGGGCTACACTGAAAGGAGGGGCTACACTGAAGGGGGGTCTGCACTGAGCAAGGGGCTACACTGAAGGAGGTGTCTGCACTGAACAGGGGGGCTACACTAAACGGGGGGCGTCTGCACTGAACAGAGGGCTACACTGAAGGGGGGGGTCTGTACTGAAGAGGGGGTCTGTGTAACATGCAGGGGGTCCAGAGCTGCAGGGTGCTGTGTAATATAAAGGGGTCCAGAGATGCAGGGTGTTGTGTAATGTAAAGGGATCCAGAGGCGCAGGGGGCTGTGTAATGTAAAGGGGCCCAGAGGTGCAGAGGGCTGTGTAATTTAAAGGGGTCCAGAGATGCAGGGTGCTGTGTAATGTAAAGTGGTGCCGGAGGCTGTGTAATATAAAGGCGTCCAGAGATGCAGGGTGTTGTGTAATGTAAAGGGATCCAGAGATGCAGGGGGCTGTGTAATGTAAAGGGGTCCAGAGGTGCAGGGGGCTGTGTAATGTAAAGGGGCCCAGAGGTGCAGGGTGTTATGTAATGTAAAGGGATCCAGAGGCGCAGGGGGCTGTGTAATGTAAAGGGGCCCAGAGGTGCAGGGTGTTGTGTAATTTAAAGGGGCCCAGAGATGCAGGGTGTTGTGTAATGTAAAGGGGCCCAGAGGCGCAGGGGGCTGTGTAATGTAAAGGAGTCAAGAGGTGCAGGGGGCTGTGTAATGTAAAGGGGTCCAGAGATGCAGGGGGCTGTGTAATGTAAAGGGGTCAGTGCGGGGGATCACTGGACTCCAGGTTAGCAGGACTAGGGGGGATGGAGAGGGAGTCCAATGTAAGTTCACCTTACAGATTTTCTGTAAAGTGAACTTACAATTTAACCATTTGCAGATCAGCCGCAGTACATATACTTCGACGGGGCTGCAGCTACAGTATTGTATTGTTGTATTGTTTTAAGTGTTTTCAGGTTTTGAAAGGACACTGACTCTTTATACCTGGGGGGGGGGGGCGCAGTTTGCCATCTTTGCCCTGGGCACCAGATGGCCTTGTCCCAGCACTGCTACAGGGTCTGCCATTTTGACTGCTGGAAAAACATCCATAAGCCCTATTGTGTGCTGGATGTAATATACAGCAATACAAGCAAATATAAGATGGCAAAGTCCCATCTGCCCACCTCAGTACCCATATACAGTGATGGAATAGGCACCCAGTCGGGCTTTGTACAGATTGTTACAATTGCATGACTATACACATGTATAACTTAACCCCGTCAAAACGGAAGTGGAAGAAACCAAAAGCAACAATAAAAATTAATACCAAAAGATAAAATAAAAAAATAAATGTATAACATATGTATCAAAAATATATCATGGTGTATTCTTGCCCCATCCAGTGGAGAAATATCGAACTGCATACTGTCGTTTCCAGACAAATACTATCATATAAAATGTGTACATTATTATACCTCAAAAATCTGATCTAAAACAATTCAGATATAATTCTGCATTCAGGTCCTTGGGACATAAACGATTTAGTTCAAATATCTAAAAGGTTTCATTTTTGGAATTATCTCTAATCATCATTAAACTAAGCTCGGGCTTCCTTGTAACTAAAAATATGCTTTTATTATTGTTCGACAAGCAAGAGTCTCATGGATACATATAAACCCCAGCACATTTGTTTAAAAAAAAAAGGATAAAAGGGTGCAGGGTTATACGATAAACTATGTACAGGGTTCTGGGATGAGCTGTGTACAGAGTGCAGGGTTCTGGGATGAGCTGTGTACAAAGTGCAGGGTTCTGGGATGAGTTGTGTACAGAGTGCAGGCTTCTGGGATAAGCTATGTACAGAATGCATGGTTCTGGGATTAGCTACATATAAGGTGCAGGATTCTGGGATGAGCTACGTACAAGGTGCAGGGTTCTGGGATGAGCTACATATAGGGTGCAGGGTTCTTGGATGAGCTAGGTACAGGGTTCTAGGATGAGCTACGTGCTGGGTTCTGGGATGAGCTAAGTACAGGGTGCAGGGTTCTGGGATGAGCTAAGTATAGGGTGCCCGGTTCTGGGACGAGCTAAGTACAGGGTGCAGGGTTCTGGGATGAGCTAAGTACAGGGTGCAGGGTTCTGGGATGAGCTAAGTACAGGGTGCAGGGTTCTGGGATGAGCTAAGTACAGGGTGCAGGGTTCTGGGATGAGCTAAGTACAGGGTACAGGGTTCTCAGGTGAGCTAAGTACAGAGTATGCTAGGTACAGAGTCTATCCATCCACATCTTATTAGTACACCCCTCCTCAGCAATAACCTTGTGACACCCCCTCTTCCCCAACTCAACTCCTCTTCTCTGTTCTGCCCTAATCTTTAGCACCCCACCCTCCCCAAAGCTCCACCATCTTCCCCATGGTTACATTTCTGGCTCCTCCATCCACTGCAGCAAAATCATCCATTTGAGCGCATTAAGTGCACACTTATTGTTGGCTCTAGGGCTTCCCCGACCGGGTAGGATAATGGGGACCACGCTGCAGCTTACCAAGCGGTTCTCCCCCTGCCATTGAACATGCTACATTCACTTGTCCCCTGTGCAGAGCAGGCAGGCTGCTGTAGGAGCTGAGGGAGAGTTTTTACTTTCACTTTCTAACACAGAAGTCGGGCTTCTGTATTTTAAAGTGAAATCGTTGAGCTGTGAGCACACAGCTAACCCAGACTGCAAAAGAATGCGGGACATACCTCCTACACAGCAGGAATGTGGGACAAAGGTGACAATGCGGGAATGTCCCGCCCAATCCGGTACTGTTGGAAGGTATGGAACTTTAATTGGGATGGATCACAATTTATGGACATCCCTAAAATATTTAGACAAGATATGGCTTTTTAAGCCCTTTTTTATATTTTGCACATATTCACTCGTGTCTGACATGTCATTCTCTAATAGTGCGGCCCATATATTGTAAGCCGCAGGAACATCAAGATGAAACAAGAGCTGTATTGCATGAAATTTTTTTTTATAATCTTTTTTGTGTAACATTGGACCCAAAGTCACAGATCTTCTGTCTACTCACTTTTATAGTTTTGCAGATATTCAGTCTTCAATATAGAAAATGTCTCTAAATGTTCTTTTTTTTTTTACATGTAAACAAGATTAGATGTAATTTGTCTATCCCAGATCAGGTTTATGATTTCCCTCTGACATAGAATCTTAGCAAATAAGAAATACGTACTGTCATATTGTTAATGGGTTCAACTTTTTGACTTGTTGCTCTGAAAAAGCAAATTCTAATTTATATTTTATTAGGATCAAACCTATCAAATCTCTCCGTCTTGCACTGTGGCCTAGTAAAAACACTTATGCCCCGTACACACGGTCGGACTTTGTTCGGACATTTCGACAACAAAATCCTAGGATTTTTTCCGACGGATGTCGGCTCAAACTTGTCTTGCATACACACGGTCACACAAAGTTGTCGGAAAATCCGATCGTTCTAAACGCGGTGACGTAAAACACGTACTTCGGGACTATAAACGGGGCAGTGGCCAATAGCTTTCATCTCTTTATTTATTCTGAGCATGCGTGGCACTTTGTCCGTGGGATTTGTGTGCACACGATCGGAATTTCCGACAACGGATTTTGTTGTCGGAAAATTTTATATCCTGCTCTCAAACTTTGTGTGTCGGAAAATCCGATGGAAAATGTGTGATGGAGCCCACACACGGTCGGAATTTCCGACAACAAGGTCCTATCACACATTTTCCGTCGGAAAATCCGACCGTGTGTACGGGGCATTACAGTGGAATGCTATGTGTGTCTGGAACAATATTTCTGGCTCTTGACTGTGACATATATTAAACTGAATTTTTTTTATCTAACTAAAATATGCTTAATCTTTCCTTTGGCACAGTGGCCAAGCAAATATGCTTGCTTAATGGGCAGTGAGTCTCTACAATATTTTAGGCTATTGTGTTTGTAATATCATACCCTAATTGTTGTTTCTTGGAAAAAAAACTTGCTCATCTCTCCCTTAAGGTACATAGATTTAAATTTGTCCAGTTCAGTAGGGACCAGCTGAATTTCAATCAACTTATGAGCAGGCTGGTTGTACAGAAGCCGATCTACCAATTGACTTCTGTACAACCAGCCTGTCAAGTTCTTCCCAAGCGATCAGTGCTACCGGCTATAGCTAGCAGCACTGATCAGTGCAGTCTGATGGTGGAGAAGGCTCCCTGCTGTTAGAATAAAATAACTCAGTGGGAGTGGTCCCCCCATCAATATTGATTGTCACGGTCTGTTCCTTTTAATTCACAGTGGTATGTAACTTTGCATTTATTAACAAAAAATTCCAATTATATATTATCTGTCTATGATACCATAGATTAAAATTCTCAGTATTATATTACTATCCTGACAAAGTATTTAAAATTGTATAAAATTTTTTGTCATCTGATCCAAATGTTTTTAAATTGGGTAACACGATGATTAACATTTCTGCCTAGTAGCACTAGGGCTGTTGCTTCGAATAAGAACCACGGCACTACCTGACTAGAGTTTGCATGTTAGCATGCAGAGGCACCCGCTATGCTGGTCCTAAGCCCACAGATGGGCAGGCGGAGCCCGGGATACATGGCGGGGGGGCATGTTACCGGGAGTGTGTGGAAGCAATCAGGTGGCAGCGCAACTGCCAGAATGCTTCCATCTAACAGGCAGGACTCTACTTGTTTGATTTACACACAATCCCAAAGACTGCAGCCACCCAGAATGTGTGTAAACCAAAACCACCCTCCCCCCACTGTCATGTTCATAGAATGTATGAATTGTGATGTAATCCTTCCTGTGAAGGGATGCATCTCTGTGATGTACAGAAAGTCCTGCAGTAGGACTGACATTTTCAAAGGAAAAAAGTGTTTTCAATTACTGACATATTACACTTATTTGTGTTTGTTTTTTAAACAAAGGCATACAGACCCCTTCAAGGGTCCACTATGTGTTTTAAGTGACTTTTGGAGGTGTTGTTTGTCATTTGCCAGCAATATAAACTGTATAATTTCTTTTCTTTGAAGCAATATTATTATTATTATTACAGGTACTTGTATAGCACCATCAATTTATGCAGTGCTTTACATACTGTATATATTGCACATTCACATCAGTCCCTGCCCTCAAAGAGATTCCAGTCTAAGGTCCCTAATTCACATTCACACATATAGTACTCGGGCCAATTTAGACAGGAGCCAAGTAACCTACAAGCATGTCTTTGGAGTGTGGGAGGAAACCAGAGTACCCAGAGGAAACCCACACAGGCACAGGGAGAACATGCAAACTCTAGGCAGGTAGTGCCATGGTTGGGATTCAAACCGACAACCCTAGTGCTGCCAGGGGGAAGTGCTAACCAATTATCCACTGTGCTGCCCATATATTTGGAAAATTAATTCTAAAAGGCATCCTAGCACACTTGTGTTACAGCACACTTCAACACATGGTAATGCTCTACCTTGCATTGTGATGCGCAGCAATACAAAAAAGAATAGTGTATGCACCTTTTTTGGCCTGCCCTTATGCAACTCATGTTAATAGGTGGTATTTTGCAACAGTGTGAATTCAGCTTAAAGTGGATGTTAACCCATTCTGTAGGCTTTTACCTACAGGTACAGTAAGCCTATAATAAGGCTTACCCGTAGGTACTATGAATATCTTCTAAGCCTTCATGGTTTAGGAGATATTCACACCTCATGCAGCCGATGATGTCACCAGGGCAGGCGCCCTGAAGGGATGGTATACCCGTACCATCCCTTCAGAGCTCTGTGCTGCGGTCCATGACTCCCGTGCGCATTTGCGGGAGTGACATCATTGTGGCAAGCCCAATCAGACAGCTGGAGGATGTCAGAGCTCTGTCAGAGCTTACAGCGCGGTGGGGCAGGGCTTTGTTCTAAAATAAGTATTGCATAATGTGCTAGTATGCGATGCATACTAGCACATTATGCCTTTACTTTGCAGAGTTTTTTTTTTAAAAAAAAAAAGAAAAATTGGCGCGGTTTACTTCCACTTTAAGTCCAGAAGTCCATTTTCTATTAGCACACTGCCTGAGTTTTAGTAAGTTCTCTTGGGTGTTTACTGTTCTTCTGATACTCCCAACACTGCTTTTCTGAAGAAACCTGGACTTAGAATATATATAAATGAAAAAAGCAGCGCTAGCGACAAATGAACCAAAACCTTATCGCTGCTGTAAAAAAAGTAATAGTACTTTGAAAATATAAAACAGACAGATACAGCGCTGATAAGACGTGACTAAAGGTGCTGAGTGCTAACCAATGTGCTAACAATAAAAATAAACAAAGTAATAGATATATGATGGACTACATATCACATGCAGTCTAGGGTTACACATATAACTATTGGATATACATAGTGAAACATAATAGGTGATTGCACAAGGATATTACACATATAGGCATACCGCATATAATGTGGAAAATAAAAAAATAAAATAAACCATAAGTGTTAACCAATAAATATTGGCAGCTGAACTGATGGATATAAACAGTGGTTGCTCCCAAGACAGAAATATGAATCCTAGCAATAGTCCCAAGATGGATACCAACAAGACTTGTCACTAAATCAGCTGGCAGGACGGTCCTGCGATGTTACAGCAGCTCCTCCTCCCAGGCTGACAGCCTTTCTTAATGGTAATATGCAAGGTATATCTCTAACGTGGATCAGTGGAAGAGATGACCGATGCTCAAATCGAATAAGCCATAAGTAGACAATTGACCACCCAAAACAGAGGAAAAAGCATATAGTGAAGTACTGTGAGTATTTGGCAAATCACTAGCGCTACAAACCGCTACTCACATACTCCCGGTTGTAATCAGGCATATCAGACAGTCTCCGCGATCGCCGCTTACAGCGTGCGTTCCACGGAGTCAGGAAGGAAAACGTCACTTGGTTGTACAAAAGCCGGATGTTACGTCGACGCGTTTCGCCCCTCCCTTGATGACGCCCTGGGGGAGGGGCGAAACGCGTCGACGTAACATCCGCTTTTGTACAACCAAGTGACGTTTTCCTTCCTGACTCCGTGGAACGCACGCTGTAAGCGGCGATCGCGGAGACTGTCTGATATGCCTGATTACAACCGGGAGTATGTGAGTAGCGGTTTGTAGCGCTAGTGATTTGCCAAATACTCACAGTACTTCACTATATGCTTTTTCCTCTGTTTTGGGTGGTCAATTGTCTACTTATGGCTTATTCGATTTGAGCATCGGTCATCTCTTCCACTGATCCACGTTAGAGATATACCTTGCATATTACCATTAAGAAAGGCTGTCAGCCTGGGAGGAGGAGCTGCTGTAACATCGCAGGACCGTCCTGCCAGCTGATTTAGTGACAAGTCTTGTTGGTATCCATCTTGGGACTATTGCTAGGATTCATATTTCTGTCTTGGGAGCAACCACTGTTTATATCCATCAGTTCAGCTGCCAATATTTATTGGTTAACACTTATGGTTTATTTTATTTTTTTATTTTCCACATTATATGCGGTATGCCTATATGTGTAATATCCTTGTGCAATCACCTATTATGTTTCACTATGTATATCCAATAGTTATATGTGTAACCCTGGACTTAGAATATGTTTGAGGGTTGTGGAACTGTGTTAGGCCCCTTCACACTAGCAGACCGATCGTTTTTTCAGGGACACCACCGATCGGACCCTCCAGTCTCTGTCATGGAGTGGCCTATCCACTAAAAACAGACAGATGGGGATCAGATCCCCCTCTATCTGGTGGATTGGATGGCATTCGGGTGTTAATGGACAGGCAGTCTGTTTACATCTGACCCCCATAGAGGAAAGCAGGCTGTGTCTGTGTCCGCTCTGCATACAAACATTGTACTTTAGGCTTCAGCAAAGCAGTGACTAACATGAACAATGTACTTTGTAAAGAACAGTGTGGCTCTCTGAAAACCATAACAAAAGTGTTCTAGTTTTATAGAACAATAATAAATCATTTTTATTGTCTGTTATGGACAACTAGTCTACTTTTGTTCTAATTTTTGCAAAAATGTCTATGCCACATAAACACAAGGAACAGAAACATTTTGGGTAAGAGTATCTCTAATTTTCTCAATTACCAGCATTCTTTTTTTGAGTGCTTAATTGGGATACATGTTTGTAAGGTTAACATGGATAAGCATTTCTATCTAGAATTCTTTGTTTTATTTAAAAAGAAAAAAAAATGATACCCTTGTATTTTATACATTTTATATAGTGTTATAGGCAAAAAAGTCCTGCGTTGTTAATATAGAGTAAATTAGTAGGAATTGTATACACAGATTTTTATTTGTACTATGTTTATTGTATGCAATAAACACAAGCTTTTAAATTGTGGGATATCCTGCAGAAATAGGCTAATAATATATTTTACAAGCATGCAATTTATTCCCCAGAGTTTATTTATGTTCAGTAAACAATCCATCAGATTCAGTGTGGAGTTGAAGCATACAGAACAGTAGACATAAGGAAAGTGGGTAAAATGAAACGCTACTAAATTTACCCTTGCATTTTAGGCTGTTTGTATACCTTGTGTTTTTTTTTTTACATGTAGCTATTTTCTATTGATATATAACAATGCATCGGTTATTTAAAGTGGAACTTCAGTCATTATTTCATTTTTCCATCTATTAAATCCTCTGCCCTTGTTGTTTTAACTTTGGATAGTAAAATATTTTTTTCTGCCTGTAAATACCTTATACAGCCCACTTCCTGTTTCTTGTCTGGTAAAAAGCCTAGGCTTATGACATCATGCACAGCTCTCTCACTCTCCTGAGAGTTTGCCAGGAAGGGAGGGGGGGGTGACTCATAAGAGGGCCAATGAGAGCTGTAGAGCTGGAGATGTTTCTCTGTGTGTCTGTGTAAATCCAGGAAATGAACAGGCAGCAGCTTCAGCTGCCCACAGTTAAAATGGTTGCAGCAAGACTCAGTGGAGGGAGATTTCTGCAGCATATTTGGCAAGTACAGAATCACAGTATATATAAAATATGCAAAGTGGTTTGAGGGAAGCTTCAGAATGGCAAAGATGTTTTTATTACAAATTATGTGAGCAGACTGTAGTTCTTCTTTAAGGTTGTGAAAGAGGTTCATTCCTGCTCCAATGTGCTTCCCTTTAGTAAGCTTTCAAGATAAAAACCTTTACATTTTACAATTTTAACTGCCTTGTTCTTTGATATGTCATTGTAGTATATCAAATACTATCATTTTTGCCACCATGGTGACAAAATTAGTTACACAAGGAGTCACAGAATAGACTGTAAAAAGCATGTTTGTGCAGATGCAATGTTTTGGTGGAGAATCCACTTGTCAGGCCAAAGTTCCAGCGTATATTAGTATATTTTTAATAATTTTGTTTATATGGGCGCATAATATAGTGGTCTTTTATTTAAAGCAATCCTGTCAGATAAACACAAAATACAGTTCAAAAGTGCCTTTAATAAAGAGCTCTTATAATCACCTCTCTGGCACCCCATGTCTTCTACCTTCCCTCTGTTTCAAAGCCGCAGCCTCTGTCAGTGTCTTCAACAATGGACACTTCTGGGATTGTCAGCGGTGCCCTGGTTGCATCCTCAGAGGCTTATGTCACTGATGCGTTCTGTAGTTAGAGATGGGCCGAACACCTCCCGGTTTGGTTCGCACCAGAACTCTCGAACATTGCAAAACGTGGTGGCAAAACAAGCTCCAGCACTGAGCCCTGTCCTGCATCCTTCCTAGTTGCAAGCAAAGTTTCCCAGTGTGCTGCGTATGAACTATATAATTCCTGGACCACATGTCAGCAGTAATGTGGACCTTGCTGCTGACTGCCTTGCCCAACAATTCCAAAACATTGTCTTCCACGTGATTGTATAAAGCTGGAATGACCTTACTTTACATGCAAAGAAAAAGCGACTGGGAACCTGCCGTTGTGGTACAGCACATTCTGTAAATTCACGAAAGAGGGCAGAATCCACATGACAGAAAAACAGGAGTTGTAAAGCCAGGAATTTGGACAAGCTGGGGCAGAGAAATTTGCCTGCTATACTCTACAGCTGGTGGTGTGCTGCTGGCAGACTTGTTGCAAGGACCTGTGGCACCCTTTGCTATACCATCATCCATGTCAGTGGAGGCTGCTGAGAGGCCATGAGATACAGTGGTGCAAAAAAGTATTTAGTCAGCCACCAATTGTGCAAGTTCTCCCACTTAAAAAGATGAAAGAGGCCTGTAATTGTCATCATAGGTATACCTCAACTATCAGAGACAAAATGTGGAAACAAATCCAGACAATCACATTGTCTGATTTTTGAAAGAATTTATTTGCAAATTATGGTGGAAAATAAGTATTTGGTCTCCTACAAACAAGCAAGATTTCTGGCTCTCACAGACCTGTATCTTCTTCTTTAAGAGGCTCCTCTGTCCTCCACTCATTACCTGTATTAATGGCACCTGTTTGAACTTGTTATCAGTATAAAAGACACCTGTCCACAACCTCAAACAGTCACACTCCAAACTCCACTATGGTGAAGACCCAAAGAGCTGTCGAAGGACACCAGAAACAAAATTGTAGACCTGCACCAGGCTGGGAAGACTGAATCTGCAATAGGCAAGCAGCTTGGTGTGAAGAAATCAACTGTGGGAACAATAATTAGAAAATGGAAGACATACAAGACCACTGATAATCTCCCTCGATCTGGGGCTCCACGCAAGATCTCACCCTGTGGGGTCAAAATGATCACAAGAACGGTGAGCAAAAATCACAGAACCACACGGGGGGACCTAGTGAATGACCTGCAGAGAGCTGGGACCAACATAACAAAGGCTACCATCAGTAACACACTACGCCGCCAGGGACTCAGATCCTGCAGTGCCAGACGTGTCCCCCTGCTTAAGCCAATACATGTCCGAGCCCGTCTGAGGTTTGCTAGAGAGCATTTGGATGATCCAGAAGAGGATTGGGAGAATGTCATATGGTTAGATGAAACCAGTAGAACTGTTTGGTAGAAACACAACTCGTCGTGTTTGGAGGAGAGAGAATGCTGAGTTGCAATCAAAGAACACCATACCTACTGTGAAGCATGGGAGTAGTAACATCATGCTTTGGGGCTGTTTCTCTGCAAAGGGAATAGAACGACTGATCCGTGTACATGAAAGAATGAATGGGGCCATGTATCGTGAGATTTTGAGTGCAAACCTCCTCCCATCAGCAAGGGCATTGAAGATGAAACATGGCTGGGTCTTTCAGCATGACAATGATCCCAAACACACCACCTGGGCAATGAAGGAGTGGCTTCGTAAGAAGCATTTTAAGGTCCTGGAGTGGCTTAGCCAGTCTCCAGATCTCAACCCCATAGAAAACCTTTGGAGGGAGTTGAAAGTCCATGTTGCCCAGCGACAGCCCCAAAACATCACTGCTCTAGAGGAGATCTGCATGGAGGAATGGGCCAACATACCAGCAACAGTGTGTGACAACCTTGTGAAGACTTACAGAAAACGTTTGACCTCTGTCATTGCCAACAAAGGATATATAACAAAGTATTGAGATGAACTTTTGATATTGACAAAATACTTATTTTCCACCATAATTTGCAAATAAATTCTTTAAAAAATTAGACAATGTGATTGTCTGGATTTGTTTCCACATTTTGTCTCTCATAGTTGAGGTATACCTATGATAACACTTACAGGCCTCTCTCATCTTTTTAAGTGTGAGAACTTGCACAATTGGTGGCTGACTAAATACTTTTTTGCCCCACTGTATAGCGGGGGGGGGGGGGGGGTAGACATGAAAGTGTGTGGCTTTCAGGTGCTCTTGCAAACGGGTGGAGTGGTGGAAGGTTAAATGCCTTGTTAACCATGTGGTACCCAAATGGCTGGTGCTTTTTGCCACTCTTGATCTGCTTGTGACAGAGATTGCAAATTGCAACAGTGCGATCAGCTGCACATATGCTAAAAAAGGCCAACACAGCTGAGCTGTGGGAAGTGGGCCGGGTGATAACAGCTCCACAATCTGATGGAATAGGGTGGCCTCTATCTACTCTTCCAAGATAGCTGCCTTGTTAGGGTTGTTTCTCCCCCTCACTTACCTCCTCTGCTCTATCCGGCACCCAAATCGTGTCAGTAACCTCACCATCCCTTCCATGCTCATCATCACTGGAGCCAACTTGGCAATATGCTGTGGCTGGGGAAACACGATTGCCAATTTGTTATTTATCAGTGTTTTCCCCCCTCTGTAGGCTCATGTTACTCCCTTCCTCTACCTCAGAACCAACATCAGAATCAAGTAATGTCTGTGTATCCTCAAGAAGCAAGTGGCTGACGCTGTGTTCAAATAATTCAGCTGACTCCTTCATGCATGGTGCGGGGGCTATGGCAGGAGTAACTGTGGACAAGGAGGCAGAATAAGCTGCTCTGGCAGTTGCGGTGGACTGTGCCCTAGTATCAGCTTGGGTCATAGAGGATAATGATGATGAGACCACCTCCTCTGCATGCTATGTCTGGATAGCATGGGCAACATCACTAAACAGAGACAAATATGCCCTGCCCAAGGATGGACCACGTCCATCTTTGCCTGTGGACCCAGACTCTGCTGACCCCCTCATAGGAGCATGGGAATGTCTGCCTCTCCCTGTTGGCCTCCCAGACATGATGGGGAGGGGCAGGGACTTTTAACCCAGATTTAATAGAAACTGGGAAATGTGTGATTGGATGCCCTTTAAATGAAAAGTGGTGTCTGGTGCGCTTTAAATTAAGGTCTGACGTGGACAGAAATGTAAAATCTATAAAAAAAAAAAAGGGGGAATACTAACCTAGCAGTCAGAAAAACTGCGGCTGACAATAAAAGAAAAAGAAAAAGGGGGGTCAGGCGGGGGGACAAAAAAATATAAAAGACAAAAAAACCCACAGGGCAACCAAAAAAAGGGGTATACAACACTAAATGTAAGGCTGTGTTAAACATTGACACACTATACTCACATACTATACTTTATATTATACTTATTATATTATACTTATATTTATTATACTTACACTCAGAGTCACAATAAGTGAACACACTAACTCGCAAACTGAGCCCTGCTCTATCTATCTCCACTCCAACAACACACTGCAAAAGCGTCCTATGGGAAGGAACCTTTTATAGTGTGGGGTGGGACTATGAGCACTGAGCCGTGATTGGACAAAGCCATCATTACTGTCCAATCAGGGCTCTGACAGTGCTCTGTGCCCGAATTGGCAAAGGTGCAAGTCTTCATCCAATTAGGGCCCTGGAATGCACTGTGCAGCATGCAGTGCATTGTGGGGCACTCGGTGGGCAAATATCTCCCCGAGCGTTCCGCAAATTCAGGTGTTTGCCGAATGGGCGAACAGGCAATGTTGGGGCCGAACGTTTGTTTGGCCCAAATCATTTCGCCCAACACTATCTGTAGTAATTTGAAACTAGTTCATCCACCCCCCACAGTGACCACAGCTTATAAATCTTTTTACATTAAAATACTGCCACTATATACCATTTTGGCTGATCTGTATACTGAGTGTTCAGGTAGAAAGAGATTTCCACTACAGCCTGTGTCCTTATGCTGTTATGGGAGGCGGATCATCCATCAATAAAGATGTGACATCCCACCCACTGTGTTCTTTTTTAGTTACTGGGCATGGAAGAGGAGGGAGGGACTGGGCTGTCATTTAGGATCTGTATACACACCCAAATGTGTGATGTCAATGCCATGTGACCTGAAAAGCTCAGCTCAACAAGGAACTGTTCTCTCCAGCAATAGAGACCAAACTGAGCATGCTTTACTACCCTCACTGTGTCTTATCTGGCCTTGCCAAGAGAGACCCTGCAGAAGGGGGAGGATGTGTGCATAGAGGATCAAAGAGCCTTTTTACACAATACAGAGGATTAACCCCTTAAGTTCCACAGTGAGTATAACAGGCATGCATTTCTGCATATACAGATGGATTTTACTGCTGTGGGTTTAGTAACACTTTAAGTTTAAGTAAGAGATTGCAGACATGATACAAGAGATGATCAGAGACTGCAGACTACATTTTTCTTGCACTAAAGGTGCTAATAATGGCCAATAAATTCATATTAATTTAAATTGATGATATCAATTAAAAAGTCGAATATAATACAAACATATATAAAAATATAAATATTTTTTAAAAACTGTTATTTTCTATTTTTTGTGCATCCTGCATTTACGGTTTTGCCACCAAAATTTCCATTTGGTGCACCTCTACCTACAACCCCCCAACTTGCCTCCAAAATCTAGTTCAAGAATATCCCATATAGTTAATACTGCAGGCTGAAACACAACTGCAGCACTGTAGAAGACTATTAGGGCGTACACACGGTCGGACTTTGTTCGGACATTCCGACAACAAAATCCTAGGATTTTTTCCGACGGATGTTGGCTCAAACTTGTCTTGCATACACACGGTCACACAAAGTTGTCGGAAAATCCGATCATTCTGAACGCGGTGACGCGTGGCACTTTGTCCGTCGGATTTGTGTACACAAGATCGGAATTTCCGACAACGGATTTTGTTGTCGGAAAATTTTATCTCCTACTCTCCAACTTTGTGTCGGAAAATCCGATGGAAAATGTCCGATGGAGCCCACACACGGTCGGAATTTCCGACAACACGCTCCGATCGGACATTTTCCATTGGAAAATCCGACCGTGTGTACGGGGCATATAAGTCTCAAAGTCGATACAATATTTTTTATTTTATTTATTTATTGTTTTTAAGGTTGAACTGGATGGACTTGTGTCTTTTTTCAACCTGACTAACTATGTAACTATGTAACTAAGTCTGATTCTAAAACAAAGATTTATAGAAAAGGGTCATCATGTGGAGGACATTGATCGCGCTAACCAGAAACATCTTGACCAATAGGCTACTTTCAGACTGAGGCGGGTGGGCGTCTGCGGTAAAGCGGCACTGTTTTTACCGCCGCTTTACTGTCGTTTTAGCAGCGCTATCCGGCCGCTAGCGGGGAGATTTTAACCCACACTAGCATCTTAAAAAGGGTTAAAACCACCCGCAAATCGCTGCTGCAGCCGCTCCTACAGCACTGCAAAGATGCTGCTTGCAGGACTTTTTTGACCGTCCTGCAAGTGCAGAGCTCCAGTGTGAAAGCCCTCGGGCTTTCACATTGGAGTGACAGGAGGGGCTCTTTACAGGTGCTATGTAGGCACTATTTTTAGCGCTGTATCGCCTGTAAAGCACTTCGGTGTAAAAGTAGCCATACTCTTCGACTACATCATCGGATATTATTAACAATCTTCCAAAAAAGGCCTGTTTTTCATCACCCAATTTAACACCAAACATTGGGCCAATAAAGGATCTTTGAACAAGTACTGGGGCATTCTTCTAAATGACCCAAATTTATGGGAACACATCCCCACCAAACCAAATGCAGGATTCAGGCATGGAACATTAGGAATTGTATCATGCCAAGTAAAGTCAAGAGAAACAACCATGAGTCCCAGAACACCCTTCCTAGAATGCTATCATTCACCAATCAGAGGGGTAACGCCTTCCCAATCAAGGAATTTCGTACATGTTCTTCTAACTACATCATCTAATTGATCACTTGCCCTTGCAAAAAGTGTTATGTAGGCTGTACTATCAGGACGCTCTGTGTGATTTTCAGAGAACACAGGAGGAGTCTCAAGGATGAGCCCCCCATATTCAGTATAGCACGCCACTTCGTGGCCCACCATGAGAAGGATCCTTCATTACTCCGGTTAACAGCTATCCAGTCAATTCCAGGCACTCCAAAAGGGGAAAGATTCAGGAAATTTTGTGCACAAGAGACATACTGGATATATAAATTAAACAGCTAGACACCAGAGGGCTTGGATGAGGAATTAGAGGTGAATACCATCCTATAGCCCTTCCACTAGTCCAGTTCCTTTCTAATAGCCCCCATTGTTTCATTTGTTTCCCTTTGTGGCATTTCAGTTCCCTTCATTTTCCTCCCTTTCCAGCTTTTTCTTCTTATTCTCCCTTTGGAAGTGGTATTACCTTCCTTCCTTTTTTGAGGGAGTATACACTGTACTCCTTCTTTGTCATACTCATTCTTACCTTTGGAACTTCCCAGCATGATTCATGTCAGTCACATACTTTATCTGGCTCTTTGGGTCCATCATCACCCACCTTTCACCTGTTGCTTCTGCCCAACACAAGGTCATGATATTCACCTCGTTTCACATCCCGCACCCCTAAGACTAGGGGTGATAATAACTCATCTTTCCATTTCCGTTGGTGGTCTCAGGCCAAGCACTGGACATTTATTGTTGTCTCATCCTTATTAATCAGTTTATTTTGTTTCATTTTGTTTCTACAGTATCTGTCTCGTTTTCATTCCGTTTTCTTTGTTTCCCTCTTTTCTCTTTAATTTTTTCACTTTTTTGACTGGGAATATTTTTGTATGTATCTATTACACTTTTTGTCATGAGAACTGTCCCAGGATTATACTCTTCATTTTAAGAATGCAATACTTGGTCATTTGTTTTATTTTTTTTTTAGGCTCATACACTCATTATGGATGTGGATAATCAATATTTTTTATATTAAAATTTTTATTTATGGAAGAGCGGCTGTCCCTGTACGCGGACGACGCATTATTATACCTTAATGACGCAGGCCAAATCAATACTTTTCCCCCTAGATGAGGGAGCCATCCGTGGGGCGGCCTCCACTCCTCTCCGCTGGGTTGAAGAATTTCGTTATTTGGGGGTTCAGGTGACGAAACATCACTCGGACTTCTTGGGGAAAAATCTGATGCCTGTTTTGTCGACTCTTAGATCCAAGTGTTCAACATGGTCAAATTTGCCACTAAAGTTGATAGGCCGCATAAACCTCACACTCAAAGCTGATCCTATAGAGGAACTGTTGGCTCCGGGTGATCTAACCAAGCCTCTTTCTACTCTCTATAGGGCGTTACTGGGCAATGAGTCCCCAAAAATAGAACGTTTGTGGGAAACATGGCACAGTGACATACCCTCACTAGATAGGGAAGGATGGGAGGACTGCCTGGAGTATGGCCCCAAATTAGTCATCTCCTCTAGAGATAAGTTAATACAGGTAAAATTGTTGCATAGGGTATATTATACGCCCCAAAGACTTCACAGGATGTACCCAGACAAAGACCCTGAGTGTCCCAGATGTAAAGCACGTATAGGAACCTTCTTCCACATGTTCTGGGACTGTCCTGTCATTTCCACTTACTGGACGAAGGTCTTTAGGGAAGTTAATTCTAGATTGCAACTGACACTCCCAAAGTCACCTGAGATGGCATTACTGGGAGTTCATGATGACGAGCAAAGACCACACCACTTAAAACTACTAATTGCATACCTATTCTTTTATGCCAATAAAGAAATCCTCTTCAAATGGATCCTACCAGACCCCCCCCTCCATCTCCTCCTGGAAGGCACTGATCAAAGCTGCACTGCCCATGTATAGAATTACATATTTGAACAGAGGCTGTAAGTGGAAATACGAAAAAGTCTGGGCCCCATGGACCTCTGACTAACGTACTGGTGAGGATCTCATTTCCTAAGATAGGTAACTGTAAAAGGTATACTACTAGACACTTACGCGGAATGTATTAACCTAGTCCACATGCTACCTGTATGCAAACTTTTGCTGCATGTTGTGTTTGTTCACTGTATTGTCTGGACCTGTATGTACACAAATGTATTCCATGTGATAATATGTACTGTACCTATGGATATGTTTTTATTCAACCTATATGACAACAATAAAACACCTTTGTTTATAAAAAAAAAAAAAAAATATTTATATTTTTTATATTTCACATTTTATATTTTATATATAAAATAGATTTTTTTCTGTTACATCCTGTACTTACGTTATTGTTATCAATAAATTACATTCACCACAGTAAGCTCACTTTTCATTCATGACAATAATGGACGTCAAAAGTTTTATCTTAACTATTTCTTATGAAGTTTTTTACTATTATACATTATTTTTATCTACACATATATGCATAGAGCTAGATATAACTTTCAGTTTTGTTATACTGATATATACTTCTTTCACCTTGTACTTGATTTTTTAATAGCAGCAGCTCTTCCTGGCACTTTGGCATCTCACTTTGTGGTTCCCACTGATGTGTTTACATTGTTAATTGCTGCCTATATAAATTCCAGGAGGTTTCTTGATTTGATAGGCTGATAAAGGAGGCATGGCTTGCCTCCGAAACACGTCCCTATTGGCTACCGCGATCATAGGGCTGACAGCTCATATACACTTTTTGGAGGATTTTCCTCTGGGCGTCCATCGCAGCTATGGTTTAACTTCAACAGTGGTCTCCAAACGGGACACAGAGCACCACAGTAATAACTGTATGGGTTATACACCACCTTCAGGTGATGGACACTGGCATAATTACAGACAGGAAGTCCCCCTCCCTATATAACCCCTCCCACACAGGGAGTACCTCAGTTTTTTCACCAGTGTCTAAGGTGTTTTGTCAAAGTCTGTGCTAAAGAAGCTCCCTGGAAAGGCCTGCGGGGTCAAGGAGCTGCACAATCGGATCCATTCAAGGGCCACAATCAAAGGCTAAGGTAAATGGTACCCGAGCCTCTTTACGGAAGAACGAGGTTTTGCCCGTAACGCTTCTCTTTAAGAGAGCTGGGCCCTGGGATCCAGCGCCTTGGTCACACTCTCATACCACAAGTTTTGTTCTGGCAACATGCTATACGGGTCCAAGGCAGTGGACCCTACATTAAAAGGGGACCCTGTCCTTGAAGGTCTGGCATGACTCCAACCCGCCATGATGGGTGAAGATTGGGTCACTGTGAGTATTCCCGTTTGTACCCTG
The DNA here is from genome assembly GCA_037952835.1 of Lithobates septentrionalis. NCBI lineage: Eukaryota > Metazoa > Chordata > Amphibia > Anura > Ranidae > Lithobates > Lithobates septentrionalis. Next base: position 2,142,210 of record JBBDGP010001454.1, on the reverse strand, counting down.
CGGCGGGAATGGTAAGTTAAGAAGATCCTGGGATATACCTATGGACTTCTTTTAAGTAGATGTTGTCTTGCCTGTATTTATATTTTCAACCACTAGACGATGTTATTTACATATATAGTGTTAAACATCTCATGCTAGTCCCTATGGATAGCTGTGTCAAGCAGTACCTGTGGAGGGGTCTGTTTCCTAGGCTCCTGTCCGCAGCTACTCATAGGAGGGTAGAGGGGGGAGAATCCAGGCATCAGTGTACTCACCGCCTCCCCCCCCCAGGAATGCCGTTTTGCACCGCTGTGCATGCGCAAAGCCCTCCTCCTTCACAGTTTGTGGATTGAGAGGTTGTCACAAGGGGGCGGGACTCAGCGCCACCGGCGTGCACGTGGATCAGCGTGCACGCTTTCTCACGGTGCAGGTATGGACCAGTGGCTTTGTATAAGCCATTGCCGTGTACAGAGTGCTGGTTGAAGGAGGGGCACAGGCACAGTCCAAGAACATGTAAGCTCTGGGTGATTGGCTACAGGCAATTCAGACACATTTGATAGCAGCATATTAACCATTGCTAAGACTGAGCTCAGCAATAGATTCATTGTAATAGTACCTCTGCTGTGTGCTTAGGACTATGTATTCCCAAAAGAGAGGGACAAAATCAGGGAGAAGGAGCGCAAAAGCGCAGCGGTCAGGGTCTGAGAACCCTAGTCATGCCTCCACAGTATCATCCACTCCTGAAAGTCCTGAAGCAACTGACCAGGCTGAGCCATTGGAGCCGTCAGGCATTGTAGCTACCTCCAACATTCCAGCCTCTGCCTATGTCACTAAAGACAATTTGGCTACAGCCCTGGCTGGTTTGGAAGGAAAGACAGCTAGTTTGCTCGCATCCTCCTCCCAGGCTGAGAGGAAATGTGAAAGATCCCCTTCCTCTGCCCTGGACTCAGCACCTGCAGATCAGGAGTGGGTAGAGGATTTGGATGTGCCCCAGGGGGGCCCACTAGAAGGGCAGGAGGATGGTTCCTCATTTGAGGACTCTATCCCAGAGGATTCAATTTCAGCTTCAAAGTCTCAAAGGTTGTTGGTTCAATCACTCACTGAAACAGTGCAATTTTGTTATAAATTGCCCTTAGTAGAGATGGCTGAAGCACCTTTCTCCTCTTTGGGTTCAATGAAGCCTCCTCAGGGTTCACATGCTTTTCCTATGCACCCGTTGCTGGAACAGTTTATTTATGCTGACTGAGATCATCCTGATAGGCATTTTATTCCTCCTAAAAGATTCTCTCAGATTTATCCTATGGAGGGGATATTTACTAAAAAAATTGAGTTTGCCAGCAGTAGATGTGGCTGTTTCTTCTCTGAATAGGAGTCTTACTTGTCCAGTAGACAACGTTCAGGTGTTTAAGGATCCAGCAGATAAGAGACTGGAGACATTGCTTAAAGCCTCATTTTCCATGGCTAGTGCAGTTTCACAGCCTGCAGTAGCGACAATCGGTGTCTGTCAATCTCTTAATGACAAAGTAAAACAAGTCATCAAAGGGGAAGAGAATTGCCCAGCGCCTTTTGTTTTGCAGATTCCATTCATCAGGCGTCTTGCCTTGCCCTTCTGTTATTTCATATGTGCAGGTTTTTTTGGCTTAAGCATTGGTCAGCAGAGTTGCCTTGTAAGAAGCTGCTGACTGGTTTTTCATTTCACGGGGAAAGATTATTTGGGAATGACTTGGATAAATATATCCAGAAGATATCTGGTTGAAAAAGTACCCTTCTTCCAGTAAAAAGGAAGAGTAAACGTTTCTCTTTCAAATGTTCTGCCTCTCCATCGCCAGGGGTAACGGCCTGCAGACAGTTACGACGGCCTCCGCCATCAACTCCAAGAGGAAGGCCTCAGAACCAAATGCAGAGCCAGAAAAAGCACTGGGGACAGAAGTCTACAAAGCAAAGTCCCAAGGCCTTCTTATGAAGAGGCGCCCCCGCTCGATCGAGTGGGGGGAAGGCTCTGGCAATTCTCAGGAGTCTGGCTGTTGGAAATCCAGGACAAATGGGTCATCTCCACAGTGTCTCTGGGGTACAAACTAGAGTTTCAGGAGTTTCCACCGTCTCGCTTTCTAAGATCGAGCGTTCCCAAGTACCCAATAAAAAGAAAGCCCTTATTTCAGGCACTAGACTGGCTGCTATCTCAGGGGGTGATCATAGAGACTCCCTTAAGAGAACAGGGGTTGGGGTTTTATTCAAACCTCTTTACAGTGCCAAAACCAAATGGAAGTGTCAGACCCATATTAGATCTCAAGGGCCTGAACCAATTCCTAAACATTCGTTTGTTTCGCATGGAAACAATTCGCTCAGTAGTATCCCCCCTTTGGCATTAATAGACATCAAGGATGCATATCTCCATGTTCCAATATTTCCCACTCATCAAAGATTCCTGTGATTCACAGTAGAACAGCGTCATTTTCAGTTTCTGGCCTTGCCCTTTGGGTTGGCCACCGCACCTTGGGTATTTACAAAGGTCCTGGCTCCACTTTTGTCAAGATTGAGAGCCCAGGAAATAACAGTGGTGGTATACCTGGACGGCCTGCTGCTGATAGATCAGTCCGTAGCAGGGCTAGATCAGCATGTGTTAAGCACGGTCAGATATCTGGAACATTTTAGGTTGGGTTCTCAACCTAGAAAAATCGTCCTTACGACCAGTAAAAAGATTGGAGTACTTGTGTTTAGTCATAGATACTATCCACAAGAAAGTGTTTTTACCCCAGGCAAAGGTTTGCGCCATAAGAGAACTGGTACTCTGGATCAGGACAAAGGAGAGGCTTTGCACCTGCCTTTGCATGAGGTTGTTAGGGAAGATGGTAGCCTCATTCAAGGTGGTTCCCTATGCCCAATTTCATTCAATGTTTCTGCAAAACAGTATCCTGGTTGCCTGGAGCAGGAAAAGCCACGGTTTGGATTGTCCAATGGGTTTGACTCCAAGTGTTTGTCAAAGTCTCAATTGGTGGTTGTCAGCCAAAAGTTTGCACAAAGGGAAGACCTTCATACCCGTCACTTGGAAGATAGTGACGACTGATGCCAGTATCCTGGTTGCCTGGAGCAGGAAAAGCCAGGATTTGGATTGTCCAATGGGTTTGACTCCAAGTGTTTGTCAAAGTCTCAATTGGTGGTTGTCAGCCAAAAGTTTGCAGAAAGGGAAGCCCTTCATACCCGCTTGGAAGATAGTGATGACCGATGCCAGTATCCTGGTTGCCTGGAGCAGGAAAAGCCAGGATTTGGATTGTCCAATGGGTTTGACTCCAAGTGTTTGTCAAAGTCTCAATTGGTGGTTGTCAGCCAAAAATTTGCAGAAAGAGAAGACCTTCATACCCGTCACTTGGAAGATAGTGACGATCGATGCCAGCTGGGGAGCAGTCTTGAAAAAAGACACTGTCCAGTGGAAATGGTCGGATTCCGAATGGTTCCTACCCAATAACATTCTAGAAATTCGGGCGGCACGCCTGACCCTGAAGGCCTGGACAGACAGGCTATGAAACTGTCCTGTCCGGGTTCAGTCCGACAATGCCATGGCAGTAGCCTTTATCAATCATCAAGGCGGCACCAGGAGCCGTGCTGTCCAGAGAGAAGTAAACCATATTCTATCTTGGGCAGAAGAGCATGTGCCCTGCCTATCTGTGGTGTTTATCCCAGGAGTGGAAAATTGGCAGGCAGACTTCTTAAGTCACCAACAGTTGCTCCCAGGAGAATGGTCTCTGCACCAAGACGTCTTTCAGGCCATATGCCAAAGGTGGGGCACCCCGGACGTAGACCTGTTGGCGTCCAGGTTCAACAAAAAGTTGGACAATTTTGTGTCAAGAAAATGCTAGTTACTATGTACACTCACAGGGTGACACTGTGAATGTACAGATAACAGTGTGCCAGTGTCCCAATAGTGGGCAATAGAAAAAACTAGCTAGAAAAATTGACTTTTTAGGCACACGGATAAGTCGTCTAAAATTAATAAATTGTTTTTATTTGGTAAGCAGTTGATTAAAAAAATAAGTATAGCTATAGATACATATAAAATTCATAAGAAATGTTGTTATAAGCCCCACACACAAACTCTGACACGACTTATTGTAGTCCCAAGGTATAGTAATACATTCAAACGGACAACAATTAGAGTTCCCGAAGTACTATCCAAGTAAAGCAGGAATACTGTGGGTCAGGGTGTGTATCCAGGCACAAAATTCATTCAGTCGCTCGACTAGGTCGATTTGGCCAAAAGCGACCTCCACAGGAGATTGGCCAGGTGGGGGCAAGGAGCAAAGCCAACCAGTTGGGACATATATGAATAAGATGATAGAGGGATGACAATGAGTATGAATTATAGACAGTTAAAAATTAGTGATTAGCCAAATCTGGCATTGCATAAATATATGCAAGTCGAGCAGGTGTGGTAGGCCATAGTAGGATTTGAGTCTAAACAATAATATTTGCAAATAGAGTGATTGACTGAGCCACAAAAGGCATATATTTAATTCAAAAATGGGAAAAGAAACTATGGTTCTCAGTCTTGAATGCCTATCCCGTCCCTACGCGTGACGTCATGTTATTTGCCTACTTGCACGATCCATTGAGGTTTTTAGTGATTGTACATTGATTTTAGTGTTTCCAGTAAGATACTTATCACATCTGGCCTTAAGTCTTTATTGAATGATTTTCTTGCACTTTGCACTTTGCTATTACCACCGATCATTGTGGAATATCACACTGCACCTATTGGGTATAGAAGTGCTCTATATTGATTGTACTTATTCTTATATTGTTTCTGTTTTTTTATATGTTTATATCATTTTACGTGTTCATTTACCTTTGTACTACTACCTCTAGCAGCATAGGTTTTTTTTTGTTTGTTTTTTAAAGAACAGCGCAGCACAAACTTTTACATACCTTATTTCTATTGCTGTATGGGCTGAGTTTGACCTATATTCGGTGCTTGCAGAAATTCAACGTTCATTGCCCTTCGTTTATATGGTAGCGCAGGAATAACTATACATTTCTATATTGCCACCTTTATCTGCAGCCTTAATAACCACATCAGGATGGTTTTGTAGTTTTGAGATAGTTTGTCGTTTTACCAAAGTCAAGTTGCTTGCTTTTGAGGTGATATGCATGCGTTTGATGTCACTAACAATGCTGTGTAGGAAGGCCTAGGCTTTGTGGTTGATGGATAGATCGGGAAAGTGTTTTGGTTTGGGCTTGAATTTGTTGATGGGAGGTGAGGGCGTAACAGGCGTAGTAGTATTCGTAGTGTTAGTGTCCTCATTCTCTTCTAGCAGAAGCATCAAATCACGGAGGGCTCGAAAGTCCTCCATTTTGAAGTGCTTGATGCTTTCTGAGAGGTCACGTTCCTCCTTGGCTCTCAAATGTTCCTTGTCAAACATGAGTTTGTGAATCAGGTTTCTAGTGAACATATAGACATCTTTGATTATCTCATATTTGTCTATTTGTTGTGAGGGGCAAAAGCTCAACCCAAATCTAAGTACATTGAGTTCTTGTTCAGTGAAGTGATAGGGGGTGAGATTTATTATATCCAGTCCTACGTTTGGGGTATTGGAATCCCAAGTGTTGGAAAATTTAGGATTGGTGCATTTATCTGATTAATGTGGGGGTCAAGAGTACTTTGTTTTTTAAAAGTTTGTAATTGTGCTATGGGGGTTGGATTAGATGTGTTCTGTGAGTTGGAAAAGTTTGGTTGCGATATTGTATCCATGGGACCATGGGTGCCTTGTGTGTTACTCCCACACCATGGGGTGTGACAGGTGTGCTGTGAATCTGACTTTGTGAATTTAGTATTTGTAGTGCTTTTTGGGCATTAGGTCCCATGTATTTAGCCTGTGAATTATTCTTACCACCTTTATCAGGGTTGACACCATGACGCAGTGAATTGTCAGATGACCTGGTATCATGATTGTCGGGTCTTTTTTTAGGATAGGGTGTAAAGTGCCCTCCACCATGTTGTCTCTTACGTGCACCAGTGTCGCTATTCATCATAATTGTTCCTCGTCCCGTCAGTGGCTGTAAGGAAAAAGTAGATAAAGATGAGTCAGATTCATCAGTGGTGCCCATTTCATTCCCCAAACGTTGGTTTCTATATTTGGTTTTTCTAGGTCCACTACCTTGAAAGGGGGCTTGCCAGCGATAGGCAAAGCCCTCAGTAAATGCTGTTCTATCTTTAATTAATTTATTCTGTTTTTTGGAAATAATGTCCTTATTGATCTTAGTGATGTAGTCCTTGACCTCCTACCATTTTTTGGTAAATTGGGCATGATTTTTAAGTGTTTCACTTGTGGATTGGAGCAAAGTAATTTATTGATCAAGATTGTTTAGTTCAGATTGATAATGAGTGATAAGGAGCTTAATTAGTTCTGTACTACATTGAGTTAAGATTTTTTCCCAGGGTGCTTTAATGTCAGAGCCAACATTGTGAAAAGATGGGAAGAGTTGGATCCGTAGACCAATGGGGCTGATGTTTTTGCGGGCATATTGCTGAAGAAAATCCACATGCCAATGCAGGTTGGATTTCTTCTTCAGCAATCTTTTCATTTCAGAAATATATTGATTAAGTCCTATGTCTTGTCCTGTATTTGTTAAACAGTTGGTCTGAATCTCATTAATATAGCCTAGCCATGCAGTCCCTACAAAATCCATGATAACGGAAACATTCGGAGCATACCATATGCTCAGTACATTAGGCTCTATCGCAACTGTACGCATCTGTCAGATTTTCAGCAGCAAGCCAAACTGCTACAGTCACGCCTGCTTGCAAGAGGCTATAGCCGATCATTACTACGTCAGGCCTACAATAAAGCCTTGCGTCAACCACGCAGTGACTTGCTATTTAAAACCAAGATTCCTGTCAAAAAACCCACAGTCAAACTAATTACAAAATTTTTATCACACCATGAGGATGTTAGGGTCATAATGAACAATCACTGGCACCTCCTACAGGAAGACCCAATACTTCAAAAATATATTGGTGAACGTCTGGAAATTGTTTCTAGAAGGCCAATTCCCTCAGAGATAGACTTGTTAACAGCCACTACACTGCACACAATGAGTACATGCCTAGACTACCCTTGGGGACATCACGTTGTGGCGCTTGTGCCTTTTTGTCCATGGGTACTACCTAGTCAAAAAACTCTACTACCGAATGGTGAGATCTTTTGTCCCAAATTCTCCGCTACTTGCCACACACAAGGCCTGGTATATCTCATGCTGTGCAAATGTGGGGCTTTTTATTCAGGGAAGACGGCCAGACAACTGAGACAGAGGATCACCGATCACTTATACTACTCGGGTAATGGGAGAATGCTAACTCCCATTAGCCGACATCTTGACCTGTATCACCGTTTTGACACCTCCTCTGTCTCATTCGTTGTTCTGGCCATCGTCCCAAAAAGCCCCAGAGGGGGTGAATGGGACAAATTTATTTTACAAAAGGAAACTCTATGGATCGAGTGACTAAATGCCACTCGATCCCCAGGACTAAACGAAACCCAATCCTACAAACCTTTCCTTTAGCCCCTTTAAACTTGCTGATAGCATCGCTCCCCTTCCATTTACCTCCCTGTGTTTGATTATTTCTATGACTGCCAGTTGATGTAATCTCAATGCTCCCACTTTGTTTAATCTATGTAACCCTGCTGCCATTTAGATGGCCCTCTGACATACCCATTTGACAAAACATTGATTTGTGGGATGCCTTATGGCCACTCTTGTCCCTTTGTTACAACACCACTCCACATCAAGGGCTCCCCACTTATTATCTCTATTCCTCTTTCAAATATACTCCCCTAGCCGAGTTCACAACTTAAATTGTAAAATAACCAATAAGCCAATATTAAACATTACATCCTACATAATCTCATGAATAATACACGTTTTAAGAATGAATAACTCTTGCTCAGCTAGCCTTATGGGTATCAATATTGTAATCTATGGTTGTTTCAATTTTTTTTTTTATTTTTGTACAAACAATTTTTCTTTCTTTTCATGTCTATGCTTTTGTTTTAATGTCCGATTGTTATTTGCTCAGATGCGGTCCTTGGCTGTACGCTCCCTCCAGATTGACCCTCTGGTTGGCATCGAGGCATTTGGCCTGCACAGTTCGGCCGCCCAGCACCGTGCATCCTGTCTTTCTTCTTGGACCGGATGTGCGGCGGGGACACGGGGCGACCCACGGTCCTCTCCAATGCCCGCCCTTGCTGTCTGTGCATTGGCCGGTCACCGTCGCGTCAGCGGCCAGATCGGCATGTGTCGCTCCCTGCTGGGAGTGACGCGCTTCCGGTTGGTACGTATATTTAGACACACACTTTCCTGGTGCTATCAGCATGTGACACCAGGAGATCTATCGACACCACGCACTTTGGCTCCAAATTCTCAGAGGTAACCACTTTCCGTATATCCCTATACTCATCTCCCTACCTTTCAATTTCACTAGCGAGTTGATTATACAACCTACACTATGCTTTCTTATCTTAATTATAGGTGTCAACGTCTCTGAGCTTTATACCAATCTTCTACAGTGTCCAAACAGACTATATAACCAGATTAATGCTTGCTTTATCATCAACACTGTTGTTGCCTTAGATTTGTGTTGGTGTTCATCTACAGTGCCTTGCAAAAGTATTCGGCCCCCTTGAACTTTTCAACCTTTTGCCACATTTCAGGCTTCAAACATAAAGATATGAAATTTTAATTTTTTGTGAAGAATCACCAACAAGTGGGACACAATTGTGAAGTGGAACGAAATCTATTGGATATTTTAAACTTTTTTAGCAAATAAAAAACTAAAAAGTGGTGCGTGCAAAATTATTCGGCCCCTTTACTTTCAGTGCAGAAAAACTCACTCCAGAAGTTCAGTGAGGATCTCTGAATGATCCAATGTTGTCCTAAATGACTGATGGTGATAAATAGAATCCCCCGGTGTGTAATCAAGTCTCTGTATAAATGCACCTGCTCTGTGATAGTCTCAGGGTTCTGTTGAAAGTGCAGAGAGCATCATGAAGACCAAGGAACACACCAGGCAGGTCCGTAATACTGTTGTGGAGAAGTTTAAAGCCGGATTTGGATACAAAAAGATTTCCCAAGCTTTAAACATCCCAAGGAGCACTGTGCAAGCGATCATTTTGAAATGGAAGGAGTATCAGACCACTGCAAATCTACCAAGACCTGGCTGTCCCTCTAAACTTTCAGCTCAGACAAGGAGAAGACTGATCAGAGATGCAGCCAAGAGGCCCATGATCACTCTGGATGAACTGCAGAGAACTACAGCTGAGGTGGGAGAGTCTGTCCATAGGACAACAATCAGTCGTACACTGCACAAATCTGGCCTTTATGGAAGAGTGGCAAGAAGAAAGCCATTTCTCAAAGATATCCATAAAAAGTCTCGTCTAAAGTTTGCCACAAGCCACCTGGGAGACACACCAAACATGTGGAAGAAGGTGCTCTGGTCCGATGAAACCAAAATAAAACTTTATGGCCACAATGCAAAACGATATGTTTGGCGTAAAAGCAACACAGCTCATCACCCTCAACACACCATCCCCACTGTCAAACATGGTGGTGGCAGCATCATGGTTTGGGCCTGCTTTTCTTCAGCAGGGACAGGGAAGATGGTTAAAATTGAGGGGAAGATGGATGCAGCCAAATACAGGACCATTCTGGATGAAAACCTGTTGGAATCTGCAAAAGACCTGAAACTGGGACGGAGATTTATCTTCCAACAAGACAATGATCCCAAACATACAGCAAAATCTACAAAGGAATGGTTCACAAATAAACGTATCCAGGTGTTAGAATGGCCAAGTCAAAGTCCAGACCTGAATCCAAACGAGAATCTGTGGAAAGAGCTGAAAACTGCTGTTCACAAACGCTCTCCATCCAACCTCACTGAGCTCGAGCTGTTTTGCAAGGAAGAAAGGGCAAGAATTTCAGTCTCTCGATGTGCAAAACTGATAGAGACATACCCCAAGCGACTTGCAGCTGTAATCGCAGCAAAAGGTGGCTCTACAAAGTATTAACGCAAGGGGGCCGAATAATTTTGCACGCCCCACTTTTCATTTTTTTATTAGTTAAAAAAGTTTCAACAATCCAATAGATTTTGTTCCACTTCACAATTGTGTCCCACTTGTTGGTGATTCTTCACAAAAAATAAAATTTTTATATCTTTATGTTTGAAGCCTGAAATGTGGCAAAAGGTTGAAAAGTTCAAGGGGGCCGAATACTTTCGCAAGGCACTGTATCTCCTTGGACATATCTACATAAATCTGCCTACCAACAACATACCACACTAATTTTCTTGCGTCTGACAATTACACGGTAAGCTTCTGTGTCCTCTCTGTTTTACTTTTTAAAACTACTCTGATATTAGAACAACAATTTATAACACTACTACTACAAGTAATTACTGATCACTTTACCACCTGCCCAGCACCTGTTACAATGAACAACATTATTGAGCAATTTGGCCATATTCTTATCTACACCCTTTTTGAGAACCATAGATTCTTTTCCCATTTTTGAATTAAAAATATATTCCTTTTGTGGTTCAATCAATCACTCTATTTGCAAATATTATTGTTTAGACTCAAATCCTACTATGGCCTACCACACCTGCTCAACTTGCATATATTTATTCAATGCCAGATTTGGCTAATCACTAATTTTTAACTGTCTATAATTCATACTCATTGTCATCCCTGTATCATCTTATTCATATACGTCCCAACTGTGGTTGGCTTTGCTCCCTGCCCCCACCTGGCCAATCTCCTGTGGAGGTCGCTTTTGGCCAATCGACCTAGTCAGAGCATTTTCTTATCCTATGTTCCCTTATCCTCTTCTATCAAAGTTTTTTATACTATGTTAAAAAATCATATATTTATTGTTGTTTTTTATCTCTACATATACCTAATAGACTGTTATGCTCCTGAAGAAGCATTTCCGTACCCACATGTCTAGCGACTGAATGAATTTTGTGCCTGGATACACACCCTGACCCACAGTATTCCTCCTTTACTTGGATAGTACTTCCAGAACTCTAATTGTTGTCCATTTGAATGTATTACTATACCTTGGGACTACAATAAGTGGTGTCAGAGTTTGTGTGTGGGGCTTATAACAACATTTCTTATGAATTTTATATGTATCTATATGTTATACTCAGGGCTTTTTTTCTCGAAGAATAGGTGCAGGAACTCCCCCTGTCTGAGTCACCCCTTGTCTCTGCCCCCTACCCACCTCTGACCACCGTCCCTTGATTCCACCCCCTACTCACCTACCAGTACTGCCCGTTTTAGAGAATCCAGAACCAAGTATCATTTTGTGGTGCTAAATCATTTGTATGGAACATTTTAATGATAAAAAGAAAATCATTAAAATAGATACCCTGCAGCCAGCAACAATAGAATCCCAGCAATAGATCCCCACACAACAATAGTCTCCCCCAGCAACAATGGACTCCACTCCAACAACAATAGATACCATACAGCAACAGTGAACCACCCACAACAAAATATCACACCCAGCAACAAAATATCCACCCAAGCAACATTAGACCCCCCCCCCCCCAGCAACAATAGATCTCCCAGCAGCCAGAAATCAATAGATCTTCCAGAAGCCAGTAAAATTAGACCTCTCCCTCAACAGTAGATCCCTTCCAGCAACATAAGACCCCCCCAGCAACAATAGATTCCCCATCAGCAACAATAGACCCTCACACAAAATCAGATCCCCACCAGTGACAATAGATGTCCCAGCAGCCAACATCAATAGACCCTCCAGCACACCCCACACTCCATGCTATTACATACATTCAGTGCTGGAGGTGCCGGAACTTTTTCCCGCTGAAAAAAAGCCCTGGTTATACTTACTTTTTTAATCAACTGCTTACCAAATAAAAACAATTTATTACTTTTAGACGACTTTTCTAGCTAGTTTTTCTAATTTTGTGTCAAGGACAAGGGATTCACTGGCTTGTGGAACAGATACCTTAGTAACTCCTTGGGATCAGTTTTTTTCTGATCTATGTGTTTCCTCCAGTTCGCTTGCTCCCACGTCTCCTACGCAGATTAAAAGGGGAACAGAAACTTGTAATCCTAGTGGCTCTGGCTTGGCCCAGGAGATCCTGGTATGCGGAAATTGTGAGGATGGCAGTAGGGGAGCCTTGGACTCAGACCCAGATTTGCTTTCACAAGGGCCAGTGTTCCATCCTGCCTTACAAACGCTAAATTTGACGGTTTGGCTGTTGAGACCCTAGTGCTAGAGCATCGTGGGCTTTCAAGTCCAGTAATAACTACCCTTATTAATGCAAGAAAAACATCATCTAGAGCTATCTACTAAAGGGTCTGGAAGGCCTACATCTCCTGGTGGGAGAGTAGAGGTTGGCACCCTTGCAAGTATGTCATAAGTAGAATTCTATCCTTCCTGCAATCAGGAGTAGAGATGAAACTAGCCACAAGTGTTATCAAGGGTCAAGTCCTGACTTTGTGAGTTTTTTTCCAAAAACCTCTTGCTTCTTTGGGCCTTTATTCAGGGAGTATAGTGTATAAATAGAGGGAGTATAGTGTATAAATACTCCGGTCAGATCACCTCTGTGTCCATGGGATTTGAACCTGGTATTGTCGGTCCTTCAGGAACCTCCTTTTGAACCAATATGTGATACTCTATTGGTCCTTTTGACAAAGAAATTGGTATTTTTAGTAGCAATAACCTCCGCAAGGAGTGTTTCTGAGTTGGCAGCCTTCTCTTGTAAAGAGCCATACTTGATCATTCACAAAGATAAGGTTGTCTTACGTCCTCACCCATCCTTTTTACCTAAGGTAGTATCCAGTTTTCATGTGAACCAGGATATTTCTCTACCTTCATTTTTTCCAGAACCACGTTCTGCAGAGGAAAATTTACTACACTCCCTTGACGTAGTAAGAGCAGATAAATTCTATCTGGAAGCAACAGCTCAGATGCGGAAAGCTGATGCTTTGTTTGTGCTACCAGAAGGTCTCACAAAAGGGCAAGCAGCATCAAAATCAACTATTTCTAGGTGCACCCATAGGGTCATTATTCAGGCCTATGATTTAAAAGGGAATATTCCGCCTTTTCATCCTAGGGCACTCTACGAAGGCAGTTAGTGCTTCTTGGGCAGTTCATCAACAAGCCTCCATGGCTCAGGTTTGCAAGGCCGTAACATGGTCATCAGTGCATACATTCATGAAATTCTACCAGTGGACAGTGTTCAGTATAGGTCCTAACGTCTGACGGCGGTCTGCATTGTTTTTTTGTGTCTCCCTCCCCTCAGATGACATTGCTTTGGGACATCCCATACAGTTTTTACTGTGGTGCTCTGTGTCGTTCCCCCCCCCCCCCCCCCCCCCCCCGGGCCAGCAGAACTAGTGTCCCCATTGGAAGATTTTCCCTCAAAATTGGGTTTTTTTTTTACTCTAACTTTCATTGATAATGGTAAACAGGAAAAATGGAGAGGGTGAATCTCCCCAACAGGGACACATATAGCAGTAAAAAACTAATAGGTGTTCTAATTCATCTCAATGCCTTTACTTATACTTTAAAATAAAAGCTTTGTATTAGGCTGCCTGCTGTCTCCTGAATGCATGTTTTTTTTATGGGGATTTTGAATAGATGGTGGCACATTTTATTCTCAGAATGATGACCTAAATTCTCCATGGCTACGAAGCAAATCATTATGACTACAGCATATTTACAATCCCCTCCAGCTGCATGTTATGTTTTAGGTGGGTGGTCAGGAGAAGTAAAATTATGGCACAACTGCTTGTTTTTATAGCCCATGTGAAAGCGTTCTTTAGGCTAACGTCATATGAATTGCTTTTTATTTCGTTCAGCCTGTGGGCTGAATGAAAAACTAACACATGGATTCCTCCATTCACACAGCGAGGTGGATAGAGGAATCCCCTTAGCTGAGACATTGTATTCTGACAGTGAGGACCCTGGGCTGCAGCCACTGATCGAGAATTTTTTTCCAACAAACTGGTTGACAGAAGTTGATCATTAGATCAACTTCTGTTAAGCAGGAGTGGCCACATATGGATCGAAATTTAACTGATCCATCTATGGCCAGCTTTAGTATCTTGGGGTAAATGCATAGTAATAATGATATCTGCCAATTATTATTAAAAAAAAACAAAAAACAATAAATCATAAAAGTATTGAGAAGCTAGCGACTGCCAGGAAACTAGTATTCTTACAATTTGGTCCTTAAAACAGAATTAAATTAAAAGCAAGCAGTTATTCTATTGCTGCTTACCAATTATTTGATGTGGTGGCTGCATTCATTTTTTTAGGCTTTACTACCTTTATTTTCACCTGCTGATCCAGGCTGTATGTCTGTTGTTTTTTTAACAGAACAAGCTGTCCTACAGATAGAGGGTTGGGACAAACCATTTACCACTGACAGGAGTGCTTACAATGATATTTGTTTTTATATTTATGTAAAACCTTTTGAAAAAACTGTTATAGGGCGTACACACGGTCAGACTTTGTTCGGACATTCCGACAACAAAATCCTAGGATTTTTTCCGACGGATGTTGGCTCAAACTTGTCTTGCATACACACGGTCACACAAAGTTGTCGGAAAATCCGATCGTTCTAAACGCGGTGACGTAAAACATGTACGTCGGGACTATAAACGGGGCAGTGGCCAATAGCTTTGATCTATTTATTTATTCTGAGCATGCGTGGCACTTTGTCCGTCGGATTTGTGTACACACGATCGGAATTTTCGACAACGGATTTTGTTGTCGGAAAATTTTATCTCCTGCTCTCCAACTTTGTGTGTCGGAAAATCCGATAGAAAATGTCCGATGGAGCCCACACACGGTCGGAATTTCCCGACAACACGCTCCGATCGGACATTGTCCATCGGAAAATCCGACCGTGTGTACGGGGCATTACTGTAACTGTTTAAAACGTGTGAGCTGAAGTTTGGCTTCAATTTGTTAGTGTATCTAAATCTGCTAGTGCATCTAACACTCCCCACCCCCCAGACTGACAATGCCAGGACATAGAGCTACCATATAATTCTCTACCCATAGGGTTATGCGCTACCTACAAGTGATTAGATACTGGTAGAAAAAGACAGGAAGTCCTGTTTTTTTCACCAGTGTCTAAAGATCGTGGTCTCTGCTGTGTAACTCTATGTAAAATGTTACCAGGTTCTCAGTGGTTCCAGCAAGAATCAGGAGATTGGTGCTATCTGGATTTATTCCTACAGTTAGAACGCTCAGGAGGATGATACCCAGACCCCGCACTTGATGAATGAAAAAGATATGGGGATTGCCTGTAATGCAAATCTTTGGCGCTAGATCCTGTGTGTTCGGAGCCCTGTGCAGTAATAACTGATAAGGAGATTCCAGAAGGTTGCTTTACAGGTCCAGGGCAGTGGATCCCACAAAGTGGGATTGAGTCCCTGCCCATCGTGATGGGTGAAGGCTGAACCCCACTCCTTTGGAAAAGGGGTCTTTCAGTTGGATTGGTAAGTGCCCTGGTAGTTACTCTGTATGGCCAGGTATCCATTTAGGCCAGATGTACTCCTCCTCTGCTTCCTCCCCCCTCCTGGGGGTAAGGGGAGTAGCAGTCCTAAGTGTGCTGTATGTGTGTCTGTGAAGGTAGCTTTGGAGCTTTTTTCGGTGGAGAATTTAGTTTATTGTTCTGTTTTCTTCACATAATTTGGCCCAGGCCACCTGGCCTTCTTGAGCTTTCCAGCAGCTTCATAGTGGCATTGTAAGAACAGAGCTTTTTCCCTGCCCTCTGCTCCTGAGTCACCTGACCCATGCACACGTGCTTGCACAGTATGGCCAGTGACAAGGGAGGAGGAGTTTCTTGGCAGAGGCAATCTTTCTACTCCTTGAGGCCCAAAGTAGTGTGTGAGAGGCTAGGAGTGCTTTCCATCTCTCACTCAGATGCATGCAGGCTGCCGTGGTGATGTGCTGCCGTAGGCATGGCGAAGGTCAGGTTGAGCTGCTGTTTTTCATGTCTGGACTTTTTTGGTGTCAGCATCCCGTGTTGTGGAAGCGGCCGATCACATTTACAGAAACTCACGAAGTGAGTACACCCCTCACATTTTTGTAAATATTTTATTACATCTTTTCATGTGACAACACTGAAGAAATTACACTTTGCTACAATGTAAAGTAGTGAGTGTACAGCTTATATAACAGTGTAAATTTGCTGTCCCCTCAAAATAACTCCACACAGCCATTAATGTCTAAACTGCTGGCAACAAAAGTGAGTACACCCCTAAGTAAAAATGGCCAAATTGGGCCCAAAGTGTCAATATTTTGTGTGGCCACCATTATTTTCCAGCACTGCCTTAACCCTCTTGGGCATGGAGTTCCTTCTCCTTCCACTCTTCTGTTACCCGTTTACTATTTTTGAGATTTAATATATCTCAGATATGATTTGGGTTAAATTAGAGTTCTTTGACCATGAGTGAAAGCTTTAACACAATAACAAAAATGTATTGGTATATCGTAAAGTAGGCCTAGACTAATACACTGCAATCTATTTAATTGTACAGGAAAAGGGAAAAAATCATGGCTTACATGAATGAATACCAAGTATATTCATTAAAACATTAATCTACAAACAGAAGGACAGAAAATACATAAGACCAACATATTTAGATACAAGTACAAGGGACATTTCCCATATTTACCATTCCTATAGAGGTTCCATTCACGTGACTGTTCTGCCATAGAGTGTGTGTTTCCCTCCCATCTAGTCTGTGTATATCAATATAGGCCGATGCCTCATTGGTTGGTATGGCATGGCTCTGATTGGTGGGCTTCCCTATTCCTGGTTCAGGATTGGCTACATCTCCAATACCTATACTTTGCATAAGTCAGCCCCCTTTAATGCAAATCTTTGGCACTGACTATTTTGAGTGGGAGACTTAACTTGTAGGTACATGACCTTCAGGAAAGTTAAGTATTGATGACGGTTGACCCTCATTGCATATATAAACATGGGATCCTTTGAAGTGAGTATGTGTAAAACAATAAGGTTTGGGTCCCATTGTTTGTATACACAAGCTTAGGCACCGAATCGTGTGTCTAACAGACACTTTTGTAAAGCTATGTTGCACGCCCTCCATAGATATAAGCTAAATGAAATACAGTTGTATGCAAAAGTTTAGGAACCCCTGATAATTTCCACGATTATCATTTATAAATATTTGGGTGTTTGGATCAGCAATTTCATTTTGATCTATCAAATAACTGAAGGACACAGTAATATTTCAGTAGTGAAATGAGGTTTATTGGATTAACAGAAAATGCGCAATATGCATCAAAACGAAATTAGACAGGTGCATAAATTTGGGCACCCCAACAGAAAAATCACATCAATATTTAGTAGACCCTCCTTTATCAGAAATAACAGCCTCTAGATGCTTCCTATAGCCTGTAATGAGTGTCTGGATTCTGGATGAATGTATTTTGGACCATTCCTCCTTACAAAACATATCCATTTCAGTTAGGTTTGATGGTTGCCAAGCCTGGACAGCCAGCTTCAAATCACCGCACAGATGTTCAATGATATTCAGGTCTGAGGACTGGTATGGCCATTACAGAACATTGTACTTATTCCTCTGCATAAATTCCCGAGTAGATTTTGAGCAGTGTTTTGGGTCATTGTCTTGTTGAAGTATCCAGTCCCGGTGTAACTTCAACTTTGTGACTGATTCCTCAACATTATTCTCAAGAATCTGCTGATATTTAGTGGAATTCATGCGACCCTCAACTTTAACCAGATTCCCAGTACCGGCACTGGCCACACGGCCCCACAACATGATGGAACTTCCACCAAATTTTACTGTGGGTAGCAAGTGTTTTTCTTGGAATGCTGTGTCCTTTTGCCGCCATGCGTAACGCCCCTTGTTATGACCAAATAACTCAATCTTTGTTTCATCAGTCCACAGCACCTTATTCCAAAATGAAGCTGGCTTGTCCAAATGTGCGTTTGCATACCTCAAGCGACTCCGTTTGTGCCATGTGTGCAGAAAAGGCTTCTTTCGCATCACTCTCCCATACAGCTTCTCCCTGTGCAAAGTGCGCTGAATTGTTGAAGGATGCACAATGACACCATCTGCAGCAAGTTGATGTTGTAGGTATTTGAAGGTGGTCCGTGGGCTGTTTTTGACCGTTCTCACCATCCTTCACCTTTGCCTCTCCAATATTTTATGTTTCCTGCCACTTCTGGCCTTAACAAGAACTGTGCCTGTGGTCTTCCATTTCCTCACTATGTTCCTCACAGTGAACACTGACAGCTTATATCTCTGCGATAACTTTTTGTAGCCTTCCCCTAAACCATAATGTAGAACAATCTTTGTTTTCAGGTCATTTGAGAGTTGTTTTGAGGCCCCCATGTTGCCACTCTTCAGAGGAGAGTCAAAGAGAACAACAACTTGCAATTGGCCACCTTAAATACCTTTTCTCATGATTGGATGCACCTGTCAATGAAGTTCAAGGCTTAATGAGCTCACCAAACCAATTGTGTGTTCCAATTAATCAGTGCTAAGTAGTTACAGGTATTCAAATCAACAAAATGACAAGGGTGCCCAAATTTATGCACCTGTCTAATTTCATTTTGATGCATATTGCGCATTTTCTGTTAATCCAATAAACCTCATTTCACTACTGAAATATTACTGTGTCCTTTAGTTATTTGATAGATCAAAATGAAATTGCTGATCCAAACACCCAAATATTTATAAATGACAATCATGAAAATTGTCAGGGGTTCCTAAACTTTTGCATACAACTGCATATTCATAATTACAATATTTTACAGCTATTATTGGAGATTTCACATAAACTAATAAGGCAACACCTCCATGACGACATCACGGAGCTGGTGGATGTTAGAGACCTTGCGCTCCTCCATCTTCCATTTGAGGATGCCCCACAGATGCTCAATAGGGTTTAAGTCTGGAGACATGCTTGGCGGGTCCATCACCTTTACCCTCAGCTCCTTTAGCAAGGCAGTGGTCATCTTAGAGGTGTGTTTGGGGTCGTTATCATGTTGTAATACTGCCCTACGACCCAGTTACCGAAGGGAGGGGAACTATGTTACATTGTAGCAAAGTTTAATTTCTTTAGTGTTGTCACATGAAAAGAAATAATAAAATATTTACAAAAATGTGAGGGGTGTACTCACTTTTGTGAGACACTGCAAGTTCCCTGAACCATGCATATGTTTACACATGTGAGCACAGAGACACAAGCTTACAAGCATATAAAGACACTCCTTTCCTAATTGGGGTCACGGGGAGGTAGTGGAAGGTGCTGGGAATAGGGTGGACAGTTTCTAGGATAACTAGTGCATTAGTGTGTTTGGCACATTGCCCTCTCAGCTGACTGGGACCTTTGTTTTCAGCACAGGTTCCCTTATTTGGGTCAGCAGGCCTTATGTCTTTAGGAAGGCTGGGGGGAGGGAATGTTGGGGAGGGAGTGGTCACAGATACCTCTATCAGGTGGAATGGATCCTAGACATGGTCCCATATGCAACATTATCCCTGGAGGTCAATATGTCTTTTTTGGATCTGACTTCTACTTATCAAGTATCTGCTACCTTTGAGGCACCTGACTGACAGATCAACTTGCTGCAGTCGCCTGAGCGGCGTTGGCAGGGATGCTGCAAGGTCCATCGAAGTTGCAAGATTGCATTCTCTGCTCCTTATTAACAGAGGAGATAACAGAGGGTGATGGAGAAAGAAACTACTGCCTATCTTAGGTTGAAGGTGGAAGATTCCTATTTCGAGGACTCTGCATCTCAGCATCCCCCTGGGTTAGAGTTTAACTCAGACCCAGAAGGCTTCTGTGTGTTTTTTTAGGCCCAACCTGCCCATCTGGGAGCACAGGCCCCATGGTGTCTGCAGTTCCAGACCAGTGGGTGTTCAAGCCCCCCTCTTGCTGTTTTCAGAGTCCTCTTTTAAAACAGTCAACCTTTAGGATCATGGCGACCACCACAAGATCCTTAGTCATCTCTGTACGTCATCTCTGTACATCCTCTCTTAGGATGTTTTTTTTTATGTGGATTGGGCTTGCTCCTACATGGGTTTTGCTTCTCCTGAGAAGTTCGCTCAAAGATATCCCAGGGAAGGGAAAGTAGTGGTAAATGCCTGGGTGATTCCATGGAACCAGTTTTCCACAATATGGGCCTTTTCTCTTTTACAGCATCTTCCATGTAGGCTTGCAAGATCTAGATGGGAAAGAAAGCCACTGATGTTTATCACCAGCTTGGTGCAGCTTGATGTAGTATCCTGACATTGTGAACATTTCAAGGGATGGTCCTTGGATGCTTCCAACCTTCCCAGACATCCTGTCTCAGAGTACGAGCTTTCATCTTTTCTTAGGATAACAGACTTTGATGAATTTGCTACTGTAGCCAGAGGCTTAAAGGCTAAGGGAATATCTGTTGCAGTCATCCACATGTTTTAAGAACCAGTGAGGCTACCACAAGGAATATATCGCAGTTGGGACCTGGAAATCTTACATAGTTTGGTGTGAGGCTAGGAAGTTTTGCATAATAACGAATTGCATGGTGGCTCTGTGTCTAGTAAAAAATCTGGTTACTTGTTTTCCCTAAGGCCCCTTTCACACTGGGGCGGTGGGTGCGCTGTAAAGCGCCGCTGTTTTTAGCAGCGCTTTACTGTAAATTTTGCGGCGCTATTCGGCCGCTAGCGGGGTGCATTTACCCTCCGCTAGCGGCTGAGAAAGGGTTAAAACCACCGCAAAGCGTTGCTGCAGCAGCGCTATGCCGGCAGTATAGCCGCGCTGCCCATTCATTTTAATGGGCAGGAGCGGTAAAGGAGCCGTGTATACACCGCTCCTTCACCGCTCCAAAGATGCTGCTTGCAGAAGTTTTTTTAACATCCTGCAAGCGCACTGCTCCAGTGTGAAAGCACTCAGGCTGGGACGGTAGAGCCCAGGCGATCCACCAAAGGCAGCAGGAGGGGGGGCATTCCATCCCGCTGCTTGCGAGAAGAGCTGAGCGGCTTCTTATCCCAAGAAAGCGGTGTTAAAATGTCAGCGGGCTGGGTGCACGTGCATTCATCACATGCACTGACGAGCCTGACATTTAGCGGTGGCGGGCCGTAGGTTGCCGACCCCTGCCTTAGAGCATTGTGATTTTAATTAACATTGACTGCTGAAGTCCTGAAGAAGGGCCTCCTAAAGCACATTGGCTGTATTTGATGCTAATGAACATTCCAAAAAGTCCTTCAAGTTAGATGAACTTTTGCAACAGGCGCTCCTCAGTACACATCCAACAATTTACCATATGATGAGCACTTTCTTTGTTGTCATCAAAGAAGAAGCAGCCTAAGACCATAACAGGGTCCACCTATACTAAATTTTAACCATGGATCTGCTAGTTTGAAGAAAGAATCACTTTGCAGTAGATCCATCAGAACCAACTTTCACGTCTGTCTGTCCAGCCCTATTACACACTGATCAGGTACCTTCTCTCACACAGTTACCTGCATCCAGGGCAGCGAGTAAACCATTCTGTTTCCAGTACATTTTGTCCATTATTTGCTTAACCAGAGATGGTAGAGACATTGGACAGGTCTGGGTGAATTCTTTAGAAATCGTGTAAGGAATGTGCTTGTCACTAGGCAGGTGAAAGGCAGATGGGTGACGTGTTCCAAGTCTGAGGATTTATATACTTCAAGTGCAACCAAAGGCTCCTGTATGACAAGAACCAAATGCAGTTTCTATGTTATGCATAAGCCTCAAGTAAACAAAAAACTTATTACCTTTCCTGCTGCCAAAATCCTCCTTCATTTATGTCTCACATGCTCCTCCCCCTGACACTACAGGTCCCAGTGGGACAGTCTTTGGCAGCACTATCTCTGTTGCTAATCTACAAAGCAATAAGTGGGACTAGGTGTATCTAAGTGCTGATTGATAAACTATAGGCTTGTAAATCAGCAGTGACGATCTGATAGTTATGCCCTCTGCAACATTTCTTTCATCCCACTGTAGTCACAGGCTCTGCTCTAAATTCAGGGGAAAAAATGTGCACGCAGATGCACTTTTAATTAAGTGCTGAAGCCAGTAAGGTGCAATTTTGCAGTTTATTCATTTGAATGGGCTGAAATCGCACTGGATCGCAGAAAAAAGTACTGCACCAATTTGCATGGTACTGTGATAAAATGCAATCTAGTGCAGGCAAATTCACTGTGTCTGTGATCTGTGTTTGGGGTGCCATTAACAATTTATTGGCACCTGCAGCACATCACAAAGGCATTTTTAACGCTGTGCAGGAAAAAGCCCTTATAATTTTGTATAGACAGAAGGAGAGCAGCGCCATCTAAGTGCAACATTATTAAAACATTTTATTCCATAAAAGACAATTGGGGTATATATATATATATATCTAATCTCATAGAGCCTGATGAAGGAGCATGCATGCTCCGAAAGTGTGCTCCTCCCCGTTCTCTCTCCGACCGGAAGTGACATACACCACTGTCTGTGAGCCGTCCTGAGTGTCTGGAAGCGCAGGGAACCACCGGCGTCCCTGGACCCATGAGCTGCTTCTTCACTAGTGAGAAGATCGTCTTCCCCATGAGCGGATGAACCACATTATTAATCCCACATGCGCTGACATCTCATACATCTTGTGAGTTACCAGTTGTCTTTTTATGGAATAAAATGTCTTAATAATGCTGCACTTAGATGGCGCTGCTCTCCTTCTGTCTTTGCCTTCCACAGACTTACTTATAGCCTGTCACGAGCTGGCAGCCATCCACAGTCAGCTTATCTAAGAGCACTTCAACTGTCCATGTGCCACAAATGTACCCCTCCACGTAAACTCAATGTGAAAGAGAGTTCTAATTACCAACTCTCTCTTTATTCAGCTGATCGAGCGCACATGATAGAATGTACTTTCTCTTGCCTTATAATTTTGTATGTACTCACGTTTAAGAGTGTATAGATATTTTATATGTAGATTATTTGCACATTTATTTGTAGATTTTTTTTTTATATAAATTAATTTATAAAGTGCTAAGGTAATAACACATCACTTTTATATTTGTTGAGTAGTGGGAGTGCTGCACTATTTTGTTTATTTTCAGTTTTGTGTGTAAAGCCAAGATTGTTCTAGCAGCTCTATTTATATAGTTTGGAATATAAGTGAACTTGATTTTGCAGCATGGGAATTTATAATTTACATTTTCTATTGTGACACATCATTTAAAAGAGGTATGATCTTTTAGTAATTTTAATTTTTTTTTTGCATTGAACACTCTTGTGTATATTGGTAAGCCATTACATTATTGGCAGCTTATATAATATTATTTATAAGGCATTTTACACACATTCGCTTAGGTATTGGCTATGCATTGTTGTGGGTGTACAATATTTGGTGAATCCCAATTTCTAAAATAGAGGTAGACACGAGAAGAGGCACTGTATTTTAGATTGTGGTATTGTTTTCTTTACCTGTACTATATTATTGCACACTCTTTATGAACCCAAATTAAAAATGTTGAAATGAAACAAGAAGTGGAATTATCAATAAATATGGAAAATTCTTCAGTGTCAGATATGTCTAAATTAGCCATACTTTTATGGATGTAAATACAAAAAAACGTTGAACTATATTGTTGGTGGGGTGTTTGCTGCCTTTTTGTTATAGAAATTTTGGCCTTCTTATTATTTTAATGCTGGGTAAAACATACTAATATATCCTTTAACTATTTTACACAGGATATTGCAACACTTTAACACATCTGCTGACGATTACACAGTTATCTTTACATCTGGAAGCACTGCAGCACTGAAACTTGTGGCAGATATTTTTCCATGGACACCTGCTAGTCCAGATAATGCAGGAAGCCATTTCTGTTATCTTACTGATAATCACACATCAGTCGTTGGAATGAGAGGAGCTATGAAAATATTAAATATACCATCTACTCCAGTTACTCATGAAGACCTGCTATTGTCAGAGCTTAAAACAAAAACAACTGAAAATCAGAATGATAGTACTTTACATCTTTTCTGTTATCCTGCAGTAAGCAACCATTCAGGCACCAAGTATCCTCTCTCTTGGATAGGAAAAGTCAAATCAGGAGAAATAAAGCCCATCTCAGTGCCAGGCAATTGGGTTGTTTTACTAGATGCCGCCTCGTTTGTCAGTACTTCACCTTTAGATTTGGCAATCTACCAACCAGACTTTGTCACCATTTCATTTTACAAGATCTTTGGTTTTCCAACCGGTTTAGGTGCCTTAATTGTATCCAATGAAATTGCACACCTTCTGAGGAAGAATTATTTTGGAGGCGGTACAGCAGCAGCCTATCTTTCAAAGGAAGATTTCTACGTTCCTAAGGAATCAATTAGCAGCAGGTAATATCCCATCCATTCAATGTTAATCAGTTGTAATGTACTGTACATTTTTTTTTTTTTTACAAAGGCACAGTAAAACACCTAAAAGATATCCAAACCCAAGAACAAATATGTGTTGTATGGCATCTTACCAGTCCTCAGGTTGTGATAGCTGCATTTATTTTTTTCATACTTTCCCTTCTCCTCCTCCTTCCTATAACACAAGAAGGTGCACAAAGATAGTTAGAAATAATGATGCAACACAAGAAGAGAGTCCAGGACATTTACAGCTAACAACATTTTTGGCAGAATCATCTGTTTTTTTTGGCATGTATTGAACAGATCTAATAAAACGCTTTTAATGGTTATAATTAAAGCTCCAGAAAAATCGAAAAATTTTCCTTTCAGTTGAGCTGTGCCCACACTGAAATGATTAACAGCTTATTTAGGCTACAGGAGAGGAGAAGTGCTTTTACTTACCTAATCATCTGCTCCTCGGCAGGCGGAGCTCTCGTATTCCTGTCTCTTGGCGTCACCATGTCCAGTGCAGGGCTACAGAGCTTGAATTGACCTTGATGCCATCAAAACCTTAGATTGCTGGAGCATAGGGAAGAA
The DNA here is from genome assembly GCA_037952835.1 of Lithobates septentrionalis. NCBI lineage: Eukaryota > Metazoa > Chordata > Amphibia > Anura > Ranidae > Lithobates > Lithobates septentrionalis. The sequence goes on along the minus strand of JBBDGP010001454.1, from coordinate 2,117,220 downwards.
GGTGCTGCAGAGACCGGTCTTGCAGCACAAAGGAGTGGAGGATTGGAGGAGAAAATCTACTCTAACTAGTTCCCTAGACCAGTGGTTTTCAACCTTTCTAGTGCCATGACTCCTTGATAAAATTTCTAAAACCCCTTTATGATACATTTTAGGATGTACCACTAGGGATGAGCCGATGTTCAAGTCGAGCGTAAGTTTGACTTGAACATCGGGTGTTTGCCGAATAGCAAACAATTTGGGGTGTTCGCGGCAAATTCGAAAGCCACGGAACACCCTTTAAAAGTCTATGGGAGAAATCAAAAGTGCTAATTTTATAGGCTTATATGCATGGTATTGTCATGAAAAGTGTTTGGGGACCTGGGTCCTGCCCCAGGGGACATGTATCAATGCAAAAAAAAGTTTTAAAAATGGCTGTTTTTTCGGGAGCAGTGATTTTAATAATGCTTAAAGTGAAACAATAAAAGTGTTGTGGGGATGAGGCCCTTGTCCCCATCAATATGGGGACAGGGTGCTTTGGGGGGCTACCCCAAAGCACCCTCCCCATGTGAGGGCATGTGGCCTTGTACGGTTCAGGGGGGGGGCGCTCTCTCCTCCCCCCTCTTTTCCTGCGGCCTACCAGGTTGCGTGCTCAGATAAGGGTCTGGTATGGATTTTGAGGGGGACCCCCACGCCATTTTATTTTTAATTTTGGCGCGGGGTACCAGAAGGGCCTGGTATGGAATTTGGGGGGAACCCCACGCATTTTTTTTTTAAATTTTGGTTCGGGGTTCCCCTTAATATTCATACCAGACCCAAAGGGCCTGGTAATGGACTGTGGGGGAATCCCATGCCGTTTTTTTCAATGACTTTTATGTGTATTGCCGGGACCGACAATTCATTATAGCCGCGAGTAGTTTTAAATTACTTTTTTCCTTTAGATATGTAATTTTGTGCAGGGACTGTTGTGAACACGGGAAACATGCGCCACTTTACAGGCATACTATAGACACCCCCCAGGTACGAAATTTAAAGGAATATTTGACTTTTATTGTTTCACTTTAAGCATTATTAAAACATTGCTCCGAAAAAACTTTTTTTTTGCATTGATACATGTCCCCTGGGGCAGGACCCAGGTCCCCAAACAGTTTTTATGACAATAACTTGCATATAAGCCTTTAAAATTAGCACTTTTGATTTTTCATGTTTGTGTCCCATAGACTTTAACGTTGTTCGAATGGTCGAACAAATTTTTTGCCTGTTCGCATGTTCTGCTGCGAACCGAACAAAGGGGTGTTCGGCTCATCCCTATGTACCACTCTTTCTCTTTCCCTTTTATCCCTCTCTATCTTAATTTCTTGTTTTTTCTTACCATCCCTCTCTAGCTGTCTTTCTTGTTCTTTCTGCTATTCTTTCTCTCCCTTTTCTTTGTTATTCCCCCTCTTTTCCTCTCCCTTCCATATATTCTATATTTTTATTCCTTCTCTTATTCCTTGGTGGGGGGAATGGGATGAGTGGTGGTGCTAGTAGGGAGTTGGGATGAGTGGCAATGCTGGGGGGAGTTCTGATCAGCCAACTTAGGTGCTCTTGATCAAGGTCATCTGCTAATCGGAGAACTGTAGTGGGGACTTTTAATGGCAACTATAATCACAGGTAGTGTTACTTGCTGTGTCTGGGAGAGCAGTGCGTGCTTCAGGAACAGCCCAGGATTCTGTGAACCCTGGCAAATCATCAATCGACCCCCAGGTTGAGAACCACTGCCCTAGTGGCAGTGGTTCGATTAAGCGATTAAGGGATGGAAGGCAGAGATGTAGACCGCCAATGTATTGGTATACACATCCTAGCAGCATTAATCATGTGCAGGGCAAAACTCCAGCGGGAGCAAGGACACTGTTTTGTCAAGTCGTGAACTTTATGCCAGAAAGGTTGGAGTGCAGTCACACCAGATATTCATAAATGTACCTGGCTCTTTGCCACAATGCCAGCAGTGATCAGAGACAGAGGGGGAGAATTTATGAATCAGGTCCAGGGTTCTATACCAGTGGGTTTTCAATTTGTATCCATTTTCTTGGACAGATAAATTCAAGGACCCTTTGTGGATGTACAAATGAATGTAGTCCCAGCTCTTCTCGTCTATCTCTGAGCACAGGGCAGATTCCCAATAGGTACATTCTGAGCGTAGAAGTGTGGAGGAGTCTCCAAATAATTAAGGATAAAGCAGGAGATGACATGACATTGGGGGGTCGAACGGGAGCAGAGCGACACCATGGTTGTGAGGTTCTTTGCAAAGCCTTGTTTGCGGGATGGATCATCTAAAAAGTATTAGAGCTGGATATAAGGCCAGAATGGAAATGAACCAGTGCTGGAAAGCTGAGCGAGATCAGTTTGCCGCAAAAAGCGACCTCTTTGAAAAAAGTGTTTCGCCAACATTTCCATATGTGGCCATTCGGCTTTCAGGAAGGCACCAGATAAACCTGGAGGAAAGTCTGGGTTGCCCCTCACTGGAGTAATGGGGCATAATTTAGCCGATATTGCATGTACAGTGCAAACCCTATCAAATTCGTGTAGGGTAGCCCCTACCAGGGAATCGGTTAGAGCCTTTGGAGATACGTGTTTTCTCGAGAGCCAAGGAGTATGACCTAGATCAGAGTTTGTTACCAGGTTTTCTGAAGACACCCAGGCCTTACATCGGCTATTCACTCTCCAGTCGACGATTCACACTAAATGAACTGCCCGGTAATAGAGTTGTAGGTCAGGAAGACCAATTCCTCCATATGATTTAGGAAGCACCAGTTTCGACCAGCTTTACTGTGGGGGTTTATTACACCAAAGGAAGGTTCTGCACATGGACTTATAAAGCCCAAAAAAGGAAGGTGGCAGTCGCATAGGTAGTGTTTGCAGTTTGTATAGTAGCCGGGGGTAGTATTTTCATTTTAAGGATGGATACTCGTCCAAACCAGGAGATGGTGGGTTTATCCCATTTTTGGAGATCTTGGTGTATATTTTGTAATTCTATTTGGAAGTTTCTGCTGTATATCTCTGCTAAGTCAGCAGGGAGTTGGATGCCCAGGTAGGTTATGGCTCCCATTTTCCACTGAAAGGGGAAATTAAATTGACATTGCTTGGCCATTTCCATGGGTAGGGATACGTTCAAATCAAATGACTTGGAATAGTATAATTTTTAGGTTGGATAGGAGTTTAAAGTGTTATAGAATTTAAAGTAGATTGGGTAAGGACGTTAGCGGTGAACAGAGAAAAATGAGGACATCATCCACAAAGGCTGCAATCTTAAATTCTCGTTCCCGTATCCATATATCTTTGACATCTGGATTAGCTTGGATGCAACGTAGGAGGGGTTCTAGCGTAAGTATATAAAGCAGGGGGGAAAGGGGGCATCCCTGTCTGGTTCCATCACGGATGGAGAAGGCATCCGACAGATGGCCATTGACCATAACCCGTGCTCTGGGGTTAGCATATAATGATAGGATAAAGGCCTGCATATGGGGTCTGAGCCCCAGCGAGGTCAAAACAGCATCTGTATAGTCCCAGGCCACTCTTTCGAACACCTTCTCCGCGTCCATTGCCAGGAAGAAGTTCTCCTGTTGGGAGGAAGTAAGCCAGGTATGCAGGTTTAGGGCCTTAATGGTGTTGTCCCTGGCTTCTCTCCCAGGGACAAATCCCACCTGGTCCAGGCCCACCCAGGTTGGTATGTGGTAAGACAGGCGATTTGCCAGAATTTTGGCAAAAAGCTTGATGTCCAGGTTAAGGAGGGAGATTGGGCTATAGCTGGCAACATTAGTAGGGTCGTTCCCTTCCTTGGGAAAAACAGATATACAAGCTTTGAAAAGTCTTTCTGACTTACAAGAATCGGTGGAAAGTGAATTAAATGCTTTAAGAAAGTATGGCGCCAGAATGTCCGAGAAGGTTTTATAGCATAGGACCGTAAAACTGCAGGGGCCTGGGCTTTTACCTGGTTTTGTGGTTTTAAGTGCCTCTAGGAATTTCTCAGATGTCAAGGGAGCCTCTGAGGCCAATCATCTATTGACAGAGTAGAGGGACTGTTCACTCAGGAAGTCATTAATCAGTTCCTGATGTTTCAACCGCGCAGCAGGATCCGTGTCTCCTGAACGCAGGTTGTATAGATTGCTGTAGATGGAATGGAAATGATGTGCAATGTCCTCATTTGTAGTATATGTCCTACCTGAAGGGTCTACAACATGATGGATCGTGGAGGCTAATTTGCATTGTTGGGTGGCTCTAGCCAATAACCTACCTGGCTTGTTACTCTGTTCATAGAACAGTTTTTGGGTTAAGATATTACGCCGGTGCGCCCTTTTGAAGAGCCCTTCTAGTAGAAGTAAGTATAATATGTTTATTTTAGGAAAATTAAAAAGTGAACCTTTAATATCACTTTAAAATGTTTTCACATTTTTATATTTAGTTTTTTACTTTTCTATCCTTGGATAAACACATTAAAACGAGCTACCATTACAGTTAAATCCATGATCAACATGTGTAAAGAAGACAAATATCTTTTCAGGCAACAGTGAACAAAGGCCTTTTCTTTGTTGTCCATTCGGGGACACAAGAACTGATTCCATAAACACTGGGTATATAGCGCTATCCTCAGGCAAAAAAAATGTAGCCCATATATTCCCTCCAAAATAATGTATGCTTCAGTGTTAATTTAATGTCCTAGGTCAGGGGTCTCCAAACTATGGCCTGTGGGCCACATCCGGCCCGCTGGGATGTTTTTTCTGGCCCACCACTTGAGTCCTCAGACTCACTGCAAGATGGGTTTCTGCTCAAGCTATGTTAGGTAGTAGGACCTGCGCTGCATACTCGCCATTGGCAGTATGCGGTGCTGGTCCCGCAACCAGATGAAGCCCGCCAACCCGGCGCCTCACTAAGCAACTGTTTGCTAGAACCACTGGCTAGGACCTGCTGCACCTCCTAGCTCCCTCCCTGCTGTCAGGTTGCATAGCACGTGCCTGTGTAACAGCTGGGCGATACAGCAGAGCTGCACTGAAGCTGGGCGTCAATTTAACCGGGACTCAAATGTGAGTGCGGTGGAGGGGCTCTCTGATGGGAACCTAAATGTGCAGAGGTGGCTCTGTTGAGGGACACAAATGTGGAAGGGGGCGCTGTAAGGGGGACACAACTGTGCAGGGGTCTCTGATGGGGACAATATTGTGCAGGGGGTCTCTGATGGGGACAATAATGTGCAGGGAGTCTCTGATGGGGGCAACAATGTGTGTGGGGGGTCTCTAATGGGGACATTAATATGCAGGGGTCTCTGATGGAGACATTAATGTGCAGGGGTCTCTGATGGGGACAACAATGTGTGTGGGGGGGTCTCTAATGGGGGCATTAATGTGCAGGGGTCTCTGATGGGGATATTAATGTGCAGGGGTCTCTGATGCGGACATTAATATTCAGGGGTCTCTGATGGGGAAAACAATGTGTGTGGGGGTCTCTGATGGGGACATTAATATGCAGGGGTCTCTGATGGGGACATTAATGTGCAGGGGTCTCTGATGAGCACAATAATGTGCAGGGGTCTCTGATGGGGACAACAATGTGTGTGGGGGGTCTCTGATGGGGACATTAATGTGCAGGGGTCTCTGATGGGGACATTAATGTGCAGGGGTCTCTGATGGGGACATTAATATTCAGGGGTCTCTGATGAGGAAAACAATGTGTGTGGGGGGTCTCTGATGGGGACATTAATATGCAGGGGTCTCTGATGGGGACAAGAATGTGTGTGGGAGGTCTCTTAATTGGGACATTTATGTGCAGGGGGCTCTGATGGGGACAAAAATGTGTGAGGGGGTCTAAGAGGAACACAAATGTTTGGGGTATTTCTAAGGGGGGCACAAATATGTGGGGGTCTAAGATTGGGACACAAATATGGAAGGGGGCTCTGATGGGGACACAAATATGGAAGGGATATCTAAGGGGGACACAAATGTGCAGTGGAGAGTCTGATGGGGACACAAATGTACGGGGGGGTGTCACGGTAACACAGATGTAAGGCCCTATGCACACTGGAAGTTTATCCCCCCTGCATGAGGTCATGGCATTTAGGTTTGTTGGAGGATACAGGTGCGCCATCCAGATCTACTGCCGACAACCTGTCAAATTCTATTCTATTTTGCTGCTGCAGATTAATTTATAAATAACTCATTTTTTTTCGGCCTGCGAATATATGAAAAAAGTACAATGTGGCCCTCAAAGTAAAAAGTTTGGAGACCCCTGTCCTAGGTGACTGAACATCTGTTTCCAGCTCTGCTATTAAAGGCCTTTTGAAGTTTTTTTTTTCAGTCGACTGCTGCTGGTCGACTGAATAAAAGACGGGGGGATGGAAAGTATTCAGACCCCCTTAAATTTTTCACTCTTTGTTATATTGCAGCCATTTGCTAAAATCATTTAAGTTCATTTTTTCCTCATTAATGTACACACAGCACCCCATATTGACAGAAAAACACAGAATGGTTGACATTTTTGCAGATTTATTAAAAAAGAAAAACTGAAATATCACATGGTCCTAAGTATTCAGACCCTTTGCTGTGACACTCATATATTTAACTCAGGTGCTGTCCATTTCTTCTGATCATCCTTGAGATGGTTCTACACCTTCATTTGAGTTCAGCTGTGTTTGATTATACTGATTGGACTTGATCAGGAAAGCCACACACCTGTTTATATAAGACCTTACAGCTCACAGTGCATGTCAGAGCAAAAGAGAATCATGAGGTCAAAGGAACTGCCTGAAGAGCTCAGAGACAGAATTGTGGCAAGGCACAGATCTGGCCAAGGTTACAAAAAAATTTCTGCTGCACTTAAGGTTCCTAAGAGCACAGTGGCCTCCATAATCCTTAAGTGGAAGACGTTTGGGACGACCAGAACTTTTCCCAGAGCTGGCCGTCCGGCCAAACTGAGCTATCGGGGAAGAAAAGCCTTGGTGAGAGAGGTAAAGAAGAACCCAAAGATCACTGTGGCTGAGCTCCAGAGATGCAGTCGGGAGATGGGAGAAAGTTGTAGAAAGTCAACCATCACTGCAGCCCTCCACCAGTCAGGGCTTTATGGCAGAGTGGCCTGACAGAAGCCTCTCCTCAGTGCAAGGCACATGAAAGCCTGCGTGGAGTTTGCTAAAAAAAAAAACCTGAAGGACTCCGAAATGGTGAGAAATAAGATTCTTTGGTCTGATGAGACCAAGATAGAACTTTTTGGCCTTAATTCTAAGCGGTATGTGTGGAGAAAACTAGGCACTGCTCATCACCTGTCCAATACAGTCCCAACAGTGAAGCATGGTGGTGGCAGCATCATGCTGTGGGGGTGTTTTTCAGCTGCAGGGACAGGACGACTGGTTGCAATCAAGGGAAAGATGAATGTGGCAAAGTACAGGGATATCCTGGACGAAAACCTTCTCCAGAGTGCTCAGGAGCTCAGACTGGGCCAAAGGTTTACCTTCCAACAAGACATTGACCCTAAGCACACAGCTAAACTAATGAAGGAGTGGCTTCACAACAACTTTGTGACTGTTCTTGAATGGCTCAGCCAGAGCCCTGACTTAAACCCAATTGAGCATCTCTGGAGAGACCTAAAAATGGCTGTCCACCAACATTTACCATCCAACCTGACAAAACTGGAGAGGATCTGCAAGGAGGAATGGCAGAGGATCCCCAAATCCAGGTGTGAAAAACTTGTTGCATCTTTCCCAAAAAGACTCATGGCTATATTAGATCAAAAGGGTGCTTATACTAAATACTGAGCAAAGGGTCTGAATACTTATGCCGCGTACACACGAGCGGACATTACGGCGGACTTTGCCCGGCGGACTTTTCGACGTACTTTCCGACGGACTTTGTGAATGAACGGACTTGCCTACACACAATCCACCAAAGTCCGTCGAATTCGTACGTGATGACGTACGACCGGACTAAAACAAGGAAGTTCATAGCCAGTAGCCAATAGCTGCCCTAGCGTGGCTTTTTGTCCGTCGAACTAGCATACAGACGGCGGACTTTTCGACCGGACTCGATTTCAACGGATAAATTTAAAACAAGTTTCAAATCTAATTCCGTCGAACTTTTGAGAAAACAAAGTCCGCTGGAGCCCACACACATCGAATTGTCCGACGAAATCCAGTCCGCCGGGCAAAGTCCGCCGTAATGTCCGCTCGTGTGTACGCGGCATTAGGACCATGTGATATTTCAGTTTTTCTTTTTTAATAAATCTGCAAAAATTTCAACAATTCTGTGTTTTTCTGTCAATATGGGGTGCTGTGTATACATTAATGAGGAAAAAAATGAACTTAAATGATTTTAGCAAATAACTGCAATATAACAAAGAGTGAAAAATTTAAGGGGGTCTGAATACTTTCCATCCCCACTGTATACCTTCAGGGGGTAATAAAGGCTTTTGCGAAGCTAGGAAGATCAAGTTCATTCTAACCTGGAGCATCATGCTGTGGCTCTCTGTGCAATGTACATTCCCAACATGGCAAAAGGGCAGATGGAGTTTCTTAGTCAACAGCTCTGGAATCTTTCAGGGGCAAAATTCAGCAAAGTGAACAGGTTGTGTCCAGGTTGCAGGACTTATTGGCAGATGGTGAAGGACTGTATTGATTTGTGGGTTTGTTACACACTGATTTATGAATTTCCTCATCTGAGTTTTAGAGCTAAGATAAGAAGGATTCCATTATTGCTCACAGCTCTAGACTGGTCAAGGAGAGTTTGGTACACAGATCTTGTTCATCTGTTCTGTCCATTACTGTTTCCAGACACAGTTCAATCTCCTAAATAATACACATAAAAGACACAAAAGATTACTACATGGCTGTAATACTGGATCAAATCAGACATTGGTTTATGCATCTGTTTCACAAACAATGGCAATTTATTGAGCAGTCATTTGTACCTGAAGGCAATTTAAGCTCTCTTCTGCTAGCTCAGAAAACTCACATAAAACACAAAAAAACAGATCACCCAATGATAGCGGCCGCTGTTGAGGCATGGAATTTCCTATTCCAAAACACATCCCTAACAGAACACACCCAATCAGTATATCCCCCTGTGGAGGTATTCAACTTCTTACTCCCTTATCTGTCTCTCAAACACTGGACAAACATAAAAAGCCCCCCACTGAAAGAACTAATATATAAAGACCAACTCCTTCCATTCCAAACCCTTAAAACTAGATACCTAATACAATCGCAAGGTGCATACACATATAAACGTATAGCCTCCTACCTGAAAAAAAATCCTGCCCCATCAGTCATAATTACTACCAAGGCATGGTCCTTCTGGACTTCAAACTCCCCCAAAGCAAAAGGAATAACCCTAATGTACAAGCTCTTACAAAACAAAGACAAGTTCCCTAAGACATCAACTTACAAAAGATGGGAAAGGGATCTACAGGGCTCTTTCTCAGATTCCCAATGGTGCTCAGCCATACATTACAACCACAAAGTATCTTACTCCTGTACAAATGTATAAATTCTCAAATTTTGATGGCGACAGTTGTTGGAGAGGATGCTCCTCCAAGGGTTCGCTAATACACATTCTTTGGGAATGTCCACTCATTCACACATTTTGGAGAAAAGTATTTCTCTTTAATCTCAGATATCACTGGGATTATCACTAAACCTACTCCACCCCTAGCTATTCTCAGTATAGGACTAGAATCCTTCCCGTACAAATTCAGAACCATAACAATGCATATTCTATTTGCTGCTAGGTTACTCCTATTGCGCAAATGGAGAAGCTCTTTAATTCCAAATGTTTCTGGTGTTAAACACCAAATAAACTTGATCAAAGCTTATGAATACACTTCTGCCTTAAAACACAACACTCTTGCTTAATTTACCAACGCCTGGAAGTTTTGGTTGAAATCCTAAGTGTGAGTAAGTAATGTACTTCCTTCCTTGGTTTCTCCTCTAAGTTCTACCTTGCTTGGACTAACAGACTGTACCCCACTGTTTACTTCTAGATGTATATATGTACACATGTTCTACAACGATATGTTTCCTTCCTTGTATATGAAAAAAATTAATAAAAATGATTTTGGAAAAAAAAATACATAAATCAATAAATAGGAAGTATCTGTAGAAGGAGAACCTCCACAGAAAATGACTTGACAATCCTTCTCACACATAAAAAGTAGCACTAATTATAGTATAATAATCGAATAGTGATAAATGATCAATTAGGTGAAATAGCTAGCTAATGCATGTAAAACAAGAAATGATAAATAAGTAGAAAAAATGTCCATTGAAGAAGAACCTTCCAAAGAAAACAATTTTACAATTCTTAAAGGATCACCAATTGGAAAAGTCCAACCTGAAGGTGTGCATAAAATATTTCTCCTCCACTGTGCAAAAGGGTCCATCACTAAGTGACAAGATAAGAGTTGCCTCTTACCAGATCTGTGGGACCATTATATTATAAATGGTCATGTGCGCTTGTTATATCCAAATTTAAAGCAATTTCGCTAAAAGCAATTGCCGTACCAACAGCTCCCAGAATCAAGGTTACCATTGAATAAAAAATATACAGCATTCCATCTACTTCTATTACTGGGTGGATTGATTGTGTGCTGCTTCATGCTTCCTTTTGTAAGTTTTTTTTTTTTTTTTTTGTCTTGTTTTTAACTTTTAGAATTTTGCTAGGTGAATGTGAAGGATAATTGTTTGAGGTTATAGGTATTATTAACTTCAGACACAGTTAAAACTAACATAGCAGTCAGCCAGTATGCAGGAAGAAGACAAATCTAATGGTATCAAGCAATAGTAGACCTATTTTAGAAAGTTCAATTTACTTTAATGATAACTGGCTTGAAAACACAGATAACTGTTTTTCCTGACAGACTCCATGGCAGCAACGTGTGGGTTAAGTCCTGCCTCCACTACCCTATAGGACACTACTCCCATAAATCTTTGCTCCCAGCCCCTGGCCGTGTTCTTTTTTTGTCCTCCTCCGTAGGACCTAGGTTGGTCTTCTACCTGAAGATTTACTCCCACACATTTCCACGCTCTGATGGCCGAGTAGCGATTTGGGACTGGAATGTCGCATGACTCCGTTAAGCCCTAGCTATTAGCGGGGTATGGAGCGGGCACTGGAAGAAGCGCTGGAGGAAGCCAGGAACCTAGCCACTGGCAGGCAGGCTGCGCATTGGTCTAATAGCCCAGCTAACTAGCAGGTGACCTTGTTTGCCCACGAAAGTCGGTGATCTTCTTACCTTCGGCCTTGGTGATGATCGTGTGGGGGTGGTAAGATTATGGCTTTCTCTTCATGGCAGCAGTATTTGTTTACCTTTTCGTCATCCATGTATTCTGTGTTTATTTCCTGTTTTTGCTGTAGCTAGGCATGGCGGCTGGTTCCCCTGCGTTCCAGCCGCCGTTTACTTCCGTTTTCACCCGCTCGGCCGTACTGCGCATGCGCGAGTACGGCGTGAGAGCGAGGCTTGGTTCGCGCATGCGCGGCAGCGGCAAAATGACGCTAATCATGCATGCGCACTAGCACTGCGCTCGCTGCGGCGATGATGTCACAGGGGCGCCTTATTTAAACAGGGGAATAGCCTACAAGCCTTGGGAATGCTTGTGGGCTATTGCGACGACTTCCCCTAGTCCCTTGTGTCTATTGCCCTGGTAAGTGGCTCCCTGGGGCTGGTGGGGAGAATTCCTTCTACATCTGGCTTCATTATAACTCTTGTTACAGCTCTGATGGAGGCATCTAGGGATATGGACTCTCCACCGCCTGTTTGTGGCCAGCCCTCTCACCAAAGGTATTGCGGGCCGGGGGGGCGGCAGAGGGTGGGGGGGAGAACCTGTCTTGGTCGTCCTAGATTACCTTTATCTGTATCTTTTTGTTCCTTGTATTTCCTTTATGCAGCCCATCCAGGTCAGAACAGCGACGCAGCTCTCACAGGGGAAGCGACTCTTCAAAATCACATCACCAGCATTCTTCTTCCAAATCTAAACACCACGGCTCACCCCCAAGATCTGGGCGCCGTAGCGAGGATCGGTCTCGCTCCTCCAAGGCTCACTCCAGCCGTCCAGCTGCTTGCGTTTGCTGGGGTTGTAGATCACAAGTACCTCCTGGAAGATCTCTTTGTGATCTTTGTTTTTCCAAGGCTTCCAATGAGAGAGGGAGCACGGACCAGCAGCTCAAATCCCTGGTCGAAAGGGCTGTTAAAGAGTCTCTTAAGGGTATTGGGTCTAGCCAGACCACCGTCCCTCAAGCAGAGTCTCCACAGTCGCCAGTAAGGGACTCACAAGTCCAGGACACCTGGGAGTCGTCTCTACCAAGTCATCCTTCAGTTGCGGCATCGGACAGTGAGTCAGAGGAAGATACTGCCGGTGTGGGGTTTGACTTTGCTTTACTCCCCCCCTTGGTAAAAGCTGTTCGAGAGGCCTTGAATTGGGAGGATCCTGTGGCCTCTCCTTCTAAACAAAGAAAGTATTTTAAGCAACTAAAGAAGGAACGTCTCAACTTTCCATTTTTCCCCGAACTTGGTGAGGTCATTACGGATGAATGGGGCAAGGTGGAGAAAAAGAATTCTTTGCTTTCAAAAATTCTTAAGCTATACCCCTTCAAGGAAGAGGAAGTCAAGCATTTGGAGTCGGCCCCTCTGGTGGACGCAGCTGTGATGAGGCTAGTGAAACATGTTACACTCCCCTTAGAGGATACGGTTTCTTTTAAAGATGCCTTAGATAGGCGGATTGACTCTGACCTAAAGAGAGTCTACCTCACGGCTGGTATGGCCTGTAAGCCAGCTTTGGCTCTGGCCGCAATGTCCAAGGCGATGGAAGTCTGGTCGGACAGTGTGGATGATACTCTCAAGAGCATTTCGGATGAAGCTGCAAAGAGCTCTCCTATCCAGGAGTTACGGCTAGCATCCGCTTTTCTGGGGGAGGCATCGATTGATATCATCTGACTGGTGGCTCGGGTCATGCTATCTGCAGTTACGGCCAAACGAGCCCTTTGGCTTCGCCCCTGGCTGGCCGATCCAGCCTCTAAGCAGGTCTGGTGCCGAATTCCTTTTGATGGGTCTTCCCTCTTCGGCAACAAATTGGATTCTGCCATAACCCGAGCCACTGGGGGGAAGTCGGGGTTCCTTCCTCAGGATCGCCGTTTGCAAAACCAGAGAAAATTTTTTTCTAAAAAACAATACCAGGAACGAGCCAGGGAGGCCCCGTAACTACAGGCCAGGCCGTGAATTCTCCAGGACATGGAAGTCAAGGCAGGCATCCTTCAAAAGAGCTGCTAAGAGCAGTTCGACAGGGGAAAGAGAGCCGACCAAGTCTTTTTGAGATTGGGCCCGCTCAGACAGGCCAAGTGGGAGCTCGTCTCCTGCGTTTTCGGCACGTCTGGGCGGCCTCAATCCAGGACTTCTGGACCATCAGGACGGTCTCTGCAGGTCATACCTGGACTTTCAGCGGATCTCCCAGACTCAGGTGTGTTCCCACCTCCCTTCCGGCCTCAGAAGAAAAAAGGGTGATTCTTATAACCTACGTAAGATCTTTATTGGTTCAAGGCGCTGCCGTTCCCGTCCCAGACGAACAAAGAGGTATGGGAATTTACTCTCCTCTCTTTATGGTCCAAAAGAAAAACAGATCTTGGAGACCTGTCATAGACCTTACCCATCTGAATCGGTTCATCAAAAAAGAAAGGTTCAAGATGGAGACACTGTCAACAATCCAGCAGTCGGTCCAATCAGGAGATTGGATGATCTCTATAGATCTAAAGGACGCGTATTTTCATATCCCTGTGGCAGAAGATTTTCAGCAATTCCTTCGCTTCTCCTTGGGCAAATTGCACCTACAGTTCACATGCCTACCATTCGGGCTATCGACATCTCCCCGTGTCTTTTCGAAGGTATTGTTAGCAGTAGTGGCCCTCTTGAGGACCAAGGGGATCCGTCTCCATCATTACCTGGACGATCTTCTACTACTAGCCCAAAACAGAGATCGATTATTAATGCACAAGAGTCAGGTTATGTCCACCCTCCAGGAATTCGGGTGGATCCTGAACCTAGAGAAGAGTCAGTTAATACCATCTCAAACTCTAGTATTCCTAGGAGCCCTTTTCAATACAGTGAAAGGCACCATCTCGCTCCCCGAGGAGAAAGTTTCGATAATTCGGGACAGAATTCGTCCGGCCATTTCAGCCTCCCATCTCCAGGCTCTCCAGTGTCTGAGGATCATCGGCACTATGGTGGCTACGATTCTAATCGTGAAGTGGGCTCAGTGGAGGATGAGACCCTTCCAAAAAGGGTTTCTTCACCAGTGGTCAGGCAGCAAGACTCAGCTCATTCGTGTCACCTCTTCAATGAGGAGCTCCCTGCCCTGGTGTCTCCAGCGGGAAAATCTTTACAAGTGTCATTCCATTCTTCCCATCTCGTGGATAACAGTAACAACGGATGCCAGCAACAAGGGCTGGGGCGCCCACTGTCTGACAGAAGTGGCACAGGGTACTTGGGATTTTCCCTCCAGAAGAACGGTGTCGAACATTCTGGAATTGAGGGCAGCATTCAAGGCGCTACTAGCTTTTCGTCACCTGCTTTCCGGAACCTCTGTCCGTCTCAGGTTAGACAATACGACAGCTGTGGCATACATAAGGAGACGGGGAGGTACTCGGAGTCTGTCCTTACTTCAGGAGGTAGAGCCAATTATGACTTGGGCTCAGAAGAACCTGGTCAATCTAACAGCAACATACGTACCAGGGATGCAGAATGTTCAGGCAGACTTCCTGTCTCGAGTTCGTTTAGACAACAACGAATGGTCCCTCAACGAGGAAGTATTCAGTTGGATTCTGACCTTAGGAATCTCTCCAGAAATCGACTTATTCGCCTCCCCTTGCAACAAGAAACTGGCGAGATATTATTCGAGGTTCCGGGACCCTTAGGTTTATGGGGTGGACGCCCTGACGGAGCGATGGTGCTTCCGCAGAGCTTATGCCTTTCCTCCAACCCCCATCATTCTTCAGTTCCTGCGGAGACTCAGGTCAGAAGTAGTAGAAGTGGTAGCCATAATACCTTACTGGCCCAACAGACCCTGGTTCCCCCTGCTAATGCTTCTCAGTGTCAAGGATCCGATTCCCTTACCCCTCAGACCCGACCTTCTATCCCAAGGCTCAAAACTACATCCTTGCCCAGCTCATCTGCACCTGAAGGTCTGGTTTTTGAGAGGGGAAGGTTAGAAGCTCTTGGATGTCCAAAACAGGTTATCCCTACTCTTATGAGTGCGAGGAGAAAAAGTACCAATCAGGTATATGAAAGAATCTGGGCTAGATTTACAAACTACATGTCCTCAGGGTCCAACTCTGACTGTATTCCGACAGTTCAGGATGTCTTAAGTTTCTTACAATCTGGACTAGATGTTCCTTTATCCGTGAGCGCTCTCCATGTGCAAGTCTCCGCAATTTCAGCCTTTTCTGGAATATCATGGGCTAAACATCCCTTGGTTCAACAATTCTTCAAGGGAGCAGTTAGGCTCAGACCTCAGAGGAAACCTAGATTCCCTAAATGGGATCTACCACTAGTCCTTGACTTCTTCTCTCAGCTGGACAAGTCTCTTTCGGTTAGAGATCTCACCCTCAAGACTTCCTTTTTGATAGCCATTTCCTCAGCAAAAAGAGTCTCTGAAATCCAGTCTCTAGGATCAAAGGAGCCCTTTCTCACCTTTTTCCCAGATAGAGTGGTCCTTATTCCGATGCTAGGATCAAATCCCAAGGTCACTTCTGTCTTCCACGAAAATCAGGATATCACACTCCCTACGTTTAATTCTGCTGGAAGTCTGGAGACACATCCCCTCGACATGGGAGTTATCTTGAAACAATACTTGGAGGCTACAGCTTCCTTTCGACAAACGGACTACCTCTTTGTCCTGTTTCACGGCAAGAGTAGGGGTCTCAGAGCTTCCGTCAGATTCATCACAGCGTGGATTGTTCAAGCTATCCAATGGGCTTACAGAGAGAAGGGCTTGGCTCCTCCTGTGGCGGTTACAGCACATTCCACAAGAAGTCTTTCTACTTCCTGGGCGGCTTCACGTCATGTGGCACCTGAAGTTATTTGCAAGGCAGCCTCCTGGTCAACGATTCATACTTTTATGTCTCATTATTGTGTTGAACCAGCGACTCTATCTTCTGTTGATTTTGGCTTAAAAGTGCTGTCAGTGGACAGTGTTAAATAAATCTTTTTGTTCAGCATTTATGCCCACCCGGGTGTGTATGGCGAGTTATTTCCCACACATTGCTGCCATGGAGTCTGTCAGGAAAACGGAAAACTCCTATCAAAATACTTACCGTAATTCTCCTTTCCTGATGGACTCCATGGCAGCAGGAGTTCCCTCCCAAATGGCTGGAGTAGGCTAGTCATCGAACACGGCCAGGGGGTGGGAGCAAAGATTTATGGGAGTAGTGTCCTATAGGGTAGTGGAGGCGGGACTTAACCCACATGTTGCTGCCATGGAGTCCATCAGGAAAGGAAAATTACGGTAAGTATTTTGATAGGAATTTTCCGTTTTTGTGCGGATCCCAAAACACATTTCGAGTTTTACCAACAGGGTTTTTTCTATGGAGTTGATTTACTAAAACTAAATGAGTGCAAAATCTGGTGCAGTTCTGCATAGCAACCAGCTTCCATTTTTGTTTTGTCAAAGCTTAATTGAACAACTTGAAGTTAGAAGCAGATTGTCTACCATGCACAGCTGCATCATTTTTTCCACTCTCTACTTTTAATAAATCAACCCCTCTGTATCTTTTAAGTTTTTTACAAGTTTCTGCTACATTTTTGCTATTTTATTAAGTACATTTGTCACTCATGTCAATAACTAATATAGGTAAACTAAATGCTAAAATCTTATGATAAGATATCAGCCAAATAGGGAGTTAATTGTTTTTAGTGAGTTTGGTTTGTGCAAGAGCAGTAAAAAACAACAATTGTGTAGGAAGTAGAGCCTGCATATATGACCCCATACACACTATTAGAATTTATGCAGATTTTTGTCTTTAGATTTACCAAAACCACATAATATCAGGTCAAACCTTAATGCCGCGTACACAAGACCGGACTTTCCGGCAGACAGAATAATTCCGTCAGAAACTCCAATCCTGTGTGGGCTTCATCTGACTTTTTCTTTCTAAAATTCTGTTTCAAATCTTTCCAACGGACTCAATTCCTATCGGGAAAACCGTTCGTCTGTATGCTAGTCTGATGGACCAAAAACGACAGGGCAGCTATTGGCTACTGGCTATTGAACTTCCTTTTTCTAGTCCCGTCGTACGTCATTGCGTTCTAAACGAACGGACTTTGGTGTGATCATGTGTAGGCAAGTCCGTTTCAGCAGAACTCCGTCGGAACTCCATCGGAACTCCGTCGGAAAGACCATCAGAGTCTACTCTGACGGAAAGTCCGGTCATGTGTACGCGGCATAAGTTTCAATTTGTATGCAATCAGGCAGACCCTTGCACTACAGGGTTTTGGTAAATCCGAAGACAAAAATCTGCAGAAAATCTAATAGTGTGTATGGGGACTTTGACTGTACCCTATGTACATACAGTATCCTAAAAAGTGAGTACACCCCTCACATTTATGTAAATATTTTATTCTATCTTTTCATGTGAGCAAACACTAAACACTAAAGAAAGACACTTTGCTACAATGTAAATGGGTGAGTGTACAGCTTGTATAACAGTGTAAATTTGCTGTCCCCTCAAAATAACTCAACACACAGCCATTAATGTCTAAACCGCTGGCAACAAAAGTGAGTACACCCCTATGTGAAAATGTTCAAATTGGGCCCAATTAGCCATTTTCCCTCCCCGGTGTCATGTGATTCATTGGTGCTACAAGGTCTCAGGTGTGAATGGGGAGCAGGTGTGTTTAATTTGGTGTTATCACTCTCACTCTCTCATACTGGTCACTGGAAGTTCAGCATGGTTTCACATGGCAAAGAACTCTCCGAGGATCTGAACAAAATAATTGTTTCTCTACATAAAGAAATGCCTAGGCTATAAGAAGATTGCCAAGACCCTGAAACTGAGCTGCAGCATGGTGGCCAAGACCATACAGCAGTTTAACAGGACAGGTTCCACTCAGAACAGGCCTCACCATGGTCGACCAAAGAATTTGAGTGCACATGCTCAGCGTCATATCCAGAGGTTGTCTTTGGGAAATAGACATATGAGTGCTGCCAGCATTGCTGCAGAGGTTGAAGGGGTGGGGGGGTCAGCCTGTCAGTGCCCAGACCATAAGCCGCACACTGCATCAAATTGATCCGCATGGCTGTCATCCCAGAAGGAAACTTCTTCTAAAGATGATGCACAAGAAAGCCTGCAAACCGTTTGCTGAAGACAAGCAGACTAAGGACATGGTTTACTGGAACCATGTCCTGTGGTCTAATGAGACCATGATAAACTTATTTGGTTCAGATGGTGTCAAGCGTGTGTGGTGGCAACCATGTGAGGAGTACAAAGACAAGTGTGTCATGCATGGTGGTGGGAGTGTCATGATCTGGGGCTGCATGAGTGCTGCCGGCACTGGGGAGCTACAGTTCATTGAGGGAACCATGAACACCAACATGTACTGTGACATACTGAAGCAGACTATGATCCCCTCCCTTCGGAGAGTGGGCCGCAGGGCAGTATTCCAACATGATAACGACCCCAAACAAACCTCCAAGACGACCATTGCCTTGCTAAAGAAGCTGAGGGTAAAGGTGATAGACTGGCCAAGCAAGTCTCCAGACCTAAACCTTACTGAGCATCTGTGGGGCATCCTCAAATAGAAGGTGGAGGAGAGCAAGGTCTCGAACATCCACCAGCTCCATGATGTCCTCATGGAGGAGTGAAAGAGGACTCCAGAGGCAACCTGTGAAGCTCTGGTGAACTCCATGCCCAAGAGGGTTAAGGCAGTGCTGGAAAATAATGGTGGCCACACAAAATATTGACACTTTGGGCCCAATTTGGACATTTTCACTTAGGGGTGTACTCACTTTTGTTGCCAGCGGTTTAGACATTAATGGCTGTATGTTGAGTTATTTTGAGAGGACAGCAAATTTGCACTGTTATACAAGCTGTACACTCACTAATTTACATTGTAGCAAAGTGTCATTTCTTCAGTGTTGTCACATGAAAAGATATAATAAAATATTTACAAAAATGTGAGGGGTGTACTCATTTTTGTGAGATACTGTATATAAGTATTAACTATACATATAAATAATTTTTGTAAAGGCTATCAAACACTAATAATTTTATTTACATGATATTTGCATTATTTTACATATTTATCTAAACTTTAGGAAAAATACTATACATTCCTTTAAAAAAGAGCAATGCAGCTGTTTTTCACTCATATTTTTGCCTTTCTTGTCTGCATTTTCTTAAAAAAAGGGCTTTATCTGCTATAGTATGTAATAAACATCTCTAGTACTTCAAAGAAAGCTTAGGAGTTGATCTGTTTCAATACTTGACACAGAAAATACAGTCAATGCTCTGTAGAGGATAATCTTATCTCTTATCTCTCTTACTGTATTTGCTATAACCACTCAATGAAAACCGCTTTGCAAAAATAACAGGATTTTTCTACTCCCCATCAAATAATTTTCTTCAAGTTCATTGACGGACACAGGATTTACCAGTGACCGGCCTTGTATTATCTTTCCCACTGCCAGCATGCCTCAGTTTGTAACAAGTTCCTATATCCCTCAATGTAGCTGAAGAAACATTTTTTATAGTGAGTCCAAAAATCCTGTTTTCTTTTTTCCTTCATTAAGGATTCAGTGACATTTGGGATATTCAAAATGCAGGGGTGAGTAACGCTACAAATAAAATGCTAATAAGCCCAACTATTGGCAAACTGAGGGCTGCCGACAGTTTAAAGAGCCACCTGAAGAATTATACACTCAACACCTGCATCAGAAGAGGCCTGAATATTCAACAGGTAGAACTTATGCCCCGTACACACGGTCGGATTTTCCGACGGAAAATGTGCGATCGGAGCGTGTAGTCGGACATTCTGACCGTGTGTGGGCTCCATCGGACATTTTCCATCGGATTTTCCGACACACAAAGTTTGAGAGCAGGCTATAAAATTTTTCGACAACAAAATCTGATCGCGTCAATTCCGACCGTGTGTGGCCAGTTCCGACGCACAAAGTGCCATGCATGCTCAAAAGAAATTCCAAGACGGAACAGCTCGGTCTGGTAAAATGAGCGTTCGGAATGGATACAGCACTTTCGTCAAGCTGCAATGTTTTAAATAGTTTAATACAGCGCACTTTGTTCATCTTTATAATGTGAGAAGAATGAAGTAGTTTTGCTGCTCATTAGGGATGAGCTTCGATTTCGAGTCAAACTCATGTTCGACTCGAACATTGGCTGTTCGCAAGTTCGCCGAACAGCGAACAATTTGGGGTGTTCGCGGCAAATTCGAATGCCGCGGAACACCCTTTAAAAGTCTATGGGAGAAATCAAAAGTGCTAATTTTAAAGGCCAATATGCAAGTTATTGTCATAAAAAGTGTTTGGGGACGTGGGTCCTGCCCCAGGGGACATGGATCAATGCAAAAAAAAG
Organism: Lithobates septentrionalis; assembly: GCA_037952835.1. Classification (NCBI taxonomy): domain Eukaryota; kingdom Metazoa; phylum Chordata; class Amphibia; order Anura; family Ranidae; genus Lithobates; species Lithobates septentrionalis. The sequence continues at coordinate 2,096,665 of JBBDGP010001454.1, read as the reverse complement.
TTTTAAAAAACGGCCGTTTTTTCAGGAGCAGTGATTTTAATAATGCTTAAAGTCAAACAATAAAAGTGTAATATCCCTTTAAATTTCGTACCTGGGGGGTGTCTATAGTATGCCTGTAAAGGGGCGCATGTTTCCTGTGTTTAGAACAGTCTGACAGCAAAATGACATTTTGAAGGAAAAAACTCATGTAAAACTACCCGCGGCTATTGCATTGCCGACAATACACATAGAAGTTCATTGATAAAAACGGCATGGGAATTCCCCAAAGGGGAACCCCGAACTAAAATAATAAAAAAAAAATGACGTGGGAGTCCCCCTAAATTCCATACCAGGCCCTTCAGGTCTGATATGGATATTAAGGGGAACCCCGGCCAAAATTAAAAAAAAAAATTACGTGGGGTTCCCCCTAAATTCCATACCAGACCCTTCAGGTCTGGCATGGATTTTAAGGGGAACCCTGCACCAAAAAAAAAAAAAAAACGGCGTGGGGTCCCCCCAAAAATCCATACCAGACCCTTATCCGAGCACACAACCTGGCAGGCCGCAGGAAAAAAGGGGGGACGAGAGTGCGGCCCCCCCCTCCTAAACCGTACCAGGCCACATGCCCTCAACATTGGGAGGGTGCTTTGGGGTAGCCCCCCAAAACACCTTGTCCCCATGTTGATGAGGACAAGGGCCTCATCCCCACAACCCTGGCCGGTGGTTGTGGGGGTCTGCGGGCGGGGGGCTTATCGAAATCTGGAAGCCCCTTTAACAAGGGGACCCCCAGATCCCGCCCCCCCCTGTGTGAAATGGTAAGGGGGTACTTACCCCTACCATTTCACTAAAAAACTGTCAAAAATGTTAAAAATGACAAGAGACAGTTTTTGACAACTCCTTTATTTAAATGCTTCTTCTTTCTTCTATCTTCCTTCATCTTCTGGTTCTTCTGGTTCTTCTGGCTCTTCTGGTTCTTCCTCCGACGTTCTCATCCAGCATCTCCTCCGCGGCGTCTTCTATCTTCTTCTCCTCGGGCCGCTCCGCACCCATGGCATGGGGGGAGGCTCCCGCTCTTCTCTTCTTCTTTTCTTCTCTTCTTCTCTTCTTCTCTTCTTCTCTTCTTCTCTTCTTCTCTTCTTCTCTTCTTCTCTTCTTCTCTTCTTCTCTTCTTCATTTTCTTCTCCGGGCCGCTCCGCATCCATGCTGGCATGGAGGGAGGCTCCCGCTGTGTGACGGCGTCTCCTCGTCTGACAGTTCTTAAATAATGGGGGGTGGGCCACCTGGTGACCCCGCCCCCTCTGACGCACAGTGATTTGACGGGACTTCCCTGTGACGTCACGGGGAATGCCACAGGGAAGTACCGTCATGTCCCGTGCGTCAGAGGGGGCGGGGTCACCGGGTGGCCCCGCCCCCCGTTATTTAGGAACTGTCAGACGAGGAGATGCCGTCACACAGCGGGAGCCTCCCTCCATGCCAGCATGGATGCGGAGCGGCCCGGAGAAGAAAATGAAGAAGAGAAGAAGAGAAGAAGAGAAGAAGAGAAGAAGAGAAGAAAAGAAGAAGAGAAGAGCGGGAGCCTCCCCCCCATGCCATGGGTGCGGAGCGGCCTGAGGAGAAGAAGATAGAAGACGCCGCGGAGGAGATGCTGGACGAGAACGCCGGAGGAAGAACCAGAAGAGCCAGAAGAACCAGAAGAACCAGAAGATGAAGGAAGATAGAAGAAAGAAGAAGCATTTAAATAAAGGAGTTGTCAAAAACTGTCTCTTGTCATTTTTAACATTTTTGACAGTTTTTTAGTGAAATGGTAGGGGTAAGTACCCCCTTACCATTTCACACAGGGGGGGGGCGGGATCTGGGGGTCCCCTTGTTAAAGGGGCTTCCAGATTTCGATAAGCCCCCCGCCCGCAGACCCCCACAACCACCGGCCAGGGTTGTGGGGATGAGGCCCTTGTCCTTATCAACATGGGGGCACGGTGTTTTGGGGGGCTACCCCAAAGCACCCTCCCAATGTTGAGGGCATGTGGCCTGGTACGGTTCAGGAGGGGGGCCGCACTCTCGTCCCCCCCTCTTTTCCTGCGGCCTGCCAGGTTGCGTGCTCGGATAAGGGTCTGGTATGGATTTTTGGGGGGACCCCACGCCGTTTTTTTTTGGCGCGGGGTTCCCCTTAAAATCCATACCAGACCTGAAGGGTCTGGTATGGAATTTAGGGGGAACCCCACGTCATTTTTTTTTTAAATTTTGGCCGGGGTTCCCCTTAATATCCATACCAGACCTGAAGGGCCTGGTATGGAATTTAGGGGGACCCCCCACGCCGTTTTTATCAATGAACTTCTATGTGTATTGTCGGCAATGCAATAGCCGCGGGTAGTTTTAAATGAGTTTTTTCCTTCAAAATGTAATTTTGCTGTCAGACTGTTCTAAACACAGGAAACATGCGCCCCTTTACAGGCATACTATAGACACCCCCCTGGTACGAAATTTAAAGGGATATTACACTTTTATTGTTTGACTTTAAGCATTATTAAAATCACTGCTCCTGCAAAAACGGCCATTTTTGAAACTTTTTTTTGCATTGATCCATGTCCCCTGGGGCAGGACCCAGGTCCCCAAACACTTTTTATGACAATAACTTGCATATTAGCCTTTAAAATTAGCACTTCTGATTATTCATGTTCGTGTCCCATAGACTTTAACGGTGTTCGCAGGAACTTTTTTCCTGTTCGCATGTTCTGGTGCGAACCGAACAGGGGGGTGTTCGGCTCATCCCTACTGCTCATATTCACACAGACTTCTCACATACTTCTTTCTTTATTCTTTATCGGGATTCCCTCAATATATTTTGATTTGTCACATCTGACCAAATTTCTTTTTGATTGTTTTTAAATTATTTTTTTTTTCAAGGCTGCTTTTGCCTTTTTTTGGGGTTTGTATTTTTTTCAAGGCTGTGTTTTTATTGTTGTTTTTATGTGTTTATCTCCAGAATATATTTGTGTGTGTTTTGTGTGTCAAGTTACCACAACACCATTGATATCTTTTATTATTTAATCTCAAGGAGATTGTTTGGTGTTGGTGTCTCTTGTTAATTTCACATTGTATATTTGAAATGTACCTGCCTCCTCACAAACAAACTGTCCTTTTTGAAGGAAAATACACATAGGCAAGTATAATTGAAACAAAAATTCCTTTATTAAGGGCTCATAACCAAAGAAAGAGGGAGGCAACGCTGGAGAAACAGCTGAAATTGGCGAAGCCTTTGACCCCCAGGGCACACAACAATTCTTTTCCAGAAAAATGAGTGGCCTGAGGAGTCCTTATCTAAGGAAGTGCAGTCTGGTCCAGAAGTCCCAGAGATCCGGAAAGCAGCAGATGATATGTATGTTCCCAGGCTGTGGTACTACAAGAGGCTGCATATTTTGCCAGACCAGACTGAACCCAGGTCATCACTCTCTGGTCTTCCTTCCACGCTTCCTTCCATGCTGTGGCTCTGGTGTTGGAGATGTGGCAGGAAAAGGAGTAGGACCTGGAGGAGGAGGAGGAGGAGGAGGAGTAGGACCTGGAGGAGGAGGAGGACCATGTGTGAGGTCACAAATGTGAGTAGTACATGTTATTTGGCCCCTCAACCCCTTATTGAGAGCTTCCAAAATTAGGAACTCACACAAGAGTCGTTGGCCCTCCTCCATCTGCATCATTTTGCAGGCAGTTATGCCAGCAAAGTCCTCCTCCATAGTGTGGGGGATTCTCAGGGCCTCTGTAGCCTTCCAAAAGAGGCCTATGGCAGCCTCCTCCAGGTTACTCCTCTTCCTGGCACTTTGTCTTTGCAGGTGTAGGGGAGGGACCTGGATATCAGGCAGCCTGCTTGGCCCGGCCACCTCCTGGCTGAGACTTCCCTGTGTATGAAAAAGGGACATGGTTTTAGTTTTTGCTTCATCAATCACAATCATAAATTAGTACTCCTAACTAACATCTAGTTAACATCATTGATTGGACAACCAGAAATATTTAGAGGAATGCTATACCTGGCTCAATCTGGGCTCCTCCACATGTTGCTGCCAGGAAGGCCCAGGTTGGGCGTCAGAAGCCTCAGCCTGGGGGGGAAGGAAGCGTGGAAGGAAGATTGGATAGTGCTGGCCTGGGTTCAGTCTGGCCTGCCAGAAAATGCAATCTGTCATAGTACCACAGCCTTGGGACATAAATGTCATCTGCAGCTCCTGATCTCTGGGAATCCTGGATCTTCTTGCGTTCCCTTAGATAAGTGCTCCTCAGGCCACCAATTGGAACCTTCAAATAGGTGATGTCTGCCGTGGGGATCACCGTCTTCACAAATTCCAACAAATTATCCAGCACTGCCTTCCTCTTTGTTTGGTTCTTATATTCGGGGTGGTTTATCTGCCATAGATAAGGCAGCTCCCTGAACATATCAATGAAGATTGGCATAAAGTCCTTATCTTTCAAGATATCCATTTTCACTGCAAGACACAACACAAGACAAACCCTAATGTCAGCCTAAAGTCTTCTAAACTTGTGCAAATACAGACTTAATCTATAAGCAGTATAGGCCCAATGTTAAATCTTACCTTCGCTATCACGATCAGCGCCTCCGTTACTCCTTCCTTCGCTCACAGATCGTACGTACTACGCACGCGTGTTACGCTTTATAGACACTGCGCATGCGTGAAACTCCGCCCGCCCCTGACGTTCTTTCTAGTCTATTCCCCGCCTCTTCTCGTTCATCGCAGTGGGGAAGAGCACATGGCGGAGACACAGCAGGTGTTTGATAATTACACCAACGAGGAGGAGGAGGAGGAAAGCCCGGAGGCAGAAACATCCCGATCCAGAAGGAGACGATATAAGGCATCAAATATGTCCTTTGGGGAGATGTTGGAGATGGTCGACATAATGAAAAGGGCCGACTATGACGGGAAGTATAGACCTTACCCCAACCCCAATGTCAGAAAGGCCAAGATCATGGCGAAAGTGGTCAAGAGCCTGCACCGGAATTTCGGGGTACGACGATCGAAAGATCAGCTCAGGAAACGGTGATCGGAGCTCAAATTAAGAGAGCATGAGCAATACAGAAAGATCCAGAGAGTGCTGCAAAAAAGTAAGTAGTTGTGCTGTGTTCCGATTCTTTTTATGTTTATTACGTTCGTGCTGCTCCATGTGCTTTTCTTAACTGTTATCCATTTCTAAATGTCAACTTTCATGTTCATGGGCACATCATTGGTTCGTATCAAACCTTTTTCATGCGGCCTAGAAAACACCATTGTTTTGGCCATATGCATTTGCCCACATTTTTTAGGGCCTACTTGTCTGAAACTAATTTGGTTGTGTAGATGTGTTTGTTACTAGAATGAAATGCAAACTAGATTCTGTGTAAGGAGAGGACACTTAGCAGCTGGTTACACATCTGGACGCTGAAGCACTAGTGTGGGACACAAGAACACCCTTTTTATTAGGGGTCCCACACAGGTGCTCCAGTGGATACTATAGGGGTGTCTCCATCTGTGAAGCTTGGACAAAACAGGTAAAGTATTGAAGCTTGACAAAGGACACTAAAAATTCTACATCTTGGAACTCTGCCAAAACAGACAATTGTACCCCACTTCCAAGCAATGTTTCATATTTATAGTTCTGCCATCAAATATCTGTGTGCTAAGTATACCAATTTTTTTTTACATAGGGGAGAAAAGACTCGGAGGACACAGACCCCCCCACCTCTGGAAGAAGGGGAAATCCACCCAAGACAAGCAGAGCAGGAGGAGGAAGACGTGGTGGAAATTGGCACCACAACAGGTGAGTGTCTGCAACCACAGGCTCAGATAAGAGATGGATGCCGGCATATTTATAATACATGGTGTTTTTTGGTTTCTATCTTTTTAGGTGATCGTGATGTTGTGGATCCAGATCCTTTCACCTCGGAAAGTGCACAGATCCTGATCGGGGAGATCAAGGGGTGTAATAGGGACTTGGAAAACATCAAGAAAAACATCAATGATGTTCTTCAAAAAATGAAGAACATCATTCATGTTTTAGGGAGAGTTTAAAACCCTTCCAAATCCCTTTGTTTTTTGTGTGCTACAAATTTTTGTCATTTTTTGACAAATTGGAGAAAATCCAAATTTTGAAGAGGCACACAGTGTGTCAACATGTGCTATCTGCCATCACGGGAGATCAATGGACGCGTTTTGGAGGTGCAACCCCTTCCTCAATAATAAAGTAGCTGTGAGGAAGGGGTTGCACCCCCAAAACACATCCCTTGATCCCCCGTGATGGCAGGTCGCACATGTCGACATTCCTAAATTTGTGTGCATCTTCAAAATTTGTCTTTTCCTGGGGTGACTTCACCCCATCTGAACGCAATATCAAACACAGTTTGTAAATACTCATGTCTGATATTGCCTTCAAGTTCTACCAAATGTGAACTTTGTAAGTTCAAGATTTGTGTCTTTCTTGTTGGTTTTAAACATACCTGTTTTATCTTAAATGGACATTTCTACTTTTTGTAATGTGACCCCAAAAATTGTTATACAACAAACATGTTGGTTTGTTTTAAAAACCTTTTCTAAATGCACATGTGATTGTGCTGTTATTAAAAAGATTGTTAATCAAGATTGTGTGCATTATTGTCTCAACGCTACAACACTTTTGTGGTGCTCTAATTGGTGTTTTCTGTGACAATGGGGGTTATTTCCTAAGGGCAAATCCACTTTGCACTACAAGTGCAGTTTCAAGTGCACTTGTAGTGCAAAGTGTCTTTTCCTTTAGTAAATAACACCCAACAGTGCTTTGTAAGGTTACACAATCACGCCATTTTCAGGACTCACCACATTTCTGTCAGGGTCAGCTAAAACAAACACAATCAGTAAATGTCACTAAAGATTTGCTTTTTTTTTTTATTATTTGAAAAAGGTTTTACACATTGTCCGGCATATTCATAGCCCCCCTACCCGCAAAGTAATCAAGGTATCTTAGCCGGACATCATGGGCACTCAGGGGGGCAAGCCAGGACGGCCACTTTCAAGCGCCAACAGGGTTGGTTCATTTTGAATTCCGGCCTCAGGCCCAACTGAGCCAGCATAGTTGGCAGAATGTTGCCGTAAAAAGTTGTGTAGAACACAGCACGCCAGGATAATGTGATTCAGTTTGTACTCCGCCATATGTATGGGTGTAAGAAATAGGCGGAACCGGCTGGCCATGATTCCAAACGTGTTCTCCACCACTCTTCTGGCTCTGGCCAGGCGGTAATTAAAAACCCTCTGGTGAGGGTCCTCATCGAGAATGGCCGCATAAGATGGTCCCCCAGCGCAAATGCTTCATCTGCAACAAAGACGAATGAGAGTCCTTCCACATTGTCTTCTGGAGGTGGCAAGTCCAAGCTGCTATTCTGGAGACGCCTGTAGAACTCCGTTTGGGCGATGACTCCACCATCGGACATCCGGCCATTCTTCCCCACGTCCACATACCGAAATTCATAAGTAGCCGACACCACCGCCAACATCACAATACTATTGAACCCCTTATAATTATAATAGTACGACCCCGAGTTGGGTGGTGGGATGATGTGGATGTGTTTCCTATCAATTGCCCCTCCGCAGTTAGGAAAGTCCCACCGCTGGGCAAAGTGGGAGGCCACAGTCTGCCATTCCTGTGGCGTGGAAGGAAACTGTGGAGTAAAACAAAAAAAAATTAGTCTTTTTGCACATAAACATGGAAAACAGATTAGACACAAACATTCTTGGCCAACATCAAGATACCATTTATTTATGGGAATTTTTAAAGACCAAAGTAAAAGGTACACCTATCAGATTCACCCTCCCCCTCTCATGGGCCATTTCTAACATTATAGGGGGGGGGGAACTCTTGGACAGGTAACCCTCTCCACTTCATTGAGAGATGAATGCCTATATAATGTGTATTACTTTGAACAGACCCTCCTATTGACAGCCCACTGGACAGGCAAGGTTAGAAGTGTCATAATACAAAGATATAAATACACATTTTAACACATTTGGACATTCTGCTATTACCTATCAAGATAATAATAGGATACAAAAACTTTAAACAGTACCATTTGAAAGTATACAGGCAGGCCCTTGCACTACATGCTTTGGGGAATTTATCCATAAATCTGAGCACAGAAGAGATGGGTATAGTGTGTATGGGTTTGGCAAAGTCAGCAGATAGATGATTGAGGATAGAGAATTGGTATCAGCTGACTTAGCAGTTGGGGGGAGGGAGGGTTCAAAATGATTTGGGGACCCCCAAATAAAAGCCTCTGGCACTCTGCCTGAATTTAAAGCACCACATTTCAAAACATTTTAGGGGTGTTTGGGGTAAAGCACTACTATGGAGCTGATAAAATACATTGTTAAGTGACTACATGAGGTGAATATAGGGCCAGGAGAGCATGCTGGGGAGGTAAGTGAAGGCAAATATACATGAAGGAGCAAAAAAAAAATTACATAAAAATCCAGCATGCATGAGGACAAAGGGGACATTCACAGCATATTACAATCATGGTAATTAGGGAATGAGGAAAGAAATACAATATATTATCAAACATTATATACAATAAAATGTGAGATTAAAGGATACAAATCTTACCTTAATATACTCCTTCTGCAGGACCTGGATGATGGCAGAAGAGGTCTCTGGGATAATGATGCCCAGAGCCTGGGGGGAGATGCCTGTCGAGAACTTGAGGTCCTGCAGGCTTCTCCCCGTCGCCAAGTACCGCAGGGTGGTGACGAGCCTCTGCTCCGAAGTGATGGCTTGCCTCATGCAGGTATCCTGCCTGCTAATATAGGGGGTCAGCAAAGCCAACAAACGGTGAAATACGGGGTCCGTCATCCGGAGAAAGTTCCTGAAATCATCAGGATTATTCTCACGGATCTCACGGAGCAAAGGCATATGACAGAACTGGTCACGCTGAAGCAACCAATTCTTGGTCCATGAACTCCTCCCCACCCTGTTTATGGAATGGACTTGTGTCAAGGTCAGGACCCCAACACCAAGCCCCCGCACAGCATGAACTCTACGAGAAATACGTATACGCAACATGGCTAGAAAACGGTCGGCTGCTCAGAACGAAGTAACAGAACGCACTGAGGAACAGCAAGGCCTGTGAAGAGCGACCTGAAAAACAGTAACGAACGAACAAGAACACAATGACAAAGTCACGCGTAGCTTGCTTGCACGCACTGAAGAGCAGATACAAACCCACAAGCACAAACTGAACAGCAGAAAACGATCTGAAAACCACGAGTCTGAAAAAGCGCGAATCGTCTCTCACCAAACTTTTACTAACACGAGATTAGCAAAAGGAGCCCAAAGGGTGCCGCGCTTGGTTCTGAAATGGCCTTTTCTAGTCTTGTCGTACGTGTGTACGTCACCGCGTTCTTAGCGAGAGGAAATTCCGACAACTTTGTGCGACCGTGTGTACGCAAAACAAGTTTGAGCCAACATCCATCGGAAAAAATCCATGGATTTTGTTGTCGGAATGTCCGATCAATGTCCGACCGTGTTTACGGGGCATTAGAGATAATGCGAACAGAAAACCAGGTGTCAGTCCTGCAAATCTGAGAAAAACAGTTGACTGATGCCACAAAGCCCAACAAGCATTCAAAGATTTAAGAGTGTGCCTTGGCTGGAAATGGTGGATCTTTTAGACCATACGCTTGAATAAGGATTTGCTGAGCCACCAAGAAATGGTGTAATCAGAAGCTGCTTACTCTTTATGGGGACCATATGGGATGAAAGAGGTAGTAATTCTTCCTAATGAGGCAATGGCTGCAAGGTAGACATGTACAGCTTACACCACATTCAAGAAGCAAAGAGAAACCTCCTTCTGATGTACTGGGGCTGGATAGATAGAGAAATTAGCATAATATCATGGTTAGCGTGAAAGGCTGAGACTACCTTGGGAAGAAGAAGGCTTTATTTAGGCCTTAACACCAGGTTTTCCTTGTGCAAGACTACAAGGGTTCATTCTCAGTTCCAATCAAGAGGCCCACCAATCAAGATGTCCAGCATTGTGGAGACAACTGAATTGCTAGAAACTCCAGAATGTTAATTGGGAATGTGGATTGGGTACAATGTGGGGTGTTGGGAGGATGCAAATAAGTAGTCTGAATATTTATGTTGCCCAGCCAATCCCTGGGGGAGGGTGACAAATAGGTGGCTGCAGAGTGCATACATGTCTGGGGCTTGATGGAGCTTGGTTGTTGTCCAGGAGGAGAATTTCCCAGCCTGAAGGGCTGCTGCCTATCTGGGCAGCCAAGCTTAAACTTCTACTTGTGTTCATCGATGTCCCAGTTGTGGCAGAGCTTAGGGTTTGTTCTGCCAAAATCTTTGAAGTTAAGCAAGGGATTTCACTGGGGATCCAGTCTGAGAGACTCACGGAGGAATTGTCTGTCTGATATTGGAGGGAGGCATCCAAGTATCCAGGGACATTGGAGTACAGACTTGAAGGGAGGAACCCAGTGACTGTTGCTGCTGACTAGGGATGAGCCGAACACCCCCCTGTTCGGTTCGTACCAGAACATGCGAACAGGAAAAAAGTTTGTTCGAACACGCGAACACCGTTAAAGTCTATAGGACACGAACATGAATAATCAAAAGTGCTAATTTTAAACTTTAATATGCAAGTTATTGTCCTAAAAAGTGTTTGGGGACCTGGGTCCTGCCCCAGGGGACATGGATCAATGCAAAAAAAAGTTTTAAAAACAGCCGTTTTTTTCAGGAGCAGTGATTTTAATAATGCTTAAAGTCAAACAATAAAAGTGTAATATCCCTTTAAATTTCGTACCTGGGGGGTGTCTATAGTATGCCTGTAAAGGGGCGCACGTTTCCTGTGTTTAGAACAGTCTGACAGCAAAATGACATTTTGAAGGAAAAAACTCATTTAAAACTACCCGTGGCTATTGCATTGCCGACAATACACATAGAAGTTCATTGATAAAAACGGCATGGGAATTCCCCAAAGGGGAACCCCAAACCAAAATTTAAAAAAAAATGACGTGGGAGTCCCCCTAAATTCCATACCAGGCCCTTCAGGTCTGGTATGGATATTAAGGGGAACCCCGGCCAAAATTTTAAAAAAAAATGATGTGGGGTTCCCCCTAAATTCCATACCAGACCCTTCAGGTCTGGTATGGATTTTAAGGGGAACCCCGCGCCAAAAAAAAAAAAAACGGCGTGGGGTCCCCCCAAAAATCCATACCAGACCCTTATCCGAGCACGCAACCTGGCAGGCCACAGGAAAAGAGGGGGGGCGAGAGTGCGGCCCCCCCCTCCTGAACCGTACCAGGCCACATGCCCTCAACATTGGGAGGGTGCTTTGGGGTAGACCCCCAAAACACCTTGTCCCCATGTTGATGAGGACAAGGGCCTCATCCCCACAACCCTGGCCGGTGGTTGTGGGGGTCTGCGGGCGGGGGGCTTATCGGAATCTGTAAGCCCCCTTTAACAAGGGGACCCCCAGATCCCGGCCCCCCCGTGTGAAATGGTAAGGGGGTACTTACCCCTACCATTTCACTATAAAACTGTCAAAAATGTTAAAAATGACAAGAGACAGTTTTTGACAATTCCTTTATTTAAATGCTTCTTCTTTCTTCTATCTTCCTTCATCTTCTGGTTCTTCTGGCTCTTCTGGTTCTTCCTCCGGCGTTCTCGTCCAGCATCTCCTCCGCGGCGTCTTCTATCTTCTTCTCCTCGGGCCGCTCCGCACACATGGCATGGGGGGGAGGCTCCCGCTCTTCTCTTCTTCTTTTCTTCTCTTCTTCTCTTCTTCATTTTCTTCTCCGGCCGCTCCGCACCCATGCTGGCATGGAGGGAGGCTCCCGCTGTGTGACGGCGCTCCTCGTCTGACAGTTCTTAAATAAGGGGGCGGGGCCACCTGATGACCCCGCCCCCCTCTGACGCACGGTGACTTGACGGGACTTCCCTGTGACGTCACGGGGAATGCCACAGGGATGTCCCGTCATGTCCCGTGCGTCAGAGGGGGGGCGGGGTCACCGGGTGGCCCCGCCCCCCGTTATTTTTTTTTTTATCAATGAACTTCTATGTGTATTGTCGGCAATGCAATAGCCGCGGGTAGTTTTAAATGAGTTTTTTCCTTCAAAATGTCATTTTGCTGTCAGACTGTTCTAAACACAGGAAACATGCGCCCCTTTACAGGCATACTATAGACACCCCCCAGGTATGAAATTTAAAGGGATATTACACTTTTATTGTTTGACTTTAAGCATTATTAAAATCACTGCTCCTGAAAAAACGGTCGTTTTTAAAACTTTTTTTTGCATTGATCCATGTCCCCTGGGCCTGGACCCAGGTCCCCAAACACTTTTTATGACAATAACTTGCATATTAGCCTTTAAAATTAGCACTTTTGATTTCTCCCATAGACTTTTAAAGGGTGTTCCGCGGCATTCGAATTTGCCGGGAACACCCCAAATTGTTCGCTGTTCGGCGAACTTGCGAACAGCCAATGTTCGAGACGAACATGAGTTTGACTCGAACTCGAAGCTCATCCCTACTGCTGACATCCCTAGCATATCAATTCTAGTGCTTGCCTGGCCTCGGACATTGCTGAAGAGGTCTCAGGGCTGTTCATTCTCTGGACTTTGCTGGAGGGACTGTCTTGAGAAGTAATATTACAGTGAAGATTGTCCAAAATTTTAAAAGGCAAACCCCCTTAACTGTTGACTGTTGCTGTGTGCCTGGCTGCTATTGCACTAATCTGGGAAAATAACCTGGGACAAATCAGCGGCCCTTTCAGGGGTGAGCTCTACACATGGGTTGTGAAAGACAGACCCAATAGCAGAGCTATGGACTGAAAGTGTTGAGGACACACAAAAAAGCAAAGAAATCACTGATATGCTGAAAAAATAGGGACACCCAAGTACATGTCCAAAAATGGTATTAAAAAAATACCCTCCTGCTCTAGAAAGCCAAAATATATGAACCCATTAAGTGTGAGTTGTGCCAACACTTTCTGTGCTATAAGTCAGCCAAACAAACACCATTTAAGTGCAGTGCTGATTAGTGTTTAAAACATAATATATACTCCCTAAACCAATAAACAAATAATTACCTTTGTCAGAATCATACATCAATTCTATCACACCACAAAAATAAATAAAAATCAAAAAGTCCTGGTCTTCAGAAATATGATACTGTCCCTTTTTAAAATGTGACCTAAAAATATGCTATGTGCTCTTCAGTGCTCAATCTAGTATGCTTTTCCACACAAATCCCACATGGAAAATATTGACATACATTTCCACTCCGAGCTTCTTTCCCAATTTTTAAATAGGATAGACTCACCTTAAACAGTGAGACCTGGTTACCATAGGTCTATACTGCACCCTTTCGCTTTAAGGGGATATATGTAATATATATGTAATAACACCACCTGGACTCCTCCACTGCACAGTAAGTCCTATTGGTGCACCAGCACTGGTGTCAGCGGACACAATATTAACCACCAGCACTGGTGTCAGTGGACGCACTATTAACCCCCAGCACTGGTGTCAGCGGATGCAATATTAACTCCCAGCACTGGTGTCACCGGATGCAATATTAACCCCAAGCACTGGTGTCAGCGGACGCAATATTAACTTTCAGCATTGGTGTCAGTGGACGCAATATTAACCCCCAGCACTGGTGTCATCGGACACACTATTAACTCCCAGCACTGGTGTCAGCGGATGCAATATTAACCCCCAGCATTGGTGTTAGCGGACGCACTATTAACTCCCAGCACTGGTGTCAGCGGACGCAATATTAAACCCCAGCATTACCCCCTACACTCCACAAATACCCCTCACATTCCACATTACAAATATCCCCCCTTACACTCCACAAATCCCACCCCCCATCGCACACACTCCACAAATACCCCCTCTTCACAAATTTCAACCCCAGTCATGCAACTAAGGACTTTGCTCAACCTCTGTGTGATGGCTCACTTACCTCTCCTCCTGGCAGTCAGCTGGTGGCCTGATCTTCTGCCTCCCAAGTCCTCTCCTCCTGTCAGGTCCTGGCTTCATCACAGGTCTAGTGGCAGGGCACCCTGAGAACACCACAATCTTCCGCCCTAAGGCTGCAGGAGGACCCTGGATCCGGTGCCAGTGTTCTGTTGAGAAGTGCATGCTATCGAATAGTGCTGGGATGAACTGTGCGTATGTAATAGCACAACAGAGACGGTGCCTGTGCACAATCGTCAACTGAAGACATTTTTCAGTCAAATTGTGCCTCGCGCTGCCCAGGAGTGTTCATGTAAGTGAGGGCCGGAGTTTAACATGAAGGGCGCGGATGTTTTCAATGATGGCCAGTGCTGCAAAGATGGGGGTAGAATTTTTAACGATGCCCAAACAAATCTGCTAAACAAATCTTTATCTGCTATTCTTCCTGGATGGCTTATTTAGCTAGCTAAACGTTTAAAATTCTGCCCCCATCTGTGGCCATCCTTGAAAACATCCGCCCCCTTCATGTTAAATTCCGTCCCTCACCTACATGAACGTGCCTCGGCACAATCTGACTGAAAAATGTCTTTAGTCGGCTATTGTGCACAGGATCTGTCTCGCCGACACAACAGCTGATCGTAAAATCAGCTGTTGTGGTATTAGGTACGGCACGTGCGCAGTTCGTCCAGGTGTTCTGTCGAGAAATACCCCATAAAATAGTGCCTGGGCTGAAGGGTGAATGTGCAACGCCCCCTATGTGAAAATGTACCCGATACCCAATCACCAAAAAAAAGTTTTTGACAATTCCTTTATTAAAAAAGAAAAAAAAGTGTCCCGCGATGTACATCCATCATCAATCACGCTGCCCGACGGACACAAAAAATAGAAGAAAAAAAAAAGAAAAAACTCTGCCTTGATGGGAGGGCTCCCGCCGACTGCTGTCTTTTCCCTTTGACAGCTCTTATATAGGCAAGGGCGGGGCCACCTGCTGACGTAACCTGATGACCCCACCCCGTCTGATGTCACATGATATCAGAAGGGTGCGGGGTCACTCGGTTACGTCACCGGATGACCCCGTCCTTGCCTATATAACAGCTGTCACAGCCAAGAGACAGCAGTCGCCGAGAGGCCTGCCATCTAGGTGGAGCTTTTTTATTTTTTCTATTTTTCGGGTCCGTCGGGCGACGTGATTGAAGATGGATGGACATCGTGGGACACTTTTTTTCTTTCTTTTTTAATAAAGGAATCGTGAAAATCAGTCCGTTGTGGTTTTTACTTTTTGACACTTTTTTGGTGAATGGATAGGGGTACAATGTACCCGATACCCATTCACATAGGGGGGCAGGATCTGGGGGCCCCCTTGTTAAAGGGGGCTTCCAGATTCCGATAAGCCCCCTGTCCACAGACCCCAACAACCAATGGTCAGGATTGTCAGGAAGAGGCTCTTGTCCCCATCAACATGGGGACAAGGTGTTTTGGGGGTACCCCACCCATGTTGAGGGCAAGCGGCCTGGTATGCCAAACTGCTTCCTCGGATAAGTGGCTGGTATGGATTTTGGGGGGCCCTGTGCCAATTTTTTTACATTTTGGCATGGAGTTCCCTTAAAATGTATACCTGACCCAGAGGGCGAACAAACGAACAGCGGATGTTCGAGTCGAACTTGTGTATAACTCGAACATCCAGACCATGCCTACCTGTAGGTACAAGTGGTGTAACAGGGTTTACAACCAATTTAAAGGCTCAATATTTACCTTTGGTAACTAGGTCCCAGTACTGCAGGTGAGAGTCCATCTTATTTAAAAATTAATAATGGAACACTAAGTGGTAGTGTGTGTCAATATTTTCCACGCAGGATTCTTGTGGAACAGTATACCAAGACTGAGTACGGAAGAGCACATTGCATACTTTTGAGTTACATTTTGAAAAGGGAAAGTAACATACAATTCTGAAGATGATATTCATTATTGTGGTATAATGTCACTGATTTGTTTTTCACATAAATAATTTTTTAATGACTAATTAAAAGACATTCAGAGCCTTAAGTTCCAAAATTAAGCTTAGGACTCATTTTAGTTTTGGAACTCTTAAAAGGTTGAAATAAAATCCCTGAAACCTTTTTGAAGTAGGAACTGAGGTGCGATCCCCCTGTTCCAGAGAAGCTGATAAGGCTGCATGGAAGTCTACTAATCTGAACAGTGACGTTGAAAGGTTGGAAGACATTAGGTGAGGAGGGGGTTGGGAGTGGAACCCTAGCTTATAGAAACCACCTCCCAAACCCAAACATTTGAGATACTGTCTGTCCAAGTGTCCGAAAAACTAACAGACATCACCTACCTTTCAAAGTGGAGGCACCCTATCATGCCTAAGAAGACTTGTCTGCAGTTTTGTGGATTTAGGGACCCTGGGTTTGTGGTGAATTTGGGCTCCTGGATTACGTTTTGCCTTAGTGGCTGAAGCCTGAAAGTAATGAAAAGAAGGTTTTTTTGCCTCAAAGAAAGGATGATTCTTCTCAGTTTGAGACCTAGGCCTCTTTTGCTGGGGTAGATGAATACTCTTACCTCCAAGTAATATCCTTGATTACTTTGTCCAAAGCAATAGCACACCGGATGGACTCTGGGTACATACAGGATACAAGGACTAAATGAAAGACTGCGGCAGCTAGCAAGAAAAAACACCAGGGGGAGGACACAGGGAACAAGCGCGAAGCTCAGGAGAGCAGGGGAAGCTGGGCAATAGCACAGAGAGATATGGACACAGCAAGCAGGAATGAGGGACAAAGGAAAACGACAAGAAACAATGCTGTGTAGAGCACTCACCGCAACAAACGAAGGTTACACAGACTGAAACCAAAGGAAATACGAGAGCACAGCAAGAGGGAAAACACTGAGAATGACAAGACCTAACAAGCACACATAATACAAGTGTACTGAAGGAACAGCAAATGTCAGAGCGACAGGGAGGTCCGGCTTCAGCGTGGAGACACATTTCTCGGACACTAACCCACAGGTGCAAAGGCTTAATACCTCGGATCAGGGCAGATTGGCAGGAAACCAAGCAGCTCGGACAGGGGGTAAAACCCAGCGCCTTATCAAAGTACATGGAACCGACACAAACACTCCACTAATAAAGAATTAGTGTGGAATAAATCTGGATCCACTGCCATGACTTTTTTCCATTCCCCTGTTTGATAGACAACATCAGAGCCATAGCAGTTTGCAGCGATGCAGAGTTTACCAGTGAAAACAAGGTTTTGGACAGTGACTCCAGCCAGGTATCTATAGGATTATTATTTACTGGTGCATCCTCTACAGGGATCATGAAGGTGAGACACTGCTGGATCAACTGTGGGAACAGCTCCCCTCTTAATAAAGGCCTCATCAAATTGGACTGCAAAATGTTTGAAAGTTGTAAACAGTTTATCAAGAATTTTCCAGTCAGCATACAAAATTTATTGAAATGGTAGGTGCATAGGAAATGATGTAGTGGTCCCAGCCCCTTTCAGGAACCCTAGACCAGTAGCAGCACTAATAGAACCTTAAAGCAAAAGTTCAGGCAAAAACTAACTAACTCTAAATCTACCTGGCAGCCACATTCTAATACTAATCTTTAGACATTAAACTTCCATAATCTGTGGACTGCTTAGTGTGTGCTACTGGGAAGGGAGGGGGAGGGCTACATGAACCTTGGACTTTGTCCTGCATGGGTCACTTTAAGGACCAACTCCACTTTTATTGAGAAAAGCAATTGGTCGAGCAAAGTGCATTGCAGGGATTTAAACAATGTTTGTGCCAGATTTCTACCTCTTTGTTGTTCAGAAGAAATAGTTTCGTTATATTAATGTGCAAAGGGAATTTTGAATGGGGGTGACTTTTTCATTATCAAACAGCTGATGCACTTGCAGTGTTCCAATGAGGAAAATTGCAGTGTCTGAATCCCTTTACATGGGATTAACCCTTTGGGAGTTTTTCAACCAAATCAATATCAGAGGATGATTATAATCGGTACATGTATTTTAGTGCAAGCTTTGGAGAAAATTACATTTTTGAGGGTGTAACAAATGCCAACAGTGTCACCTCCAGGTTGCTATCTTGCATTGAATTTTACAGAAAATTATAGTGGCTGCAGATTGAAAAGGAAAGGGAATTTTTAACATTCAATTACAACATGGCTTGTGTAGCAATTGTATATGCTATATGATTGTTTATTTGCTATTTTTTCCCCCCACTAAAGTGTAGCCACCCTTTTGATTTATGAGTGCAGTTTAACTAGACACTACAGTTCTGGAATCTAGTTTTATTTTCTTTATATATAAAGTGAAGTTTGTGTAGACTAGAGATCTGTATAGATTTAGGGTAAAAGACCCATTCTTAATCCCATTTTGATTTAAAAAAAAAATTAGTACCCCAGTGTCTCACTGGGGGTTTATTTACTAAAGCTAGAGCGGGAAAAAATTGTCACAATTCTGCAGAGAAACCAATCAGCTTCTAACCTCAGCTTGTGTAATTAAGCTTTAGTAATAAAACCTGGAAGCTGACTGGTTTCTCTGCAGATTTTTGACTAATATTGCCCTCTCTAGCTTTAGTAAATAATCCCCAGTGTGACTTTGTTAGCTTCCCCTAATCTCCTGCTCAGCGAGACTGGGAGAGAAAGAGGCAGTACTATGGCAATTCCAACAGTCCTACCTGATTGCACAGTGTGTTCACACTATTTGAAGCAATGATTGTACGTTAATTTAAATAGAGTGGCGGTCCTGGTATTTTAAAAACCTAAAAAGAAGATATCACAGAAAACAAGGACACTGCACATCAATTAACATAAAAAATGATAACCAAAAAGCATTCACACATGGCTGAACATGCTTTGATATAATATCAACATCACTAATACTAAAGATATATAATTTAAAATATCAATACTTAAAGAAAAACAATCCCAAATATATACTGTATAGGATATATACTATATTTATTATACTGTGTATATATTTATATTTAATAACAGTATCTAAAGTAAAAAACTTGTCGGATTTTTGGATTATTTATTCCTGCACGCAGTATATTATACTGTGAGCAATCATCCAGTAATCCATGTTGTATTTCCTCCTTGTTCAGCACCAGTATGGGTTTAGAAATGCTATACTGAGTGTTGATGTGCTAGCCTTTTTTCCAAGGTTCCTGGAGTTTTTGTAATAACACCAGTGTTTTCCTTGGCAGCTCTTATTAGTTCCATTTATTTTCTATAGTATGGAAGTTAATTCCTGGTTATGTTAGTAAGGAGTGTAAAACTGTTTATAGATATCAGAGGCAGTCAGATGTTTAAGTACAGACTGACCACTGAAAAATCTTTATTTGCCATAAACATACAATACATACTTGGATCACGAAAAGATAGGGGGAAAAGAAGCGGGACTTTGTATGAGGCATGTGGGTGAGTATGTTGGGCTAAATGGTAAATGTTATAGTATAGATAATGAAATCCGTATAAGTTCCACAAATGATAATATATCATAATCATGGTATAAAAGTTTTAATGGCATGGGTATTTGGGCCAAATACAGTCAAAAGAGAACACATTTAAGACCATAATAAAAGCGTGTTGACGACAATGTACAAACAGGCAGAGTTCATAAATTGGTTATACAGTAGCAACAACACATATACATAGTACAATAAATAAGTGCATCAATAGATCTAAACTCAACGCGTTTCTTGGCTTGCAACCAATCGTCAGGAGTCCGATGCCATATAACTGTATCAAAAACAATAAAGTACCTATTAATGTATGAACAGATGTTTGTAAGGAAGATACACTGAAAGTGTGATTTTCCATATACTCACAAGTTGTGCATTGATTAATGATGATAGTGTGTTGCAATACGATATAAGTCTGGGTCCATAGAGTCTCACCCGGGGTTGAGGCAGAGAGCACACCCCAATGGACCGCCAGCACGGCAGCCAAAATGACAGAAGCACCCATGGAGACCGGCAGTCAGGGACGTCTGGCGGGGCCAAGGAGTGTGAGTAAGCTGGGGAAAAAATGATGATAGTGAGGAAGGGTGTATGAATGGTGAGTAAGTGAGTAATGGGATGAGTGAAAGCAACATGGGATAGCCATAGGTGTATATTCAAGGTTGTTTTATATATAAATTTTATGTCCTATATAGTACAACACTATTTTTGGTCTTGTTCCCCATTCCATATTACTTTCTTCATCAGTTATACATATATGTTCATTTTTTGTTAACCATCTCCCTCCTTCCCCCATTTTGTTCTTCTTCTTTTTTCCCTCCAGCTAAACAAATACTGATTGCATCCAGGGACAAAACTATTTCTGCTTTTCAAATAATTTCTATTTTACTTTTTCTGTCTTTTTTATTTTTGTTCCCCTTTAGTCAATTAACCACTGATTTAATTCAGGGCTAAAGTTCTACTCTACTCTATTTTTTGTTTATCTCTTTAGCTAGACAAATAACTGATTTAATTCAGGGCTAAAGCTTTCTTACTTTCCTTACTCTTATTTTTCATCAATTATTATTATTTTTTGCTTCGCTTTAGTCAGACAAACACTGATTGAATTCAGGGCTAAAGCTTTCTATATCTCATACTTCCCTGCACAGAGAATGCATCCTATGCAGGGATTGAATATGTTTTTGTCTTCTTTGCTATATTGATTATATTCAAGGCAAAGATATGCTTGTTTTTGTTATTAATTTTATACTCATTCTTGAGTTACTTTAGCTTTTCTTCCTCTCTTTCCAAGTTCATACTCTTGCTATCCATTTGTCTTCTGCACACTGAATACACCGGGTTCCATCCTGTCTACTCCCCGGGGTTGCGACGCGCCCAGCCTAGGACACATCACCCTCCCGTCTTTGACGTGGGCGGGCCCTGGCCTCGGCGCATCGGCGTCATGCTCCCTACATCCCGCCTGCGGCGTCTCTGCCGCTGCACATGGGATGTTTCAGTGGTTGTCCATCTCCGGGCTTAGACGCTGTAGGGCACGATGGGCAGCCTCATATATCGGCCCTCCCCTTCCTCCCCTCACCGCGTCATCACGCCCGCGCACGACGTTGGCGTGAGCGCACCTCATGTCCGCGGCATTAAATGGCTGCCTCTGGCCGGGCATCCCATGATCCCGTCACTCATGCAGGACTTCTGGCTCGGCTGGGCACCAACCACACAGGTAACTTCCACACATTCTGTCACCCAGGTTCACCCATCACAGCAATGGCCTCCTTCTGTACACACACCCCATCCCTCCTTTCACCCTCACACCTGTTTTTCCCTAGTTTCCTTTCATACACCTATGGCTATCCCATGTTGCTTTCACTCATCCCATTATCACTTACTCACCATTCATACACCCTTCCTCACTATCATCATTTTTTCCCCAGCTTACTCACACTCCTTGGCCCCGGCAGACGTCCCTGACTGCCGGTCTCCATGGGTGCTTCTGTCATTTTGGCTGCCGTGCTGGCGGTCCATTGGGGTGTGCTCTCTGCCTCAACCCCGGGTGAGACTCTATGGACCCAGACTTATATCGTATTGCAACACACTATCATCATTAATCAATGCACAACTTGTGAGTATATGGAAAATCACACTTTCAGTGTATCTTCCTTACAAACATCTGTTCATACATTAATAGGTACTTTATTGTTTTTGATACAGTTATATGGCATCGGACTCCTGACGATTGGTTGCAAGCCAAGAAACGCGTTGAGTTTAGATCTATTGATGCACTTATTTATTGTACTATGTATATGTGTTGTTGCTACTGTATAACCAATTTATGAACTCTGCCTGTTTGTACATTGTCGTCAACACGCTTTTATTATGGTCTTAAATGTGTTCTCTTTTGACTGTATTTGGCCCAAATACCCATGCCATTAAAACTTTTATACAATGATTATGATATATTACCATTTGTGGAACTTATACGGATTTCATTATCTATACTATAACATTTACCATTTAGCCCAACATACTCACCCACATGCCTCATACAAAGTCCCGCTTCTTTTCCCCCTATCTTTTCGCATATATTGGGATGGAGGCATGTTGGTGCTCTCTTGCAAAAATAGTGTGGATTGGTCACAACCCCCCTTGACATACTTGGATCACGTTTGTGCATGCATTCTCTCAGATAATTGTTTGCAATGTAATGCTGCAGAAAAAGATAATTGCTGTAAATATTTACTTGTAGGTGCGTACTCTCAAACACATGAGTTAATTGGCCAAATACGTTGGGCCTTACTGGTTTCTTTTATTAAGTTCAGTCTGTTAGATTCAGAAATTAGTCTGGTACTGGCCATAAACTACTATACGTATCAGAACATAAATCCACATGCCTTTAAATTAAATGCCTCCTTTACCTTTGCAAATGAAGACGGAGAAAAGAACATCAAACACATTTGAAAGAGGATGCGTTGACATGAAAGTAGATGGGTATATTTGAAGAGTTTTAAAATTGAAAATCTAATCTCTGAGCAATGTGGCATTTATTATACACTTATTGGGATTGAAGATTAAGGTAACCCAGTAAGAAATCAAGCTGCCGCAGTAGAAATTTTAATTTGTGCTGAAATATATCCTGTTCTGGATAAATTCAGTTTGACATAAAGTCAATCTTTTTTAAGAACTGTAAAATGAACATACTGTAAGAATTTTGCATACTGCCGAAATGAAAGACTTATACAGATAATTTGATCCATGTCCAAAGATAAATGCTTTTTTTTAGGTGTAAAGTATCTAAAATAGTAGGCTTGATTAAAGGAGGAGTTATTTTCTCCTGCCAGTAGAGCAGAGAGCAATATGGGACTTTTTATCTGTTAACCCAAAGGCTACCATTATGATGTGTCTGCTTTGGGATATGCAACATAATCAAGCAAATCTATACTCCGATAATACGCTTGTAAATTGATTCCCGGTAGCTATTTTGTTAGAACTCTGTTTTCCTTCTGCCATAAATTGTATTTAAAGCAGACTAAGACAGATTTTATAGTAATAATGACTTTCAATTGAGCTGTTAAAGAGCCAATATCAGAGCTATCCCAAATTGTAAAATTCACTATAGACATTATCAGCTAGGTTGAAATATTTTGTCCAGTAGTTGATTGCAGCTAACTTGCAGGATAAACATTCCTTTATATTGTACACCACTGAGGAATATGACACGTCTTTTAATAGTTACAATGAGAATTGCTATCCAAAATACTGTTTATTTGTTCTAATAAACTCTCTGACTATACCTAATTGCAGACATTGCAATGCACTCTGATATAGAGTCTTTAATGTATAATAATCTCTGATCACCAATAGAACAAACGTTCTGCAGTTTTACATCTTTGCCCCCCTTGATTCAAACATTGTTACATTCTGTGCAACTTTTTAATTATGTAATGGCAACAAAGCACTTAATATTAGGGCTTTTCAATAGTTTGGGATTTTTTGCCCCATTCCAAAAGGACACCTTTTTTTTCCAGGTTAAACTTTCTCCAACTAACACATGCCACCTCCCCCACCCACACACAACATTTCTGATTACCTCTTCAGAAATTTCCTGAAATCTGGCTCATATTTACCTCTAAAAAAGGCAGTATAAGTTTGAGTTCACGATTCTTTGGTCTAAAGGACAAGATGTAATTTAACTGAAAGGGGCAGCAAGGTCTTCAAATACCAAGGCATTAGCAGGTGAACTCTAAGGCCTCATGCACACAGGGCGTTAGAAAAAAGGAGCTGCAAAGCCACTGCCAACGCCAGGAAAAAGCATCTGTAAAAACGTGCTTTTAGTAGCTTTTTGCATTGGCGTTAATGCATGTTTAGCCACGCTAGCTTTTAGCAGCGTTTCTCTGGCTCTATTCAAAATCAGTGGTTCCCTATGAGAGCCCATTGATTTGAATAGACATCGCACCACAATTTGGCTTGTGCGCTGAGGATCTTGAAATGAAACCCTCGCCAAAATGGAGAAAAAAAATTGGCTTGGGGTTCCCCCCAAAATCCATACCAGACCCTTATCCGAGCACACAGCCTGGCAGGTCAGGAAAGGGGTGGGGGGGGGGGTGAGCGAGCACCCCTCCTGGACCATACCAGGCCACATGCCCTAAACATGGGGGGGTGGGTGCTTTGGGGCAGGGCGGCCCTCTGCCCCCCAGCCCAAAGCACCTTGTCCCCAATGTCAGACTCTTGCAGACTCAGTAAAGCTGTCTGTCCATACCTCCGATAAAGGCAGGCATATACTGAAGTCCAGGAAGACACGTACACAAATGTGTGAATAGGTAGGTTCCGTCCAAACGTGTGTTTTGGACTAAACCTTAACCCTACTTTCTATTATTTTCCCCTCCATGGCAGTAGTCTGGTCTAAAAAAAATATTAGGAGGCTAGTGGTGCAGTCTTACTGCCTGACTCTATTGGAGGACCCTGCTTTTGTGTTATTGATAGAAGTGTGAGCTAGAGGACTGCCCATCACCAAATTATCATTAGCAGCCAGAACACCTGACGTGATTCAGTATTCAATATTGAGCACTATGCTGTCTGAGCTATGTGCACAGCAATGATGACAGAAACCCCATCTCAGTTTTATGTAAAAAGGTAGATGGGCCTTGATCATTTGTGTACTTTGAAGAGGCAATCCTTCTGTTATAATCTTATAAGTGTGTGTATGTGTGTGAAAACCACCACCATTTTTTATGCATTTGTGTGTTATGCATGCAGAATAATCCATCTGTCTTTGCTGTTTGGGTGATATCTGTGAAAAAAAAAAGAATAAAGTGGATTCAGATCTATATCCCCCTTTTCTAATTTGTCTGTTTCAACTGAATTGCGAACGGTTTAGAAATGTTGGATGCAATCACTTATGCCGCGTACACACGGTCGGACTTTTCATCTACAAAAGTCTGACAGCCTGTCCGACAGACTTTCGGCGGACTTTTGGCGGACTTGCGGCAGACTTTCTAACGAACGGACTTGCCTACATACGATCACACAAAAGTCCGAGGGATTCGCATGTGATGACATACACCGGACTAAAATAAGGAAGTTGATAGCCAGTAGCCAATAGCTGCCCTAGCGTGGGTTTTTGTCCGTCGGACTAGCACACAGACGAGCGGATTTCTTGGTCCGGCGTAGTTACGACGTAAAGATTTGAAGCATGTTTCAAATCTAAAGTCCGTCAGATTTGAGGCTGGAAAAGTCTGCTGAAAGTCCGCTGAAAGTCCGGGGAAGCCCACACACGATCGGATTGCCAGCCAGCTTTAGTCCGTCGGCCCTTGTCGGACTTTTGTAGACGAAAAGTCCGACCGTGTGTACGCGGCATTAAGAGAACACACTTGTGTGATCATTTGACTCTATATATTATTATTATTATACGAGATTTATATAGCGCCAACAGTTTACGCAGCGATTTACAGTGTATAAGGGGGACAACACAATTACAGTACAGTTCAATACAAAAGGTACAGGAGGGCCCTGCTCGTAGAGCTTACATTCTAAAGAGAGTTGGTGGTGGTACAAAAGGTAATAGCTGCAAAGAATGATTTGATGGGGCTGGCTCAGGGACAGTTTTGTGGGTGTGGGATAGGCTTCCCTGAATAAATGAGTTTTCAGGGATCTCCTAAAGGTGGACAGGGTAGAGGCTGATCGGACATACTGGGGCAGGGAATTCCAGAGGATGGGAGAGGCTCTGGAGAAGTCCTGAAGGTGAGCATGGGAGGAGGTAACAAGGGAGCTAGAGAGCAGGAGGTCCTGGGAGGAGCGGAGGGGGCGATTTGGGCGATATCTGCAGATGAGGTTGGTCATGTAGATGGGGGCGATGTTGTGAATGGCCTTGTATGTTATGGTTAGCATTTTGAATTTTACACGGGGTAGGGGAAGCCAGTGAAGGCATTGGCAGAGAGGAGCAGCAGTCACGGATCGATTAGTGAGTTGTATTAGTCTAGCAGCAGCATTCATAATAGGCTGAAGGGGGGATAGCCTGCTTAAGGGTAGGCCATTACGGAGAGAGTTGCAGTAGTCGAGGAGGGAAATAATCAAGGAGTGAATAAGTTGCTTTGTGGTGTCATTAGTCAGGAAGGGTCGAATTCTGGAGATGTTGCGGAGGTTAAGGCGGCAGGATTTAGCCAGTGATTGGATATGGGGGCTGAAGGAGAGGTCAGAGTCAAGGATTACACCCAGGACCCTGGTATGTGTGGAGGGACCAATGGTTGTGTTGTTGATATTAATGGTGAAGTCACAGGAGGGAGACCGTGAAGGAGGAAATATAACAAGCTCAGTTTTAGAAAGATTAAGTTTGAGGAAGTGGTGTGACATCCATACCGATATGTCATTCAGCAAGTTTGAGATCCGTGAGGAGATGGTGGGGGTGAGTTGAGGAGTGGAGAGATAGATCTGTGTGTCATCGGCATAGAGGTGGTATTAGTGAGTGCATTGTTTGTATCCCATATGGTTTTAATAAAGAATGTTTAACGTGTGAAAAGCGTCAACCTTCTTTCTTCTTCTGCCTACATGCCTGTTTTTATTAGGCTTTTAATCTTTTGCCATAAAAACAAATTTTTTGCATCATCTTTGGGAATGCAGCCATCCAAATTTAGGTTTATCCTGACCACTGCTGCAGTGACAGGGCGTGCACCTCTCATGGACTATTGACTTGGATTAAGCCTTGCCGGCTCACCTGTGTGCAGCGATCCCTTGCTTTCATCATCCTATTCTGGGTCACACAGGGTCCAATGCATGCATTGCCATTCGTTCTGTGACACATCACAAATGTGGGAGTGGTAATGCAATAAAAAAGCAACCTCTTTCAGCTGCACCAGTAAGCTATCTGTGTGTCTGTGAGTGCTCTGCCTGTTAGTGTTAGATCCAATTACTGTGAAGCTCCCACCTGGACCAGTGCTAGACTGGGAGAACCAGGGTTCATGGGATATGTAGTTTCTTCACAGGATAATGCAGTGCTCACACTAAAGATAGAGGTCATGCATTATCCTGTTTAGTGCCATGCCATGCCACATGCCTCATGTTTGAAAAAAAACAAACTGCTGACACCAGAATGTGAAGATTTTCTCGATTATAGACAGGCCAACAAATGACACCATAAAACTACATGATCAGAGTACATCTTATGTAGGTGAAAAATAAATTGTGCAGGTCTGAAGGTTTACAATGCCTTTAGGGGCCCATTCACACAATACCTGGTAGGACAGAATTCTAACACAGCTGACCCTAAATAAGTTTAAAAGGACAGAAGAGAGAATGGGAGGTGGGTATAGATGGCTTATTGTGTTTTCATTGTACAATAAGGAACAGCTTACAAAGGCAGCTGCAAAAGCACAGCATTCAATACTGATGTTACAATCCTAGTTATACAGTATGTTTTTTCAATTAATTAGGAGATCACAAATAAGGGTAAAAAGAATTGTTTTACAAGATACAACATCATGCACAGTATACAGTGCCTTGAAAAAAGTATTCATATCCCTTGAAATTTTCCACATTTTGTTATGTTACAACCAAAAACATAAATGTATTTTATTGGGATTTTATGTGATAGACCAACACAAAGTGGCACATGATTGTCAAATGGAAGAAAAATGATAAATGGTTTTCCCAAATTTTTACAAATAAATATCTTAAATGTGTGGCGTGCATTTGTATTCAAAACCCTTTACTCTGATGCCCCTAACTAAAATCTAGTGGAACCAATTTCCTTCAGAGGCCACCTAATTAGTAAATAGAGTCCATCTGTGTGTAATTTAATCTCAGTATAAATACAGCTGTTCTGTGAAGCCCTCAGAGGTTTGTTAGAGAACCTTACTGAACAAACCACATCATAAAGGCCAAGGAACACACCAGAAAGGCCAGAGAGAAAGTTGTGGAGCATTTTAAAGCAGGGTTAGGTTATTAAAAAATATCCCGAGCTTTGAACATCTCATGGAGCACTGTTCAATCCATCATCCGAAAATGGAAAGACTATGACACAACTGCAAACCTATCGAGACATGGACGTCCACCTAAACTAACAGGCCAGGCAAGGAGAGCATTAATCAGAGAAGCAGCCAAGAGGTAACTCTGGAGGAGCTGCAGAGATCCACAGCTCAGGTGGAAGAATCTGTCCACAGGACAACTACTAGTCATGCACTCCACAAATCTGGCCTTTATGAAAGAGTGGCAAGAAGAAAGCCATTGTTGAAAAAAGCCATAACAAATCCCCTTTGCAGTTTGGGAGAAGCCATGTGGGAGATACAGCAAACATGTGGATGAAGGTGCTCTGGTCAGATGAAACCAAAATGTAACTTTTTGGCCTAAAAGCAAAACGCTATGCGTGGCAAAAAAACTAACACTGCACATCGCCCTGAACACACCACATGGTAAAAAATGGTTGTGGCAGCATCATGTTGTGGGGATGCTTTTCTTCAGCTGGGACAGAGAAGCTGGTCAGAGTTGATGGGAAGATGGATGGAGCCAAATACAGGGCAATCTTATGCCCTGTACACATCGGTTTTGCTGTCGCAATAAACTCTGAATGTTTTTATGACGAAGTTCCAACGGAATTCCGCTCAAGCTGTCTTGCATACACACGGTCACACCAAATTCCACCTGTCCAGAACGCGGTGACATACAACACGTACGACGGGACTAGAAAACGGAAGTTCAATAGCCAGTAGCCAATAGCTTCCGTCTCGTACTTGCTTCAGAGCATGTATCGTTTTTGGTGCGTCGGAACAGCACACAGACGAGCGTTTTTTTGATAGTAATTTGTTCCGTCTGAAAAATATAGAACACGTTCTCTATCTAAGTCAGTCAGAATTTTCGACAGAAAAAGTCCGATGGGGCATACGCACGGTTGGAATATACGATGACAAGCTCCCATTGGACTCTGTCGGAAATTCCGCTTGTGTGTACGCGGTATTAGTAGAAAACCTGTGACTGGGTTGGAGGTTTACCTTCCAGCAGGACAACAACCCTAAACATACAGCCAGAGCTACAATGGAATGGTTTAGGTAAAAACATATTCATGTGTTAGAATGCCCCCATGTAAGTCAAGCCCTAAATCCAATTGAGAATCTGTGGCAAGACTTGAAAATTGCTGTTCACAGACGCTCCCCATCCAATCTGATAGAGCTTGAGCTATTTTGCAAAGAAGAATGGGCAAAAATTTCACTCTCTAGATGTGCAAAGCTGGTAGAGACATGCCCAAAAAGACTTGCAGCTGTAATTGGAGGAAACGTATTGACTACAAAGGTTCTACAAAGTATTGACTCAGGGGAGCTGAATACAAATTGTCAGGAAAGCATACACCTGCTGGTGGCACTGTGGCTCCCAGATCTACAGGCTGCAGTTCCAGTGTCCACCAGCCGGTGTCTCTCAGCAGTCAGAATCTGACATCATCTCCTGCAATTTGTCATCACCTGATGCTGATTGCAGGAAGTGTATTTAAATCTTGTGCATGCTATTCCTCACTGCCTTAGTATTTTCTCCATGTGCCCCTGACCTGTTCCTGAATCCTGCATCTTGTTTCCTGATCCTGGACCCTGATCCCGACCCTGCAGCCTGATCCCTTCCTACCTGCTTACTCAGTCTCCTGGTACCCTTTCCCTGTTCTGTCTTATTCCCAGCTCCCTCTGCTTGATCTCCCATGTATGACCCTGGCTCTGTTATGATCACGATCTGTTTATCCCATACACTGTTTGCTATATAGTAGGTGCGTTTCCTTTGTGTTATTAACTTATCTTTTAATAAATTATATTATTTTACACTTACCTGTGCTTGGTAATCTCTGTGGCAGTTCACACATTTCTGGTCACACTGGTTCCTGACACAAATGCACGCAACACTTTTAAGATATTTATTTGTAAAAAATTTTAAAAAACATTTATCACTTTCCTTCCACTTCACAATTATGCCACTTTGTGTTGGTCTATCACATAAAATGCCAATAAAAGAAAATTACTTTTATGGTTGTAACTTGACAAATTGTGGAAAATTTCAAGGGGTATAAATACTTTTTTAAGACGCTGTATATTTTAACTCTGCATTAATATTTTGATTAAGTGCTACTTAAAGTAGCCCTTAAAGTTAAAGGATAGCTGAACCCCTAACATACAGTTAGGTCCATAAATATTGGGACATTGACACAATTCTAATCCTTTTGGCTCTATACACCACCACAATGGATTTGAAATGAAACTAACAAGATGTGCTTTAACTGAAGACTTTCAGCTTTAATTTGAGGGTATTTACATCCAAATCAGGTGAACGATGTAGGAATTACAACAGTTTGTATATGTGCCTCCCACTTTTTAAGGGACCAAAAGTAATGGGACAATTGGATGCTCAGCTGTTCCATGGCCAGGTGTGTGTTATTCGCTCATTATTTCAAGTGTGCTATTTGCATTTGGAATCTGTTGCTGTCAACCCTCAATATAAGATCCAAAGAGCTGTCACTATCAGTGAAGCAAGCCATCATTAGGCTGAAAAAACAAAACAAACCCATCAGAGAAATAGCAAAAACATTAGGTGTGGCCAAATCAACTGTTTGGATCATCTTTAAAAAGAAAGAAAGCACCGGTGAGCTCAGCAACACCAAAAGACCCACAAGACCATGTAAACAACTGTGGTGGATGACCGAAGAATTCTTTCCCTGGTGAAGAAAACACCCTTCACAACAGTTGGCCAGATCAAGAACACTCTCCAGGAGGTAGGTGTATGTGTGTCAAAGTCAACAATCAAGAGAAGACTGAATACTCACTGAGTATTCACTGAGTGAATACAGAGGGTTCACCACAAGATGTAAACCATTGGTGAGCCTCAAAAACAGGAAGGCCAGATTAGAGTTTGCCAAACAACATCTAAAAAAGCCTTCACAGTTCTGGAACAACATCCTATGAACAGATGAGACCAAGATCAACTTGTACCAGAGTAATGGGAAGAGAAGAGTATGGAGAAGGAAAGGAACTGCTCATGATCCAAAGCATACCACCTCATCAGTGAAGCATGGTGAAGCATGGCGGTGGTAGTGTCATGACGTGGGCATGTATGGCTGCCAATGGAACTGGTTCTCTTGTATTTATTGATGATGTGACTGCTGACAAAAGCAGCAGGATGAATTCTGAAGTGTTTCGGGCAATATTATCTGCTCATATTCAGCAAAATGCTTCAGAACTCATTGGACGGCGCTTCACAGTGCAGATGGACAATGACCCGAAGAATACTGCAAAAGCAACCAAAGAGTTTTTTAAGGGAAAGAAGTGGAATGTTATGCAATGGCCAAGTCAATCACCTGACCTGAATCCGATTGAGCATGCATTTCACTTGCTTAAGACAAAACTGAAGGGAAAATGCCCCAAAAACAAGCAGGAACTCAAGACAGTTGCAGTAGAGGCCTGGCAGAGCATCGCCAGGGATGAAACCCAGCGTCTGGTGATGTCTATGCGTTCCAGACTTCAGGCTGTAATTGACTGCAAAGGATTTGCAACCAAGTATTAAAAAGTGAAAGTTTGATGGATGATTGTTTATCTGTCCCATTACTTTTGGTCCCTTAAAATTGGGAGGCACATGTACAAACTGTTGTAATTCCTACACCATTCACCTGATTTGGATGTAAATACCCTCAAATTAAAGCTGAAAGTCTGCAGTTAAAGCACATCTTGTTCATTTCATTTCAAATTGCGGTGGTGTATAGAACCAAAAAGGTTAGAATTGTGTCGATGTCCCAATATTTATGGACCTGACTGTACTTAAAAATGTGACCCCTGGTAGTTGCTTTGTGTGCCGCTCAAGCTTGCAGATATGGGGTATGTATAGACTCCTCCGCCTACGCTGCAGGGAGTGCCGGCAAGGGACAGAGCCCATCCCAGCTCTTCGTTGTAGCTCAAGGAAGAAGGAGAAAATTCCTGATGCCGCACATCCATGCAGTGCTGTGATGGTGCCAAGAGTGAAAACCTCAGCCTGGACTCCAACCAAGCCACGTCCCCAACACATTTCACTCCGCCCCCAGAGCTTAATCATGGGGGTGGAGATCCCATGCATAATGGGAGTATTTAAACATCATCAGCAATCACTCTATACTTAATTAAAAATGTATTTTTTTACTCCAAAGAACTACTATACATTGTGGCGCACTACAGCGTAAGCACATTGCCTATGTTATGGGGTGCCATTAAAATGAATGGCACAGCAACTCACCTCACTGTAGATTTTGAATTATCACAATGCATAGGTGTGAAGCTATCAAAAAGTTTTTTTTTTAGCTTAATCCCTTACCGCCTGCTCCCACTGGCTCTTTAAGGGGTTCAGCATTACCTGACCTTCCCAATCATGTGACCAGTATGATTGGCTGCCATAGTGGTCACAAGATTCGGAGCCCATTTACCTGACATCCAATGTAAATAATGATGAAGCTGTCGTGACAGCTTGGTCTTAGTGCTGGGGGTGGCTTTCCAGCACAAAACCATGAAGTTGGCCATTCACATGGAGCTTACCACTGTGTCTGCACATTTGTGTATGTGGCAACAGGGTACAGCGTTTGTGCACTAATAATGATTTTAGAGGTTTTTTTTTATAGATTTGATAAACATTTTCTCAACTATAGTAGGACGGAAAAAATCAGTAACACCATCTTTTGTTTCTGCAGTCCCAGTGCTTTCAGATTTTTTGCAACCTTTCAGAGCTGTAATGGAAAAATAGCGGCAAAAGTGGGAGGCTGGACCTAGCAGAGAAAGAACGTAGAGAATGACCATTGTACTACATTAATAGATGTTGGTACCTTAAATAGTCAAAAGAAAATTTTAAAGCATTTTTCCAATACTTACAGTAACGCACCTTATGATTTACAGAATATAGCAGGGTAAAAACAATGCTTTTCCCACACATAAAATAGACTATATATCCATTCATATTATGAATACTTAATTATTTATATTGAGCCCCCTTGTTGCTTAAAATGTGAATTATTTGTATGTTTTTCAGATTTGAAGATGGCACGGTCTCATTTCTGGATATAATAGCAGTGAAACATTGTCTTGACATCCTGCATACACTAACTGGTAAGTCTGAAAGACATGAAACATAAAACACAGATGTGATGCAAATGGAAGAAAAATTATTGAAATCATATAAACGATGGTGATTTACACAATGTAAAAATATACTAAATTTAACCTATAAACTTCTTATAATAGATGATTTTATATATAATCCAAAAGGTAACTATTGTGTGAAATAAAGTGTGAAATCAGTACTTTGTAATTAAATGTATATTTAATATTTATTTTTCATCAATTGAATTAAAGTTGATCTCTAATATATAAAAAATGTAGCGCATAGACACCAACTATGAAGATCTACAGAGGGTGTTCATAAATGGTATCACCATCTATATAATGAATAACTCCTGAGTCTCTCATCATAAAATGAATAAGTGAAATCCATCAAATGAACCATATATAGTTGGAAAGTGTCCCACTGGTTGAAGGTGGGTAAGTATAAAGAGCGGTTGATGTTCGAACATAGGCAAATGTTTACATCCCCAAGGTGAACACATCCTTCAGCTGTGTAAATCTTGATAAAAGTAGTGTGTAGAAAACTCTTACCAGATATACTGGACTCCCGTGTCAGCGACAGGGAATCACTTAGGCAGGGTGCCCCACAGGGCATTGGAAAGGATGTCCAGACTTTCAGAACCCTCAGGTCAGACTCGCGTGGATCTCTAGGGGTCACCAGGTAGGTCCTCGCGATGAATGGCCAAGGCACAAATCAAAGGAAACGGTACATCTCCACTGGAACCGAAGTGGGAGCTGAATTCTCATTCATACGGCATGCGGAGAAAGGGAAAAATGCCTCCACATAGTGTAGATGAAAAAAGTTGTTTTTTTATTGCTAAAAAGCCTGATTACAATTAAAAATGTGATCACAAATATAAAAACAAGGAGAATGTAGCTCTGATTGGCTTTGAGCTATTATGCAGTCTGAGGCCACTTTGAAGTGTCAGCAATGAAGTGCTCAGTGCGGTTTTCTCAGCCCTAATGTATTTACCATTTATGGCTGGGTCCTGTCAGCATATTGCACCTATTGTTAGGATTGGTTAAATCACATGTCTGTTAAGTAATACGGTGACCTTTTGAAGATGTATAGCCAATGAAAACGGGATGAGCACCTGTGAACCAGGTTCAGCCAGGCATGATCAGGTGACCGCATCCAACCAATGAGATAGTTGGATTGCTATTTGTTGTAATTGGTTGATACTAATTTTTTAGTTATAAATATAAGGCAACTTGCAGAGGAGGCTTTATGCCCCAGTAGAAGACCTATTGGTCGAAACGCGTCGGACGCTTTTAGCATCCTCCTTGTTGCCCATTTTTGTTTTTATATTTGTGATCACATTTTTAATTGTAATCAGGCTTTTTAGCAATAAAAAACAACTTTTTTTTCATCTACACTATGTGGAGGCATTTTTTCCCTTTCTCCACATGCCGTATGAATGAGAATTCAGCTCCCACTTCGGTTCCAGTGGAGATGTTCCGTTTCCTTTGATTAGTGCCTTGGCCATTCATCGCGAGGACCTACCTGGTGACTCCTAGAGATCCACGCAGAGTCTGAACTGAGGGTTCTGAAAGTTGGGACATATTTTCCAACGCCCTGTGGGGCACCCGGCCTAAGTGATTCCCTGTCGCTGACACGGGAGTCCAGTATATCTGGTGAGAGTTTTCTACACACTACTTTTATCAAGATTTACACAGCCGATGGATGTGTTCGCCTTGGGGATGTAAACATTTGCCTATGTTCGAACATCAACCGCTCTTTATACCTACCCACCTACAACCAGTGGGACACTTTCCAACTATATATGGTTTATTTGATGGACTTCACTTATTCATTTTATGATGAGAGACTCAGGAGTTATTCATTATATAGATGGTGATACCATTTATGAACACCCTCTGTAGATCTTCATAGTTGGTGTCTATGCGCTACATTTTTTATATATTGTATTTTCGTTGTTGTTGTTACACTGTATGTAGCTGCTATTTTTTTCTATATTTTTTTCGATAGCGCAGTGTTTAACTTACGATACTTAAAGTTGATCTCTACCTGATTTGTACCCCATTTTTAAACGGCAAAAGAACATTCAGTTTTTCTCTAGCCAGAGGCTTGTGACTTTAAACAGCAAAAAATGGGACTTTGCATTAATTTCCAGTTAAAAACATTTCAGGCTTTTGTCCAAGATTTGCACCAGAATGTTGGGGCGCTCATCCTAGTTTTGCACCAAACTGTTGGAGCTCTCGTCCAAGGTTTACGCCAAAAACAAAACAGCATCAAACAGCTCGGTAAGAACAGCACCTCAATGACCCCATGTTTTAGCAAATGGCCTGCACTCAGTCTCAGTACAAGTTCCTTGAGCACCCAGGTGAAAATGCCTCCCCCCCAATAAGCTGTGAACTAGTTCAACAGGATAGGTTGCAAGTTCTACCTTTTTTGCAATCCCCTCCTATTAAAGGTGTCTGCATCTTCTACCTACCCCTTGGCCCAACCCTGCCCCCACTCTATTTAATTCTCATTCCTTACTTTACACCCCCCTCCACAACATTTATCATCTGCATTGGCTGCATCACCTACAGCCTGAATTAATAGGGAGGAAAGTCTGATGAGGGGGTTGAGAGACTTTTCTTTCTGCAGCATCATGCGGGGAAAAGGGCCAGCATTGGGCCACACTAATTAGGGCCAAGTGTAGGCTCGGGCCACAGCCTAGGTCCCCTAACCCCACCCTCCAACTCCAGCAGCATCACTGACCAGGCAGGTGTCTGATGGAGTGGAATTAAAAAATGCCCTATGCCCAGCATTTTAATGGCAGTTAGTTAAAAATTCTCTGTCCTAGCTGGTTAAGTAGACCTCCTTCTGTTAGTTTATGGACTGTGCTGAATCACAGTGACAGATACCCAGCTGCCATTATTTTGGCTATCCCTGCTCTCCAACATCTTTTCAAAGGTAATATCTTTGTGTCCCTAGACCACATAGGTAGCAGCGGAGTCCACATTACCATAGACACAACAAATGAGAGCAGGGATGTTACATCTCCTTCATAGGCTACTGGGCATATATTTTGGTGCTTGGAAACAATGCAGGATGGGTCACACTGCTAGAACTGGTGGTACCAAACCATATAGTGCACCATGCTATTTTGCAGCTGGTATCTTTTGGGGACAGGAGCCACATGGGACAGGAGATTCCAGCTGTTTTCTTGAGAGACAGGCTGAGAGGTGTCTGACCCCCCCCCCCCCCCACCAGCTTATGCCAGGCAAGGTCATGTGTCACATTGGCACCAGCCTGCTGGTTTCTCTTCAGGAGGGAGTGCAAGCACATATGTTTCCTGGCACATGTGCTGAACCTGGTGGTGCAGCATTTCCTGGTAAGGTACCTTTGCTTCCAGGATATCCTGCAGCAGACAGAAGAGCCTGCAACAATTTTTTGTGCTCATGCCCAGCAAATGTTTGCCTGGAAAAAATGCAGCAGCAACGCAAGTTGCATCCCTAAAATGAGACAGCAGAAGACTGGCCACAGTCCCAAGAGTAGCGTTAGACTCACACTTGAAATAAAACAAAGTTGCCTATTCAGTGCAGCACAACACTGCACACTTCTTCCCATTCTATCATTTGTAAAAGCTGATATTATATTTATTTAAATTGGTGGCTTTATTCCACTACATTGGAGACATGGCTGCAGTAGAAAACCAAAGGGCATAGGCAAGTTGGCTTTGGTTGTGCCATTTGTTCCTGACACAGGCAAAACTGCCCTTTGCATGCTGGCCTTTCTTAAAGTTGAAATGTATTAAATGTGTCTTATTCAATGAGCAAGAAGGGGCAGAAAGATAATCTTTGATAACGCTGAAGGTCAAACCCTGGTCCAGACCCATATTTTTCCCTCTTGTCAACAGTAGTTTTTGTTATTTATTTGGAACATTATTCCAAGATTGGTATTTGTTTGTCATTTTCAATTTTTATCTTTTTTTTGTTTTTTTCTTTGTTATTGTAAGACTGCGCCTGCCCTGGTCAAGCAAGAACAATGGGCTCCACATGGCATCAGGGGGGAGGGGTGGGTACTGTTGGGGGTTCCTCTGTCGGTGGGTGGTTTGTGGCATCGGAATGTCACACACCTTGTTTCTATGAAGGATGGTGTCATCCGACACACGCTTCCCCTACTGTGACTGTCTTAGACAGGTAGGGAGAGGACACTGGGTATTCATGTGAAGTTGGTCAATTGGAGGTTTGTGTCATTCTTGGCCGCAGGTGGTTGTGGTGTCCCCTCCTCTGTCACACTGGCCATCGGTGGTGCCTGGTACAATGGCCATGTTGCTGGTTAAATAGGGTTTGCAGGCTGGTGTGTAAGTCCTCTGGGCCCTCCAATTCAGGTAGGCCTCTGACTCGGATATTGTTCCTGCGCCCCCTATTGTCTAAGTCCTCTACATGGCGTTGCATATCCCTCAACAGCATGCGATGGTCTGCACCTTGCAATTGGGTATGATGCACTGCTAGTTTGGTTTCCTGAATTTCTTCCTCCGCCATCTCCACCCTGTCAGCCAGGTCTTTAAAGTTAGCTTGTAGTACTTGAATTTCAGCTCGGCAAGTAGATTTAACATCTTCGATTAATTGCCTAAAATCCTCCTTGGTCGGGATGGCTTGAAGATAATCTTGCCATGAGGGAGGTGGTTGATTATGGGGGTCCGGTGTCATCTGGCGAGGGGCATATTGAAAAGCAGGTGTTTGCTGATATTGCAAAAAAGTCTCAGTTTGGGCCTGGGCTGCAGACCGTGGCTGGAGGCAGCCCCATGTGCTATTCTCCACTGAGGGCTGTGGCTGTAAAGGAGGACGCCTCTGCGACCATAGGAATCAGGGGGCTAGCAGCCTGGGCATATGTAGCAGCACGGTCCCGATCCCCTCCTACTAAGTCAGAGCCCCTGAAGCGAGATTGCCTTTGTTCTTTAGGGGGGCTGGGGCCTGGTAGTAGGCCTGCTGTGGCGTATGTTGCCTCTGGAAGACTGCTGGAAGAAGCTCTGTGTCCTTCGTGTATAGAGGAGCTGGCAGGGGGAAAAATCCTCTGATTCTTCTGAGGAGGTGGGGGAGCCGGGAGCCGCTGCTAACATGCCTGGATCTGAGGCCGTCCGCAGCAGCCGTGGAGAGGCGTCTGTGCACTGTGTGCAGGAGGCTCCAGTGAGGCCTAGTGGAGCGGGCTGTGCTCCCTGGAGCAGCGCCTCCTGGGAGGCAGAGTGGGGGAAGAGACTCACTGTGCCCTTCGATGCGGTCCAGTCCAGTGCGGGGGAGCTCTGTGGATGAGTTAGAGCCTGGTGTCCCAGTGACTGAGTCCGCATGGAGGAGGTGGAGGAGGCTGCCGGCGCCATTTTGTCCATCCCGCCAGCCGGCATGGGAGGGGGTGTAAGGGAACCCCTGAGTGTCGCCGATGTGCCGGATAGAGGCTGGGATGATCCCCGAGCTTTAGTGGATCGGGTTCTCCTTGAACCACCCATATGCAGGTGTAGTAAAGCCCCCTAATTAGGCCTTGTAGCTGTGGGCTGAGAGGGAGCTAAAGGCTCACACGTCCATGCAGGTCGGCTTCCGGTCACGCCCCCTAAACAACTTTATCATTAACATAAGTGATACAATTCACATAAAAATTCCGTATTGATAAAGTTCATAAAAATAAGCAATAATTCAAAAAAAGATGCAATAATCCAAAAAAATTCAAAAAATCTTCACTGAATAGTCTATTCAGCATGATCCAAAGAAAAATGCAGGGACAAATTAATCCTTCAAATAGTGCTCCACCACAAACCGTGTGGGAGAAAAACAAACTCACCAGTACTTTATAATAATTACTCCTTGTAGCAATATTAAACTCTTTCAACCACCAACGTGTACCGAGGCGATGACTCTAAACCACAAGGTATCTCCTTGGCAATAATCAAACATTAAGGCTCGGGAAAAACATAGTGAGAATCATAGCACAATATTTTTATTGGAGGTATGTAAAGACAGGTAGGTAAAACAATGCGCACTTACATTTAGGAGTGCTGTACCGGCGTGCATTCCAAAGCACAGGAGATGGAAACCAGGAAACCGAATGTGACATTGATAAGGGCGGACGTGCAGCCTCAATGCAGTTCGTGATCAACACGTCATCAGGAAGCTGCTCCAACTGTCCGTCCCCACATAGGTGTGACCCCTTTCCCAATACGTGTGTTTCAATTAGAGAAGCATTCTCAAATTCTACCTCAAGATGGCACTCTGGTATCATACATGCCATAGGTTATGTACAGTATCTCAGAAAGGCCAAGCTATTTGCCCAGGTTACAGACTTGTTTACCAGAGGTACAGAGACAATAAAAACATCTGACTGTCAACTAAAATGGGAACAATAGTTCATTGTTCCCATTGTATCCAATAGCATTTGTTTGAGAAGTCCTCTCAAAAGTAGCCTGATTTCTGTTTCTTTGACAAACTACTATACAGGTTGTCCCATGTACAGTTATGTCTGCTGGAAAAAAAAAAAAACTATATACTGTATATATTTATCTAACGCAACACAGCATCACATACTGTAATATAAAATAATCAAACCTCAATTTTCTTGTGGTAGTATAGTTGCATAATTATATGCTAAAATATGGCTTTCATATGATTATACACTTATTTACAGAATCGTTTCTTTCTCTCATTCTACCCATTATCAGTTGCTTATGGTATATCACCAGGGCAAAATTGTTACATTCTTTGCAATCTATTTTCTGTTAGGCACTTTTAACAAAACACTCAGATGCTTAACAAGATGTAATCAACATTTTTCTTTTGAAGCCACAAGATTAAGATGACTGACAGAATAAAAAGAGAATGAATTATGAAAATTCTCTTCCATTCACGGGGATATGAAGTCACAGATTCATCAACTTGAAAGAAGTAAAAAAAAAAAAATATCCAAATAGCAGAGCTGAAATTCTTCACTTTTGCATAAATGTAAAAGATTTCTTTGAAAAAGTTGCATCAAATTTTAGCATTATGAACAATAGAGAGAATGCTAATGATTTTCATTTTTTAAATGAGGATAGAGGCACAAGTTAAATTCGTTTTTCGTTTTTTACATTTTACAAAGTACAAACTTTCTATACAGTATGAACCAGATGTTAAATAGCAGTATATATATATATATATATATATATATATATATATATATATATATATATATATATATATATATATATATATATATGTATGTATGTATGTATGTGTAACAAAATTGTGTCCAAAATATTTAAACGCTAAAAGCGCTTATATATTCTCCACCCCACAATCTGTACATATCACCCTCACTTCTCCCCTCCCCCTATTACTGCACTCATCATTCTTTCTAACTCTAAGCCCACTTGCTAACAAACCCCCCAGGAT
The DNA here is from genome assembly GCA_037952835.1 of Lithobates septentrionalis. Taxonomy (NCBI): domain Eukaryota; kingdom Metazoa; phylum Chordata; class Amphibia; order Anura; family Ranidae; genus Lithobates; species Lithobates septentrionalis. The sequence goes on along the minus strand of JBBDGP010001454.1, from coordinate 2,056,299 downwards.
ACTGAAGCATGTCCCCTTATACAAATCATATTCTCATATTACCTCCCTTACTGTTCTGCTTCTCCTAACCGCTGGAGATATTTCCCCAAACCCTGGGCCTCCCTTATTTAACTGTGCCCAACACACCCATCACCATCACCCTACACCCTCTGGCAGTAGTCGCAATCTACGCAATTTAGTCTCCATTCCTCTTCTTCCCAACGCCAGCCTCCCTCTCTCCTGCGCCCTCTGGAACGCCCGCTCTGTCTGCAACAAACTCACTGCTGTTCATGACCTCTTTGTCACTAATTCCTTCAATCTACTTGCTCTCACCGAAACCTGGCTCCACGAATATGACACCCCTTCTCCTGCTTCCCTATCCCAGGGTGGCCTTCACTGGACTCACTCCCCTAGACCTAATGGACGCAAGGGAGGTGGAGTGGGATTCCTCCTATCCCCCAAATGCACCTTCCAGGTTATTCACTCTCCTCCCTCTTTTTCTCTCTCATCATTTGAAGCCCACTGTATACGTCTATTCTCTCTTACTTCCCTAAGAATTGCTGTGATCTACCGCCCCCCTGGACCATTATCAACTTTCCTTGATGAGTTTTCTGCCTGGCTACCCTACTTTCTCTCTTCAGAAATTCCCACAATCCTTCTCGGTGATTTCAACATCCCTGCTAATACAAACACTCCTGCTACTTCTAAACTTCTTAGTCTAACCTCTTCAATTGACCTAAAACAATGGGTACAGGCTTCTACTCACTCTGAAGGCAACACCCTTGACCTTGTATTCTCCTACCTATGCACTCCATGCAACTTCTCAAACAATCCTTTTCCTCTTTCCGATCATCACCTTATTAGTTTCTCCCTCCCCCTGTCTTCCACCACCTTTCCCTCCAATCGCCTAACCATCACCCGTAGAAATTTCAACTCCTCTCTCCTCTATTCTGCTACTGACCACCTCTATGACAAAATCTCTCCTCTTTCCTGCCCCAACCAAGCCACGTCCATTTACAATAAATCCCTGTCCTCCACCCTGGACAAACACGCTCCCCTCACTACACGCAGAATCAGGCCTCGACCCCTACAACCCTGGCAAACAGATGACACTAAAATTCTTAAAAAAAGTCTCTCAAAGACTTCAACCAATACAAATCTGCCCTCCAAAAATACTATTCTTTCCTCCACACTGCCAAGCAAACCTATTTTACAGCTCTTATTAACACCTTCTCATCTAGTCCCCGTAAACTCTTCTCTACCTTCAACTCTCTACTTTGTCCTCCACCGCCTCCACCCACTCACTCACTGCCCAGGAGATCGCTAATCACTTCAAAAACAAGATTGATACAATCCGCGATGAAATCTCCACTCTACAGGCATCTCCCCCAGCTAAGACCCCATGTCAACAGGTACAACTGACACTCCCCCTATTCAAATTTACTACTACAGACAAAGTGGCTAAACTCCTTTCTATCGCCCACCTAACCACCTGTCCCCTGGACCCTATTCCCTCTCATATGCTACGGTCGCCCTCTGACTCCATCCTACACTCTCTAACCAACATCTTCAACCTCTCCCTCACCTCTGGCATCTTCCCCAATGCTCTAAAACATGCACTGGTCACCCCCGAGCTTAAAAAGCCATCCTTGCACCCTACCAATCTTAACAACCTACGTCCTATCTCCTTGCTCCCCTTTTCCTCTAAACTCCTTGAACGCCTGGTTTACAACAAACTGAGTGACCACCTCATTAAAAACAACCTTCTTGATCCCCTTCAATCTGGATTTTGCCCTCAACACTCCACAGAAACTGCTCTTTTAAAACTCATAAATGACCTACTAACTGCAAAAACCAACGGACACTATTCTGTACTCCTACTTCTGGATCTTTCAGCTGCCTTTGGACACAGTTGACCACCCCCTCCTCCTCAAAAAATTTTACTCCCTCGGTCTCCGTGACTGTGCTCTTCAGTGGCTCTCATCCTACCTATCCCAACGCACCTTCAGTGTCACTTACAATTCTACTTCCTCCACTCCTCTTCCCTTCTCTGTCGGGGTCCCCCAAGGTTCTGTTCTTGGACCTATTTTATTTTCAATCTACACCTCTTCCCTGGGTCAGGTGATAGCCTCTCACGGCTTTCAATATCATTTCTACGCTGACGACACACAAATCTATCTCTCCACCCCTCAACTCACTCCATCAGTCTGCTCATGCATCACTAACTTACTAACCGACATATCTGTCACACCACTTCCTCAAACTCAACTTGTCCAAAACCAAGCTTATAATATTTCCTCCCCCACGTGCCTCTTCCCCTGACTTGTCTGTCAAGAGCAATGGCACAACCATCCACCCGTCCCCACATGTCAGGGTACTAGGTGTTATCCTGGATTCTGAACTCTCCTTTCGGCCCCACATCCAATCACTTTCCAAAGCTTGCCGCCTCAACCTCCGCAACATCTCTAAACTACGTCCCTTTCTAACCAATGAAACCACAAAGCTCCTGATTCACTCCCTGGTTATCTCTCGCCTCGAAAACTGCAACTCCCTCCTCATTGGCTTACCTTTAAATAGACTATCCCCCCTTCAGTCCATCATGAATGCTTCTCCCAGACTCATCCACCTTACAAACCGCTCAGTGTCTGCTACCCCTCTGCAAATCCCTCCATTGGCTGCCACTCACCCAACAAATTAAATTCAAAATACTAACAATAAGTTACAAAGCCATTCACAACTCTGCCCCCAGCTACATCACTAACCTAGTCTCAAAATACCAACCTAATTGCCCTCTCCGTTCCTCCCAGGACCTCCTGCTCTCTAGCTTCCTCATCACCTCCTCCCATATCCGCCTCCAGGACTTCTCCCGAGCCTCGCCCATCTTCTGGAATTCCCTACCCCAATCTGCCTAATTTATCCACTTTTAGGCAATCCCTGAAAACTTTCCTCTTCAGAGAAGCCTATCCTGCCTCCATCTAACAACTGCACTATTTTCTCCATTAGCTCATCCCCCCACAGCTATTACCCTTTTGTATAACTTGACCCTCCCTCCTAGATTGTAAGCTCTAACGAGCAGGGCACTCTGATTCCTCCTGTATTGAATTGTATTGTACATGTACTGTCCTCCCTAATGTTGTAAAGCGCTGCGTAAAATGTTGGTGCTATATAAATCCTGTATAATAATATAATAATAATAATAATATATATTCCGAAAGTCTTTCAAACTTGATACACAGTCCACTTTTGACAAAATAGGCAGCCAAAATCTGAGAAAGATGAAGGAAAATCCTCCTCAAAAGAGAAATGTTCAGGGTAAATTATAATTAATTACTCCAGACGATTAACCATCAACGCGATGCTTGAATGACAATCACCCAAAAGAAATTTACTTACCAGATATTACTGGATTTATTGCATATCTCTGGGTATGTTGTTATCAGCAAGCCTCTGTGAATTTTCATCCAATATTAGTGGGAAGGTGTATGGATGTTAGGTGGCTAAAATCAGCAATCACTGCATCTTTCCATCTGTGTGTTGCTCGTGACAAGCAAGAAAATAAGGGTGCACATAGCATAATCCAATTTTCCAAAAGGTATGTTTATTTAATAAACCCTCATAGATGTACACTTACAATAAAAACATAAGTTGAAAGCATAAGTAAAATTATACTTGTGAAGTCGGTCCTTCCTGATGTACCTCTTCACTGCTACAGCGGAGATCCCGGGTAAGGTAAACTGGAGAGCCGACATCTTGATTCAATGGCATGGGTTGCTGCGTGATCAGGCCCTGACTAGTTTCCTCATTGCTTTCGTCAGAGGGCTTTCATCAGAAATGAAAGTCGAAAGACTGGGAGCAGAAGGTAGGCCTGGGAGAGGAATCAAGTGACACATTTTGGAGAACCAATCCACCACTACCCAGATGACTGTAGAACCTGTTGAGGGGGCAGATCCGAGATAAAATCCATGGAAATACAACGCCAAGGTATATCGGGAACTGGTAAGGGCAGAAGCAACCCAGCTGGGGCTTACGTGGAAGACTTGGATAGTACACAAACCGTACAATCTTGAACGTACTCTTTGACATCCTTACGAAAAGAGGGCCACTAGTAATGACGCTGAAGAAGGTCACAAGTACGAGGTATACCAGGATGTCCAGAGAACTTAGCGTCATGTGCCCAGGCAAGGAGTTTGGGACGAAGTGCGGGAACTACAAAAGTTTTACCTGGAGGAGGCTGTGTAGACTGGAGCTGAGTAGTGGCTAGAATACGATGCGGAGGGATGATGGGACCAGGATCTAGGTGAATCTCAGAATCGTTGACATCAAACGACCTGGACAAGGCATCGGCTCGAAGGTTTTTGGCACCTGGACGAAAGGAAATGTTGAAGTTGAAGCAGGCAAAAAAGAGGGCCCAGCGAGCTTGACGTGGGTTCAAGCGTTTCGCGGATTGTAAATACTGCAGATTTTTATGATCAGTATAGATGGTAATACAATGGGGAGCATGTGTTGCTGGGTGATCTGGTGACTGTTCGTGGCAATGGATACCCACTAGGGGCTCCCAGAACTCTCACCTCAATGACACAATAAAAGTGCCTATGTGCTTTCAGTGGGTCTGTGCTCGTTGTGGTCCAGTAGTGGTGGTGGCGTCCTAGTCCGTCTTAGGGGAGAAGGCACTTCCTCCGATGGGTGGGCTCCATATAGGGGTAATTGAAAGCAAAGGACTCCGATAGTGTAATAATGTTAAGCCAAGGAATTTATTAAAATAAAATAGCTGCTTAAATTAAAGTAAACGACAAAGCGCCAAACAACAGTGGAATCAGCGTATTAGCGGTACTCGCTACGTCACTTCTGGTCCGCACTACGTATTTACGGTTGCGTCCTACGCGTTACGTCATATCACGTGACTTCTTCAGGGCACCGGATTGGCTAACGCCATGGTCATTTTATATCATTGGGACAGGAAGTGGAGAAAACTCAATTTTGTTGTAGACCAAGTAAATACTTATACCGCGGCCATCTTTGAGTGGGCAATGCCGCTCGATGTTAATTAATAAAGTTGCATTCAAACAAAAACGTAAAAAAAGGTTAAAAACGATTCCAACAAGTTCCTTAATGTTTGAATGATGGCTAAAATTAGTAGTGTAATTATAGATCGAATCTCTGACCGCTCTATATGTGATCAAGTTTATTCTAGATTTGCATATTGTACATTTAATCTTAAAAGTGTGTATAAAATATATATTAACCCTTTAATAGAAACGGTAATAAAAAATGGGCCTATTAAAAATGGCTAAAAAATAGGATAAAATATCTTCTTATTAGGATATAGTAAAAATGTGGATAAAGATGACAGATCAGTATATATGAAGGTTCTAAAAATGTACTCCCCAAACTTACGAGATAAGGCACACCGGAAATGAAGTACTGAGTTTACATAGATATGAAATATAAATAAAAATACACAATGTCTAAAAATCATTAATGAAGCAATTAAGATCAAATTCTATATTTAACCCTTCAGGCACTAATGTTCTGGTTCTATGTATCCACTTCGACTCATTCTGGCTGAGGGTTCTAATTTTGTGGTCACCTCTCCAAGATTTATTATGTTTCTCTATACCCCAAAATAGTAATTCTGTGGGGTCTTTATTATGAAAAAGTGCGAAGTGTTTAGATACGTTGTGTTTCGGACACCCTTTTTTAATATTTTCTATATGTTCTTTGATCCTGGTTTTGAGTGCCCTTTTGGTCCTTCCTACGTACTGTAAGTTACAAGAACATTGTAACATATACACTACCCCCTCTGTGTAACAGTTAATAAAATCCTTTATTGGGTAAGTATTCCCCGTACCCGTTGCCTTAAAATCATGTTTCTTGGTTTGAAAATTGTTTGCATGTGTACATGCATAGCAGTATTTACAGGGATAAAACCCTTTGCCATTAAAAAAGGAGAATTTGTTTTTAGGGGGTGGTTCAACCACATTCTTCACAATAATATCCCTCAAGGTGGGAGCTCGTTTGTAAATGATAGATGGCCTCTCAGGTAGGATTTGCCGTAGATGTTTATCCTCCTTTAAAATATGCCAGTGTTTACAGATAATCTTTTCTATATCTTTAAATTGAACATTAAAATTTAAGATTAAGCTTGGTATTTCTGAGAGGCGTTGTGTTTTCTTGGGTGCATATATCAATTGTTTTCTATCCATTGTTTGAATCCGTTCAATCTCTCTTCTTATTTGTTCTTCTTCATAGCCTTTCTTGACGAATCTCTGTCCAATTAGATTAGCCTGAGTCTCAAAATCTGCATCTTTAGTGCAGTTTCGCCTGATTCTTACCAGTTGGCCTTTTGGAATATTATAGAGCCAAGGTTTGTGGTGGCAGCTTGTTGTAGGTAGATAGCTGTTTCTAGACACTTCTTTGAAGTGGGTTTTGGTTGTTAATCGATCTTCTTCAATAGTTATTTCTAAGTCTAGGAATTCTACCTTTTTGGTGTCAATATTCCAGATTAACTGTATGTTTCTGTCATTATTGTTTAAATTACATAGGAATTGCTCCAACGTTTCTCTGCTCCCATTCCATATGATTAGGATATCGTCAATAAATCTTTTGAACAGTCCTGGTTCACAAGGTGGATGTTTGTATACTGCTTCCTCCTCCCATTGTGCCATAAAGGCATTCGCCACACTTGGGGCGAATTTTGCACCCATGGCAATGCCAGTTATTTGCTTATAAAAGTTTTGGTCATGCCAAAAATAATTGTTTTTTAGTGAAAATTCTAAGCATTTGATTAGGAACTTTCTTTGGGTACATTTTAGTGTGCTATACTTTCTTAAAGCCCATTTGGTCGCTTTGCATGCTTGGTGATGTTGGATAATCGTGTAGAGGGAAGAAACATCAACCGTTGCCAATAGAGTCCTTCCCTCTAGGACTGGTACATCTTCTATTTGTTGTAAAACGTGTTTTGTATCTCTTATGTACGATGTTGTTTGTTGAATAGCGGGTTGAATAAAGTAATCTATGTATTGGCCAATCCTTGCTGTTAGGGAATTGATCCCATTAACGATTGGTCTTCCCGGGGGGTTCTGGAGGTTCTTGTGTATCTTAGGGACTGTGTATATCACTGGGATCCTATGTGAATCAGGGACTAAATATCTTGCTTCCTTCGTATCTAGTATCTCTTTCTTGACACCCAAGTGTACAACTTTTTCTAATTCTTTTTTACATTTAGTTGAGGGATTGCTAGGCAATCTTTGGTATGTGGTAATGTCTTCCAATTGGCGTTTGATTTCTGCTTGGTAGTCTGTCTTATTTTGGATGACTACTCCTCCTCCTTTATCTGCTGGCCTAATGACCAGGTCTTTTCTATTGATTAGGGATCGTATTCCCTTCTTAATGTGTGCGGGGTCACTTATTTTCTTCATCTTCAGTTGATCCAAGTCCTTTAATACTAGATTTTTGAACACTTCAATGTGCTGGTTGTCATGTAGTTGTGGGTTAAAAAGGGACTTATTCCGTAGTCCACTATGTTCCATCCGTTGTAAATCCTGCGGTGTAGTTGTTCGTCTGGTTTGGGGATTACTTAAAATAGCTTTCTTAATATTGATTTTTCTTACGTATTTCTTGATTCCTATGTAAGTTGCGAATTTATCTAAGTTTTTTGTGGGGGCATATTTTAGGCCTTTATCCAATACAGCCAATTCTTCGGTGGTTAGGGTTTGTCCGCTTAGATTAAAGATTCCTTCTCCTATTGGACCCTTTTTCTTTTTGAATCTCTTTCCCGCTCGGCATCCCCTCTTGGTTCTGGGGTTCTTCTTCTTTCTTCCTGATGGTATCTCTTTGGGGAATAGTAGGGTTCTTGTGGGTGTCTTTGTGGGGAGCGTTGTGCATAATCCTGTTTCCTCCTCGGTGGTGTTTCCCGCCGGCCCCGATCTAAAAAATCAGTACCATATCTTTCTTAAAATGGGCACAATCGTGTAAGATTGCGTAAGTGATTCTGCGCAACACAAATAAATAAATAAATAAATATACTGCACACCTTAAAAGTGAAATGACAATCCCCTAATTGGGTAGAGCAATATGTGCAGATTGAAAAACATAAATAAAGTGCATCAAAGTGAATAAGTGCTAATCAATAAAAGTCACTCAATAGTAGCACAAAACATAAACTGTGACTGGTGGGTGAACATGCGTTGCTAGGTGATCTGGTGACTGTTCGTGGTAACGGTTACCCACTCGGGGCTCCCAGAACTCTCACCTCTATGGCACAATAAAAGTGCCTGTGTGCTTCCAATGAATCTGTGGTTCCTCTAGTGCAGTGATGATGATGGCGTCCTGATCCTTCTGGAGGGAGGGGGGCGTCACTTCCACCACTTGGTAGGGCCTCTATTCCACAGTAGGGGTGCCTGAGTACTTCCAATAGATCTGTGGTCGCTCCTATGCAGTGATGATGATGATGTCCTAATCCTTCTGGGGGACTGGGCAGTCACTTCCTCCAGATAGATAAAAACGAAAAAACGCCAGACAGAAATGGGAACAGCGTTATAGCGATACTCGCTACGTCACTTCCGGTCCGCACTATCGTCGATTTTTCGTTTTTATCTATCTGGAGGAAGTGACGGCCCTGTCCCCCAGAAGGATTAGGACATCATCATCATCACTGCATAGGAGCGACCACAGATCTATTGGAAGTACTCAGGCACCCCTACTGTGGAATAGAGGCCCTACCAAGTGGTGGAAGTGACGCCCCCCTCCCTCCAGAAGGATCAGGACGCCATCATCATCACTGCACTAGAGGAACCACAGATTCATTGGAAGCACACAGGCACTTTTACTGTGCCATAGAGGTGAGAGTTCTGGGAGCCCCGAGTGGGTAACCGTTACCACGAACAGTCACCAGATCACCTAGCAACGCATGTTCACCCACCAGTCACAGTTTATGTTTTGTGCTACTATTGAGTGACTTTTATTGATTAGCACTTATTCACTTTGATGCACTTTATTTATGTTTTTCAATCTGCACATATTGCTCTACCCCATTAGGGGATTGTCATTTCACTTTTAAGGTTTGCAGTATATTTATTTATTTATTTGTGTTGCGCAGAATCACTTACACAATCTTACACGATTGTGCCCATTTCAGTTCATTAGTAGGGATGAGCCGAACACCCCCCGGTTCGGTTCGCACCAGAACCCGCGAACGGACCGCAAGTTCGCACGAACGTTAGAACCCCATTGACGTCTATGGGACTCGAACGTTCGAAATCAAAAGTGCTCATTTTAAAGGCTAATTTGCATGGTATTGTCCTAAAAAGGGTGTGGGGACCCGGGTCCTACCCCAGGGGACATGTATCAATGCAAAAAAAACTTTTAAAAACGGCCGTTTTTTCGGGAGCAGTGATTTTAATGATGCTTAAAGTAAAAAAAAAAAAGTGAAATATTCCTTTAAATATCGTACCTGGGGGGTGTCTATAGTATGCCTGTAAAGTGACGCGTGTTTCCCATGTTTAGAACAGTCCCTGCACCAAATGTCATTTTTAAAGGAAAAAATCTCATTTAAAACTGCTTGCGGGTTTAATGTCATGTCGGGTCCTGGCAATATGGATGAAAATCAGTGAGACAAACGGCATGGGTACCCCCCAGTCCATTACCAGGCCCTTTGGGTCTTGTATGGATATTAAGGGGAACCCCGCACCCAAATTAAAATAAGGAAAGGTCCCTATATACTCTGAACAGCAGTATACAGGCGGTGCAAACAAGACAGGGACTGTAGGTTTGTTGTTAAGTAGAATCTGTTTGTAATTTTGAACATTTTTAACGTGTTTAGCTCCAGCCAAAAAATCTTTTCTAAGCTTTTTGGAAAACATAGGGAAGGGTTATCACCCCTGTGACATTTGTTTTGCGTCTTTCCTCCTCTTCAGAAGATTTCACCTCACTTTTTTGTCCCAATGAAAAATGTTTTTTGAAAATTTGGGTTTTTTTGTGGAACAAGGATTGGAAAGCATCAGTGGAAAGGAGAAATTGTTTTCCCATATTAACTCTTACATGAGAGAATTTCCCTTCCTAGGGGTAGATTTCATCTCACTTCCTGTTGTCTCCTTCCGTTTGCAAGTAGGAGTCGTTTGTAAGTTAGATGTTTGAAAGTAGGGTCCTGCCCTATATACTCAGCAGAAATTTGGGCCTTAGGTGTTGCTGTGGCCAAAACACTGTAAGCCCTCACAGGGCCCTGCTGTGAAATATTAGATCAAGAATTGTAATTACATGCCCCTGTTGAACAGGAGCTGAAAAATTAGGCCTTAGGCACTGGTGCTGGTGCCACAACACTGCAACCCCTCACAGACACTCTAGTTGGAACGCAGGAACGAGCCCTGCTGCAAAGTATTGCATCAAAAATTGTAATTACACGCCCCTGTTAGACAGGGGCAGAAAAATTGGGCCTTAGGCACTGGTGCTGGTGCCACAACACTGCAACCCCTCACAGACACTCTAGTTGGAACGCAGGAACGAGCCCTGCTGCAAAGTATTGCATCAAAAATTGTAATTACACGCCCCTGTTAGACAGGGGCAGAAAAATTGGGCCTTAGGCACTGGTGCTGGTGCCACAACACTGCAACCCCTCACAGACACTCTAGTTGGAACGCAGGAACGAGCCCTGCTGCAAAGTATTGCATCAAAAATTGTAATTACACGCCCCTGTTAGACAGGGGCAGAAAAATTGGGCCTTAGGCACTGGTGCTGGTGCCACAACACTGCAACCCCTCACAGACACTCTAGTTGGAATGCAGGAACGAGCCCTGCTGCAAAGTATTACATCAAAAATTGTAATTACACGCCCCTGTTATACAGGGGCTGAAAAATTGTGCCTTAGGCACTGGTGGTGGCGCCCAGAACCAAAAATGTTCTTACAAGCTATCAGCGTGATGATTGAGGAGGAAGAGGATAATTACTCAGGGATAGTCACTCAGCATCAGCATAGGCAGTCTTTGAAGGGATCTGAAAAAAATTATTCAGTTACATCAGCATCAGGTGCTTGGTAGCTGGTGGTGATCCAAGACTGATTCATTTTTATGAAGGTCAGCCGATCGACCGAGTCAGTGGACAGACGCACCCTGTGATCGGTTACCACACCTCCAGCAGCACTGAATGTGCGTTCCGAAAGAACGCTGGATGCAGGACAGGCCAGTAGCTCAATTGCATACTGTGCAAGCTCTGGCCAGTGATCCATCCTCAAGACCCAGTAACCCAGAGGATTTTCGGTGGGAAAGGTGTCCAAGTCTGATCTTGCCCCTAGGTATTCCTGCACCATGTAAAACAGACGCTGGCGATGGTTGCTGGAACCGATCATACCTTGGGGCTGCGGACCAAAAAATTGTCTGAACGCATCGGTCAGACGGCCACCTTCTCCACCGCTCCTTCTTTGACTGACCGAAGCCTCAGCAACACGTTGTCCAGAAACAGGAGTTTGTAACCTCCCAGTCTCTGGGAACGCGTTGCACAGACCTTTCTGCAAGGCCTCCCGAAGATGTTTCATCCTCTGCTCCCTCTGTGATGGCAAGATAAGGTCCGCAACCTTACCCTTGTAACGTGGATCAAGGAGGGTTGCCAGCCAGTATTGGTCCTTCTCCTTGATACCACGAATACGAGGATCCTTACGCAGGCTTTGCAGGATCAGGGAGGCCATGCAGCGTAGGTTTGCTGAGGCATTCGGTCCGGAGTCCTCTGGGTCACTAAGGACAACAACGTCCGCAGCCACCTCCTCCCAGCCACGTACAAGTCCATGTGTTCCTTGGGACTGATCCCTTAAAGACTGCTGATGCTGAGTGCCAGGCTCCACCTCCATACTGACACAATCTTCCTCCTCCTCCTCCTCCTCCTCGTCCTCTTCCTGTGTGATCGGCGGGCACGCAGGAACACTGTCTGGATAAAGGGGGCCTTGAGAGCTAAGGAAGTCCTCCTCTTCCTGCCTCTGTTCTGCCTCAAGTGCCCTGTCCATTATTCCACGCAGCGTGTGCTCCAACAGGTGGACAAGGGGGACAGTGTCACTGATGCATGCACTGTCAGTGCTCACCATCCTCGTGGCCTCCTCGAATGGTGACAGGACAGTGCATGCATCCCTGATCATGGCCCACTGGCGTGGGGAAAAAAAACGAAGGTCCCCTGACCCTGTCCTGGTGCCATAGTCGCACAGGTACTCATTGATGGCCCTCTGCTGCGTGTGCAGCCGCTGCAGCATGGCCAACGTTGAGTTCCACCTGGTGGGCATGTCACAGATTAGGCGGTTCTTGGGCAGGTTAAACTCCTTTTGGAGGTCCGTCAGCCGAGCACTGGCATTATATGACCGGCGGAAATGCACACAGACTTTCCTGGCCTGCCTCAGGACATCCTGTAAGCCCGGGTACCTGCCCAAGAACCGCTGCACCACCAAGTTAAGGACGTGAGCCAAACAGGGCACATGGGTCAGTTGTCCCTGTCGGAGGGCAGAGAGGAGGTTGGTGCCATTGTCGCAAACCACCATTCCTGCCTTAAGTTGGCGTGGCGTCAACCACCTCTGAACCTGCCCCTGCAGAGCTGACAGAACCTCTGCCCCAGTGTGGCTCCTGTCCCCCAAGCACACCAGCTCAAGCACCGCATGGCATCTTTTGGCCTGCGTACTTGCGTAGCCCCTTGAACGCCTACGGAGCACCGCTGGTTCCGAGGAAGAGGCCATGGAGGAAGAAGAAGAGGAGGGGGTGGAGGAGAGAGGTGTGTCACAATCAGCATTTTGGAGGCGTGGTGGCGGAACAACCTCCAACACTACTGCACCTTGTCCTGCATCCTTCCCAGCTGCCAGCAGAGTCACCCAATGCGCCGTGAAACTTAAGTAACGTCCCTGTCCATGCCTGCTGGACCATGAATCAGCGGTAATATGCACCTTACCGCTGACCGCCCTGTCCAGCGAGGCATGGACATTGCCTTCCACATGCCGGTAGAGAGCTGGAATCGCCTTCCGTGAGAAAAAGTGGCGTTTGGGTACCTGCCACTGAGGAACCGCACATTCCACAAACTCACGGAAGGGGGCAGAGTCTACCAACTGAAAAGGCAGCAGTTGAAGTGCTAGCAATTTTGCCAAGCTAGCATTCAACCGCTGGGCATGTGGATGGCTGGGAGCAAACTTCTTTCGGCGGTGCAGCAGCTGGGGCAGGGAAATTTGCCTGGTACAATCTGGCATCGGTGTACCAAAAGCAGATTGCCCACAAGTACTTGGCTGTGACACACCTAATTCTACACCTTCATTCCTCTCACTGCAGGTCTCAGAGAGGACTGAAGGTCTAGTGGGGTTGGAAATCTCAGCTGATGAGGAGCAAGGAGAGATCCTCTTTGTTCTTTGGTGTGGGTCTTTTAGATATGCTTGCCAACGAACTGCATGGCAGGTCAACATATGTCTGGTCAAGCATGTGGTACCCAAGCGGGAGATGTTTTGGCCACGCGAGATACGCTTGAGACATATGTTGCAAATAGCAGCGGTGCGATCTGATGCACTCGTCTCAAAAAAGGCCCACACCAAAGAACTTTTTGAATAACGCGCAGAGACTGCAGCGCCCTGCACATGTGGAGCTTTGGGGTGTGATGCAGTCAATGTGCTGCCCTTAGGCTGGCCCCTGGAGGGCATCCTGCCTCGTTGGTGATGTGCCACCTCCTCCTCCTCCTCCTCTCTCCTATCAGGCACCCACGTTGAGTCAGTGACCTCATCATCCCCTCCCTCCTCATCACTGGAGCAAACCTGGCAGTATGCTGCAGCAGGGGGAGCATGACTGCCAGATTGCTGTCCTTCTTGGGCACCCCCTCTGTCCGTGCTCATGTTACTGCCTTCATCGAGCTCAGTATCATCATCAGAGCCTTCCAAACGCTGGGCATCCTCCTGGAGCATGTACCCAACACTGTGGTCAAACAGTTCGAGGGAATCCTCATGAGGACATGGTGGAGCTAGGGAAGGAGTCACTGATGACATTGAGCTGAGGGAAGAGGCCGCTGCTTTGCCAGACAAAGCACCCTGGGCATGGGTGAGAGAGGATGAGGAGGATGAGGACGGCTTGGTCATCCACTCGACCAAGTTTTCTGCATGTTGCGGCTCAACACGGCCAGCTGCCGAAAAAAAGGCCAAGCGTGTCCCATGGCCACGGGCTGATGAGGATGCACCGTCTCCACGACCAGCACTAGACACAGAGCCTGCTTGCCCTCTCTTATTGGCTTGTGACTGTCTGCCTCTCCTTCTTGGCCTTCCAGACATACTAATGGCCTGTAGCTGCACTAAGCTGGGATAGAACACCTGTAATTTTCTTCAGGTAGCTTTATATACTGTAACCAGACAAGCCTGCCTGTCAGTAGGAAGATAACAGGAATGGATCTAGCTGAACACTGTGAGCAGGACGCACTGCACTAAATGTAAATAGCAGGAACGGATCTAGCTGAACACTGTGAGCAGGACGCACTGCACTAAATGTAAATAGCAGGAACAGATCTAGCTGAACACTGTGAGCAGGACGCACTGCACTAAATGTAAATAGCAGGAACGGATCTAGCTGAACACTGTGAGCAGGACGCACTGACTGCACTAAATGTAAATAGCAGGAACAGATCTAGCTGAACACTGTGAGCAGGACGCACTGCACTAAATGTAAATAGCAGGAACGGATCTAGCTGAACACTGTGAGCAGGACGCACTGACTGCACTAAATGTAAATAGCAGGAACAGATCTAGCTGAACACTGTGAGCAGGACGCACTGCACTAAATGTAAATAGCAGGAACAGATCTAGCTGAACACTGTGAGCAGGACGCACTGACTGCACTAAATGTAAATAGCAGGAACAGATCTAGCTGAACACTGTGAGCAGGACGCACTGACTGCACTAAATGTAAATAGCAGGAACGGATCTAGCTGAACACTGTGAGCAGGACGCACTGACTGCACTAAATGTAAATAGCAGGAACGGATCTAGCTGAACACTGTGAGCAGGACGCACTGCACTAAATGTAAATAGCAGGAACAGATCTAGCTGAACACTGTGAGCAGGACGCACTGCACTAAATGTAAATAGCAGGAACGGATCTAGCTGAACACTGTGAGCAGGACGCACTGACTGCACTAAATGTAAATAGCAGGAACAGATCTAGCTGAACACTGTGAGCAGGACGCACTGCACTAAATGTAAATAGCAGGAACAGATCTAGCTGAACACTGTGAGCAGGACGCACTGACTGCACTAAATGTAAATAGCAGGAACAGATCTAGCTGAACACTGTGAGCAGGACGCACTGACTGCACTAAATGTAAATAGCAGGAACGGATCTAGCTGAACACTGTGAGCAGGACGCACTGACTGCACTAAATGTAAATAGCAGGAACGGATCTAGCTGAACACTGTGAGCAGGACGCACTGCACTAAATGTAAATAGCAGGAACAGATCTAGCTGAACACTGTGAGCAGGACGCACTGCACTAAATGTAAATAGCAGGAACGGATCTAGCTGAACACTGTGAGCAGGACGCACTGACTGCACTAAATGTAAATAGCAGGAACGGATCTAGCTGAACACTGTGAGCAGGACGCACTGCACTAAATGTAAATAGCAGGAACGGATCTAGCTGAACACTGTGAGCAGGACGCACTGACTGCACTAAATGTAAATAGCAGGAACAGATCTAGCTGAACACTGTGAGCAGGACGCACTGCACTAAATGTAAATAGCAGGAACAGATCTAGCTGAACACTGTGAGCAGGACGCACTGACTGCACTGAATGTAAATAGCAGGAACAGATCTAGCTGAACACTGTGAGCAGGACGCACTGACTGCACTAAATGTAAATAGCAGGAACGGATCTAGCTGAACACTGTGAGCAGGACGCATTGCACTAAATGTAAATAGCAGGAACAGATCTAGCTGAACACTGTGAGCAGGACGCACTGCACTAAATGTAAATAGCAGGAACGGATCTAGCTGAACACTGTGAGCAGGACGCACTGACTGCACTAAATGTAAATAGCAGGAACAGATCTAGCTGAACACTGTGAGCAGGACGCACTGCACTAAATGTAAATAGCAGGAACAGATCTAGCTGAACACTGTGAGCAGGACGCACTGACTGCACTAAATGTAAATAGCAGGAACAGATCTAGCTGAACACTGTGAGCAGGACGCACTGACTGCACTAAATGTAAATAGCAGGAACGGATCTAGCTGAACACTGTGAGCAGGACGCACTGACTGCACTAAATGTAAATAGCAGGAACGGATCTAGCTGAACACTGTGAGCAGGACGCACTGCACTAAATGTAAATAGCAGGAACAGATCTAGCTGAACACTGTGAGCAGGACGCACTGCACTAAATGTAAATAGCAGGAACGGATCTAGCTGAACACTGTGAGCAGGACGCACTGACTGCACTAAATGTAAATAGCAGGAACGGATCTAGCTGAACACTGTGAGCAGGACGCACTGCACTAAATGTAAATAGCAGGAACGGATCTAGCTGAACACTGTGAGCAGGACGCACTGCACTAAATGTAAATAGCAGGAACGGATCTAGCTGAACACTGTGAGCAGGACGCACTGACTGCACTAAATGTAAATAGCAGGAACAGATCTAGCTGAACACTGTGAGCAGGACGCACTGCACTAAATGTAAATAGCAGGAACAGATCTAGCTGAACACTGTGAGCAGGACGCACTGCACTAAATGTAAATAGCAGGAACGGATCTAGCTGAACACTGTGAGCAGGACGCACTGCACTAAATGTAAATAGCAGGAACGGATCTAGCTGAACACTGTGAGCAGGACGCACTGCACTAAATGTAAATAGCAGGAACGGATCTAGCTGAACACTGTGAGCAGGACGCACTGACTGCACTAAATGTAAATAGCAGGAACAGATCTAGCTGAACACTGTGAGCAGGACGCACTGCACTAAATGTAAATAGCAGGAACAGATCTAGCTGAACACTGTGAGCAGGACGCACTGCACTAAATGTAAATAGCAGGAACGGATCTAGCTGAACACTGTGAGCAGGACGCACTGCACTAAATGTAAATAGCAGGAACAGATCTAGCTGAACACTGTGAGCAGGACGCACTGACTGCACTAAATGTAAATAGCAGGAACAAATCTAGCTGAACACTGTGAGCAGGACGCACTGACTGCACTAAATGTAAATAGCAGGAACGGATCTAGCTGAACACTGTGAGCAGGACGCACTGCACTAAATGTAAATAGCAGGAACGGATCTAGCTGAACACTGTGAGCAGGACGCACTGCACTAAATGTAAATAGCAGGAACAGATCTAGCTGAACACTGTGAGCAGGACGCACTGACTGCACTAAATGTAAATAGCAGGAACAAATCTAGCTGAACACTGTGAGCAGGACGCACTGACTGCACTAAATGTAAATAGCAGGAACGGATCTAGCTGAACACTGTGAGCAGGACGCACTGCACTAAATGTAAATAGCAGGAACGGATCTAGCTGAACACTGTGAGCAGGACGCACTGCACTAAATGTAAATAGCAGGAACGGATCTAGCTGAACACTGTGAGCAGGACGCACTGCACTAAATGTAAATAGCAGGAACAAATCTAGCTGAACACTGTGAGCAGGACGCACTGACTGCACTAAATGTAAATAGCAGGAACGGATCTAGCTGAACACTGTGAGCAGGACGCACTGCACTAAATGTAAATAGCAGGAACGGATCTAGCTGAACACTGTGAGCAGGACGCACTGCACTAAATGTAAATAGCAGGAACAGATCTAGCCTAATCTAGCTCTCAAATCAAATGACACTGTCTGTCTCTCTCTCTATCAGCACACCGGAACACACTACACAGGGCCGCCGTGCAGGCGGCCTTATATAGTGTGGGGCGTGTACTAAATCCCCTGAGCCATAATTGGCCAAAGCCACCCTGGCTTTGGCCAATTACAGCTCTCTCTACTGACGGCGCTGTGATTGGCCAAGCATGCGGGTCATAGTGCATGCTTGGCCAATCATCAGCCAGCAATGCACTGCGATGCCGCAGTGAATTATGGGCCGTGACGCGCCACACGAATTTGGCGCGAACGGCCCATAACGTTCGCAATTCGACGGACGGTCGAACAGCCGATGTTCGAGTCGAACATGGGTTCGACTCGAACACGAAGCTCATCCCTATTCATTAGTAGTGTAAAGTGTTCACTATTTGATTTTTGCAGCACCACTAAGAATACATTATCACTATCGTTTCATTTTTTCACTGAGTTTCATGTAGTAGCGCAGAAGTCTTTCCTTTTAGATCTTTACACACAGTACCATATCTTTCTTGTTCATATGGGTATTGGCAAGGGTGAGTGTCGGGTCCCCTATAGTCTCTGATTGGGTCAAACCTATTATGTATTGGAATAGGACTTCTTTCATGTCTTCCTTGTTGGTTGTGGTAAGGTCCTTCCCTATATTCTCTGTGTGGACCTTCATTATACGGCCTAGCAATCCCTCAACTAAATGTAAAAAAGAATTAGAAAAAGTTGTACACTTGGGTGTCAAGAAAGAGATACTAGATACGAAGGAAGCAAAATATTTAGTCCCTGATTCACATAGGATCCCAGTGATATACACAGTCCCTAAGATACACAAGAACCTCCAGAACCCCCCGGGAAGACCAATCGTTAATGGGATCAATTCCCTAACAGCAAGGATTGGCCAATACATAGATTACTTTATTCAACCCGCTATTCAACAAACAACATCGTACATAAGAGATACAAAACACGTTTTACAACAAATAGAAGATGTACCAGTCCTAGAGGGAAGGACTCTATTGGCAACGGTTGATGTTTCTTCCCTCTACACGATTATCCAACATCACCAAGCATGCGAAGCGACCAAATGGGCTTTAAGAAAGTATAGCACACTAAAATGTACCCAAAGAAAGTTCCTAATCAAATGCTTAGAATTTTCACTAAAAAACAATTATTTTTGGCATGACCAAAACTTTTATAAGCAAATAACTGGCATTGCCATGGGTGCAAAATTCGCCCCAAGTGTGGCGAATGCCTTTATGGCACAATGGGAGGAGGAAGCAGTATACAAACATCCACCTTGTGAACTAGGACTGTTCAAAAGATTTATTGACGATATCCTAATCATATGGAATGGGAGCAGAGAAACGTTGGAGCAATTCCTATGTAATTTAAACAATAATGACAGAAACATACAGTTAATCTGGAATATTGACACCAAAAAGGTAGAATTCCTAGACTTAGAAATAACTATTGAAGAAGATCGATTAACAACCAAAACCCACTTCAAAGAAGTGTCTAGAAACAGCTATCTACCTACAACAAGCTGCCACCACAAACCTTGGCTCTATAATATTCCAAAAGGCCAACTGGTAAGAATCAGGCGAAACTGCACTAAAGATGCAGATTTTGAGACTCAGGCTAATCTAATTGGACAGAGATTCGTCAAGAAAGGCTATGAAGAAGAAGAAGAAATAAGAAGAGAGATTGAACGGATTCAAACAATGGATAGAAAACAATTGATATATGCACCCAAGAAAACACAACGCCTCTCAGAAATACCAAGCTTAATCTTAGATTTTAATGTTCAATTTAAAGATATAGAAAAGATTATCCGTAAACACTGGCATATTTTAAAGGAGGATAAACATCTACGGCAAATCCTACCTGAGAGGCCATCTATCATTTACAAACGAGCTCCCACCTTGAGGGATATTAATGTGAAGAATGTGGTTGAACCACCCCCTAAAAACAAATTCTCCTTTTTTAATGGCAAAGGGTTTTATCCCTGTAAATACTGCTATGCATGTACACATGCAAAAAAATTTCAAACCAAGAAACATGATTTTAAGGCAACGAGTACGGGGAATACTTACCCAATAAAGGATTTTATTAACTGTTACACAGAGGGGGTAGTGTATATGTTACAATGTTCTTGTAACTTACAGTACGTAGGAAGGACCAAAAGGGCACTCAAAACCAGGATCAAAGAACATATAGAAAATATTAAAAAAGGGTGTCCGAAACACAACGTATCTAAACACTTCGCACTTTTTCATAATAAAGACCCCACAGAATTACTATTTTGGGGTATAGAGAAATATAATAAATCTTGGAGAGGTGACCACAAAATTAGAACCCTCAGCCAGAATGAGTCGAAGTGGATACATAGAACCAGAACATTAGTGCCTGAAGGGTTAAATATAGAATTTGATCTTAATTGCTTCATTAGTGATTTTTAGACATTGTGTATTTTTATTTATATTTCATATCTATGTAAACTCAGTACTTCATTTCCGGTGTGCCTTATCTCGTAAGTTTGGGGAGTACATTTTTAGAACCTTCATATATACTGATCTGTCATCTTTATCCACATTTTTACTATATCCTAATAAGAAGATATTTTAATATATATTTTATACACACTTTTAAGATTAAATGTACAATATGCAAATCTAGAATAAACTTGATCACATATAGAGCGGTCAGAGATTCGATCTATAATTACACTACTAATTTTAGCCATCATTCAAACATTAAGGAACTTGTTGGAATCGTTTTTAACCTTTTTTTACGTTTTTTTTTTTTTTTTTTTAAATCAAAAAGGTGTTTATTGAACAAATTTCCATACATAGCTTCCATTGTACATACATCGTGCAACAACATACCATTATTTACTATTACATTCCAATCATCATTTATCACCAAAAATCCTGAAATATTTCAATGCTCTATTACTTTATGGTCACTAACCATCAATAAAACCTCATGGGCCCCCCCCGAGACATTGCAATAGTCTTGACATTACCAGCTCCCTAGGACTCAATCCAGGGGTGTCTAACCATGGTGCCCAGATCCTCTCGAATCTATTGGAGCTGCCTCTGTGTTGGTAAATGTGTTTTTCCATAATCAAGGTGTTGCCCATATGAGTAATCCATGATTTCACTGATGGTGGCGAGGTCGATTTCCAGCCAAGCAGTATAAGTTTGCGTGCCTGGAACAGTGCCCTAGTGAGTGCTATTCTAGTCATCTCTTCCGGGACCATATCCTCTAGGACTCCTAGGATGCAGTGAATTGGGTCAAGGGGAATGGTGGTCTGGAACACTCGGTTGAGTGTTTCCATGACCTCACTCCAATACCTATGGAGTTTTGGACATCTCCACAGTAGGTGAATGAGGTCCCCCCGATGCCGCTCACATCTGCTACATAAAGGATCAGTCCTCCTACCCATATTGTATAGTTTAAGTGGGGTGTAATGTACTCTAAGTATTATATATAGTTGGGATACCTTCTGGGCCACGTTGAGAGAGCATATATTAACAGATTGTAAAATTTCTTCCCATTGCTCTCCCGTAATTGGGCCTACGTCTTGCTCCCATAGGGACGGTGCCCTGGTCGGGTGTGTTTTCAAAAGTTGCATCAGTAGCATTTGATAGCAATATGAAATTAAACCTTTAGTTTCTGTGCTGGACTGTATCAGATGAAAGATAGGGGTGGTGGACAATGTCCAGGGAGTAGCACTACCTTGTGTGTCCACCGCGTGTTTGAGTTGGATATAGGAATAATACATGGTATTTGGGAGGTTGTATTTATTTTGTAGCTCTGAGAACGTCAGCAGCTTGCCATTGCTAAATATGTGGGATAAAAGGATAACACCAAATGATCGCCATCTGGGACCCTGTTGCAGCTTTTCTAGCTCTACGTATGAAAGATTCCCCCATATTGGGCTGTATTCTGTGAAGCCTGTTACCTCCTGCAGCTGTCTTCCCTTGTTCCAGACTTTCTGTATTAAAGTAAGAGTGGGCGTTAGTTTATTGGATTTGTGAAACAGTTGGGCCTCAAGGCCTAGCGGGATTGTTTCCGCTCCTGTCCCAATCAGCATTAACTGCGCCGATGAGCCAGGAGGGTCCCGGTTCATGGAGCCCACCAACTGCTGCAGCTGAGCTGCTATGTAGTACAGCCAAGGGTTGGGTACTGCCAGCCCTCCGCTGTCCTTAGGGTTTTGTAGCTGTTCCAGCTTAATTCTTGGTGTGCCTGAATTCCACAGCAATTTGCGGAAGAGAGTGTTAACCACCCTAAAAATCTTTAAGTGTATTACTATTGGGGAGTTGTGTAAAAAGTAAAGTAATTGCGGCATTAAAATCATTTTTATTAAGTTTGCTTTGCCCGCTAGTGATATTTTGAGCCTGTTCCATGTGTTGATTTTGTCTCTAAATCTGGATAGCAAGGGGTGTATGTTTAGGGGGCAGTATTCCGCTATTTTAGGTGAAATTTGTATGCCTAGGTATTTAAATGATGACGTTACCGGAACCGAGCAGGAGTCCGGTAGATTCACCTCACCCCCCTCGTCCAGCAGCATCAAAGCCGACTTAGACCAATTAATTGTCAGGCCAGAAAAATAACCGAACCCAGTGATGATTCTTGTCACCTCCGCTAAGGACGTTGTGGTATCCCCCAGGAAAAGCATACAGCATAATCTTTTCGTGGAGGTTCCCATATTTAAAGCCCGTAATCTGCTGACTTGCTCTTACCGCAGCCGCCAACGGCTCGATGGCGATGGCAAAGAGCAGGGGGGACAGGGGGCATCCCTGCCTTGTGCCCCTGCCCAGAGCAAACGCATGTGACATCCTACCTGACATCCTGATAGTCGCCTTTGGGGAAGCATATAACAGTTTGACCCATGCTATAAAGCGACTTCCAAACCCTAGCTTTGATAGTACCGCCCATAGGTATCTCCAACCTACACTGTCAAACGCCTTATTGGCGTCCAAGGAGAGCAGAGCCCTGCTTCCTTCATTATCTGGCTGCAGCTGCATATTTAAAAATAGGCGTCTGAGGTTGGTGGCAGTGGACTTGTGCGGCATAAATCCAGCCTGGTCGGGATGTATTATGGATTCAATGATCCGGTTGCCCCTAAGCGCCAGGGCCTTAGCCAGGATTTTAACATCACTTTGCAGTAGTGAAATAGGCCTGTATGAGCCCGGGTCAACCGGATCCTTACCAGGTTTCAACAATAAAATTATATTGGCTCTAGTCATGGAGGTCGGCAAATTGCCTTTTTTAAGCGAGTCATTAAACACTTCCAGTAGCTGCGGCATTATCCACTCACCATACTGGGTGAAAACCTCCATGGGGATACCGTCCTCCCCAGGAGCCCTGCACGTAGGGAAGGAACATGCCGCATGTTGTAGCTCTTCCAATGTCAGGGGTGCTTCCAGTGATTGCCTATCCTCCTCAGATAGAGAGGGCAGATCAATCCCTGCAAGGTATGCCTCTAGCTCACTATCAGTGTAGTCATCCCTCGCTACATAGAGATCCTTGTAGAAGGATGCTAGCTCCGATAGAACCTGATCCAGGCCATTAACCACCTTTCCACCGGCTGTGCGAATTGCCCCAACCGCTGGAGACAGCTGCTGGGACCTGGCTATTTTTGCCAATAGGCGTCCCGTTTTTTCCCCTTCTTCATAGAATGCCTGTTTGCTAAAGAACCTTTTGCGTTCTGCGGCGGAGGATCTCAAGCGGTCCAGTGAATCCTGGGCCGAAATCCACGCCTCCCTCGCAGACTCCGTAGGGTCAGTAACATAGGCAAGCTCCAACTGGCGCACCTGGTCTCCAACCTGTTCCAGTAGTGCCGAGGAATTTCTCTTGACCATAGCTATTTCAGCAATAAATATTCCCCTGAGGTAGGCCTTAAAGGCTTCCCAGGTTTGAATTGTATCTGTTAAGTGTTTATGGGAGTTGAAAAATAATTCTATTTGATTAGAAATTCGTTCTGGGGAGTTAAATAATTTCAGCCAAAAGGCATTGAGTTTCCATGGCGCCTTAGGTAGTGAGGTAGGGGGTTGGGCACTCAGCCATACAGCTACAGGTGAATGGTCAGATACTCCCCGAGGGAAGTATTCTATCTTAGAGATATATTCTAGCAAATTAGGAGTGCCTATACTAAGGTCTATACGGGACAGGGATCCGTGAGTTTTGGAGAAGCATGAAAACTGCTTTATATTAGGGTTACGGATGCGCCAAAAATCTGTCCAGCCCAGTTCCATAACTAGGCGGCTGAGTGCCGTGCCCCTCCCACCCCCAGGAGAATGGACTGGGGGGTGCCTATCCAATTTTGGGTCAAGGTAGCAGTTAAGGTCTCCCATGATTAACAGTGGGACATCAGGTTTGCCCGCCAGGTACATCAGCAAAAGCTGTAGCACCTCCCGTGAAAACGGGGGTGGGATATATATAAAGGCTATAATCAGTGTTAAGGTGTACACTTTACAGTAAATGAAAACATATCTGCCAGCACTATCCACTAGCGAGTCCAGTTCCTGGTATGCCAGAGCTTTGTGTATCAATACACTCACCCCACGAGAGTAGGCGGTGTGAGTGGAGTGATAGGATTTGCCCACCCAGGCATACTGCAGGCAGCCCACATTATCCCCCAGGAGATGTGTCTCCTGAAGGGCAATAATAGCCGGATGGAATTTGCGCAAACCAGAGGAGATCATGACCCTTTTTAAGGGGTCATTCACTCCGCGCACATTCCATGATACTATGGGCGTGGATACCATTGCAAATATTCAAAAATACATTTAAAGGATATTCTTCTGGAAGTCAGAGCTGATCTGGATATATGGTTACCCATGAGCATTAGAATGTGTTGCATCAAAAAACATTTTTTCATTGAAAGGTTGTCCCAATGGAAGCTAGGTGTTCTTGAAGGGTGGATATTCTCGCGCAACTGCGCGGCAAAACAGTGAAAAAAAACAAAACAAAAGTGGGAACAGACTGTGTTGAGGGCCCTGGGTCCCGCCACGCTGTGGCGCATACCTCCAGAACCGTCCCGAAACTGCGGGCTATGTGGTCTGTCCTGATTGTGAATGCCAACAGGGCAATGCAGCATTAGCCATGTATCCCATGACTTCAAACATCTTCTACTTTTTCTGCACGGTAACGTCCCCTGTGAGGGTTTGTGCTTCAAGTGGAAATAACTGGTTGAAAAAAATATAACAATATTTCCAGTGGTAGTCACTCGCTGCGTAAGCAATAGGTAAAGTTCCTCTTCTGAATGAAAAACATAAACAGGAAAATGGACGCCCTGCTTTCTCTCGCATTTCTTCTGTCTTCTCTGGTTTATCCGGCTCCTTCTGCTCGACCCTGGTGGCGTATAGCTTGCTCATTCTGGTCTAACCAGGATGTTGCATCTTGCGCATTTTCAAAAAAGTGGTTCTGTCCGTTTGCCGTTACTCTTAACTTAGCCGGGAACATCATTGTGTAGGATAGCTGCAGCCTTTGTAGCCTCTTTTTCACTTCCATAAATTTTGACCTCCTGCGTTGTACCTCGGCGGAGAAGTCCGGGTAAAAGGAGACTTTAGTGCCATTGTGTTTAATGCTGCCTTTTTCCCTGGCCAGTCTCAGTATCACCTCACGGTCCTTGTAATTCAGGAGCCTGGCCAGCATTGATCTTGGGGGGTTCCCAGGGGGGAGAGGGCGTGGGGGTACTCTATGGGCCCTTTCCACTGTGTAGATGGGAGAGAAAGCTTCTTTGCCAAAGACTTCCTGCAGCCATTCCTCAATGAAAGTAGTGGGGTCACGTCCTTCCACTTTTTCAGGGAGTCCCACTATGCGCACATTATTGCGTCGCAGACGGTTCTCGATTTCGTCAGTTTTATTAAGGGCTTGAAAGGCGTTTTGTGTGGCCATCCTGACATCTCTGTGAAGGGGGGGCAACTGGTCCTCCACGTCGCTCACCCGGCCCTCCACTGCTGTGGTTCTTTCCCTGATTTTTTGCAGATCTTGGCGCATAAGGGATACTGTTTCTTTCAGGCCCCCAAATTTCTCCTTCAAATCATCAACTGAGGCAGTACATTTATGCACAGCATGCAGGATTTCACTCAAAGAAGGCTGTACACTGTCTTCTGAGGGGGAGTCAGATGGGTCAGACATGAGATCCTGCTGCAGATCTAATGGCACTGTGTCATCTAGCATGCTTGTATCTTCCCTGTTAGGCTGGGGGGAGTCAGGCAGAGGAGAATTAGAATGTCCGGCCAGCTTTTGAGTATAATAAAGCATGTCCCTGGGTTGTTCCTTGCCTTTAGGGAGTTTGCTGGACTTACCCCCCTGTTCGGATTTCTTTTCCAGGCCGCGCTGTGCTTTAGGAGGCTGAGACCGGCCGGCGCCATCTTGGTCAGCTTGGGACTCCCAGGCCTCGGTCTCCATTCGGTTCCCCCGGGTCATCATCAGCACTAAACGATCACCTGTCAGCACCGGGTGTCTCCTGGAGGTATCAGGTAGCTCTTTGGGGCAAAAACGGGCGATTTCGGTGGTGAGGAAAGGATATTAGGCAGGATTCTCAGCGGGAGCTCCGTGCAGCAGGTCTGCTCACATGCCTCGTCAGGCCACGCCCCACGTTTTTGTTTGAATGCAACTTTATTAATTAATATCGAGCGGCATTGCCCACTCAAAGATGGCCGCGGTATAAGTATTTACTTGGTCTACAACAAAATGGAGTTTTCTCCACTTCCTGTCCCAATGATATAAAATGACCATGGCGTTAGCCAATCCGGTGCCCTGAAGAAGTCACGTGATATGACGTAACGCGTAGGACGCAATCGTAAATACGTAGTGCGGACCGGAAGTGACGTAGCGAGTACCGCTAATACGCTGGTTCCACTGTTGTTTGGTGCTTTGTCGTTTACTTTAATGTAAGCAGCTATTTTATTTTAATAATTTCCTTGGCTTAACATTATTACACTATCGGAGTCCTTTGCTTTCAATTACCCCTATATGGAGCCCACCCATCGGAGGAAGTGCCTTCTCCCCTAAGACGGACTAGGACGCCACCACCACTACTGGACCAGAACGAGCACAGACCCACTGAAAGCACATAGGCACTTTTATTGTGTCATTGAGGTGAGAGTTCTGGGAGCCCCTAGTGGGTATCCATTGCCACGAACAGTCACCAGATCACCCAGCAACGCATGTTCACCTTATCAGTCACAGTTTATATGTTTTTATCATGCAATTTATGTGATTGAACAGCACTTAGTCACTTTGATTCACGTTTTATGTTTTTCTTATTATTGAAGGACATTCACTTTTGATTCACACTTGTACTTATTGTGGTTCCCTACTGGGAGTTTTAATTTTCTAATTTTTTAGGTGTGCAGTTTTCATGCAGTAGCACTATGTATTGATTAATTGTTGCGCAGAATCACTTACACAATTTACCACGATTGTGCATTTTTTAGTTTTATTAATAGTGAGGGGTGTTCACTATATTTGATTTTGCAGCATCAATATTTTTTACTATTACATTTATTTTTCACACGGTTTTATTTAGTAGCGCAGAAGTCCATCCTAGGATATTTTTAATACAATGGGGAAAACCCTCTAGAAGATGTTGCCATTCTTCAAGAGCTAGTTTAATAGCCAGTAGTTCACGGTCCCCAATGGTATAGTTTTTTTCTACATCAGAAAACTTCTTGGAAAAGAATCTGAAAGGCTGAGACTTGCCCTTCTGAGCTTGGAGTAGGACGGCACTGACTCCTACTGAAGAGGCATCAACTTCCATAGAAAAGGGTTTTGTAATGTCCGTACGTAGGAGAATTGGGGCGGAGAGGAAGGCTGCCTTGAGTTTGTGGAAAGCATCAATGACTTCAGGGGACCAGAGCCGGGCATTGACACCCTTGCAGGTGAGAGATGTAATAGGGGCCACCAAGGTGGAGTAGTTACAAATTAATTGGTGATAGTAATTGGTGAAGCCCAAAAAGCGTTGGGTGGCTTTAAAGACTAGAGGGCTGGGGCCACTCAGAGATGGCCCGAAGTTTGGCTGGATCCATGAGGAGGCCCTGTGATATGATTATGTAGCCCAGAAATGGAACTTGTGTTTATTCAAATAGACATTTCTCAAATTTTGCATATAGACAATTGTCCCATAGATGCTGTAGCACAGCTTTCACATGGAGACGATGGCTAGGTAAGTCTGGTGAGAAAATAAGAATATCATCCAGACATACAATAACACAGACATACAGAAGGTCGTGGAAGATCTCATTAACCAAATTTTGGAAGACAGCTGGGGCATTGCATAAGCCAAAGGGCATCACAAGATATTCAAGATCCACTCGTCTCCTTCCCCGATTCTTATTAAATTGTAGGCCCCTCTAAGATCCAATTTGGTAAAAACTTGAGAACCTCGCAGTCTGTCAAAGAGTTCCGAAATTAAAGGAAGAGGTTATCGGTTCTTCACGGTGATTGCATTAAAACCCCTGTAGTTGATGCATGGACGGAGAGAACCTTCTTTTTTCCTTACAAAGAAAAGTCCGGCTCCGGCAGGTGAGCTGGATTTCCTGATGAAACCCTTTTGCAGGTTTTCCTGAATGTATTCAGACATGGCTTGCGTCTCTGGGATAGATAGAGGGTAGACTCGGCCTCGGGGAGGAGAGATCCCTGGTAAAAGATCAATGAAGCAGTCATAGTCTCTGTGAGACGGAAGGCGATCAGCGGACTTTTTGCAGAAAACATTTCGGAAGGACTGATACTGGGAAGGCAACATGGGAGTTGTGGAGGTCTCAGCCAGAGGAATGGAAGGAGGTGGTAGTACCTTGGAAATACATTGTTGCTGACACTGAGGACCCCAAGCCAATACTTGTCCAGAGTTCCAGTCAAGATGTGGAGAGTGTTTCTGCAACCATGGAAGGCCCAGGATGATGGAACTGGAGGACTTAGGCAGAATTAGGAAAGAGACTTCCTCCTCATGCAAAACCCCAATGCGTAACACAATAGGAGGGGTTTTAAGCCGGATGGGGCTCATTGGCAAGAAGGAGCCATCTACTGTGGTCACGGAGAGGGGTATAGCCAAGGCAACAAAGTCAATGCCTAACTTGGAAGCCAAAGATTGTTCAATGAAATTCATTCCAGAGTCCATGTATGCAGAGAGTTGATAGGCATTTAGAGCCCAGTGGATAGCCACGGGAAGGGTGAAACGAGGGAAGCCGACAAAGTTAAAGGATTGGTCTAGATCACCTCCCTCCGAGTGACCTAGACTCTGGAGTCCCGGGCGGACTGGACAGGAGTTCAAAAGATGTCTTTTATCGCCACAATAAAGGCACAAGCCCAATCCCATGCGCTGGGCACGTTCCTCTGGAGTGAGGCGAGTTTGCCCAAGCTGCATAGGTTCTTCCAACGTGTAAGAGGTTGAAGATGGAGAGGATGCCACAGGTCTTTGGACTACCTGTGCTGGATGGCCAGCAGGGGAATGACTGGATCTGAGTTTCTCCAGGGACCGCTCCTAGAAGCGAATGTCTATTTGAATGCTCAATGCGATTAAATCACCCAATGTGGTAAGAATGGTGCGTCCAGCGAGTTCATCCTTTACACGCTCAGATAGGCCTTGCCAGAAGGTAGCAGTAAGGGCCTCATTATTCCATTTGAGTTCAGTGGCCAGCGTACGGAATTTAACTGCGTATTGGCCGACTGTCATTCCTTGCTGATGAAGACAAAGGAGGGCCCCAGCAGCAGAAGACACTGTGCCAGGCTCATCAAAAGTTTTCCGGAATGCATCCAAAAAGGACTGGAGGTCGGAGGTGATAGAATCATGTGATTCCCAGAGTGGGGAGGCCCAAGCTGGAGCATGACCGGCAAGGAGAGAAATGATATATGCGACTTTGGTGCGATTAGTTGGAAAATGATGGCTGGAAAGTTCAAAGTGGATGGAACACTGATTAATGAAGCCCCGACAAGCCTTAGGTTCGCCAGAAAAACAAGGTGGCGTCAGATGCAAGCAGGGATAGCCAGGTGTAGCAGATAACACAGGAGCAGCTGAAGCAGAAGCAGGAACAGGAGGAGCTGAAGTTGTAGCGAATTGCAGATGATCCAGACGGGAGGCAAGATCCTGTAGAACCAACATTATTTGCTCTTAATTAGCTTGCTGGGAGTTTAGTCTCTGAACTAGATGTTGCTTTTGATCGTCGGTCAGTGGCTGACTCTCAGAGGAGCTCATGGCTTGAGCAAACTGTCACGGTACTACTTACAGTGAGCCCACAGGCGAGCAGGTGACATGGGATCCCCCAGGGCGTGGAGTCTAAGGGCCAGCTGGTGTTCTGCCAGGGACCCCCTGACAAGGGTTTGGGCTTAGCTGCGTGCTGACCCCAGGTCACAACCCTCGGGTTCACCCTGCTAGCTAGGGAAGTACCAGAAGACACTGTCAGACAAGGATGGATGGATGAAGCAAAGGAGAGCCGGATAGCGAGCCAAGGTCAGGGCGGGCTGCAGACAACGTAATCAGAACAAGCTGAGTCGGTACACAAAAGATCAGTTCACGAGAGGTCAGGTTAAAGCAGGTTACAAGATGGGAGCTCAGAAACAAGCGTTGCTCAAGCAACAGAAAGTGGTCTGAGAGGGATTTAAAGAGAAGCACATGAGGGGCTGGACAGGAAGTAGCAGGAAGGAATTATATATTAAGCAACAGGTGAGGCTGGCGACACCCATAGTTGCAGAGTGCAGCAGAGCTGAACACAAGCTAGTGGAAAAACAGGTGCCAGCCGACCTACAGCAGTAAAGGTAAGACACAGATCAGCTCTACAGCTGATCTGTGACAATTACAGGCCTCCTCAGACCACTGTGCACCACTGTGCAGCATTACAGGCCTCCTTAGCTCAGGCCACAATTCAGAGCATTGTGTGTAGCATTGCAGCCACCTTCCAGAACACTGTGCAGCATTACAAGCTTCCTCAGACTACCGTCCAGAGCACTGTGGAGCATTACAGGCCTTCTCAGACCGCTATCCAGAGCAATGTTCAGCATTACAGGCCGCCTCAGACCACTGATCAGAGCACTGTGCAGCATGACAGTGAATGGCAAAAGCTCATATCATCGCATGACCTACTGCTGCCTTTTGCAGAACATACTAAAATCCTCCAGAGTGACACACCATGTCCATGTCCCTGGCTGTCCCTGCCCTTTTTGATCTACTCAGCCACCTTGAGAACGTTAACCACTTGCCCACTGGGCACATAAACCCCCTTCCTAACCAGACCAATTTTCAGCTTTCAGTGCTCTCACATTTGGAATGACAATTACTCAGTCATGCAACACTGTACCCATACAACATTTTTGTCCTTTTTTTCACAGAAATAGAGTTTTCCTTTGGTGGTATTTAATCAAAACTGGGTTTTTTATTTTTTGCGCTACAGATGAAAAAACATTTCTTTGTTACAGTTATAAAATTTAGCAAATTAGTAATTATTCGTCATAAATTTTGGCCAAAATCTATACTGCTACATATGTTTGGTTAAAATAACCCAAATCAGTGTATATTATTTGGTCTTTGTCAAAGTTATAGAGTCCACAAGCTATGGTGCCAATAGCTGAAAATTAATCACACCTGATGTACTGGCGGCTTCTCATTTCTTGAGGCCCTGAAATGTCAGGAAAGTACAAATACCCCCCAAATGACCCCTTTTTGGAAAGTAGACATTTCAAGGTATTTAGTAAGAGGCATGGTGAGATTTTTGAAGTTGTCATTTTTTTCCCAAAATTCTTTGCAAAATGAAGATTTTTTTTTCACAAAATTGTCATAATAACAAGTTATTTCTCACACACAGCATATGCATACTTGCAATTACACCATAGAATACATTCTGCTACTCCTCCTGAGTATGGCAATACCACATGTGTGAAACTTTTACACAGCCTGGCCACATACAGAGGCCCAACATGCAGGGAGCACCGTCACGCGTTCTAGGAGCATAAATTACACATATGATTTGTTGACTACCTCTTACACTTTTGAAGGCCCTGGAGCACCAGAACAGTGGAAATGGCCAAAAAATTACCCAATTTTGGAAAACAAACACCAACATTTTTTTATGAGCCATAATGAGCCTTTTGAACATTTTTTTTTTTTTCCTCAAGTCTTTGGAAAATGTGGAAAGAAAATGATTTTTTTTTTTACACAAAGTTTTTAATTTATAAGATATTTCTAACACCTAGCATGTACATAACACACATTACACCCCAAAATACATTCTGCTACTCTTCCAGTGCTCATCCCTGCCACATGTGTGAGACTTTTACACAGCCTGGCCACATACAGAGGCCCAACATGTAGGGAGCACCGTCAGGTGTTCTAGGGACATAAATTTCAAATCCAATTTGACTTCCTATTACACTTTCGCGAGGCACTGTAGTGGCACTGATGGGCACTTATGTGGCATGGATGAGCACTGATGTGGCACAAATGAGTGTTGATGTGGCATGGATAAGTACTGATGTGGCATGGATGTGGCACAGATGAGTATTGATGTGGCATGGATGTGGCACAGATGAGGCATGGATGAGCACTGATGGGGCATGGATGTGGCACGGATGAGCACTGATGTGGCATGAATGTAGCACTGATGTGGCACGGATGGGCACTGATGTGGCACGGATGAGCACTGATGTGGCATGGATGTGGAATGGATGAGCATGGATGTGGCACGGATGAGTACTGATGTGGCATGGAAGTGGCGCATATGAGCACTGATGTGGCATGGATGTGGCACGGATGAGCACTGATGAGGCATGGCTGTGGCACGGATGAGCACTGATGTGGCACTGATGTGGCATGGATGAGCACTGATGTGGCATGGATGTGGCACGGAAGAGGCATGGATGTGGCATGGATGTGGAATGGATGAGCATTGATGTGGCATGGATGAGCATGGATGTGGCACGGATGAGTACAGATGTGGCATGGAAGTGGCACAGGTGAGCACTGATGTGGCATGAATAGGGCATGGATAAGCACTGATGTAGCATGGATGTGGCACGGATGAGCACTGATGAGGCATGGCTGTGGCACGGATGAGCACTGATGTGGCACTGATGTGGCAAGGATGAGCACTGATGTGGCATGGATGTGGCACGGAAGAGGCATGGATGTGGCACGGATGATCACTGATGTGGCATGGATGAGTACTGATGTGGCGCGGATGAGTACTGATGTGGCATGGATGTGGCACAGATGAGTACTGATGTGGCATGGATGATCACTGATGTGCCATGGATGTGGCATGGATGAGTACTGATGTGGCACGGATCAGGCGCGGATGATCACGGATGTGGCGTGGATGATCACTGATGTGGCACGGATGAGCTATGGATGGGGATGGATGAGCCATGGATGGAGCATGGATGGGTGGATGAGCCATGAATGGGGATGAATGAGCCATGGATGGATGGATGAGACCTGTATTAGCACAGAACAGCGATGTGGGCACTTCCAATCCAGCCCACAGCGCTGCTGAAACACCTCCCTCCTCCTTGCACGCTATACCAAATGGTGCGAAGAGAAGAGCTGAACCAGACAAGCTCCAGTTTGTTGACATCTGATCACTCTGTCCAATATCCACTGTTATTGGCCCTTTACCCCGTTCCGTGACGCGCCGGGTCTGGAAGACCTGACATCACGGACATTCCCGGGTCCGTGCTGTAGCCATTTTTTGGATATGGCCCGGTTGGCAAGTGGTTAAACAGAACACTGGCTACCAAGACCTTGCCACAATTGCACAGAACATGAAAGGGAATGTAAACCAGCGTTTTGCTTTATTCTTAGATCAAACTGATGTGTTCTCGCCACTTGCAGCAGCTGCTTGTTTTGTCAAACCTTCTGTCTGTGAAACCCTTGTTGATGTGGCAGATGAGAATATTCAGGAACTGCTTACAAAAAAGGCAGAGAAGTATGCCATAAAAAAAATCCACATTTCCCCACACACAGAGAGGTTATTCAGTGTCACAGGTGATATTATGCAAGTATAGGCGCAATAAACTGAAAAAAAGGCAGCAAACAACCCTAACCCACAAAAATAAATAAAAAAGGAACGAGTGAGATACTGTGAGCATAAAAACTATAAAACAATAAAAACCATCTCAGATAATGAAATACATTCAGAGACAAATAGGTGAGAAGGTCATGATAGTAAATGTATATATATGTATGGTAAAACCACGTATATACAGGAAAGTTCAAAAGTCCAGACCAGGACAGAAAGTCCACATGTAGGGCTGCCTTCAGTGGGAACTGAAACCGGGTTCCAAATCCTGAGGAGAAACACAGAGAGAGAGAGAGAGAGAGAGAGAGAGGTGCCTCTGGGTGTAGGCTTTAAAAAACAGTTTATTCATTAATTATGTGTCAATCACACTCACGTTTAGAAGATCATAAAAAAGCATGTAAAATGTGGAGTATCCATCAAGGGGGGTGTCATCAGGTCAGTCATAAACCCTTGTCTGTTAGCTGCTCTGCCTGCATGTGGAAGGATACTGCTATGATGTTAAAGCCGGCCGCAATACCAAGAGAGGACCAAAGCGAGGCTCGGAGCGCAGGTGGATGGCGGGCAAGGAGAAATGATGTCACTGGCAAGCGACGCGTTATCCAGGCGTACGGCCGCACCCGTTCATCAGGCTAGGATGGATGTAGCTAGAGGCCATAAAAAGGAATGAGTGTCACAGGTGATCTCTCTAGTGGCCGGCGGAATAGGGCAAGGATCATGTTGGCACAAAGTGCTTTCCTTAAAATGAATTGAAACAAATAGAAGTGTGTTATTCTCCAGATATTTCTATTTCTAAGATAAGAAGCACACCTAATACTTGTGGGTTGTGATTATTGCTATAGGAAGAATTATTATTTTTAACATCAGTTTTAATTGTCAATTTAAATTCATAGGAAAAATGTATGTAAGTATGTGGAACTATAACAACCACCACTTTTTATCAACTCCTCTCTCTCTCTTAGCATTGACAAATTTGACAATAGAGGTAAATAACACACTAATGAAAAAGAAAAATATATCAGTAACTGTCAAAAAGGGCAGCCTTATGCCAGGGTCCTACCCCAAGTAGTCTTTATAGTGTGATATTTACCTCTATTATCATTGCAAATGCTGAGAGAGAGAGGAGTTGATAAAAAGTGGTGACTGTTATAATCCACACTCTTATGCCGTGTACACACGAGCGGAATGTCCGACAGAAAAAGTCAGACGGGAGCTTTTCATCGTATATTCGTGTGTATGCCCCATCAGACTTTTTACGTTGAAAATTCTGATGGACCTAGAAAGAGAACATGCTGGTGAATATGGGGAGTTATTCCCGCGCTATCTGATATGGAAGCGGCTAGGAGTGGAAAAGCCGCATGCACCGATAAGGTAAACACCTGACCTTTTAGATAAATGTATATAAGTGGGTGGTGCTGCGCTGATCCTTGGTGTGAAGGTAAATGGGATGGAATAATAAATAGATGCGCGTAACGAAAATGTGGTGAAATAGCATAAAAGTAAAAACTTTGCATATGACAAAGAGTAGAAGATTTTAAATGTTCAATAACTTAAATGATACGTAAAAGAGTGGCATAAATATATTTTAAATCAAATAATCACTTAAATCACCTGAAGTGAAATCCACATAATTAAAATGCATAAACGTGGTAGTGGGGCTGCCAAAGCACCAGTGACTAACATTAAGTTTAAGAAAAAATAAGGTGCATAATAAATGTGAACAACGTACATCTATAATTAGACCAGCAAAGTGTATGGTGCGGACAAAAAGGTGCAATGTGCAACTAAAGATTGAAGGAGTGGTAAATTACTGTTTCTACATATAGTGCATACTGTGCATACTGACATCAAAATTGGAAAAAAGGTAAAAGTCTTTAAAAATGGAAAAAATATTTTTACATAAAAAGCATAAGAAGAAAGTCCTTTATTAAAATGTGACAGCAATGTCCTAACATGCATACGTTGCAATTAAAGTGCTAGAAAACGCATACATAAAATGCATAAGAAAAGTCCTTGTGTAAGGTTGTGACAGCAACGTGCTAGCATGCACACGTTGCAGTTAAAGTGCTGGAGTGAACCACATCGAGTGTTTTCTTCGTGTGCTAGACCACTTGGGTAGGTAATGGCCCCTTACCTTCAAGTAATAGGGCAAAAGCATGTATCAAGAGAGCTGTTGAGACATCCGCCTATGGATTCCAACGCGTCCCTCTCTATCCTGGATCCTGGGATGGGGTTCCCTCAGGTATGGTGCAGGGGGGTTGTATACATAGGGGGTAATCGGCAGAAAAGAAGCCAATAGTGTAATCCCGTTTTGATTAAAAGTAACACTCTTTATTGTAAAGTTGCAGGTACTCACATAAAAATTGGAAAGCAGTGGTAACAATCCGACGAGCGGCGAGCTCGTGTGCCTCTGTTTGTGTTTGCAGCCTGTCTCGTCCCTACGCATGACGTCACACCACGTGACTTCATCAGGGGAAGTTTTTTTTTCTGAAATGTTTTTCTGTGTTCCAAAAAACCCAAAAACTCTTTGCGTGATAATGCCAGTGCCACCATGCAGTGCACATTTACATGAACTTTAACAGTTCAAGAAACCAGGGGCCGGCTGTCCGGTAAGGCGCCGCCCCCATCCATCTGCCGCTTTCCTATCCATGTGCCTGGCTTCAATATAGGGTGGGCTTGGATCGCAGAGAGTGCTCTCTGAGCCCACCCAGGTGTGTTACAACAGCAAATGAATATTCCCTGTTGTAACACTGATCCTCCTCCCGGCCAATCAGGAAGCGGGCTTTGACACCGGTGACTTGATTGGCCGAAGGAACAGGCAATCTTATTGGACACCTAGGAGGAGGAGGGGAGGAGCTGGAAGCCGCCATGGAGGACAGGACTCGGAGCTGAGCCAAGCCGCTAAACACACTGACTGCCACCAGCCGCCATGGAGGAGAGGACTCGGAGCCGAGCGGATTCACACTGCCTGCCACCTGCCATTATGGAAGTAAGTGCCAGACATGCTGCTGGGGGGGTAGTTGTGTGCCGCTGGGAGGGGGAAGGTAGTTGTGTGCTGCTCGGGGGGATGGGTGTTTTTTTTTACCATATATATATATATCACTTCCTCACAAAAGAGGAGTTGGCCCACCTCCATTTCCTGCATTTTGTTGGCAGCCATGTAGGCATAGGCCTCAAGAAGACTGGGGGGGTTCTGAGGGCCGCAGAAGCCTGGCGAATTAACCCAAGTGCTGACTCCTCCACGCTCCCCTTCCTGGTACTTTTTTGTTGAAGGCGGAGGGGAGGGACCTGGGATTTGGTCAGGCTACCTCCTGGCTGCCACTTACCCCCGCTACCTCCTGGCTGCCACTTTCCCCTGCCACCTCCTGGCTGCCACTTTCCCCTGCCACCTCCTCGCTGCCACTTTCCCCTGCCACCTCCTGGCTGCCACTTTCCACATCCTCCTCCTGGCTAAGGTTTTCCTGTGTATGAAAAAGGGACTTGGTTTTAGTTTATTGTTCATCAATCACACACAATTTTGAGAAATCTGTTTAACAATGCTATACCTGACTCAAGCTGGGCTCCTCCACATCTTCTTCCTGGGTGGAAGGCCCAGGTTGGACGTCTGTGTGCTGGTCCGATGGAAAGCCCGCGCGTGTGTATGCTGGTCCAACGGACCAGATACGACGCGAGGACAGGGTATTGCATTGCAATAGGAAAAACAAATTTTCCTATTGCGGTGAGCGCGGGGCATACCAGGCCCTTAGGTCTGGTATGGATTATAAAGGGAAACCCCTACGCCGAAAAAACGGCGTGGGGTCCCCCCTAAAATCCATACCAGACCCCGATCTGAGCACGCAGCCTGGCCGGTCAGGAAAGGGGGTGGGGACGAGCGAGCACCCCCCCTCCCGAACCGTACCAGGCCGCATGCCCTCAACATAGGCTGTCGTGCTTTGGGGGAGGGGGGCGCCCTGCGGGCCCCCCCACCCCAAAGCACCTTGTCCCCATGTTCATGAGGACAAGGGCCTCTTCCCGACAACCCTGGCCGATGGTTGTCGGGGTCTGCGGGCGGGGGGCTTATTGGAATCCGGGAGCCCCCTATAAGTGGGCCCCCAGATCCCGGCACCCACACCCTATGTGAATGAGTATGGGGTACATGGTACTCCTACCCAGTTCTTCGGCCGGCCCCTCCGCTGTCTTCAGGTAGCTCTCTTGCCAGCGGAGGTCCGGACTTGTGGGCTTCTTGTCTTCTCTTTTCTTCTCCAGATGTTGACACGACGCTCTCTCCGGCTGGACTGCTCCCTGCGGGCTCCGTTGTGACCACACCCCCTAAAAAGTCACAGTCCCAGCATTCCCAGGGACTGTGACATTATATGGGGGCGGGGTCTCCGCCTATATAAGTCACAACGGAGCCCGCAGGGAGCAGTCCAGCCAGAGAGAGCGTCGTGCCAACATATGGAGAAGAGAAGAGAAGACAAGAAGTCCAGAAGTCCAGACCTCCGCTGGCAAGAGAGCTACCTGAAGACAGCGGAGGGGCCGGCCGAAGAACTGGAACACCGGGAGAAGAGGCCGGAGAGAGCGGAGAAGAACCAACCGGACGCCGGGAAGAAGAGGAACCGGAGGGACCCCCAAAGCCGGAAGAAGACCCCCGAAGTCGGAGGAAGATCCCCCCGAGCTGTTTAATAAATTATTTAAAAAATCTGTGTAGTGTGTTTTATTATTGACACTTTTTCCCTAGGTGAATGGGTAGGGGTACCATGTACCCCATACTCATTCACATAGGGTGGGGGGGCCGGGATCTGGGGGCCCTCTTATAGGGGGCTCCCTGATTCCAATAAGCCCCCCGCCCGCAGACCCCGACAACCAACGGCCAGGGTTGTCGGGAAGAGGCCCTTGTCCTCATCAACATGGGGACAAGGTGCTTTGGGGTGGGGGGGCCCGCAGGGCGCCCCCCTCCCCCAAAGCCCCGACACCCCATGTTGAGGGCATGCGGCCTGGTACGGTTCAGGAGGGGGGGCGCTCGCTTGTCCCCACACCCTTTCCTGACCGGCCAGGCTGCGTGCTCGGATCGGGGTCTGGTATGGATTTTAGGGGGGACCCCACGCCAGTTTTTCGGCGTAGGGGTTTCCCTTTATAATCCATACCAGACCTAAGGGCCTGGTATGCCCCGCGACGGGGCTCACAAGGTGTCAATCTCGCCAATAAAAGCGGCAAGATTGACTTCCTTTTCTAGTCCCGTCGCACCTGAGTCACGTTCAAAATGAACGGACTTGTCCGTGTGTGGGCAAGTCCATTCATTCTGAAAGTCCGCCGTAAACCTGGCGAAAGTCCATCGGAAAGACGGGCAGACTTAGCCCGCCGGAAAGTCCGATCGTGTGTGGGCAAGTCCGTCCGTTTTAAAGTCCGGCGCACCTGGCAGACAAAGCCCGTCAGAAAGTGTGCCGGACCAAGTATGCCAGAAAGTCCGACCGTGTGTACGCGGCATAAGGAGTATTTAAAGAAAAAAATCTAAGGTCCACTTATCAGATTCCTCACCCCCTCTGATGGACCATTGTAATTATGGGGGGAGATGTTTTGGACAGGTAACCCTCTCCACTTCATAGGGAGCTGAATGCATAAATAATGTGTGATACTTTGGCCAGCCCCTCCTTACTTACATTATTGGCAGCCCACTGGACAGATAAGAAGTGTCATAATACAAAAATATAAATACACACTGTACAAATTGAAGCATATTTTTACATTCTGCAATTACCTATCAAGATAATAGAAGAACAAAACTTTAAACAGTACCATTTGAAAGTATTCAGGCAGGCACTTGCACTACATGCTTTGGTAAATTCATCCATAAATCTGACCACAAAAGAGGTAGGTATAGTGTGTATGGCTTTGGCAAAGTCAGCAGATAGAGGATTGGTATCGGTTGACTTAGCGGTTGGGGGGAGGGAGGGTTCCAAATGATTTGGGACCCAAAAAAAAGCCTCTGGCGCTCTGCCTGAATTTAAGGACACAAATAACATTTGGACACATTTTAGGGGGTGTTTAGGGTAGCTATGAGCCCGATGTTCGACTCGAATGTAAGTTTGATTTACGTTCGAGTCGAACATCGGGTGTTCCCCTGTTCGCCGAATAGCGAACAATTTGGGGTGTTCACAGCAAATTTGAAAGCAGCGGAACACCCTTTAAAAGTCTATGGGAGAAATCTAAAGTGCTAATTTTAAAGGCTTATATGCATGGTATTGTCATAAAAAGTGTCTGGGGACCTGGGTCCTGCCCCAGGGGACATGTATCAATGCAAAAAAAAGTTTTAAAAATGGCTGTTTTTTTGCGGGAGCAGTGATTTTAATAATGCTTAAAGTAAAACAATAAAAGTTAAATATTCCTTTAAATTTCATACCTGGGGGTGTCTATAGTATGCCTGTAAAGTGGCGCATGTTTCCCATGTTTACAACAGTCCCTGCACAAAATACATTTTTAAAGGAAAAAAAGTCATTTAAAAGTACTTGCGGCTATAATGAATTGTCGTAAAATGACAAGCCACCAGATGAAGCCACGTGACCCGTGACGCCACGCGTAGGGACAGGCACCTCCCACTGTCAGCAGTGTACGAGCTCGCCGCTCGTCTGGATACACTGTACCCTCTGCTATTTTCACTGTGTGAGTACCCCGTTTGTGTTACTGTTAAATAAAGCCTTAATACCCTTAAATACTACACTATATGGCATCTTTATCTCTCCTTTGGTCATGACGTTCCCCATGGATTTGAGGTCTAATGTATGACAGCCCAAGACTCAGGACCTCTCCTCACAGGAGACCCCACAAGCGCTGATTGCTCTATGCTGTAGCCTCAGTGTAGTGAGGTAAGGGGCCATTATCTACCATTAGAGGATTGTTGCATGGAGAGGACTACGCCATACACTTCACATTCACCACTCTTCTTAGCAAGTGATGCTAAAATCTAGTTGCTGCCTGCACCATTTCACTGTTTGGCACCACCAATGAAGCATTGGAGTTGTTTGCTGCTGCACAAAGTCACCTTTTACTGAACTGTAATATCGTTTTTAATAACTGTGAGCACCCTCTGTTGGCACTGGACACTTTATTGCACGTTGCACAGTTACTGTGATCACTTTGGACATTCATTGTAACATTATATTTTTTGGCTGTATGTGCCTTTATGTGATCTATTTAGTAGTGATTTAATTTAGCTGCACAAATCACGGTTTTATTGATTTACAGCATTGCTTTCATATAATTGTGAGCACTTACTGCTGGCACTGGACACTTTATTCCTTTTGCCATAGACATTGTGTAATTACTTGGGCATTGATTGTCACATTGCACTTTTGGCTATAATCTATTTAATTTATTCTTTTTACATTTATTTTTGCACTATAAGCAAAGCGTTTACATTACATTACATTACATATACTTATGTTGATATTTAACATATAGCCCTATTTAGGATCATTTAAGTGAGCTTGACTTCTGCTAATTGTTTATGTACCGTATATATTGTTTGAGCACAGCACAGTGTTACACCTTCTGTTTGTTTGAGACAACTACCATATGCTTGATTGAGGGCAGGAGATAAGTCCCCCACCTAAGGAAATCGTAACACGCCTGTAAGAGCCTATTTTAGGATTAGCGCAGCACCATTCCCACTTGTCATTTTACGTCTATACCAGGGGCCAGGCTGGGCCCCATTCAGTGCAAGCTGCTTTTCCCCCTTTACTATTTTTAATACCACTGCATGGTAGCGCAGGAATAATATACTTTATACTATAATGAATTGTCGGTCCTGGCAATACACATAAAAGTCATTGAAAAAAACGGCATGGGATTCCCCCACAGTTCATTACTAAGCCCTTTGGGTCTGGTATGAATATTAAGGGGAACCCAGAACCAAAAGGTAAAAAAAATTGAGGGGGGTCCCCCCAAATTCCATACCAGGCCCTTCAGGTCTGGAATGCATATTAAAAGGGAACCCCGTGCCAAAATGTAAAACAAAAATGGCATGGGGTCCCCCCAAAAATCCATACCAGACCCTTATCTGAGAATGCAACCTGGCAGGCCACAGGAAAAGAGGGGGGGACGAGAGAGCGCCCCCCTTCTGAATCGTACCAGGCCACATGCCCTCAAAATAAGGGAGGGTGCTTTGGGGTAGCCCCCCAAAGCACCTTGTCCCCATAATGATGGGGATAAGGGCCCTGCCCCCCTCTGAGACTACAGGGAAGCCATAGGGATGTCACTTGAGAGGACCGTCATTACGGCGGGTGCCTCCCATGTAGGCGGGTCGGTCGCATTTTTTTTTTCGGTCCGCCGGCGGAGCAAGAGAAGAAGAAGACTATGTGGGCAGTTTTATTTTTTTATTTTTTAATAAAGGACTTGTCCCCAAGCCGTGTCATGTCATTTTTAACATTTTCACACTTTTTTTGTGAAATGGTAGGGTTACATTTGTACCCCATTACCATTTCACACAGGGGGAGGCTGGGATCTGGGGGTCCCCTTGTTAAAGGGGGCTTCCAGATTTCAATAAGCCCCCCGCCCACAGACCCCCACAACCACCGGGCAAGGGTTGTGGGGATGAGGCCCTTGTCCCCATCAACATGGGGACAAGGTGCTTTGGGGGGCTACCCCAAAGCACCCTCCCCATGTTGAGGGCATGTGGCCTGGTATGGTTCAGGAGGGGGGGCACTCTCTCACCCGCCTTTTTTCCTGCGGCCTGCCAGGTTGCGTGCTCGGATAAGGGTCTGGTATGGATTTTTGGGGGGACCCAAACGCCATTTAAAAAAAAAATTTGGCGTATGGTTCCCCTTAAAATCCATACCAGACCTGAAGGGTCTGGTATGGATTTTGAGGGGGGCCCCCACGCCATATTTTTTAAAATTTTGGCGCAGGGTTCCCCTTAATATCCATACCAGACCTGAAGGGCCTGGTATGGAATTTGGGGGGACCCCCACGCAATTTTTTTTTTTAAATTTTGGTTTGGAGTCCCTTTTAATATTCATACCAGACCCAAAGGGCCCGGTAATGGACTGTGGGGGAATCCCAGCCGCGAGTATTTTTAAATGACTTTTTTTCCTTTAGAAATGTCATTTTGTGCAGGGACTATTGTAAACATGGGAAACATGCGCCCCTTTACAGGCATACTATAGATACCTCCCAGGTACGAAATTTAAAGGAATATTTCACTTTTATTGTTTCACTTTAAGCATTATTAAAATTACTGCTCCCGAAAAAACAGCCATTTTTAAAACTTTTTTTTTGCATTGATACATGTCCCCTGGGGCAGGACCCAGGTTCCCAAACACTTTTTATGACAATAACTTGCATATAAGCCTTTAAAATTAGCACTTTTGATTTTTCATGTTTGTGTCCCATAGACTTTAACGGTGTTCAAAAAATGTTTTGCCTGTTCGCATGTTCTGTGTATGAACCGAACAGGGGGGTGTTCGGCTCATTCCTAGTTTAGGGTAAAACACTACTCTGGAGCTGACAAAATACATTGTTAAGTGACTAGGCTAGGTGTGTATGGGCCCAGGATAGCATGCTGGGGAGGTTAGTGAAGGCAAATATGCATGAAGGACAAAAAAGGAACTTTAAAAACTTCCAGCATGAGGATAAAAAGGACATTCACAGCATATTACAATCATGGTAATTAGGGAATGATGAAAGAAATACAATACATTAGCAAACATTAAATACATAGAATGTGATGTTAAAGGAGAAATCTTACCTTAATATAGTCCTTCTGCAGGACCTGTATGATGGCAGAACAGGTCACTAGTATAATGATCCCCAAAGCCTGGGGGGAGATGCCTGTCTAGAACTTGATGTCCTGCAGACTTCTCCCTGTCGCCAAGTAGCGCAACGTCGTGACTAGCCCCTGCTCGGGAGTAATGGCTTGCCAAATGCATGTGTCCTGTGTAATATAAGGGGACAGCAAAGCCAACAAATGGTGAAAAACGGGGTCCATCATCTGGAGATAATTCCTGAAATCATCAGTATTATTCTCATGAATCTCCCACAACAAAGCCACATGAGAGAATTGGTCACGCTGGAGCAACCAATTCTTCGTCCATGAACTCCTCCTCGCCCTGTTCATGGACTGGGCTTGGGTCAAAGTTGGGAAAAACTTGGGAAAATCAGAAAGGAGCGGACAAGAACGCACTGAAGATCAAATATGTGATAAAAAATACGCACTGAAAAACAGATACGAACTGACTACACGCAATGAAAACCAGATGTGAACCCACAAGCAGAAACTGAAGAGCAGTAATGATCTGAAATGCATGAGGCTGAAAAGTGTGAATCGTCTCTCACCAAACTTCTACTAACACGAGATTAGCAGAAGGAGGCCAAAGGGTGGCGCGCTGGCTATTGAACTTCCTCTTTATAGTGCCGTCATACGTGTTGTACATCAGCGCATTCTTGACAATCGGAATTTCCGACAGCATTTGTGCGACTGTGTGTATGCAAGACAAGTTTGAGCTAACAGCTGTAGGAAATAAATCTCAGGATTTCGTTGTCGGAATGTCTGATCGTGTGTACGCGGCATTAGTGTTACAAGGTCTCAGGTGTGAATGGAAAGCAGGTGTGGTAAATTTGGTGGGACAATTGAAGTAGGTGTGACCTGGCACAGCCAAATTGCAGGCCTTCATCCCTATTGTAGGTTACAAGAAAGGAGAGGAAATTGGGACTTTAAATAAGGGCCTCCATAACATATTAAGAACAGAATAGGTACATGTATGTATATGAGTAAATTGTTTATTGTTGCAATCTAAAATTCATACCAGACTCTTGAAAAAACATTGTATCAAATAAATTGGTAGTCACATGACTTACACTTGAAATATAATTCTCATAGCATGCAATACATCTAATGAGTTGATATGATAGACATAATTAATAAATACAATACATAATGGAACTAGATGTATCTTGGCATCTAATAGCACTTGACGCATTTCATGGCACTACAGCCACTCATCAGGAGTGTAACACGACAATATACTGTAAAAATTGAAAATATCAATTATTAAAAGTGCCCTCTAGAAAAGGGAAGAAGAGTTATTTTCCCAAAAAGTGGCAACAGG
Organism: Lithobates septentrionalis; assembly: GCA_037952835.1. Lineage (NCBI taxonomy): Eukaryota > Metazoa > Chordata > Amphibia > Anura > Ranidae > Lithobates > Lithobates septentrionalis. The sequence continues at coordinate 2,011,416 of JBBDGP010001454.1, read as the reverse complement.
TCAGTAACTTACAATTCTGCCCCAAGGCTGGGCCCAGCCTCTGCACGGGAACTTGTGGGGATCTTGGGTAAGATGTCTCTCCCGGAGGATGAGGTGGGAAAACCCTGCAAGCACCAAGGAGAACAGCCAGAGGAGGGACAGATGGACACAGCACAGTCCAATGGTGATATGTGTGCACATATCGTGCATAGTGTTCTACAAAGAATATATAATGAAAAGGTGATTGAATGAGTGAGGATGTGTGAAGTTGAAGGGTCATCTAAGTGTTCCCTCGAGGGGACTACATATGGGGGTGATGGTATGTGTGAATGTGCCCACTAAACAAATTAAATACTGTCCCAAAAAATAATGCAACCCACCCAAGATAAGTGTGAATGGGGTGATGAATTAACCCTATTAATTACCTGTGAATATGGTGTATGGACCAACTCATGTCTGAATACCCTTCCAAGTGATAGGATCGTGCAGAGTGAGCCACCGGCTATCTCAGGCTGATAAATACCCCCGTTCAAGTCAGGGCCCCGCCAACGCCATGCTGGACATACCAATGCAGCACGAGTGAGGCGAGGAAGCAGGTCCCATCTGCGTACAGCACAGTCGTCAGCAGTGGATCCACATCCACCACGTCTGTGGCATGGAATGGAAGGGGACATCCTCGACATTGAGGCGTCATTTGATGCCACGAGCGGGGCATCAGTGCATGATGCCGATGTGCAGCAGGTCAATCCCCGCCCCCATCAATGGATGAGTAGGAGGAAAGAACTGCCGCACATCAACCCCCGAAAGTAAAACATAATCTGATCCTCATCAACCCTGGGCTGGGCCAGCCAAATAGGAATAAATGTATGTTAAAGAAAGGCACTGGAATCAAACCCAATATGATCTACTGGACATTGAAGGGGGCTAAGGCAAGGGACAAGAGTGTATGAGTATATAGAAATACTCAATGATTGAAAGGTATTACGTGTGACAGGTCACTAAAGCGGGTGTCTTCCACTCAATTAGTAGGACAATTGAAGTAGGTGTGACCTGGCACAGCCAAATGGCAGACCTCCATCCCTATTGTAGGTTACAAGAAAGGAGAGGAGATTGGGACTTGCGCCCTAAGGGCCGCCATAACATATAATAAGAACAGAATAGGTACATGTATGTATGTATATAAGTAAATTGTTTATTGTTGCAATCTAAAATTCATACCAGACTCTTGAAAAAACATTGTATCAAATAATTTGGTAGTCACAAAATAACTCTTCTCTTTTCTAGAGGGCACTATTAATAACTAATATTTATCAATTTGTACAGTATATTGTCATGTTACACTGCTGATGACTGGCTGTAATGACATGAAACATGTCAAGTGCTATTAGATGCCAAGATGCATCTGGTTCCATTATGTATATAATTTTTATGTATTGTATTTATTAAGTATGTCTATCATGTCAACTCATTAATTGTATTTCATGCTATGAGCATTATATTTCAAGTGTAAGTCATGTGACTACCAATTTATTTGATCCAATGTTTTTTTCAAGAGTCTGGTATGAATTTTAGATTGCAACAATAAACAATTTACTTATATACATACATGTACATATTCTGCTCTTAATATATGTTATGGCAGCCTTTATTTAAAGTCTCACTCTCTCATACTGGTCACTGGAAGTTCAACATGGCACCTCTTGGCAAAGAACTCTCTGAGAATCTGAAAAAAAGAACTGTTGCTCTACATAAAGATGGCCTAGGCTATAAGTAGATTGCCAAGACCCTGAAACTAAGCAGTGGTTAACAGGACAGGTTCCACTCAGAATAGGCCTTGCCATTGTCGACCAAAGAAGTTGAGTGCACATGCTCAGCGTCATATCCAGAGGTTGTCTTTGGCAAATATACTTATGAGTGCTGCCTGCATTGCTGCAGAGGTTGAAAGGGTCAGCCTGTCAGTGCTCAAACCATACGCCACACACTGCATCAAATTGGTCTGCATGGCTGTCCGCTCAGAAGGAAGCCTCTTCTAAAGATGATGCACAAGAAAGCCCGCAGTTTGCTGAAAACAAGCAGACTAAGGGCATGGATTACTGGAACCATGTCCTGTGGTCTGATGAGACCAAGATAAACCTATTTGGTTCAGATGGTGTTAAGCGAGTGTGGCGGCAACCAGGTGAGGAGTACAAAGACAAGTGTGTCTTGCCTACAGTAAAGCATGGTGGTGGGTGTGTCATGGTCTGGGGCTGCATGAGTGCTGCCAGCACTGGGGAGCTACAGTTCATGGAGGGATCCACGAATGCCAACAGGAACTGTGACATACTAAAGCAGAGCATGATCTCCTCCCTTTGGAGACTAGGCCGCAGGGCAGTATTCCAACATGAAAACAACCCCAAACACACCTCCAAGACGACCACTGCCTTGCTAAAGAAGCTAAGGGGTAAAGGTGATGTACTGGCCAAGCATGTCTCCAGACCTAAACCCTATTGAGCATCTGTGCGGCAACCTCAAACCGAAGGTGGAGGAGCGCAAGGTCTCTAACATCCACCAGCTCTGTGATGTTGTCATGGAGGAGTGGAAGAGGACACCAGTGGCAACCTGTGAAGCTCTGGGGAACTCCATGCCAAAGAGGGTTAAGGCAGTGCTGGAAAATAATGGTGGCCACACAAAATATTGACACTTTGGGCCCAATTTGGGCGCACCTGATGTAAGGAGGGACTCTGCTGGGGACACCTGATGTAAGGAGGGACTCTGCTGGGGACACCTGAGGTAGGCAACATGGCAAGTGGCAAGTGACATGCTCAGGGCTTCCACTGATTCTGCATTATTCTTCCCCGCTACGTCACAGTGTAAAACTATTTTTTTTTAATAAGTAATGAAATAAAAAATTTTTTAAAGCACCCTCCCCCTGTGCTCGTGCACAAAGGCGAATGCACGCATCATATGCAAACAGAGATCACACCACACATGTGAGGTATCACCACGAACATTAGATTGAGATTAATATTTCTTCTGTGTAAATCTGAAGTGTAAATCCTGTGTAAATCTGAAGTGGTAACCTCCTGTGTAAATCTGAAGTGGTAACTTGTAAAGGTTTTTAAAGCGTCGCCTATGGATAATATAATTTACATAGTTTTCCATTGTTCCACGAGCATGCGCAATTTTAAAGCATGACATGTTGGTATCTATTTACTCAGTGTAACATTGTATTGTATATTTTACCAAACTATTGAGCATTATATTGTGTTTCTGTACATTAAAATTCATTCAAGTGTATTTTTTCCAAAAAAAATTGCGTTTGAAAAGCCGCTGTGCAAATACCATGTGACATAAAAAGTTGCAACACCCACCCTTTTAGGCTGCATTCACACTACAGCGTTTAGAATCGTGGGCAGATTTGCCGCGGATCCACCCACGATTTGACAGCGCCGAGATGTGAATGACAAAATGCAGGACTCGCATTCAAGATGCCATTCATTTGAATTTCACCTCCAATCGCGGTGCGGGTCTGCTGCGATTGTCGCGCGATAAAACGTGCTGCAATCGCGGCATGTCGCCCAAAAGTTGCTCCTGAACTATTATTGGGCAACATGCGCCCCGCGATGCGGGCTGCCATGATTGCAGCGCGTTTTATCATGCGACAATCGTGGCAGACTCGCGCCACAATTTGAGGTGTCATTCAAATGAATGGCATCTCGAATGCGAGTGTTTTGTCATTTACATTTTGGTGCTGTCAAATTGTGGGCAGATCCATGGCAAATCTGCCCGCTAGTCAATACGCTGTAGTGTGAATGCAACCTTATTGTCTAGGGCCTCTGATTTATAAAAAAAAAAAATGTATAATTTTTGAGGGTTCTAAGTAATTTTCTAGCAATATATATTGATTTTTACATGTATGTAAGAAGTGTCAGAAAAAGGCCTGGTCTTCACATGGATAACATCCTTCCCTCTTAATGGAAAAGAGTTTGTTTTAAACTGTGGTACTATAATTCCTTGTGTGGAGTGAAAATGTTAGAAATTTTTCTGTAAAAAGTGTACTAAAGCGCTGATATGAACTAGTAAATAAATAAATAAGTGACAAATACTAGAAGATAAAGAAAAAAATCTTGCGAGCCACAATAATCCTATGCTTAATGAATCAGCAGCAAATAGAAAAGTTATATATTACAGGTATATCACAGAGGAATATCCAGCAGCAGACGCAGCTCACGTACTCATAAACGTGCATAAACCATAATGTGAAAGAAATTGCGTTGCGCTAGATAAATATACTGCAGAGGAAAGATCCTAAAAACTTAAATTATCATCCATTATACATAAATTTGCTGAAAAAAATTATATTAAATATACCAAAAAACTCCTGTGAAAATAAATATATATAGTATCACTTCTGTGCAATGTGCATATGTATGCACCTATAAACAATCAATAAAAGTGCATATAGTGCAAAAAGAAATATATATACAATAGTGCATAAAAATTCAACGGTGACTGCAGACAAAAAGCATGTAATACTTCAATTAACGTGCAGCATGCAAAAACGCAGAAAAAAAGGCTATATAAAAGTTCTTATATAAGTGTCCCAAAATTGTAACTAAAGAGTGTTTCCGTGTCCATAAATCTCCATAGGGTTTCCAGGTGATCCAATGTGCCAAATTCAAGTGCTCTGAATAATAATATTGTGCCACAGTGCCCCCCCACAGTGGTTGCGCTCACCTCAGAGCGTGTGACACAGCTGTTACCTTGTGTCAAAACACGCTGTGTAGCCACCCCCTGGGCTGTATGGGAAACGCTAATCGATCTCCACTCTGGGTCACTCAGGCTCCATGGATGTTAATCATAAGAACAAAAAAAGAAACTATATAGTGTAATTCCATTAAACCACTTTATTCCGACCAAACAACTTTCCCACAAAGGGTTACTCACATTTAGTGGGTGCTGTTGTGCACCAAACAATACAAAGCTCCAAAAGGGTATATTGTGTGGTCTGCCGCGGGGTATGCGCTTCTCCCGGCTCAGCTGTTTCTCTAATCCGCTGTAAGCTGTTCGCTCCGTCCTGGCCCCTCCCCTACGCGTGTTCGACACAGGGAGTCCCTGTGTCGAACACGCGTAGGGGAGGGGCCAGGACGGAGCGAACAGCTTACAGCGGATTAGAGAAACAGCTGAGCCGGGAGAAGCGCATACCCCGCGGCAGACCACACAATATACCCTTTTGGAGCTTTGTATTGTTTGGTGCACAACAGCACCCACTAAATGTGAGTAACCCTTTGTGGGAAAGTTGTTTGGTCGGAATAAAGTGGTTTAGTGGAATTACACTATATAGTTTCTTTTTTTGTTCTTATGATTAACATCCATGGAGCCTGAGTGACCCAGAGTGGAGATCGATTAGCGTTTCCCATACAGCCCAGGGGGTGGCTACACAGCGTGTTTTGACACAAGGTAACAGCTGTGTCACACGCTCTGAGGTGAGCGCAACCACTGGGGGGGGGCACTGTGGCACAATATTATTATTCAGAGCACTTGAATTTGGCACATTGGATCACCTGGAAACCCTATGGAGATTTATGGACACGGAAACACTCTTTAGTTACAATTTTGGGACACTTATATAAGAACTTTTATATAGCCTTTTTTTCTGCGTTTTTGCATGCTGCACGTTAATTGAAGTATTACATGCTTTTTGTCTGCAGTCACCGTTGAATTTTTATGCACTATTGTATATATATTTCTTTTTGCACTATATGCACTTTTATTGATTGTTTATAGGTGCATACATATGCACATTGCACAGAAGTGATACTATATATATTTATTTTCACAGGAGTTTTTTGGTATATTTAATATAATTTTTTTCAGCAAATTTATGTATAATGGATGATAATTTAAGTTTTTAGGATCTTTCCTCTGCAGTATATTTATCTAGCGCAACGCAATTTCTTTCACATTAAAATACTAGAAGATGACCAAATAATATAGCTGCAATTATTGTGTATGTGAACTGATATCACACAAAAAGTGTTGTATATATTCGGAATGTATAATACGCTAATATTAACCTCCCAATATAACACGGTGTAATCTCCTAAGGGTTAATCAGTGAATTGTGTGCAAAATAATCAAATGGAGCCTATTATAAATAACATACCATCCTTCACCATAACAAAATCCTATAGCTAAATATCAATGTGATAATACATTATTGAACACAATAAAAAAGAAAGAAAGAAAGAACGAAAGAACGAAAGAAGAGATATATTAATGTGATGAACCACAGTGCACAGATATCTCAATAGGACAGCATACTGCTGTGAAGAAATATAACGTCTTTGGTGATTGATGAATATAGACAGGTTTCAATGAGTAATCCCCAGTGATAGATGGCTTGCTCATATATTCAGCTGCTCATTAGCATGGGCTGGCTTCTGGCTTTCAAAGAACTTCCGCAGTATGAAACAACAAAAAGGAGACCATTGCGCAGATAGTGTAATATATATGCCCTATAAACTAAGGGTAAACTTCACTCACACTTTTCAGCAGAATAAATCGCATATGGTAAGGTCAGTTGCATACAGCTAACAGCTGGGATCTCCTCACACGCCAACAGTGCACACACAGCACTGCTCGTCACTGGCTCCTCCCGACCGGTTTCATCACTAGACACGTGACTTTTTCAAAGGTGACCATGTAACGACCTTGCTTAGCATTTATAGTGTGCATGCTGGTTGCCATAGTGACCAGGGAGTGTAATGCATCATCATGCCACTGTATGCATTCTGCACTACATTTAAACAACATAATATCCATACAAAGTAACAATTTAATACATGTAGATACATAATCTTTACAATAAAACATATATTTAAAAACATAATTGCAGCTCTAACCTAAGAACCATTTAAATACATGAAGTAAGCAGATATAACCTAGGAACTCCCTCCAGTGGTTAACCAATGGAATTACATCTCTACATAATCATCCTCTAATGAACTAAGGGTAAATGGATGTGTATGAGGTAGAAAGATGCTAGAAAGACGCTAAAAAATTGCTAAAATAATTTTTTGACAAAAATATTTCAAAAATATATAATACAATTATTAAAAATATTTAAAAATATTAAAACTTGTTTTGGAGGAGCAGATGTCAAGAGATAAATTAAAACCCAAAATAAAACAATTTATATCAAAATCTATATTTAAGCCAAAATGTGCAAGAGTCCCCATTTCAAAAATCTTTTTTTGATTCGTTTTTACTTAATTCTCTCACTTTTTTTACTACCCCGCCAGTGCGGGTTAGTATATTTTTCAATGACCCAAAATTTCAATAATGCGGGTTTTTTGTCATGATATAGAGCAAAATGGCGTGACACACTGTGTTTTTGAGAACCTTTTTCAATGTTCTGTATGTGCTCCTGAATGCGTTTCCACATAGGGCATTTCCTATGTGGAAAACCTATGAAACCTTATATGAAAACCTTACCTATGATATCAGTAACACATCTGTACATTTCCTGGATCTGGATATACAATTAACTAAGAATGGATTCCTAACAAAAACTTTTTTTAAACCAGTCGAGAGGAATAGTTATATCCCTGTGGACAGCTGTCACTTTTATCCCTGGCTGATTAACATTCTGAAGGGGCAACTAATACGGGGCAACTAATAGGGGGCAACTAATAAGAAGAAATTGCACTGATAAAAACACTTTTTTGGAACAAGCCAATATTATTGGAAGGAGATTTGTTAAAAAAAGGGTATAATAATGATTTTATAGAAGATAAAATCAAGGAGGTATCGGAGCTCTCAAGGGAAGAATTAATTAGAGACAAACAAAAGAAAACCACACAGTACCAAGAGATTCCTATGATTCTGGATTATAATATTCAGCATAGGCAAATATATTTAAAAAGCATTGGTCACTACTTTTAGCGGATCACCAATTACGTAGTATTTTACTAGAGAAACCAAAATTTGTTTATAGAAAGTCACCAACTTTAAGGGATTTAATAGCGAAAAATGTTTTGGACCCTCCAAAAATCTCACAGGGGTTCAAATTTTTTTAAGGAAAGGGTTTCTTTCCATGTAAAAGATGCTATGCTTGTAGAAATACAAAGCAAAATGGTCAAAAATGCATCAATTTCACATCTACCAGTAAAAACAAAGATTTTGAAATCAAAGATTTTGTGTCATGTAGAAATGAGTGGGTGGTGTATGTATTACAATGTCCGTGCTCCCTACAGTATGTGGGAAGAACCAAACGCCCTATGTGGAAACGCATTCCGGAGCACATACAGGATATTGAAAAAGGGTTTTCCAAAACAGTGTGTCACGCCATTTTGCTCTATATTATGACAAAAACCCTGCGTTATTGAAATTTTTGGCCATTGAAAAATATAAACTGCACTAGCGAGCTAGTAATAAAGTGAGAGAATTAAAGCTGTAGTAAACCCGCTGACCTTTTTTTTTCCCTATACCTGTAAGGGAAAAGGCATAATGAGCAGGTATGCACCGCATACTAGCTCATTATGAGATACTTACCTTAGAATGAGGAGCCGGCATCACACCCGGTCCACACCCAGGGAGCTGACATTTCCCCTCGGCGTGCCTTCCGGGTATCGTGGCTCTGGCGCTGTGAGTGGCCGGAGCTGCGATGTCGTCACTCCTGCGCATGCACGCGGGAGACTTTTTTCGTGCAAAGTCCGGCGGCTGCCAGGCTTTCAGCCGAGAATCCCCTGTGCGCATGCGCTGCTGCAGTCAGCGGCTCATAGCAAGGGGAATATCTCCTAAACCGTACAGGTTTAGGAGATATTTTTTTTACCTACAGGTAAACCTTATTATAGGCTTACCTGTAGGTAAAAGTTTTTTAAAAAAAAGGTATACAACCGCTTTAAGTAAAAACTGATCAAAATGTATTTTTGAAATGGGGACTCTTGCACCTTTTGGCTTAAATATAGATTTTGATATAAATTGTTTTATGTTGGATTTTTAATTTATCTCTTGACATCTGCTCCTCTAAAACAAGTTTTAATATTTTAAAATATTTTTAATAATTTTATTATATATTTTTAAAATATTTTTGTCAAAAAATTATTTAACATTTTTTTTTTTAGCGTCTTTCTAGCATCTTTCTACCTCATACACATTAATTTACCCTTAGTTCATTAGAGGATGATTATGTAGAGATGTAATTCCACTGGTTCACCACTGGAGAAAGTTCCTAGGTTATATCTGCTTACTTCATGTATTTAAATGGGTCTTAGGTTAGAGCTGCAATTATGTTTTTTTTTTTTTTTTCCAAAAAAGCTTTATTTAGCAAAAATAATATTGCAATATAACAGAGTTATTTGTGATACAATCACCAATAGCAATCACTTTATATCTCATTACAGAGTTGTGGAGATCATATCTTGAATCTAGTTGTACAATTTCTATTGATAATTCTTAGATATTGTTTGTGAGTATCTCAACTCACTGTAAGATTATAACATTGTATAGTAGACAGTAACAAAAATAAAGAAAAGTAAAGAAGGGGGGGAAATATGTGAAAGAAAGGGATGAGACGAGTGTGTGGGAAAAGAGTAGTCTCGCTCTATGCAGCTCGGGATGACTTAGGCTATGTCATCTCAGTCTGGTGTTTTAGATACTATGGTCTACAGGAAAAATAATCATTCAATCAACCTGCGTTGCAGTAAAGTCTTTTGAGTATTTGAATATGAACCAAGCTCTCCATAAATTATGAAATTTGTCTGTCCTTTCAGTGGACATGGCTACCGTTTCTTCCATTCTGTATATTGAATCTACCTCTAGGAGCCATTCTTCTAGCGTGGGTGAGTGTGTCGTTTTCCAGTGTCTAGGTATTATGGTCTTTGCTGCGTTCAACATATGTCGTACTACTGACTTTTTGTATCTACTTAGCGAGTAGTTTGAGATGTGTAACAGGCAGCATTCAGGTGAGAGAACTATACCAGTTTCAGTTATTGCTTGTATCCTTGCACAAACGGAGTCCCAAAATGCACGTATTAACGGACAATACCACCATATGTGCAGCATGTCACCTTTCGCAGAGCCACATCTCCAACAGTTCTCGGATATCTCCGGGAACCATGAATGCAGCCTGGACGGAGTGAAATACCAATTTGTCAAGATTTTGTATGACGTTTCTTGGTTACTGGTGCTAATTGAGCATTTGTGAGCCAGAATACAAGCATTGTTCCATTGTGTGTCAGTGAAAGATTTCTGCAGCGCAGTCTCCCATTCTAGTTTATGTTTACTCTGATAGTTGTCCTGACTAGGCCATAGCCAGCTGTAGATTAAAGAGGTAGCTTTGTGTACTTGTTCTCCTGCTAAGCAAACTTTTTCGAAGCTTGTTTGTTCTCTCAAGAATTTTTCCTTGTTCGCGGGGCAGAGAATATAGTCATGTAGTTGTCTATATTGCCAGTGAGTGAAGTGTTTGGCCTGTAATTCCGTCTGTAGTTTGGTAAAAGTTTTTAGTCTGCCATTTTCAAGGCAGTGTGCTACTGTCAGTGGAGTTTTGTCATCCCTATGAGGGAAAGACTTTGTCGTGTGTCCTAGGGCAAATTCTCTATTCTTAATCAGTGGGGTTAGAGGGCCTGGGGAGGACGCGAGGTTGTAAAGCTGTGAGACTATCTGAAAGATCTTTAAAGTTGGTCCTATCGTGGGGTGTTCTCCTACTTCAGTTGTGCGCGCTTCTTTGTTCACCCATGGCAGAAACCTTAGTGGTGTCTCTGTGTTAAGGCTTTCTAGGTTGACCCACGCCTTGGAACGGGCGTGACAATTCCAGTCCAAAATGCGGGTCAAATGCGTCGCATAGTAGTAGAGCTTAAAGTGTGGCAAATTAATACCTCCCTCAGCTTTCGTCCTCATCAATGTATGCATACTAATACGCGGTTTCTTCCCTGCCCAGATGAAATCTCTAAGAGTTGCCTGTAATGAGAAGAAGAACTGTTTAGGTATTAAGATGGGGAGCGTGTGGAACAGGTATAGAGCTCTGGGAAGGACCGTCATTTTTATTGCCACCGCTCTCCCAAACCATGAGAATGGCCTAGAATTCCATTGTTGGAGATCCTGTTGCAGAGTATTTAGAAATGGGAGGAAATTTTGCGTATAAATGTCTTTTAAATCAGGAGTGAGCCATATCCCCAGATATTTTAGTTTAGAGTTTACCCATTTGAAGGGGCAGTTTGATTTGGTAGCTGCTAATTGTTGTGGCGTTAAAGAAATATTAAGGGCTTCAGATTTTTCATAGTTAATTTTAAAGTTGGATATGTATCTAAATAAACGGAGTTCTTTTAGCAGGTTGGGGAGCGACGTGTGTGGTTGTGTGATTACAAACAACAGGTCGTCTGCATATGCCGTAACTTTATGGCAAGTCTTACCCATATTCAAGCCTTTGATAGATGCGTTTCCTTTTATCGTACGTATATAGGGTTCTAGGGTTAGAATAAATAAAATTGGAGACAGGGGGCATCCCTGCCTTGTGCCATTATGGATTTTTACTGGTTCTGATAGAGATCCATTCATTTTTATCCTTGCCGTCGGATTTTGATACAGCGCCGAGATCCATTGTAGTATATTTGTCTTGAGACCCACATGTTCGCAGACTGCAAACATGTAGTCCCATTCCACTCTATCGAAGGCCTTCTCCGCGTCCGTAGACAGGAGAAGGCCCTCTGTTTTCGTCTTTCTAAGTGAATGGATGAGATTTAGAGCAGTTATCACATTATCACGAGTCTCCCTTCCCTGCATGAACCCTGCCTGTTCAGGTCCCACAATATCCTGCAATATGCCACTAATTCTAGTAGCTATAATCTTGGATAATAGTTTCATGTCTAAGTTGAGTAACGGAATTGGTCTGTAGCTCGAGCAGAGATTGGGGTCCTTGCCAGGTTTGGAGATGACGGTTATGTGTGCTGTATTGAATGAGGGTGGCAAGTTTTGGGTTGATGAGAGAGAGTTTAAAGCCTGTAATAAGGGCTTTGTCAGAAGGTGGGCAAAGGTCTTATAATAAATGGCTGTGTAGCCGTCTGGGCCTGGACTTTTCCCCGTTTTTAAAGATTTGATCGCTTGCATGAGTTCCACTTGCTCTATTGGCTTGTCTATTTCCAGAGCATCTAGCTCAGTAATGTTTGGGATACCGCTTTGGGTTAGGTATTGTGCTATAATCTGTTTTCTCGAACCCTCCATTGCCTCAGGTCTGTGTGAAGCTGGGAGGTTGTATAGCTTTGAATAGAACTCATGGAACTCTGCCGCGATCCTATCTGTGTCATGCAACAGTTTATCTTCCTTATTCTTTATACTCGTGATAGTAGTGGTAGATCGTATATCTCTCAGGGCCCTTGCCAAGAACTTGCCACTTTTATTACCATGTTCATAGAAAAAGCCTCTTCGAAAAAATAATATTCGTTTGGCCTGTAACTCTAATTTTTCTTGGACCTCCTTTCGTGCTATTAAAAGCTCATTGGCCGTGTTCACTGCCAGTGATCTTTTATGCTGGGTTTCCAATTTTTGTACTTTGTCTAGTGCAGCTGTTAATTCTTTTGCTTTGTTTTTTTTTTTTAATTGAGGCTAGACTAATGAGTTTGCCTCTTAATACACATTTATGTGCCTCCCAGATCATGATAGGTGGTACCTCTTCTGTTGAATTTTCCTTAAAATATGTCTTTATGGCCTCCGTCACTGGTACTAAGGTCACAGGGTCTGTAAGCAGAGTTGAGTTTAGTCTCCAACCGCCTTGGCTTTTAGGTGCAGTATGGAGTAGCAAAGTTATGGACGTTGGGGCGTGGTCTGATATTGTCCGTGTTCCTATATGTGCTTCTTGCAGTAAACTTAGATCTCTTTGTGTTATGAACATAAAGTCTATACGGGAGTACTTGTTGTGTAGTGGGGAAAAATAAGTAAAGTCTCTGTCATGAGGGTGTGCTATGCGCCACGTGTCTTTTAGATTTAGTTTATTGAGTAAAACTCTAATCTTTTTGAGGGCACGGTACGTTAGGGAGGATTTACCATTGGAGGTGTCTTGGAGAGGTTCCAGTGGAACATTGAAATCCCCTCCCAGTATTATACATCCAGAAGCAAACTCCGTGAGCACGTCTATCAGTTTTTGGCAGAAAGTAACGTGAGCTGTGTTCGGAAAATATACATTAGCTAGCGTGACTGGTCTCTTCCCAATTGATCCCTTAAGAAGAAGGAACCGGCCCCCAGGGTCCGCTAATTGTTGAGATAGTTCAAAACCTACGTTTTTCCCAATTAAAATGGAGACGCCTTTCGTTTTGGAATCTGTGTTTGCTGCGTGATAGGCCTTGGTAAAGTACCTGTCAGTTAGTTTAGGTATGGCATTTGCTTTGAAATGGGTCTCCTGGAAAAAAACAAAGGCCGGTCTCTTCCTCCCCAGGAGCCCCATTAATTGTGTGCGTTTTTGTGGAGTATTAAGCCCTCTTACGTTATGCGATATTACTGTAGGGTTTTTGCCCATTGTGGAGTAGACCATGGTAGCAGAAGTTAGCTTAGATGGCACAATAAGCTAAAGCTGTTCAATCACATATAAGAAAAATAAATAAAATAAATAAATAAAAGAAAAGTCTTCTAAATCAAAATCGTATAACTTGTAGAAAACAATTAGGAAGGGAAAAAGAAAAGCTAGGAAGAAGAAAAAGAAAAGGGGAGAGGGTGAAAGAAGATATTGGGTCTCACTCTCGACAGAAGTAGAGTGGGACCAGTTTTAGTGTTAATTAACCTCTAAGTAAACCCCTAGAGTGGTGTGTTCAGATTGGGGCCTGAGCAGGCACACCGGTGAGATCCCACCTGGGTAGAGCGTCACCAATATGCCCGCCGTTGGCTCCCACTGCGGGGGAGGTGGAGGGTACGACCCGAGTAATATCTGCAGATATTATCGTAGACTGCTTTAGAATTTAGTAAGAGTATGTCACTCAAATTAGATAACTCCTCCTCCCTCGAACTCCTATAATATTTCTAAAGACAAATCTTAACTTGAAAAACGACAACCGACATCTTTAAGAGATGTAGATCCTTAACTAAGAACACCTTCAGTCCGATAGATATGCTTCAGGCATAAAAATATGAAGAACGCCTGTATTGCATCGACTAGCAGTTTATGGGAATCCTCCCCTGTCAACTATGTCACAGTTCCATTAATGAGCCGGAAGTCCTTAGCAGAACCGTGGATGGAAGGTCACATCCCGTTTTCAAATATGTCAACCAGCTATGAGCTAGAGTAAGTAAAGTACTATTGAATGTTTAGTCTCTGCTCATGATCTGGTTATAGGGACAGTTTCAGCTAGTTTTGCTTTTAAAGCACAATCAATACATTTACCTGCCTTCAGGACAGATTGTGACCGAATAGGGTGCTGCTGCTGGCACTCTTACTTATCTAAAAGGAACCTTTAACGAAAACAAAAATCAAAAATGCAAGGCCTGTAAAACAGAAACAGGGAGAAACAGAAAAGGGAAGGACAAGGGCTGGACCTTCCCCGATTCACGAACAACGGTGAAAAAAGAAAACCTTGATTGTAGATCTTGAAACACACTATCTAACAGTCAGGGACCGACATTTCTGATAGTTTCCTCCTTCATTCCGGGTCAGATTCAGGCAGTAGGGCCCTTGCTACGTTAGCATGTTTTTTAGTAGAGCTGGGGCCTGGTGTGTTATGCTTCTGGAACTTCCCCTTCTTGTAGGGTGGTTTGACCGGTGTTGATTGGGGAGAAGGATGTGCCTCTCGTATAGTTGGGGGTGTGCAGAATTCTCTGTACCATTCCGGTAAATCCATGGGTGGTATCTGTAGGTCCCTACAGAAATCTGGGAGTTCCATGGGTGTGCGTAGGAACATTTGTTTGCCTTGGAAGGTAGCATTTAGAGCAAAAGGAAACTTCCATCTGTAGGGAATGCCTTGTTTGCGCAGTACCTCCAGCAGAGGGCGTAGAGCTCTTCTGTTATTAAGAGTAATTGGGGATAAGTCCTGATAGATGGAGATTTCTGTATCATTGAAAGTAATATGTTCATTACGCCTGGCTTTGGCCATGATGTCCTCTTTCAGTTTAAAATTGGGTAAACAACATATTATGTCCCGTGGAGGCGCAGTGTCCGCCGGTCTGGCTCTCAAGGCTCTATGTGCTCTGTCAAAGTCAATAGGAGTATCTGTTTGGCGCTCTAGTAGTTCATTGAACACATATTGCAGGGCGGAGGTGATATTGCCCGGTTCAACCGATTCGGGGACCCCTCGCACCCGAATATTGTGCCTTCTCCCCTGTTGTCAAGATCTTCCAGCTGACGATTCATTTCTATGAGTCGCGCTGTGTGAGAGTTAGCGATTTTGTCTAGGCGTGTAATCTCCTTGTCTCTCCTGTGGCCCGCCATCTCAACCCCCTCCATTTTCCCTGATAGCGATAACACATCTGCTTTAAGTTCTGTTATGGCGGAGAATAGCGTGCCTTTGATGTCTGCAGCAATTTTCCGCATGGCAGTAAGTGTGAGAGGTAGCTCCGGAGTTAGGGTGTCTCCTACCTCATCCTCGTCAGCGTACTGTGAGTCCTCACTGAACTCCTCTTCTCCACGAGGCTGCGCCATCTTGGACTGGGCCTTGCTTCTCCGGGGCTGAGTTTTAAAGATGTCCGGGATGTTTCTCGAGCCGGACAGAGTGGCCGAGCGGCGGGGGTGGTTGCTGGAGTTGTGGCGAGTTAATCTGCTCATCTTCGCTGCTATCGTCGGTGTCGTAGGTGCTATAGGAGCCGAGGGCTTAGCGGAGCTCCACTAGTCTGCTGCCTTCCTCATCGCGCGCCAAGCCACGCCCCCCCTGCAATTATGTTTTTAAATATATGTTGTATTGTAAAGATTATTTATCTATATGTATTAAATTGTTACTTTGAATGGATATTATGTTGTTTGAATGTAGTGCAGAACGCATATACCGGCATGATGATGCATTACACTACCTGGTCACTATGGCAACCGGCATGCACACTATAAATGCTAAGCAAGGTCATCACATGGTCGCCTTTGAAAAAGTCACGTGTCTAGTGATGAAACCGGTCGGGAGGAGCCAGTGACAAGCAGTGCTGTGTGTGCACTGTTGGCGTGTGAGGAGATCCCAGCTGTTAGCTCAGTTTAACTAAGTTTACCCTTAGTTTATAGGGAATATATATTACACTACCTGTGCAATGGTCTATTTTTTTGTTGTTTCATACTGCGGAAGTTCTTTGAAAGCCAGAAGCCAGCCCATGCTAATGAGCAGCTGAATATATGAGCAAGCCATCTATTACTGGGGATTACTCATTGAAACCTGTCTATATTCATCAATCACCAAAGACGTTATATTTCTTCACAGCGGTATGCTGTCCTATTGAGATATCTGTGCACTGTGGTTCATCACATTAATATATCTCAACTTTCTATCTCTTTCTCCTCTCCTTTCCTTTCCCACTGTGGTTCATCACATTAATATATCTCAACTTTCTTTCTCTTTCTCTTTCTCTTTCACTTTCCTTTCCTTTCTTTTCTTTTCTTTCTTATTGTGTTCAAGAATTTATTATCACATTGATATTTAGCTATAGGATGTTTTGTTATGGTGGAGGATGTTATGTTATTTATAATAGGCTTTATTTGATTATTTTGCACATGATTCACCGATTAACCATTAGGAGATTACACCGTGTTATATTGGGAGGTTAACATTAGCGCATTATACATTCCGAATATATACAGAAATTTTTCTGTGATATTTTTTTTACTTGGCCATACAGTGAATCTTTAGCCTTTCTACTTTTAGACTTGTAAGACAAATGTAAGTAAATTTGTGTATATTTGTATAGCCCTGAATTCACTGATGGTTATTTCAAATGCTTTGACACTTTCCATCAAGTGTAATTTTCTGAAAATATGTGTGAACTTTTAGCCTTTTAGAACAAAACACATTTAAAATAGACTATAATTTCTTTTAAATACAGGAAAATACTACAGAAATTGAATCATAGGCTTGTTTTTTTTTGGACAGATATCTTCATACAAGTGGAACATTTGTCCTCAGTAAACACTAACAAGCAATTTCTTCACAGAACCAAAAGTGAATGTTGAAAAGCATCATCTCACAAGTCTTTTTTACTATCTTACAAGTCTTTGCTATTTAATTTCATAATAATTTTCACTTCAAAATGTTCCACTTGAAATTAACATAAACTTTTAGGATCCATTCACACCTTTGCTTTCCAAGAACATGTGCCAAAACACGCATTGTGCTTGTGGTACCATTATTTCCTAATGGCACCCCAAATGCAGGCAGCAGTTGCATGACAAACTAACCAAAATGCACAAAAAAAGGTGCAGAAGCCACTTTGGTGCATTTTGCCTTATGCTGTCACATGACAAACACGCAAAAAAAAGTGAAAAAAATGACCTGCTGACAGCTGATGACTCATTGGCTGTTAAAGACGTGGCGGCCCGCCCCCCTCCTTAGAATCCTGTACCAGGTTTTCTTCTAAGATTGCCCTGTATTTGGCTCCATCCATCTTCCCATCAATTCTGACCAGCTTCCCTGTCCCTGCTTAAGAAAAGCATCTCTGACACCACCATGTTTCACAGTGGGGATGGTGTGTTCAGGGTAATGTGAAAGAAAAAAAACTGCATGCGCGTGAAACATGTAAGTTACAGCAACAGAACAGAACAGTGGACGTTTGAAGCAATTGACCTCAGTGTTTCCCCTTCCCTCTCCGGCACGGCATTGATGTCACAGGAGGTGCACTGTGAGTATCGACTTTGCTCGGCCTGGTTGTTCCCCCTGAAGCGCTCACCATCACACAGGCTGCCTAGTTTATTCCTCCATCCAGCCACGGAAATCACTCCGGAGCTAGCGGTTCCAGCTAGAAGCCAGTACGCTCCCCTTCTGGGACCCGGAATTCCTCTCCACCCCTCCGGATGCTGATTGGTGTTTTACCACCCCCAAGCAAGCCTCCCGGATGATTGTTTCCCCCACTATCTATCCTGAGGTCAGAATTTTTCAGAATGCTGCAGTTTGTTTTTTCTTTGACTATTTGCATATTTCCATGCTGTGCTGACTGCACTGACTTTGATCCATCCATTCAGGTACCTTCAAATAGATTAATTGATCTCACCTGACCCTTAGACTTGCTTTGCTTCAGGTTTTCTGTGTGTTTTTGTTCAGGGTGATGTACAATGTTCGTTTTACTTCACACATCGCGTTTTGCTTTAAGGCCAAAAAGTTCAATTTTGGTCTCATCTGACCAAAGAGCATCTTCTTCCACATGTTTGTTGTGTCCTCTCATATGGCTTTTTGCAAACTGCAAACAGGACTTCTTATGGTTTTCTTTCAACAATAGCTTTGCTCTTGCCACTCTTCCATAAAGGCCAGGTTTGTGGAGTGCATGACTAATAGTTGTTCTGTGGACAGATTCTCCCACCTGAGCTGTGGATCTCTGCAGCTCCTCCAGAGTTACCATGGGCCTCTGGACTGCTTCTCTAATTAATGCTGGACAGCCATCTCTTGGTAGGTTTGCAGTTGTGCCATACTCTTTCCATTTTCCGATGATGGATTGAACAGTGCTCCATGTGATGTTCAAAGCTTGGGATTTATTTTATAACCTAAACCTTATTTAAACTTCTCCACAACTTTATCCCTGACCTGTCTGGTACGTACCTTGGCCTTCATAATGCTGTTTGTTTACTATGGTTCTCTAACAAATCTCTGAGGGCTTCACAGAACAGCTGCATTTATACTGAGATTAAATTACACACAGGTGGACTCTATTTACTAATTGGGTGACTTCTGAAGGCAATTGGTTCCACTAGATTTTAGTTGGGGATATCAGAGTAAAGGGGGCTGAATACAAATGCACACCACACTTTTTAGATATTTATTTGTAAAAAAATGTTGAAAACCATTTATTTTCCTTTCGCTTCACAATTATGTGACTCATCATAGAAGCTGTACACATTTTTATGATATTCTTTAAACACATTAGCTATGTCTTTAGGGTGGAACATTTTGGATTTAGATTTCAGATCAATTATAAAGGGCGACAATTTTAAAACATTTTGCATAATCTGATATCAGTAAAAGTCTAAGTGCATTTCTACATTACGTTAGTTCTGTGATAGAAGGTGTAACAGCTTTTTTTTATTTTGGGCCTATAAGTCTTTAATATTAAACAGTATTGAGTTTATAGCCTGCATTCTCTGCTTTTTCTCCCTAGCAGTCATTCAGATTAAAATCCTTCTACAATATGGTTTATGAGAACATCAAACAGAAAAATACATTAGATCCCAGGGTAGAATGCAACTGGAAAATTTCTTGTATGTGACACAGCATTTTCTTTCTATTTGCTTAGAGAGAAGGTAAGTGTTGTTGCATATAAGATGGTTTCACAGTGTACTTCTCAGTTAAAGATAAAGAGATTATTTGTTTCTGTCTGGGAGACATTATGTAGTAGCTGTAAATCTGGGAGAAATGCCGGTAGATCCATTCTTAAATACATGTTATGCAATGAATTAAAAAAAAGGTGTGGTCCCTTTCAGAAGGGTGGACATAGAGTATAGTCCTACTGCATGTAGAAAAGGCATAAGGGACCCCTTCGCTAGAGGTTTCCAAGCTGTAGTATCCAAACTGCAATCCACCAATGAGTTAAAGTCTCCATGCCTAACAAGAGAGTGTCTCTGCACTCCCTTAGCACGTTTTACAAGAGTGTGTAAAAATGTTATTTGGCCTGAGTTAGGAGTGTATAAGTTCACTATTGTGTTTGTTGTGTTGTTAACATCACAAATGTAGGATGGTATATCTACCTTTGGGGTCCAGAAGTACTTCATGCAATTTGAAGGAGACTGCATTACTGATGGCTATAAATACTCCCTTCTTTTTCTCCTCTGTGTTAGCCATAAAGATATGGAGGTACGATTTATTAGCTCACTTGGCAGTTTTTGAGCATGAAAATAAATATCCTGGATACAAGATACATCTCTCTGTAGTTGCCTGGTCTCTTGCCACATTGCATTCTCTTATAGGGGCTGTTGAGATCATGTACATTAGGAGGCACAATTTTAACAACTTGCTGCCCGCCCACAGTAGTTTTACTGCAGGCAAGTTGCACAAGCAGGTCGGACAACGTACCTATCTTCCGGGTTTACACCCTATGCAATATTGTTTTTTGTTTTTTTTTCATGATTTTCGCTCTTTTTTCATTTATATAATAAAAAATAAAAAACCCAGTCGTGATAAATTACCACTAAAAGAAAGCTCTATCTGTGTGAAAAAAATTATATAAATTTAATTTGTATACAGTGTTGCACGACCGCGTAGTTGCCAGTTAAATAGCACAGTGCTATATAGCAAGAAATAGCAAAAAAGGCCCTGGTCATGAAGGGAGTAAAACCTTCCAGAGGTCAAGTGGTTAATCAAATTGAGATTCACATTGAGGGCAGGTTTGAAATCGTGTGAGTTCAGCTGAACTCATGCGATTTCAAACCGGCAATGCAGTCTGACTTCGGAGGCAATTTTTCAGACATTTGTGAGGGTTGATTTATGCACAGATGTCTATTCAAATCGCCCCCAAAGTTGCCAAAAGTAGTACAGGAACTATTTTTGGGAATCGGTGCGGGGTTGCAAAGTCGGCGTCGCACCAATTAGGATGGTGCCTTCGCCGGCAATATCCGGCAATTTGACATGTGATTTGGCAAATGGGCCAATGTGAGCGTGGGCTTAAAGGTAGAAAAGGAAGCCCATTACTTTGCAGATCTGCTACCAGGTGCATAAGTTCAGCCACTAGCGGCATCAGACATGGAAAAATTCAGAGAATGTAGTCAGCATGATTAAGTTTTAAACAGCAATTAGGTGCATAAAGAAAAAACAAATCATTAACTACAAACAGAACAAAGAACATGTAATAAGAAAAAAAAAAATTGAGATTCCTTAATAGAGCATCTGCTTCAAGTAATTTGGGGGAAATCACTTAATGGTACTGCAAGAGAATCTGTAAGTCCAGCCTTAACATAGCATAAACAGCTGAGAAATAACCAAGTTAGTCTGCCACAGTCTCTCATGATGGGGAGATGCGTCCCTGTGGGGACCTTGACTTACTCGGTTCAGCAGTAGAAGGTAAAAACCCCCATTACTGCACTAGACGCACGCCCTCCTCCACCGAGGGCACCATATATGTGGAGTCATTCTTAGTAATGAGTAAGGAACTCCCATCTGCACTGCACTGCACTTTCTTGTTGTGTAGTATTTTTGTTGTGACAAGTCTGCATTAGGGATGAGCTTCGAGTTCGAGTCAAACTCATGTTCGACTCGAACATCAGGTGTTCGCCAGTTTGCCGAACAACGAACAATTTGGGCAAATTCGAAAGCCGTAGAACACCCTTTAAAAGTCTATGGGAGAAATCTAAAGTGCAAATTTTAAAGGCTTATATGCATGGTTTTGTCATAAAAAGTGTTTAGGGACCTGGGTCCTGCCACAGGGGACATGTATCGATGCAAAAAGAAGTTTTTAAAACGGCCATTTTTTCGGGAGCAGTGATTTTAATAATGCTTAAAGTGAAACAATAAAAGTGTAATATTTCTTTAAATTTCGTACCTGGGGGTGTCTATAGTATGCCTGTAAAAGGGTGCATGTTTCTCGTGTTTAGAACAATCTGACAACAAAATTGCATTTCAAAGGAAAAAAAGTCATTGTCCACGTATTGAAAAGGCACTGGAGCTCAATTGTGGGCATAAGGCGCTACAGCGCCGTGGGTCAGCATCCAGCCTTGCAACTAAGGGGCATTTCTCCCTTGCTACCACCCGCCACACTGGGGAAGCAGAAACAAACATATTTCTTCTCCTTCTAAAAGATGGCATGGGCAAAGGATTGCCTACACTTTCCTCCACTGGGTTCCTGGGCAAAGCGCAGCAGCGGAATAAAGTACAGAAGGTTTCAGCAGTACACAGTAAGTGCTCTCTTTCCATAGCACGCAGAAAGTTTAAACAGTCAGCTTTGCCTGCACAAGTGAGCCTGTTACTGAACACACGCTACACTCAAGGACATACTTGTGTCTTTAAGAGGCTGTATTCATAAGGAAATGCTATCTTCCATTACTCAAGTGAAGACAGGTTTCTGAGATTGGGGTAAGGGTGAACCATGTGGAATCTAAAATGAGGGAATTAGCCACAGCTCACAACGAGTTAGTGGATGCCAGCAATGATAATGATGATGCAGTTAAGAATCTCAAACTTAAGTCAGCCGATCTTGAAGATCATTCACATAGAAACAACAAGAAAATGAGGCGTATTGATGAGACTGTACCCCCGACTGACGTAAGGCACTAGGTACAATCCTTTGCCCATGCCATCTTTTAGAAGGAGAAGAAATATGTTTGTTTCTGCTTCCCCAGAGTGGCGGGTGGTAGCAAGGGAAAAATGCCCGTTAGTTGCAAGGCTGGATGCTGACCCACGGCGCTGTAGTGCCTTATGCCCACAATTGAGCTCCGGTGCCTTCTCAATACGTGGACAATTTTCTGGCAGGAAAGGCTGTGTGATCCAGTCTCTCTGATCGTCCTCTTCTTTCATTGATTCAAACTCATCTCCTGATAGTACAGAGCATTAGGGGAGAAGCTGCACAGTTTGGTGTGTATTGCTAGAGCATTTTTTTTTCCTTTGGTGATCAGCACAGGGCAAATCAGCAATGTCCAGACAGAGGGTCAGGGGTCCTACAGCCTTTTTTAGGACAATTGGGTAAATTAACTCCTCCTACAAGCTTTAACCAAACACTGATACAAGTCACAAGACTGCTCTACCTGCTGATGAAAAAAGTTATTTAGCAGTTTTTTTATTAAAACTTTTGCATTTCCATGTTCTGGGAGACCAGATATAGTGAATGCAGAGTCCTGGGTTTAGAAAACACTTTAAATAAAAAATTATGTCAAATTTAAACAGATTTAATTCAAATAATTGTGCCTTTTTAAATAGAAGACAATTTCAGAAGCAGAAAGAATTCATATTTCAGCCAAAAATAATTAATGTGTCTGGTAATTTTGTCACAGCACAGTTTATTAAAATTGTACTGTTTTGCTGCACAAAATCTCATCTATTTCTAATAGAAGACAATTTCAAAAGCAGAGAGTAGGCAGTCAGAAAAATGCAAATACACTGTATTTTTCGGAGAGACTGTATAAAAATTTAAGAATTTGATCCATCTTTTTAAATAGGATTTTATTAAAGAAACAGAGGGAAGTCTTATTTTGGCCACAAATATTCAACTAGACTTATATACAGATTTACTGTACAAAGTCTAATTCTTTTTTCAAAGGAGGCCATTTTTCACAATTTTCTTTTAGGCTTGACACATTTGGTATCTAATTACACGGCACAACCTAACTTTTAATTTGTACAAGAATTCAGGATTAAATGGTGTACAATAAAATTTATTTTATCCTGAAAATAAACAGTTGCTCAAATATCATTCAGCATAAAAATTTCAGCTACTATATTTGTACTTTACAAGGTCTTCACTTTCAGAAAATATATAATGTTTTGGGTGTTTTAAGTAATTTTAAAAACAAAAATGCAAATCTCTACATTTGTGCAAAATAATGAGGGGGAGAAATGGTTCAATTAATACTTCAATGCTCTATTCACACCTGAGCGATTTGGATTATGGGCATAATTGTTTGATTAAGAAATAGGTTATTTCTTAAAGGCATCCCAAACGTGGTGCAAATTTGCAACGATTGTCGAGCGACAAAATGTGCTGCAATCGCGGCAAAAATCGCAACCGCAAACGCTCCTGGCTCTGTGCCAAAATTTGAAGAATTTTTATATATATATTGATTGCTGCTGTTCTCATGCACTGTGTTTACACAAATTTCAGGAACACTTTTGAGTAAGATTTTTGCACAGTTTTCATAGTTTATTGCTGTTTGTTTTAATATGTATCTTGGGGTTATATAAAGATTGTAATGGTGCTGTGGTGCTGGGTATTTATGTATATGATTTATGATTATCCAGGGGTATAATGTAGCCTAGCTGCTTTAAGTTATTTATAGATGTAAAGGAGGTTAGCACTGCTCTGTTTTTTTTTTTTGTTTTACTTCATACTATTTCATCTTCAATTCCATTGACCTCTGATGAGTTTTGAAGCTTTCTAAATCAAAACACACCATTGTGAGTCATATCTTTTCCCTTATATGGTCCTACCTAAAAATATCAAGAATGTTTTTTACCCCTTTTTTCAGTTCTTTGGAGCTGGCGCTAGGGACTATTTGGCCTGTATAGCACACATGATATTAGACTAAGATGTTGTATTATCCTTCAACTGTATTCCCTTGAGTAATGTAAATATAGAAAAAAAACCTGCATGCTTAAGTTTTTAGAACATGTTGTACAGTTTACGCTTTTTTGCTCTGCATATGTCCTGTGTTATCTAAATATTTCATTGTTTTTTTTTTTTTACCTGCATTCTGGGAGAAGAAAAATTTTGTTTTTAAACAGCTTGTTTTTGTCTTCCCACACCATCTGTTAGTTCTTGCTAAAGTGCTAAAGAGATCTGAAACACAGTAACAGTACCTAACTCTTCAGATAATGACTGGATAAAACTTTACTTGCCTTCTACTGTCAAGTGAAGGCATGCAGATTGGGCACGTTCTACTTATTTTATAATCTTTTGTCAAGATACGTGTACTGACCTTCTCATTACATGCTAATTTGGTAACATGTAAAATTCAATGGAACACCTGTCTCGCTTTCCTTTGCTTTGTAAATTTGCTTCATCTGACTTGCTATGCCTTGTATTACTACAACATCTGTCATGCTTCTACCTATTCTATTCCTTGGATTTCTCTTCTGGTGACTATCTGTCAACATTAGTTGAAATGTTATTTCAAATGGGCCACATAACCAATGTTTGGAAATTTGCTGACGACATATTACTTTAATAATTTAATAACTGCACTATAGTAGTTTGTACACATTTGTACACATCAACACATTCCTTTGTTACCTATTCATGATGAATGTTGATTATACATGTAAACAAAACATATGCTGTATTTACCCTTAAAACAGATTTATTAAATATCAGCTTGACTTAATATTGAGCCAAAGATCAAAGCTGATTTTTAGTGTTTTTTTTTTTTTTTAATCCACATCAGAACATATACTCACATGAATGATGAACCTCCCATGTGCTGGTCTGCTTCTTGAAATCTTTCATCCTCTGCTCCCTGGATTCTTTGCAGCTGTGATCTTACAGTGAATGAATTACACAGGATCTTAGGCTAATTAAATGCAGATAAGGCACCAAGTGAGTGTAATTACCACCTTAATCAGCCACAGAACCTGTGTGATTCATATGCATTTGATTTTAAAGGGATGAGGCGGCGACCTTATGCAGGGGTTAAAAATGAGTGCTTCAACCTGTCCCAGGTACAACTTAAAAGTTCTGTCTATGCATGTTCTTCCTGCACCCTCTGAATTCACACCTTCTGCTTTCAAAGAAGCCATACTGTCAGTTCCTGTAAAGAAAAACTTTTATGAATGGAGGAGGCAGACCTTTTCATTCATCTGTCTGTCCAATCGTAGACAAAATTTGCGGCATTTAAACTAAAATGAACCGAAAAAAAATAAACCAATCATAATTTGTTGTGCTGCTCTTATTCACAACATTAGGCAAGGCCTGATAGTTTAACCACTTCAGCCCCGGAAGTTTTTACCCCCTTCCTGACCAGGGCACTTTTTACAATTTGGCACTGCTTCGCTTTAACTGGTAATTGCGTGGTCATGCAATGCTGTACCCAAACAAAATTTGCGTCCTTTTTTTCCCACAAATAGAGCTTTCTTTTTGTGCTATTTGATCACCTCTGTGGTTTTCATTTTTTGCGCTATAAACAAAAAAAGAGCAAAAATTTTGAAAAAAAAAACTAAAACAATATTTTTTACTTTTTGCTATGATAAATATCCCCAAAAATGTCTACAAACTATGGGAAAGATTTATGGCATTTTTATGGCATATTTATTTTTTATTTTTTTTTACTAGTAATTATTATTATTATTATTATTATTATTATACAGGATTTATATAGCGCCAACAGTTTATGCAGAGCTTTACAATATAAAAGGGAGACAATACAGTTATAATACAATAAAATACAAGAGGATTAAGAGGGCCCTACTCGGAAGAGCTTACAATCTAATAGGGTTGGGCAGGTGGTACAAAAGGTTGTAACTGTGGGGAATGAGCTGGTGGAAGTGGTAGGAGATTAGTTGGAGAGGTGATAGGCTTTCCTGAAGAGATGAGTTTTCAGGGATTGCCTGAAGGTAGCAAGAGTAGGGGATAGCTGGATAGATGGAGGTAGTGAGTTCCATAGGATGGGAGAGGCTCTGGAGAAATCCTGGAGACGAGCATGGGAGGAGGAGATGAGAGAGCTTGAAAGCAGGAGGTCGAAAGTAGAAGAGCGGAGAGGTCGATTTGGGTGATATTTGGAGACAAGATTAGTGATGTAGCTCGGGGTAGAGTTGTGAATGGCTTTGTATGTTGTGGTTAGTATTTTTAATTTAATTCGCTGGGTGATTGGGAGCCAGTGTAGGGATTGGAGTAGACGGTTGGCAGACACTGAGCGGTTGGTAAGGTGGATAAGTCTGGTAGCAGCATTCATGATAGACTGAAGAGGGGATAGCCTATGGAGAGGTAGGCCAATGAGAAGGGAGTTGCAATAGTCAAGGCGAGAGAATTGTGACATTGTGGCGGACAGATCGGACACTTTTCACACAGTTTTGGGACCATTGACATTTATACGGTGATCAGTGCTATAAAGATGCACTGATTACTGTATAAATGTCACTGGCAGGGAAGGGGGTTAACACTAGGGGGTAATCAAGGGGTTAAATGTGTGTTTCCTCAGTGTGTTCTAACTGTATGGGGATAGGACTAAGTAGGAGAGGAGACATATCGCTGTTCCTACTTACTAGGAAGTAGGGATGGGCCGAACGGACCCCTGTTTGGTTTGCACCAGAACTTTCGAACACCGCGAAAAGTTCGGACCCGAATAGCGAACCCCATTAAAGTCAATGGGACCCAAACATCAAAAATCAAATTTCAAAAAACAAAAATCCATTTTGAAGGCTTATATGTAAGTAATTGGGCATACAATGGTTAAAGGGGTCCAGGTCCTGCCCTGGGGGACATGTATCAATAAAAAAAATAATTGTGAAAAACGTCATTTTTAAATCGGTAGTGATTTTTTTATTTTTAAAGTGAAAGCATAAAAATGAAAAATTTCTTCCAATATACTGCCTGGGGGGTCCCCTTAGTCTACCTGTAAAGTGGCAGATCTGTACCATGTCTAGAATCTGCTGCAGCAATAATTGCATTTATAAAGCCAAAAAAATTACATTTTCCCTGCAAGCTACCTTTATTTTGCTCAGCAACAGCTGGGGAGCCAGTGTGTATGATGAGGCCACAAGGTAGTGCACTGGGAACAAGATTAGAGATTTTTTGGATACATTCTGGTGTCATTTTGACTTTGGCTAGAAGTAACTGGTGCGTAGACATTGGTCTTTGGGTGTTGGTGGCGCTATCCCACTGTAACCCTATAGAGGTAATCTTGATGAAAGCAAGAATTGGCCTTGCTGTAAACAATTGCAATGATATGCACCTGTCAAACAGGTGCTGAAAAATTGGTCTTTGGGTGTTAATTGTGCCCATGAAACCTATACCAAAAACATTCTTCCAGATTAAATAATTGAACTCCAAAGCTAGGCAGCCTCAAAGTCCTGCAGAGATTCCACATCCCAAAAAGGCTTAATCTGTGATATAGTCATCAGGTCATTCATAGCTGGTAATCCAGGACTGATTCATTTTTATAAAAGTCAAACGGTCCACTGAGTCTGCGGACAGACGCGTTCTATTATCAGTAACAAAACCTCCTGCAGCACTGAATGCCCTTTCTGAAAGCACGCTGGATGCAGGGCAGCCCAACAACTCAATAGCATACTGGGCAAGTTCTGGCCAGTGGTCTATTCTCATGACCTAGTAAGTCAGTGGATCGTCAGCTGGAAAGCTCTCCATCTCTGTTTTGTCCCCGAGGTAATCGTCCACCATGTGATGCAGACGCTGCCGATGGAATGTGGAAGCTAACATCCCTGGGCGGGGAGGACTAAAAAAATTCCAAAATGCCTCACTTAGGTGGACGCCTTCGCCAACGCTCCTCTCTTGACCAACAGAAGACTCAAAACAACGTTTTCCACCACACTGTAACCTACTGGAGTCAGAAAAAACGTTCAATAAAATCCTCTTTAACGTGTCCTCAAGAGATTTTATCTTCTGCACTCTCTGTGGAGACGGGATGAGTTCTGAGACCTTACCCTTATAACGCTGGTCAAGGAGGGTTGACAACCAGTAATCATCCTTCTCCTTTATGTCACATATTGTTGGGTCCTTTTGCAGGCTTTGAAGCATGTGGATGCCCATGCACCTCAAATTTGCCGAGGCTTGAGAAGCAGACTCCTCGGGGTCACTCAGGATGACAGCATCTGGAACTTTCTTCTCCCAGCCACGTACTACTCCCAAGGGTCCTGGGGTTGGAAAGCCATCACTTACAGATTGACACATGTCTTCCTCTTCTTCGAAGCCTAAGAAAGTGCCAGAATCTTCCTCCTCCATCCTCCTCTCTCCTCCTATGTGTTCTATGACATAGGAATGATGGTGTCTGGATAAAGTGGGCCATGAGAGGAAAGGAAGTCCTCCTCTTCCTCCTGCTGCTCTGCCTCCAGTGCCATGTCCATAATGCCACGCAGAGTCTGCTCTAGCAGAAACACAACAGGGATTGTGTCACTGATGCATGCACTGTTACTGCTCGCCATCCTTGTGGCCTCCTTTAATGGTGACAATACAGTACATGCATCCTTAATGATCAGCCATTGGCGGGCGTGGTGAAAAAAAGCCAAGGCGGCCTGAGCCTGTCGTTGTGCCGTACTGGCACAGATACTCGTTGATGGCCCTCTGCTGCAGGTATAGCCACTGCAGCATTCCCAAAGATGAGTTCCACCTGGTGGGCATGTCACAAATCAGGCGGTTTATGGGCAAGTGGAATTCCCGCTGAATTTCAGCCAGCCGAGCACTGGCTGTGTATGACCGCCTGAAATGTCTACAGACTCTTCTGGCCTGTTTTAGTACATCTTGCAGCCCTGGGTACGTACTTCGGAAACGCTGCACCACCAAATTGAGGACATGTGCCAGGCATGGCACATGTGTCAACTTTCCCTGTCTAAGGGCAGACAGGAGATTTGAGCCATTATTGGACACCAACATTCCTGGCTCCAGCTGGCATGGTGTGAATCACCTCTGGGCCTGTCCCTGCAGAGCTGCAAGAATCTCTGCTCTGGTGTGGTTCCTGTCCCCTAAACACACCAGTTGAAGCACTGCATGGCACCTTTTAGCCTGGCTCTTGGAATAGCCCTTTGAATGCTTAGGGGGTACTTCATGTTCATAGGACAATTCTGCAGAGGAAAGCATGGAGGTGGCGGAGGAGGAGGAGGGGGTAGAGGTCACAGGTCTGGCATCATCACCACCAGCTGTATGGAGATGTGGGGGCACAACAAGATGCAGCACCGAGCCCTGTCCTGCATCCTTTCGAGTTGCAAGCAGCATTACCCAGTGTGCTGGGAACTACATATATCGTCCCTGCCCATGCTTGCTGGACCACGTGTTAGCAGTAAGGTGGGTTTTACGGCTGACTGCCTTGCCCAATGATGCCAGAACATTCCCTTCCATGTGATGGTAGAGAGATGGAGCGGCCTTATGTGAAAAGTAGTAGTGACTGGGAACCTGCCATTGTGGTACAGCACATTGTGCAAATTCACGGAAGGGGGCAGAATCCACCAGGATGAAAGGCGGAAGTTGGAGAGCCAACAGCTTTGACAAGCTTGCATTCAGACGCTGGGCATTTGGGTAGCAGGGACTGTATTTTTTTTTCTGCTGCAGCAGATGGGGCAGAGAAATTTGCCGGCTACAGTCTACAGCTGGTGATGTGCTGCTGGCAGATGTGCTGCTAGGACCTGGGACACCCTGTGCTATACCATCAACCCTATCAGTGGAGGCTGCTTAAAGGTAATGACTTGGTATCACAGGGGCAGACTGAACTGGGTAAGGAGGAGGAGGAGGAGGGACAGATTTGTGCCCCTTTTGTGTGTCTTTTAGGTGCTCTTGCCGACGGGCTGAGTGGTTGAACCTTAAATGCCTTGTTAGGCATGTGGTACCCAAATGGTTGGTGTTTTGTATTGTTATAATGGTCGAACAACCCATTTGTTCGTCTGTTCGCCTCCCAGGGAACACAGTTAACCCCATCACTGCCCCCTAGTGTTTACCACTTCACTGACAGTGCATATGGAGTCTAATGCCCCATACACACAATAGGATTTTCTCACGGAAAATGTTCTATAGGAGCTTGTTGTCAGAAATTCCGACTGTGTGTAGGCTCCATCGGACATTTTCCATCAGAATTTCCATCACACAAAATCTGAGAGCTGATTCTCAAATTTTCCGACAAGAAAATCCGTTGTCGTAAATTCCGATCGTGTGTACACAATTCCGACACACAAAGTTCCACGCATGCTCGGAATCAAGCAGAGGAGCCGCACTGGCTATTGAACTTAATTTTTCTCGGCTCGTCGTACGTGTTGTACATCACCGCGTTCTTGACTTTTGGAATTTCCGACAAGATTTGTGTGACCGTGTGTATGCAAGACAAGTTTGAACCAACATCCGTCAGAAAAAAAACATGGATTTTGTTGCCGGAAAATCCTATCGTGTGTACAGGACATTACAGTATGAGCAGGAGCTATTGGTGTTACTTGAACCCCAGGAACAGTGTGCAGGGGCCACAAGCTGCTGTCAATCATTCATCCTACTGCTTAGACACCATCTCAACTTTGGAGCCCACATTGTGAACCTTCTATACCTACAACAGTTTTGACTTTCATGTGATTTTTGACTTTTTTTACTTTCATTTAAACACATGTACTTTCTCATATTTATATAATCAAAACTAGACTTCATCTTAATAGCCAGAGTGTGTTGTACGTCCAGTTTTTACTGGCCTACAGAAAACAGTTTTTTTTATATAGATATCATTCATTCAAATATTATTCATAGATGATTTATATAGAAAATCATGTATATGAAAAGTAATATACATCCAAACCAGTAAAAAATATATATTCCAAAATCTTTAGCAAGGGACCTCACAAAACACAAAGGATGCTGGGTAAGTGGATTTAATAATGCCCTCTATAACAGGACCTGGGTTCCTGAGATAGCTTTATAATGAATCACTATCACTATTAATCCTTATTAATTTACGTAGTAAAAACAATATAAAAAAGGGGGATATCCCTACACACAGAAACCCCCACCAACTTATAGATAATGGCAATTATTGGAAGTGGTGATATTAATAAAAAGCTGTAAACTATGCACCGACCCAGTAAACCCATATGTTTATACAAAAAATCATGTCACATTGTAAAAAAAAGTATTTATCAGAAAACAATATTTTCCACAATAGTAGTACCCAGAAAAAAATAAATGTCTTAGTTAAATTTTTTCTACACTGTAAATATACTTGCTGGTTGCAGATATATAAATGTATGTATAAATGATCTTTCTTCCACAGATATGGTTGTAATTGAAGCCAAGGAATCAAGTTAAAAATGTTAATCTCATTTCGGTCAGGGAAGATAGCACTGAGAAATTTAAAAGAAAAAAAAAATTACAAGAAAAAAAAACCCACTAAAATCTGAAGGCAGGAAAGAATCTATTAATTCTGAATATATTAGGGCTCCAAAAAGAATTGTATGTCTTTCATATGCTGATTATGATGGATAGTATTGTAAAAGCTATTGCATATTTTAGTTTGAAATAGGCACTTGTTTTAGAACTCATATGCAAAGTCAATGGACAGTGATTTTTAAAAAAAAGGCTTCTTGGAAAAAAATGAAAATGAAAATTAATAAAAGATACCTTGTTCACCTTTGTGAATATATATTTGTATTTAAAGTAGCAAAATACTAATTCAGCAAAATACATATTTTCACACATTATTTTAAAAAACAAAAAAATGTATGAAATATTTACTCCAATAGAATATATTCGGATCTTTGATTAAAAAAAAAATGATGTTTGATGTTGAACCTAATATACTGTTTTTACAAATTATATACATATAATATAATATATATATATATATATATATATATATATATATATATATATATATATATATGTATATATATATATATATATATATATATATATATATATATATATACAGTCAGGTCCATAAATATTGGGACATCAACACAATTCTAATTTTTTTTTGGCTCCATACACCACCACAATGTATTTGAAATGAAACAAACAAGATGTGCTTTAACTGCAGACTTTCAGCTTTAAATTGAGGGTATTTACATCCAAATCAGGTGAACGGTGTAGGAATTACAACAGTTTGTATATGTGCCTCCCACTTTTTAGACCAAAAGTAATGGGACAGATTAACAATCATCCATCAAACTTTCACTTTTTTTGTAATACTTTTATGCAAATCCTTTGCAGTCAATTACAGACTAAAGTCTGGAACGCATAGACATCACCAGACGCTGGGTTTCATTCCTGGTGATGCTCTGCCAGGCCTCTACTGCAACTGTCTTCAGTTCCTGCTTGTTCTTGGGGCATTTTCCCTTCAGTTTTGTCTTCAGCAAGTGAAATGCATGCTCAATCGGATTCAGGTCAGGTGATTGACTTGGCCATTGCATAACATTCCACTTCTTTCCCCTAAAAAACTCTTTGTTTGCTTTCGCAGTATGCTTCAGGTCATTATCCATCTGCACTGTGAAGCGCCGTCCAATGAGTTCTGAAGAATGTTGCTGAATATGAGCAGATAATATTGCCCGAAACACTTCAGAATTCATCCTGCTGTTTTTGTCAGCAGTCACATCATCAATAAATACAAGAGAACAGGTTCCATTGGCAGCCATACATGCCCACGCCATGACACTACCACCACCATGCTTCACTGATGAGGTGGTATGCTTTGGATCATGAGCAGTTCCTTTCCTTCTCCATACTATTCTCTTCCCATCACTCTGGTACAAGTTGATCTTGGTCTCATCTGTCCATAGGATGTTGTTCCAGAACTGTGAAGGCTTTTTTAGATGTTGTTTGGCAAACTCTAATCTGGCCTTCCTGTTTTTGAGGCTCACCAATGGTTTACATCTTGTGGTGAACCCTCTGCATTAACTCTGGTGAAGTCTTCTCTTGATTGTTGACTTTGACACACATACACCTACCTCCTGGAGAGTGTTCTTGATCTGGCCAACTGTTGTGAAAGGTGTTTTCTTCACCAGGGAAAGAATTCTTCGGTCATCCTCCACAGTTGTTTTCGGTGGTCTTTCGGGTCTTTTGGTGTTGCTGAGCTCACCAGTGTGTTCTTTCCTTTTAAGGATGTTCCAAATAGTTGATTTTGTCCACACCTAATGTTTTTGCTATCTCTTTGATGGGTTTGTTTTGTTATTTCAGCCTAATGATGGCTTGCTTCACTGATAGTGACAGCTCTTTGGATCTCATATTGAGAGTTAACAGCAATAGATTCCAAATGCAAATAGCACACTTGAAATTAACTCTGGACCTTTTATCTGCTCCTTGTAAATGGGATAATGAGGGAATAACACACACCTGGCCATGGAACAGCTAAGCAGCCAATTGTCCCATTACTTTTGGTCCCTTAAAAAGTGGGTGGCACATATAAAAACTGTTGTAATTCCTACACCATTCACCTGATTTGTAAATACCCTCAAATTAAAGCTGGAAGTCTGCAGTTAAAGCACATCTTGCTCGTTTCATTTCATATCCATTGTGGTGGTGTATAGAGCCAAAAAGATTAGAATTGTGTCAATGTCCCAATATTTATGGACCTGTCTGTATATTAAGAGGGATGTAATCCCTGAGATCCTTTGTGACCTCCACTACTAAATATTTAATCTTTGACACTCTAGTTAAAGGTAGTTCAGGAAACACAGGGGGTGGGGGGGAATAGATCTTTAGGGAGGATCTGAGACTTGTCCCAATTTATTTTCAGCCCTGAGAACCATCCCATCTTCTCAATAATTGCCAGCGCAGCATGAAGAGAAGGTCCCTGGTCTGCAAGGTAGACTATGGTATCATCCACATGTAGGCCTATTTTTTCCAATGTGGGGCCCTGGCGTAGGCCGACAATATTAGGGTCTGCCCTAATGGCTATTGCTAGTGGTTCAGCTGCTAGGGCATACAGTAGGGGGGAGAGGGGGCAACTGACATGTGCCCCTTTCAAGGGGGAATTCGTCTGACAGCCATCCATTCATGAATATTCTCGCTTTGGGTGTCTGGTATAAAAGCTGTACCCACTTTATAAAGTGTGGTCCGAATCCAAAGCTATTGAGGCATTCCCAGAGATACAACCATTCGACTGAATCAAAGGCCTTGGCCGTATGAAAGGCCACCACCACCCTGGTCCCAGAATTGTCATGTTGAGCCTGGATATTCATGTATAGTCATCTGATGTTCATAGTAGTGTTTTTCCCTGGCATAAATCTGGGTGAATTAAGGAAAGTATCACTGTGTTTAACTGGGAAGCAAGTATTTTGGCAAGTATTTTAATGTCCACTGGTAGTAGGGAGATAGGGCGGTATGGTTCAGGGTAGTGGTGGTCTTTGCCAGGTTTGGGAAGTACTATAATTTGGGTTTCTTGCATAGAGGAGGGAAGCGTGTCTAAGTCAAATACAGATTGGCACAGGGTCTTCAGCTTGGGGATAAGTATGTCAGAATAGGTGGAGTAAAATTCTAATGGCAGTCCACCTAAACCTGGTGCTTTAGATTTAGCTAGTTGGAATATTGCCTCAGTGATATCATGGGTAGTTATGGGTGCTTCTAGCATTTTGATTTGCTCTTGCTTTAGACGGGGGAACTGTAATAGTGTGTAGATAATTTTGAATGTCTTGTTGGGTATGGTTGCATTGTGATTTGTACAGATTACTATAGAAATGTTTAAATGTTTAAATTTGACCGTGGTGGGGGGGGGTGTCAGTAACACTCAGCCCTTCTGAATCAGTTAAAGAAACAACCACTGGTGGCTTATCATCTAGATGAGCTAGGTAGTCCAGTAGCTTCCCAACTCTCTCTCCATGCTCAAAGACCCACTGCCTACAAAAAAATATACATTGCCTGGCTTTCTCGGTATATAGTTGTGTAACCATGTGGGCCTGGAGTTTAACTTTATGTAGGTTTTCAGGAGAGGGGTGCGCGTTATATGTCTCTTCTAATTCCTGTAGTTTCTTTGATGATAGTTTTATTATTACAAGTTTAGATGACTGTTTGAGTCTGTTTATTCTCGTGGATAGGATCCGACGTGCGTTTGCTTTAAATTTATCCCAATTTGAGTTAAGCATGGACGGGTCCTAGATTTCAGCAAAGAAGAATTGGATTTCCCTTGCTACTGATTTGTGGTCAGGGAGAACTGATAGCCAGTAGGGGTTAAGCCTCCACATTTGCGTAGGGGATGAGATTGGCAATGATGCTATCATCCAGCATGGGGAGTGATCTGACAGGGATCTGGTTGCAAAGACTGAGCCTGTGACCTTAGGTAGAAGTGTTTTAGATATTAGTAGAAAGTCTATTCTAGAAATTGTATTATGGCTAGTGGAGTGGCATGTATAAGCTCTGGCTGTTGTTTTTTTTTATCTCCATACATCTACCAATGCAAACTCGGTCAATGTGCGACACAGTCGAGTCTGCAGGGATCGTTGGGCTCTGAGCAATGTATGCTAGGCCTTCTGTAATGACGTCTGACCTGTATGGGGGAGGGATGTAGCAAGCTAATATTAGCAGAGGGGATCCCCTATCTCCGCATGTAGAAACTAGTACCTGCCCTGCTCGACACCATTGAAATCAACTCAAAAGGAGTAGATTTTCTGGTAAGTATAGAAACCCCCCTGGATAGGTTCGTGTACGTACTGTGATATGCCCATCCTATCCAGGCATGTTTTAGAATGGCCTGCAGATGACCTGTAACATGGGTTTCCACCAAAGCTATATCCGCTTTCTGTGCTTTTAAGAACGCCAGGGCTGCAGTGTGCTTAATTTTATCTCCCACACTGTTCCATGTCAGAAATGTAATTGAGGCCATGTAATTTGTGGGCAGGTGGCGTGTATATATAGGCCAGAATAGCAGTAACAAGACAACATAGAGAACCTAGTACCAGCAGATATACATCAGAATAAAACATAGTGTACTCATATGCTTTCAGAAGTGCATTCCAAGTAAATAACATTTGAACATTAGTGCAGTTCAGCCCAACACTCCGACTCTGTAATCGGGCATTTCCCATCCCTCCCAGCAACTCACCTCCCCAACTTGGTGGAAGCATATGGTACCCAGTAACAAATATTAGAACAGTCATCCAGCAAACTGGCTGGAGGTATATAGCTTAATCTAGTAGTTTTAACAAAAACAATGATAACGAACAGTATTAGTAGTGAGGGTGGCGAATTCTCAATGCACAGTACATGGTAAGGTTGTGGATGAAGATCAGTTCTCCCTGGAGCTCCTTCCTCACAAGGGTAACCGGTCCATCATGCTTTTAAGCTGGACGCCCCCGCTGGTCAAGCCACGCCGCAGCCACGGCCAGGTCTTCAAAGAACTGCACTCGGCCATCTTCTTCCAATCTGAGTCTGGCAGGAAACAACATGGCGTATTTGAGGTGCAGTATATGGAGTCGCCGATTGATGTCTTGGAACTGAGATCTCTTTCGTTGGACTTCATTAGAAAAGTTGGGGAAAACCACTACATAGCCGTTGCCCACTGGTATATTACCTTTTTCTCTAGTTAAACGCAGAATTTTATCTTTGTCCTTAAAATTGAGGAACTTGGCGATGAAAGTTTGGGGGGGCACTCCCGCTGGTGGGGGTTTCGCCCATATACAGTGTGCCCACTCCACCGCGAACATGACAGAGAGGGCTTCTCTACCATATTTTTTGGTCAGAAGGGTCTCCGGGTAGTCGGCGGGGTCGTTGCCTTCTATTCTTGCCGAAAGCCCCGTGAACCGGAGATTACAGTGTCTCAGACGGTTCTCCATTTCATCCTGATGTGCGTGCAGTTGTTGTATTTGCCTCTGCATGTCCTCCAGTATGCCGCAAGGGGTGTAGGATATCTTCTGCTGTGTCAATGCAGGTTTCAGTCTCTGTAACCCTATCTTTAATCTTGGTGTAGGAGGGAGATATCTATTTTAACCTCGTCGATTTTCGTGGTGAGTGTACCCTGAAGTGCTGCTATAGCATCCAGCACCTTAGCGGTATTTGCTGTATGTTGCTCCGTATCAGGGCATGTGTTGGCCCTGTCTTCGGCCTGCTGATCCTTGTCCTGGCAGTGATATTTTGCTAATTTATCTGCTGCATTGGTGGTCCTCTTAGGTGGAGACATGTTCCCTGCAGGCAGGTATATAGTCAGGTTTGTGTACAGGATAGTATATAGGATGAACGGCAAGAGGAGCTCACACTATCCACGTACTACTCCATCGCTCTCCAAGCCATGCCCCCTTGATTAATTATTTTGATGCCTGGCAAAATCCGAAAAGGATTTTCACTCCTATTATTTTTGCTGAAATGTATCCTAAAGAAAAGGAACTTAACTTACGGCGGACTTTCCGAATGAACGGACTTGCGCACACACGGACAAGTCCGTTCATTTTAAACATGACTTGGGTACGACGGGACTAGAAAAGGAAGTCAATCTCGCCGCTTTTATCAGCGAGATTGACACCTTGCGGGCCCCGTCGCAGAGTATACCAGGCCCTTAGGTCTGGTATGGATTTATGGGAAACCACCCACGGCGAAAAAACGGCGTGAGGGTCCCCCCAAAATCCATACCAGACCCTTATCCGAGCACGCAGCCCGGCCGGTCAGGAAAGGGGGTGGGGATGAGCGAGCGCCCCCCTCCTGAACCGTACCAGGCCACATGCCCTCAACATGCGGCCCCCCCACCGCAAAGCACTTTGTCCCCATGTTGACGAGGACAAGGGCCTCGTCCCGACAACCCTGGCTGTTGGCTGTCGGGGTCTGCGGGTGGGGGCTTATTGGAATCTGGGAACCCCCTTTAATAAGGGGGCCCCCAGATCCAGACCCCCCACCCTATGTGAATGAGTATCTTCCGATGTTGACACAACGCTCTCTCCCGCTGTAATGCTGTGTGGACGGTGCGTAATGACTTATATACGCATGGGGCGGGCTCACCGGGTGATGTCATCTGGTGACCCCGCCCCCTTATGACGTCACAGTCCCGGGGCATGCTGGGACTGTGACGTCATAAGGGGCGGGGTCATCGGAAGAATAGAAGAGGGAAGGAAGACGGCGCAGAAGATTGGGCCACCGCTAGCAAAAGAGCGGCAGAAGATAGCGGGGAAGCCCGCCAGAAGAACCGGACACCGGGAGAAGAGGCAGAACACCGGGAGAAGAGGCCAGAGAGAGCGGAGAAGTTGGAAGAAGACCCCCGAAGTTGGAAGAAGACCCCCGGAGCTGCCTAATAAATTACTTTAAAAACCTGTGTACTGTGTTTTTTTTAGTGACGCTTTTTCCCCCTAGTTGAATGGGCAGGGGTACGATGTACCCCATACTCATTCACATAGGGTGGGGGGTCTGGATCTGGGGGCCCCCTTATTAAAGGGGGAACCCGGATTCCGATAAGCCCCCCGCCCGCAGACCCTGACAACCAACGGCCAGGGTTGTCGGGAAGAGGTCCTTGTCCTCATCAACATGGGGACAAGGTGCTTTGGGGGGGTGCAGGGCGCCATCCTCCCCGAAAGCACCCACCCTCCATGTTGAGGGCATGCAGCCTGGTACGGTTCAGGATGGGGGGAGGCGCTCGCTTGTCCCCACCCCCTTTACTGACCGGCCAGGCTGCGTGCTCAGATAGGGGTCTGGTATGGATTTTGGGGGGACCCCACGCCATTTTTTCGGCATAGTGGGTTCCCCTTAAAATCCATACCAGACCTAAGGGACATTGTCACCTCCCCCCGCCCTCGCTGCAATAGGAAAATGTGTTTTTCCTATTGCAGCGAGCGCGAGATGTAGCACCCTGTCGCCGAGAACCAGCGCGAATGGAAACATTCTCACAGGCAGGTGCTGTAGCTGCCCTTGTGTCGTATTTGGTCCGTCGGACCAGCATACAGACAAACGGGCTTCCCGATGGGAACTGAGTCCGGCGGAGTTCCGGCGGGAAGATTTGAAGCAAGTCCGTCGGAGTCCGACCGAATCGGTCCGTCGGAAGTCTGATGTAGCCCACACACGGTCGGATTGTCCGCCGGATTCGGTCCTTTAGACCAGTCTGGTCAAAAAATCCGCATGCGTATACGCG
Source organism: Lithobates septentrionalis (assembly GCA_037952835.1). Lineage (NCBI taxonomy): Eukaryota > Metazoa > Chordata > Amphibia > Anura > Ranidae > Lithobates > Lithobates septentrionalis. The sequence goes on along the minus strand of JBBDGP010001454.1, from coordinate 1,971,998 downwards.
GCTTAAGACCAAACATGACCTAGGTATGTCGTATGAAAAAAAAATAACTAAAGTGTATGAACTCAAGGAAGATTATTACCAGTAGTATGGGAGAAACATTCAGTTTGCAGTAAAAAAAATGTGGTGAACATAGGAACAGGTGTGTATTTTCTCATAGCTACCAGGGAAGGGACAATAGATTAGTGAAAAATCTCAGGAGTCATTCGTATGCGAGTATCCTGATCGATGGAGCGTGTTTCATAACAATCGACATGCAAACGCTTGTGAGATTTATTTCTATGGGTCTGAACCTCGCAGGTTGCATACATAGCCATAGAAAGAAGATATGACAAGAATAGTCGTTATGTCGATATATGTAAGCCCCTGTGAAGGTAGGACTATGGATCTTGGTAGCAGAGAAGAGAAGTAAGAAAAGAAAGAAAAGTGGGAGAAAAGGGATCAGAAAAGAAGGAGAAGCCTAGTGACCAAATGAAAGTCGCACCTACCCCAGGTGTATAGACCATATTATGAGGAGGATTGTATTTGCATATCGGGCCCATGGTTTCCAGATAGCCTCAAATCTCTTATCAGTGTCTAGTAATATGCTTATCATTTTTCCTGGGCCATGATCCAGGAGATTTTTCTTTTAATCGCATGAAATGAGACACGAGGTTGTTTCCGTGCTCGAGTGTTCGTTATTTTAGTTCCAAGGAAAATAAACATGACAATGCGTTGCGTCAGTTCGAAAGCACCTGTGATTGGGAAACTGGGAAGCGCTAATTGGGGGAGCTGCGGTATGGGGATGCCCGTAATTTTAGTACATGAAAAATTTTGTTCCAGATGCCTCTGATCTTGGGTCAATCCCACCATTTGTGTAGCTTCGAGCCAGCGTGTCCACAATTTCTGAAGCACAGGGGTAAAGAAGACGGGAAAATTTAGCTATGACTTTCAGGTTCGCTTCAATTAGTGATATATTCAACAACCCTTGGGACACTGAGAAAGAAGCCTTGTGCCAGTCAGCTAAGCTCCAGGATTGTCCCAAGTCTTTCTCCCATTCCAGCATGAAGGGGGTCTTTGAGTCTACCATGGCAAGTGCCCAAGGAAATCACCGATATTCCCCCCCTTCTGCTCCATGGCTTGTCCACACTAATGCTCATAATCCGTGATGGTAAGTGGGTCAGGTTTAGTGGTCCATAATTTATGGATAAATTGGGAGATTTGGTGGAGGCGGAATCTTTCAGTGGTCGGCATTTCCAGTTTGTTCACACAGTGTGCAAATGTAAGGGGGCCTTAGGGGTTAACAAAGTGTCCAACCCTATAGAGCCCCTTATCGAGACCCCATGTGAATGCTCTTATATCCATTGCTTGCCTTTCCATGTGGACCCAATCTGGGTGCGCCGACTTGGAGTAAATAGTCGAAAGTTGGGACAGTTGAGCAGCTTGGTGGTACCAGAAAAGATTTGGTAGACCTATCCCGCCCCTCTGTCTTGTTCGATATAGGGTCCCCTTGGTAATTCTATATCCTTTAGCCCCCCATATGAAGCAGAGAATTTTTGTGATTGGAATTTACGAAGTTGGTCTTTACGAATCGGGATAGGGAGTGACCTGAAGAGCTAAAGTATGCATGGCAAAAGAGTCATTTTTACGGAATTTACTTTGCCTAACCAGGAGAGACCTAATTTATCCCAGTTTGAGAAGTCTGCCTCAAGTTTACGATACATAGGAGGGAAGTTAACCACATATAAACGATCAACAGAGGCTGCCAGATTGATCCCAAGATAGGGAATACACAAATCGTTCCATACAGATTGGAACTTCTCTTTTAGGCGTGCGACAAGGTGTTCCGATACATTAATATCCAACATCATGGATTTTGAATAGTTTACTTTGAGTCCCGTCACTGCACTAAAGTTATCTAATAGCTTGCAAATGTTAGATAACAAGATTAATGGGTCAGTGACGAAGAGTGGGATGTCGTCCGCAAAGAGGGCGCACTTGTGAATCTGCGGGCCGCACTGCACCACAAAAATGTCAGGGTGATCCCTAAGTGCAATGGCCAGCATTTCCATGTCAATAGCAAAGATCAGAGGAGATAGTCAGAATAGTATCCCTGAAGTCAAACTTGTGCCTCGGGGTTCGAATAGAGGGACCCAAACATGTTCATAAAGGTTTGTCCAAAACCCCAGCGGTGCAAAATAGTTAAAAAGAATGACCAGGAGACTGAGTCAAATGCCTTCTGAAGGTCTAGAGAGAGCAGAAAGGGTTGCCATTCTAACCGGACCTCAGAAGGGAGATGACATCAATTGCTCTTCAGGTTTGGGCATGGCCCTGGCGTCCTGGTATAAAGCCTACTTGGTCTTTGTGGACATAGAGACTAATGAAGGAGGAGATGCGTTCTGCCATAATTTTGGTTAGAATTTTGAGGTCATTATTTATTAAAGAAATGGGGCGGTAGTTGGAGATTAAGCTGTTATCTTTGCCCAGTTTGGTAATCACAGTAATAAGGCAGAATTTAGGGACGTACCACACCGGGTGTAGAGTGATTTTTTTTTTTACATTCTTAATGACCTGTGGTATTTCTCCTGCCAATATTGGTTCCTCTAATCTATTCTTGTGGTGGTCCTTGAGTTTGGGGATGTTAATGAAGTCAAGAAAGGAACTGAGGGATGTGTCTTGAGTGTTTTTTCCTTTACTGTATAGTTTCTTGTAGTAGTCATGGAAAGCTTCCATGATTTTTTGAGGGTTTTGGGAAAGAGTATTACTCCCAATCTTGATTTTAGGTAAGGTGTGTGTTTTTAATTTAGGAGTCAATCTGGCAGCCAACATAGAACTCACCCTATCCTTCTGATGATAAAAGTGGGCTCCACTCCAACGCAAGCTTTTTTCAGCTATAGCTGTTAGAGCTAAGTTCAGCGCCCTGCGTGCAGTGTCCATTTTCTCTATAGATACTGAGGAGGGGTTTTGTTTATGTTGGTTGGAAAGATATAAGAAGTCTGTCTCTAGCTTCTCTATGTCAGCCTTCCTTGCATTACGCAGGCGATGCTATTTGAATGAGCCTACCCCTAATGGTAGCTTTATGGGCTGCACATAGTGATATTGGGGATATGTCTCCCACATCATTCAAAAGGAAGTATTCCTTAATATGTTTTTCCAATTCAAGGACATGGGTCGGGTTACTAAGGATGGAAGTGTTCAGTCTCCAGATGAAGTAATTGCGTTGACCTGAGGTTCGACCAATTATTAGAAAGAGGAGCGAATGGTCAGACCAGGTAGAGTCTTTTATGTAGGATTTAGTTACTGCTGGTATATTAGCTGTGGAGATGAAGAAGTGATCAATTCTGGCAAAAGAATTGTGAGGGTTAGAATAATGAGTGTTGTCCCGTACATTCGGGTTAACTTCCCTCCAAACATCCACAAGTCCTTGTTGATAAATTTGTCTAGCTACTTTAAGGCTCTGCCTGGTGGGACGCAAATCCCTCTTACCTATGTAGCGAGTTTTATCCACTACTGTGTCAAAGGCTATATTAGTGCCCCCCCCATATATGACAGTTCCCTCGGTCATAGGATTCAAAGAGCTAAATAAAGATGCAAAGAATTGGGATTGTCCTCTATTCTGTGCATAGTAAGCTATTAGAGAGTATAGTTGGTTATCAATGAGACCCTTCACGAGTAGGAATCTGCCCTCGGGCTCTTTAAATTCTGAAATGAATGAAAACTGGCAAGAACGGGAGAAAAATATTGCCACCCCTTTTGTCTTTGAATCTGCATTAGCAAGATAAAATTTAGGGAATTTGGGATGAATATATGAGGGGTTATAGGTGCGTTTCCTGTAGAAATAAGAAATCTATTTTTTGGCAATGATAATACTGAAAGATCTTCCGGCTTTTAATTGGGGAGTTTAAACCCTGGGCATTGTGTGACACAATGCGCAAGGGAGGTATTGGTGTGGAAGAGTCAGCCATGGAGCAGTGTAGGAGAAAACACCAATGAACACCAGTCACTTACCCTGAAACCAGTGGGAGAAGCATGAAACGGTGTGTTGATTCGATTTGCAGTTAGATTTGTGGTATATAGGAAGCCAGGATAGGTGCAAGCTCATCTGGATGACTAAGGAAAAAGAAGAATTAGTGCAAGAAAAAAGAAGTAGTCGGGAAAAAGAAGAGAATTTAAGCATGGAGTAAAAAGACAAAGAAGTGGGGCATACCCATTCTAATCTTAATAACAATAATAAAAAATAATAAAAACAAGAACAATGTGTGTCCCTCTAAAAAGAGGGGTAATCCTGGCCAGGAGAGAGGAAACATCCGTGTCTCCGCGGTCAGGAGGAGATGCATGTGCACCGCTCCGGTCGACGCACTCCCATGTGGAGAACTAAGATAAGATGCAACAGTGAGGGCATCAACATAAATTTCTGAAAATTAAAACCATAAACACATTGAAGCCAGCATTGGGGTGGCACTGTGGAAGCATGAGCTTGGAGGGGGAAAATGTGGTTTTATCTTAGGAAGGGAGGGGGGAGTTATGGGGAAGAAGGTAGCGGGGATCAGGCCTATAACAGGTAACATGGAGCAAGAGCTATTTTGAGTCTCTGAAGGATAGACAACTTCAGACGATGGACTGATCTAACAGAGTAGTGTAATAGAAGCCGCATTAGGAACAGGGGCACTGGATCACGGTGTTTGTGGGGATCAAGAAGTAGTCATCCTAGGAAAAACTGGGATTGTAGGTACCCATCCTTGTTCAAAAGGAGAGGAAAAAACGGTTTTGGTGTCCTGGACTCATTTCAGGTGAGAAGGCCATCCTTAGCTTTTTTTGAATTTTTTGAATTTGGGTTTTTGCCACACAGTGGTAAGTGGGCTAGCAGGGGCAGGGTGCTTGGTAGAGCTAGATGATGAAGTTTGCATCAGAGAGGGAGGGTCCCTGGAAATTATGCCCAACTTCTGAAGTAGATGCTCTCCTTCAGGGAATGTGGAGAATCTGTAGGGCTTGTTATTGACCTCAAATTTAAGGCCAAAGGGGAATAGCCACCAATATTTAATATTCTGCTGGGTGAGTGCTGCTAGCAGGGGTTTGAGCGCCCGCCTGCATTGGATCGTGGAGGGTGAGATGTCAGCGAAGATTTGGATTTGGTGCCCCAAGATTTGTAATTGTGAGGAGGATCTTGCCCTTTTCATGATGTCTTCCTTCACTGTAAAAAAGTGAGGTTTGACAAGAATGCCGCGAGGGAGTCCATCCGACGGGGGGGGGGGGGGGGGGCCCTAGGTCCCTATGAGCTCGATCAAGTTCCAGCCTGTGAGAGCGGATATCTGGGATAAGCTCTTTGATGAGGGAATGAACCACTGCAGGTATATCCGTAACGGATTTGGGCAAGCCTCTGATCCGAAAGTTATACCTTCTAGACCTATTTTCGAGGTCATCAATTTTGAGCATGGCGGCATCCAGTTGTTCATGAAGGTCCTGTATATGGGCTGTATTCTGGTTTGTGCGGGCAATTGTGGCATCCATTTGTTTTCTATTGTATCAATGCGAGTGCCCAGGGACTGCAGATCCATTTTGATATCCCCTGTAATTTTTGCTGCTGTCTGGGTCAAGCTCCTGTCTAGCATCTCAGCGAATTTAGCAAAGATAAATGCCAAGTCCTGTGGCTGTGAGGGAAGTTGTCCTGTGCCTGGCAGTGAGACATGAGGTCCTGGTGAGGTGGCTGTCATAGGTGACATGAGGAGTTCATCTAGGGTCTGGTTAAGGAGGGACTCCGTGGAGGCCGGAGAGGCTGGTCACCTGGGTGGTGGGGTGTCAGGAGGTGCATCACATACCTCTCCCTTATGTGTGTTCCGCCAGTCCGCAAGAGCAGGGAGCCCTGTATGTGCCGCCTCACGAGGCTGTTGTTCCGCCGCCATCTTGGGATTCTCGGCTGCATCCGGGATCGTGGCAAACTGTGCCCGTAAATCGCACCTGGTCGGCCCCGTGGTCATGTAAGTTGCTCCCAGGGGTGTGCCACCTGTTAAGCTGCCGAGCTGGTGCGAATTGTGCCGTGCCGCTTGATATCAGGAGCGCTGATAGACCGGAGCGGGACGGAGCTCCGAGACTACACATCCATCTTCCGGAGCCCCGCGCATGCGCCTCTCTTAAGGCATTCTTTACTCTTGCAGGTCCTGCCCTGGCAGCCAGCTATTACTGCGATGTCTGTCTGTTTGCCGGACTATTGCTATCTGGACAAAACAAATGAAAAGAGACTAAGAACCTGTCTTTGACCACCCTGCTCTATTAGAACAATTACAGCTGATGTCCTCAGCCTTGTTTTGTGTTGATGCGCTATAAAATGTTTCTAGAATGCCCTTGATTATGAAGCTAAAAGCTTGGTCTGCTGAACCTGCTTTTATTAAGTGTCTTCTATCCATGCCTTTTGATTGTGAATGCTTATTTGGGTAATCCTGGATAAATTAATCATGGCAGTCACTGTGGGAAAAGGTACTCCTGTTTCACAAGAAAATACCTACATTTCCTACTCCTATTGATACTACTTCTCAGCTAAAGAGCTTTGTTCTCCCATGTGTCAACTTTTAAACCAAGGCTTAGCACCTTCTTTTTTCACAAGCCCTGTACTCCCGATTCCAGCAAGCCTACCCATATGCCCTCTTAACAATGGCAGACCACCCCCAGTCTTAGATGAGGGACATCTGGGGGGACATATATTGGCATTTGCGCCAGACTGGATCTGAGACATGCCAGACATGCCTATGGGTCCAATCTGTCATTTAACATGGATACAAAAAAATTTTCCAGTTTCTGTCTCTGCCTTTCTCACTTTTTGCCCTCCAATCTGCCAGCTTCAGACCAAAAGGCAGATTTAAAGACCACCTTGAACCAACTTCAGACCCAAAGAGTGGTTGTACCAGTTCCACTAAAAGAATGGTTGTAAGATTACTATTCAAATCTATTTCAAGTTACAAAACCAAAACGGTGGCAAACAACCCCCCACGTTGGTTGGTTGGCGGCACCCCCCCTACCTGGGCACTTACCCCATTGATTACCAGACCCAAGGCCAACTCTTAACACAAAAATTTCTGGACAAGGGATACCCCCCAGCTCTCATAGATGATGCTTTCCATCAGTATCAGGCTAAACTGACACCTAAACCCAACACGCCAGAAGGGCACCAGCCAGCAAGGTTTACCACCCAGTTCCATGACCGCTACAGACAAATGGAAAAAATCTTCATCAGGAACTGGCCCATCCTGCTGGAAGATCCTTTTTTGGGTTCCACCCTAACATCCAAACCCAAAGTTTCCTACCGCAAAGGCCAAAAATATCAAGAGCTGAATTGCGCCAAGTAAGATCCGCAAACCCAAGCCAGGTCCCACCACCTACACCCCCCTGATCCCACTAGTGGGCATGTTTCAATGCAGAAAAACTATGCATGATGTGTACATTTGCCCAGCATGGACAAAAAAGCTTCTCTACAAAAGGAAAAACTTACCCTATAAAAGAATTTCACAATTGCTCCAATGATCATGTAGTATACCGTCTGACCTGTCCGTGTGGCCTCCTATATGTTGGCAGAACGATCTGTCCTCTCCGCCAACGGTTTGGCAAGCACAGGCGGTTCATCGAACAGGGATGTGATGAGCACAGTGTGCTAAGACATTTTTTGACTGAACATCAAAAGTCCACCGAAGGCCTGAAGGTGTGGATCATAGAGGCCATCTCCGGAGGTTTGCCTGCTGCGGAGCATTTCAAACGACTCTGCCAGCAGGAGACTTTCTGGAAATATTCCCCCAATTCCCTCTGGCCAGGGGGACTCAATGAGGAGTTAGACGCATACACCTTGTTAGAACAGATCACACGCCCATTTCTGGTTTGTTTCTCCCCCCCTCCTTCCTACCTTCCCCTTATCCCTGTCTCTCCCCCCCCCCCCCAGAAACAGGTCTGTCTCTGCTCTACCGGTCGGGAGTGGTATAGTAAATATATTATATTAATATTTCATATATATGTATATGTGTGTGTATGTGTGTATGTATGTGTTTGTGCAGACATATATGCATGTTGCATGATCCATCATTAGGTGCACCCCACTTGGTATCCACACCATGAGGGGACACACACACATATACATCCCTTGTATACCAACTAGTGGGAACACACCAACTTTATCTTTACTTTATCTTTACTGTTCATTATTATTCTTATTAATTCTTTACACTACAGCCTGTTCCCCCCTCCATCTCCATTCTATTTTACTTGCTTGGCCCTTTATACATCATTAACCTCTTCAATAGGCTTCTATACATATACAGTGCCTTGCAAAAGTATTCGGCCCCCTTGAACTTTTCAACCTTTTGCCACATTTCAGGCTTCAAACATAAAGATATAAAATTTTAATTTTTTTGTGAAGAATCACCAACAAGTGGGACACAATTGTGAAGTGGAACGAAATCTATTGGATATTTTAAACTTTTTTAGCAATTAAAAAACTGAAAAGTGGTGCGTGCAAAATTATTCGGCCCCTTTACTTTCAGTGCAGCAAACTCACTCCAGAAGTTCAGCGAGGATCTCTGAATGATCCAATGTTGTCCTAAATGACTGATGGTGATAAATAGAACCCACCTGTGTGTAATCAAGTCTCTGTATAAATGCACCTGCTCTGTGATAGTCTCAGGGTTCTGTTGAAAGCGCAGAGAGCATCATGAAGACCAAGGAACACACCAGGCAGGTCCGTAATACTGTTGTGGAGAAGTTTAAAGCCGGATTTGGATACAAAAAGATTTCCCAAGCTTTAAACATCCCAAGGAGCACTGTGCAAGCGATCATTTTGAAATGGAAGGAGTATCAGACCACTGCAAATCTACCAAGACCTGGCTGTCCCTCTAAACTTTCAGCTCAGACAAGGAGAAGACTGATCAGAGATGCAGCCAAGAGGCCCATGATCACTCTGGATGAACTGCAGAGAACTACAGCTGAGGTGGGAGAGTCTGTCCATAGGACAACAATCAGTCGTACACGGCACAAATCTGCCCTTTATGGAAGAGTGGCAAGAAGAAAGCCATTTCTCAAAGATATCCATAAACAGTCTCGTCTAAAGTTTGCCACAAGCCACCTGGGAGACACACCAAACATGTGGAAGAAGGTGCTCTGGTCCGATGAAACCAAAATCGAACCTTTTGGCCACAATGCAAAACGATATGTTTGGCGTAAAAGCAACACAGCTCATCACACTCAACACACCATCCCCACCGTGAAACATGGTGGTGGCAGCATCATGGTTTGGGCCTGCTTTTCTTCAGCAGGGACAGGGAAGATGGTTAAAATTGAGGGGAAGATGGATGTAGCCAAATACAGGACCATTCTGGATGAAAACCTGTTGGAGTCTGCAAAAGACCTGAAACTGGGACGGAGATTTATCTTCCAACAAGACAATGATCCCAAACATACAGCAAAATCTACAAAGGAATGGTTCACAAATAAACGTATCCAGGTGTTAGAATGGCCAAGTCAAAGTCCAGACCTGAATCCAATCGAGAATCTGTGGAAAGAGCTGAAAACTGCTGTTCACAAACGCTCTCCATCCAACCTCACTGAGCTCGAGCTGTTTTGCAAGGAAGAATGGGCAAGAATTTCAGTCTCTCGATGTGCAAAACTGATAGAGACATACCCCAAGCGACTTGCAGCTGTAATCGCAGCAAAAGGTGGCTCTACAAAGTATTAACGCAAGGGGGCCGAATAATTTTGCACGCCCCACTTTTCATTTTTTTATTAGTTAAAAAAGTTTCAACAATCCAATAGATTTCGTTCCACTTCACAATTGTGTCCCACTTGTTGGTGATTCTTCACAAAAAATAAAAATTTTATATCTTTATGTTTGAAGCCTGAAATGTGGCAAAAGGTTGAAAAGTTCAAGGGGGCCGAATACTTTCGCAAGGCACTGTAGAAGAGAACTATGCTTCAAATATTTCCATGTGTATCATTTTTTAAAATTTTTTCCTTTTTTTTTTTTTACATTTTATTTATATATTTAAAAAAAATTATATGTATATATTTTTTATATACATATACTATTATTATTATTTTAATTATATATATATATATATATATATATATATATATATATATATATATATATATATATATATATATATATATATATATATATATATTTTTTTTTTTTTGTTTTTTTTTTTGACAATCCGAGACTGTTAACCCCTGCTTTACCTTGCCCCTTGCTATAATTTATTGTTTACTGATTGGTCTGCTGGAAGTTTCAGTTTCACGGCCACACCCACATGCTCTCCATTGTGTATATATAGCTGTCCTCCTCAAGAGGGCAGAAGGCCAATAGAAGGAGCAGTCAGCTCCTGAGTGCGTAGCCTTTCATCACTGCAGCCCTGATTGACAAGATTCCAGCCCTGCCTAGGTCCAATCAGACGCCGGTGACATCACTTCCTGTTCCACGGTCCATGCTGGTCTGTGTGGAGCTGCTGCTTTGCTCCTGGAGAAACACTGTGATCCATTCCAGCTAGCTGCTCAATCCTTTCCAGCTATCCGGAACAGCGGTGGGACCCACAGAGCCATGTGGAATGCCAGGACTGCACTTTACTTTAACGAGCATGCATCTTCTATCATCTTGTAAGTGTTTTTAATCTTATCCTATTAAAGTCATAATTTTAATATTACACTTAGGTCGGTGCCTCCTCCTCCCTGTTTTTTCCTTTGGTTACAGGTGGGCAGGCTCCTACGGGCAGCAGGCAGCGGCTGGGTTGCGAGTCCCTTTGGTTGGTGGGTTGCGGGCTCCTATGGGCAGTGTGCAGCAGCTCCTGTGTCCTCTCTGCATCACGGCGGCTTCTGCTGTGTGGCTTCTACCTCCTCCTCCTAGGCATCCAATAGGATCACCTGTCCTTTCAGCCAATCGGGTGACTGGTGTCAAAACCCACTTCCTGATTGGCAGGAGGATGATCAGTATTACAACAGCGAATATTGATTCGTTGTTGTAACACACCTGGGTGGGCTTGGAGCACACGTTATGCGACCCAAGCCCACCCTATAGTGAAGCCTATTAGAGCCTCTTGCTCTAATTGGTGCTTCAAAAAAACAGCCCCTCCGCATTGGAATCCATGCATCGGTGTCCTGAAAGGGTCCGGAGGCATGCATAGGGGAGGTGGTGATGGACGGGGGGCAGGGAGGTGGCGTCCGTGCACCCTTAATGGACAGGCTGCCCCTGGTTTGGATCAAAGCATATTCATGTGTTAGAATGGTCCAAAGTCCAGACCCAAATCCAATTGAGAATCTGTGGCAAGACTTGGAAATTGCTGTTCACAGAACCATCATCCAATCTGACAGTGCTTGAGCTATTTTGCAAAGAATGGGCAAAAAAATCACTCTATAGATATGCAAAGCTGGTAGAGACATACCCAAAAAGACTTGCAGCTGTAATTGCAGTGAAAGGTGGTTCTACAAAGTATCGGGGGGCTGAATGCAAATGCACGCCACACTTTTCAGACGCTGAGGTGATTCTGGCCCAGATGCTGAACATGGGTCTCAGTGGACCTAGCACAGCTGAAGAAAATGTTTAAGCTTACAAGTCAGTCAGTGTTGTTTTGCTAGCAAATATTTTTAAAAAATAGACAGAGCTTAAAGTGTTTGTAGAGTCTGAAGGTTTTTTTACCTTCGTGCATTCTATGCATAAAGGTAAAAAACCTTCAGTGTGCAGCCTCCCCCTCAGCCCCCCCCCCCCCAATATTTACCTAAGCCCAATCTCGATCCAGTGATGTGCACGAAAACCCGAGGCTCTCCCTGGTCTCTCCCTCCTGATTGGCTGAGATGCAGCTGCGGGAGCCATTGGCTCCCGCTGCTGTCAATCACAGCCAGAGAGGTGGGGGGGCACGGCTGAGCCACGCTTTCCATGTGTCTTATGGATGCAGAGAGCTGGCTCAGGAGTGAACATGCACAAGTGCCCCCACAGCAAGCGGCTTGCTATGAGGAACTCGGCAAGTGAGAGGGGACCAGAGTGCCTGCGGGGGACCTGAGAAAAGGAGGATCAGGGCTGCTCTGTGCAAAACCACTGCACAGAGCAGGTAAGTATGACATGTTTGTTACTTTTTTTTAATAAAAATGTTTCCTTTACAATCACTTTAACTTTATGAACTTAATAGCCACTACATTGGTTGTTCATGAATCATGTAAATCTTTAAATTCTCTGGAGACCAGTTACATACACTATAATGTCTTTTCATACAGTAGATGGGACACAGAGCCTGCAAATTTGTGGCCTATCAAAAGCTGTTAATATTTGACTCATTGGCCTGATCTTACATAAAGCAGGTGTAATTTACCTCCATTCAGATTAAAGTCAGCCCTGAAAGATTACATTTCATTTGTGGCTGTAGGAAAATGACTTTGCAATATAGTTAGAACATGCTGCTACATCAGACCAAATAACAAAAATTAGTGTAGCGCTCAAATGTATATAAATGATGATCAATACGATAGTATGAACAAAGGTAAATGGTAAAAAAAAACATCACAATTAGTCCATCTTAAATAGACAATACATAATGAAAAAAAGGAAGTCCATACATTGTGAAGCAAGGTGCAGTGATGAATCTTTAAGTGAAACAATCTTGATCATGAAGTGCAATCAACAAGGAGTAAGGTTGGCACTCTTACCAGATGAGGTGCACACAAGTACCATATAGCACGTGGGTCAAACAGGCATTGGTGAAGAAATAACCTCAATGGACCTCTATGAAATCGTCCATATGGAAAGTGATGAATTGAAAATAGGTTCCAGTAATTAGGCAGGTGATCCCACATCAAGCAGACAGAATCCGAAGTGAACAACAGGTTTGTCTCAAATGTTGTATTATTCCATAACATTGGATATGAAAGATAAATAGATCCACATAGTGTAATTCTGTATGGTCTGTTTATTCAACAAAGCAGGGGTTTGCACTTACAAGAAATCTGGTACAACAAGCTTGTTTCTTAAAGAGGTATTAAAACAATTGCCACAAGCTTTATCCAAAGCATTTCGTTCCATTGGACATCACCTTGCACACCCCAGAAGATGTCCAATGGGACGAAACGTGCCAGATTCACAATTTATGGACTTCCTTTTTTTCATTATGTATTGTCTATTTAAGATGTACTAATTAGGATGTTTTATTTACCAGTTAACTTTGTTCATACTACCGTATTGATCACCATTGTCACCATTTATATACATTTGAGCGTTACATTAATTGTTGTTATTTGATTTGCACTTTGTGTCTAGTGGAGTGTCGGTGGCTCACCAATTCTTCTTTGAGCAATTTTCTTTCTTTTGATACATCAGATCAGACTGTATGTTCATTGGAAATTTTTTAACAGCACCGTATGATAAAAACTTTTAAAGGAAAATGCTTTAATGTTTTAAATACACGGAAATGTGCAGCAGATATGCATTTTCTACAGGAAAGATGAGGCAATTTAAGACAAAAGAACTGCAAAATGTTTTCTTGTTGTTTCATATGCATAAGTTAATATTAAAACTGAGGTTCCTGTGAAAAATATCAAACTGAAACATTTTTTTTTTTAGTCTTAACTAGCTTTCCAACCCCCTTCAGGGGTTTTCCTGCAAATCACTAAGCTGTTAAGAGACAAAAGGATTAAAATGGTAGTACTATCCAAGTGTGTATAATAAGCAAAAAATAAGCTTATAATATAGTCAGAAAAAGTTTACTAATCCTAAGTATTTTATTTTTTATAGAACATGCAATGTGAACCACTAAGTATCTTTTCATTCAGCTGGGAGTATTGTCTCTGCCACAGACAAAGAAATAAATTTTTCTCGCTTGTCATGCAGATAATCAAAGTTGACAGGCACTTTCATAAAATAATTTGGTTGCTGGTGAATCAGAATTAGCAGAGGCTATAGAACAAAATCTAAAAGTGATATGCATTTTGTGTCTTTGAAGCGGATTTAAGGAGTTGTGGCTTTCACCAATGCATTGTATTTACAGTATTTATCAGGCCGTGCTTATTTCTCAGATATGGGGTACTTGTTTGTCAGGCATATAGTAAGTATTTTCTTGTATTCTTTAGTTCCCTGTAGCTCAGTTATGTTATAAGGTAAACAGATTCTAAATGCATGGTTAAAGCTTTATTTTCTTACACAATACAGTAGAGCTTAGTCACATGCAAGTTAAAATACAGCAAGCATTTAGCGTCATGTAGCTTTTTTGTAATTCTTGTAGAAGTGCCCACTTGACATCATGGCCATTCAACTTTGGTTGTTATGATCATTATAATGATAATAATAATTATTTATTTAATAACACATTGCATTGCTACATTTGAAAAAAATACAAGCTAAAAAAAATAGAGACAACTAAGCACATGTACTATAAAGTATAAGAATGCTGAGTAAATCAGTCACCAAGTTCGTTTAGTTATAAATGATAATAAAAATGGTAAATTAATCAACCACCCAGCTTTATTTTTGCAAGAACACAAGTAATGCATCTAAGCAGATGCAGTTAGCCAGTTTGCCACTAGGTGACTCAGTCCCAAAATAGTGTGTGGTACTAGGGAATAATGTAACTTAGTGTGAGGTCCCTTTTAAACAAGACCTTCCTATAGTGATGTAAGGGGTGGAGTCCATATATATATACCAGGTTGGGAGGAGCCTAATGCAGTAGTGGATTGGAGCTAGATATCCCACCAGCATGCAGATGTAGTCAGCTGTGTATAGGCTCTGGATAAGGCTGAAAGACAGGGTGAGGTGGTGCTGCACACAGAAAAGCCGGCTGTAGTCTTCCTGTCTCTTATGGTTGGTGGAGGCTAGAGCGGGTTGCAAATGGCCTTTCAGCCCAGGCCAAGTGTTCTCTGCTGTGAGTTCTTTTTTTCTTTTTTTTCTTTCAATCGATTTGTATTGAAATATCAGGATCTACAGAAACAACAATACAAAAAGGAAGGTTACCAGTGAATGGTTGCAGAGCATAAAAGTATGTATGGAAAAAAATAAATTCATACAGCTAAGAGGAAGCTAGTGGTGCTACAAGATAGGTTGTTTCAACTGCTAGTTAAGACATTGACAGTATTTAAATATGAGAACGTATGTCCGTTTGAGGTAATTATACGGTAGAATTCCTTCAGGGGGATTAATTCTAGGCATGCCTTATGTAATAGTACTCTGTTCATTACATTCTTGCCCCTAGTGATTCGGAAAACTACCTTGTTCCTTAGCAAGGCATACTCTTTTATGAACTTTCCCACTAGAATTAGTGGGATTGTTTCCGTCTACAATCGGTAACTGTCTGAAATTGGGAAGAGTTAGGAGATAATGCAGAGAAGAAGAAAGATGGGTTGGAAAGGAAAAGAGGAGGACGAGGACAGGTGAAGTAGAAGATAAGGAGAATAAGAAAGAGATGACCCACAGCCGTGCTTCACTTAGCAAGTTTTGGCTAGGTCCTATGAGGTTGTCAGGGATATGTGCATGTAATCAGCCCATGGTTCCATGGTGGCCTCAAATTTCTTGACTCTATCTTGAAGGATACTGACCTTTTTTTTCTTGGCATGATCCATAATTTTGTTTGTTTTGCCAGGTTACTGGAGACAATCGGCTGTTTCCATGCTTTCGCTATCGTCAGTTTAGCTCCTAGAAGGATAAAGTGAATAAGGCTCCTCTTACTTTTAGGGGTCTTCTCTATTGGGAAGTTCAGTAAAGCAATATGAGGGGACTTAAGGACACGAGGAATGGACAATCCCATTGTCTTTCTGAGTATTGTAAAGATCCTGTTCCAGAACCCTCTTATTTTTTGGCATTCCCACCATATATGTAACATTGAGCCCATGTTTGTACAACCTCTGAAACATAGGTGGGAGGTCGATGGGTACAGTTTTGCTAATTTAGTAGGAACAAGGTATCACCTTGTTAGAACTTTTAGGTCTGCCTTCATCAAAGACATGTTGAGTATACCTTGGTTTGTTATCGCTCTGTGCCAGTCATCCCACTCCCATTCCTGGTTGAGATCTTTTTCCCAGGCCTACATACAGCTCGTTTTAATGTGCACTGCAGATAGTGACTCCAATATCGTCATGATCTATCCCCTCTGCTCCGTAATCTGGCCGCACCATTGTTCATATGGTGTGATGCTGGGCTGTAAGGGTTTGGATTTTCATATGGAGTGTAAGAAGTGTGAAATTTGATGATATCTAAATTTTTAAGTCGTTGGCATTTCAAGTTTATTGATGCAGTGGTTTAGGGTAAGCGGTCCTGTTGAGTTAAAGTAATGGGCGATTTTGTACAACCCCTTGTTCAGCCTCCATTGACAGGCCCCAATGTTCATGCCTGGGGGGATGTCACGGACTAATACTCACCGAGGCCGAGATGCCGAGAGTGGCTCGCCCTTACGACCACGCACACCCAGACCCCCGAAGTGGGTACAGAGAGCTGGGGGCACGCGGAGGCACGGGCTTCCGGTAAGCAGGAGATCCGGAGGTGGAAAACTGGTGCACTGGAATCCGTATGAGAGGCCAAACGTCAGGACCGAGTATCAGACAGAGGCAAGTCCGTATATTAAGCAGGGATCAGATGGGTATCAGGTAATCAGACAATGGCAAGTCCGTTTAACAGGCAGAGGTCAGGGTATCTGGCAATCAGGCAGAGGCAAAGTCCGTTATACAGGCAGAGGTCAGGGTATCTGGCAATCAGGCAGAGGCAAAGTCTGTTATACAGGCAGAGGTCAGGGTATCAGGCAATCAAGCAGAGTAATGGTTAAACAAGCCAGGGGTTCGGTACACAGAGCAGACAGGTTTCACAGGATAACTAGGCACAGGGATCAGGGAGAGCTGATGACGAACCAGCAACCCGACTGGGCGCTGGAGCCGTCAGAAATAGTCTCCCCCAGGTGAGCACGTCAGCGTGACGCGCTACCGGGTACCCGCACGGGCGACGGCACGCACACGGGGACCGCCGTGCACCTGCACGCGCCGCACCATCGGGCCGTGGACGGGTGTGCGGCGAAGCGCCAGTCCGCTGCGCATGTGCACCGGAGCCCGGCGAGCGGAGACGCTCCCAGTCTCCTGACAGTGCCCCCCTCCTAAGGGCGGACACTGGACGCCCCGGCTAGCCATCAATTCTGGATGATCTTGGTGGAAGGTTTGGATTAACCGTGGAGCATGCAGATTCCTAGCGGGTTCCCAAGAATTATCTTCAGGTGGGTAACCCTTCCACTGGATCAGATACTATAGCTGCCTGCCCTTCTTTCTGCAGCTCAGGATGGACTCCACCTCGAACTCATTTTCGCCATCTACTCTGATTGGCGGAGGAGGAGGCTCTCTTCTTCCCGGAAAAGGGCTAGGCACCACAGGCTTCAACAATGATACGTGGAAGACAGGATGAATCCGATATGTCTTGGGTAGTGCTAGCTCAACAGCCACAGGGTTAATGATTCTCTTGACTTGGAAAGGACCGATGAACTTGGGTCCAAGTTTTCGAGATGGCAACGGTAATTTAAGGTTAGTGGTGGATAGCCAGACCTCTTCTCCTAAGTCAAACTTTGGGTTCGCCTTTCTGCCTCGATCGTACTGTTTCTTGTAGTCTTCTTGCGCCTTGTGTAACATATCTTGGATTTTCTGAAAGTTGGATTGCAACGAGGTTATCCTGTCCTGGACTGCAGGGACTGTCATTTCGGGAACGTCGTTGGAAAAGAACGTGGGATGGAACCCACAATTTGCCCAGAAGGGTGTTTGGTTGGTAGAGGCATGAATTGAATTATTATACACAAATTCAGCGTAGGGGAGAAGACTCGCCCAATCGTCCTGGGAACCTGAGCAAAAGCAACGGAGGTATTGCTCCAACGCTTGGTTTGTCCTCTCCGTTTGGCCATTGCTTTGGGGGTGATAAGCTGAAGAGAGACAGACTTTGATGCCCAGGGACTTGCAAAGTTCCCTCCAGAATTTGGACGTAAATTGCACGCCCCTATCCGACACAATGCTCCTTGGTACACCATGGAGCCTAACGACCTCTTTCAGAAAGACATTGGCTGTGTCTACGGCAGAGGGAGTGCCCCTCATAGGTAAAAAATGGGCCATCTTGGAGAGACGGTCGATAACGACAAGAGTGGTAGAAACATTTTCTGAGGTTGGTAGATCGACAATAAAATCCATGGACACATCAGCCCATGGCCGTTCCAATGGTAATGGTTTGAGCAAGCCCCAGGACTTAGTGTTTTGGCCCTTGTTCCGCTGGCACAGAGAGCAGGACGCCACATACTCCTTACAGTCCCGTCTCCATCCAGGCCACCAGAAGGAGCGAGAAAGTAGCTCAGACGTCTTCTTAATCCCGAAGTGTCCTGCCATCTTATGGTCGTGACACATCTTAAGGGTTAAAGACTGTGTCCCTTGCGGTACGAATATTTTTTCTCGAATCCAAAAAAGATCCTCATATTTCCTCAAGGAGTGTACTACTGGTTCAGTACACGAGCTAGATGAGGATCTAACGGATGACATTAAGTCCGCCTGAGTAAGTCCAAGGAAGTTTTGTGGAGATAGGACCGTGCTTGGTGTTTGAGAATCTGCGGAGAACATCCGAGAGAGTGCGTCTGCTTTTCCGTTCTTTGCTCCAGGTCTGTAGGCTATATGAAAGTTGAAACGGGAAAAGAAGAGGGCCCAACGGGCTTGGCGGGGTTTTAGTCGTCTTGCTGTTCGGAGGTACTCTAGATTTTTGTGATCCGTAAAGATCATGACCGGGTGTACTGCACCTTCCAGCAAATACCTCCACTCCTCTAAAGCGAACTTTATGGCCAGCAGCTCCCTGTCACCCACATCATAGTTGAGTTCCGGTGGACTGAGTTTCCTGGAAGCGAAGGCTACAGGATGTAGGATGGCCTTAGGTCCCTGTCTCTGGGAGAGAATTGCTCCAGTTGCGATCTCTGATGCGTCTACCTCTAGTACGAAAGGTTGAGTCGGGTCAGGATGACAAAGAATCGGGGCGGAGCTGAACAACTTCTTCAATTTTAGAAAAGCCTCTTGAGCGGCTGGGGACCACTGGAAAGAACTGTGCTGACGAGTTAGTTGGGTGATAGGTGCCACAATAACAGAGAATCCAACAATAAATTTTCGATAGAAGTTGGCGAACCCTATAAACCTCTGTACCCCTTTCTTGTGAGATGGAGCCGGCCACTCCTGAATTGCCTGAATCTTCTGTAGGTCCATTGCGACCCCATTGGTTGAAAGGATGAACCCCAGAAATTGTATGGTCGATTTTTCGAATTCACATTTTTCAGCTTTCAGGTATAGCTTGTGCTGTCGAAGTATGGTAAGAACCTTCTTTACGTGTCTCTTGTGTATCTCCAGAGTGGGGGAAAAGATAAGAATATCATCCAGGTATATGACAAGGAAATCATCCAGGTATTCTCGGAATATATCATTCACCAGGTGTTGAAAGGTGGCCGGGGCATTACAGAGTCCGAATGGCATCACTAAGTACTCGAAATGCCCTAATCTGGACCTAAAAGCCGTCTTCCACTCGTCCCCAGCCCTGATCCTGACGAGATTGTAGGCCCCCCGGAGGTCGAGTTTAGAGAACACTTTAGCTGATCGGAACCATTGAAATAGCTCGGGAATGAGTGGTAGAGGATACCGGTTCTTAATAGTGATATTGTTGAGCTGCCGATAATCTACACAGGATCTCAAGGTACCATCCTTCTTCCCAACGAAAAAGATACCAGCTCCGGCAGGTGAGGACGAGGGAAGGATGAAGCCTTTCTTGAGATTTTCGTCAATATATTGTTTAAGAGCTTCTAGCTCGGTTTCTGAGAGAGGGAATATCCGGCCGAACGGGAGCTCGGATCCGGGCAGGAGGTCGATCGGACAGTCGTAGGACCGATGAGGTGGTAGGCGGTCAGCCATCTGTTTACTGAAGACCTCTTGAAACTCAAGGTACTCGGAGGGGACATGTTGGAGGTTGCCTGATGGAGCTGCAATCGTAGCACAAACCTTGGGAGCCGTGAGAAGACAATGTTGGGAGCAATACTGAGAGGGGAAGGATGCCGCCTTAGTGCTCCATTTAATCTGTGGGTCGTGAGCCTGTAACCAGGGCAAGCCTAGTATAACGGGGAAGATGGGTGAATGAATCAGGTTGAGCCGTAAAAACTCCCGGTGGCTGGAATCAGTGGTTACCGAAATAGGTTGGGTTTCCTGGGTGATGGGTCCTGAGCGAGGAAGGGATCCGTCGGCCAGATGTACCCGTAAACCTTGATCTTTGGTTTGCAGAGGGATATTCAGACTGTGCGCCAAGGCAGAATCTATGAAGCAACTGCATGCTCCGGAATCAATGATGGCCTGCAAGCGGGTCTCCCCTCTCGGAAGCTGTAGGGAGATAAACAACATCACGTAAGTCTTTGGGATACTATTGTTTGGATAGTTCAACACATTTGGCTGAGGGGACTTACTGGGCCTGATCGGACAGCTGCGCAGGAAATGTCCGGCTCCTCCGCAGTAGAGACACAGGTTGGACTGTCGTCTGCGTTGCTTCTCTTCAGAGGTTAGCGGGCCCCGAACCAGGCCGAGCTGCATCGGATCGACCTCAGGAACCGGTATAGCAGCAGCCGTAGTTGAGGTCGGGGTCTGCGTTGAGTGGGGTCTTGGTAACGCCCAGGTGGGGCGTGGGCCTTGGAAGCGCTCCGAGCGTCGCTCCCGCAGTCGCCTATCCAGTATCGTGGCCGCTTGGATGAGTTCTTCCAAGGAAGCAGGGGTTTCCATCCTAGCTAATTCGTCCTTGAGTAACTCGGACAAGCCTTGGCGGTACTGATAGCGTAGGGCCGGCTCGTTCCAATTTGTATCGGCCACCCATTTACGGAATTCCACCGTGTAGTCCTCAATAGGTCTTCTTCCTTGGGACAGATGGTGCAGGATGGCCTCAGCTGTAGCCATACGCTGCGGGTCGTCATAGAGCTGGGACATACTCTCAAAGAAGGCATCGATTGTATTCAGAACAGGACTGCTCGGTTCCATCAAGCCGTGGGCCCAAGCTTGGGGTTCTTCAGACAGTAGAGAAATCGCAAATCCCACTTTAACGATTGCTGAGGAAAAGGTTCTCGGCTGGAGGGCGAAGTAGAGGGAGCATGCATTTTTGAAGGCCCTAAACTTCTTACGGTCCCCTGAGAACCGTTCCGGTGTGGGGACCCTGGGTTCCGGAAGTGCCATGACGACGGTGGGGTTGGCGGAAGTCTGAGGGAGCGAACCCCCACTGCTGGGTGTGGGAGCTGCGGCTGCAGAGGGCAGTGACCCTGTGATCTGCTGAAGGCGGTTATCAATTTGGGTATAACCTTCCTGTAACTTCTGTACTGAGTCGGCAAGAGTAGATACCTGTTGACACAGGATCTCCAGAGGAGAGCGCGCTCTGTCGGCCTCGGATATCTGGCTGGTTCGTACTGTCACGGACTAATACTCACCGAGGCTGAGATGCCGAGAGCGGCTCGTCCTTATGACCACACGCACCCAGACCCCCGAAGTGGGTACAGAGAGCTGGGGGCACGCGGAGGCATGGGCTTCCCGGTAAGCAGGAGATCCGGAGGTGGAAAACTGGTGCACTGGAATCCGTATGAGAGGCCAAAGGTCAGTACCAAGTATCAGGCAGAGGCAAGTCCATATAATAAGCAGGTAATCAGACAATGGCAAGTCCGTTTAACAGGCAGAGGTCAGGGTATCTGGCAATCAGGCAGAGGCAAAGTCCGTTATACAGGCAGAGGTCAGGGTATCTGGCAATCCGGCAGAGGCAAAGTCCGTTATACAGGCAGAGGTCAGGGTATCTGGCAATCAGGCAGAGGCAAAGTCCGTTATACAGGCAGAGGTCAGGGTATCAGGCAATCAAGCAGAGTAATGGTTAAACAAGCCAGGGGTTCGGTACACAGAGCAGACAGGTTTCACAGGATAACTAGGCACAGGGATCAGGGAGAGCTGACGACGAACCAGAAACCCGACTGGGCGCTGGAGCCGTCAGAAATAGTCTCCCCCCGGCAAGCGCGTCAGCGTACTTGAAGATATAAGAATGTAGTTTAAGAGATGGGACGGTACTGAATGCCTGTCTGCAGCTGTTCCCATCCCCTGTATTACACATAGTTTTTGTTTCATTGTGGCTGTCATATGGTAATAGTGCAGTGCGGGGCTGTTTGTCCCTCTCCCCCTTCTGTTGAAAGCCGTCGCTGTTTCCTTGGTCAGGTTGACATGCACCTGTCGACTCCCTTAGTCTGTGATTGGCTGCGGAGGTGGGAGGCGGGATAATTTAAGCCCGGTGTATTTGTCGTGTAGGCACGCCCCCTGTTGAAGTCAGGATATGACGAAACGCATCTGGGCATGGCCTACACGACGCCGGAAGTGACGCGTGCGCTCCATCGTGGTCGGACCCGGAACGAGGAAACCACTACCGTTCCTTGATTGCTGAGACGGGTACCAGACTGCTATGGTGCAGTGCACGGTGATGTTCACTTTATCTGCCATTTAAACTGCTTAAATCTAGTACGTTGTTAGTGATGGGGGAGATATGATGTGATGGGTGCTTTTTATTAATAAAATGGAATTACGCTATTTGCGCTTCTTTCTTGTTTTTTTAATCTGTTTGGAGCCCCTCCATCTCCCTATGACCTAGAGAAGTGCTGTATTAAGGTGGCCCAGGAAATCTCTATCTTGGAGGCTTTTTATTCATTAAGCTCGTTCACACACGGAGTTGGAGTGATCGGTGGAAGGTGCACGCTGTGACATGCTTTAGGATCTGCTTGAAAACCCTCTGAACCACTATTTATATTGCACTACTCTTATGCCGCGTACACACGAGCGGACTTTACGGCGGACTTTGCCCGGCGGACTGGATTTCGTCGGACAATTCGATGTGTGTGGGCTCCAGCGGACTTTGTTTTCTCAAAAGTTGGACGGACTTAGATTTGAAACTTGTTTAAAATTTATCCGTTGAAATCAAGTCCGGTCGAAAAGTCCGCCGTCTGTATGCTAGTTCGACGGACTAAAAAGCCACGCTAGGGCAGCTATTGGCTACTGCCTATGAACTTCCTTGTTTTAGTCCGGTCGTACGTCATCACGTACGAATTCGATGGACTTTGGTGGATTGTGTGTAGGCAAGTCCGTTCATTCAGAAAGTCCGTCGTAAAGTACGTCGAAAAATCCGCCGGGCAAAGTCCGCCGTAAAGTCCGCTCGTGTGTACGCGGCATTATGGACTCTGTTTGTGTGTAGTTGGCCACACATTTGTTTTATGTGCTCAACACAGCGCTGTTTTAGTATATGACTATTCTTATTAGTAATTATATGTTTTATATACTATTGATTGCTGTAAAATATTGAATAGATAAGGCCAAGAAACAGAGTCAAAGGCTTTTTGTAAGTCTATAGATAAAATAAGTCCTTCTTGGGGTTGCCCACCATCCCAACCCAATCTCAACAGTGAAATAATGTCTATTGCCCGTCTAATTTGATCCTGACCTTGCCTGCCCGGGATGATCCCTACCTGCTCTTTATGAACATATAAGCTTATGAAAGAGGAAACCCGGTCCGCCAAATCCTTGGTTAGAATCTTCAGGTCATTATTAATTAGTGATATGGGTCTATAGTTGCTAACCTCTCTTAGATCTTTCCCTGGTTTTAGGATTACTGTTAAAAAGGCTGTTGAGTGAGCGTTCCAGGCCTTCCTCAAGGCGTCAAAGAAGCGTGCTAAGTATGGGGATAGAATGGGTGCAAAAGTTTTTTAGTAAGGGTTCGAGAAATCGTCTGGTCCAGGGGCAGATCCTCTTTTTAGGTTTTTAATTACCAATATAAAAACAAATAAAATGCAGCGCTATATTAAGATTACCAATGTGATATGACACATAAAAAATGCATGAATATCTTAGTGCAAACGGTGCATGATATTAAACATAATAACATATATTATATAAAATGTCCATTGTGCTGGCAAATTAAAACAACAACAGATGAAAAGTGCAGCACTATATTGAAGTAGCCAATGTTATATGACACATATAAATAAAGTGCAATAATGATAATATCAAACATATTAAATAATAAAATAAAAAATGTCCATTGTGCTGGCAAAGCAAAATCCTGTGATGGTGCTCCAAAGTTGACAAGATGACAACAAACTGCTCCCCTGCGTGAATCTGCCCACCTCAGGGCATTTGACCGCACACCTAAGTTTGGTCAAAAATTGCCTGTGAACCACACCTGGGTTCGTTGTGAATGAAACTCCAGAGATGTCCAGCAGTAAGTTCCTCCGTCCAGCAGTAAGTTCATCAATCTGGGTACTCACATCTTCCAGTGGCTAAAGCACACCACTCCATAGCAGATAAAAGAAAAATCCGATGAGATAGCTTGTCCATTTGCAGCGTTCAAACCTGCTGCCTACTGCACCATCCTGTTCCTTCCCCCACACGTGTTCGACACAGGGATCAGTCACAGGGGGATTGTGATTCAATTTATCACTTTTTAACCCCTAGCGACCAGCCGCCACAGTTATACTGTGGGAGGTTGGCACGGCTGCGCAAATCGCCGTAGTTGTAGGTCGGTTCTTTAAGACACTATTGCAGGCGTGCGCGCCCGCAGCGTGTTCCTGGAGCCGGGCTCGAAGTCCGCCTGGCACCTGCGATCATTCATGACAGAACGAGAACAGGCATGTATGTGTGTGTAACAATAGTAAGAGGAGCCAGCAAGACTGTAATCCTTGAAGTGTCATTTATTGGTACATCAGAGTGACAATAAAACAATAAACTGACACATTTCGGCAATAAAAGAGAGAAGAAGTCTTGCGAGCCACAATAACCTTATGCCTTACTGCAAAAACAAAAAATATGCACAAATACCCAGCTGCAACCGCAGGTCACGTATTCATAGCCGTGCGTTTAAATGTGAATGGAAAAATGCGTTGCGCTTAGGTATACATTCACCTTATCAGTCTAAAGGCGCCCAGTGTATGTGCTTCAAATCTCAAATTAATCCGTACAACCTTAGATAATGCTACTATATGCCACATTCAAAAGCATAATGTGCCAAATATTTAAATAGTGATATACATTAAATACACTGTGTTACTAGATATGAAACTGCAAGTATATTACGCTTAATGGTAAGCGATCTATTCATACACAAAAATAAACAAATTAGAAAATCAATAAATGCGCCTTAAAAATTGCATCAAAGTGCCATGCGTGTATTCAATCCAAAGTGCTGTGTGCAAAAAAAAACTTACTTATAAACAATGATGGCAAGTGAGAAAACCATGCACTACAAATATGGTAACTATTGCATACAAACTGTAGTAAACCATACAAGTGATAAGTGATAAAAACATATAAAAATGTATAGATTGATTGGGTGATAATAGTCCTTTAAATGTGAAAAAACAATCTTCCAAAACTGTATCACTCAACGATGTGTAGCGGAAAGGATTCCAAAGGTGAACTACAGTGCATAGAGGTGCTTCACATGAGAGACGGATCGTAGAACCACAGTGCCCAAAATGTGCCTCGGTGACCCCCAAAGTAATTGCGCTCACCTCTGAGCGTGTGACACAGGGTTTAGCTGTGTCCAAACACGCTTTGGAGCCACCCCTGGGCTCAATAATCAGGACACCAGATGATCTCCCATCAAGCTCTCTGAGACTCCATAGGCATCAAACCAAAAAAGAGAAGGGACACACTCTGCTCCCGCCTCAGAATTTCAATCATCTGGTGTCCTGATTATTGAGCCCAGGGGTGGCTCCAAAGCGTGTTTGGACACAGCTAAACCCTGTGTCACACGCTCAGAGGTGAGCGCAATTACTTTGGGGGTCACCGAGGCACATTTTGGGCACTGTGGTTCTACGATCCGTCTCTCATGTGAAGCACCTATATGCAC
The DNA here is from genome assembly GCA_037952835.1 of Lithobates septentrionalis. Classification (NCBI taxonomy): domain Eukaryota; kingdom Metazoa; phylum Chordata; class Amphibia; order Anura; family Ranidae; genus Lithobates; species Lithobates septentrionalis. The sequence continues at coordinate 1,946,149 of JBBDGP010001454.1, read as the reverse complement.
TGTAGTTCACCTTTGGAATCCTTTCCGCTACACATCGTTGAGTGATACAGTTTTGGAAGATTGTTTTTTCACATTTAAAGGACTATTATCACCCAATCAATCTATACATTTTTATATGTTTTTATCACTTATCACTTGTATGGTTTACTACAGTTTGTATGCAATAGTTACCATATTTGTAGTGCATGGTTTTCTCACTTGCCATCATTGTTTATAAGTAAGTTTTTTTTTTTTTGCACACAGCACTTTGGATTGAATACACGCATGGCACTTTGATGCAATTTTTAAGGCGCATTTATTGATTTTCTAATTTGTTTATTTTTGTGTATGAATAGATCGCTTACCATTAAGCGTAATATACTTGCAGTTTCATATCTAGTAACACAGTGTATTTAATGTATATCACTATTTAAATATTTGGCACATTATGCTTTTGGATGTGGCATATAGTAGCATTATCTAAGGTTGTACGGATTAATTTGAGATTTGAAGCACATACACTGGGCGCCTTTAGACTGATAAAGTGAATGTATACCTAAGCGCAACGCATTTTTCCATTCACATTTCGGCAATAGCCTGCTACGACTAAGGCTATTGCCGAAACGCGTCAGCATTATTGTTTTATTGTCACTCTGATGTACCAATAAATGACACTTCAAGGATTACAGTTTTGCCGGCTCTTCTTACTATTGTTGCATTGGAGTGTGTTGGGATACATCGAGCCTCGGCACCTGTTAGTGGACCTGGTGTATGGATTGGGTTGTCCCTGCAGAGAGTGCTGTTATTTTCAATGTGTGTGTGCAAACACACTAATCCCAGTTCTGTCAGGGGAGAAGAGACAGATCGTGTTTCTACTAAGTAGGAACAATGATATGTCTCCTCCTCTAGTCACTCCCATCCCCGCACAGCTAGAACACGCAGGGAGGGAACACATTAAAACCCCTTGATAAGTGCTAACCCCTTTGACATTGACATTTATACAGTAATCAGTGGCTATTTTTAGCTCCGATCGCTGTATAAATGTCAATGGTCCCAAAAAAGTGTCAAAAGTGTCCGATCTGTCCGCCGCAATGTCACAGTCCCGAAAAAAATCACAGATCGCCGCCATTACTAGTAAAAAATATAAAATAATAAAAAATGACATAAATCTAGCCCCTATTTTGTGGACTTTATAACCTTTGCGCAAATCAATCAATATACGCTTATTGCAATTTTTTTTTTTTTTTTAACCAAAATGATGTAGAAGAATACATATCAGCCTAAACTGAGGAATAATTTTATTTTGGGGGGGGGATATTTATTATAGCAAAAAGTACAAAATATTGTGTTTTTTTTCAACATTGTTGCTCTTTTTTAGCTCATAGCACAAAAAATAAAATCCGCAGAAGTGAACAAATACCACCAAAAGAAAGCTCTATTGGTGGGGAAAAGGACATAAATTTTGTTTGGATACAATGTCGCACGACCGCACAATTGTCAGTTAAATCGATGCAGTGCCGTATGGCAGGAAGGGTGCAAATCCTTCTGGGGCTGAAGTGGTTAATTACCAATGCCACCTCTTGAGCAGTTATTGGTGATTCTAATCTATTTATATTTATATGGTGGTCTACGAGTTTGGGAATAGGCAGAGAGTCTAAAAAGGAGTCAAGGCTAGATCGGTCTTCCTGTGCTCCTCAGCTATAGAGATTCTCTGAGGATTATGTGTCCCAGAGCCATTTGGGAGGCGTATTTTTGGTAACGTATGAAAACGAGGTTTGGGGGTCAGACCGGCTGCTAGCATCGGGTCCATCTTATCTTTCATTTGATAAAACCGGGCCCCACTCCATCTTAAACTCTTTTCTGCCTTAGAGGTGAGAGTGAGATTTAATGCTAATCTGGCCTCATCTAATTTGGTCATTGGTATGAATTTAGGATCTTTCTTATGTTGCTTGCTAATAGTTAGGAATTATTTTTCTAGTCTATCTATGTCAATCCTATGAGCTCGGCAGATTTGAGATGAGATCTGAATGAGTTTTCCTCTGATGGTAGCTTTATGAGCTGCCCATAGAGTTTCTGGGATTACACCTTCTTCTACACCTTCTATGTCATTTAGGAGGAAATAGTCCTTGATGGTTCTCTCAATTTTAATAGGTCTCACTGGGTCACTAAGGATTGATTCATTAAGTCTCCAATGACTGTTTCCTTTAGGGCCTTGAGGCCTTTGTAAGAGAAGACTAACACTAAAGAGTGGTCTGACCACACAGTCTCTCTTATGAAGGATATGTGCGCTAAGGGGATGTGCGTCGATGATGAGAAAATGTGATCAATTGTGGAGAAGGATTGATGCGGGTGAGAAAAGTGAGTGAGGTCCCTTGTTTGAGGATTGAGTTCTATCCAGATATCTGTTAGGCCTTGTTGGTGAATGCTCCTAGCTAGGGATGAGCCGAACACCCCCCAGTTCGGTTCGCAGCAGAACATGCAAACAGACCAAAAATTTGTGTGAACACACAAACCCCGTTAAAGTCTATCGGACTCGAACGTGAAAAATCAAAAGTGTTAATTTTAAAGGCTAATATGCAAGTCATTGTCATAAAAAGTGTTTGGGGACCCGGGTCCTGCCCAGGGGACATGTATCAATTAAAAAAAAAGTTTTGAAAAAGTCAGTTTTTTCGGGAGAAGTGATTTTAATAATGCTTAAAGTGAAACAATAAAAGTGTAATAGTCCTTTAAATATCATGCCTGGGGGTGTCTATAGTATGCCTGTAAAATGGCGCATTTTTCCCGTGTTTAGAACAGTCCCTGCACAAAATGACATTTCTAAAGAAAAAAATCATTTAAAACTGCTTTCGGCTGTAATGTAATGTTGCCCCCCCAGCCCATTACCAGGCCCTTTGGGTCTGGCATGGATATTAAGATGAACCCTGCACCCAAATTTAAAAAAAAAAGGCTTGGGGCCCCCAGGCCCTATATACTCTGAACAGCAGCAGTATACAGGCGGTCTCCGGGCTACAAACAAGATAGGGACTGTAGGTTTGTTCTTAAGTTGAATATGTTTGTAATTTGGAGCAGGTACATTTTGTAAACGTAGCTCCAGCCAAAAAATCTATTTCAAGCTTTTTGGATAACATAAGGAAGGATTATCATCACCCTTGTAACATTTGTTTTGCTGTCTGTGCCCCTGTTCAGAAGATTTCACCTTCCTTTCTGTCCCAATGAGAATTGGATTTTGAAAATTTTGGGTTATTAGGGAAACAAGGGTTGGTGATAAAGCATCAGTGGGGAGACACCCATATTAACTCTTACAGGAGAGAATTTCCCTTCCTAGGGGTAAATTTCCTCTCACTTCCTGTTTTCTCCCTCCGTTTGTAAGTAGGAGTCATTTGTAAGTCGGATGTTTGAAAATAGTGGACCGCCTGTATATACTATATGGCCTGCCCTATACACTCTGCGGAAAATTGGGCCTTAGGTGTTGTTGGTACCAGAACACTGTAAGCCCTCAATTACTCTTGGTGGGTGCTGGAACGGGCCCTGCTGTGAAATATTATATCAAGAATTGTAATGACATGCCCCTGTTAAACAGGGGCAGAAAAATTGGGCCTTAGACAGTGGTGGTGGTGGTGGCACAACACTGTAAAGCCTTACAGATACTTTTGTTGAACGCAGGAACAGGCCTTGCTGTGAAATATTGGATCAAAAATTGTAATTACGCGCCCCTGTTAAACGGGCAGGAAAATTGGGCCTTAGACGGTGGTGGTGGCACAACACTGTAAAGCCTCACAGATACTTTTGTTGAGCGCAGGAACAGGCTCTGCTGTGAAATATTAGATCAAAAATTGTAATTACGCACCCCTGTTAAACAGGGGAAGAAAAATTGGGCCTTAGGCAGGGGTGGTGGTGGTGGCACAACACTGTAGAGCCTCACAGATGCTTTTGTTGAGCGCAGTAACAGGCCCTGCTGTGAAATATTATATCAAAAATTGTAATTACACGCCCCTGTTAAACAGGGGCAGAAAAATCGGGCCTTAGGTAGTGGTGGTGGTGCCCTGAACTGAAAATATTCTTAGAGGCTATCATCATGAAAATTGAGGAGGAATAGGATGGTCACTCAGCATAATAGGATAGTCACTCAGCATATGCAGTCTTCAAGGGATCCCACATCCATAGAAAAATATTCGGTTACATCAGCATCAAGTGCTTGGTAGCTGGTGATCCAAGACTGATTCATTTTTATGAATGTGAGCCGATCAACAGAGTCTGTGGACTAGCGCATTCTGTGATCGGTTACAAAGCCTCCAGCAGCACTGAATGTGTGTTCAGAAAGAACGCTGGATGAAGGACAGGCCAGTAGCTCAATTGCATATTGAGCAAGCTCTGGCCAGTGGTCCATCCTCAAGACCCAGTAACCCAGTGGATGTTCTGGTGGAAAGGTCTCCAAGTCTGATCTTGCCCCTAGATATTCCTGCACCATGTAATTCAGATGCTGGCGATGGTTGCTGGAACTGATCAGACCTGGGCGCTGAGGACTGAAGAATTGCATGAAGGCATCGGTCAGCCGGCCACCTTCTTCACCGCTCGTTCTGTGACTGAACAAAGCCTCAGCACAACGTTGTCCAGCACCAGGAAATTGTAACCTCCCAGGCTCTGGAAACGCATTGCACAAACCTTTCTGCAAGGCTTCCTGAAGATGTTTCATCCTCTGCTCCCTTTGCGAAGGCTGGATAAGTTCTGCAACTTTACCCTTGTAATGTGGATCAAGAAAGGCTGCCAGCCAGTAATGATCCCTCTCCTTGATACCACAAATCCTAGGGTGATTTTGCAGGCTTTGCAGGATCAGGGAGGCCATGCAGCATAGGTTTGCAGAGGCATTTGATGCTGAGTCCTCTGGGTCACTAAGGATCACATGATCCTCAACCACCTCCTCCCAGCCACGTACAACTCCATGGGCTTCTGGGGACTGCAAACGATCCCTTGAAGACTGCTGCTGATGCTGAGTGTTATCCTCCACCTCCATGCTGACACAATCCTCCTCCTCTTCTTCTTCCTGTGTGATCAGCCGGCCTGCAGGAATACTAGTATCTGGATAAAGGGGGCCTTGAGGGGTAAGGAAGTCCTCCTCTTCCTCCCGATGTTCTGCCTCAAGTGCCCTGTCCATTATTCCAAAAGGAAGACAAGAGGGACAGTATCACTGATGCATGCACTGTCACTGCTCACCATCCTCATGGCCTCCTCAAATGGTGACAGGACAGTGCATGCATCCTCTATCAGTAGCCACTAGCGTGGCGAAAAAAAGCCAAGCTCCCCTGACCCTGTCCTGGTGCCATACTAACACAGGTACTCATTGATGGCCCTCTGCTGTGTGTGCAGCCGCTGCAGCATTGCCAACGTTGAGTTCCACCTGGTGGGCATGTCACAAATGAGGCGGATCTTGGGCAGGTTGCATTCTCTTTGAATATCAGCCAGCCGAGCACTGGCATTATATGACCGGCGGAAATGACAGACTTTCATGGCCTGCCTCAGGAGATCCTGTAAGCCTGGGTACCTGCTCAAGAACTGCTGCACCACCAAATTCAGGATGTGAGCCAAACAGGGAACATGGGTCAAGTGTCCCTGTCGGAGGGTGGAGAGGAGGTTGGTGCCATTGTCGCATACAACCATTCCTGGCAGAAGCTGGCGTGGCGTCAACCACCTCTGAGCCTGCCCCTGCAGAGCCAACAGAATCCCCCCCCATTTCTCATTAACACCCACTACCTATTACATGGTACCTGGTCCACAAAGTCAGTGATTTAGCTCAGCCCGGAACTTCCAGTTATAGTCTCCTACCTCCTCCACCCCTACATTCTGGCCTCCAATGCTGTGAGCCATCATTGGCCTAGAGAGACTTTTCCACTATTTAGGTCTGTATTTATCAATACCCTGAGGCCGCTGCTGAGTCAGTCCTGTGTCCATCCGACCCGAACATTTCAACCACGGGCCCCCCCCCCTTTTCTCTCCCCCATCTTCGGTTCTCCCAAGCTCATTTCACTGTGCCTATCAGGACTGCTACCACACCATCCACCACCCGGTTAGCCTCTACTTATCATCACTTGCTGTTCTCCCCTGAGGCCTTATGGCCTTCCAGCAATTTAGTACATTTATTATACTTTGTAATCATTCATGTATAATCATCCTGAATGAGTTTACATGCTTATTGTGAGTGGTTGGATGTGATAGGTGGCCATCTGTGTCTGTTCATGACTATGTTGTCCTTTTAAACTGGTGATGGTACCTGTTTTTACATTATATTTTTGGATTGGTGTTTATAGTGAGTTTTCTCAATAAATAGCATTTATATTTAACTTGACCATTGCATGTTCCTCATTGATGAGTTCACTTTCTCTCCTGTTTTTTTGCTATATGACGCATGAATTCAGGGGAACACACCCAAACAATGGTTGGTGTTAGCAATTGTCTTTAAATCCACACAGACACGGTCATCCTTTGCCTATAGTCTGTTACAATTATATAATTTGATTGCAGAGTGTACTGGTTCTTTTATCACCTGTTTCTTTCCAAGTAAGCGTTTGTGGGATTAGACTTCCCTTCCTGAACCTCACTCTGCGTTCACATACGCCAATCCGTACCTTTCACCCATTTTTTAACTTGCGGGCGGATCCGTGAGCACCCATCTTCTTACATTTACTATTTATTCTGTACTTGGTGTAAATTCCCTCTTTCTTTCTTCTTCTCTTCTTACCTTTGATCATCTTTCTATCTTATCTTCACCCCTTGGGATATGGCTTATCAATTAGATGATGATATTGAACGAGAGATCCAGTCTGCCTTCTCCTGTGAACAGTCTGTCCCGAGGGATGGTGAAGACTCACTGCAGACTCTGTTTAGAAACCACAAAAAACTAACTATCAAATTTTTAAACAGAAAGTGGGACATTTCGTCCTTAAAATCCCATATTGAGAATGGTATTATACCACGGGGTTTGAGAGAATGGGTCACTCCAGCCGGACATCTTCATACTCCCTGGTTCATTGAGACATGGAAGGCCAACTGTGTTAAACGTGGCCTTGAAATAATGCAAATGATTGTTGATGAGAAACAAACTCAATTGAATGAGATTAAAGCAGAGATAGAAGTAAGCGCTGGGTTACTTGAACCTTTTAAAACAAACCCCTCTTTTGACAAACACAACGAACTCCTTAAAAAAGAAGTAGAGAAAACACAAAAAAATCTGAAGTGCCATAAACAGGAAAAGTTTAAACAGAATCTACAAGACTTGGAACGCGGAGATCTCTTTGATCCCACGATTCATGTAGGTAGAAGTAGATCCCGTAGAAGTAGGGGAAGACATAGCAACTCCAAAACAAATCGCAATCACTTCTCATCCTCTGACAGCGATAGTGAACATAAAGAGCTTTCAGTGACTTTTTTAGACAAAGATCCACCCCCTCTAGACAACCCCACTACATCTACGGGGAAAGTGAAACCAAATTTAAAGGGACAAAAAACCACACACCAGTCCCCACCTCATCAAGGAAGGGCACGAGAAACACGCAGGAGCCAGCGACAATTAAGGAACAGAACACACAGAACATAATGCACCCCATTATAGGTGACCCAACTCCCCTGAGTTCCCCGGTGGATATGAAGGTGGTCAATCTTACTCAATTTCCTGTAAACGAACATCACTTATCATTACTCAAAAGAGGCCTCTCCTTCTCCCCCAAATCTGGGATGAATGAGTTTGAGGTCTACAAGACATCTCACTTTATCTCAGAAAGGTGATTTTTAAATATTGGCACTCATCAAAACAAGATGAGTCCCAACTAACATCAATAACTGAGGAAGAAGGGAAGGCCTTGGATGCTTTAGTCTCTCTCCTACAGGAAAATCCGGAGTCAGACTCAGATACAGAGATTTCAAATTATCAGCATGCATTGACCCGCCCTGCGAATTTACCTATCAGGTCAACAAAAATGCCCCCACTTTCCAAATATAAACCCATTGAATTCTTTCTAACACAAGTTAAGAGGGATCTCTCAAAGGTAAACTGGAAATATAGGGGAGTAGATAACATCTCACGGGAAGAAAGGAAAGCCCTCAAGGAACTTGAAGAAGCTCCCGGCATTGTCATCAAGGGCAGTGATAAGGGGGGTAATGTGGTCCTCTTAACCGAGAACCAATATGAGAATGAAGTTAAAAGACTACTTGCAGATGAATCCACCTATCGTAAGCTCCATTCCAATCCCTTCACTGCCATTGCCAATGCTCTCAACTACCTCCTTAGTCTAGGCCTGGAAGAAAAACTGATTACAAAAAAAGAGTTCAGTTACCTGCGGATACAACAGTTCAACACCCCAACATTTTATATCATCCCCAAGCTCCACAAATCCCTGCAGAACCCACCCAGCAGACCCATAGTGTCCGCCGTCAATGGTCCCCTTGAGAAGGTTGGTAAGTTCATTGATGCCCTTATCAAGGACCTAGTATCTGACTTACCCTCATTTGTCCAAGACACAAGGGACGTATTGCGGCGACTGGATGCTTTGGTCGTGCCATCTGGGGCTCTTCTGGGGGGGATTGATGTTGAATCGTTGTACACATCAATACCCCACACCTGGGGACTACGTGCAGTTCAGTTTTTTCTTGAGCGGAGGTTCCCATCTCTTGGACAGCAGAACGAATTCATAGGCGAAATTCTCACCTTTCTACTTGAACATAACTGCTTCCAATTCCTGGGAACTTTTTATCAGCAAATAAGGGGGACCTCCATGGGAGCCCCTTGGGCGCCCTCGTATGCTTGTTTGCATTTAGGCATGTGGGAGGAGGAGCTGGTCTATCCCTCATCAATGTACCTCGGCCACTGCCTCATGTGGCTGAGGTACATTGATGATGTACTTATGATCTGGGGAGGATCTGAACATGAGCTGCAGATGTTCATGAATGAGCTGAACACTAATGACAGGAAAATCAGACTCACCTTTATCTCTCATCCTCATACCCTTCCTTTCCTTGATCTAACTATACAAGTTGACCATGGCCTGATTAAGACCAAGACCTTCAGAAAACCCACAGCAGCAAATACCCTTCTTCAGGCCTCTAAGGCAATACCAGTAGGTCAATTTCTCAGAGCCCGAAGAAACTGCTCTAATCAAGATGATTTTATTGCAGAGTCCAGAGAGCTTTATAATAGATTCAGGGAGAGAGGCTACTCCCACTCCAGTATCAGGGAAGCCAGAAGGAGGGCAACTCAGACAGATCGGCCAACACTTCTTAAGAAAAAAGACACTAAACTCTCTAAAGAGTCACAGGGGCCCTTAAGGATTATCACCAAATTCGGTGCCCACTGGGACCAAGTTAGGACAATACTCAATCAACATTGGCACATTCTGTCTGAGTCGCCCACTTTGGGTAAGATTGTGGGTACAAGACCTCTCCTGACGGCCCGACGCTCTAGAAACATAAAAGACAGCCTCATTCACTCTGAGTATAAGAGATCACCTAACCCTAACTGGCTTACTCAACTTCCGCCCCTGAAGGGCATGTTTAGATGTGGCCGCTGTTCAGTCTGCAAGTATGTTGAACGTACAGACATGTTCACCGACTCTGAGGGAAAAAAACTTTTACAATTAATAATTTTATTAACTGTAATACCACCAGAGTGATCTACATGCTTACCTGCCCATGCGGGAAACACTATGTTGGTAAAACCAAAAGACAGTTGAGGGTCAGAATAGGCGAGCATGTCCAGAGCATCCTAGGTAAGGATGACGAGCGACCCATCCCTCTACATTTTATTCTATTTCATGGGGGAAACCCCGATGGGCTCACTTTTAAACATTTTGTTTTATTGAAAATAAAAATATATGCATACAAAGCGACAGATCAATTGCTTGGCAGATAAGTTACAATAGTAGGTAAATAGTTAAAGCACAAGATGAGATTACATTGATTTCTGAGTAATTATCATCAGTATACCGTTACTTATGTAATATAGTCTGAGAAACTAAATTGAAAGTTAACTGAGTTTTATCATTCTGTATGTTAGTTATGGGGTAAACATATGAACCCATGTTATATCTTAAGAAGGGGTAGTTACCGCTTCTTTGTAACTAAACAACATACATTGCAGCAATCTTCAGTGTACATTTGGATTATCATCTTATGTAAACATCACCTGCTTCTTAATATTAACTATTATAAGAGTAAAGAGGGGAGGAGGAGAAAAAATAACAAAAAAAAAAAAAAGAGAGGGGGAATGGGAGGTGGAAGAGGAGTCAAACCAGGTTTTGTGCCAAGACTGCATTGAAGTCTTGTGAGTACTTAAAGGTGAACCAAGGTTGCCAAGTTCTATGAAACCGTTCAATGTGGCCCCTGTCCTGTGCCAGCATGTCCTCCATCTCGCAAATATCCCCTACTTTATTCAGCCATTCTGCTGTGGAAGGGACTCTCACTGAATTCCAATATAGCGGGATCAAAGATTTGGCCGCATTTAAAAGGTGCTTAGTCAGAGAGTGCTTGTACCGTTTGAATGAAAAATTCGTTACGTGTAAAAGGCAGCAGGCTGCCGTGAGATTTATTCTGGTTTCAGTAATTTTTTTAATCAGATTTCTTATTGTAGACCAGAAATTTGCGATGGGGGGACATTGCCACCATATATGGGCCAATGTGCCTAACTCACCCTGACATCTCCAGCATAATTCTGACTTCTGAGAATTCCATTTATGCAATTTGTCTGGAGTGTTGTACCAATGCATTAGCAGTTTGTAACTCGTCTCTTGTGATTTAGTGTTTATAGAACCTTTATGAGCAAAAATACATGCATACCTCCATTGTTCACCCGAGATGTCCTCTCTCAGCTCCTCCGACCACCTCCTCCTGTGACCGTCATCATCAGTGCTCTTGGTGTGTTGCAGCCACGCATATGCAAATGAAATGGCTCTGTTTAAAGGAGTCCTACTATGGCAAACCGATTCCAGATCCGTGAGAGGTCTAAGGAAATCCCCCTTATGACTATGGCTGGTTAGGTAGCTTCTTAACTGAAAATAAGACCATTGCCTTAGATGTGGTAGGTTATTTTCAGCCTTTAATACCGCCCAGTCTTTGAATCTGTCATCAGTAAAACAGTCACCCGTAAGTAACAGGGATGCGTCCTGAGTTATGGGTTGGAACAGTTTGTTCCCGAGTCCAGGGGCAAAATCTGGGTTATCTGTTAGTGGGGTCAGTGGGCTTACGTCTGTAGTGATAAAATGACGATTGGCAAGTAAGTGTATAATCTCTAGTGTGATGCCAGTTATAGGGTGTTTGCGAACATTCGACGGATATCTAGCCCAGGGGATCCATGGGTAGTATTGCAACTTTAGGGAATTCAACTCTCCCTCCAGGGGGACCCAATCCTTCATGTGGCCATGACAGTGCCAATCTATCACTCTGGCTAAGTGTGAAGCGTAATAATAATGTTTAAAGTTAGGTAGGTTAATCCCCCCTAAATCTTTAGGTCTTGTCAGCCAAGGTAACCTAATCCTAGGTTTCTTTTGGTTCCAGAGGAATCTCAAAATTATAGAGTTTAGTACACGAAAAAAGGCATGAGGGATTCTAACTGGCAGGGTACGCATTAGGTATAGAAACCTAGGTAGTATAATCATTTTAATAATAGCGGCCCGTCCGAACCAGGATATAAAATCCAGGTGCCAGTCCTTAAGATTCTTTTCACAGCTCTTCAGGAGTGGAGGAAAATTTTTTTCAAACGTATTCTGGAGTCGAGGGGTAAGCCAGACTCCCAGATATTTAAGTGCATTGGGGACCCATCTAAACTGTGAATTGGAAGTGGTTAGGCGGAGCAGGTTGTCTGGTAGAGTAATGTTAAGGGCTTCCGATTTTGAATAATTTATTTTTAAATTTGAAATGTAACCGTATGTGTTAAATTCTTTCAGTAAGTTAGGTAAGGAGACAGTAGGGTTCGTGAGAAAAAATAAAAGGTCATCTGCATAGGCTGCCAACTTGAACTCCCTGTCCCCAATCCGGAATCCAGATTGTCGCGGACATTGGCTGCAAGGACCTTTTTCTGTCCACATTCACCCTGTTATTTGTTATTTCTATAGTAATCTTTTATTTTTTTGAACTTGCCCAAAGAATATTCTCAGTTGTTTATTCTGAACAATACATGACTCTTGAAAGAGCTGATCACATTAACCTGCAGAGACGAACTGTCTGGTCACCAGGTCTGCCTTAAGTGTTGTGTTAATTAACATGTTAATTATATTATTGTCTTTTAAGTTTTTGCTAGAGGGGAGGGGGGGAGTGTCCATGAGTCAGCCCTACCTCGTTATCTAACCCCTTGTGTTAAATGTGTATAAAAAGGCTGTGTTCTGCCCAATAAAGCAGTCAAGATTCTACAAGCTATTATCGACTAGACTTGTATGTACTGCAGCTATAATATTATATCTGTCTGATGATCATACGGGAGGAAGCGGTGTTATTGACGGGGGCACTCAGTGGAGTGTGGGATTGGATCCGTCACAATTGGTGGCAAGCTCTGGGATGCTTCCTCTTGCCTAGGCTCACCCAAATCACCACCGGGACCCCCTGCTCCTAACAGCAGATGGAACATCACTACGCCAGACTCAAGCGCAGCACCTTGAAGGATCTCTTGGAAGCCCGTGGAAAAGTCTCCAGCAACAAATCCAAAACGACTCTCATCACCGAACTAATGGAGATTGACCAGGCCAGCAACCCACCAGCAGACACCTCAGAGGCGACAGAGTTCCAGCGTGACGTCCAGTGGCGACTGGCCTTGTATGGTACTCACCCCCCGCAGGAGGTTATCAGTCAAGTGTTACGAGAGGTGTCCCAGCTGCGAATGGCTGAACTCCAGCGGGACCAAGGAGCGTCAGTTATGTTCAACCGGGAATCTCCAGTGGCCCGCAAAAAGCTACCCTATGCCGCCTTCCGCATGTTTCAAGATGGTGAAGATGAGATGGATGTTTACCTGCAAATGTTTGAGCGTCAATGCGGTCTCCAAGGTGTCAATAAAGCAGATTGGGTCACGCTCCTGGTCAGCCGTCTCACAGGAAGGGCTGCAGAGGCGTACAATAATGTCCCTGATGAGATCAGCCAGGACTATGACCGGGTAAAAGAAAGACTATTGGCTCGCTTCGGCATTACTCCAGAGGCACACCGTTTGAGGTTTCGCAACCTCCGCCGAAAGGAGAGAGAGCCTTACACAGAATGGGCTCATCAAATGACCCGAGCAGCGGAGAGTTGGATGACCGGGCGCCAAACTGTTACCATGGCAGATGCGCTCCAGCTAATCCTCCTGGAACAATTCTACGATCATACCCCACATGAGGTTAGAGACTGGGTAAAGGATCGGCGGCCAGTCACAGTAGATGAAGCTGCCACCCTAGCTGACCAATACGTGGATTCAAGACGGACTGTACAACCAGAGCCTAAGACCCCAGCTCGGCCTGTCCCCAACATTCCACGGAGCGTTGCCCCTCCACACCAGCCGTTGATCCCCGGCCCCACTCAGCTACCATCTTCACGAGGAAAAGGGGACCTCTGCTACAGATGCAACCAATCAGGGCATGTTAGGAGGTATTGCCCGCAGAATGTTTCCCAGGACGCGTGGAACAACACGCTCCTTGGACCTGCCCGGGCTGCTGCACACTGTCTGGAGAGAGATGATGTGACTTACCCAAGCGAGGAGAATATTGGAATTCTACATGAGGCAGACCCTGTGCAAGCTGCCACTACAGATAATCGTTTGCACCATCGACAAGCCGTGTGGATTAATGGTCGGGCTGCCCAGGGACAGCGGGACACGGGAGCTACTATTACCCTGATACAGTCCCGAATGATAAACCCGGCAGAGCAGACGGGACGGTCTGTGGCTGTGCGGGTGGCCGGGGGAAATGTTATGCGGGTCCCCACTGCCAGGGTTCACCTTGATTGGGGTTCGGGGGCCAAAGAAGTGGAAGTGGGAATAATGCAGAACTTACCTGCAGAGGTTTTGTTGGGCAACGATTTGGGACGTTTAAATTCAGCCTTCTCCCTGGATGTATCCCCGGAAGCCTATCCTGTTACCACCCGCCAGCAAGCCCGGATGGAGGTGCGCTCCCTCGAGGACGGGACCCAGGTAAGACCTGTCACCCCTGACCTAGACTGTACTACCCCAACTAACCCTATCCCGACTTGGGCTTCTCCCCAAGAATTTTCTCAGGCAACTCTTAGCGACCCTTCCTTAGCTAGCTATAGGGAAAGAGCAGGATTGGACCCTGGGGGGTTGGAGAGGGAGCGAATAGAGTGGGTCCAGGGATTACTCTATCGGGTTAATGAGGGAAAGACAGCCTCCCATCCACCCAAGCGGCAGCTGGTTGTGCCGCAGAAATATCGTCATGACCTGCTGCGCATTGGGCATGACATACCCTTAGCCGGACACCTGGGGATGTCCCGGACCCTCCACCGTCTGACTCAGTCGTTTTTTTGGCCAGGGATTACAGGGGATGTCCGACAGTATTGCCGGACCTGTGACACATGCCAGCGGGTGGGTAAGCATGGGGGCCCGCTGAAAGCTCCCCTACACCCTTTACCGATCATTGATGAACCCTTTAGCCGTGTTGCCGTAGACCTGGTTGGACCATTGCCCAGACCTAGTCCTTCTGGGAAGAGATATATCCTTACTGTGGTGGATTATGCCACCCGGTACCCAGAGGCCATTCCGCTGGCAAATATCCATGCAGAAACTGTGGCTGATGCTTTGCTCCGGATCTTTGCCAGGGTGGGTTTCCCTCGGGAAATCATCTCTGACCAGGGGACCCAGTTCACTGCTGAGCTCACTCAGCAGTTATGGAGGCTCTGTGGGATAAAGCCCCTACAGAGCTCTCCCTATCACCCCCAGACCAACGGACTGTGTGAGAGGTTCAATGGAACACTGAAACAGCTGCTTAGGACATTTGCAACCTCTCACAGGGATTGGGAGAGATATCTGCCACACCTTCTCTTCGCTTATCGGGAGGTGCCGCAGGAATCTACCGGGTTCTCCCCATTTGAGTTACTGTATGGGAGGCGGGTGAGGGGGCCCCTAGATCTAGTCAGAGCCCACTGGGAAGGGGGAATTGATCCCCAAGGGTTCTCTATCGTAGCATACGTTCTTGAGTTTAGGGACAGACTGAAGGAGCTCACAGACACTGTCCAGGAGAACCTTCGGGCTGCCCAAAGACGGCAGAAACGATGGTATGATCGTACTGCTCGGAACCGCACTCTGCAGGTTGGGCAGAAGGTTCTTGCCCTCAGACCAACCAAGCAGGACAAGTTACAGGCCACTTGGCAGGGACCTTACCGGGTTGTGGCAAAGCTCTGTGACACAACCTACCTAGTGGCTAAATGTTCGGATGAAAGAGTCCGACGGACCTTTCATGTGAACATGTTGAAAGCATACTGGGAAAGATCAGGAGAGGTAGCCGCTATACGTGCTCCAGCTGTGGAAGATTCTGAGAATCTTCCCCTGCTGGTGCTCCCGGAGCTAAATAGTATTAATGCAGGGATAGAGATGATAAAGCTTGACGACCAGCTAGGGCCGACGCAGAGAGAACAAGCTAGACAGGTCCTTAGTCAGAGAAGGGAGATGTTCTCCACAGTCCCCGGGTACACTACTATGGCAGTGCACCGTGTGGAGACCCCAGGACAACTGCCGCTAAGACAGGCGGCTTACCGGATACCTGACGCAGTGAGAGAGGGGATGCGTCATGAGATTAAGGAGATGCTTGAATTGGGAGTCATTGAGCCATCCAGCAGCCCCTGGGCTTCCCCGGTGGTCCTTGTACCGAAGCGGGATGGCACAACTCGCTTCTGTGTAGACTACCGCAGATTAAATGAGTGCACCACCACTGATGCTTACCCTATGCCCCGGGTCGATGATCTGTTAGATCGCATTGCTCGGGGAAAATTCCTGACAACCCTTGACCTATGCAAAGGATACTGGCAAATTCCTCTGGATGCGGAATCTATTCCGAAATCAGCGTTCATTACCCCATTTGGCTTATACCAGTCCAAAGTAATGCCATTTGGGATGAAGAATGCACCGGCGACTTTCCAGAGGATGGTAGACCAACTCCTCGATGGCCTCCAGGACTATGCTTGTGCATATCTGGACGACATTGCGATCTACAGTGATACCTGGGAGGACCATCTGGTTCATCTGGGTGTCGTGCTAGACCGCATCAAGGCTGCAGGACTAACCCTTAAGCCAGAGAAATGCAGCATAGGGATGTCCGAGGTACAGTACCTTGGACACCGAGTAGGCAGTGGACAACAACGACCTGAGCCTGCTAAGATTGAGGCCGTTGCCAAGTGGCCGACCCCCCGTACTAAAACCCAGGTCCTGGCGTTCCTCGGCACAGCTGGGTACTATAGGAAATTTGTCCCGCAATATAGTTCCATTGCTAAGCCCCTGACAGACCTGACTAAGAAGCACCTTCCCCGACAGGTACTGTGGTCCCCTGAGTGTGAAGCTGCCTTCCAACGATTAAAGAATGCACTAACTTCAGCTCCTGTTCTAGCTGTCCCTGACCCAACCAAACGTTTTTGTGTCCACACAGATGCCTCTACATTCGGGCTGGGGGCAGTACTGAGCCAAGTAGGACCTGATGGCGGTGAGCACCCAGTGGCCTACATCAGTCGGAAGCTGCTACCCAGGGAAGTCGGTTATGCAGCCGTGGAGAAGGAGTGTTTGGCGCTGGTGTGGGCTCTCAAGAAATTCCAACCTTATCTCTACGGACGATCTTTTACGGTGCTCACCGACCACAATCCATTAATCTGGCTTAATCGGGTCTCCGGGGATAATGGACGTTTGTTACGATGGAGCTTGGCACTGCAGCCCTACAATTTTACCATACAGTATCGGCCAGGAAAGCAGAATGGGAACGCTGATGGACTTTCCCGGCAAACGGAACTATAAAACTCTCCCGGACAGCCCCAAGCTGACCCGTGGTGGATCTAGTTGGGTCTGCCGGACTATGGGACAGGGGGGGGGCACTGTCGCGGACATTGGCTGCAAGGACCTTTTTCTGTCCACATTCACCCTGTTATTTGTTATTTCTATATTAATCTTTTATTTTTTTGAACTTGCCCAAAGAATATTCTCAGTTGTTTATTCTGAACAATACATGACTCTTGAAAGAGCTGATCACATTAACCTGCAGAGACGAACTGTCTGGTCACCAGGTCTGCCTTAAGTGTTGTGTTAATTAACATGTTAATTATATTATTGTCTTTTAAGTTTTTGCTAGAGGGGAGGGGGGGAGTGTCCATGAGTCAGCCCTACCTCGTTATCTAACCCCTTGTGTTAAATGTGTATAAAAAGGCTGTGTTCTGCCCAATAAAGCAGTCAAGATTCTACAAGCTATTATCGACTAGACTTGTATGTACTGCAGCTATAATATTATATCTGTCTGATGATCATACGGGAGGAAGCGGTGTTATTGACGGGGGCACTCAGTGGAGTGTGGGATTGGATCCGTCACACAGATATTGCGGTATTTTGTTTAATCGTTCTTATGAAGGGTTCTAAGGTTAGTATAAACAGCAGGGGTGACAACGGACACCCCTGCCTAGTCCCATTCGCTATGTGTACAGGCTTAGAAAGTGTACCATTAATTTTTAATTGCGCCTTGGGGTTTTGGTATAAAGCTGATATCCAGGAGAGCATGTGCGTGCCCAGTCCCACATGTTGGCACACTGCCCTCATGAAATCCCATGCCACTCTATCGAAGGCCTTCTCCGCATCCGTGGACAGGAGAAGGCCCTCGATATACCGTGTTTTTGCTGCGTGTATAAGAAGGAGCGCTTTAGTGACATTATCTTTAGCGTCTCTTCCAGGAACAAAGCCCACCTGTTCCAGATCAATCAGCTCCGGCAATAGTGGGCTCAGTCTCGTAGCGAGGATCTTAGCGAACAGTTTAACATCCAGGTTTAGCAGGGAAATGGGTCTATAACTAGGACATTCTAACGGGTCTTTTCCTGGCTTCGGTATCACCGTGATGTGGGCCGAAAGAAAATCTGGGGTCACCTTTCTAGACGAGGACAGGGAGTTCAAGGCAGCTGCAAGGGGGTTCTTAAGGATGTTCAAAAAGGTTTTATAATAAATGGCGGAATAACCGTCCGGTCCCGGACTCTTGCCATTTTTTAAGTGTTTAATGGCCTGGGTGATTTCTAGTGGTGTGATTGGGTCCTCTAGCAGGGCAGAGTCCGACTCCTGGAGAGCTGGGAGACCGCTCCTGAGTATGTAGTCTTTTATGATTTGGGTTCTGTCGTCAGTCATATTATGTTCCCTGTGTTGTGGTGGTAGATTATAGAGTTTTGTGTAGTATTTCTGGAAATGATCGGCTATCGCCTCTGATGTTACGTCAATTTTACCATATGCTCCTCTGATGCCGGGGATGTTATTAGAGGTTGTGTGTTCCCTTATCGCTCTTGCTAAAAGTTTTCCCGTTTTATTTCCCGCCTCATAGTATAGTTTCTTTCTAAAGAATAGAGTTCTTTTAGCTCTAGAATCCAATATTTGTTGAAGAGTCTTCCTAGCTTCTAGTAGTTGTGTGGCTGTGACTGTAGATAAAGACTGTTTATGCAAGGTCTCTAGGGTATTAATTTGTGTGATCAGCTTTTTAATAGTAAGTTCTTTTTCTCTTTTACGTTTGGATCCCATTCTTATCAACTCACCCCTAATCGTACATTTGTGGGCCTCCCAAATCATGAGAGGGTCTGCGTTTGGGGTGTTGTTTAATTTGAAAAACTCAGTCAGTGTGGAAGTGAGAGTAGGAAGAAGCGACGGGTCTGTCAGGAGCGATGCATTTAATCTCCATGTCGGTTGTTTTTGTGGAGGATTTAACAAATCCATCGATAGGGAAATAGGTGCATGGTCAGAAATCGTTTGGTTTCCTATGTATGCACACTTTACTAACTGGAGGTCTCTCTGTGAAATGAACAGGTAGTCTAGTCTCGCATATCTAGCATGTGGGATAGAAAAAAAGGTGAAATCTCTATCCTCAGGATGGAGAAAGCGCCATGTATCGACTAACTGGAGGGATTGGAGTAGCGCCTTTAGTTTTTTGAGTATTCTGTAGGTGATGCATGTTTTCCCGTTGGACGTGTCTGCTAGAGGGTTAAGCGGGACATTAAAATCCCCTCCCAGGATCAAACAGCCTGAAGCAAATCCCTGTAACTCCTTTACCATTCGTTGGCAAAACGTGATATGAGCCTTATTCGGGAAGTACACGTTTGCCAGAGTTACTGGGGTGTTTCCTAAAGATCCCTTTAGAAAAATAAACCTACCTTCGGGGTCAGAAAGTTGCTCAGTCAGTTCAAAAGGTGTGTTTTTGCCTATTAATATCGATACTCCCTTGGATCTGGAATCGTTATTAGTAGCATGGAATGCCCTTGTAAAGTGGGAATTCGTAAGTTTAGGGACATGATGTGTCCTAAAATGTGTTTCCTGCAAGTAGACAATTTGCGGCTTACCTTTTTCGAGTTCCCTTAAAGTGCGTTTCTCAGGGACATTCAGTCCTCTTACGTTGTGTGAGATAATCAGAGGATTTTTCCCCAGCGATGAGTAGGTCATGTCGGAAGGTCAGGAGGAGGCGGTCCCGAGGACAATCTGCAGGGAGACAACTACAAAAACCTGGTTAAGCACTTTGCTATTATCAAAGACTCTCAATCTTAATCCTAATTGGAGTGGGTCTGAGTAGATTAGGACAAAAGATTGAGCGAAAGAGATAAAAAAGGAGAGAAAGAGAGGTAAAGGAAACAAAAGAGAGAGCTTATGAAGAGAAAAAAGAAAAAAAAAAGAAAAAAAGTTAAACGATGAGTAAATAAAAAGGGGGAGAATAGATTGAGGGAGCAAGTAAAGTACTGGGGGGTCCCTCACCAGGGCGTGATCTCACCGCCCCAGAGGGGGAGCCCACTGGGTATAATAGTGAACCCCGAGACCTGTAGTCAGGCTACTGGGTCACTTTGTGGGGGAAGAGGGAGTCGTCAACGACCAAGTGGGGGCACACCCACTAAATAAGTAGATGTATCAAATTAAGTTTGAGAAAGAACTCTATTGAGTCACACACAGCCTAATGAGATTAACTGCATAAAAATTAAAAGAAAAACTGAACCATTGTATACCCAACCCAAGTATTAGTCAAAAATTCGGGTAGAGGTGGTGGGAGGTCTAATAAAGCGAGGGCTGAGTCCAAACATAAAATTCAAAACTAATACTAAAGCTCCCTATGGACAAGTAGAGAGAGTTCGAGTGAGGCACTAAAGGTATTATCGTCCTCTTTAGAAGATCAATGCTTCCGTCCTGTGAGAACAGCTGGTCTTCGACTGTAACTTAAAGTGAACATGTAGAATAAGAACAACTGCAAAACTGTGGAACCGCACATCCGTGCAGAGGGTCTTGAGATTTAAGGGTGGGGGAGGAAGTCGAGTGTCTTCAAAGCAGATGTAAACGAGAGTTATCAAGTTCAAAGTTTCTGCAAAACACACGTGAACTACGTAACTGTGAAAACGTAAGTGTGCACTAATAACAAGTTGGGTTACGGGTGTCACATCATTCATCCTCCTGGATTCTGGCATCTTCTGCGGATCTTCTCGGGGTTCCCATTTTGGAGTTTCCAGATCTGCTGTACTTGGATTTCTTGGACATTCTCTTGTCAGGTGTGGAGAAAGGTGAGCTCGGTGGACTTCTTTCAATAGGTGTCCGAAGGAAATCAGCGTACCACTCTGGCAGGTCAATCTGATCCATATCTAGAGCGCGGCAAAATTCAGGAAGGTCAGCGGGGGTGCGCAGGGTGTGTTGGTGGCCATTGTATGAAACCATCAAAGCAAAAGGGAATCGCCAGGAGTATCTGAGATCTTTTTCCCTTATTTTCTCCAGCAGAGGGCGCAAAGCGCGTCTATTTTGCAGAGTAATCTGAGATAGGTCTTGAAATAGCATGATCGTTGCTCCATTAAAGACAATTCTCTCATTTCTCCTTGCTTTCCGCATTATTTCATCTTTTAGCACAAAACTTTGCAGGCAGCATATAATATCCCTTGGAGGGGCTGTGTCTGGACCTTTCGGTCTAAGGGCTCTATGAGCTCTGACAAAGTCAATCTCCATGTCCTCAGGTCTCTCTAATAAACTATTGAACACCCTCTGAAGTGCTGGGGCTATTTGGGCCTGTTCCACTGATTCAGGGATCCCTCTCACCCTGATATTGCACCTTCTGCCTCTGTTGTCGAGGTCTTCAATATGTCTATTCATGTTTATTAGGTGCTGGGATTGCGTCAGTGAGGCCTTTTCAAGCCTGCCTATGGCCTTGTCTCTGTGTCTTCCCGCGGCCTCCGCCGCCGACATTTTCTCATTAATAACCAGCATGCTGGTCTTTAGGTCTGTGATGGCCGCTGAAAAAGTGGCTTTGATATCTGCAGCTATCAGGGACATGTCGGCGAATGTTAAGGGGTGATCTGGCCTATGCTTACCCCTGCCTGAGTCCTCCGGTGCCGACTGGGAGTCTTCGCTGTACTCCTCCTCGTTGTGGGCCGGCGCCATCTTGGATCTCGTTTTGCTGCTGCTGGTAAGCTGTTTAGCTTTAAAGATGTCCGGAATAGTAGAAGCCGAGTGGGGCACCGATCCACGTCTCGGGCGGGATTTAGGCGTGTAGTATAGCTTCTTACCCGGCATCTGGTGGCTCTGGGTCGGGTATTAGGTTGCGGACGGCCGTGTGTGCTGCGGAGCTCAGTTAGTGTGCGACCATCCTCGTCGCGCGCCAAGCCACGCCCCCCAATGGGCTCACTTTTAAAGGCATTTACAGGCTTAACCTTCCACAAAGAAGGGGTGACTTCGACAGGATTCTGTACCAGAGGGAGAAAATGTGGATATACAATATTAACAGTATGCACCCACAGGGGTTAAAAAATGAGTGCAACCTTGCGGTATTCCTCACCCCGTAATTCCTTTTACACTGTGCCTGTACCTTTTTCTCCCTCTGGTCGGTATATCCTGTCCCTAGCACTACTCACAGCACTTCGTGGTTATTAATTTCTCTAAAATAATGTTACCTTACTATTATCTTTATCTATCTGCCTTTTTGATGGTATATTCACTTTCACTTCTCTTCTTTCCCTCTCTTTTTTCCTTTTTTTTTTTTTCTTTTTCTTTTATTTTAATTTGTTTTTACTTTCCTTTTCTTCTGTGATCATTTCTCTTTTCCTTCCTTCGTCTGACCCTCCCTAATCTGGTTCTCATATGCGGTGTGCTCTTGTTTCCCATTCCCGTTTGATGTCTGTGTTCACGGACCCGCCCTGCTATTTGCGTTTTATGTCTTGACAACCAGACGCGGAAGCCCTCACGCGGTCCCGTCTCGTTGCTTTATAAGACGATGATGTCCGCTACTGCGCATGCTCTGATGAAATCCGATTTACAGATGAAACGCGTCAGCATGACGCCATCACGCTATCCCTAGCGTTCTCACAGACTAACAGATCCACCCACCAGCCCTGACAGCACTGGCCTGCTACTATCGCGGCTGCTTGAACTTTCCCGCGGGATCTGAACGAGGGGAGGACTGACGGCACGAGACAATCTGGCTTCGCCCGCTGCATTCCCCCGGGCCCACCCCCTCTTGCTTCTGGAAACCATCGATGGAGGTGACTCACGGATGACTCGCTGTAGGATGGACTTACATGCATTCATGCACTTTACCTGCTGGAGACGGTGAGAGCTTCAACTCCCTTCCCTGACGTGGACTGCATTAACACCCACTACCTATTACATGGTACCTGGTCCACAAAGTCAGTGATTTAGCTCAGCCCGGAACTTCCAGCTATAGTCTCCTACCTCCTCCACCCCTACATTCTGGCCTCCAATGCTGTGAGCCATCATTGGCCCAGAGAGACTTTTCCACTATTTAGGTCTGTATTTATCAATACCCTGAGGCCGCTGCTGAGTCAGTCCTGTGTCCATCCGACCCGAACATTTCAACCACGGGCACCAGCTCATCTCACTGTGCCTATCAGGACTGCTACCACACCATCCACCACCCGGTCAGCCTCTACTTATCATCACTTGCTGTTCTCCCCTGAGGCCTTATGGCCTTCCAGCAATTTAGTACATTTATTATACTTTGTAATCAATCATGTATAATCATCCTGAATGAGTTTACATGCTTAGTGTGAGTGGTTGGATGTGATAGGTGGCCATCTGTGTCTGTTCATGACTATGTTGTCCTTTTAAACTGGTGATGGTACCTGTTTTTACAGTATATTTTTGGATTGGTGTTTATAGTGAGTTTTCTCAATAAATAGCATTTATATTTAACTTGACCATTGCATGTTCCTCATTGATGAATTCACTTTCTCTCCTGTTTTTTTGCTATATGACGCATGAATTCAGAGGAACACACCCAAACAATGGTTGGTGTTAGCAATTGTCTTTAAATCCACACAGACACGGTCATCCTTTGCCTAAAGTCTGTTACAATTATATAATTTGATTGCAGAGTGTACTGGTTCTATCACCTGTTTCTTTCCAAGAATCCCTGCCCCAGTGTGGCTTCTGTCCCCTCAGCAGGCCAACTCAAGAACCGCATGGCATCTTTTTGCCTGAGTGCTTGCGTAGCCTCTTGAATGCCTACGGAGCACCGCTAGTTCAGAGGAGATATCTGCAGAGGAAGAGGCCATAGAGGAAGAAGAAGAGGAGGTTGTGGAGAGAGCTGTGGCAGAATCACCACTAGAATTTTCGAGGCATGGTGGCTAAACAATCTCCAACAATACTAAAACCTGTCATGCATCCTTCCCAGCTGTCAGCAGAGTTACCCAGTGCGCCATGAAAGAAAGGTAATGTCCCTGTCCATGCCTGCTGGACCATGAGTCAGAAGTAATATGCACCTTACTGCTGACCGCCCTGTCCAACAAGGCCAAGATGTTACCTTCCATGCGCTGATAGAGAGCTGGAATGGCCTTCCATGAAAAGAAATGGTGTTTGGGAACCTGCCACTGAGGTACCGCACATTCCCCCAATTCATGAAAGGGGGCAGAGTCTACCAGCTGAAAAGGCAGCAGTTGCAGTGCTAGCAATTTGGCCAAGCTAGCATTCAGACGCTGAGCATGTGGGTGGCTGGGACTGAATTTCTTTTGACAGTTTAGCAACTGGGGTAGGGACATTTGCCTGCTAAAATCTGATGTTGGTGTACCGCTAGCAGATTGCCCGCAAGTACTTGAGACACCTATTTCTATACCTTCATTCCTCTGAGTGCAGGTTTCTGAGAGGAGTGGAGGTATAGTGGGGTTGGAGATCCCAGCTGATGAGGAGCAAGGAGCGGTTTGCCTTGTTCTTTGATGTGGGTCTTTTAAGTGCTGTTGCCAACAGACTGCATGGGAGGTAGTCATATGTCTGGTCAAGCGTGTGGTGCCCAAGCAGCTGCTCTTTTGGCCATGCTTGATACGCTTCAGACATGTGTTGCAAACAGCAGCAGTGCAATCTGCTGCACCAGTGTCAGAAAAGGCCCACACCAAAGAAGTTTTCAAAACATACGGGGAGTCAGCAGCGCCCTGCACCTGCTTAGTTCTGCGGTGTGATGCAATAGGGTGGCTGCCCTTAAGCTGCCCCCTGGAGGGCATCCTACCTCAGATGTGCCTCCTCCTCCTCTCTTCTATCGAGCACCCAAGTTGAGTCAGTGACCTCATCATCCCCTCCCTCTTCATCACTGGAGCAAACTTGGCAGTATGCTGCAGCTAGGGGAACATGACAGCCAGTTTCTTGACCTTCTTGGGCACCCCTCTCTCTAGGCTGATGTTACTCCCTTCCTCAACTTGGGTACCATCAAATCGATGCACATCCTCCTGCAGCATATACCTGACACTGTGGTCGAATAGTTCGGGGGACTCCTCCATGCATGATGTTGGGGCTAGGGAAGAAGTGACTGTTGACACGGAGCCGATGGAATAGGCCGATTTGGCAGCTGCATTGGCAGGCAAACTACTATGAGCCTGGGTGACAGAGGATGAGGAGGATGAGGAGGGCTTTGTTATCCATTTCACCAACTCTTCTGCATGTTGTGGCTCAATAACATGGCCAGCTGCAGGAAAAAAGGACAAGTGTGCCCCACGGCCACGTGCTGAGGATGCACCGTATCCATGACCAGCACTGTCGACTGTAGACACAGAACCTGCTTGCCCTCTTTTAGTGGCCTGTGAGCATCTGCCTCTCCTTGGTGGCCTTCCAGACATGCTGTAAATTTTGTTTAGCAAAAAAAACTACACTGTATTGTGTACTGTGTACACCACCAGGAAAGTAGTAGCAACTGCACTAGGGGTGCACTTTACTGTGTACACCAACAAAAGTGTAATAACAACTATGGGTGCACTGTATGTATTGTGTAAACCACCAGGAAAGTAGTAGCACGGTACTGTGTACACCAACAGAAGTTTAATAACCACTATGGGTGTATTGTATTGACCACCAGAAAAGTATGAGCAACTGCACTATGGGTGCACAGCACTGTATACTGTATACACTGCCTGAAGTATATTAGAAACAGTACACCAGGCATGGCCCACAGTGAGATATAGCTAAACTGTATGCAGTGTATATATATATATATATATACACACACACACACACACACACACACACACACACACACACACACACACACACACACACTGCAGCTAACTGAACCACCTGCCTGCCTGAAGTATATTAGAAACAGTACACTAGGAACGGACTGCAGTCAGAGCTAGCTAAACTGGATACAGTGGAGATATATATATATATATATATATATATATATATATATATATATATATATATATATATATATATATAGATATATATATATATATATATAGATATATATATATATAGATATATCTATATATATATATATATATATATATATATATATATATATATTAAATACACTGCAGCTAACTGAATAATCTGCCTGCCTGCTCAATCTAAATGACACTCTCTCTCCGTCCACGCCAATGACACACTACACAAGGCCGACGTGCAGGCGGCCTTATATAGTGTGGGGCGGGGACTTAGTCCCCCTGAGCCATGATTGGCAAAAGGCACCCTGCCTTTGGCCAATTATGGCTCTGTTAGCTGCTCTGTTAGCTGAGGGTGCTGTGAATGGCCAAAGCATGCAGGTCATGGTGCATGCTCTAGCCAATCATCATACAGCAATGCACTACGCTCCTGCAGTGCATTATCAGCCGTTACGCACCGCTCGAATTTGGCGCAAACGGTCCATAATGTTCGGTTTTCGATGAACGGGCGAACAGCCAATGTTCGACCCGAACTGAAAGCTCATCCCTACTCCTAGCTATGCAGAAACTTTGTTTGGGAGGACAGTTTGTTTGAACACCCGGCGGGCTTTTTTTTTGTCAAGCCCTGAATCAAAGGCTACATTGGAATCACCCCAAATACAACAGTGCCCTCAATCAGGAGTCCCAGCTTCTGAAACATGCTATCAAAGAACTTTGCCTGCCCTTGATTGGGAGTATAGTAGGATACAAAAGAGTACAGTTGGTCGTCTAACATTTCCTTAATCAGGATGAAGCTACCATCCGGGTCCTTATGTTCTGACGTGAGTGTGAATTTGCACTTGTGCGGGAAAAGTACTGCTACCCCTTTTTGTTTTATCCTCTGTGTTCACTAGGAAAAAAAATAGGAAATTTA
The DNA here is from genome assembly GCA_037952835.1 of Lithobates septentrionalis. Lineage (NCBI taxonomy): Eukaryota > Metazoa > Chordata > Amphibia > Anura > Ranidae > Lithobates > Lithobates septentrionalis. The sequence continues at coordinate 1,919,469 of JBBDGP010001454.1, read as the reverse complement.
GGATGGATGAACTCGGGGTTGTACGTTCTAGGAAAGTGCGTTTCCTAAAGCAGGATCACATCAATCTTTTGGTTATAAAACACAAAGTGCACAAAAATGGCCCAAACGCACCGCTCTATATATGAATTGTAAAGTACGTTGCATTAGAGGGATATAATTTGTCAAGTATAACTGGGTCAGATCTAAAGGAATGTTGATTCCTAAGTATTTTAATGCAGAGGAGCAAAATCTAAACGAAATATTATTTTTCAGCATCGTCACTTGGTGTGGTGGGAGTGACACATTAAGAATTTCTGATTTTGAGATATTTACCTTGAAATTACTCAGAGCTCCAAAGCGCTGGAATTCCAGTAGAATAGAAGGCATAGAGATATGTGGATTGGTAACATAAAGTAACAGGTCGTCAGAAAAACAAAGCAAGTTTTATTTCCTGTTGATCTAACCTTATGCCTGTGATAGAGGGGTTCTATCTGATTGCTATCATTAAATGTTCCATTACGAGAACATAAAGCAAGGGAGATAAAGGGCATCCCTGGCGGGTACCATTTTGTATAGGGAAACTTGTAGTCAATGATCCATTGATCCTTATTCTAGCCTTTGGTTTAGTGTATAGTGCCAAGATCTTATTGAGTAGATTGGGACCCATCCCTATTTGCCTTAGTGAATGCTCAAGAAAAGGCCACCCGACCCGATCAAAAGCCTTCTCCGGATCAACCGAGAGAAGGCATGCTGGTATTTTAGCTCTTTGAGCATGGCCCATAAGTAGGAATGTTTTTATTGTGTTGTCGCATGTTTTTCTTCCTTGAACAAATCCGGAATGGTCATTTTGTACCAGGCTAGGGATAAAAGATTGGAGACGTGACGCAATCAATTTTGCATAAATTTTTAGGTCTACCCCAATTAAAAATATTGGATGATAACTAGAGCACAATGTTGAGTCCTTATCTGGTTTAGGAATCAGAGTAATATGGGCTTCCAATGTTTGGGTCGGAAATGTGTTTGTAGAAGAGATGGAATTAAACACCTGCAGCATAAATGGAGACAAATGTTCTTTATATGTTTTATAGAATTTTGAAGTAAATCCATCTGGGCCAGGGCTCTTACCAGATGGAATGTCTGTAATTGCTCCCAGTAATTCTTCCATTGAGAAAGAATAGTCCAATGATTCCCTATGGTCATCTTCTAGTGTTGGAATAGCAGTTTCCTGCACATAGTCTTCAATGCTACAAGTATTTGATCCCACGTCTTCCACAAAAGATGGTTGAGCCAGATTGTAAATAGCTGAAAAGTATTCCCTAAATGTTTGATGGAGACTTTGCGGGTCAGAGGTAGTTTTCCCCGACGACTTCCTTATACTAGCTATAAAAGTCTGAGGAGGATGGGGATGTAATATACAAGCTAATTGTCTCCCACATTTATTTCCATATCTGTAGCTACTTAAGGCACATTTCTGTTGATATGAACTATGAGATTCTTTCATAAGCTGTAATAAGGATGCCCTCGTAGACGTTACATTAGCTAATACTTCTGTAGACTGTGAAGCTTTGTGTAAAGTTTCTAATGAATGAAGCTTTGACAGAATATTTTGGATGGCCACGATCTTTCTTTTTTAAGACAAGAGCCATGTTGGATAAACAACCCTTGTAAAACCGCTTATCATTTTAGTGGTAGTGCAGTCTCATCCTGTTCATGATCAGAAACAAAATTGCCAATTGCCTCTACAATTGCCTTGTGGCAGAGTGGATCAGACATAAGCCTATCATTCAAACGCCAGGACCAACTTGTGCCTCGAGACAGTTAACATATCGCAGAGCAGACCATCATTTCAATCATGAATCGGATAACATAGGTGTAAACACCCATATAACAGATTTCTGTGGGGGTCTAGATGGATTTCCACAACCTTGATCCAAATTTGGTAAAAACCATACCTCACAGTCAGTGTGGCATGTCTGACGTTGCATTATCGTCACAAGCGTTCTGCACTACAACACAATTCGGACACATGAGACTAATGCAACCGTTGCCCACTACACACGACAACATATAATGTCAAATCCTGCGACACCATAAACCGTTCCACAGTCTTAAAGACAGGTAGGGATCAACAACTAAATCTATTTTTTTTATATATAGTATATAGCACATGATGGCTGGCCTGATGGTAACATAACCCTCCAATAAAACAAGCTTATCAAGTTGCTTATCAAGTTGATCAACAATACTCCTCACTCAAAGCCCCCATGTGCCACCATATATCACATACCATTTTAATAAACGCTAATTTACTTTTCATTATTTCCTTTACTGTTTTAAAGATAAAAGAACAACAACAAAAAACGCCCCCCCCCCCAAAAAAAAAAAATACCCTACTACATTTATAAGTTGTAGTACTCATCTAGTGATGCATTCTCCTTGTGGTATTCATAAAAATTAAAAATTTAATGAGTAGATAATTGATAGGCCTGGATTTGATCCCATGCTAACTAGATTACTTATTAATATTTCTATACCACTATAGTGCGTACCCATAGTGCTATGATAGTACTAACTCATCTACCGATAAATTCATTGATGATTAAACCCACGGCATACTACATAAAGGTATTACAAAAAAAAAAGAAGGGGGAGACCCCACAACCCTCCCGACCACTGACCACTATCAATTATACAATAAATTGTGTCTCTAATGTATCTCCAAAATATAGGGAAGGAGAAAATAAAGAGATCAATAATAATAATATATAAAGAAAAAAAAATAAGAGTAAAATGGAGAGAGAGAAAAAAAAGGGGGAGAGAAGAAATTTATAATTGATTTGTTATTTGTTGTTGCTTGTGGAAAGCGTTCTCTTCCCTATTTTCTTCCCCACTCTCTTCCCCATTCTCTTCATTTTCTTTCTCCCCTCTCTCCTCCTGGTCTGTTATTGTTGCAGCTATTTCAGCTGGCAGGCGGATCTCAGAACTCGATGAGGCCTTTGCATCAGTCCTTTCATCAGCCCCCCGACGTTCAACTCTCCTAAATGGTGTATAGGTCTGGGGCCATGTTATAATTGGAAGATCTGGCAAACCAAAAATATTTTGTATAGCAGGAATATCAGATGGATCATGTATATTAAACCACCTGCCATCTCTCTTGATTTGGAGTTGAAATGGGAAGCTCCAGCGATATGGAAATTTGCGATCTTGCAACATTTTAAGCAATGGCCTTAATGCTCTTCTTTTCTCCTGTGTAAACCGACACAGATCATGTAATAAGTAGACGAATGTCCCATTTATGTTGACTTGACCTTTTTCTCTAAATGGAAAATAAAAAAGTATATAGGGCGCACAGGACTAGCGTAGTCCAGATAATGTCTCTATAGGCAGTCCAAAATGAAAAGTAGAGTGTTGGTAAGGATGGTGGGATGATCTTCAGCAAAAAGGGCTGCAGCTTTAAAAGACTGAAGCAGGATCTATAACGACACAAAGAAACAAACAAAGGCGCCTCTAAGTGCAGAAGATTAACAGTTTTAATGCCCCAACTGGGTTAAAAAACACTTACAGAATAGAAGTGATAATCAGGCACATCATGGGTAAAGCTGCATTGGAAGGGGTCACGGTCAGAGGAAGCCTTCAGAGGGGATGGATGTAGTCACTGACAGCAGCGGTATGGGACACAGGGAGCCGCTGTGAAGCCGGCGTCGTCAGCATGGAAAGACGGCGAACCCGGAAGTGATGTCATCCGCTGAGCGGCTCTGTAACCAGCCTTGTGGACGAGCCCGACTTGCAGGGGATGGCCTGTCTTGCGGCTCCGACTCGAGGGCCCTGGTAGGGTATACAGGAAGCACAAGAGTCAGGAGTGGCACAAGTGCCTGGCAGGATCAACAGCAGGAGGTAGGTCTGGAACTCTGGAAACACTGAAGACAGTGTTTAAGGCCAGAGGGGTCCTGGTTATGTTTCAGTTGAAAATGTAAAGCGACAATAAATGTGAATGTAAAGCGACAATAAAATCTTTATGTAATAGATATGTTCGGCTATTCTCACCTTCAAAGCTCTTTTAGAGTGGCCTATATATATAAGAGCCCGCATGGGCATTCTAAGGCATATACTACATGCGTAGTGTTACAGGAGATGAATTGTCTAAACATAACTTTTATTATTAGAAATTGATTTCTAATCGGTCTATTCACCTCCCTGCAGGCCTTACACCCCACCCCCTACATGCGTAAAAACCATCCTTATCCCAAAAGGATGGAGGCCTGCTGTGAGGATCGAGTACCTTTTTAACTACCTTCGTCCCGCTCTACACCCTCGTACTCTTCTTTCTTTGGAATATAGCCCTCAAGGGACTTTTTTCTTGTATAAGGGAATGTACATAAGCGTGTCATATATGCATAGATTGACATGAGCGCTGCTATGGTGATTTAAAATCGCATGACATTTGACTAATTTTATTGCCATGTGTTTTATAAATCTTTTGGTTATGGTAGTATTGAAAGATTTTATGTCTTTTAATCTGATAATTCAGGCCCCGTGTGTTGTGGAACACTATTCGTAGGGGTGGGGGTGGTGGTCTATCAGCATCATCCATGAAGGTCACTTACCTTCCAGCCTTGTGAAAGGGAGTCAAATGTAGTACCCGGGTGCCTGGGTTTCAGGTTAAGTAGGGTGAAGATGTGAGTGTCTCTGGTAAGACATCTAGAAGAAAGAAAAGTATGAACAAGAGAAAGAGGAGTCAATGAACAATTAAAAAGAGCTATAGCTAGCTCTAGAGGGGAAGGGAAACTGTGTCCCAACAATCCCTCTGACACTTTAGTAGAGTCTTGTTGTGCCAAAAAAGAAGCACTCCTGTCCAGGGGAGGGGGGTGAACCATGTCTCCTGGTCAGAAGGAGGCACAAATGAGCTGCTCTGACTGCAGCGCCCTTGTATTACAACATATAATGGAGTGTAGAATTATTGCAACGTATACTAACAACACAACCATTGTAACCAAAAATCAACAGCCTAATGAAGACCTAACCTGTTTGGGTAACTATGGGGACCCATGGTGATAAGGGTGAGGGGGCAGAAAAGTGGGTGGTCAAAAGATGATTAGTGGGTGGGGGTATGGGATTAACGGCATGGTAAAGGAGACTATCAGTTTGGGAGGTAGGTAACCAGAATTAGTTCCATACTGGAATTGTGCAGGTTCCAAGGAAAACATTAGGTAGTCTGGTTAAGCAGGTCCCATTGTATCGGCCAATATGTCGACCTCCGTTACCCCCCCCCTTCCTCCCCCCCTCATAAGGGGATGCTATTTCCGATGGTAGATTGCCTGAACACTGGACACTAGAGCTGCTCAGTTTCGGATGCTCTGGGGAGTTTCCATTGTGTGGCATGTGCCATTTAAGGTGGACTGGACATGCCACACAACGGTGATATTAGTCACCTATCTGTAAAGACAAACACCAAGGATAACCAATTCAGAATTAAAAACACTGCAACAACTAATCCTTGGAAGAATTGTACTGTTCTAAGGTATCAGGAGAATAGGAGTTGCCTATGGAAGATCATTCCACATCCTTACCATTCTTACAGTAAACCGCTTCTCTTCTAATTCTAGTGAATGGCCACGCGTCTTTTTAAATTCCCTTTTGTGGAAAAGTTTTATCCCTATTGTGGGGTCACCAGTACGGTATTTGTACATTGAAATCATATCCCCTCTCAAGCATCTATTCTCCAGAGAGAATAAGTTCAGTACTCGTAACCTTTCTTCATAACTAAGGTCCTCCAGTCCCTTTATTAGCTTTGTTGCCCTTCTCTGGACTCTCTCCAGTTCCAGCACATCCTTCCTGAGGACTGGTGCCCAGAACTGGACGGCATACTCCAGGTGCGGCCAGACCAGAGTCTTGTAGAGTGGGAGAATTATTGTTTTATCTCTGGAGTTGATCCCCTTTTTAATGCATACCAATATTCTGTTGGCTTTCCTTGCAGCAGCTTGGCATTGCATGCTTTTGCTGAGCCTGTCATCTACTAGGATGCCCAGGTCCATTTCCATCCTAGATTCACCCAGAGGTTCTCCCTCTAGTGAGTAGATTGCATTCATATTTTTGCCACCCAAATGCATTATTTTACATTTTTCTACATTAAACCTCATTTGTCATGTAGTTTCCCACCACATTAATTTGTTCAGATCTTCTTGCAAGGTTTCCACATCCTGCGGAGAAACTATTGCCCTGCTTAGCTTAGCATCGTCCACAAAAAAAAATATATATATATTTTATATAAATATATATATTATGTTCCAAGAGTTCTGAAGAGATCGTATAGGGGTCAATCAAAAGGAAGGGCCCAGAGAAAAAGGTTTGCTCGTCGAGCTAAATTATTCCTACGGTATGTAGTCATAGTTCTCTCAGGTAGGTTTGGATTCTATGGACCTCTTGGTTTTGGTTTTCTGCCGGACTGTAGTAATCAGGCTCGTGGGCGTTTGTCGTTTAGAAGAGCCAGCGTTGGTTCAAGAAGGTGGAGAAGTTGGATTCTGAGTGATGTGTCCCAGGTGAAGGTGGAATTTTTCTCCCTCCTGAAATTTGGATAATGTATACCACTTGTTCTTGTATGAGAATTTAAGATTGAATGGGAATAGCCACCAATATTTGATGTCCTTTTGAGAGAGCACTGAAAGGAGTGGTTTAAGTGACCTTCTTTGAATAGTTGATGGGGATAAGCCCGCAAAAACTTGGATAGGGTGATCGCTGCATGACCTCCTCCTTGACTGCATAATAGTGGGGTTTCACCACAATGTCTCTCGGGAGATCATCTGAGCGGGGGGGTCCCAGTGCTCTATGAGCTCTGTCCAATTCCAATCTGCGTGAAGGTATGTCAGGTATGAGATCCTGGATGAGGGAACGTACCACTGTGTGGACATCCGTTACAGTTTCCGGGAGACCCCTAATCCTGAAGTTATATTTTCAGGACCTATTCCCGAGGTCATCAATCTTAGATACAGTATTGCTGTCTCAGACTGATCTTGAAGATCCTGTATGTGATCCATGTTTTGGTTGGTTCTGGTGATGGTAACGTCCAAGTGCGAGATCCTAAGTTCTGGAGTTTCACTTGAATGTCCCCTGTACTTTTAGCAGCAGTTTGGGATAGACCAATGCTGAGCATGTCTGAAAATCTGGAAAACATGTCAGTAATGTTAGTGGGTATATCAGGGTGGGCCTCCCTCCTCTGGGGTTGTGTGGAGCTTTCGTCCAGAGGGGATAATAGGGAATAGTGTGTCCTATTGGGGATTCTGTGGATGCTGGTGAGATAGCCCCTCCATGCAGCATACTCACAGGAGCCCCTGACCTAGGGCTGAAGAGCAGGGGGTTCAGGGCTGTGCTCATGATCCCCTGTATCTCCTGTGCATGAGGTCTGGTCGTGGCCACCATCTTGGGGTGCTGAGCAGCGGTCCCTGCTTTGGAAATCTGGGCTTCCAGAGACCTGCGGATGGGTCCCGCTGACATGGGGCTATGCTGCCGCTGTTTGTCTTTCACAGACTGCTGTCAGAGCGGGTAGCCAGGTGTGCTGGTGTGAGCGCTGACCCGTCGGAGCAGAGCGGAGCTCCCGGTCTACGTGGCCATCTTAGGAGCTGCTGCGCCTGCGCCTGCTGCTGTGAGTTCTATCCCCCTGGAGAACCTGGAAGAAGTGTACAGATACTAGATATGCAGCTGCAGTGATACTGTCTATGGAACGTCATGCTAGGAGCCATTAGCTGGATGCACAGAGCCTACGGCAAGTCAGAGCCCTCTGAGTGAGTATTAAAGACCCTAGGAAGGAGAGAGACAAGGTAAATGGCTTAAAGGTGATGTACTGCTTTAACATAATTACTGCTGTGGTTCATCCACTATACTGCATGTGATTGACAAAGTGATGTCAAGTGACCCAGACAGCATGTCTATGTGATGTGATTGGGTACTGCCATCTTCTAAAAAAAGCATCAGTAAAATGCATAAATTGTACTATTTGTGTGGACATTCTTTAGAATATAAAGGTTAATGGCTGGGGATGTCATGGAAGGGCCATGGCATGGAGTTTGACACAATATAGCAGAGGTTGAGGGCAGGTGGGTTGTTTTTCTATCAAAAAGAAGTGGGGTGGGGACTTGTACCTCTTGGCGCCAATACACAGTCAATCTTGGTTTTGGTGAATTAAGTTAAAGTAATAGCAAAGCTTCTTTTTTTTATAAATAAAAATAAAATAGTAACTCCAATGGTTGTTATTTCATTTCATAACACCCATTGGAGTTACTATTTTATTTTTATTTATATTTTTTAAATAACATTTTTCATGTAAATGACCCGAGTCTGGAATGCTGACCAGCTGTGAGGATTACAATGAATTGGTTATTCTTTTGAATGTCGGTGTATATAAGGAGGAGGTGACAGGCTCTATCACACGATCCCTGATGACATCAGACGCTGCTGACGAAATGCGTAGGATCACGTGATATGTGCCACGTCACTTCCACCATTGTTTGGAATGCAGGTGGAACGTGGATGGCATCCCTGCTTTTTTCATGAGTGCGATCTTATCTTCTGTCTTGTAAGTGCAATTCTCTAGTTTTAACATTACATTTTTTAACTATACTACACCATGAGGAGTTTTATTCTTTCTTCCTGATATATACATACCACTCATCTGGCGGTCATGCTATTCCTGAGCTGCTGCTATCTGGAGAGTATCTGTTGGCTGGTGTTGACTACCTGTAATGGGTGTCAATCCCATCTTGTGAGTTGTGAAGATATCACAATCAAATTGGTTTGATGATCAGCAGACTGCACTAGCAGTTTGTGGTAACAATTTGTTTTTGGTGGTGGTTATTGAACTTTCAATATTGTATAATAATTTCACATTTATTATATTTATATGTTAGCAAGGTATGAAACCTCATTTTGCCGCCTCCCTGGCTCCGCCCCTGAATCCACCCCCTTTGCCCGAGCATCAGTGTGACAGGAGCCGGCACTAGAGAGCACTGATCATAGAGGCGCGCGGGGGATGTTTGCTTCCGTTCCACCAGGACATGTCCTTCAATGCTGGGCCTCTATAATGACACTAAAGAGACACTAAATGACACTGACTGTAACATGCAGCAGAGGCATCCCCTGCATCCCCCTAGATGTTCACACTTTATCCCAGCAGCGCCCACTAGATGTTATAAGATTTATTACACAGGTATTTATAATACAGCACCGAAAACGTACATAGCGCAGAGATGGAGAGTAGGATAACCAGCAGCCGGGCGCCCTAGGCAGCAGTGCACCCTAGGCGGCCTCCTAGTTTGCCTAGTGATAGCACCGCCCCGGCTGGTCAACTCCTTCCTGTGTCATGACCTAAGGTATGATCAGGAAGGAGATAAACATCTGGAAACGTGGGTTAGGACAAGAAAAGCAAGTGACTGTAGATTTAATGGAAAGCTTTGATATTTTTGCAAAAAATGTACACAAATGTTATATTGGTGCATAGGGGAGCTGAAATTTAGAAGGAAAAAAAAAGTGTACAAAGGTGAACTTACCCTTTTAACTTTGAATGGCATTCTAGCTAACCACCCCCCCCCCCCGCCAACACAAAAAAAGGATATACCTGCCATCATTACCAGCTGCTGCTATTGCTTCTGGTTTATTCCAGTGCTCAGTCACAGTAAAGGTGCCACACAATGTCTCTGGAGCTGGACCCCAGCTGCAGAGTTTCTAATGTTTGTTGCAGGGAAAATCTTGCATTGTGGCCTATTCCAGTGCCGAGGCATTGTAAATGTACCACACTATGTTTCAGAAGCTGGGCCTCAGCTGATGAATTTCTAATATCTAATGCAAATTCTGCATTTCACCCTAATGTTTGCAGCCTTTCCAGTGTTCTGGCACTGTAAAGGTGCCACATAATGTTTCCACTAGGGATGCACTGAATGAGTTTTTTGGTGCCGAAACCGATACCGAAAATAAATCTTCCTTGATCCCGAAAACCGAAACCGATACCGAAACAGCACTGAAACCGAAATAGGCTTTTTTTTTATATATTACCCAAAAAAATATTGGATATACAAAATTGTGTTACATTCGTATTCGTTATATTATTTATATTCAACTTAATCATTAATTTTATGAAGAAAAGAATACTACAATCCAGTAATGTCAAAAAGTACTTTAATAAAAAGTAACCCACATAAAATTGGACAATGGACACAGAAGATAAAAATAAAATAAAATAAGACTGCAGTCAGTGCACATTGCACCACCATACCAAATAAAACAGGCATAAAAAATAAATAATAATATATAATATTATTAATAATAATTCATATTAATATAATATTAATATAAAAATGCCAAAGACTGACTTTTTTATATTTTATTAATTTCCAACTTACATCAGAACTAGTAATTCAGTTCTCTCTCCCTAAGGTGTCAGCGGCTGGATGTGCGATAAGTGTATGTATGTAGCTGCGGGTTACGTACATAGTCATACAGTAGACCTCACTGTGTTCCGGCCCCGGGTATGGGCGGAGACATCCTGGAACACAGACTAGTTTACAGCAGCGGTGCTTAGCCAATCACAGAAAGCAATGTAGACTAGTCTGTGTTTATGGAAGTCTCCATCCATACCCGGAACACAGTGCGTTATAGTGTATATAATACTGTATGTAGACAGCCACAGATACAGAACATACAGTTTTGCACATGCAGCGGGCTGACAGCTTAGGGAGAGAGCCAAGAGACAATGACATCGTACTTTAAAGAACAACTCTTTTAACCAACCATAACAGAAATATGGCAGAAGGCCGTTATTCTGTTTCACAGTTTCTGTAAATATAACATAGTACAGTGCTATGCTATAATACAATTTTTATTTTATTATTTTCTTTCAACTTAAATGAGAACTAGTAGTTTTTTTCCCCAAGTTCTCTCCCTAAGGTGCCAGCGGGTGGATGTGCGATATAAAAGTGTATGTATGTAGCTGCGGGTTAGATACATACTAGTCAATACAGTAGACCGCACTGTGTTCCGGCCCCGGGTATGGGTGGAGACATCCTGGAACACAGACTAGTCTACAGCAGCGGTGCTCAGCCAATCACAGCAAGCAATGTAGACTAGTCTGTGTTTATGGAAGTCTCCATCCATACCCGGAACACAGTGCGCTATAGTACTGTAGTATGTAGACAGCCACAGATACAGAACATACAGTTTTGAATTTGCACATGCAGCGGGCTGACAGCTTAGGGAGAGTTTAGCCCAACAGCAACAAACTATAGTACAGTAGTTCAAAAGCTGGAGTTCTCTCTTAAATTGAAGTGCAAAAAACTGTAGAAGAACTAGAATGAACAACCAACAAATGGCATAACTAGACAATTGGAAAATACTAGGTAGTCAGTCATACTATGTTGTATGTTACAGTTGTCCAATAGCACAGTCCAATACCAATTCATCTACTATGGTCAACATGGTAAACAAATTGGTCTATGCTACGGATTTTTAAATCTTTTTCAGTAAAAGTGGCAGATTTCGCTTTAAGAACAAAAGCTGTTCAGCTTTCTCACAGGAGAGACGGTTTCTCTTCTCATCAAGAATATGAGATGCTAGACTGAATAGTCTCTCACTCTCTGTACTGGTGCTTGGGGCAGATAAATATCTGCGTGCAATCTGTGCAAGCAAGGGAAAACATTCTTTGTTGATGCGCCAGTACTCAAGGGGATTGTCGCTTCTAGCAATAGGCTGTTCAGCTAAATAAATGTCCAGCTGTTGGGTAGCTGCACTTGTTGTGGATTGGGGTGCATTTGTGTAAAATTTCTTCAAACATATCAGATATGGAGGGAGTATGTTCCTCTTCACTTGTATGTGATCCAACAAACTCACATGCGTTAAGTAGGATGTTTTGCAATTGAAATTTGTCATCTATCCACTGCGCTGTCAGGCTAAGCATGCTCGTTGGACTGATGTCTGAACTCCAAATGTCGGTAGTAAAACTATATGCTATGATGTCGGTAGTCATGAGCTCATGAACATGTTTTCTAACACTGCAAAACAATTCAGGTAGACAGGTATCTGCAAAGTAGCATCTGCTTGGTAGTGAGTAACGTGGCTCAATATGTTGCATGAGCCTACGGAATCCAACGTCCTTCACAACAGAGAATGGCTGGTTGTCTAATGCAATAAATTGCATAATTTTATCTGTAATGGCACAAGCTTTGGGACTGTCACTTGTAAATGATGGTGTTAAGCCTGAGGCACTTTTTGAAAGTGGCGCGGTTTTCTTATAATCTGCATGCTGAACTGGATGACGTGTTTTCAGGTGGTGTATCAAACCTGTTGTTGAAAAATGCCTTGGCACTGTACCCTCTCTTGAATTTTCTGCTGAGCAAAGACTACAGATTGCAAATTTGGAATCTTTATCAAAAACTTTAAAATATTTCCACACTGCAGACATGGTCCACCTTTGCTGGTAGCACAGAATAATAGCATAGAATGATTTTTTATAGTGGGAGTGAAATCTGAGGGGGTGGGGGGGGGGAGGACAAAATCAATTTAAAAGCTAAACCCCAGAAGGCAGCTTTAAAAAATAAAAAAACTAACCAATCTTTTTTTTTTTTTTTTACGGTGCAGCTCTTGCCATGCAGGGTAGTTATGTCTGCACTGCAGTACATCTGACTTGTACCAAAAAGATAATTGAACTGATTAAATTTGATTTGAAATTTAACTGATTGCTTGCAGTTTGCAATTGCATGCTATTTTATTTTTTTGAGCTATTCTGTAGTATACTTTAAACTTGTGCTTGTTGTCATTGAATTGGACACTTTGTCAGTGTAGTATACTAGTATTATAAGTTATACTAAATAACTACCGTATATTATATTTATTGCATACTGTCATGTCATGTTTAAAAAATTCATGCGCTTGCTGTCATGTGTAGTATAACTATACTCAATGACAACAAGCGCATACATTTTTATAGCTACAGAATAGCTCAAAAAATAAATAGCATGCAATTGCAATCCATTCCATTCTATTTCAAATCAAATCATATTTAATCAGTTCAATTATATAAAATCTTTTTGCTACAAGTCAGATCTACTGCAGTGCAGACAGACAGACAGAAATTTTAAATACTATTATTGCATGGCAAGAGTGCTGGCTTGTTGTTTAACAAAGGCCAAGTAGTAAGTAATACATGTTGTTTGACTGCTATAGACAGAAAGATCATCATTTCAGTTTCAGTACTATAATAAAATAAAATACTACTACCCTGTTTCCCCGAAAATAAGACCTAGCGTGAGTGTCAGTGATGGCTGCAATATAAGCCCTACCCCCCAAATAAGCCCTACCCTGTTTCCCCGAAAATGAGCCCTACCCTGAAAATAAGACCTACAAGGACTTTAAGTAGGGCTTATTTGGGGGGTAGGGCTTATATTGCAGCCATCACCGACAGTCACGCTAGGTCTTATTTTCGGGGAAACAGGGTACTAGTTGGATTGTTTCTGTCAGTTTAAATAAGGCAAAATGCTCACCGGCGATTAGTAGTAATAGTAGCCATGCAGGAGGGACAGTGCCCACTCCTGTCCTTGAGTATGCTATGTTCAGCCCTCTATGAAGCCGTCTCTCAGGTCCCACCAGTGTCTCTCGGGTCCCAGCAGCGTCTCTCAAGCACGAGGAGCGTCCGCGGGGAAGGTGCCAGCGTCTCAGCAGGGAACGTGCAGGGAACATGCAGGGAACGTGCTTACGAGTGCAGCGTCTTAACCGCGAGGAACGTGCACGCCGCCCACCGCTACTGCGCATGCGCGATTTTCGGCGCCATTATCAGCAAGAATTCTCTTTCGGCATTTTGCCGAAAAGGCCATTTTCGGCCGATATGTTTCAGCGGCCGAAATTTCGGTACATCCCTAGTTTCCACGGGTAGACACTCAGGTGCCAAATTTTTAATGTTTGCTGCAGGGTAAATCCTACTTTGTATTTCAAAGTTTTCAGCCTATTCTATTGCTCAGGCACTGTAAATCTGCGACACAACGGGGTTGATTTACTAAAACTGGAGAGTGCAAAATCTGGTGCAGCTCTGCATAGAAACCAATCAGCTTCCAGTTTTTTCGTCAAAGCTTAATTAAACAAGCTGAAGTTAGAAGCTAATTGGCTATCATGCACAGCTGCACAATATTTTGCACTCTACAGTTTTAATAAATTAACCCCAATGCTTCCCAAGCTGGTACTGGGCAGCCAAACTTATAATGTTTGCTGCAGGGAAAATCCTGTGTTGTGTCTCAAAGTTTGCAGCCTATTCTGGAGCTCCATCATTCCGTCACATTTGTGCCTATTGTCTCTTGTGTAATATTCTCTGCTTATTTCAAGATAAAACCATTAAACCTTAAATTCTCATCTCTCCCTATTATATTAGGGCCTAACCAATCTGTCTACATACTGTCCAGCCTCTAAAAAAATTTGTGGCTATTGTCTCTCAAATAATACACTCTAATTTATTTTCCAGGCTAACCTTACATACTGTTTAGCCACTGAACAATATTTCTTGTCTCTAAAGTAATTCACTCTGCCATGTGGCTTTCTATTTGCTACCTATTCAAGTGCTTGCATGCTGTCTTGATGCTAGTCAGTTTCTACCAAACACACACCTACATTTTTTATTTTAAATATTTTGAGAATAATTGGGGCTACAAGGATGGGAAGAGGTTCTGGGAATTTGAGATTGGGGTTTTGAAGTGTGTTTGTTAATTATGTTTTAAATTAAAGGTACAGTGTAAAAAAAAAAAAAAAAATAGAATAACATTTTTTTTAAGGCACCCCATGCTCACTTGCAAATGTCTTTTGTTAGGCATTCGGCGGTTTGTCTTAGTTGACAGCGGATCAATTTTTATTTTTTTATTTTTCATCTGGCGGTGCGGCGGGCGTTGTGATTGACGATGGATTTACACTGACAGCAGCGGTATGGGACACAGGGAGCCGCTGTGAAGCCGGCGTCGTCAGCATGGAAAGACGGCGAACCCGGAAGTGATGTCATCCGCTGAGCGGCTCTGTAACCAGCCTTGTGGACGAGCCCGACTTGCAGGGGATGGCCTGTCTTGCGGCTCCGACTCGAGGGCCCTGGTAGGGTATACAGGAAGCACAAGAGTCAGGAGTGGCACAAGTGCCTGGCAGGATCAACAGCAGGAGGTAGGTCTGGAACTCTGGAAACACTGAAGACAGTGTTTAAGGCCAGAGGGGTCCTGGTTATGTTTCAGTTGAAAATGTAAAGCGACAATAAATGTGAATGTAAAGCGACAATAAAATCTTTATGTAATAGATATGTTCGGCTATTCTCACCTTCAAAGCTCTTTTAGAGTGGCCTATATATATAAGAGCCCGCATGGGCATTCTAAGGCATATACTACATGCGTAGTGTTACAGGAGATGAATTGTCTAAACATAACTTTTATTATTAGAAATTGATTTCTAATCGGTCTATTCACCTCCCTGCAGGCCTTACACCCCACCCCCTACATGCGTAAAAACCATCCTTATCCCAAAAGGATGGAGGCCTGCTGTGAGGATCGAGTACCTTTTTAACTACCTTCGTCCCGCTCTACACCCTCGTACTCTTCTTTCTTTGGAATATAGCCCTCAAGGGACTTTTTTCTTGTATAAGGGAATGTACATAAGCGTGTCATATATGCATAGATTGACATGAGCGCTGCTATGGTGATTTAAAATCGCATGACATTTGACTAATTTTATTGCCATGTGTTTTATAAATCTTTTGGTTATGGTAGTATTGAAAGATTTTATGTCTTTTAATCTGATAATTCAGGCCCCGTGTGTTGTGGAACACTATTCGTAGGGGTGGGGGTGGTGGTCTATCAGCATCATCCATGAAGGTCACTTACCTTCCAGCCTTGTGAAAGGGAGTCAAATGTAGTACCCGGGTGCCTGGGTTTCAGGTTAAGTAGGGTGAAGATGTGAGTGTCTCTGGTAAGACATCTAGAAGAAAGAAAAGTATGAACAAGAGAAAGAGGAGTCAATGAACAATTAAAAAGAGCTATAGCTAGCTCTAGAGGGGAAGGGAAACTGTGTCCCAACAATCCCTCTGACACTTTAGTAGAGTCTTGTTGTGCCAAAAAAGAAGCACTCCTGTCCAGGGGAGGGGGGTGAACCATGTCTCCTGGTCAGAAGGAGGCACAAATGAGCTGCTCTGACTGCAGCGCCCTTGTATTACAACATATAATGGAGTGTAGAATTATTGCAACGTATACTAACAACACAACCATTGTAACCAAAAATCAACAGCCTAATGAAGACCTAACCTGTTTGGGTAACTATGGGGACCCATGGTGATAAGGGTGAGGGGGCAGAAAAGTGGGTGGTCAAAAGATGATTAGTGGGTGGGGGTATGGGATTAACGGCATGGTAAAGGAGACTATCAGTTTGGGAGGTAGGTAACCAGAATTAGTTCCATACTGGAATTGTGCAGGTTCCAAGGAAAACATTAGGTAGTCTGGTTAAGCAGGTCCCATTGTATCGGCCAATATGTCGACCTCCGTTACCCCCCCCCTTCCTCCCCCCCTCATAAGGGGATGCTATTTCCGATGGTAGATTGCCTGAACACTGGACACTAGAGCTGCTCAGTTTCGGATGCTCTGGGGAGTTTCCATTGTGTGGCATGTGCCATTTAAGGTGGACTGGACATGCCACACAACGGTGATATTAGTCACCTATCTGTAAAGACAAACACCAAGGATAACCAATTCAGAATTAAAAACACTGCAACAACTAATCCTTGGAAGAATTGTACTGTTCTAAGGTATCAGGAGAATAGGAGTTGCCTATGGAAGATCATTCCACATCCTTACCATTCTTACAGTAAACCGCTTCTCTTCTAATTCTAGTGAATGGCCACGCGTCTTTTTAAATTCCCTTTTGTGGAAAAGTTTTATCCCTATTGTGGGGTCACCAGTACGGTATTTGTACATTGAAATCATATCCCCTCTCAAGCATCTATTCTCCAGAGAGAATAAGTTCAGTACTCGTAACCTTTCTTCATAACTAAGGTCCTCCAGTCCCTTTATTAGCTTTGTTGCCCTTCTCTGGACTCTCTCCAGTTCCAGCACATCCTTCCTGAGGACTGGTGCCCAGAACTGGACGGCATACTCCAGGTGCGGCCAGACCAGAGTCTTGTAGAGTGGGAGAATTATTGTTTTATCTCTGGAGTTGATCCCCTTTTTAATGCATACCAATATTCTGTTGGCTTTCCTTGCAGCAGCTTGGCATTGCATGCTTTTGCTGAGCCTGTCATCTACTAGGATGCCCAGGTCCATTTCCATCCTAGATTCACCCAGAGGTTCTCCCTCTAGTGAGTAGATTGCATTCATATTTTTGCCACCCAAATGCATTATTTTACATTTTTCTACATTAAACCTCATTTGTCATGTAGTTTCCCACCACATTAATTTGTTCAGATCTTCTTGCAAGGTTTCCACATCCTGCGGAGAAACTATTGCCCTGCTTAGCTTAGCATCGTCCACAAAAAAAAATATATATATATTTTATATAAATATATATATTATGTTCCAAGAGTTCTGAAGAGATCGTATAGGGGTCAATCAAAAGGAAGGGCCCAGAGAAAAAGGTTTGCTCGTCGAGCTAAATTATTCCTACGGTATGTAGTCATAGTTCTCTCAGGTAGGTTTGGATTCTATGGACCTCTTGGTTTTGGTTTTCTGCCGGACTGTAGTAATCAGGCTCGTGGGCGTTTGTCGTTTAGAAGAGCCAGCGTTGGTTCAAGAAGGTGGAGAAGTTGGATTCTGAGTGATGTGTCCCAGGTGAAGGTGGAATTTTTCTCCCTCCTGAAATTTGGATAATGTATACCACTTGTTCTTGTATGAGAATTTAAGATTGAATGGGAATAGCCACCAATATTTGATGTCCTTTTGAGAGAGCACTGAAAGGAGTGGTTTAAGTGACCTTCTTTGAATAGTTGATGGGGATAAGCCCGCAAAAACTTGGATAGGGTGATCGCTGCATGACCTCCTCCTTGACTGCATAATAGTGGGGTTTCACCACAATGTCTCTCGGGAGATCATCTGAGCGGGGGGGTCCCAGTGCTCTATGAGCTCTGTCCAATTCCAATCTGCGTGAAGGTATGTCAGGTATGAGATCCTGGATGAGGGAACGTACCACTGTGTGGACATCCGTTACAGTTTCCGGGAGACCCCTAATCCTGAAGTTATATTTTCAGGACCTATTCCCGAGGTCATCAATCTTAGATACAGTATTGCTGTCTCAGACTGATCTTGAAGATCCTGTATGTGATCCATGTTTTGGTTGGTTCTGGTGATGGTAACGTCCAAGTGCGAGATCCTAAGTTCTGGAGTTTCACTTGAATGTCCCCTGTACTTTTAGCAGCAGTTTGGGATAGACCAATGCTGAGCATGTCTGAAAATCTGGAAAACATGTCAGTAATGTTAGTGGGTATATCAGGGTGGGCCTCCCTCCTCTGGGGTTGTGTGGAGCTTTCGTCCAGAGGGGATAATAGGGAATAGTGTGTCCTATTGGGGATTCTGTGGATGCTGGTGAGATAGCCCCTCCATGCAGCATACTCACAGGAGCCCCTGACCTAGGGCTGAAGAGCAGGGGGTTCAGGGCTGTGCTCATGATCCCCTGTATCTCCTGTGCATGAGGTCTGGTCGTGGCCACCATCTTGGGGTGCTGAGCAGCGGTCCCTGCTTTGGAAATCTGGGCTTCCAGAGACCTGCGGATGGGTCCCGCTGACATGGGGCTATGCTGCCGCTGTTTGTCTTTCACAGACTGCTGTCAGAGCGGGTAGCCAGGTGTGCTGGTGTGAGCGCTGACCCGTCGGAGCAGAGCGGAGCTCCCGGTCTACGTGGCCATCTTAGGAGCTGCTGCGCCTGCGCCTGCTGCTGTGAGTTCTATCCCCCTGGAGAACCTGGAAGAAGTGTACAGATACTAGATATGCAGCTGCAGTGATACTGTCTATGGAACGTCATGCTAGGAGCCATTAGCTGGATGCACAGAGCCTACGGCAAGTCAGAGCCCTCTGAGTGAGTATTAAAGACCCTAGGAAGGAGAGAGACAAGGTAAATGGCTTAAAGGTGATGTACTGCTTTAACATAATTACTGCTGTGGTTCATCCACTATACTGCATGTGATTGACAAAGTGATGTCAAGTGACCCAGACAGCATGTCTATGTGATGTGATTGGGTACTGCCATCTTCTAAAAAAAGCATCAGTAAAATGCATAAATTGTACTATTTGTGTGGACATTCTTTAGAATATAAAGGTTAATGGCTGGGGATGTCATGGAAGGGCCATGGCATGGAGTTTGACACAATATAGCAGAGGTTGAGGGCAGGTGGGTTGTTTTTCTATCAAAAAGAAGTGGGGTGGGGACTTGTACCTCTTGGCGCCAATACACAGTCAATCTTGGTTTTGGTGAATTAAGTTAAAGTAATAGCAAAGCTTCTTTTTTTTATAAATAAAAATAAAATAGTAACTCCAATGGTTGTTATTTCATTTCATAACACCCATTGGAGTTACTATTTTATTTTTATTTATATTTTTTAAATAACATTTTTCATGTAAATGACCCGAGTCTGGAATGCTGACCAGCTGTGAGGATTACAATGAATTGGTTATTCTTTTGAATGTCGGTGTATATAAGGAGGAGGTGACAGGCTCTATCACACGATCCCTGATGACATCAGACGCTGCTGACGAAATGCGTAGGATCACGTGATATGTGCCACGTCACTTCCACCATTGTTTGGAATGCAGGTGGAACGTGGATGGCATCCCTGCTTTTTTCATGAGTGCGATCTTATCTTCTGTCTTGTAAGTGCAATTCTCTAGTTTTAACATTACATTTTTTAACTATACTACACCATGAGGAGTTTTATTCTTTCTTCCTGATATATACATACCACTCATCTGGCGGTCATGCTATTCCTGAGCTGCTGCTATCTGGAGAGTATCTGTTGGCTGGTGTTGACTACCTGTAATGGGTGTCAATCCCATCTTGTGAGTTGTGAAGATATCACAATCAAATTGGTTTGATGATCAGCAGACTGCACTAGCAGTTTGTGGTAACAATTTGTTTTTGGTGGTGGTTATTGAACTTTCAATATTGTATAATAATTTCACATTTATTATATTTATATGTTAGCAAGGTATGAAACCTCATTTTGCCGCCTCCCTGGCTCCGCCCCTGAATCCACCCCCTTTGCCCGAGCATCAGTGTGACAGGAGCCGGCACTAGAGAGCACTGATCATAGAGGCGCGCGGGGGATGTTTGCTTCCGTTCCACCAGGACATGTCCTTCAATGCTGGGCCTCTATAATGACACTAAAGAGACACTAAATGACACTGACTGTAACATGCAGCAGAGGCATCCCCTGCATCCCCCTAGATGTTCACACTTTATCCCAGCAGCGCCCACTAGATGTTATAAGATTTATTACACAGGTATTTATAATACAGCACCGAAAACGTACATAGCGCAGAGATGGAGAGTAGGATAACCAGCAGCCGGGCGCCCTAGGCAGCAGTGCACCCTAGGCGGCCTCCTAGTTTGCCTAGTGATAGCACCGCCCCGGCTGGTCAACTCCTTCCTGTGTCATGACCTAAGGTATGATCAGGAAGGAGATAAACATCTGGAAACGTGGGTTAGGACAAGAAAAGCAAGTGACTGTAGATTTAATGGAAAGCTTTGATATTTTTGCAAAAAATGTACACAAATGTTATATTGGTGCATAGGGGAGCTGAAATTTAGAAGGAAAAAAAAAGTGTACAAAGGTGAACTTACCCTTTTAACTTTGAATGGCATTCTAGCTAACCACCCCCCCCCCCCGCCAACACAAAAAAAGGATATACCTGCCATCATTACCAGCTGCTGCTATTGCTTCTGGTTTATTCCAGTGCTCAGTCACAGTAAAGGTGCCACACAATGTCTCTGGAGCTGGACCCCAGCTGCAGAGTTTCTAATGTTTGTTGCAGGGAAAATCTTGCATTGTGGCCTATTCCAGTGCCGAGGCATTGTAAATGTACCACACTATGTTTCAGAAGCTGGGCCTCAGCTGATGAATTTCTAATATCTAATGCAAATTCTGCATTTCACCCTAATGTTTGCAGCCTTTCCAGTGTTCTGGCACTGTAAAGGTGCCACATAATGTTTCCACTAGGGATGCACTGAATGAGTTTTTTGGTGCCGAAACCGATACCGAAAATAAATCTTCCTTGATCCCGAAAACCGAAACCGATACCGAAACAGCACTGAAACCGAAATAGGCTTTTTTTTTATATATTACCCAAAAAAATATTGGATATACAAAATTGTGTTACATTCGTATTCGTTATATTATTTATATTCAACTTAATCATTAATTTTATGAAGAAAAGAATACTACAATCCAGTAATGTCAAAAAGTACTTTAATAAAAAGTAACCCACATAAAATTGGACAATGGACACAGAAGATAAAAATAAAATAAAATAAGACTGCAGTCAGTGCACATTGCACCACCATACCAAATAAAACAGGCATAAAAAATAAATAATAATATATAATATTATTAATAATAATTCATATTAATATAATATTAATATAAAAATGCCAAAGACTGACTTTTTTATATTTTATTAATTTCCAACTTACATCAGAACTAGTAATTCAGTTCTCTCTCCCTAAGGTGTCAGCGGCTGGATGTGCGATAAGTGTATGTATGTAGCTGCGGGTTACGTACATAGTCATACAGTAGACCTCACTGTGTTCCGGCCCCGGGTATGGGCGGAGACATCCTGGAACACAGACTAGTTTACAGCAGCGGTGCTTAGCCAATCACAGAAAGCAATGTAGACTAGTCTGTGTTTATGGAAGTCTCCATCCATACCCGGAACACAGTGCGTTATAGTGTATATAATACTGTATGTAGACAGCCACAGATACAGAACATACAGTTTTGCACATGCAGCGGGCTGACAGCTTAGGGAGAGAGCCAAGAGACAATGACATCGTACTTTAAAGAACAACTCTTTTAACCAACCATAACAGAAATATGGCAGAAGGCCGTTATTCTGTTTCACAGTTTCTGTAAATATAACATAGTACAGTGCTATGCTATAATACAATTTTTATTTTATTATTTTCTTTCAACTTAAATGAGAACTAGTAGTTTTTTTCCCCAAGTTCTCTCCCTAAGGTGCCAGCGGGTGGATGTGCGATATAAAAGTGTATGTATGTAGCTGCGGGTTAGATACATACTAGTCAATACAGTAGACCGCACTGTGTTCCGGCCCCGGGTATGGGTGGAGACATCCTGGAACACAGACTAGTCTACAGCAGCGGTGCTCAGCCAATCACAGCAAGCAATGTAGACTAGTCTGTGTTTATGGAAGTCTCCATCCATACCCGGAACACAGTGCGCTATAGTACTGTAGTATGTAGACAGCCACAGATACAGAACATACAGTTTTGAATTTGCACATGCAGCGGGCTGACAGCTTAGGGAGAGTTTAGCCCAACAGCAACAAACTATAGTACAGTAGTTCAAAAGCTGGAGTTCTCTCTTAAATTGAAGTGCAAAAAACTGTAGAAGAACTAGAATGAACAACCAACAAATGGCATAACTAGACAATTGGAAAATACTAGGTAGTCAGTCATACTATGTTGTATGTTACAGTTGTCCAATAGCACAGTCCAATACCAATTCATCTACTATGGTCAACATGGTAAACAAATTGGTCTATGCTACGGATTTTAAATCTTTTCAGTAAAAGTGGCAGATTTCGCTTTAAGAACAAAAGCTGTTCAGCTTTCTCACAGGAGAGACGGTTTCTCTTCTCATCAAGAATATGAGATGCTAGACTGAATAGTCTCTCACTCTCTGTACTGGTGCTTGGGGCAGATAAATATCTGCGTGCAATCTGTGCAAGCAAGGGAAAACATTCTTTGTTGATGCGCCAGTACTCAAGGGGATTGTCGCTTCTAGCAATAGGCTGTTCAGCTAAATAAATGTCCAGCTGTTGGGTAGCTGCACTTGTTGTGATTGGGGTGCATTGTGTAAAATTCTTCAAACATATCAGATATGGAGGAGTATGTTCCTCTTCACTTGTATGTGATCCAACAAACTCACATGCGTTAAGTAGGATGTTTTGCAATTGAAATTTGTCATCTATCCACTGCGCTGTCAGGCTAAGCATGCTCGTTGGACTGATGTCTGAACTCCAATGTCGGTAGTAAAACTATATGCTATGATGTCGGTAGTCATGAGCTCATGAACATGTTTTCTAACACTGCAAAACAATTCAGGTAGACAGGTATCTGCAAAGTAGCATCTGCTTGGTAGTGAGTAACGTGGCTCAATATGTTGCATGAGCCTACGGAATCCAACGTCCTTCACAACAGAGAATGGCTGGTTGTCTAATGCAATAAATTGCATAATTTTATCTGTAATGGCACAAGCTTTGGGACTGTCACTTGTAAATGATGGTGTTAAGCCTGAGGCACTTTTTGAAAGTGGCGCGGTTTTCTTATAATCTGCATGCTGAACTGGATGACGTGTTTTCAGGTGGTGTATCAAACCTGTTGTTGAAAAATGCCTTGGCACTGTACCCTCTCTTGAATTTTCTGCTGAGCAAAGACTACAGATTGCAAATTTGGAATCTTTATCAAAAACTTTAAAATATTTCCACACTGCAGACATGGTCCACCTTTGCTGGTAGCACAGAATAATAGCATAGAATGATTTTTTTATAGTGGGAGTGAAATCTGAGGGGGTGGGGGGGGGAAGGACAAAATCAATTTAAAAGCTAAACCCCAGAAGGCAGCTTTAAAAAATAAAAAAACTAACCAATCTTTTTTTTTTTTTTTAACGGTGCAGCTCTTGCCATGCAGGGTAGTTATGTCTGCACTGCAGTACATCTGACTTGTACCAAAAAGATAATTGAACTGATTAAATTTGATTTGAAATTTAACTGATTGCTTGCAGTTTGCAATTGCATGCTATTTTATTTTTTTGAGCTATTCTGTAGTATACTTTAAACTTGTGCTTGTTGTCATTGAATTGGACACTTTGTCAGTGTAGTATACTAGTATTATAAGTTATACTAAATAACTACCGTATATTATATTTATTGCATACTGTCATGTCATGTTTAAAAAATTCATGCGCTTGCTGTCATGTGTAGTATAACTATACTCAATGACAACAAGCGCATACATTTTTATAGCTACAGAATAGCTCAAAAAATAAATAGCATGCAATTGCAATCCATTCCATTCTATTTCAAATCAAATCATATTTAATCAGTTCAATTATATAAAATCTTTTTGCTACAAGTCAGATCTACTGCAGTGCAGACAGACAGACAGAAATTTTAAATACTATTATTGCATGGCAAGAGTGCTGGCTTGTTGTTTAACAAAGGCCAAGTAGTAAGTAATACATGTTGTTTGACTGCTATAGACAGAAAGATCATCATTTCAGTTTCAGTACTATAATAAAATAAAATACTACTACCCTGTTTCCCCGAAAATAAGACCTAGCGTGAGTGTCAGTGATGGCTGCAATATAAGCCCTACCCCCCAAATAAGCCCTACCCTGTTTCCCCGAAAATGAGCCCTACCCTGAAAATAAGACCTACAAGGACTTTAAGTAGGGCTTATTTGGGGGGTAGGGCTTATATTGCAGCCATCACCGACAGTCACGCTAGGTCTTATTTTCGGGGAAACAGGGTACTAGTTGGATTGTTTCTGTCAGTTTAAATAAGGCAAAATGCTCACCGGCGATTAGTAGTAATAGTAGCCATGCAGGAGGGACAGTGCCCACTCCTGTCCTTGAGTATGCTATGTTCAGCCCTCTATGAAGCCGTCTCTCAGGTCCCACCAGTGTCTCTCGGGTCCCAGCAGCGTCTCTCAAGCACGAGGAGCGTCCGCGGGGAAGGTGCCAGCGTCTCAGCAGGGAACGTGCAGGGAACATGCAGGGAACGTGCTTACGAGTGCAGCGTCTTAACCGCGAGGAACGTGCACGCCGCCCACCGCTACTGCGCATGCGCGATTTTCGGCGCCATTATCAGCAAGAATTCTCTTTCGGCATTTTGCCGAAAAGGCCATTTTCGGCCGATATGTTTCAGCGGCCGAAATTTCGGTACATCCCTAGTTTCCACGGGTAGACACTCAGGTGCCAAATTTTTAATGTTTGCTGCAGGGTAAATCCTACTTTGTATTTCAAAGTTTTCAGCCTATTCTATTGCTCAGGCACTGTAAATCTGCGACACAACGGGGTTGATTTACTAAAACTGGAGAGTGCAAAATCTGGTGCAGCTCTGCATAGAAACCAATCAGCTTCCAGTTTTTTCGTCAAAGCTTAATTAAACAAGCTGAAGTTAGAAGCTAATTGGCTATCATGCACAGCTGCACAATATTTTGCACTCTACAGTTTTAATAAATTAACCCCAATGCTTCCCAAGCTGGTACTGGGCAGCCAAACTTATAATGTTTGCTGCAGGGAAAATCCTGTGTTGTGTCTCAAAGTTTGCAGCCTATTCTGGAGCTCCATCATTCCGTCACATTTGTGCCTATTGTCTCTTGTGTAATATTCTCTGCTTATTTCAAGATAAAACCATTAAACCTTAAATTCTCATCTCTCCCTATTATATTAGGGCCTAACCAATCTGTCTACATACTGTCCAGCCTCTAAAAAAATTTGTGGCTATTGTCTCTCAAATAATACACTCTAATTTATTTTCCAGGCTAACCTTACATACTGTTTAGCCACTGAACAATATTTCTTGTCTCTAAAGTAATTCACTCTGCCATGTGGCTTTCTATTTGCTACCTATTCAAGTGCTTGCATGCTGTCTTGATGCTAGTCAGTTTCTACCAAACACACACCTACATTTTTTATTTTAAATATTTTGAGAATAATTGGGGCTACAAGGATGGGAAGAGGTTCTGGGAATTTGAGATTGGGGTTTTGAAGTGTGTTTGTTAATTATGTTTTAAATTAAAGGTACAGTGTAAAAAAAAAAAAAAAAATAGAATAACATTTTTTTTAAGGCACCCCATGCTCACTTGCAAATGTCTTTTGTTAGGCATTCGGCGGTTTGTCTTAGTTGACAGCGGATCAATTTTTATTTTTTTATTTTTCATCTGGCGGTGCGGCGGGCGTTGTGATTGACGATGGATTTACATTGGGGGGGACACTGTTTTTTTAATTTTTATTAAACTAATTGTTAAAAACTGTCTCTGTGTTTTTACTTTTTTGACACTTTTTTTGGTGAATAGGTACCCCATACTCATTCACATGGGGGAGCCTGCCCGATAAGCCCCCTGCCTGCAGACCTCCACAACCACAGCTCATGGTTGTGGTGATGAGGCCCTTGTTCCCATCAACAGTAGCACAACGTTCTTTGTTGTGGGGGGGCAAAGCACCCTCCCCCCTCATGTTTAGGGCATGTGGCCTGGTATGGTTCAGAAGGTGAGGCTTGCTCATCCCCCCATTTCCTGGCCTGCCAGGCTGCGTGCTCAGATAAGGGTCTGGTATAGATTTGGGGGGGGGAACCCCACGCCATTTTTTTAAACATTTTTCTATTGCCGACAATTTAAATGTCATTTCATTTTTATTTATTTATTTTAGAAATGTAATTTTTTGCTGCAGCATGTTACATGCTATAGATGCTCCACTTTTCAGGCAGACTATGGGAACCTCACCAGGCACTATATTTAAAGGAATGTTTCATTTTTTTGTTGCACTTTAAGCATAATTAAAATCACTGCTCCTGTAAAAACTATCTTTAAAAAAAAATTGCATTGATACATGTCCCCCAGGGCAGTACCTGGACCCCCATACCCTTTTGTATGGCCAATTACTTATAACATAAGGCATATTCAAAATAGGGACTTTTGATTTTTCAAGTTCAGGTCCCATAGACTAATAGGGTTCGCAGTCTGGTTCAGAACTTTCTCTGTTTGGGAGTTCGGGTGCGAATGGGACAGGGGGATGTTTGGCCCATCTCTACTGGTGTGTTCTCTTGGTCCTGCAGGTGTATCCATCCAACTAGTGTTTCTATCCTGGTCTGAGGTTCCCTGGTGTTGTGGAACTGTCCATTGCAAACCCTTACTCTATGATGAGCCTGATTTTAACTGTCACAATGTGCCATTTGTCTTTTCACCACAATAAATCTGTTAATATATTACACTCAGATTGTACCCTGCTGTTCTTATCTGCTTGCCTAGAGATACTTCAGTCTCTTCAGAGGTGCTACATCTGGTGCATTGAGATCAGCAGAAAGTTAGTCTCTATGAACTTTTTGCTGTTCTGCATAGACATTGTTTTACACACAATTGTTGCGCCATATTCCCCTTTCAGTGATTTCCTGTGATAATTGTATGTGTGTACACTCAACCTGGTGAGTGCAAAAAGAAGGTTAAGGCAAAAATTCTATCCAGTAACTCATACAGGGGTAGAGCTACAATTAATGTGCACCGTTCCATGTTTGGCTGACTAAAATGATTTGTAAATAAAGAAAAAATCTAAGTTTAAGTACTGTACATCAATTGGTAAAGAAAATATATACACAATGCACAGTATAGTACATTATTTTTGTGTGTTTTCATATAATTGGTAGTATGCCAAGAGTAGTACCCAAAATACACAAGAATATTTTTGTCTTGGATGATCTTAACAGTACAGGCAGTCCCCGGGTTTCAAACAAGGTTCTGTATGTTTGTTCTTAAGTTGAATTTGTATGTACTGAAAGTTGGAACAGGCACATTTAAATTAAAAATAATAAAATTGTTTTTTGAATAGCATAGGAAAGGGTTAAGTAAGGTTAGGTTTGTTTTGCTGTCTGTGACCCTGTTCAGAAGATTTCACCTCACTTTCCATCCCTGTAACAATTGGATTTTGAAAATTTTGGGTTGTTGTGGAAACAAGGATTGGTGATAAAGCTTTAGTGGAGAAACCTTTTTCCCATGCTTACTCATACAGGAGTCAATTTGCCTCCCTAGGGGTAGATTTCCTCTCACTTCCTGTTTCTCCCTCTATTTGTAATTGTAAGTATCATATGTAAGTCGGATGTTTGTAACTCGGGGACTGCCTGTACAAGACTCCATAATATATTCTAAGCTTCTGTAAACCATAATTGCTCATTATAATTTTTAAGGTTAAAACAAAAACAACCTTTTTTTCCTAATGTCAGGGGATGACCCAGGAAAAACATTTCATTTGTTAGGACAATGTCTTATATTTTCACATTCCAAGTGTTATTTATTTCTTATGTGAAATTTATCATTGTTTGATGATAAAATAAACCATTTTGCAATAAGCGAAATGTAAAAGGGACCTTATTAATTGTCAAGCGATTAAATAAGAATATTTTTGAAGAGTGAATAGGTACTGATTTACACACCTTTTTTTCTTTGCTTTTATTAACTGACTTTGAAATGCTAATTTGTGCTATGCTACATCTGCTCTCAAACCTTCAAATAACAATAAGCAACTGTGTCATGGATATTCTGCATATAAAAGTTAACAAATCAAAATGAATTAAGGGAAGAATGATGTTCTTTAGAAATGAAAACGTGTGAAGCTCAATATGGCATTTGAATAAGGATTATTGTGACAGAGCATATGATATGCCTCTGGTTTTATTGTACCAAAGGCAGTCAAAACAGTACAACTTAGAGATGAATATCATTGGTGACATACTGAGGCAGCATGTTACCTCATGATTTATTTATGCTGCTCACTTTGTACAAATAGAATGATGAACACATTCCACAGACAAAACAAGACACTCAGTAAAACAGTGAAACTGAATGTTATTAGTTTATATATACACTACTCAAAAAAATTAAAGGAACACTTTGAAAACACATCAGATCTCAATGGGGGAAAATATGCTGGATATCTATACTGATATGTGCTAGGAATGAAAGGATGCCACATCGTTTAATGGAAATTAAAATTATCAACCTACTGAGGGCTGAATTCAAAGACACCCTGAAAATCTAATTGAAAAAATGATGCAGCAGGCTATTCCATTTTGCTGAAATTGCATTGCAGCAACTCAAAATGGTACTCAGTAGTTTGTATGGCCCCCACGTTCTTGTATGCATGCCTGACAACGTTGGGGCATGCTCCTAATGAGACTACGTATGGTGCCCTTAGATATTTTCTCCCAGATCTGGACCAGGGCATCACTGAGCTCCTGAACAGACTGAGTTGCAACCTGGCAGCATCGGATGGACCGAAACAATGTCCCAGAGGTGTTCTATTGGATTTAGGTCAGGTGAGCGTGGGGGCCATTCAATGGTATCAATTCCTTTAATCCTCTAGGAACTGGCTGCATACAGTACTCTTGCCACATAAGGCTGGGCATTGTCATGCACAGGAGGAACCCAGGACCCACTGCACCAGCATAGGGTCTGACAATGGGTCCAAGGATTTCATCATGATAACTAATGGCAGTCAGGGTGCCATTGTCTAGCCTGTAGAGGTCTGTGCGTCCCTCTATGGACATGCATACCCAGACCATTATTGACCCACCACCAAACCGGTCATGCTGAACAATGTTACAGGCAGCATAACGTTCTCAACAGTTTTTCCAGACCCTTTCACATCTGTCACGTGTGCTCAGGGTGAACCTGCTCTCATCTGTGAAAAGCACAGGGAGCCAGTGGCAGACCTGCCAATTCTGGTGTTTAATGGCAAATGCCAATTGAGCTCCACGGTGCTGGGCAGTAAGGACAGGGCCCACTAGAGGATGTCAAGCCCTCAGGCCACCCTCATGAAGTCTGTTTCTGATTGTTTGAGAGACATTCACACCTGCTGTAGGTCATTTTGTAGGGTTCTGGCAATGCTCATGCTCCTACTTGCACAAAGAAGCAGATACCGGTCCTGCTGGTTGGTTAAGGACCTTCTACGGTCCTATCCAGCGCTCCTAGAGTAACTGCCTGTCTCCTGGACACAGCAAATCTTCTGGCAATGGCACGTATTGATGTGCCATCCTGGAGGAGTTGGACTGCCTGTGCAACCTCTATAGGGTCCAGGTATCACCTTATGCTACCAGTAGTGACACTGACCCTAACCAAATGCAAAACAAGTGAAAAACAGAACGGATGAAATTTCAGCAAAATGTACTAGCCTGCTACATCATTTTTTCACTTAGATTTTTGGGGTGTCTTTGAATTCAGCCCTCTGTAGGTTGATACTTTTCATTTCCATCAAACAATGTGGCATCCTTTTGTTCCTAACACATTACCCAGTCCATATAATGTAAGTATTGATACCCAGCATGATATTTTCCCCATTGATATCTCATGTGTTTTTAAAGTGTTTCTTTAAAATTTTTGAGCAGTGTATAAAGGCACATTAAATATGATAATAATACAAACAAGAGTAGATATATATTTTGAAAAAAATCAGATTTCAGGTTTGGTAAATTTAGCTTAGTAAAGGTGATTTCTCACAGGTTGCTAAAGGTTTCTGTACATTTTTTTCTTGCCTTATTAAATGCCCTAGTCCATTATAAAAACACTATTAATCACAGATGTGTTCGTAAGAGCATCACACACAGGCCAAAAAGTGGTATACCAAACAACACTATTGTAACTGAAATACAGAATCAAAATTGACATCCACAACCCATGAACACATTAAATCATGACAATGTTGTCACTCTAAGAAGGGCTATGAAAGTCCATACCATTCTCTTGCCTCCCTGCCCTCTAAGGGTTCTAAATGCCGGGAGGCGGAGATGGACATTTGGTTCATGTGACTGTGATTGGGTGTCACAGCGGTCACATGATCGGAAAGCTCCCGATCGCTAGTATGCAACGGGAGCTTTCCGGTAGCCGCCTCCTGCCATGCTTGGATCGTGCAGGGTGCGGCCACTCAGCATGAAGGCCCACATGCCCAGAGGCCCCATATGTGCATTCGGCTGGCGTCATAGGTGTGCGCAGCCTATTGCATTAGGGTGTGCACTCTTAAGCTTAAACACACATGCGTGTGCGGGTGCCTACATATATATGACCCCGTCACATTGATCTCCCTGCCGGCACAGTGAAAGAGAAGAGCATAAACACTTCTCTTATAGCAGAGCCGGTAAGAGGGAGATCTTTCCCCTGTTTCTGCTGCTACACAGAGCGATAACACTAATGTGCACGTGGTGATTAGGGTGTGCCTGGGCACACCCGGCACACCCTGTGCGCACGCCTATGGCTGGCGTAAAGAGGTTGAAGTCAACAGCTATAAAATACAATACTGATTAGTTACAGAGCACTGAAAAGGTATTTATAGCCCAACACTTTGTGTTGATAGACCAACACAAAGTGTCACATATTTGTGAAGTGGAAGGAAAATTATAAATTGTTTTCAATTTTTTTTTTTACAACTAAAAATCTGAAAAGCGGGGCAGGAACGGGTGGGCTAAGGATATTCCTAATTTGAATGGGAATATTTGGTAAGTAGTCTTGGAACAAGTTTTACTAGTGTCCCTTTTACCAAAACAAAGACTATCCCAACTCTATATACATAGGTTGTATAGAACACTACATAAGTTGCATCGTTGGAGAGTCCAGATTGTACCAGATGTGGGGATCTCCTGCACATGCTGCCCAACAAACTATTTCGCCTTTGACAATGTGTTATTGCTACTATTAATCTGGCATTCCAGATTCTTTTGCACAATGATCCTTTGACATGTACAATGGGATTCTTGGATGAGGAAGCATATATACCTCAAGTCCAAACTTCTAATTCTAGAAGTTTTTCTAGGAGTTTTTTTCTGGCCTGAAAATGCATTATGTTAAAATGGCTTTCTCCTCTCCCTCCTGCGTTTGAGGATTGGCGAAAGCAGGTTGATTCCACATTACTTTAAGTAAGACACATACTGTTTCAACGGGGCACCCCTCATAAGTTTAGTGAGCTATGGGGCCCATGGATGCACCTGTGTGCATAGAGGGACCTGAGTACCATGAAGTATGCTCTTTGGTTACCAGTGTATTCCTTTTGATTAATGTGTATTACTGATATCCTGACATTTTCCTACCTAAGCGTTTATATAAGGTGGTTACTCTGTGTGCCTGTATTAAAGGAATGTACGACTGCTACCGATTTATTGTGTTTGGTCATTGTTTTTTCGTTTTTTGTTGTTGTTTTTCATTTTTTGTACCACTGAAAAACTTTTAATAAAAAGTAATATTTGGTAAAAAAAAATATATATATATATGTTTTTGGGCTTAATACCACTTTAACCCCTTACAGCCGGAACCTGCCTGCCCTTTAAGGGCTTTAGAATGCTGAGAGGTGGGGCTTATGGTCATGTGACTGCCGTGATTGGCTGTCACAATGGTCACATGATCGGAAAGCTCCTGATCGCATGCAGCGTACCTGAGATTTCTCTTAACTGTACTGGCAGTGCATAGGGCGTGCTCTCTCGGCACAACCCTTTTTGGCACTATTGCACGCAAATATGTGTCTGCATGGCGCCAAGGTTGGGGCAAAAATAACAGGGACTGTGCCATTCAGGCACTGGTCCCTGCTTTTGGCACTTCCCATTCCCTTATGACTGCATTGATTAGTCACAGAACACGCTTTAAGCCATGGTCAGCATGGTCCATTGTCATAGGTGCTTCTGCACATGCAGTGGAGATTTCCATCTTTGCAAGGACAGGCAAATCACTTGGTGTTCCAGTATGTTGATGCATGTTGCACTACAAATAGAAAGAGAGGCGCTTCAGCTCTTTGAATTGCAGGCTGCCCCAGGTTTACTTTTTTTGTTCATGTTAGTGGGTTAGTGCTTTGTTGCTGTTGCCCACCCTTCACTTGGGCTGTTTTAGGACATTCTAATTGTCTATAAACAAATACAGACCCTGTTTCCCTGTCAGGACACAGTTCCGGTGACCACCAGCAGGAGTTTCCCAGCAGCCAGGCTATCCGATGTGGGCTGCTGGGAGGTATTTAATAACTGAGATTCAGTGCTTCAGTGTTCTTTCTGTGAGCCATGTCTCTGCCTGACCTCCTGGTTCCTGTATCTGCTCCAGTACCTGATCCTGAGACTTGCTTCTGTGACCTGCTCCCTGCTTTCAGCACCTTGCTCACTGCTTCCCTTGTTTCCTATCCCAGTCCTGACCTTGCACTGCTCACTTCAATTCAGCCCCTGAATTCAGCCCCTGAATTTATTCCCTGAAGAAGGAATTAAGTATTTATACCTATATCCCAAAACATGTTGGGATTATTGTGATTACACACTCCACCTGACCTCGTTTTCAGATCACCTGTGTGTTCCAGAATCTAGCTGCTGCTTATTGATCGAATCTGACTTAATTGTTTTTAGGTGTTCATACTTGTGTATCAACCTTATCATCATTTGTACACAATAAATGTACTTTTTTTACACAATGTTACTTCTTTAAATTCTGGTTTACCTCCTTTGCACATACAATCCCTGGGGCACCTCTCTTTGCAATTTCTTCTGAAATTGGGATGTGGCAAAGGTTTCCAGTGTTTACTTATTGGTGGTTTCCCTCCATATTCTTTTGTACTGCTTATGTGTGCTCCCTCCACTTGTACATAGTTAGGTTATTGTTTGGGTTTCTGTACTGTTATATTTATTTTGTCATTTTACATTGTTTATTTTACTGGTGTTGGTTTTGTAAGTTTTTTATTTGTTTAAATAAACTTTGTTTAATCTCATTTAGTCTTGTTCCTGATTTCTTAAGATACAGCCCACTGAGCTGGTCATCCTTGCTGGTCTCTTACAGTCACTTATTGAAAGATAAAGAAAACAGGAATGTTGTTCTTACCATAACATCCATTTCTTGAGGTTCATTAACAGACACAGGATCTATTGTAGTTTATAGACAATTCTGGGGGTTTTTACCTGGCTGGCCAATGGCTTTTAGTGTTTGCCAGTGCCCAATTCCTCCTGAAGCTGGCATTATAACCCATTTGTCTATGAATTACTACTGATCATGTGTCCCTTACTACATGACAAGAAATGGATACTGTAAGTACAGAAATCCTGTTTTCCTTTAACAATGGGTCTGGAATAAGCAAAGGTTCGTTCTGAACCCACGGGAACATGTCACATGGCAGCAGGTTGCTGTTTCAAATCGCTTTTTTTCCACCCAAATGCATTATTTTACTTTTTTTTTCTACATTGAAACCTCATTTTCCATATAGTTGCCCACCCCATTAATTTGTTCAGATCTTCTTGCAAGGTTTCCACATCCTGCGGAGAAGTTATTGCTCTGCTTAGCTTAGTATTGTCCGCAAATACAGAGATTGAACTGTTTACCCCATCCTCCAGGTCGTTTATGAACAAATTAAATAGGATTGGTCCCAGCACAGAACCCTGTGGGACCCCACTACCCACCCCCGACCATTCCAAGTATTCCCCATTTATTACCACCCTTTGAACTCACCCTTGTAGCCAGTTTTCAATCCATTTACTCATCCTATGGTCCATGCCAACGGACCTTATTTTGTACAGTAAACGTTTATAGGGAACTGTGTCAAATGCTTGTGCAAAATCCATATACACCACATCTACGGGCCTTCCTTTATCTAGATGGCAACTCACCTCCTCATAGAAGGTTAATAGATTGGTTTGGCAAGAACGATTCTTTATGAATCCATGCTGATTACTGCTAATGATACCGTTTTCATTACTAAAATCTTGTATATAGTTCCTTATCATCCCCTCCAAGAGGTTGCAAACTATTGATGTTAGGCTAACTGGTCTGTAATTCCCAGGGATGTATTTTGGGCTCTTTTTAAATATTGGTGCTACATTGGCTTTTCTCCAATCCGCTGGTACCATTCCAGTCAGTAGACTGTCAGTAAAAATTAGGTGGTCAATGGTCTGGCAATTACTTGACTGAGTTCCCTAAGCACCCTTGGGTGCAAGCCACCCGGTCCAGGTGATTTATTAATGTTAAGTTTCCCAAGTATAATTCTAATTCTGTCCTCTGTTAGCCATGAGGGTGCTTCCTGTGATGTGTCATAAGGATGAACACTGCAGTTTTGGTTACTGAAGCCCCCCCCGATTCCCTCGTGAAGACTGAGGAGAAGAATAAATTCAATAACTTCGCCATCTCCCCATCCTTTGTAACCAGATGTCCTTCCTCATTTTTATGGGGCCAATATGGTCTGTCCTCCATTTTTTACTGTTTATTGACACACAGTACAGCTCAGCCCTACCCTCTGCTCCCTCAATACTGGATTTGATTGACAGAAGCATGAGCCAATGGCTCCCACTTCTCTCACGGAGTCCAGTGAAGAGGGAGAGAGCAGTGCCGCTGGACTGAGATCAGGCTCAGGTAGATATTTAGGGGGGAGCTGCACTTACATGCAGAGAACGTATTGAGGTAAAGAACATTTAGCCTTTGCAACCACTTTTTATAAGCATGCAAAAAAAGGGATTTTTGTACTCACCGTAAAATCGATTTCTCTAGTTCGACGGACACAGCGCCTCCTTAATATTGACCATTGGGTTATATTGCCTCCGCAAGAGTAGGACTAGGCAGAACAAAAAACACATGGCTATGCCCATGGGCTGTCCTCAATCAGTATATAACCCCCTCCCTGCTCTAGGTATTCAGTTTAGTAGCAAGCAGTAATAGAAGTATCAAAAACTCCATAGAGGGGTTGGTGCTGTGTCCGTCAAACTCAGAGAAATTCATTTTACAGAGTACAAAAATCCCATTTTCTATTTCGTTCATCAACGGACACAGCGTCTTCTTAATATTGACCATTGAGACATCCAAAAGCAGTGCCAGAGAAAAATGAGGGGTGGGCACAATAATCCAAGGCTAACCACAAGAGCCCTAACCAGGACACAGGAGGCTTAACTGGATCACAGAAGCCTCATCTGAAAAATAAAAATTTGAATAAAAACACCCCTGAAGAGGGAGACCCCTCTTTAAACGGGAGCCTGCAAAACCTTGTGGCCAAAAGAAGCATCCGCAGATGCCAAAATAGCTCATTTATAGAATTTAGTGAAGGTATGCACTGATGACCAAGTGGCTGCCTTGCAAACCTGTGATATTGACGCTTGATGACGGAAGGCCCAAGAAGTACTAAGCGCCCGAGTAGAATTCGCTGTGACAGGGAAAGGAGGAACCTGACCCTTAATAGAATAGGCCTGAGTCAAATCTGTCTGATCCAATTGGAGCTGGTAGCCGAAGAAGCGGCCAGTCTTTTCCTTGGTCTCTGTGTAAAAAAAGTGATCTTGACCTCCGGAAGGACTCAGTGGCTGCCAGATACACCCAATTCGCGCTAACCACATCCAAGGTATGCAAAGCAAATTCCTTGGGATGAGCCGGCTTGGGACACAAGGATGGCAACACAATGTCCTCATTCAAATGGAAGTCAGAGACAACCTTGGGCAGAAATGACAAACAGGGACGAAGAACCACTCTATCCCTATGGAGTACTACAACAGGATAATGCCGAATAATGCCGAACCCAGCGGGTCGAGGTAATAGCTACCAAGAATGCCACCTTCTGGGACAACGTAGGTAAGGGAATCTCCCGAATATTCTCAAATGGAGGTTTTGATACCGATAGTACTAAGTTTAA
Organism: Lithobates septentrionalis; assembly: GCA_037952835.1. NCBI lineage: Eukaryota > Metazoa > Chordata > Amphibia > Anura > Ranidae > Lithobates > Lithobates septentrionalis. The sequence continues at coordinate 1,882,902 of JBBDGP010001454.1, read as the reverse complement.
ATCTCATGGCGAAAAAAAGAGACCGTACAGGCAGAGCCACATGCCGGACTCCTTAAATGAAGATACGAACTAAAGAGTGAGTGGCTAGGGGTCGCTAAAAGAAGACTGCTAAGGCAGACACCTGGCCCTTGATGGTACTCAAGGCCAACTTCTGATGAACACCCCATTGAAGAAAAACTAAGATCCGAACCACAGAAAAGGATCAAGGATGAACGCCAATCGACTCACTCCAAGAAATGTACGCTTTCCATGTACAATTATATATTTTACTAGGAGTCGACTTCCTCGCCTTCACCATAGTAGGGATCACTGATCCCGACAGACCTCTATCTCTCAGTAACTTGCTTTCAATGGCTAAACCATTAAAACCAGTTAGTCTAAGGCAAGATGGAAGCTCAGCCCTTGGTACAACTGGTCCTCTTTGAGAGGTTGTTTCCAATGGCCACCAGAATGACCAGAAGACTTTCCCCCTCGGTCCTTCGCAGGCACCGCAGAAGAGGACGGTGTTGGCCCCTCGGTGGCACTAGGACAAATGCGGCGTCTAACAGAGGAACCTGTGAGATTGCCACGAGTCTCAGTTGAACTGAAACTGCTGAAGTGGCCGACGTTTGAAAAGAAAAATTGCTGACCTTGTCAGCATTCACTCCAGAGTCAGGTAACCCAATTTCCTGGACGGGGCTAGAGGCGACCTTGGGTAGTTCAGACGTCACCCGAACCTTTACAGGAATTATTTCCGCACAATGAGACACAGGGCCCCCTGAAGTGGACAAACTCTGTCCCCCTTCTGTCCCCAGGTGGTCTGCTCCAGGCCAACTGTTGATTGCAGTTGGGTCCTCCCTGCTGACTGCCCATTTACCTTCCGGACTGAGCCATCCTGTTTTGCCTTTCTCCACATGGTGAAGTCGTACTAGGATGGTATCACTGACCGGGCACCTGGTTTATTTACAAGCTGATTTACAGCTTGCCTTTGGAAAGCGTGCAATTTACCTGGTGGTGGATTTTTCACACAGTGTCATCTGATGAATTGTTAAGCCTTATTGCACCCTTATTGGATATCATTGGGATTTTACATTTGGACTTCATTTCACTGCTGGGACTTTTTATTGTTTTATTTCTTCCTTTATAATCACTTAGGTTGTTTTGGTGTTTATTTCCGACACATATGTGGGTCCTTCAGGAATCTATCTATATATTATTTCACCTGTTTGTAGCGCAGTTCACATTTATTTATTATTTACCTATTTGTGCATATCTCACAATTTTAGAGCTGCAGCTTTTTTCTTGTAGTACATGTTTTTGTGTTAGCGCGATAATCCTTCTCTTTTGATTTATACACCCTTAATGATGTCATCCAGGGTAGCTCCAAACAGGCGGTCACCTTGAAAGGGCAGATCAATAAGAGCTTTCTTAGAGGCTTGGTCTGCCGAGCAATTCTAAGCCACAGCACACATCTAATCACCACTGCTGAAATAGAAAGCTTTGACAGCACAGGAGCTGCATCCAAGGCTGCATCACAAAAATACTGCAGCCCATGGACCAACTGGTCCACTAAATCAACATAAGCAGCGGGAACCTGTTCATTACCCAGACCCTGGTGCAAAAGTTTGGCCCATTCAGTTAGGGTCTGCAACACCAGGACCAAGGCCAAGACTGGACGCAATGCCGAACCAGCCATAGTAAACATGCTGCGTGCCCAAGGCCTCCGCTTTCCTGTCAGCCGGGTCCTTAAAGGAAGGGGATTCCTCTACTGGGATCATGGTTGCTTTATTCAACCTGGAAACAGGGGGGTCCACCACTGGTGGGGTAGTCCACTTTTTTAAAAGTGATTCTTCAAATCTATTAACCTTCTATGAGGAGGTGAGTTGCCATCTAGATAAAGGAAGGCCCGTAGATGTGGTGTATCTGGATTTTGCACAAGCATTTGACACAGTTCCCTATAAACGTTTACTGTCCAAAGTAAGGTCCGCTGGCATGGACCATAGGATGAGTAAATGGATTGAAAACTGGCTACAAGGGTGAGTTCAGAGGGTGGTGATAAATGGGGAATACTCGGAATGGTCAGGGGTAGGTAGTAGGGTCCCACAGGGTTCTGTGCTGGGACCAATCCTATTTAATTTGTTCATAAACGACCTGGAGGATGGGGTAAACAGTTCAATCTCTGTATTTGCGGGCAATACTAAGCTAAGCAGGGCAATAACTTCTCCGCAGGATGTGGAAACCTTACAAGAAGATCTGAACAAATTAATGGGGTGGGCAACTACATGGCAAATGAGGTTTAATGTAGAAAAAATAATGCATTTGGGTGGCAAAAAATGAATTGGAACAGCAACCTGCTGTCATGTAACATGTTCCCATGGGTTCAGCCCGAACCTTAGCTTATCCTTACTCCAGACCCATTGTTAAAGGAAAACAGGATTTTTGTACTTGCAGTATCCATTTCTTGACATGTAGTTAGGGACACACGATCATCAAAAATATGAATGCAAGCTATACACTAGGGGGGGAACCTCTGGGGGAATCTAGGGATGGAAAAGGACCTAGGGGTCCTAGTCCTAGTAGATGATAGGCTCAGCTATGGCATGTAATGCCAAGCTGCTGCTAACAAAGCAAACAGAATATTGGCATGTATTAAAAAAAAGGATTAACTCCAGGGATAAAGCGATAATTCTCCCACTCTACAAGTCTCTGGTCCGGCCGCACCTGGAGTATGCTGTCCAGTTCTGGGCACCAGTCCTCGGGAAGGATGTACTGGAAATGGAGCGAGTACAAAGAAGGGCAACAAAGCTAATAAAGGGTCTGGAAGACCTTAGTTATGAAGAAATGTTGCGAGCACTGAACGTATTCTCTCTGAAGAAGAGACCCTTGAGAGGGGACATGATTTCAATTTACAAATACCATACTGGTAACCCCACAATAGGGATAAAACTTTTTCTTGGAAGGGAGTTTAACAAGACACGTGGCCACTCATTAAAATTAGAAGAAAAGAGGTTTAACCTTAAACTACGTAGAGGGTTCTTTACTGTAAGAGTGGCAAGGATGTGGAATTCCCTTCCTCAGGCGGTAGTTTCATCGGGGAGGGCATTGTTAGTTTCAAAGAACTATTAGATAAGCACCTGAACTACCGCAACATTACAGGGATATACAATGTAATACACACACACATAGGCTGAACTTGATGGACTTGTGTCTTTTGTCAACCTCACCTACTATGTAACTATGTAACCCTCTTTACAAAAGTCGATACCACTATCTAGGCACTGAACTCAAGAAGATTTGCAATTAAGCAGACCTTTATCTACTGTACATGTTAGAATTCATCTTTTTTTTTTTTTTTTTGCATCTTAGAATTCTTCTTATTTTACCTTTAATGATAAAAAAAAAAAGGGGATAATTCATCTAACCTGCACTGTCCATCAAAGTATTCGTCCATTTATGAATTATCATTATATCAGATATGGTATTCCAGATCTCGAGCTGCGCATCAAATTTTTAATTGCATTGCAGAGATGTCTGATATATTCAGTTTGTTTTTTAACATAAAGTTTATTTAATTTTAACAAACAAAGAAATAAATCAAGGTACAAATACAATCAGACAGTAGTCATATATTAATAGTATAGACAATACCAAGAAAGGTAAGTATAGTGACTGTGATAGACAGTAAAGTTACAACCAGTGACTGTAGTAGCTAATTAGTGGACCATAGATACCGAATGGATGGGGGATATTCAGAATGTGAAATATGTGAACCTGAAACAATTTTTTTTTTAACCCTGCCTTATTTTGTGTCAGCATGCTTTCTTCAGGAGCTAACTTTACTCTGTGTGACGAACATTAATAAATCCAAAGTTCTCAATGTAAAAAGAGAAATTAAATGAATATACATTTATTTTGTAGGAGGAATGGAGAAGATTCGAAATCATACCCATGCTTTGGCAAGGTACACCTACTCTGTGCTGTCGGCTCTACGTTATGCTAATGGAGAACCTGTAATACAAGTCTACACTGATACAGAGGTTAGGACTTACGATGTGCAGGGTCCTATCATTAATTTTAATGTGCTGGATGAAAATGGAGACATAATCGGCTACTCTCAGGTACATATTTTTCAAGGTTCACATCATGCATTAGCCACCATCTGTGAAATTGTTTTTCTATTATTGATTGCAGTACATTATTCATTTATTCTGTATTTTATTTTTCAAGTTTAAATACAATGTTGACTATAAACGTACATCTACAAAAGAAACATTCTTCCTAGTCATGAAGTAATATACATTTCTTTTTTATTGAGTGTGTTAGTCCAATAGTACTACCTATGCAGTCTACACACATATTGGATTAACAGTTAAATGTTCTTGCTTGCAGTCATCCTTTCTTTAAAATAATGTCAGTGTGTTTTTTCGTTTGACATGCTGTGTTGCTGTGGTTTTTTTTTTTTTTTTTGCAAAATCTTTTTATTGAATTTTCACAATTATACAACAAATTATCCAGAAAGAAAAGTATTTGTAGAAGTGACCTAGTTGGGTTTAATGTTTTTTTTCTGGAACAAGATTATGTTTATGGGGTGATTGCCTTCAGCCTAATTAGTATTTATAGCATATCATGAATACTTAAAGAGGTTGTAAAGTCACATCTATTAATTACTTTGATCCTCTGTTTTAGGTCCATGTTTAGTACAGTGTGTGTGTTTTCTTAAAATTATAATGCTAAATAAGCATTCTTTTTTTGCACAATGCTGTTGTGCAGTCATGTGTCCTCTCTCTGCTTCCCTTCCTGATTTAAGAGACTACAGTGGTAGCTGCAATGAATAGTATTACTCAAGGCAGGAGGAGAAGGAAGGGAAGGGAGGAGAGGAGATCAGCTTCACAGTTCACACACAGTCTACGAAAATGACAGGCAGAGAGGGAGGAGGAGTGGGTGAGATGCAGAGACGCTGAGGAGGGAGTAGGATGAGGGAGGCACGTAATCTGACCATGCTATCACAGATCAGAAGCCATGATTAGCGTGATCAGTACACACAGGGCAACACAGGAACAGGCAAGATCAACCAGGTTATGTACAACATGGAAATGGCTGATTGACATTGCAAAAGCACTATGCTATATATCATGCCTTAAAGGGACAGGAGCTTCTTTTTTTTAGGGTTACAACCACTTTAAAGCCAAAGTCAAGGTTTCCTGTCACTTTAATTTTTTCAGCCAAGCTGGCCAAAGTGAATTATTTCCATTACTAGGTTATTTAGTCGCTTTGAACACTGTATCATACTGTAGTAACATCAGCTACATACAGTAGGCATCGCTATGTTCAGTGTGATTTCTTGCCAGAAAACAAAAATGAGTTGGACTGAGTGTTTCCCACCCATTCAAAGGAAACCTTGCATTTGTATCAATATATACTGTACAAAGTTAAGTTTCTTCTGAATGATCAGTGTGGTTACGCCGGCAGCTGACATTGCAGTCAGCCAGAGAAAGCTTTGGATTCATTCATAAAAATGCAAGGCTTCCTCTAAATTGCTGGGAAGTGCTTAGCCTGACTCGATGGGATGGGAAGTTGCCTGTACAGCTGCATACTATATGTAGTTGATGCTACGACCGTATGATACAGTGCTCACAGCAGGCAAATAACTCAATATTGGAAATAGTTTATTTAGGCCAGCTTGGCAAAAACAAAATGTAGCCCTTGTTTAGGGGGCTATGAGAAATGACTCTCCACAAACAGGATAGTGCGCTAAACCTGTAGGTAAATAAGACAACCAGAACCTTCACTAACTGGAAGAGTGAGTTTGATAAAGTTGGCAGTGCCTCCACTTAGAACAGGGCCTCTGTGAACGGGGGTGTTTCCTTCATGGAAAGTTAACCAGTAATCGAATCAAAGTTATTGGGAGAAGAGAAACTACTGCAACCAGCATATAACATTAACCACAGGTAGATAGAGGCACACCAGTATGGAAATAATACAAGCTTTATATAAGAGAGATGACTTATCGTACATACATCCAATGTACAAACGGGTAAAAAGTATTATCAGTAAAGAGCCCAAAAAGAGTCCTTGTGGAATTGTACACATATACCCGGGTATATATCCACTTCCCACCCAGGCTAATTCTGACATTTCTCTCCTACATGTAAAATGCATCATTTTTTTGCTAGAAAATTACATAGAACCCCCAAACCTACTATTAGATAAAAAAAAAAAAAAAAAAACTTCAATGGTTGTAATTTTATTTCAATAAATGCACATTAGTGAAATCATCCAATCATTATTTATAATAATTCTTATCATTTGCATTATAAAAATTACATATATTAGCAATTGTTGTGCTAAGGTAGATTTTTCTTTACAAATGGGCTGCCAATGCAACGCTATGGATCAAAAATGTACATAACTCTTTTTTTTAGCATTGCAGTGCCCCACAATACATGATATGCGTGTTGCAGGGATGGACTGGCTATCGGGACTACCGGGAGATTCCCGGTGGGCCGATGGCTCAGTGGGCCAGTTTCAGAGACAGGGGAGGAGAGATACACAGCGCCAAATGTAGCATTAAAACAACTTTTATTCCAGTTACTGACAAAGTTAGTAGGGTGAAAGGCATTGAAACACTGCAAGAGTCCAGGCTTGTCATCAATTTGAATTAGGAGCCGCCACGGGAACCGATCGGGCCAGTAGATGCAGAGCGCATCGGTGTTTACTACTACTTCCTGGTGGCCGAGGAATGATGGCCTGAAGGATGCATCACCTCTCACATCTTGCATCATTTCCGGGTGATGACATCACATCTGCCCCATCATGCGTTCCACCGCTACCAGGAAGTAGTAGTACACACCGATGCTCTGCATCTACTGGCCCGATCGGTTCCCGGTGGCGGCTCCTAATTCAGATCGATGACAAGCCTGGACTCTTGCACAGTTTCTCAATGCCTTTCACCCTACTAACTTTGTCATTAACTGGAATAAAGGTTGTTTTAATTCTACATTTGGCGCTGTGTATCTCTCTCTCCTCCCCTGTCATGTTGTGTGTTGGGGGGTACAGAGCTGGGTTGAAGGTGCCCTTCAAGTCCTGTAGTAGCACGGCATCTGGTGACAAGTGACTTGGCAGGTGACAGGCGACGGGGCAAGTGACATGCATCATCTGGTGGCAGGTGACGTGGCAAGTGACAAGCTGCCTTTGCTGACAAGTGACGTGGCAAGTAACGTTTTGCATCTGGTAGCAGGTAACGTGGCAAGTGACATGCGGCATCTGGTGGCAGGCGACGTGGCAAGTGACATGCGGCATCTGGTGGCAGGCGATGTGGCAAGTGACAAGCGGCCTTTGCTGACAAGTGACGTGGCAAGTGACATTTTGCGTCTGGTGGCAGGTTACGTGGCAAGTGACACGCTGTATCTGGTGGCAGGCGATGGTGGCAAGTGACATGTGCCACCTGGTGGCAGGCAACGTGGCAAGTGAAATGCAGCATCTGGTGGCAAGTGACAAGCTGCCTTTGCTGACAAGGGACGTGGCAAGTGACGTTTTGCATCTGGTGACAGGCGACTTGGCAAGTGACATGCTGCATCTGGTGGCAGGAGATGGTGGCAAGTGACATGCGGCACCTGGTGGCAGGCAACGTGGCAAGTGACATGCAGCATCGGGTGGCAGGCAACGTGGCAAGTGACAAGCTGCCTCTGCTGACAAGTGACGTGGCAAGTGACGTTTTGCATCTGGTGGCAGGTAACGTGGCAAGTGACATGCGGCATCTGGTGGCAGGCGACGTGGCAAGTGACACACTGCATCTGGTGGCAGGCAACGTGGCAAGTGACAAGCTGCCTCTGCTGACAAGTGACGTGGCAAGTGACGTTCTGCATCTGGTGGCAGGTAACGTGGCAAGTGACATGCGGCATCTGGTGGCAGGCGACGTGGCAAGTGACAAGCTGCCTCTGCTGACAAGTGACGTGGCAAGTGACGTTTTGCATCTGGTGGCAGGTAACGTGGCAAGTGACATGCGGCATCTGGTGGCAGGCGACGTGGCAAGTGACACACTGCATCTGGTGGCAGGCAACGTGGCAAGTGACAAGCTGCCTCTGCTGACAAGTGACGTGGCAAGTGACGTTCTGCATCTGGTGGCAGGTAACGTGGCAAGTGACATGCGGCATCTGGTGGCAGGCGACGTGGCAAGTGACAAGCTGCCTCTGCTGACAAGTGCCGTGGCAAGTGACACACTGCATCTGGTGGCAGGCGATGTGGCAAGTGACGTGGCAGGTGACACACTCAGGGCTCCCACTGATTCTGCATTATGGTGAGTTAAACTATTTCATGTTATATTACAATGTAATAATAGAAATAATGTGCTTCAATCATCCTGACACCATATCAACCATGGTGCCGAAAAGATTGAAGCACCAACACCAGGTGTTTGGAGTAAAGTGGGCTGATCTGGATGAAGTTCAGGGCCAAATTTTTGTTCCAGTCCAGCCCTGGCGTGTTGTGCACTGTGGTGCCTTGTGCATGGTGCTATACTGCATAGGGTATTGAGATACCTTTTACAATCAATGGCACTGCAATGGACTATGCTTATGTTGCCATGTGTCACAGTAATCAACACATTTTACAGCATATTGCTGCAACACATGAGTGACTAGTGCCTTAAAGAATCCCTTCTGCAACATGGGAAACGGCCAAGTTTTGCATGTCACCAGAGAAAACATTAGACTCCATCAATAACCTGTGTCAAATTAGTTGCTGTGTGCACTGCCTATCTTGATGGTCCTAGAGTACAGACAGTTTTTATTCACAACAAACAGTAGTACATAGCACACTTTACATTCAATATTTTAAAAATACATTAAGGATTTTAGCAGTGGCAAAATGAAGGAATTGTCTACCTCCCCTCCACTACTACTACTACTGGAAAAACTAAATTTAATGATCACCTACTAAAAATGCTTTACATTAGATTACCATAATAATGACAACAATGTTGTTATAGATCAGTGAAAGGGCAACTCATGTTGCATGCACATTCGTCTCCATGGATATCATCCTGTAAAAACAGACAACAAAGAAGGAAACCACCTCCAAACCTCCTAAACTTTAGAGAAAAAGAGAAGAAGGGTAACAATGGGACTTTTATTGTACCACATGGAAACAACAAATCCACAACCCATACAACTATATTAAAAGACCTTAAAATCAATTAGAGTAACACCATCAATACATGCCAACATTGTTGAATATACTTTGCCTGACTTTATATATGTGAGATGGTCACAATTTCATAGAGTACATAGTTCATAGAAATCTACCCCCATCAAATCATTCTTTGCAGCTATTACCTTTTGTACCACCACCCCCTCCCTTTTAGAATGTAAGCTCTACGAGCAGGGCCCTCCTGTACCTTTTGTATTGTACTGTAATTGTGTTGTCCCCCTTATACATTGTAAAGCGCTGAGTAAACTGTTGGCGCTATATAAATCTCGTATAATAATAATAATAAAAATCTCAATGTGGAGGGCTTTTTTGGACAGTGTATACATCCGTGTCCTGCTAGTCTAAATACACAGTGGCACATCCAGAGTGGTCTCTGCAGCAGGTTAACCTCTTTTTGGACCTTATTATTTTCGGGTTTTTTTGTTAGTTGTACTGTGTATCCCTAATGGAATATATTTTGATGGCAAACATATGAAACATTTCCATTACTGTAAAAGGAAGTATAAAATATACAAGCAAAAGCGTGCCCGTTCATTGAATGGGATTGTTACAGAAAATCACATCACTGCAGTGACAGAAAACAGTAAAGTGCTCCTTGGTACAGTGGTGGCAAGTGCTGAGGCATGTATCAGTACAATGGCAGCAAGCACAGAGGTGGGCCTTTGTGCAGGAAAGGATAGGAGTCAGCAACAGTGCTTTAAGTGGTTGTAAAGTCACATCTATTTGATTATTTTATCCTCTCTGTTTTTTAAACATATTAGATACAGTGTGTGTCTGTTTTTTTTTTTATTTATAAAGCTAAATACCTTCTTTGCCCAGCTCTGCTGTGTGGTCACATGTCCTCCCTCTGCTCTACTTTTTGATCTAAGGAATACAGTGGGAGGGGCTGAGATTCTCCTCTGATATATGCAAACTAGCAGAGGAAGGACATGTAACCACACAGCAGAGCTGGGCAAAGAAGGTATTTAGCTTTATAATAAAAAAATACCCACACTGTACTTACTTTGTTCCCGAAACAGAGAGTAAAAAATATAGAATAGATGTTACTTTACCAAAGGGAAGGAGCAGCCTCAGCAGAATACTCAATCAAGGCAGGAGGAGAGGGGAGGGGCAAGGAGGAGGTTGGCTTCACAGTTCACACACAGACTACAGAAATGACAGGGAGAGAGGGAGGCGCAGGAGGGGAGATACAGAGACGTTAAATACACAGCAGGATGAGGAAGGCACATAATCTGACCACACTATCAGGGATTAGAAACCATGATAGGAGTGATCCATACACACAGGGGAACACAGGAACAGGCAAGATCAACAAGATATTGAACAACATAGAAATAGATAATTGACATGGCAAAAGCACTATGCTTTATCTTGTGCCTTAAAGGACAGGAACATTTTTTTTTTGTAGGGTTACAACCACTTTACAGCGGGGATGGTATTCTGGTATGGTGCAGGAAGAGAAGGATAGGGTTCAGCAAAGGTAGTGAGGGTGTGTGTGTGTGTGTGTGTGTGTGGGGGGGGGGGGGGTTGATGTGAAGTAGTGGGGATATGCTTTCCACTGTGTATGGTTGTTGTGGATGGTGCTAGTCTACATTTAACCATGGATGATACAAAGCATATGCGTCAGTGACACTGTTATTACCCTGCCACAACAGCGCATGCACCAGATATTTGCCCCATTTTTGCTTATCCTTATACTACCCTGATATTGGAACTACCAATATTACTATGGAATCCTTCCAATGCAACAATCATTTTCTAGAAGTCCAGCATTCAAGTTTATTCTTTATTTCTTATACTTTTATAGTAAACATTTTATTTAGAATATAATACCACTATTTATCACTCCCTTCCTCCTGAACAATTGAACCTTCTACATTTTTATTTTTAAACTCAATTTTACTTCCTGTATTTTTCATTTACAATAAGTATAGGATGCACTATGTTTTATATTAACTATATAAAATAATACTACACGCTAAATGTGCCTGAAGTTTTAGAAGCTTCTAAGTTTCCATATTTCATTGACCTATTGAATTCAAGTGTCTTTCTTCTAAGTATTTTAGACACATTATAAAAAAGCCTGATATAAATTTAATGGAAATGAAAGTAAAATAGCGCATTAACAGTGTAACTGTCATAAGGCATTAGAATTAATAAGATCTAAAAAGCTAACAGTTTGTCTCAAAAATTTGCATAATTTACATGGCAGTGAGACTAAAAAAGTAAGCCCCTGATTATTCAACTCCTCCAGTCTTACTAATTTAGCTGTGTGGAGTTGTCGGGTGCTTATGCATAATCTGTAATCATTATTAAAAAATAGGTCATGTTTGTCTTCTTTGCTCACTGTCCTAGATTTTAATTTTATTGATATTTATGTCCAAAATGCCCCTAGATTGTAAACTAATAGAGGCAAGACGCTTTCTACTGTAGTATACTAATCTTGCTCTACATGTTTTACTAAGCAATTGCATATACTGGTCTTTCTGTTAATTTAAATGTATTATTTATTTTTCTCTATTAACCCCCCTGGCGGTATTCCCGAGTGTGGCTCGGGGTGGATTTTCAGTAGCAAAAGCGGTAACCCCTGTGCCACACTCGGGATCGCATCGCAGGTTCCAGGTACATGTTACTTACCTTGTCCCCAGGATCCTGCGATGTCTCCCCATTGTGTGAGCCGTCCTCCGCTCGATCTATCACGGAGCCGAGCTCCGTTCCCTGCGAGCGTTGTGACGCACGGGGACGGAGAACGGCGCTAAATTCAAAAAGTAAAATACACAATACATATACAGTACACTGTAATCTTACATAATACATTACTGTATCAATTTATTTCACATCCCTTTTGTCCCTAGTGGTTTGTTCAGTGCCCTGCATGCAGTTTTATATCATAAATACTGTTCTTTCTGCCTGGAAACTGGAGATTGTCCATCGCAATCAAAACCGTCCCTTTACATCAAAAGTGGTTTTAGGCCAGCTAGAAAACAGCGGTAATAAATTAGAATCACTTGCAGAATTGAGCGATAGTGATTTGTGGGGAAATCCATCATCAAACACTGAAAGTAATGACAGCGACAATTCTGCAACTGAGCAAATTTCAGTGTTTTTGATTTGATTACATTATTGAATAATTTTTATTATTATTATATTATTATTTCTTATAATTATTTATAGTTATTTATTATATTATAATTTATGATATCGTTTTTCAAACTTTATCATACCCGGGATGTCTACTAGACTCTTGTTTGGACAGATTTAAGTGAGTTATTTCTAAGAATTACAGGCCTACAATATAAAACGCCAAATTTCCATGCAAAATAATTGTACCGCTTTCAGCATCAAAAAGATTAAATAATCATACCGCCAGGGAGGTTAAATTGTTTAAACACATTTTTTTAAACACTTAGGCCCCATTCACACCTTAGCGTTTTGTAGCTTAAAGCCTGAAGCTACAAAACGCTTGAGGGTAAAAAATTAATTAAAATTAATTATTAAAGATGGTTTTTAGGCAGATTTGGGCATTTTTCTGCTTTTTGCATTGGTGACCTTTTGACCCGTACAAAAACGCGACAAAAATCACGCGACTTTCTGCCCGAAAATGTTACACTCAGGTGTGAATGGGGCCTTAGAGCTGCTGTTACTTACCTTTGTATAATTTGAATCACATAGCACCGTGAGAAATGGCTCAATGATGATGATAATAATAATAATAATATTTTAGTGTTATGTGGACACAATTAAATTGCTTATAAAATGGTTTATTATGTTCCCATAATAATTTCAGTTCAAAATTAGATCACTAGATCTAACTTGACAATCTCATATAACAAGCTTTTTGTAATATTGTAAAATTAACCCAGATTTAGATATAGGTGTAGAAGCCAACTCTAATGTATGTATGTATGAATATACATTATATCTATTACAACAGTAATTAAAGGAGAAGTCAAGCCTAAGCTCCTTTGGCTGTACTTCTCCTGTGGATCACAGGAGTGCAGTTAGTTTTGAACTGCTGTGACCCGTTTTCAGCAGAGAGCGGGTTGAAGTCTGCGCTCTGCTGACTTCACAGAAGTCAGTCCATTCACCGCGTCATCACGATAATGAAAGATGGGATCCTGGTGCCTGGAGTGACACCCAGCTCAGCCTCTCAGGGAGCCGCTGAGAGACTGAGCCGGCCGCTCCCAGCCCCTCCACAGCTCAGAGCTCCAATGAGCGAGGAAGAAGCAGCACGGAAAGCTTCTGATTGACAGTCAGCAGCTCTCTGCTCGGAGAACTGTGGGAACCAAGCGATTGGCGGTGTATGATTGCTCAGTTCTCAGTGTAGAGGCGGACTGATGCTGTATCCACCTAGGTAAATATAAATCAGGAAAAAACAAACCCATACTTCTCTTTTAAGTAATTAAAGTGGTACTAAAGCAAACTTTTGGAGGTTAAAGGGAAAAACAACAAGAAAGGCGCCTCTTAGTAAACTGTACATTTAATGACGTATTAGCATTAAAATCACTCACATTTAAAACTTAGATAGTCCGGCATGGGGAACTCAGTATAGGCATACAGGATAGCGTCCTCCTCTGTCCCACAGTCTTTTTCCTCTCTTGCTGACGGCTGGTCTGTGTGGCATAGACTTCCGGGATCAGTGATTGTCCAGAACGAGGCTTGGACACCGCCGAGCAGTCAATTGGGAGGCTGGGACGCTGGAACGCACATCCAAAGTATGTGCTGTACTGCCGAAAAGCGACGCGTTTCGGAGCATGCACACTCGGGCGCGCTCCTTTCTCAAGCTAGGGAGAATACAAAGAACTGCAGCCTATTTAAGTGCTCTCATGGCACCGCCACCTAATGGACATAGTAACAATTACATAAAAGTTACAGGCAGAAAAAGGGCAAATGGAATGTTTTGTACTTTGTGATGAATAAAGAAGTTGAATGTTTATATGGTGTACTTACATTAATATGTATGTGGTGATTGGACAATGTGTTTTTCATGTTGTTATGCATATCATTATCGCATGGATTAAATAAATAGATAGATTTAAATAAACTAAAACAATTGGTCAACTGGTGAACTATATATTTATATAGTTACCTACGTGCACTAATGAACCATATATACTTGCCTAAATGTAATATATAGGAATAAACAATGTTCTAGTGGGCATATATATGTGTACGTTGTGCAGGATGACACTATATAATACTAATAATTACAGATAAAAATAGATTTTAAAATTAAGGACTAGAATTAAAATATAATTAGAACATATATGTATATACTAAAAACTTATATATATATGTGTTTACATGAAACTCAACTACCACTAACAAAATATATTTATCAGTAGTATATAACCAGAATATGGCAGAATTCTCCTTAACAAATGAATATTGAGCAGATGGTACACTCTGGGCCAATAATATTATTATAAAATGGTGGATATTTCTAATTCTTCGTTGATTCCACCAGGATTTAGGGCATCCAAGGAATAAATCCAGTAGGTTTCTCTTTCACATAATCTGTGAAATCTTTCAGCTATGGGTAAATTTTTTGGTATTTGTTCAATAACCCATACCTCGAGACCTTCGGTGGATTTGGCATGGTATTCACAGAAATGGCGGGGGACACTGTGTTTGTCCCTCCCACCTTCTATTTTTCTTCTATGTTCCCCGAATCTTTGCCTTAGTGGGCGTATCGTGCGCCCCACGTAGATGAGATTACATGGGCAACTCAAGCCATAAACTACAAACTCCGAGCCACAATTGTAGAAATTGTCAAGCACGTAAGTTTTTCCTTTAGTGGTAAACTGTTTTTTTCCATGCTTGACAAAAATACAAGTTTTGCACATGGCTTTTTTACATTGGAACATGCCCTTGAGGGGAATCATGTGGGCCTGTGCTGGTGCGATTTCTTTAATGGGCTTTAATTTGCTGGGTGCTATTTTGTTTTTTATGTTGGGGGCTTTCCTGTAAGTTATTTTGTTAAAAAACAAAATAGCACCCAGCAAATTAAAGCCCATTAAAGAAATCGCACCAGCACAGGCCCACATGATTCCCCTCAAGGGCATGTTCCAATGTAAAAAAGCCATGTGCAAAACTTGTATTTTTGTCAAGCATGGAAAAAAACAGTTTACCACTAAAGGAAAAACTTACGTGCTTGACAATTTCTACAATTGTGGCTCGGAGTTTGTAGTTTATGGCTTGAGTTGCCCGTGTAATCTCATCTACGTGGGGCGCACGATACGCCCACTAAGGCAAAGATTCGGGGAACATAGAAGAAAAATAGAAGGTGGGAGGGACAAACACAGTGTCCCCCGCCATTTCTGTGAATACCATGCCAAATCCACCGAAGGTCTCGAGGTATGGGTTATTGAACAAATACCAAAAAATTTACCCATAGCTGAAAGATTTCACAGATTATGTGAAAGAGAAACCTACTGGATTTATTCCTTGGATGCCCTAAATCCTGGTGGAATCAACGAAGAATTAGAAATATCCACCATTTTATAATAATATTATTGGCCCAGAGTGTACCATCTGCTCAATATTCATTTGTTAAGGAGAATTCTGCCATATTCTGGTTATATACTACTGATAAATATATTTTGTTAGTGGTAGTTGAGTTTCATGTAAACACATATATATATAAGTTTTTAGTATATACATATATGTTCTAATTATATTTTAATTCTAGTCCTTAATTTTAAAATCTATTTTTATCTGTAATTATTAGTATTATATAGTGTCATCCTGCACAACGTACACATATATATGCCCACTAGAACATTGTTTATTCCTATATATTACATTTAGGCAAGTATATATGGTTCATTAGTGCACGTAGGTAACTATATAAATATATAGTTCACCAGTTGACCAATTGTTTTAGTTTATTTAAATCTATCTATTTATTTAATCCATGCGATAATGATATGCATAACAACATGAAAAACACATTGTCCAATCACCACATACATATTAATGTAAGTACACCATATAAACATTCAACTTCTTTATTCATCACAAAGTACAAAACATTCCATTTGCCCTTTTTCTGCCTGTAACTTTTATGTAATTGTTACTATGTCCATTAGGTGGCGGTGCCATGAGAGCACTTAAATAGGCTGCAGTTCTTTGTATTCTCCCTAGCTTGAGAAAGGAGCGCGCCCGAGTGCGCATGCTCCGAAACGCGTCGCTTTTCGGCAGTACAGCACATACTTTGGATGTGCGTTCCAGCGTCCCAGCCTCCCAATTGACTGCTCGGCGGTGTCCAAGCCTCGTTCTGGACAATCACTGATCCCGGAAGTCTATGCCACACAGACCAGCCGTCAGCAAGAGAGGAAAAAGACTGTGGGACAGAGGAGGACGCTATCCTGTATGCCTATACTGAGTTCCCCATGCCGGACTATCTAAGTTTTAAATGTGAGTGATTTTAATGCTAATACGTCATTAAATGTACAGTTTACTAAGAGGCGCCTTTCTTGTTGTTTTTCCCTTTGCATACTTGGAGCGGCTTCACCTCCCATCTAAAGGCTGCCCTGCTCATAGACTGTTTTCATCTCACGGAGAGCGCACTGCTCAAAAGGACATGTCTTCAGCAACATTTAATATAATACAAACCAAGTAACCTGCGCTATTTTGCCTTTTCTTGTGTGCATAACTTTTGGAGGTTACCTATTCTAATGCCGCGTACACACGGTCGTACTTTTCGTCTACAAAAGTCCAACGGACGCTGACGGACTAAAGCTGGCTGGTAATCCGATCGTGTGTGGGCTTCTCCGGACTTTCAACGTACTTTTTTAGCCTCAAATCCGACGTACTTTAGATTTGAAACATGCTTCAAATCTTTACTTCGTAACTACGACGGACCCCGAAGTCCGCTCGTCTGTATGCTAGTCCGACGGACAAAAAAACAACGCATGCTCATAAGCAAAAACTAAACGGAAGCACTCGGTCTAGTAAAACTAGTGTTCGTATTGTAGGTAGCACATTCATCACGCTGCAAAATCTGTGATCGTTGAATGCAGCGCATTTTATGTCTTCTTTACGAATGCTATAAAGAACGAAGGTGTTTTGCTGTTCATATTCAGAGTTCTCCCAAACTGATTTCTGGATTCTTTTTCTCTTTGATCTCATGAATGATATAGTATGCTTTTTAAAAACAATGTTTCCATACTAATAATACTTTTTACCCTTTTTGTTTGTTTTTTTTTTTTTTTTTGTGTGGAGTCATATTTTCTTGTAATTTTTATCCAGATATTTATTTTATGATTGTTGTTGAACTTTTTTATATGTTTATCTCTATATTTGTTTTTTGTTTTTTTTTTGTGTTTGTAAAGTTACCACAAAGAACCCATTTGTATTTTTTTTTTTTTTTTGTAATTTTTTTTAGTTTGTTAAAGTTACCACAAAGAACCCATTATTATAGTTTAGTTTTTATAGTGTTTTTTTTTAGTTTTTAGATAAAGTTAACCCAAAGCACCGTTTTTGGTTATGTATCTTTTTTTTTTTTCAAGACTTACCACTTGAACATTATTAACATTATTAATGTATTTTTGGTGTGTTTTTGCAAACTCAATGAGATTGTTGTCCCTTGTTAATTTAACATTGTGTGTAAAATCAATGATTTAAAAGAAAACACATAAAGTCTTTTGCTAAACTCAAAAAAGATCCATTTATTCATGGTCAAAATAAAATAAAGAGGAAGTCAACGCTGGAAAAAGTCGGTGTACATGAAAATTGGGATCTTGAGGAGTCCATATAAGAGGGAGCACAATCTGGTCCAAGAATCCCAGAGATCAACAGCACCAGCAGATGATATAGATGTCCCCAGACTGTGGTCCTACAACAGCCTGCGTCTTCTGTCAGACCAGACTGAACCCAGGTCATCACTTTCTTCTCTTCCCTGCAGCCTTTCCTCCACGCTGCCCTGCAGCCTTCCCTGCAGCCTTCCCTGTAGCCTTCTTTGGAGGCTGTGGCTGTGGTGTTTCAGTTGTGGCAGGAGGAGGAGGAGGAGGAGGAGGAGGAGGAGGAGGGGGCTGCCTCATGTAGTTGGGTGTTTCTGGTTAGCGTGCCCTGCAGCCCCTTCTGGATAGTTTCCCCAAATAGGCGCTCGCAAATGAGGCGCTGGTCCCAATCCATTTGAAGAAGCCTGCTGGCTAAGTAGCAGCCATAGGACTCTTCCGCTTCGGGGGGGCTCCTCAAAAAATGGGTGGCCTCTTGCATGAGGCGCAGGGATGCCTCCTGTGTGACCGTCCCCTTCCTGGCCCTTTTTTTGGGAAGGCGGAGGGGAGGCACTTGGGATTAGGTCATGCTCCTACTGGGCCCAGCCACCTCACTGGGACCAGCCACCTCACTTGGCCAAGCCACCTCACTGGGACCAGCCACCTCCTGCCTGACACTGGGCCCAGCCTCCTCCAGGATGATGCTGAATCCGGCCTCCTCCAGGCTGTCCATGGGCCCGGTCTCCTCCTGCCTGCCACTTTCCACACATTCCTCCTGGATGGACTCATCCTGTGTATAAAAAAAGGACATAGTTTTAGTTTTTTTTGTGGGGTTCATCAATGACACACAATTTGCTTCTCATGACTAGCAAATTCAATGTGAATACATCTCTTTAATAAAAGAGTCTAATCAGACACCCTAATTTTTTCTAGCAGGTGCCAAACATATTTAGCCACTCTTGTCAATTGATATGTATACACAATTTTGAGGGAAAAAATCTTTGAGACAATTATAACATCCAGTTAACCTCATTAATATTAGTACAGTAAATATTGTTTAAACTAATTTACCTGACTCCAGATGGTCCTATCCGGTTCATCCAGGATGGAAGACCCAGCTTGCTCCTCATCAGCCTCTGCTGGGGTGGAGGGAAGGGTGGAGGGAAGGGTGGAGGGAAGGATTGAAAGTGATGCCCTGGCTTCAGTCTGGTCATCAAGAAAACGGAGTTGATTGTAGTACCACAGCCTGGGTACATAAACATCATCTGCTGATGCTCCTGATCTCCTTGATTCCTGGATCTTCTTATGCTCCCTCTTATACATATTCCTCAAGACCCCAATTTTCCGGAGCAATGTCTCCATTGTTGCGTCCGGGATGGTCGCCTGGACAAAGGACAGAAGTCTCTCCAGCGTTGACTTCCTCACATGCTTGGCATAATACTGAGGGTGTTTCACCTCCCACAAATTCCTCATCTCTCGATATTTCGTAATGAAAGCTGTAAGGAACTCTGGATCCTTAAATAGGGGATTCATTATATCTGGAAAAGATAAAGTCACAAGACAAAAAACACTTATTAGGTTTCTACTAAACCCTCATCATCTTCTCCCTATGTAGGCCTCATCAATCTGTCAAGCCATATAGGCCGCTTGCTACAAAGTCATGACCAAAAAAAAAATATATAATTTGAAAATTACCTTCGTTTAGTAACGTCCCGGTCCACTATCACCTACGCACAGAACGTACGTACGACACGTGCACAAGGCCCCTCTTTATACACTACGCATGTGTGAAACTCCGCCTGCCTCGCCAGCCCCTGACGTTCGATTTTAACTCATGTTCTCCGCCCCCTAATTCGACGCACAGAACGTACGTACGACACGTGCACAAGGCCACTCTTTATACACTACGCATGTGTGAAACTCCGCCTGCGTCGCCCGCCCCTGACGTTTGATTTTAACTCATGTTCTCCGCCCCCTAATTCGACGCACAGAACGTACGTACGACACGTGCACAAGGCCCCTCTTTATACACTACGCATGTGTGAAACTCCGCCTGTGTCGCCCGCCCCTGACGTTCGATTTTAACTCATGTTCTCCGCCCATTTTTATTTACGCCGCGTAGTGAGGTGAATAATGGCGGAGACACATCAGGTGTGTACTACGTCAGGTAGTGAAGAAAGCCCGGAGGCCGGAACGTCAAGATCTGTGAGGCCTAGATTTAAGGCCTCCAATATGTCCTTTGAAGAGATGGTAGAAATGGTGGCCATTCTTAAAAAAAAGGACTATGATGGTAAGTATGGGCCGTACGCCTGGCCAAATTTGCGCAAGGCCAAAATAATGGCGAAGGTGGTGGACACTTTACAGGCTTCTTTTGGGGTCCAGCGCTCCAAGGATCAAATTCGAAAAAGATGGTCTGACCTCAAACTCAGGGAGCCGGATCAGTACAGACGGATCCGTAAAGTGCTGAATAAAAGTAAGTACTTGTCGTGTTTTTCTCTTGTGTTGATTACCTTGTATACTGCTCCATGTGCTTTTCATTCCTATACAATTTTTTTGCTCCTCGTTTCAAACGATCTTTTAATAAACATCGTTACATATCTATAGATATATCTATCTATATATCTATATATCTATATGTGTGTATATATATATATATATATATATATATATGTGTGTATGTATATATATATATAGATATATATATATATATATATCTATATATATAGATATATATAGATATATATATATAGATATATATAGATATATATATATATAGATATATATATATATATATATATATATATATATATATATATATATATATATATATATCGATAGATAGATATAGGTAGATGTAGATATATAGATATAGATAGATATAGAAATGTAAAACATTCTTTTGGAATATTTTAAGTTATATATTTGTTTTTATTTACATTTAGTTAGATATTTATATTTTGTTACAGATATAGAGAGAGAGAGAGATCAAAAGATTATTAACTATATTTATAGATATTGATATCTAGATATCTATCTATCCGATATGTCTTTATAATTTGAAATTTTGAGGTAAAATAGGAACTCTACACAAACAGAACATTTGTACACCACTTCACTACAAATGTTTGTAAATTACTATGTACTAAAATATCTGTGTGCTAAGTATATTAATTTTTTGTTTCACATAGGGGAAAAATCACTCAGCCAACAAGAACACAGTCCACCCCAAGCCAAAGAACATACTTGGGAAATCAGCCCAAGCCCCACTGAGGATGTGGAGGAAGGAGAGGTGGGCGACATGGGCACCCCACCAGGTGAGTGTCTGACACACCAGCTTACGGTAATCTATGCATGGCTGCCTTTTCTTTTATGTAATTTTTCGACTCTATTTTAGGTGATCTGGTTGTGCTTGAGTCAAGCAACAGCGCCACCCCCGAGGATGTTCAGGAATTATGCGACATGGGCACCCCACCAGGTCAGTGTCTGAGACACCAGCTTTATGGTAAGGTAAACTATGTATGTGTGCATATTTCTAAACACATTTTTTTGTTTCATTCCACTTTAGGTACAAGAACTGACTATTTCACCTCAGACAGCGCCCAAAGGCTAATTGGTCAAATAATGGCCTGGAATGGGGAGATCGATGAAATGCGGAATCGGCTGGATCGTATGCAGCAAGAAATGAAGGACATGATTGATGTTTTGGGTCGAATCTAAATGCCCTTTTTGAAACCCCAAAACATCGATCATGTCCTTCATTTCCTGTTTTGCTGACCCCATTCTGGGCCTTCTCTTTATTATTTTAGTGGAAATTATATGGCTGTTTTACATAATTTAAAAAAGGATGGCTGTTTATAGAAAATACCTCAAAAATCCAAAAAAAAAAAAAAATGGATTTAAAAAAAAAAATTTAAAAAAAAAATGGATTTAAAAAAAAAAAAAAAAAAATGGATTTTAAAAAACCAAAAAAAAAAAATGGATTTTAAAAAACCAAAAAAAAAAAAAAATGGATTTTAAAAAACCAAAAAAAAAAATGGATTTTAAAAACAAAACAAAAAAAAATGGATTTTAAAAATAAGAAAAAAAAAAAAAAGATTTTAAAAAACCAAAAAAACAAACAAAAAAAAAGCCTGTTTGCGAAAATCAAAAAGCCCAAAAAAATGTATTTTTGATTCTGTAAATATTTAACTATAATTATATTTTTCAAAATTATTCAGATATCATTATATTTTTGGCTAGGAACATTTTAGACTAAATGCATAACTGAATGCATAACAACGATTAATAAAAACATCTCCTTAGGACTAAAATAAATGTGTGGTTTGTTATTTCAATGCTCAGTATCAGTTTGGTTATAATTGTAAAAAAGTTGTTTACAGTGGCAATGGAGCTTATTTAGACATTTAAAAGGAAAATACAGTTGGCACTACAACTGCTCGACCATAACCTAGGAGAAAGCCCAAAAGAAAGGCAAGCAATAAATATAATTCAAGATTTCAGTAATATTTTTTTATTTAAAATATTTAAATATCATGGCCCATTGCAATGGCCCCCCTACCCATAAAATAATTCACATATTGCTGTCTAATTTGACGGGCACTTTGGGGGGCCAAGCCAGTACGGACAGTATCCAGGCCCGTAAGGTTGTCATCTATAAGTACGGCCTCAGGCCCAACTGTTCCCATATCATTTTGAGAATGTTGATGTAAAAAGTTGTGCAGGATGCAGCACGATAAAATTATAAAATTAAGTTTGTATTCTGCCAAATTTATGGAGGTTTGAAACAGGTGGAACCGGCTGGCCAGAATCCCAAACGCATTCTCAACCACTCTTCTAGCTCTGGCCAGCCGGAAATTAAAAACCCTCCTCTCCGGGGTGAGGGTTCTTTGGGGGAATGGCCTCATGAGGTGCTTGCTCAGAGCAAAGGCTTCATCGGCAATGAAGACAAAGGGGAGTCCTTCCACGTTATCCGCATCAGGTGGCAATCCCAGGCCACCACTCTGGAGACGCTGGCAGAACTCCGTCTGGGCAAATACTCCTCCATCCGACATCCGGCCATGCTTCCCCACGTCCACATATAAAAATTCATAGTGTGCCGACACCACCGCCATTAAAACAATACTGTGGAACCCCTTATAATTAAAATAGTATGACCTAGAATGGGGTGGTGGCACGATGTGGACATGTTTCCCATCTATAGCCCCTCCACAATTGGGAAAGTCCCAACGGCTGGCAAAATGGGATGCCACAGTCTGCCATTCCTGTGGCGTTGAAGGAAACTGGGGAATCAAACAAGAAAACCAAAATCATTCATTTTGAACATAACATTGCAAGAAAATTATACAATTAAAAACATTATTCCCCAGCATCAGTAGAACATTAAATAATTTAAATCTTCTGGAATAACTAATATGGAAAGGCACACTTATCAGATTGCTCACCCCCTCTGATGGAACATTGATTACATTTTAGGGGGTTGTGAAATACATAAAAAAGATTACTTTTAGGACACGCAGGAATTTAGGGACTAAAAAGGCAACAAGACTGCAGTTGTCGCACTCTGCAAGTGCAGTTGCTACCCAGCTTACAGTAAATGAGGTAAGGTAAAAAGGCAGTCATGTTGCAAGGAGTACACAATCACATGCAAGGGCAATTAATGAAAACACTTTGTGGCTTGCATATGATTTGATGATGGAAATCAGCAGAGCTTCTGCTCATTTACTAAAGCACTAGAACAAATGCACTTGTAGAGTGCACATGCATTTTGCAAAGTGCAACATATATTTGCTTTATACAAATCAACACCACAGAACATTCTAGCAAATTTTTACGGGGGTGGGGGGGGGGGGTTGGGAAATCAAGCTAATTGCTATTTCTAAGCACACTATTTGAATTGAGTTTAGGTGGGGGGTGGGGGGTTGGGAAATCAAGCTAATTGCTATTTCTAAGCACACTATTTGGATTGAGTTTAGGTGGGGGGTGGGGGGTTGTGAAATCAAGATAATTGCTATTTCTAAGCACACTATTTGGATTGAGTTTAGGTGGGGGGTGGGGGGTTGGGAAATCAAGCTAATTGCTATTTCTAAGCACACTAAATACACTCAAACAAAATACATTCAAAATGAGTAGACTAGGTGGATATGTTCCCATCATTGCATGCTGGGGAGGTTATTGAAGGAAAATATACATTCATGACAAAAAAGAACAGGAAAAAAATCCTGCATGTGTGAGGCGAAAAAGGGGACATTCACACTATATTGCAATGATGGTAAGTAGTGTTTGAGGCAAGAAATACATTACATTATCAAAGATTACATAAAAGAACATGTGATGCTAATAAAAGAAAAATATCTTACCTTAATATAGTCCTTCTGCAGGACCTGGATGATGGCAGAACAGGTCTCTGGGATAATGATCCCCAGAGCCTGGGGGGAGATGCCTGTCGAGAACTTGAGGTCCTGCAGGCTTCTCCCTGTCGCCAAGTACCGCAACGTGGCAACTAGCCTCTGCTCCGGAGTGATGGCTTGCCTCATGCAGGTATCCTGCCTGCTGATATAGGGGGTCAGCAAAGCCAACAAACGGTCAAAAATGGGGTCCGTCATCCGGAGAAAGTTCCTGAAATCCTCAGGATTATTCTCACGGATCTCACGGAGCAATGGCATGTGACAGAACTGGTCACGCTGGAGCAACCAATTCTTGGTCCATGAACTCCTCCTCGCCCTGTTCATGGACTGGTCTTGGTCTGAAGAATAAACTACAGCACCAAACACATACAATGCACGAGCTCGACAACGAGTACGTACAGGTAACATGGTTTCAAAACGGTCGGCTGGTCAGAACGCACTAAACAGAACGCACTGAAGAACAGCAAGGCCTGTGAAGAGCGACCTGAAAATCAGGAACGAGCGGACAATAAAACAAAGATTTCTCAATGCCAACTGACCAAACGCACTGAAAAGCAGATACAAACCTCACAAGCACAGACTGAACAACAGTTAAAACGAACTGAAAAATACGAGTCTCACAAGCGCGAATCGTCTCTCACCAAATTTCTACTAACACGAGATAAACACGAGATTAGCAGAAGAAGCCCAAAGGGTGTCGTACGGGCTATTGAACTTCCGTTTTATAGTCTCGCCGGACTTGGTTTACGTCACCGCGTACTAGGCTGGCGAACTTTTGTGTGGTCGTGTGTAGGCAAGTCCGTTCGTTAGAAAGTCTGCCGCAAGTCCGCCGAAAGTCCGCCGGAAGTCTGTCGGACAGGCTGTCGGACTTTTGTAGCTGAAAAGTACGACCGTGTGTACGCGGCATAAGATGTAATGGCTGCATCAGTGTTCTTTTTTTAGGCTTTCTTTCTTTTATTTTCACCTGGTGATCTGGCCAGTAAGTCTGTTTTTTTCAGCAGAACAAGGTCCTCTGCAGATGTAGCTGTTACAGGGTTAAGACATACCTTTTATTACTGAAAAGGGTGCTTACAATGATTCACATTTATTTATCCCAAAAGGTGGTGTATGCTGTAACTGCTTATGAAATATTCACTGGAGTTCAGCTTTAATTTGTTAGTGTACCTAAATCTGAGTGCATCTTACCATTTCTTTCCCCCAATTAACAATGCAACTGTCCAAAGGTGTCCTCTGTGTTCCTTTATCTAGAGTGGAGGCACGCTAATGCTTACTCTGCCTTTTTAATTGTTTATTTGCTCCAAGCTAGCCCAAACTAACTATTTCCTTCACTAACAGATGTGCTGCTGTGTGTGGAGAGGTGGGCGGAGGACGTCACAATCTCCACCTTAGCCAATCAGAGGAGGCCTTGGGTATATTCATAGAATACAAGTCTTCCTGTGAATGGCTGAGCAGCCCTCAGCCCATTTTAATTGTATTCTGGGAGCGAGACAGGAAGTTTCCATCCTGCTGTCGGAACACAGCACTGTACACTGTATGTAGCTTATGCTACATACAGTTTATACAATGTGCCCAGCAGGCGGACCTGTTAGTGAAGGAAATAGTTGATTTGGGCAAGTTTTGCCCAAACAAACTATTTAAAGGCACAGTAAACACAAGGCTTTAAAAAGTGATGTCTTTCTTTAGCTGGCTTTGCACCTCACTGCACACATATACCACTATACCACTAGGCACAAACCACTAGTTATAATCATTTTATAGGAATGTTGAAAACATTCCATAATAAATGTTTCTTTGTAAAACAAAGATTTAATATGAATAGTTGAAAAAAAGATATTAACAAAAACTTATAAACGAAAGTTATAGTTTCGCTTTAAGATAACTGAAAAAGTACCGGGTGGGTTAGGGGCCTTTAACACTAGAGAAGGGCTTATAGATAGCACAGTAGAGCCTTCTAAGAACAGATGGTATTCACATGTCTCATTCCATCACATATCCCAAAAATAGGATGATTTCTTCTCATGTTAAGATAGTACACGGAACCATGAAAACCATTCCTTTCCACTCCATTGGCTAACTGTACAACCAAAACTGCTCCTATTAACATATATACAGACTAATATTACAGAGCCATTTATTCCAAACTGCACAATGCTGTTTCAGGCCTGTTAGTCATCATCAGTGTAATGTATTAAGTGAAAAATACTGCACTGTCACTTAAAACATAAAACAGCAGCCAGCATAGCAAGAGAAATAACAGATAAATGTGCAACGCTAATAGGAACGTTCACTGACTAGTGAGACCGTATACAGTGATATGAAAACTGAAAATATGCATAGTCTATGTACACTTATAATGACACATGTGTAAACACATAAATAAATAATAAATTCAATGAAGTCCACAACGTGATAAAAATAAAAACACAAATTCCACATATGAAAACTGGAATATTGGTATAATCATTAGACATCAGTAGGGGAACAAGTGTGAAGAGAATATAATGGGAGATAGCCACCACTAGCATTAAGAAGGCTTACTGGAACTCAGACTCAAAAGGACATATGCCTGATGAGTCGTCAAGGCTTGTGGTGAACACACACCAGTAGATAGGAACATCCACGTCTGCAGCCACTGACACGAATGAATGGTGATCCCACTGTCATTCGGATGGTTCCCGGTGGATAAAAGATCTCAGAGGGAGGTTGGCTGAATCTTTCCCAAAAGCTCACAAGATGCAACCAAAAATGAAACAAAGTTCCATATAGTGTGAATCCATATAACAAAGAGTATTTAAAATTGGGAACACTCACATTTGAGCAGATAAAAAAGCGCTTGTAAAAATGACTGAAGAGTAACGCAATGACATCAGCAATGCTCGTTTTGATGCGTTTCGTCCAAGAAGACATCATCTGGGGTGGTCTGGTGTCTCCTTAGACGAAAAACGTCGGAATGAGCCTTGCTGATGTCATTGCATTATTCTTCTTCAGTCATTTTTACAAGTGCTTTTTTTATCTGCTCAAATGTGAGTGTTCCCAATTTTTAAATAAATACTCTGTTTTATGGATTCACGCTATGTGGAACTTTGTTTCATTTTTGTTTGCATCTTGTGAGCTTTTGGGAAAGATTCGGCCAACCTCCCTCTGAGATATTTTATCCACCGGGAACCTTCCGAATGACAGTGGGATCACCATTCATTCGTGTCAGTGGCTGCAGACGTGGATGTTCCTATCTACTGGTGTGTGTTCACCACAAGCCTTGATGACTCATCAAGCATATGTCCTTTTGAGTCTGAGTTCCGGTAAGCCTTCTTAATGTTACTGGTGACTATCTCCCATTATCTTCTCTTCACACTTGTCCACCTACTGATGTCCTAAGGAGGTCATCCACTTACCTGAATTTATACCAATATTCCAGTTTTCATCTGTGGAATTTGTGTTTTTATTTTTATCATGTTGTGGACTTCATTAAATTTATTATTTATTAATGTGTGTTTACACATGTGTCAATATAAGTGTAAGTAAATAATGCATATTTTCAGTGACCGTTCCTATTAGCGCTGCTGTTAGTGTAATGTATTAAAACAGTAGCTTCATTGGCATAGGGTGATCTCCAGGGGGTGCTGCTGTTGCATTCATAGAATGTATATTAACATGTCCTCTGTATGGGGCATCATGCAAGGGAATGTTAATATACAGGTTGCAGGAGTGAAAAGATTTACTAAGTATGTACATGGGGAAAAGTGTATTTGCTTATTACCATATTCAGACTCCGCTTTCAGCTCAGGAGTATTGCCCTGTGTGTTTTCTTTACTCTTTATTTCAGTGCAAGTCTGGCTTGTTTTTGCTTTCACTGCCACTGTATCAGTGTAGGATTGTATGCCAACGTTTACCTTATCAAGAACAGCAAACTTTGATAAGGCTATCTGAGACATTCTCTGATAAAAAGATAACCACTAGAGGGAGCATTTATAAATCTGTGTATAAATTAAAAAATCCAATAAATGAAATAGCAAGGCAGCACAAAATGCTCCAATATTTACACAAAATGTATACTCATAAAAAATACACTATAATGTGTACTTTCATTGTGTCCAGCTTTGTCATAAAAATATATTGCAGCAAAAACCCAAGCTAATTTGAAAAAAAAAAAGCTATTTCTGACCCCAAAATTGCATTTTGCTATGTCTCTTAAAATAAAAAAAATCATGCTAGATAAAAATAAAATAAAAAATGGTTTATTGAAAGTGTATATAAACCCGAGAACAAAAATTAAATGTTATGCAGCTTACCTTTTATTAGATGTGATGGCTGAATTTTTTTTCTTTTTTTACACCCTTTCATCATTATTTTCACATAGTAGTACTGCCAGGAACACACATCCTATCCTAGGGTGACAACAGTACTATATCCAGGGGGAGAGGGGTTGTCATCTTAGGAAGAGGGAGAGTCTGGACTATGTATCACCTCCCCATCTCCAATACATAGGGGGAAGTTTTTTTGCAGCCAACTGAGATAGCTGGTAACAATGCTAACTGATAACTGTCCTCAGAGGAAGAGAACACAGGAAGTTGTCCGCTCAAAAGATTTGAGGCTGGATAAAGAGCTTTTTATTTTTATTTTTTAGATATAATAAAATGCTTTCAATGGTATATTTAACAGACCATAAGGGAGCAAACAAGAGACATTTATTGTGAGAGTTTACATACACCTTAAGCATAATTGCCATAATGATAAATTATGTTTCACTTATAATAATACATAACAATTAATTTCATTTTCAAAAAACTACGCATAGAAACGTTTACATTTCAGTAACCATAATGATTAGCATGTAACTCTTTATATAATAAATATGGTATGCTGAAATTAAAGGAATCATTCAAGCTTTTTTTTTTACATTATCGGATATATAAATTGATATGTGAAGCAATTACAGTATTGCTGTCACTGACACTTTGTTTTACATAATTATAGATAGATTTTCATGGTCATCAGTTCTATTTATAATGTCCTGCTTTTTGTTTTCATTATAGTTATAACGAAGATTAATTCACACATATGAAATAAATGTGGCTTTGCAAAAATGTTAAGTTATGTATAATACATTTTTATCCAGGCCTAAAATCATGTCTTTCAACTGTAACATTGAATAAAGAGATACTGAGAATCATTGTTTCAAAAAAATAGAGATCACATCTCTATACTGATCTATAGATGCAGTGAATTACAGAAAGTGGCACACAAAGCAAAAGCTACTCCACAGTAAAAAAATATTTGCACAGCTTTGGGAAAACTACATTAACAACTTGCCGACCAGCTACCGCTGTAAATGCTATAATTTTTGCACAAACCAAATCAATATACGCTTATTGCGGTTTTTTTTTTTCTTTTAAATATGTAGTACAATAGATGTACGCTGAAACTGATGAAGAAATATGTTTTTTTTTTACATTCTTTTAATTTTTTTTTTTTATAGCAAAAAGTAAAAAATATTGTTTTTTTTTTCAAAATTGTTGGTCTCTATGTGTTTATAGCGCAAAAAAATTAAAACCGGTGATCGAATACCACCAAAGAAAGCTCTATTTGGGGAAAAAAAAAAAGGACATCAATTTTGTTTGGGTACAGCGTCACACGACCGTGCAATTGTACTGCTAACTGTCACTGTTTAATATAACCCACTGCATTGATCAAACAGCATGATGTTGGATACAGTAAACTAGGAGCTTTCTAGAATAGTGAAAGTTCTGGGGCACCCCTGGGCACTTCAACTGGAAGCATGATGTAATATGTGTAGTGGGCATGGCCACATTGCACTGACAGTGGGAGGGATTTAAAGGACCTAAGACATTGCATAAATATGCCACAATCTTTGTACCTACAAAATATGCCTTAAGGAGATCCTGTCACTGGTAGAAGTTTTTTTTTTAATTTTAATTTTTTTATGAAACATGATGCAGAATTAATAGGAATCAGATACTACAGGAGTGTTGGTTTTTACTATACTTCAGGTTCCCCTGCAGCTGTCACAGCTCATGCTGTCTTTGCTTGAGCCTCTTGCTGATAATATGAATGAATGAAAGTACTTTTTTTTCTGTGGCCCTGATAGCTTTTGAAAAGCTTCTCCAGCATAATCAGGACCACAGGATGACAAAAAGCGTTCATTCCTTCACACTATAAGTTCGGGACTCCTACTTTTAGCCTCTGCATTGTTATTATCAGTGTCCAACTCTGCAGGGATTCTTGCTAGTGATGTGTGAAAGAAGAGAGACCTGGGAGTTATCTTGAAGTAGTGGACGCAAGTCCCTGCAAAGCCACACACTAATGCCCCATACACACAATCGGACATTCCGACAACAAAATCCATAGATTTTTTCAGACGGATGTTGGCTCAAACTTGTCTTGCATACACACGGTCACACAAATCTTGTCGGAAATTGGGAACGTCAAGAACGCAGTGACGAACAACACGTACGACAGAAAAAATGAAAGGAGAAATACCCCAGGGATTGTATGGGTGAGGGGAACTTAAAATTAGAAAGGAAGTAATGGGTATATGATTGGTATAACACAGGTACCCAGAAGTAGTGAAAATATTCTTTATTCAAAAATTACAAAATTTAAATAATTAAAAAAACAATGAACAGCTCATACAAAATTCCTATATCATGTTAGTAGGGGTTCTAGGGTAAAGAAACACACATATAAACATGATATGATAGAAACCCAACATGTTTCGGATTATTAAAAGTACAATTCCCTCTTCAGGGATTTCCTGTGAAGATGTATTGTATGATCTAGAACAGTGGTTCTCAACTCCAGTCCTCGGGACCCACCAACAGGCCAGATTTTAAGTATTACCTTGGGGAGTTGCAGACTAGAATACTGCAATCACTGAGCAGCAAGTGATATCACCTGTGATGTATTTCAGCTATCTTGCAAACCTGTGCTGTTGGTGGGCCCTGAGGACTGGAGTTGAGAACCACTGATCTAGAAAAATGCATAAGTAAAACATTCAAAGGAAAACAATCTGCGCAAGACCTAATGACAACTAAAAGCAGCTTAACACTAAAGGCAAATATATAAACCCTTTTATGCTTAAATGTAATAGATAGTGCAGCGCTAAAAAAATTAATTAACAAAACTAAAAATATTAAAGGTATTAAAAGTCCATTGTGGCATATGTAAAAAAACGCAAATATAGTTGGAAAGCCGGAGACATCAACGGTGGTAAAGGGTGCTTCATGCAGATTCTGAAGTGCTCCTTAAACCGTGCTCACACCATTTGCTAGCCAAACCGCTCACCTTATAGAAGGGACCCCTGAGCTAACAAGAAGGTCGTAAAGGCGTTCACCACCACTGGTGGTTAAGGTTAAACTTTTGGATGGAAGCCGGGCACCTCTTTTTGCTCTGTAGAGAAGACTGTATATCTCCCGTGGTAACATGAAATGTAAAAGAATAATCTAGTGCTCTCTGTATGACTACAAAGAGGATCATTTATTATAAAAGACAGGTACTCACATAGGCGGCACTAAAACCAAGTGCTGGGATAACAAGCATAAAGTGAATACAGGCAGTAACGATGATAAGGCGGAAGCAATTGGTGTACGCATTAGGCGGAACTGTACACACGAGCACGATTTCCTTGAACGATCTGAAGTTCTATCTACCCGTTTTGTACAAACCTGATATTGATAGACATATTGAGACCGTCCGAGCACTAGAGAGAAAGACACTTGTGTCCAATGGTCCTAGGGTCAAGCAAGACGGATCTGGAAACATCAGAATTATCTTGGACTATAATGTCCAATATAAAAAATTTGAAAAGATCATTCGCAAGTATTGGCCCATCCTTAAACAGGACAAAACTTTGGGCCCCGTGCTCCCTGAACATCCTCAATTTGTGTATAAGAGGGCACCGTCTTTAACCACTTCAGCCCGGACCATTTGGCTGCCTAAAGACCAGAGGACTTTTTACAATTTGGCACTGCGCTGCTTTAACTGATGATTGCGCGGTCATGCAATGCTGTACCCAAACGAAATTTGCGTCCTTTTCTTCCCACAAATAGAGCTTTCTTTTGATGGTATTTGATAATCTCTGCCGTTTTTATTTTTTGCGCTATAAACGGAAAAAGACCGAAAATTTTGAAAAAAAAATGATATTTTCTACTTTTTGTTAAAAAAAATCCAATAAACTCAATTTTAGTCATACGTTTAGGCCAAAATGTGTTCGGCCACATGTCTTTAGTAAAAAAAATGTCAATAAGTGTATATTTATTGGTTTGCGCAAAAGTTATAGCGTCTGCAAACTAGGGTACATTTTCTGGAATTTACACAGCTTTTAGTTTATGACTGCCTATGTCATTTCTTGAGGTGCTAAAATGGCAGGGCGGTACAAATCCCCCCAAATGACCCCATTTTGGAAAGTAGACACCCCAAGGAAATTGCTGAGAGGCATGTTGAGCCCATCGAATATTAATTTTTTTTGACCCAAGTGATTGAATAATGACAAATAAAAAAAAAAAAATTACAAAAAGTTGTCACTAAATGATATATTGCTCACACAGGCCATGGGCATATGTGGAATTGCACCCCAAAATATATTCAGCTGCTTCTCCTGAGTATGGGGATACCACATGTGTGGGACTTTTTGGGAGCCTAGCCATGTACGGGGCCCCGAAAACCAATCCCCGCCTTCAGGATTTCTAAGGGCGTAAATTTTTGATTTTACTCTTCACTGCCTATCACAGTTTCAGAGGCCATGGAATGCCCAGGTGGTACAAACCCCCCCCAAATGACCCGCCTGAAGGCGGTGCTTGGTTTTCGGGGTCCCGTACGCGGCTAGGCTCCCAAAAAGTCTCACACATGTGGTATCCCCGTACTTTCCAAAATGGGGTCATTTGGGGGGGTTTTGAACTGTCCTGGCATTTTATGCACAACATTTAGAAGCTTATGTCACAGATTACCCACTCTTCTAACCACTTGAAGACAAAGCCCCTTCTGACACTTTTTGTTTACATGAAAAAATTATTTTTTTTGCAAGAAAATTACTTTGAACCCCCAAACATTATATATTTTTTTTAAAGCAAATGCCCTACAGATTAAAATGGTGGGTGTTTCATTTTTTTTTCACACAGTATTTGCGCAGCGATTTTTCAAACGCATTTTTTGGGGAAAAAACACACTTTTTTAAATTTTAATGCACTAAAACACACTATATTGCCCAAATGTTTGATGAAATAAAAAAGATGATCTTAGGCCGAGTACATGGATACCAAACATGACATGCTTTAAAATTGCGCACAAACGTGCAGTGACAACAAAATAAATACATTTTTAAAAGCCTTTAAAAGCCTTTACAGGTTACCACTTTAGAGGAGGTCTACAGCTAAACTTACTGCCCTCGATCTGACCTTCGCGGTGATACCTCACATGCATGGTGCAATTGCTGTTTACTTTTGACGCCAAACTGACGCTTGCGTTCGCTTTAGCGCGAGAGCAGGGGGGGACAGGGGTGCTTTTTTTTTTTTTTTTCTTTATTATTTTTTTGCTTTTCTTATCTTATTTTTAAACTGTTCCTTTCATTTTTTTTTATCATTTTTATTGTTATCTCAGGGAATGTAAATATCCCCTATGATAGCAATAGGTAGTGACAGGTACTCTTTTTTGAAAAAAATGGGGTCTATTAGACCCTAGATCTCTCCTCTGCCCTCAAAGCATCTGACCACACCAAGATCGGTGTGATAAAATGCTTTCGCAATTTCCCAATGGCGCTGTTTACATCCGGTGAAATCTAAGTCATAAAATGCTCGTAGCTTCCGGTTTCTTAGGCCATAGAGATGTTTGGAGCCACTCTGGTCTCTGATCAACTCTATGGTCAGCTGGCTGAATCACCGGCTGCATTCTCAGGTTCCCTGTTGAGACAGGAGAGCCAGAGAAAAACACGGAAGACGGTGGGGGGGGCATTCCCTCCCACTGCTTGTAAAAGCAGTCTAGAGGCTAATTAGCTGCTAGGATTGCTTTTACATGAAAGCCGACCGCTGGCTGAAAAGAATGATACCAAGATGATACCTAAACCTGCAGGCATCATTCTGGTATAACCACTCAAAGTCGTGAATGGCGTACCTGAAGACAAAAAAATGGTTAACAATAAAGCACAGTAAACAGTAAAGTATAAAAAATTGCATACCTGAAAAGCAAACATGATAAAACATAATAACAATAAAACATTGCAGAATAGAATACAGTAAAAAAGAGCAGAACAATAGAGAGAGAATAGAGAGAGAGAGAACAATAAAACGACAACTATTATTTTTTATTTTATATTTTTTTGTGTTTTTTTTTTTTACACTGTTTTTGTAACTGTAACTTTTATAACGGTAACCGGTTCCAGGTTCGGGTCTCTCAAAATGCGATGACATCTTGGCAGACCCTGTGAAAGTGTGTCCTAGTCTGTGCAATGCTGTACCCTATGCTGAGGCTGGGTTCACACTGGTCCGACAAACGCTCCGACATTGGGAGCTCATGTCGCATGACGTGTGAAATCCAATGTTTCCCTATGGGAGCCGTCCTAACTGGTCCGACACAAGTCGTTCCGACTTTAGAAATGCTCCCTGTACTACTTTGATCCGACTTTGATCCTACTTCAGCCTATTGACTATCATTGAAGTCGGATCAAAGTCGGATCGCCGTCTTGCATGATCCGACTTTGGCACGCGACTTGTGCTCATATGATCTTGAGGGGGAACTCCGCGCTAAATTTTAAATAAAAAACCGGCATGGGTCCCCCCCCAAGAGCATAGCAGGCCCTTAGGTCTGGTATGGACCTTGAGGGGAACCCCCTACGCCGAAAAAACGGCGTGGGGGTCCCCCCCAATCCATACCAGACCCTTATCCGAGCACGCAGCCCGGCCGGACAGGAATGGGGGTGGGGACGAGCGAGCGCCCCCCCCCCCCCTCCTGAACCGTACCAGGCCACATGTCCTCAACATGGGGGGGTTGGTGCCTTAGGGGAGAGGGGGCGCGCTGCGGCCCCCCCACCCCAAAGCACCTTGTCCCCATGTTGATGAGGACAAGGGCCTCTTCCCGACAACCCTGGCCATTGGTTGTCGGGGTCTGCGGGCGGGGGGCTTATCGGAATCCGGGAGCCCCCTTTAATAAAGGGGCCCCCAGATCCCGGCCCCCCACCCTATGTGAATGAGTATGGGGTACATGGTACCCCTACCCATTCACCTAGGGAAAGTGTCAATAATAAAAAAAAAACAGTACACAGGTTTCAAGATTAATTTATTAGGCAGCTCCGGGATCTTCTTCCGACTTCGGGGGGGTCTTCTTCCGACTTCTCCCGGTGTTCCGCCTCTTCTCCCGGGCCCCGCCGCTATCTTCTTCCAGCTATTTTGCTAGCAGGGGGCCCTGGTCTGCTGCCGCTGTCTTGTCGCCGCTGTCTCGCCGCTTCTTCCAAGTCGGATCCCCGTTCATTGAAAGTCGGACACATGCCGGCTTCATGTCGCAGGGCAAAGTCGGATCCAAAGTAGGACGGCTGTCGTGTCGCACCAGTGTGAACCCAGCCTAATACTCAACTAGTGCATGGTAGCGTTCAAAACATTCACCAATGCAAAGACCAGGATTGTCAGGACAGGAGGGACAATAATAGCGGGTGTCACGCCTATATCCGCGCTTGCTGCAGACACAACATCTTTTTTGGGGGGGTTCGTTGGGTAGGGGTACTCGGGAGGACATAAAGAAAATGCCTCTCATGCAGCCGACTGCATTTGGTTGGGGATGTGAATGGGGGAAGTACAGGCGCTGCAGAAGTGGTGGGTTCCCAATTAGGATTGGCGAATGCAGCAGGAAGGGCATTATGGGCACGACGGGCCTGTTTGTCTTTTTCTTGGTGGCAGCGGGACACTACTTGTGCTTGCCACCTCACCAGCTTGAACTGCACTTATGGGACTCGCCACGTCACCAAGTGCTACTGCAGTGCTGGTTTGACTACGACCGGGGTGTACTAGGCCGCTGGTGCTTGCCAGTTCACCAAAACGCTACCAAAAAAACTGTTAGCGATTGCAGGGATCAGGCCTGACTCTGCGAACGCTGCAGTTATGCGTTTAGTGTTTTGTAAGTGTCAGTGATCGATCGATACTGCACTTGGGTGGGCTGGGCTGGGCTGGGCCGGGCGGAGGGGCAAAACGCAGGTGCTAGCAGGTATCTGGGCTGATCCCGCTAACACTGCGTTTTTGGGAACCCTAAACTGCTGGGGATGCTAGTATAGATCTGATCGGATCAGATATTGATCCGTTCAGATACTATACCACTAAGGGAGGCGTATGCTGCGTGCATGGGTGTTAGCAGTACTGGCACTAACCTGACGCTGCTTGGGGCTGGTGCTTACCAGTTCACCAAAATGCTACCAAAAAAACTGTTAGCGATCGCAGGCATCAGGCCTGACTCTGCGAACGCTGCAGTTATGCGTTTAGTGTTTTGTAAGTGACAGTGATCGATCAATACTGCACTTGAGTGGGCTGGACTGGGCTGGGCGGAGGGGGCAAAACGCAAGTGCTAGCAGGTATCTGGGCTGATCCCGCTAACACTGCGTTTTTGGGAACCCTAAACTGCTGGGGACGCTAGTATAGATCTGATCGGATCAGATATTGATGCGTTCAGATACTATACCACTAAGGGAGGTGTATGCTGCGTGCATGGGTGTTAGCGGTACTGGCGCTAATCTGATGCTGCCTGGGGCAACGCATATCACCGCCGGGCGATCAGGGGGCTAAACCTTTATTAGGTAATAAACGGCGGGTGCCCTGACACTATAAGAAATAAACGAACTAACCAGCGTCACCCGTAGCGGTTATACGGTGATCAGTGGTGAAAGGGTTGACTAGGGGGCAATCAAGGGGTTAAAACATTTATAAGTTAGTATATGGGGGTCCCTGTCGCTATAAAACGCTGACGGCGAACCTAAATATTTACGTCCCTAAGTAGCGTCACCAGTGACACTAAGACAGCGATCAGAAAAATGATTGCTTAATGACACTGGCGACAGGGGGTGATCAAGAGGTTAAAACTTTATTAGGGGGGGTTAGGGGGGTACCCTAGACCTACAGGGGGCTAATACTAACTGCCCTACCACAGTAACTGTCACAAACTGACACCATGCAGTAATCAGAAAAAAAAACTGCTTTTTGTCAGTGTAACGGGGGGAGGGGTGATTATGGGGTGATTGGGGGGGATCGGGGGGTAAAGGGGGGTGTTATGTGTGCCTGGCATGTTCTACTGTGATGTGTGTGTGTTGTGCACTCACATTTCAGTCTTCTCTCCTCGGCGCCGGAACGGAAACTGCCGAGCCGAGGAGAGATGACATCACATCCCCTGCCTCTGTGTACTACACAGAGGTAGGGGAAGAATCTCATTGGCTGGGAGCGATCGCGAGGGGGGGGCCACGATCGGATGCCCCCCCCCTCATCTCTGATCGCTGCCAGACCAAAGGCAACCGCCTCAGGCACCGGGGGGTCCGATTGGACCCGCCGCCCGCGGGAAGGCAATCACGTACCAGGTACGTGATTTTGCCTGCCCGTGCCATTCTGCTGACGTATATCAGCGTGAGGCGGTCGTCAAGTGGTTAAGAAATAAGTTGGCCCCAGGGGTAATCGATCCACCACTCTCTTTTGAAAACAGGATATCGAATATCCTGACAGGTGTCTATGCCTGCGGGCGGTGCCCACCATGTAAACAAGCCAAGGGTAATATTAAAAAACGCAAAGAGTTTACAGCTACTGCTACGAAGAAGGTCTATCAAATTAAAGATTTTATTACTTGTTCGACATCTGGGGTGGTGTACATCATGGAATGCAAATGTGGCCTACAATATGTGGGGAGAACTTCTAGGCCCCTGCATATTCGTATTGGTGAACATATCACGAATATTAAGAAAGGTCTTGATTCGCATAATGTTTCCAAACATTTCAAACTTTTCCATAAACGCAGTCCTGCTAGACTAAAGTTTTGGGGAGTAGAAAAAGTAACACCCCATTGGAGGGGCGGAAATTTTATAAGGCAATTGAGCCACCGTGAGTCTTTCTGGGTTTACCAAACACACGTGGGAGTACCCACGGGGCTCAATGTCGAGTTTGATTTGAACTGCTTTATTTCTGATCGATAGTTGATTTTATTATTTGATCTGCTTTGGTTAATATTACTGTGGATTGTATGTTTAGGTGTTGTGAAAGGTGGCTGCAGTGATTGTCCTTTTTAAATTATTTTAACATTTTTAATATCTGAGGTTGTTTATGATTGACATCATTTTCTTATTAATTGTTTTTTTAATTTTAATTTTATTCATTTGTGGGGATTATTAGTTGAATACCTTTCTCACGTGTCTGTGAAGTTTATTACTTTACTTAAGATGCTTGCTCTAGCGATCATTTTGTGCTGCAGAGTTTGCAGATATAGAGTGAACTTATAGCCACGGTGAGAATGTCGGTGAACTGATTGCCCTTTGTTAATTTTGTTTCCATGGCGACCTCTCCATAACGAGGGTTGGTTGTCTGTGTCCGGATGCGTCTCACTATACTGTGGACGTGATCGGATCTACACCAGTAACGTACGTTGGATCCAGCCTCTTTCCTGAGGAGGGCGGCACCTTCTGACGTCATATAAACATGTGACTCGATGCCGGGCCGTCACAACGCTGAGACGACAACACACGTCTGCTGATGTGTGTATATCCTCCGTCTCAGATGGGAGGCACCCTCTGACGTTGAGTATCATGTGATCCATCATCGTGACGTCATGACGCCGAGATCACCATGGTAATCCTAGTAAATAAACACTTCCTATCTCAGAGCGGTGCGTTCTGACGCTTACTGCTCGATTTTTTAAATTGCACAGATGTTTGTGATAAGGGGCTTTCTATAAATAATCCCTTGACATTATGGGTCTCTATTA
Source organism: Lithobates septentrionalis (assembly GCA_037952835.1). Lineage (NCBI taxonomy): Eukaryota > Metazoa > Chordata > Amphibia > Anura > Ranidae > Lithobates > Lithobates septentrionalis. The sequence continues at coordinate 1,843,646 of JBBDGP010001454.1, read as the reverse complement.
CCGCTGAGGAAGTCCTGTTGGACGATACGCGTGCGGGAGTATCCCTGGATGTCACTGCAGCCGCCTTATCATCGTTACTGCCTGTATTCACTTTATGCTTGTTATCCCAGCACTTGGTTTTAGTGCCGCTTATGTGAGTACCTGTCTTTTATAATAAATGATCCTGTTTGTAGTCATACAGAGAGCACTAGATTATTCTTTTACATTTCATGTTACCACGGGAGATATACAGTCTTCTCTACGGAGCAAAAAGAGGTGCCCGGCTTCCATCCAAAAGTTTAACCTTAACCACCAGTGGTGGCGAACGCCTTTACGACCTTCCTGTTAGCTCAGGGGTCCCTTCTATAAGGTGAGCGGTTTGGCTAGCAAATGGTGTGAGCACGGTTTAAGGAGCACTTCAGAATGTGCATGAAGCACCCTTTACCGCCGTTGATGTCTCCGGCTTTCCAACTATATTTGAGTTTTTTTACATATGCCACAATGGACTTTTAATACCTTTAATATTTTTAGTTGATAAGTAAAACATACCAATATTTATTACATAAATACATAAATGTGTACAATAGAGTATGAGTGGTGGGGATAGGAGCTTGGGAAGCAAAAAAAGGAAAGCGGCTTAAAAATGGTGGAAAAACATACTAATTCATAGAACTGTAAGCAAATCCTAGATAGATGGTTTATCAGATGCCATTCCGAGTTCCAATCTCCATAATTCCAGTCAAAGTTGTTTTTGAGAAGTAGAACAATATATGGGCTCATATATTTAGAGCTACGTATTGAATATTATCTGAGATTCCTGCAGTAAGTCTATATGGAATTCAGCATCACCTCAGGGACACGTCGGATATGTCGGGCCAAATGAGTCCGCAAGGAACAGCACGGAAGAAGAAGGGTGTAGGTCCCTAAATGTAAATATGTGGTATAATGTAAGTATAAACTCATTATATATAATAAAGCTTAACAAGACTATGCAGTCATGAAAAGGGGAATTGTTTTGGGGCCATATACACTTCTTTATTTGTATCTATGAGTGGATGTGTCCCATTATATATTATTTATGTATTTGCAATGTTGAAATTTTCATCCATTTTACTTTCGACATCTGTATTGTTTAACCCATGATATTGTACCTATTACACTACCGTTCAAAAGTTTGGGGTCACCCAAACAATTTTGTGTTTTCCATGAAAAGTCACACTTATTCACCACCATACGTTGTGAAATGAATAGAAAATAGAGTCAAGACATTGACAAGGTTAGAAATAATGATTTGTATTTGAAATAACATTGTTTTTACATCAAACTTTGCTTTCATCAAAGAATCCTCCTTTTGCAGCAATTACAGCATTGCACACCTTTGGCATTCTAGCTGTTAATTTATTGAGGTAAGCTGGAGAAATTGCACCCCACGCTTCTAGAAGCAGCTCCCACAAGTTGGATTGGTTGGATGGGCACTTCTGGCGTACCATACGGTCAAGCTGCTCCCACAACAGCTCAATGGGGTTCAGATCTGGTGACTGTGCTGGCCACTCCATTACCGATAGAATACCAGCTGCCTGCTTCTGCTGTAAATAGTTCTTGCACAATTTGGAGGTGTGTTTAGGGTCATTGTCCTGTTGTAGGATGAAATTGGCTCCAATCAAGCGCTGTCCACTGGGTATGGCATGGCGTTGCAAAATGGAGTGATAGCCTTCCTTATTCAGAATCCCTTTTACCCTGTACAAAGCTCCCACCTTACCAGCACCAAAGCAACCCCAGACCATCACATTACCTCCACCATGCTTAACAGATGGCGTCAGGCATTCTTCCAGCATCTTTTCATTTGTTCTGCGTCTCACAAACGTTCTTCTTTGTGATCCAAACACCTCAAACTTGGATTCATCCGTCCACAACACTTTTTTCCAGTCTTCCTCTGTCCAATGTCTGTGTTCTTTTGCCCATCTTAATCTTTTTCTTTTATTGGCCAGTCTCAGATATGGCTTTTTCTTTGCCACTCTGCCCTGAAGCCCAAAATCCCGCAGCCGCCTCTTCACTGTAGATGTTGACACTGGTGTTTTGCGGGTACTATTTAATGAAGATGCCAGTTGGGGACCTGTGAGACGTCTGTTTCTCAAACTAGAGACTCTAATGTGCTTATCTTCTTGCTTAGTTGTGCAACGCGGCCTCCCACTTCTTTTTCTACTCTGGTTAGAGCCTGTTTGTGCTGTCCTCTGAAGGGAGTAGTACACACCGTTGTAGGAAATCTTCAATTTCTTTGCAATTTCTCGCATGGAATAGCCTTCATTTCTAAGAACAAGAATAGACTGTCGAGTTTCAGATGAAAGTTCTCTTTTTCTGGCCATTTTGAGCGTTTAATTGACCCCACAAATGTGATGCTCCAGAAACTCAATCTGCTCACAGGAAGGTCAGTTTTGTAGCTTCTGGAAGGAGCTAGACTGTTTTTAGATGTGTGAACATGATTGCACAAGGGTTTTCTAATCATCAATTAGCCTTCTGAGCCAATGAGCAAACACATTGTACCATTAGAACACTGGAGTGATAGTTGCTGGAAATGGGCCTCTATACACCTATGTAGATATTGCACCAAAAACTAGACATTTGCAGTTAGAATAGTCATTTACCACATTAGCAATGTATAGAGTATATTTGTTTAAAGTTAGGACTAGTTTAAAGTTAGCTTCATTTAAAAGTACAGTGCTTTTCCTTCAAAAATAAGGACATTTCAATGTGACCCCAAACTTTTGAACGGTAGTGTATATCAATGCATTGCTATGTATATATAATCTATATATTGTCTTTGTTCTTTATCTTTCAGTTCCACCCCCATTTCCAATCTCCTATACCAAGTTATCCATATTTTTTATTTCCTTCACCAGTAAGTATCGATCACTTTATAACCCGTCAGATGATGGTCTGGTGCCTCATTGATGACCCCCAGCACGGGTAGGTCCCACATCTTTTGGTTTGGGGCCCTCACTAAGGGCTCCTGGCGGTCCGTTTCGATCCGGCGCTTGCACATGCGCGATACAGCTGATCTTCGTGCCAGCTCTGTATGTGCCCTCCTCTCTTGTGTCGGTGGCGCTCCGATGTCTGACGTCATCGCGCCTCACAACGCGTTGACACCGGACGCCGCCGCGCAGAGGGAACAGTACTTGGCGCATAGTATCTCCTTGCTGACACTCCAGTCAGCTGTTGGAGATGTGACGCCGAGCTTGGTCCAACCCCCCCTTACACGCAACACTGTCAATGCGGTATTCGCCACCCCTTGCAGGTGGGGCTGTCCTTGATAAGCTGCTATTTCAACCCCCAGGTGTTAACATTTCTGTGCTGCACACCTAGACCGCACATCTAGGAATCATTACCTTGTCCTTCTATTTTTGCATTTTTTATGCTTATTTAATTCTCACACTTTATTACCCATATCATGGACGTGTAAATGGTTTAGTCTGTGAGTGCAGCTTTCGGTCTGTCATTTGATTATTCTTTTGTGCCTCCCTCTTTTTCAAAACAACTCACATATATGTTAATTCATCATATATCTGGTTGTAACCTTTGGCATTTAATTATTGCTCAACCGAGCATGTGATCATACACATACAAAATATACAAATTCCCCTTTTCATGACTGCATAGTCTTGTTAAGCTTTATTATATATATTGAGTTTATACTTAAATTATACCGCATATTTACATTTAGGGACCTGCACCCTTCTCCTTCCGTGCTGTTCCTTGTGGACTCATTTGGCCCGACATATCCGACGTGTCCCTGAGGTGATGCTGAATTCCATCTAGACTTACCGCAGGAATCTCAGATAATATTCAATTTGTAGCTCTAAATATACAAGCCCATATATCGTTCTACCTCTGAAAAACAACTTTGACTGGTATTATGGAGATTGGAACTCCAAGTGGCATCTGATAAACCATCAAAATTCCATCTATCTAGGATATGCTTACAGTTCTATGAATTAGTAAGTTTTTCCACCATTATTAAGCTGCTTTCCTTTTTTTGCTTCTCAAGCTCCTATCCCCACCACTCATACTCTATTGTACACATTTATGTAATAATTATTGGTATGTTTTACTTATGCATTTTTCTAGATCATACAATACATCCTCACAGGAAACCCCTGAAGAAGGAATTGTAATTTTAATAATCCGAAACATGTTGGGTTTCTATCATATCATGTTTATATGTGTGTGTTTCGTTACCCTAGAACCCCTACTAACATGATATAGGAATTTTGTATGAGCTGTTTATTGTTTTTTAATTATTTAAATTTTGTAATTTTTGAATAAAGAATATTTTCACTACTTCTGGGTACCCGTGTTATACCAATCATATACCCATTACTTCCTTTCTAATTTTAAGTTCCCCTCTCCCATACAATCCCTGGGGTATTTCTCCTTTCATTTTTTCTATTAGATTTTTGGGATGAGGTGAGGGGCTTTATATACCTAGATATACTCACCTTTATTGCGATTTGGTAGTCTGATATTTCATAAATATTATACAACACGTACGACAAGCTGAAAAAAATGAAGTTCAATAGCCAGTGTGGCTCTTTTGCTTGATTCCGAGCATGCGTGGAACTTTGTGTGTCGGAATTGTGTACACACGATTGGAATTTACAACAACAGATTTTGTTGTCGGAAAATTTGAGATCCAGATTTCAAATTTTGTGTGACGGAAATTCCGATGGATAATGTTCGATGGAGCCTACACATGGTCGGAATTTCTGATAACAAGCTCCCAGTGAACATTTTCCGTCGGAAAATGCGACCGTGTGCACGGGGCATAATAATACAGAGCCGAGCACACTTGCTGATTGCTTATAGTATGAATAAATTAAAGATTTTTTTTCATCCTGTGTCCTGGAAGCTGCAGAGTGACTGTCCCTGGAGCCATAAGGGTCAAAAGATTAAAACTCTTTTTTTAAAAATCATACCTCTAGCAAGTAGCTGAAGCACAGGATGACCCATTGTCGGGTTCTTATTTATTTTGTTATTTTGCTTTTAGGGGAAAAACATCTAAGTAAAAAGTTTTGATCTGCTGACAGGGTTCACTTTATTTTTTTTAAAGCTCATAGATATTTATGGCAGGAAAAGCTCTAAATTCATACATGTATCCATGCCACTCGTTACACAGTTCAAATAATTGTATTCAATTGTATTGTACATAAACCAAGCTATTAAATATCCATCCAGTTAAATGGGTGGTTGTCTAAGTGGTCAGAATGATCACATGATCCCTATACAGAATAAGCAGAAATGATTATAAAGAGTCCTGTGTGGGCGGGAGGACTGATAAGCTCAGCAATGGCATGCAATGCCAAGCTGCTGCTAACAAAGCAAACAGAATATTGGTAGGCATTAAAAAGGGGATCAACTCCAGAGATAAAATGATAATTCTCCCACTCTACAAGACTCTGGTCCGGCTGCACCTAGAGTATGCTGTCCAGTTCTGGGCACCAGTCCTCAGGAAGGATGTACTGGAAATGGAGCGAGAACAAAGAAGGGCAACAAAGCTAATAAAGGGTCTGGAGGACCTTAGTTATGAAGAAAGGTTTGCGAGCACTGAACTTATTATCTCTGGAGAAGAGACGCTTGAGAGGGGATACGATTTCAATATACAAATACCATACTGGTGACCCCACAATAGGGATAAAACTTTTTCACAGAAGGGAGTTTAACAAGACTCGTGGCCACTCATTACAATTAGAAGAAAAGGTTTAACCTTAAATTACGTAGAGGGTTCTTTACTGTAAGAGCGGCAAGGATGTCGAATTCCCTTCCACAGGCGGGGAGCATCGATAATTTCAAGAAACTATTAGATAATCACCTGAATGACTGCAACATACAGGGATATACAATGTAATACTGACATATAATCACACACATTGGTTGGACTTGATTGACTTGTGTCTTTTTTCAACCTCACCTACTATGTAACTATGTAACTATCCTGATATTTATTGGTACAGACTGATGCTCATGGCATATGCAAATTCCTGTGCCTCCCAGGCACAGAGATATAGTATGCTGCATCCTGGTGCTGTATGGCCTTTCAGACTGGGTGAACGAGGCCTAAAAACACCCCCCCCCCCGGCACACACAAATTACACACACATAACTTATGCATGTGCACTACACACATTGTGGTGACACATGTTTTGTGTGTTGGTGTGTGGAGGTACACCAACACACTAAAACCGGGTACACACTACATAAAAATGAGCTGTTATGTTCTGACCAGGGGATGGCCCCCCTGCCAGAACAGTCCAATCAGCACTCTCTGCCATTGGCTGAGGGCTCTGATCAGTTGTTGGTCGGGTGCTGGTTTTCCAGCATGCATGTCCGACAGACCGACATACACATGACCCGAAATGTCAGCCTTATTTTTTTTACTGGCCGTTGTCTCCCGACATTTCGACCCGTGTGCACTTGGCTTAAGGGGTTGATTTACTAAAGAGAAAAAGACTTTGCACTTTACAAAGTGCAGTTGCTCCAGAGTTTTAGTAAATGAGGAGAAGCTCTGCTGACTTCCATCATCCAATCATGTGCAAGCAAAAATGCAGGTTTTTTTTTTCCCTTGCACATTTTTGGGTACTCTTTGCAGAGTGAAGCCTTATGTCTAAGGGCAACTGCACTTTGCAAAGTGCACAGTCTATTTGTCTTTAGTAAATCAACCCTAAGGACCTATTCCCACCAATCGGCACACATTATGGTTCGCATAATGAGCATGCACTGCATTGTATTGCTAAATGCATCATTTTAACATAATACACACTAACATGGAGCACACATGGCAATGCATATTGGGCATTACCGCAATGCATACTGTGCCTTGCAAAAGTATTCACCCCCTTGGCTTTTTCCCTATTTTGTTACATTACAGCCTTTAGTCTAAGTTGGTGAAGTAAAATTAGAAAAATATGTACATAAAACTATTTTTCAGAAATAAAAAAACTGATAATTGACATGTGCGTATGTATTCAACCCCTTTGTTATGAAGCCCATAAATAGCTCTGGTGCAACCAATTACCTTCAGAAGTCACATAATTAGTGAAATGATGTCCACCTGTGTGCACTCTAATGCCCCGTACACACGGTCGGATTTTCCGACGGAAAATGTGTGATAGGACCTTGTTGTCGGAAATTCCGACCGTGTGTAGGCTCCATAACACATTTTCCATCGGATTTTCCGACACACAAAGTTTGAGAGCAGGATATAAAATTTTCCGACAACAAAATCCGTTGTCGGAAATTCCGATCGTGTGTACACAAATCCGACGGACAAAGTGCCACGCATGCTCAGAATAACTAAAGAGATGAAAGCTATTGGCCACTGCCCCGTTTATAGTCCCGACGTACGTGTTTTACGTCACCGCGTTTAGAATGATCGGATTTTCTGACAACTTTGTGTGACTGTGTGTATGCAAGACAAGTTTGAGCCAACATCCGTCGGAAAAAATCCTAGGATTTTGTTGTCGGAATGTCCGAACAAAGTCCGACCGTGTGTACGGGCCATAAGTGTCACATGATCTGTCATTACATATACACACCTTTTTAAAATGCCCAGAGGCTGCAACGCCTAAGCAAGAGGCACCACTAACCAAACACTGCCATGAAGACCAAGGAACTCTCCAAACAAGTAAGGGACAATGTTGTTGAGAAGTACAAGTCAGGGTTAGTATATAAAAAAAAAATCCAAATCTTTGATGTTCCCTAGGAGCGCCATCAAATCTATCATAACCAAATGGAAAGAACATGGCACAACAGCAAACCTGCCAAGAGACGACCGCACACCAAAACTCATGGACCGGGCAAGGAGGCCATTAATCAGAGGCAGCACAAAGACCTAAGGTAACCCTGGAGGAGCTGCAGAGTTCCACAGCAGAGACTGGAGTATCTGTACATAGGACGACAATAAGCCGCACGCTCCATAGAGTTGGGCTTAATGGCAGAGTGGCCAGAAGAAAGCCATTACTTTCAGCACACATGCAGAAAGGCATGTGGGAGACTCCCAAAATGTATGGAGGAAGGTGCTCTGGTCTGATGAGACTAAAATTAAATTTTTTGGCCATCAAAGAAAATGCTATGTCTGGCGCAAACCCAGCACATCACATCAGCCAAAGAACACCATCCCCACAGTGAAACATGGTGGTGGCAGCATCATGCTGAGGGGATGTTTTTCAGCAGTCGGAACTGGGAGACAGAGTTGAGGGAAAGATGGATGGTGCTAAATGTAGGGATATTCTTGAGCAAAACCTGTACCACTCTGTGATTTGGGGTTAGGACGGAGGTTCACCTTCCTTCAGGACAATGACCCTAAACACAGTGCTAAATCAACACTTGAGCGGTTTAAGGGGAAACATGTAAATGTGTTGGAATGGCCTAGTCAAAGCCCAGACCTCAATCCAATAGAAATACTGTGGTCAAACTTAAAGATTGCTGTTCACAAGCGCAAAACCATCCAACTTGAAGGAGGTGGAGCAGTTTTGCAAGGAGGAATGGGCAAAAATCCCAGTGGTAAGATGTGGCAAGCTCATAGAGACTTATCCAAAGTGACTTGGAGCTGTGATAGCCGAAAAAGGTGGCTCTACAAAGTAATAACCTTAGGCGGGTGAATAGTTCTGCACATTTACTTTTTTGTTATTTTTTCCTATTTGTTGTTTTCTTCACAATAAAAAAAAAATCTTCAAAGTTGTGGTAATGCTCTGTAAATTAAATAATGCAAATCCTCAAACAATCCATGTTAATTCCAGGTTGTGAGGCAACAAAACACGAAAAATGCCAAGGGGGTGAATACTTTTGCAAGGCACTGTAGGTGTGACACCAGTCTCTAGATTATGCAGTTGCTTATTTACATTTTTGGTATCTTCAGTATTTACCATTTTGCAAAAAAGCAGTTTTAATATATACAATTATTATTAATCAAATACAGTTTTATCATTTAGATTTAGTAGGAATTTTGTAAGGTTTGTTGGGTTTGTGTGTCCTAGTGATGGTTTTAGTGTATTTTTATTAAAATAATGTTTTGTTAAACATTTGCACAACTATAATGGGACTTAAAACATCAGTTACACCAACTTTTTTTTATTTTATTTGTCCTATGCTTTTGGAAAAGTATAGTTGGGGGTCTACTATAAAATCCTGAAAGTGGAAAATGGTAACCTCCCGACAAATATGTGTAATTTATTATCACAAAGTAGTTTTATCTTTTAGATTAAGTAGGAAATATAGCAAGTTCTGTTGTGTTTGTGTGCACTAATAAAAATTTTAGTGTATTTTTATCCAAAATGTGGTTTAATAAACAATTGCACAACTACAAAATCAGTAGCACCATCTTTTTATTCTATAATTTGTGTGCTTTTGGAAACTGTATGGTTAAAGTGTCATTTACAAACTCAGTAAGCTGTAAGGGAAGGATGAAAAAATTGCAAAAATGGTCTGCCATCTGAGGTTAAAAGTGTAGTGCAGCTTCTTGCATTAAAAGGTTTAAAGCATATATGCAAAACCAAAACCTTTTTTTTCTCTTTATTTTGAATAGATTTGGAAATTGTTAAAATCCTTGCAAGGTTTTTTCTTACATTTGCTTCCCATTGGGAAGATTTCCATTGGCTTACTGTCCTGTTGACACCGGGCATATTCCAAACTCATCTATAGCCAAACCCTGAACCTGCAGTCTTTTTTTTATTCCAGTGAGCTACAGGTTGGGTTGTCCCCACCCCACAATACTGTATGTCTCTTCGTTTAGGTGAGCTGCAGGGTGCGAATGAGCTGACCCGTAGCGAATTGGAGTAAAAAATGGATTCGGAGTTCAGCTAGATATGTTTGGAGGATGATCAAGCTCATCTTTAATCAGGAAATGCAAGTGAATCTCACCAAAGTGAGGGAAATGACCTCTTAGACAGTTGTCACTGAATTAGGGGGTCCTTATTTATGTTCTTCTTTATTCCTGATCCGATGACCAGCTCAATTTTTACTTTTTTTGAGCAATGGTCACTATGACAAATAAAAGAGTGCATCTTCCTCCTGGCATCATAGACAACGTTTAAAAAGCTAATTATGTTCTGACCTTTGACGGCTCCACCCAAAACTAAAAAAAAAATATTAAAAAAAAAAATAAAATTAGGTTTATTTCACTTTAAATTGAAAGGTTGTTTTTTTACTGGAGCTGCTTTTGTCTTTTAGTGCCACTTGATTGTCTGTTCCACTAGGTTACTTACCATCAATTCATGACAAGTGCATTCTTTAACCCAGGAAGCCTAAGCCAGACTGCATGTATGTAAGGAATAAAAGACATCATGAAGTGAGACATACAGTATCTCACAAAAGTGAGTACACCCCTCACATTTTTGTAAATATTTTATTATATCTCTTCATGTGGCAATACTGAAGAAATGACACTTTGCTACAATGTAAAGTAGCGAGTGTACAGCTTGTATAACTGTAAATTTGCTGTCCCCTCAAAATAACTCAAAACACGGCCATTAATGTCTATACTGCCGGCAACAAAAGTGAGTACATCCCTAAGTGAAAATGTCCAAATTGGGCCCAATTAGCCATTTTTCCTCCCCGGTGTCATGTGACTTGTTAGTGTTACAAGGTCAGAGGTGTGAATTGGGAGCAGGTGTGTTAAATTTGGTGTTATCGCTCTCACTCTCTCATACTGGTCACTGGAAGTTCAACATAGCACCTCATGGCAAAGAACTCTCTGAGGATTTGAAAAAAAGAATTTGATTAAAAGGAGAGAAATCAGCAGTATGGGACTTTAAATGAGGATAGTGGGGCCGTTCATACCCCTCCTCCATCCCGGTTCAGTATTAAAAACTAAAAAAGAAAAATGTGGGACTTTGAGTGAGGCACACGGGAGCAGAAGTCAAACTAGAATAAAGTTTCAATTTTTTAATATAAAGTAATACATAAATTCAAAAGTTTACATTTGTAGGCACATAGCTCAATAAATATAATTTGTATTCAATCATAAAATACATTCCAACAAGGACTTCTATGTAAACATATGAGGATATGAATAAAAAATGCAAAACAACAAATATGTGGCACGCAGTGTCACTGGAAAAAAGTGGCAAAGACAAAATGCAATAACAATGGAACGTCCATACATAGTAAATAATGGTGTATGAATAACGGTAGTTGTAAGCTCTACGCCGTTTCGGGACCTTATAGCCACTCATCAGGAGCATAACCGTATTAATCACCTATAAATAGGGGAAATTAGCAATATTTAGAGTAGTTTAACCGCTTCCCGACCGGCGCACGCCGATGTACGTCGGCAGAGCGGCACGGCTGGGCAAATGGGCGTACCTGTACGTCTATTTGAATTTCCCGCCGTGCCAGTGCGTGCGTGCCGCCCGGGAGCTCCGTGAGTCGGAACGCGGGTCCCGCGGACTCGATCGCCGCGGGGATACCCGCGATCGCCTCACGGAGCGGATGAACGGGGAGATGCCGTTGTAAACAGCATCTCCCCGTTCTGCCTAGTGACAAGTGTCACTCGATCTCTGCTCCCTGTCATCGGAGCAGAGATCAGTGACGTCACCCACACAGCCCATCCCCCTACAGTTAGTAATCACTCCCTAGGACACACTTAACCCCTCCCTGCCCCCTAGTGGTTAACCCCTTCACTGCCAGTGTCATTTACACAGTAATCAGTGCATTTTTAATCGCACTAATCGCTGTATAAATGACAATGGTCCCAAAAATGTGTCAAAAATGTCCGACATGTCCGCCATAACGTCGCAGTCACAATAAAATTCCCTGATCGCCGCCATTACTAGTAAAAAAAAATATTTATAAAAATGCCATAAAACTATCCCCTATTTAGTAAACACTATAACGTTTGCGCAAACCAATTAATAAATGCTTATTGCGATTTTTTTTACCAAAAATATGTAGAAGAATACGATCGGCCTAAACTGAAGAAAAAAAATGTTTTTTTTATATATTTTTGGGGGATATTTATTATAGCAAAATGTAAAAAATAATGCGTTTTTTTCAAAATTGGCGCTCTTATTTTGTTTATAGCGCAAAAAATAAAAATCGCAGAGGCGATCAAATACCACCAAAAGAAAGCTCTATTTGTGGGAAAAAAAGGACGTCAATTTTGTTTGGGAGCCACGTCGCACGGCCGCGCAATTGTCAGTTAAAGCGACGCAGTGCTGCCGAATCGCAAAAAACGCTCTGGTCAGGAAGGGGGTAAATCCTTCCGGGGCTGAAGTGGTTAAAGGACTAGTGGGCAAATGTAAAACATAAAATTCCACATTCTTCCACAAAGACCATGAACTTACAATTGCGTCCGTGCAAAGGCGGCGCAGCCCTGAATGCAGAGCCCACCCACAATGCCAGGGTCCGAAGCTGAGGGAGCGTGTCCAGGCAGCAGACCCGGCAACGAGAAACCCCCAGGGTCAGAGTGTGACGGGGTGACCTCAGTGGAAGGAGGAAAAAAGGACCTGAAAAGCAAAAACACGAAGTGAATAGGTAAGAATAGTGTGAAAAAATGAAAGGAGAATGTGAAGCAGTGAAAATAGGTTGGAGTAAAAAAACGAATAAAAGAAAGAAAAGGAAAAAAGTGAAAAAATAAAAGAAAAAAAGTTTCGAGAAAGAGAGAATAGAATATGAGAGAAATAACCAAGATAGTACAGAAAAAGACCAGGGAAGGGGGATGGTAAAACAAGAGGAAAACTGAGTGAAAGAAAAGGGGGTGAAGAAAGACCATAGCTGTGAAGAAAAAAACCTGAAAAACAGAAACAAGAAGTGAATAGGTGAGAATAGTGTGAAAAAAAAATGGAGAAAAAGAGTATGAAGCAGTGAGAATGGGTTGGAGTGAAAAGGGTGAAAGAAAGAGAAAGAGAAAAATGAAAAAGTAAAAAGAAGTTTTGAAAAGGAGAGAATAGAATATGAGAGAAACGACCAAGATAGTCCAGAAAGAGATCAGGGAAGGGGGATGATTGAACAAAAGAAAGAAAGTGAGTGAAAGAAAAGGGGGTGAAGAAAGACCATACCTGTGAAGGAGGGAGTAGGGCCATGGTTGCCAAAATTGTGTGGCTGCTTGATGGTGTACGGATAGAGCCTGAATAGGGAGACACCTCACTGGGATAAGCCAAAGCGGGAAGTGCCACCGCAGAGCACACCCCCACGTCATGCAACCAGCAAACCAAAGGGGGACCGGGAGGCGCCGCAGACCCGCCAGCCAGGCGACCAAGCTGGCCAGCTGTGAGCGCCAAACCGACCCCACCAAGCGCTGGAGATGGAAAACACGCTGCCGCTTTGGGGCGTCATAAAGAATTGTTGTTCTACATAAAGATGGCCTAAGCTATTAAAATATTGCCAAGACTCTAAAACTGAGCTGCAGCATGGTGGTCAAGACCATACAGCAGTTTAACAGGACAGGTTCCACTCAGAACAGGCATTGCCATGGTTGACCAAAGAAGTTGAGTGCACATGCTCAGCGTCATATCCAGAGGTTGTCTTTGGGAAATAAAAGTATGAATGCTTCCAGCATTGCTGCAGAGGTTGAAGGGGTGGGGGAATCAGCCTGTCTGTGCTCAGACCATATGCCACACACTGCATCTAATTGGTCAGCATGGCTGTTGTCCCAGAAGGAAGCCTCTTCTAAAGATGATGCACAAGAAAATCAGCAAACAGTTTGCTGAAGAGAAGCAGACTAAGGACATGGATTACTGGAACCATGTCCTGTGGTCTGATGAGACCAAGATAAACTTATTTGGTTCAGATGGTGTCAAGCGTGTGTGGCGGCAACCAGGTGAGGAGTACGAAGACAAGTGTGTCTTCCCTACAGTCCAGCATGGTGATGGGAGTGTCGTGGTCTGGGGCTGCATGAGTGCTGCTGGCACTGGGGAGACCTAGACCTAAACCCTATTGAGCATCTGTGGGGCATCCTCAAATGGAAGGTAGAGGAGCGCAAGGTCTCTAACATCCACCAGCTCCGTGATGTCGTCATGGAGGAGTGAAAGAGGACTCTAGTGGCAACCTGTGAAGCTCTGGTGAACGCCATGCCCAACAAGATTAAGGCAGTGCTGGAAAATAATGGTGGCCACACAAAATATTGACACTTTGGGCCCAATTTGGACATTTTCACTTAGGAGTGTACTCACTCTTTTTGCCAGCGCTTTAGACATTAATGGCTGTGTGTTGAGTTATTTTGAGGGGACAGCAAATTTACACTGTTATACAAGCTGTAAACTCACTACTTTACATTGTAGCAAAGTGTCATTTCTTTAGTGTTGTCACATGAAAAGATAATATAAAATATTTACAAAAATGTGAGGGGTGTACTCACTTTTGTGAGATACTGTAGCAGTTCTTGCTGATTCAAATCACTAACACAGATAGAAATATGTCAGTTTGAAAGTTTTTTTGGAACACTGATGAATTACATTATTATTATTATTATTTTTAAAAGCTTTAAAATTAGTTTATAACAGTGTATTTTAATTTCACCTCTACTTTTCAGCTCTGTTTAAAATAATACTTCACTATGACAAACCATAATGCACATTTGTAAGGCTTGTGGTCCATGATTAAAGGCTAGTAGCGTGAAGCAAAAAAGGTTCAAATAGCAAAGTTCACCATAAGAGCCCTCATTTATTCTTGTGTTTGAATCGTTGTAGCAATAGAAAATTGCATAGCTCTAGCAGATACTACAGGAGCATTATTCTATTTTGGCAATACAGATTTTAATTTTAAATGCTGCAACTGCATATGCGTATTAAAAACAAAAAAAACAAAAAACAAATTAAATACTAGAAAAATACTATCCATCAGAATACATGTGCTCCCACTGTGGAGACTCTTCAAAATTAGAGTTAGGGTCTGTAGGGTTAGTAAGTTGAGCTTGGAAATTCTTTGGTTTTATTTGACATGCATTTGCCCTTCCAGTGCTCCTTGCTGTGAAGAACAGTTATAGGTGGGGGCAGTGACTTTTTTTTGTATAGTTAACCACCTCAATACTAGGCACTTTCGCCCCCTTCCTTCCCAGACCAATTTTCAGCTTTCAGCGCTCTCGCACTTTTAATGACAATTACTCGGTCATGCTACACTGTACCCAAATAAAATTTTTATCATTTTGTTCGCACAAATAGAGCTTTCTTTTGGTGGTATTTATTCACGACTCCATTTTTTTTTTTTTGCGATATAAGCGCAAAAATAGTGGAAATTTGGAAAAAAAACAATATTTTCTTTTTTCTGTTTTAAAAGAAATCCAGTAAAATCGAATTTTGTCATAAATTTAAGCCAAAATGTATTCTGCTACATGTTTTTGATAAAAAAAATCCTGTTAAGTGTATAATAATTGGTTTGTGTGATCACGGACATATGTACGCAAATGATCATGTACAGATGTGTGCAGGTGATCACGTACATATGTGTGCAGATTACCATTGGGACATGTGATTTTAGTGTGACATATGTGGGGGACAGCTTTTTTTATTATTTGGGGACATGTGTTTTGGGGACATGTGTGTTTTACATTATGTGGGGACATGTGTGTGTGTTTTACATTATGTGGGGACATGTGTGTGTTTTACATGTATGTATTTACATGTGTGTTGACACTAGGTTGGTGATCAGTGAGTAAAAAGCTGTAAAAAACAGCTCATACTCACTGATCATCAGCCGGCTGCAGCGATCCCCTCTCCTCTCCTCCTCAGCGACAACTTCCGTGTGAGGAGAGGAGAGCTGATCGCCTAGCAACCGGCTGTGTTTACATCACATGACGGCTGTGATTGGACACGGCCGTCATGTGATCAGGAGGGCCAATCACAGAGCCCTCCTGCCGATCCGAGATGCGCCGTGTCCGGGGGACACGAGCGCATCGGGATCGCGCCGCTGCGCGGGCACGCGCGCGCGCGATCCCGCTCCTTCTGAGGGACGTTCCTGAACGTCCACTCAGAAGGAGAGAGCGCCCACCCGGCCGTTTATGTACATTGGCCGGGTGGGAAGTAGTTAATTAGGTTAACTCCCCCCATTTTAGACCATAGGAAGAGAATACAAAACTCTCAGGGAATCTGTTGCCAGTTTTGCTACCTGTGAGGAAAGCATTCCTTCACGACCTGAGGGCAATCTGATCAATTATTGTGTCTCCCTGTATTTTCCTTTATGAACTAGAGCTCTGAATATCATAAGTTGTAAAAATAACTATTTTATAGCATCAGCATTGTAATAGCAATGCAAGCTATAGTTATTTTTGAGAATCCAAATATAAGCTTACTTTAAAAAAAATCATGTTGCGAGTGCTGAGTATCTGCTGAGTATCTCTGTCAACAACATTCTAGATTCTCTGTATTCTTTGCAGCTTTGTCAGGGATGGGCTCAGCCCTTCCTTCTCTGAGCTGACCGCTCACCTGTCGGCTAATTGCCAGCTCCTACCTCTCCACAGTGACTCACCTGTTAATGATATCCTGCTCATCAGTCCTGCCTACTTAAGCCTTCCAGCCCAGATGATCTCTGCCTTCACCTCTGGTGGCCTAATCTATGTGCTGAAGTAACCGTCTTCGTAGCTGCCTGTTCCGGGTGTGCTCAGAGTAAGACTCCACGACACCTTCCAGTGGGCCTCCTACAACCCATACCCAATGGAGAGAGACCCTGGACCCACCTGTCTATGGATTTCATTGTGGAGTTACCCAATTCCCAGGGCAACACAGTTATTCTTATGGTGGTTGACCGGTTCTCGAAAATTTATCATTGTATTCCACTTAAGAAGTTGCCCACTTCTAAGGAACTGGCTTCCATTTTTGCTCGGGAGATTTTTCGCTTACATGGGTTACCCAAAGTGATTGTCTCGGACAGGGGTAGTCAGTTTGTGTCCCGGTTCTGGCGAGCCTTTTGTGCACAGTTGGGAATTCAGCTTGCTTTCTCCTCTGCGTATCACCCGCAGTCTAATGGGGCCGCAGAACGAGCCAAGCAGTTCTTGGAGCAATTCCTACATTGCTATATTTCTGACCATTATAACACCTGGTCAGACCTCTTACCGTGGGCGGAGTTCGCTCACAATAGTGCCTTGAATTCTGCTTCCTGATTGTCCCAGTTTAAGGCGAACTATGGTTTCCAACCTTCCATGTTGCCTGACTCTTTTGTTCTGCAGAGTATTCCTGCGTTAGAGGAGCATCTCCGTTGTCTTCGTTCCACTTAGGCACAAGTCCAGGAGGCTTTGCGACATGCTAATGATAGGTACAGACTCCATGCTGACCGCAGACGCCTGCAAAGGCCTTCCTACCAGGTTGGGGACAGGGTCTGGCTGTCATCTCGCAACCTCCGACTTCGTGTTCCCTCTCTGAAGTTCGCACCTCGGTTTATTGGGCCTTACCGTATTGTTCGCAGGATTAACCCAGTGGCTTACACATTAGACCTTCCTTTTAATATGCGTATCTAAAATGTATTCCATGTCTCCTTATTAAAACCTTTGGTTTGCAACCATATTACCACCTCAGTGCCTCGTCCTCACCCTGTACAGGTGGAGAACCATGAGGAGTATGAAGTACAGTCCATTGTTGACTCCCGTAGGTTATGTGGGCGCATACAGTACCTGGAGCATTGGAAAGGGTACGGTCTGGAGGAACGCTCTTGGGTCTCATCCTTGGCAGTACATGCCCCAGTCCTCTTCCGTGATTTCCATAGACGTTTTCCCCTCAAACCCAGTTTTCTTCCAAGGGGGAGGGGTTATTAAGGAGGGGGTTCTGTCAGGGCTGGGCTCAGCCCTTCCTTCTCTGAGCTGGCCGCTCAGCTGTCGGCTAATTGCCAGCTCCTGTCTCTCCACAGTGACTCACCTGTTGATATCCTGCTTGTCAGTCCTCCATACTTAAGCTGTCCAGTCCAGATGATCTCTGCCTTCGCATTGGTCACATTTCTAAAGACGCTCTCCTGTGTTCCTGTTAAAGACTTGCTTGGCTGACATTCCTTCTGGCTCCAGATCCTGCTTGCTCTTCTACTACGTTCATCTCTGGCTCCCTGACATTTTGGCTTGTCTGACTATCCATTCCGGTTCCTGGTTCTGGCTATGTTTTAACTAAGTTTAGTCTGTTTACCTTTTTTTATTATTATTATTAAACAAGTGAGATTTAACTGTACTTCTGTCTCAGTCTGATTCATGATTTCTGACAGTAGGCGAAGGCCCAGAATTCAGAAGATGCAGTCAATCCACTTGTTGGTAATATTTTTTCCAGATTGGATGAGCAGGATCATGGATCAGTCGCACGCCTCGCCTGGAATCTCCCACTGTGGCTGCTCCGGTACAACCTGTGTTGTAGGCCATCCCTGCTGCTGCTCCAGTCTCTGTGCAGGCACCCGCCTTGAGTATTACCTCTATAAGAGGTATGTCTGGTTCCGCTCCACTTCCCCAGCGATTTGGGGGTGAACCAGTCCAATGCAGAGGGTTTCTCAACCAGGTTGAGATATACTTTAAGATGCTGCCCCAGGTGTTTCCCACGGATAGAAGCAAAGTAGGTTTCGTGATATGTTTGCTTTCTGAGAGAGCCTTGGCCTGGGCAAACCCTCTATGGGAGACACAAAAACTCATTGTCTTTAGTTACCTTGAGTTTGTGGCTTCTTTTAACAGGTATTTGACATTCCCGCATGCTCCGCTTCTGCTGCCAAGTGCTTCATGTCCATCAAAAAGAGTACGAGAACTGTTGCCGATTACGCCATTGAATTCCGTACTCTGACAGCAGAGGTTACGTGGAACAATGAGGCCCTCGTGCTTTTTCTCATGGTCTCTCGGATACCATCAAGGATGAGATAGCAGCCCGAGATATACCCACTGAGCTGGAGAAGTTTGCATCCTCATTGACTCCAGACTCAGAGTAAGACTCTCTTTTAAGGCGGCAGCCTCCTGTACATTTGTCTCCAAGCTTTGCAGTCCCACCCTTGCCTACCTCACCTCCCATGCCTTCTGGTACCGAGTTGGTCAGTGAAGATGAATCCATGCACTTGGGCTTCACGCGTCTTTCTGCAGATGAGAGAACCCTTAGGAGGAGGGAGGGAGAGATTGTGCCTTTATTGTGGCCAGGCAGGTCACTTTTTGAAGTCTTGTCCTACCCGTCCAGGGAATGCCTGAACTTTGAGGTCCTGTCACGGACAGACCTTAGGTGGCGTTGTTTCGTCCCCAGTTATCCTGAAGGATAAGCTTCTGGTTTTGGTTACCCTTTCTTGGGCTGAGTCGTCCATTGATATAAGGCTCTAATCGACTCTGCGGCTGCAGGCCTGTTCATTGATGCTGCCTTTGTATCGAAGCACTCGATTCTGCTGCAGCTGCGTGACACTCCATTTGCCATTGAGGCTCTTGACGGGAGACCTCTACAGCCTGCCCATGTGACTCATGAGACTGTTCCGTTGTCCATGGCCGTAGGGGCTCTTCACCATGAGATAATTCAATTCCAAGTTATTTCCTCACCAGTTTCTAGTTTCCGCTGGTTATTGGTTATCCTTGGTTACAGAGGCACAACCCCTCTTTTTATTGGCTCCGTGCTGAGGTTCTCCCCTGGTCGCCACAATGCAGTAAGACATGCTTCCAGAAGGTAGCCAAGGCTCTGTGCACCTCTTCACTCTCCTCCCTGCCGGAGGAGTACCGTGATTTTAGCAATGTCTTTGACAAAGGTCAAGCCAGTAGTTTGCCTCCACACCGGTCATTTGATTGAGCAATTGACCTTCAACCTGGTGCCATACCCCCTCTTGGCCAGGGTTACCCTTTGTCGGTCTTGGAGGATAAGGCCATGGAGGCATATGTTGCAGACGCACATTCTCAAGGCTTCATCTACAAATCCTCGTCTTCTGCTGGTGCTGGTTTCTTCTTTGTGAAGAAGAAGAGTGGTGAACTGAGACCTTGTATTGATTATAGGGGTCTCAATTGTTTCACGATTAAGAACGCCTATCCGATTCCGTTGATTACGGAGTTATTTGACCACCTCAAGGGAGCAGCGGTTTTCACAAAGCTTGATTTGAGAAGGGCATATAATCTTGTGAGGATTAAGGAGGGCGACAAGTGGAAAACTGCGTTTAAATACCAGAACAGGCCATTATGAGGTTCTCGTAATGCCCTTGGGCCTTTGTAACGCCCCCGCAGTTTTCCAGGAATTTATTAACAATGTCCTCCGAGATTTGTTGCAGTTATGTGTGGTGGTTTATTTCAACGTTATCCTCATATTTTCCAAGTCCCTGGAGAGCCACCACACAGATGTCTGTCGTGTGCTTCAGAAACGAAGAGAGAACAATCTCTATTGTAAATTGGAGAAGTGTGAATTCCATTGTGAGCAGGTAAAATTCCTGGGTTATGTTTCCACTGCTGGTTTTTCGATGGACCCAGATAAACTTTCAGCAGTCCTACAGTGGCCCCAACCCGTGGGTTTAAGTCCTCTGCAGCACTTTCTTGGCTTTGCCAACTATTATTGGAAGTTTATTCGTAACTTCTGGTCTCTGGTCAAGCCATCTGGAAGGATGTTTTTGGTATAGGTTTCATGGGCACGATTAACACCCAAAGAGTAATTTTTCTGCACCTGCTTGACAGGTGCATATCATTGCAATTTTTTACAGCAAGGCCAATTTTTGCTTTCATCAAGAGTACCTCTATAGGTTTAAAGTAGGAAGGCGCCCCCGACACCCAAAGATTAATTTTTCTGCACCTGCTTGACAGGTGCATATCATTGCAATTTACTTTGGTGTACCAAAAGAAAGTGTTCAGCTACTAATATCCATTTCTTGCCTAGAAAGGCATGTTGAGCCAATAGACAGATTGTCAGGAATCTTATACAGCAAATGCTCATTTCCATGCAGCAGGTGCTCATTCTCATGCGTATGTGCAGGATTGTTTCCAAGCTTCGCTTCACGACTCCAGCTTCCGGGCACCTTCCACCACCCTAACAGTCACTGTCTTCACTATCAGGGGTGCTTAGATGGGAATTGTGCAAGAGGCTACACTTGTCATCTCTGGCTCCACTGTCAGGTATGTGACAGTACAATTCAGCCATCTAGAGCCAAAAAAGGGGGGCTCACCAATGGGGCACTGTGCCACCAGATTGCCACCATTACTCAAGTGGTCCAGGGTCTGCAAGATGGCTATCATCAACTGGAGTAGAGAGTGGGGTCTCTCTTACCATCCACCTCAATGCAACAGATGTCCACATCACCCACAACCTCTTCTCCAGCAGCCACAGCGCAAACACCCGCAGTAGTGGTTCTATCACCTGAGCTCCTAGTCCTTAAGCCTGAGAGGTTTTCAGGAGCCCGCTGCAAGTTCCATGCTTTCAGAAATGCCTTACAGTTACACTCCCTGTTGCAAACACTAAAGTGGGGTATATTATGTCGCTACTTCAGGGGGAACCTGAAATATAGGCCCATCGCTTAAAGGAACAAACCAGTCCTCTTCTTAACACATGAACTCCTTTTTGGATGCAATGGCTAAGCTGTATGACCCCCAATACACAGCAACAGTTGAATCCACCCGCCATGCTCTCCAGCAAGGTTGAAGACCAGTAGAGGGTTATGTGGCAGACTTTAGGTGGTGGAGTTCTAGTACAGAATGGAACAATGCAGATCTTCATTACCAGTTCAACATGGGACATTCAGATGCACTAAAAGATGACCCTAGGAATGACTTATTAATCACTTATTAAGTATCTTATCTATTCAGACTGATCGTTGTCTGCAGGTACAAAGATCTGAGAGGTTGAGTCAGCTCTGTCCCACAGGAATGTTACCAGAGGTATCTGCTAATGCAGTGGCTCCAGCTTCTTCGTCTCCTGCTGTTCCTGAAGTTCCTGAACCTCTGCAACAGGGCCTTCTTTGATCACCACTATCACCAGAAAAAAAGCTATGCCATCGCTAGAAAGACCTCAATCTGTACTGCAGAGGAGCTGGTCACTATGCCAACACTTGCCCTAACAAGATCTGTAAGTCTTATTCTCCTTCTTATGATTCCTGTGCCTTTATCATGACCAGATCTGCTTACATTACTGTTCCTACTTTGCCACAGCTTCCAGAGGGAGCACTTCAGGCTCAGGCTATAATTGATTCTGGCGCATGTAATTGCTTCATCAAACCTGCCTTCACCCAGTATCATCACATCTCTCTGCAACCCAAAAAAGAGAGACTGTGTATACAGCTAGCTGACAGATCAAGTATTAAATCATGACCAATCACCCATGAGACTCAGCCCTTGCCTGCCAACATCTTGCCAGACCACCAAGAGCTGCAAAGGCTAGATGTAATTTTCTCCCCATTATTTCCAATCATCCTGGGTATGCCATGGCTGCAAGGTCATACCCCAGAATTACCTGGACTACCGCTGGGGTTACTTCCCAGTCTTCATACTGTTTGCAGAACTGTCTCAAAACTTTATACCATCCTGCTTAAACTATATATTTCTTAAGTCCAGTATCTGAAATACGTAAGCTTGTTCCACCAGTGTACCACAAATTTTTGGACGTGTTTGACATAAAAAAAAGCAGAAGTTCTCCCTCATTGGGCCTATGTCTGCCCTATTTTTTTTTTTTGTAAAATCTTTATTTTAAGAACATTTCAGTGAAAAACTTTACATAGAGTAAACATGTATAACAGAGCACAGAGAAGGTTTACAATGACACATGCTGTTGCAACTGACCATACCTTAGTTAAGATTAGTTCACAGTTTTTGTGGCCTTTAGACATCCTATTGAGTCCAAACGCCCCCGGGGAGTAAGTCCCGTCCAGTAACGGTCCTCCCTCATCCAGGGTGTTGGCTGCTCGGGTGGGTAAAGGGGGCACCTCCCCCGGCGGCCGCCCGAGAAGAGGGGAGATGTCTGCCTCCAACAACCTCTCCCGGACTGCCAGACCGGCGGAAACACCCCCCCAGATTCCCATTTTCCGGAGTGTGAGACACGGCCCCCCCGCCCCAATAGGGTTTAGAGGAGCCGGGTCCCCCCTCCTGTGGTTGGCCACTGCTATCTTATTTCTGGTTGCTGCAGTGCATAAGAAAGTTATTATCCAACCTATGGGCAGAGAGATATTGTGTGCTCTATAAATCATAATTAGTAGTAGAAGAGAAGTGGAAGGGAGAGAGAAAAGAATAGATAAAGAATTGGAGTGGGGGGGGAGAGGTTAGGTGGGGAAAGTGGGGGGGAGTAGGTGAGGAGCATACCTTATGATCTGGAGGAGTCTCAGAGATCTGCGCCGAACGGGTCTCGACCACGGCAGGTCCTTTCAATGTTTGAGGTGGAGCTTGTTCACTATGTGATATTATTAACGTTAAGACGGGATCTTAGGGAGGGTTCCGCCATCTCTAGCAGGGCTATATCTAAACTGGAATTTTCATGATCAGGTTCAGACATATAGTCTTTCCAGGGGGTCCATATAATTTCAAATCTTTCTACCTTCCCCTTACAGGTCGCTATCCAGTGTTCGGCTTCTCTAATGTCATTCACTTTCTTAATCCAGTCTGCTTTTGAAGGGGTCCTGGTTTGTTTCCAATAAATCGGGACAAGGCGTCTGGCTGCGTTTAAAAGGTGTGGCAATATGCATTTTTTGTATCTACTGATTGGCATCTGTGGGATATGCAGGAGGAAGTATGCTGGGGACAAGGGGATGTCAAGATCTAAGATCTCTTTTATTAGGTTTTTGATCTCACTCCAATATGGTTGGATCAGTGAACATTCCCACCAAATATGGAGGAGTGTACCCCTTTGTCCACACCTCCTCCAGCATTGGTCTGACACCAAGGGGTAGATGCGAGCTAGGTCGGCCGGAACCCGGTACCATTGTGATAAAATTTTGTAATTAGTTTCTTGGGATTTGGATTCTATGGAGCTCGAGTGGGTGAGGTGATATAGGTGTGTCAGTTGAGCTGGGGAGAGGTCCATCTTTAAGTCCTTTTCCCATGCCCGTATATAAGTTGGCCTAAGATTGTCGGTAACATTACTTAATAAACGGTACATTTCCGAGACCATGTGAGGAATTGGTTCTTCTTCTATGAAAATCTTTTCAAAGCTTGTGAGAGTGGAAAGGTCTCTAATTGATTTCCCATGTATCTCGAAGAAGTGGTGGAGCTGCCTATACCTCCAGAAATTCATTTTGGAGCCCCCGTGTCTCTTTTGTAGAGATTCAAAGTCCATTAGTTTACCTTTATGCATTAATTTCCCACAGCTGGCATTACCATCATCCAACCAAGGACCAAAGAAGGCCATTTGTTCTCCTGGTGGGAACCAAAGGAACCCCCCCAATGGAGCTAGTGGTGACATAGGAGGAGACAGATTTAGAGCCGAGTTTAATTTGTCCCAAGTGGAGAGTGCGTGAAGCGTCAGGGGGGAAGTATCCTCCGACAGTCCCCTGCACTCTCTGGGTAGCCATGGAGCATAAGCCAGGTTCCTGCCCGCTAGCCACTTTTCCAAGGAGACCCAAAGCTTGGACTGGGTGTGGAAGCGCCAGCTGAGGATTCTCTGAAGGACTATGGCTCTATGATATTTCAAGATGTCAGGAATTCCCAGCCCCCCCGTCAATTTGGATCGTTTCAACACTCTCAAAGCTATTCTAGATTTCTGTGCGTTCCATACGAAACCCGATAGTATACTGTTGATCTGGGAGAAAAACTTGTTCGGTAAGGGGATGGGAATCATTTGTAGGTAAAAAAGGCAAAATGTTCATTTTTATTATATTGACACGTCCTATCCATGTAAAAGCGGTCTTAGTCCACTGTGAAAGGTCTTTCTTAATTATGTTAAGAAGGGGGGGGGGGGGATTTGCAGTGTATAGGGTATCATAGCTGTCTGTCAGTTGTATTCCTAGATATCTGATTGAGGATTTGGCCCAGGTAAAGGGGAAGGCGTTTTGTAAGTTACTCATCAGGGAGGGAGGCAAGTGAACAGGCAAAATTTCTGACGTAGAGAAATTAATTTTAAAATTTGATAATGACCCGAACTTGTTTAGTTCCTTCATCAGAATTGGCAGCGAGATCAGGGGTTCTGATAGATGGAATAGAACATCATCTGCATATGCCGACAGTTTGTGTTCGGTTGTTCCAACCTTTAGGCCCTTTATGTCTGTGTTTGCTCTGACAGTGCATAATAACTGTTCAAGAACTAGAGCGAAGAGGAGAGGAGAAAGGGGGCACCCCTGTCTCGTGCCATTCCGAATCGGGAATTGGGAGGATAGGACTCCATTCACTTTTACCTGTGCACAGGGAGTGGAATAAAGAGCTAGAATCGAGGATAGCATGCGTGTTTTAAGTCCTAGAGTCTCTAATACCATTTTTAGAAATGTCCAATCAACCCGGTCGAAAGCCTTCTCGGCATCAGTAGAGAGAATTACATAAGGTTTTGGGTGTGGGCGAGTACATGCCCAGTGTATAAGTTGGATGGCTCTGACTGAGTTGTCTCTTGCCTCCCTCCCTTTGATGAGCCCCGTTTGGTCTGGGTGGACTACGTTAGGTATAAGGTTTCCAAGTCTATTTGCTAATACCTTCGCCATAATCTTAACATCAACGTTAAGAAGGGATATGGGCCGGTAGCTTTGGGGCAGCATCGGGTCTTTGCCCTCTTTGGGTAGCACTGTTATGTGTGCTAGGAGCGCCCCAGTGGGGATAGGGTTCCCCTCCGCGATGGCGTTGAAATATTTGCACATGTGGGGACTTAAAAGATGTAGGAATGTTTTATAATATGTCCCCGTGAAGCCATCCGGTCCTGGACTTTTCCCTTTGGGCAGGGATTTCACTGTTAACTCTATCTCTCCTGGTGATATTGGTAGTTCTAGTTCTGTGCATTGATCGTCATTTAAAGGTGGGACACCGGCTGAAGCCAAGTAGTCTCATATGGCTGTAGTTCTATTTGTCTGGGCGTCTAAAGGGTGGTCAGGGGTCAGGTTGTAGAGTTGTGTATAATAGTCTTGAAACCCTGAAGCAATTCCAGAGGACCGAACCGAAATGTCTCCATTTGAGGAGCGTAGTTTTTGGACATAAGTCTGAGCTTGTTTCTTACGAAGGGCTCTAGCGAGCATGCGCCCACACTTATTTCCATGTTCATAATATTTGTGTGAAAGGCGTCTGGCTTGCTTGCGAGTCTGTCTATCTAGTAGATGTAACAACAAGTTTCGTAGTTCAGTTAACCTCTGTAATGCCTCAGGGCTCCCATTTTGTTTATGTTTCAGTTCTGCTTCTTGTAGGGCGGTCAGTACTCTTGTGAAGTCTGCCTGGAGCATCTTTTTAAGTTTGGCCCCTAGGGATATTAGCTCCCCTCTGATTACGGCCTTATGGCCTTCCCACACTATGCCTTCTTTGACATCGCTAGTGGTATTTTCTCTAAAATAGTTTATGATGACCTCCGACACTTTAGCCTCCACCGCCGCATCATCCAGCAAATTTTCATTTAATCTCCACGTCCAGGCCCCACGAGAGCCGGACGGGAGCTTGAGAGTCACACCTACCAGTGCATGGTCCGACAGTGTGATGTTCCCAATGAATGCTGACTGTAGGAGCTCCAGTGCGGGCCGATCAACATATATATGGTCTATACGGGTATAGACATTGTGTACTGCTGAGTAATAGCTGAAGTCCCTCTCTACAGGGTGTAGGGTCCTCCAGCTATCAAGAAGCATATGTGATTGAAAGGACTTACGAAAATGTTTTAGAAAGGCATAAGAGTATGTGTGGCTAGTGTTGGAGGTGTCAATGGAGGGGTCTGGGCTGACATTGAAGTCTCCTCCAAGGACAACAAATCCTTCCTTAAACTCTGTCAAAAGTTCGAGGGCCTTGTCTATGAAGGAAATTTGATTTGAGTTGGGAGCGTATATCGAGGTGAATGTGTATTTGCGCCCCGCTATGATACCTTTCAGGAAAATGTATCGACCTTGTGGATCTATTTTACAGTCCGAAAGTTGGAAAGGGCATGTTTTGTGGATCGCTATTGTAGTCCCTTTAGATTTAGAGGTAGGGGAAGTGCTGTGGAACCATTGATTATATAAATGGGTTGGAAGTCTAGGTAAGGAGAGGTGGGTAAAATGGGTTTCCTGTAAGAAGACTATTTGTGCCTTCAGTTTTTTGAGTTACCACCATAATTTGTTCCTCTTCCCAGGGGAGCATAAGCCTCTTATGTTATAGGATATTACCTTTAGCGTAGACATGATGGGTCGGGTGTTTGGACGTATGTCGCGCGGTCGAGCCCGTCCGACGCAGAGCCCCTAGCGATATGTTGCTCCTGGGAAAGAGGGGGAGGGGTAGGTAGAGGGTGGAGGAAGTCAGAAAAGTAAAGGGAAAGAAAGCACAAAAAGATTACTGTTAAAACATACAAAACAGTACAACTTATGAGTAACAGTGTTAATGAGAAAAACTTCTGCATGTGAGGTGTGAGGTCCGCTCTAACAACGGAAGAGGCCTCAGACCTTAGACTAATGTCCCAACTAGGGACAATACCCAACAAGGGGTGGCCTACGTGGGGAAACGTGAGCCTAAACATGGGGGGGAGACACGGGGTGCCGTCCCCGTCCACCGAATCTTTTAAGTTGTGGTTTTGGGCAGGGGGAGACATTCTGGGGGAGTAAATGCAGCCTTTCCTTATATGGGGCCTAGGTGAGATAGGTGAAACAATAATATAAGAAGGGTGATTTTCGTGTGGGGTCGTCTGAGTCCTGGGCTTTGTCAGCAAGAGTCCCTCATTTGTTGATTGGAGTTAGTGATCGACTTCACACATGGATAACTTGGTTCTAGGTTGGTTAATCTGAGGGCTTGTGTGTGAATAGCCCGCCTTGCATATCAGATTGGTAGAGAGAGGGGAACGTCTCAGAATGTGGGTATGGTTCCTTCATGGGAAATGTATAGGTAGCCCAGAGTCATCAAGGTATCACATGAGGACTGCAGCTTTAATCTCGTGTGGTGGAGGGCCCCACCGCAGGATCTTGATTCTGGTGTTGTCTGTCTCTTCTGCGGTTCTTGCGGGAGACTGTTGACCATTGAGAGGGTAATTGAGTCCCAGGGGCATCAAATGGGTTCCTCCAATCCGGAAAGTCCACTGGATCTAGATCAAGAGTGGAAAGGAAATTTGGGAGGTCATCCTTATTGCGCAATGTAACTTGGCGTCCGTTTTTAGTCACTTGTAGGAAGAAAGGGAAGCCCCAGCTGTATGGCAGACCCGCCTCCTGAATGGCATTCAGGAGGGGACACAGAGCTCTGCATTGCATGAGGGTGCGCCTGGAGATATCTTGATAGAAAAATAAGTGCGCGCCATCAAAATCATAGAATGGTTTACCACGCATTTTTTGCATAATGCGGTCTTTGAGGTTGTATTTGTGAAGTTTGCAAATTATGTCCCTAGGATTGTCCACATCTTGAGATGGAGGTCTTAAGACTCTATGTGCTCTATCAATTTCTATTGGCGTAGTGCTGATAGGCCCAGTATATCCCTAAAGATGTCTGTCAGTGTGGGAATAATATCCCTTGATGCTGTGGCTTCAGGCAGACCTCAGATCCTAATATTGGCTCTCCTGCTGCGATTCTCAGCTTCATCCAGCTGGCAAAGCAAGTTTTCAATCTGCTGGCTTTGTACTTGACATTGGGATTGCAGCAGCGCAATAGTGGGGAGAACCTCCTCTAGTTTTTCTTCTATAGATTCCACTCTATTGCCCAGGTGTGTGGTGTCAGCTTTCAATTGGGCTATATCCTCAGTGAAGGCTTTTTCTACCCTGCATGTAAAGCGCTCCAAGTCCTCTTTGGTGGGCAGGGACATGATATGGCGCCGAATGTCCTCATCACTGAGATAGCCAGAGATCTCAGAGCGGCCTCCTAGAGAAGCAGGGGAGGCACAGGGGGCTGAATCACTCACCGACCCTGGGGATGGAACCGGAGATGCTGGGGAGTTTGTTCCCTTCAGTGTCCGGGCCGTGGCTGCAGCTGGCTGGGAGGATTTGCCTGTTTTCTGGGCCTTCCCGGTCGGCGCCATCTTGGAGGGCTCGCGGCCTTGTCCCCGGGTCCCTGAAAAGTAGGAATCCAGCTGTCCCTGTCTTGTTTTGTCGGTCCTTGCCGGTTGGGTGGGTTGCCTTAGTCGCTGTGACATGTGGGGAGTCTGGAGCAGCGATTTACCCCCCGTTTTTCGCTGATTAGTGCGGCGGTGGAGCGGAGCTGAGGCAAGACACAACCTCACTCCTCCATGGTCCGGACACGCCCCCATGTCTGCCCTATTTAACTGCTACCTGAAGCAGGATTTTTTTACTCTTGTGGCCCTTAAAGAGTATATTGGAGAGAATCTTAGGAAGGGATTAGTCCGTCCCTCTACTTCTCCAGCTGGTGCAGGAATATTCTTCTTTCAGAAAAAAGACCACGCCCTCCGCCATGTGTAGACTGTAGAGAAGTGGACCAAATTACAATTACAAATCATTATCCTCTTCCTTTAATACTGGAACTATTTCAGAGACTTCGCTCAGCAAAGATTTTCACAAAATTTGATCTATGGGGTGCTTATAATCTGCTTACGATTCATGAGGGTGACAAGTGGAAAATGGCTTTCTGAGCATGTTTTGGCCATTTGGCCATTTTGAACACCCTGTTTACCATTCGGATTTTGTAATGTTCCAGCCACCTTTCAACAGTCTGTCAATTCTTAGATTTATTTATGATTGTCTACCTGGATGACATTCTCATATTCTCAGTTTCCTTGGAATTGCATCACATCCATGTGAAGCAGGCTCTCTACAGACTGAGGCAAAGTGGACTATACGCAAAGGCAGAAAAATGAGAATTTGAGCATCAGACCAATCCGTTTCTGGGTTTAGTGATATTAACCAGGGGCATGGCAATGGACCCTCAAAAGGTTTTAACTTTACTGGCTTGGTAACCCCCAATCAATAAAAAAAGGGGTACAACAATTTGTCAGTTTTGAAAATATTTACAGGAAATTTAATAAAGCTTTCTCCGGCATCAATAAAACCCATCACCCAACTCACAAAGAGGCAATATTGTTTTCAATAGACTGAAGCCGCTCAGGCTGAATTTTATAAGCGGAAGGAATTGTTTACCTTTGCTCCAGTCCTAAAACATCCTGATGCTGCTTTGTCATACATTCTAGAGTTAGATGTGTCGGAAAATGCTGTAGGGGCTATCCTGTCCCAATGTCAAGAACTTGAACTTGAGTTTCTAATGCACCCTTTGGCATTCTTCTTCAAGAGGCCCTTGAAGAAGAGTTATGATGTGGGGGATCGAGAACACTTGGAAATAAAATCAGAACTGGAAGAATGGTGATACCTCCTGAAAGGAGCAGCTGATCTTCACAGATCACAAAAACCTAGAACACCTCAGAGCTGCTAAGCTCCTTAAACCTCGACAAGCAAGATGGGCTCTTTTCTTTTCAAGATTTTAATATGCACATTAAGCTATTACCAAGGGGGCCCCCAGATCCTACCCCCCCCCATGTGAATGAGTATGTAGTACATAGTACCCCTACCCATTAACCAAAAAAGTGTCAAAAAGAAATAAAAACACACACACTGTTTTTGACAATTCCTTTATTAAAAATAAAAAAATCAATGTTTCCTGATGTAGATCCATCATCAATCACCACCGAAAAATAAAAAAACCATGCCCGCCCGCAACTAATGTTTACTGCTTACTGCCTACTACGTCACCAGGTGGCCCCACCCCTTATATAAGAACTGTGAAACGGTGGAGCAGGCAGATGGTGGTTAGCCTTCATTGTGGGTGGAGCAGTTTTTTTTCTTTTTTCGGCAGAGCCCCCTATCCCAAAGCACCCCTTTATGTTGAGGGCAAGTGGCCTGGTATGATTCGGGGGGGGGGCACTCGTTCCATTTGTTTTAAAAATTTTGGCGCATTCCCCTTAAATCCACAGCAGACCCAAAGGACCTGGTATGGATTGGGGAGGGACCCCACGCAATTTTTAATTTTTTTTTACATTTTTGTATTGCCGGCAATTTAAATGTCATTTTTTTTCTTTAGACATGTCAGTTTTGCTGCAGCAGGTTCTTTACATGGTACAGATATGCCACTTTACAGGCAGACGAAGGGGCCCCCCAGGCACTATATTTAAACAAATTTCTCATTTTTATTGTTTCACTTTAAGCATCATTAAAATCACTGCTCCTTTAAAAATGATACTTTAACAAATTTTATTTTTGCATTGATAGTGTCAGAGATGTAAAAAAAAATCCCCCCCCCCCCCAAAAAATCCATACCCGACCCTTAGGTCGGGTATGGATTTTTAGGGGGAACCGCTATGCCAAAATGTTTTAAAAAAACGGCGTGGGTTCCCACAAAATCCATTCTTGGCCATACAAGCACCCAAGCGAGTGCCCCCCCCCCAATTGAACCATACCAGGCCACGTGACCTCAACATAGGGGGGTGCTTTTGGGTGGGGGGCAGAGCCAAAGCACCTTGTCTCCATGTTGATGGGGATAAAAGCTTTTTCCCGACAACCCTTGGTGGTGGTTGTGGGGGTCTGCGGGTAGGGGGCTTATCAGAATCTGGTAGCCCCCTTGTTAACATTTGCTCAGCCGGAACCGTTCATCTGACTCTATTACTGAGAGGGATATTATTGAAATAGACTTCATTGTCTATTTTCCCCTTCTGAGGGGTTCACATAACTAGAGGTGCCAATATTTCTCAGGGTAATAAAATAACAACCTAATTTAACCAACATGGTCTGTTGACATTTTTTAGCCCAGCTGGTCACTGTGTCACTAGCTCTGTTTGCAGACTCAAAAAAAATGGTCATTTGTCTGGGGGAAGCAGTTGTGACCATTTATACTTATCTGATCTCTGCAATGTTATTGGACAAAGCGGTTTCTTACCTCCTGTTATGGGGTCCCACGCCAGCAATCTCCTTCTCTCTTCTGAGTGTCCCCATAGCTTGCTGGCTGCTGTGGGGGCACTCGTCTTGGCATGCTCCTGAGCTTGGCTGGGTGTGTCCATAAACACACGCAGCACAACTCAGCCTCCCCCCCTGCTCCCTCTTCATAGGATTTGACTGACAGCAGCAGGAGCCAGCGTCTCCAGCTGTTCTCAACGAAGCCTATAAGATCAGGAAGAGGGGAGAAAAGACCTGCAGCCAGGCACGGCACTGGATCGATAGAGGTCACAGGAGAGTGCTTGGGAGCGGGAAATAGTGGGGTGTTTTTACCTTAATGCAGAGAATGCATTAAGATAAAAAAACACCAAGACTTTAGAACCACTTTAAATTAAGTAGCTCAGTGTAGCTTGACAACTAGAGCAAAAAGGTTTCATCTTGTAGGTCAAACTGTAATGGTTTGTGGTAATGCTGAAGCCAGTAGGGTTGCTGGTTCTGCCACTAGTGGCAGAGCCAATGGAGGGGATATGCAGTCGGGACTAAGAGGGACTTCATCATCAGTGGTTGTCTGCCTCACAAAAGCTGTTGAAAGCTCAGTGTCAATTGTAGCTTGATAATTTATTAATTTATTTCTCCTTTTGTGAAAGATTTAAAAAATCCTATTTTTATAGCAAAAGTCTAAAATCATGCCTGCCTTATTAAGATCAGTTTTATTTGATCAGGTATGAGCTTGCTGATACAACTTGCCACAAATGCTAGAGTTATCTCATTTGCAGTCATACATTTTCAATGTTATCATTATTGAGGTGGCTGCTGGCTGCTGTCAGTTTGACATAGTTACATAATTGCATAGTTAGTCATGTTGAAAAAAGACACAAATTTAAAAAAAAACCACACACAAATAGAAAACCTTACATATACACTATGACTATTCTATACCCACAGCTGATCCAGAGGAAGGCAAAAACTCCAATAAAGCATAATCCAATGACACCAGTGGGGGGAAAAAAATCCTTCCTGATCTCCCAGGAGGCAATTGGATATTCCCTAGACCAGTGGTTCTCAACCCTGTCCTCAGGTACTCCCAACAGGCCATGTTTTGGGAAATTCTAAGATAAATTAGCTGTCCAAAATATAAAGTCATTGACTCTGATATAAAGCACCTGTGCAAGATAAAGGAAAACCTGCAAGCATGGCCTGGTAGTACTTGAGGACAGGGTTGAGAACCACTGCCCTAGACCAACTAACCCTTTATTGCCTTTAAAAATTAGCATTCAGATATATTTTATGCATTTAGGAATGCATTTAGCTCTTTTTTAAAACAATCTAGAGGGAATATTTGATTTTATTCTGGGTAGCGCTCTATATATTTTTTCTCAACCTTCACCCAAGAGTCATACATTTTTCAAGTTTAATTTACTTAGAAAACTGTGTAAATATTTGGTGACATTTGTGTGACTCTTATGTGGAAACATTATTATTATTATCTTTTTTAGTATCTATTAGTACTAGTACACAAGCATGAGTTTGTGATCACGTGTTATAGTTGGCCCTGTAGGGCTTTTTTTAACAGTAATACAGTGGCGGCTGGTGCTCCAAATTTTTGGGGGGGCGCAAACAAACTGAAAAATTTAGAAAAAAAACATCAATTGCAGACTCACTGTTCCCATCAATTGCAGCCACTGTGCCCCATCAAATGCAGCCACTGTGCCCATCAATTGCAGCCCCTGTGCCCATCAAAGTCTGCCACTGTGCCCATCAAATGCCCCCACTGTGCCCATCAAATTTCACCACTGTGCCCATCAAATACCGCTACCGTGACCATCAAAAGTTAACACTGTGACCCCCTGCACCCACTCGCCATCCGCCCGGCACTTACCCTATCTCAGTGGGGCAGTGGGTGACGGCAGCGAGCTGTGTCCTCCATGCATCTCCTCCCCTCCTCCCCTCCTCCTGATAGGTGTCCAATCACAGCGCCTGTCATTTCAGCCAATCAGGTGACGGTAACACACCCGCGCTTCCTGATTGGCGGAGAGGCAGTTCAGTGTTAGAACAGCGAATATTCTTTATGCAATACATGAATCTATCCATTCTACATATAGGGGGGTGGCTGGAGAAAGGGGTGATGTCTGTGCGCCCCCTAATGGACGCACCACCACTGGAGTAATATATGTTCAGGAAAAAATAGTAATGTGAAAATAGCTATTTATTCTCACAAAAATTGGTCATGGGAATCTATTCTACAGTTCTATGTTTTCAAAGAACACACATAATAGGAAGTAAATAAAAAATAATAAAAAATGTGCCTGCACAACATAAGTTACTAATTTTTATCTGTTCAATCCTACTCTGTGCAAATCTTATGTATTCAATAAAGTGCAATATGTGCAAATCAACACAATTGTATGCAATCCTTGCATACCTCTGGTTTGCGGCACGACCTTACCAGCTCCTCCTCCCAACACATTATGTGGCTATACCACATGATGGAGTTATGTAATATGTAGGGAGAAGGATCCGATGATGTTGCGACGCAACCGGAGGTGAGCGGAGCGCCATTTTGTTGGAGGTTTACAGAGGTACACAGAGGCTGCATCCATAAGGATATATACAGACAAACATTTGTATTAAACATTATGTGAGTGAATTTCTTAACTTTTACCAAAAATAAGGTCAGATATGCAGATATGCAGTGAGCACTATGAGTATATCTTTCTTTTGGTTCCTGAATCTGAGAATATGCTAAGATGACTAGATTGCCAGGATGGCAATGGATTGACATCTTAATACCCACACTGACCAGGAAGGAAGTACACAGAGGAACACAGTAACCCTATGGAAAAGGGGAAAAGCGTGGTTGACCTGATATACATTAGAGAGTGGGATAACATTGGTGGTGGGAAAGGAGCACTACAAATACATGCAATCCCAGAGTATTCACAGGTGGAAAAGAGCATATGTATATATATTCACTATAGAGCAAAAGATAGATAAAAAAGGAGCACGTTTATGAACTGGACACAGGACACTGACTAATTTTCAGCTTTTATTATATTTTTCATGTTTTTTTAATACATATTTTTTTTACTTCTATTTTTTCAGCGGAAGAAACTGTATATATTCACTTTATGAAAAATGCACACAATCCATTTTTTTTTCATTATATAAAAAAGTATTTATATATTTATATGGATTAACACACATTTGTTTTGATTTGCGCACAGTGCACTTTGAATTGAATACATGAGATTTGTATATGCAAGGATTGCATACAGTTGTGTTGATTTGCACATATTGTACTTTATTGTATACAGAAGATTTGCACAGTTTAAGGATTGCACAGATAAAGATTAGTAACTTATGTTGCGCAGGCACAGTTTTTATTTATTGCACAGGTGGAAGTGTGAACACTGTTTAATTCCAGCAACAATAGTGATAGTCATTTATTGTACTACTTTGTTATAGGAAGTAAATCTTTGATCCCTGTTCCTGTCACTTCCGTTTTACTCACTCCCAACCCTACACTGACAATGCAAAAGGGGTGTAAGCTAGTTGCAATATCTATGTAAAGGGAAAGAAAAAGTCATGATAACTGCACTGAATAGACTAGCTGGAAAGAAATCATACTATCCATCTTCAAAAAAAAGCCTGAGCGAAACTGTCTTATATTAATGTTTGAAAGGTGTCTAGTAGTGTCTTTTGTGATTGTGGTCTCTGTAGGCATCAATATTTTGCTCCTTACACATATGCACACTTTTTGTATGGGTTTAAGATAGATGTCTTGTGATAGGCTTTATTTATTCCACAAATGGTGTGTTATCAGAGTCTTTCATTTTCCAACAAAATATTACTACTGTATGAAAAATATAAACCTGAAGTTTAACTGGCCATGCCCTCAAAATATGTCACTTGACCACTAAATTTTAATTTCCTTTAGCCTTGAGAGCAAAAGCATGATTCCATAAAGCTTTTACTGAGAACGTTAGGAGAAAAAATATTGTTGAAATCGACCTGTCTTCTACTGAAACAGCTATAGGAACCTGAATGCATTTCACTAATGTTCAGAGGAGAATATCCATTTATTGCATTAAATGTGATGACTCAGAGGAAGAAAATTAATAATAGCATAGTTAATGGAAGCTCTGGCCAGATTCCCAACAGTTACCTAAAATTACTGAGGCGATTGCTTGATATTGATTTAATATATTGATTTAGTAGTTAGAATTCAGGAAACTTGGGTCAGGTCGTGAACATGCAGCATGGAATGCAAACATAATATCAAGAACAACTTCATGATGAAAAATTGTCTAAATCTCCTCTATTACATTCTATGCAAGGGAATAAAAAAGCTGTGACTTAGTTTACTGATTTATTATTTACATCATCTTCTGTTTTGCTCAAAGTTTGGATGCATGCCGTGTAATGTTCTTTGCAGTGGTAAACCTATTAAACATGAGTAAAATTCTTCATATTCATAAATTACATTTTTACTTAAGACCTGTCTTTAAATCATTGTTTATCAGCTTCAAAAAAATATATTTTCATGATGAAATTAAATGTTTTTAATTTTTTCAATAGCTCTTAAAATGTATGTGTAGCCAAAAGATGTTTTTAAATTTTGGGTAAAGCATTAGAACCCCTGTTTTTGTTTTTGTTTTGTTTTTTATGGTCTGTGTCCCTCTCAATAGTGTCAGTAAGGCTGCTTTCACACTGGGGCCGTAGGGGGCGTCGGCGGTAAAACAGTGCTATTTTTAGCGCTGTTTTACCGCGGTATTCGGCCGCTAGCGGTGCGGTTTTAACCCCCCGCTGGCGGCCGAAAAAGGGTTAAAATCACTCGTACAGCGCGGCTATAGCAGCGGTATTGCCGTGGTATAGCCGCGCTGTCCCATTGATTTCAATGGGCAGGAGCGGTTTAGGAGCGGTGAATACACCGCTCCTTCACCGCTCCAAAGATGCGGCTTGCAGGAGATTTTTTCTTCTCCTGCCAGCGCACCGCTTCAGTGTGAAAGCCCTCGGGCTTTCACACTGAACAAACAGCGGAGGCTGTTTAGGGGCGGTTTGCAGGCGGTATTTTTAGCGCAATAACGCCTGCAAACCGCCCCAGTGTGAAAGGGGCCTTAGAGTCACCCTCTCAATTTCTCTTGGCACTGCTACAGAAAGTGATAAAAAAATCAAAATTTTTGAGTCGTCAACAGAGGGGACACCTATACCAAAGACAAATGCATAAGAGTGGAATTTCCCTAATATTGTTAATTTCTTGTTTTGTTTCCAGGAACTAAAGTTAAAGCAAATATTTTTAATGAGATACAAGTAACAAACAGTTATAACAGAGTAACCCCACCCTCTGCTCCAGCACCTAGTCTTATACTTAACCTGCAATTCACTGATCGGTTTCCCACCCTGTTTTTATGTCTCCCTTTGCTGGCTGCTGAGTGACAGATGAATCAACAAATGCAGATATGTGGAAAGTGAAA
The DNA here is from genome assembly GCA_037952835.1 of Lithobates septentrionalis. Lineage (NCBI taxonomy): Eukaryota > Metazoa > Chordata > Amphibia > Anura > Ranidae > Lithobates > Lithobates septentrionalis. Next base: position 1,806,393 of record JBBDGP010001454.1, on the reverse strand, counting down.
GGCAATCAGCACAGTCACTATTAATACAAAATACCATAAACTATCTGTGATACACTGTATAAACCTAATGTACATAAATCACAAGTAAATCAACATGCTCACAAATCTGTGAATTATTAGTTGCTGCCCAGCACTATAATTTGTTTTCACTCCACCCCTCTAAGATATGATACAAATAATGATGCAGCACAACTAAAACAATGTCTCTTAAATAAATAAGTCCCAAATAATGAAACAAAAAAGTCCTCAAATATGTATGTGTGGCAAACCACCAGTGAATTCCAGATATCACAGTCTTCTCAACGAATCACCCACGTGTCACATACATAACACCCAGTGAACCATATGCGCTCACCTCCTGGGCTGGACCGTATCAAAAGTCAAGGTCAAGCGCACTTTTGACCCTTTAGGGCTATACTCCATTTGGCTCCTGGCTCCCAGTAACAATCACAGGCACTGACAGACATGGACTGGAGCTTCTGTTCAACCTCCTCCTCTCCATCTATAATGTACTAATGCAAAAGGAATAAAACCAATAGTCCTCTCCATATGTTTTAAAAATTTAATTTAATCTAATTAAATCTAAAACTGGACACTTACACTCTCAGTGCCAAAGTATAAAAGTAAACCGCCATCTCACTGCAGGGTCTTCACCCCGCCCAGTGGTGGCATCAAATGTGCTGACTCCATTCCTTTACACCTCCAAGGCTTCCTCAGTAGGACCCTTGGGAGAGGCCTTTTTTGGTTATGTGCCCTGATCAAGACTTCATTTTGTAAGGGCAATTTAATTTTGTGATTTATTAAAAGGTGTTTACCTGTGCTGTCTAATACACCATGTTTTGTTTTATTTTTTGGGAGCTTAAATTAGTTTAGAGCTAAGGACCACACTTTACAGAGAGGCCTTGATTCGGCAATGTAGCGTCACAACTATTTGCGAATGTATACAACAAAAACGTATTTAAGGGCTCATTTTCACCATATACCTCATGTCCATTGTGCATTTGCATGTATTTGTAATGCATTTTCAATACATTTATGGTGCATTTTTTGGGGGGGGGGGGCAGGGTAGGTTAAATTTCATAAATATATTTATTGTAATCATTATGTTTTCTAACATTGTGTTTACGCGTGTTTTTGTGTGTTCACGTGTGTTTGTGGTGTGTTTCCATGCATTCACAGTGCGTTTACATGTGTTTACATGCATTTGCATGCATTTACATGGTATTTGCAGTGTGTTCCAGTGTGGAAAATTGCAGCACACTGTTCTTTTTTTTTTGTTTACAAACGTTTTTAATAAGGTAATTAAAGCAGTTACAAGAAAATACAACATGCTTTGAGAGTGCTGTATATACAGAAAACAACAATTTCCTATATCATATATAAGGTAAGAAAAAAGAAACCATGGTAGTTAAGAAGTGTCACTCTCCAAGAAACAGTATAAACGATAAAATCATAACATTAACTGAAAAGAAGTCAGAAATAATAATGCGTGTATAGAGCAATACAAGAATACATCTGCATATACTTCATAGTTTGGTGTGCCATTATAAGCTGTGGTGTTAGAGGTTATCTAGGGGATAAAAGTATGAATCTGAGGCCCGAGTTCCTTTGGCCTATCCAGTAGGTGTGGCCAAGCAAAATAGGAGGAACCTTGCCCATATTGGTTATCTAATGAGCTGGTCATGAGTTCCATTTGCGGTCGAAAATTTGCATGGAGCCCATGAGAGTATGGTGTATTCTTTCCATTAATTTAATAGACTCCATTCAGAGAAGCACCAGGGACCAAGGAACTGTTGGGGATCGCCAGTTCAGAGCTATAACCCAGTGAATAGGGCTAAATAGTGTGTGAGCCAGTTTTTGATCTGGGGGGGACCCCTGGGAGATCTGCAAACAGAACACACATCTGATAGGTCAAAGTGATAGGTGTGCCAGTTATCTGGAGCACCTTCTTAGAGGTCTGTTGCCATAGAGATCACAGAGGTATGGTGCAGTGTACCTCCCTTTTAACAAAGGGGCCCCCAGATCCCGGCCCCCCCTATGTGAATGAGTATGGGGTACATTGTACCCCTACCCATTCACCAAAAAAAGTAGTGTAGTGTTAAAAAATACAGTAGACAGTTTTTGACAAGTCTTTTATTAAAAATCTTCTTCTTCTTCTCCGCTTCTTCCTCCGGTCTTCCTCCATCTACTCCCACATCTTCATCCTCCGTTCTTCTCCTTCTCCCCCTGTTTCATCTTCTGCTCTTCTTTTGTCTTCTTTGTCCGGTGTTCTTCCTCTGCCGCCGTTCCCGCCGACAACCCTCCTCCGATGCTGCGTCCTGCTGATCTGTCGGCACCGATGTCTGGCACTTCTTAAATAACGATGGGGGCGTGGCAATCAGGTTACGTCACATGGAGGCCACGCCCCCTGTGACGTCACCACTGGGGGCATGATGGGTCCATGATGTCACAAGGGGGCGTGGCCTTCGGATGACGTAATCTGGTGTCTCACCCCCGAAATTGGAGCAATTTCCACTCTGGGATGATTTACAGGCTAACCAGCATATAATCCTTAAACTGCGCCTCCACAAACCAAAATCACCTTTTTAAACTTGGCCCAAAAGCAGAGCAATTCCACCCAAAACCAAAACACAGCGGACACAAAATGGTAGTTGCAACAAATGAAAATTAAGCTGGACCACATGGTGACTACAACAAAGAAAAAAATGGCCAACGAAAGCCAGGCCACAACAAAATGGTGAATTAAACATGAGATGCAGTTTGTTAATCCCGCCAAAACCAGCACAAACAGACTTCTTCACTAATACAAAAAAAATTTTCTCCACAAAAATTGACAAACAATTGACCGACACATAAACATAGACACACTTTAGGCTACATCACCCAGGGCCCATGGGAACACATGCTATCCAATGAAACCAGACATCCCTATCCGCAAAATGAACACTTACAACATTGTAGGCTATATACTACTAGGGACCTTGGCCAACCAAACAACACCGGCTCTCCAATCAAACAACACCGTTACATAAAACACAAAATAACACGGCTCAAACATACACTCTTGTTCCCAAATAAAGTTCATATACTTCCTCTGGCATCTTCCATAGGAACAAGACATTTGAGAAATACCCACAGTGGTGCTTCCATGCCTGGCCACCCTTCCCCCTCATGGCCACTTGTACACTGATGGGAACAGGTGTCTTGGTCCCATAAAAAGGTAATAATCACAATTCATACATTTCTATTTTTCATATACTTATTACACAACATATAGTTACACAGCCTGCTCAGTCACACACAGCATTTACTTTAGGTTTGTATTAAATGGGACCTATAGAGGATTTAAATATAGGTGCTTCACCAATTAATAGACCTACTTACAATGACAAAAACATAACCTACAATAAAAGTGCCGTCATACAGAAAGTGACAAAAAACCATAAGGTTCTTTGCCTGGCAGATCTTACCACATATAAACAAAAAAGTCAGTGCTACTACCCATACATCACATAGAAAGCAGAGATCCCAGGTGCTCGATCCACAGTCGCTGGCTGAGTAGGGAAATGAGGAAAAGATGATCCGCACTCCGGTGATTGCTCTTAAGAAGTATAATATTTATTGACAAGCCACAGTGACCAAACGCAAATAAGAACAGTTGACTCGTTTCAGCCTATAAGGCCTTAGTCATAACCACATTACAGACATGAAACTTTGAAAATAAATAGTAGCTCCAAGGATCACTGGCTCCACCCATTAATTGTCTTAATTGACTACAGGCAATTATCCAAAAAAGGGGAATCAGCTATACTGCATATTGGGTGATCCATATGTATGCCACTATTTGTCACACACCTTAGAGTGATAATAAGTACATGTGTGCACACACTCATGCATGCACTCATGCACATATACATGAATAAAACACACCATGAAATACAAAAACATTAGATACAAAAAGTAAAAAATTAAATAAAAATAATAATTCAGCTATGTGAAAAAGACACCAGAGGAGGAAAAGAGAGAAAGAGAGAGGAGGCTCTGGGGAAAGGCATGCTTAATTTAAGTGCAAATCCAGATCCCACCTCAGGTTTAACCCCTGAGGCGATCTAGTTTTTAATCTAAAAATCCACCATGCTTCTCTCCCCAGTAGCCTTCTCTCCCTGTCACCTCCTCTGGGCAAGTGAGACAACCGTTCTATTCCTCTAAAGCGGAAAGAGGAGAGATCGCCCTGGTGACATTCCCTGAAGTGACGTGTTGCATTCAAAATATTTCTAGCATTTGGGTTAATTGTGTCACAGTAATGTTCCCCCATACGGGCTCTCAGAGGACGTTTGGTACAGCCTACATATTGGAAGCTGCATGAAATACAGGTGATCAGGTAAATTACATAGTTTGTGCCACAGTTGATGTATTGCTGTATAGTAAACTCTTCACCTGTAGCTGTGGCAACAAATGTTTTACCCAGATCACACAAGTTACAGTACTACAGGTTTTTATAGTACAAGGATAACTGCCAGGATAGGAGAGCCAGGTGGGTTGGCATTGTTTGGATGAAGATAGACTGGGTGATAGTGCAGTCCCCAGTGTGGGCGCACGTTGGCTAGAAAAAAGGCAACCTGCTTGCAGAATTTCATTTAAATCTTTATCTGTATGTAATATTGGCAGATTCTTTTTTATTATTCTGACTATTTGATTATATTCTTGGGAAAATGTGGTTACAAATGTGATAGGTTTACCCGTTTTTCTATTCCTAGATTGGTAAGGTTGATGAGGTTTTTTATTATTTTTATTTTTATTTTTATGCTCTCTCTCAGTTTTAGGCTTATCTGACAGTAATTCCTCTCTAATAGGTATGGTATATCGCAAAAAATCTGCGCTAACCCCCAAAATTGCTATCTTATTTAAAACGTGATGTGGGTTCAACAGTGAACAGCAGAATATTTCCACACAATTCTGCACATATGAAGTGAAATTATTTTCTTTAGATTGCAAAAAATATATATATATATATATATATATATATATATATATATATATATATATATATATATACACTACCGTTCAAAAGTTTAGGGTCACATTGAAATGTCCTTATTTTTGAAGGAAAAGCACTGTACTTTTAAATGAAGCTAACTTTAAACTAGTCCTAACTTTAAACAAATATACTCTATACATTGCTAATGTGGTAAATGACTATTCTAACTGCAAATGTCTAGTTTTTGGTGCAATATCTACATAGGTGTATAGAGGCCCATTTCCAGCAACTATCACTCCAGTGTTCTAATGGTACAATGTGTTTGCTCATTGGCTCAGAAGGCTAATTGATGATTAGCAAACCCTTGTGCAATCATGTTCACACATCTAAAAACAGTCTAGCTCCTTCCAGAAGCTACAAAACTGACCTTCCTGTGAGCAGATTGAGTTTCTGGAGCATCACATTTGTGGGGTCAATTAAACGCTCAAAATGGCCAGAAAAAGAGAACTTTCATCTGAAACTCGACAGTCTATTCTTGTTCTTAGAAATGAAGGCTATTCCATGCGAGAAATTGCAAAGAAATTGAAGATTTCCTACAACGGTGTGTACTACTCCCTTCAGAGGACAGCACAAACAGGCTCTAACCAGAGTAGAAAAAGAAGTGGGAGGCCGCGTTGCACAACTAAGCAAGAAGATAAGCACATTAGAGTCTCTAGTTTGAGAAACAGACGCCTCACAGGTCCCCAACTGGCATCTTCATTAAATAGTACCCGCAAAACACCAGTGTCAACATCTACAGTGAAGAGGCGGCTGCGGGATTTTGGGCTTCAGGGCAGAGTGGCAAAGAAAAAGCCATATCTGAGACTGGCCAATAAAAGAAAAAGATTAAGATGGGCAAAAGAACACAGACATTGGACAGAGGAAGACTGGAAAAAAGTGTTGTGGACGGATGAATCCAAGTTTGAGGTGTTTGGATCACAAAGAAGAACGTTTGTGAGACGCAGAACAAATGAAAAGATGCTGGAAGAATGCCTGACGCCATCTGTTAAGCATGGTGGAGGTAATGTGATGGTCTGGGGTTGCTTTGGTGCTGGTAAGGTGGGAGCTTTGTACAGGGTAAAAGGGATTCTGAATAAGGAAGGCTATAGCTCCATTTTGCAACGCCATGCCATACCCAGTGGACAGCGCTTGATTGGAGCCAATTTCATCCTACAACAGGACAATGACCCTAAACACACCTCCAAATTGTGCAAGAACTATTTACAGCAGAAGCAGGCAACTGGTATTCTATCGGTAATGGAGTGGCCAGCACAGTCACCAGATCTGAACCCCATTGAGCTGTTGTGGGAGCAGCTTGACCGTATGGTACGCCAGAAGTGCCCATCCAACCAATCCAACTTGTGGGAGCTGCTTCTAGAAGCGTGGGGTGCAATTTCTCCAGCTCACCTCAATAAATTAACAGCTAGAATGCCAAAGGTGTGCAATGCTGTAATTGCTGCAAAAGGAGGATTCTTTGATGAAAGCAAAGTTTGATGTAAAAACAATGTTATTTCAAATACAAATCATTATTTCTAACCTTGTCAATGTCTTGACTCTATTTTCTATTCATTTCACAACGTATGGTGGTGAATAAGTGTGACTTTTCATGGAAAACACAAAATTGTTTGGGTGACCCCAAACTTTTGAACGGTAGTGTATATATAAACAATAAACGATCCAGTGAGTGAAATGAGACAAATGATAAAAAGTGCTGCAACCTTAAAAAAAACGGAATTTTCAGTTTTAGCAATATGGTAACTATATTCAGGTGCGCTACTAATGTCACAAACAATCGGACTGAGGGAACTCCCTCAGCCTGGATGTGTATGTGAATTATACATTTGAGCAACAATAGTAAATAACAAAAAAAAGGAACAACACAAATGTTGGATATTGCGCCTTCCAGTGAGGTAATATGTGAGTGGTTACAATGTAGCAAAAAAGTCCACTGAAGGAATAGATAGTTGAAGGAAGGCAAATTAAGAAATTCCTGCAACATAAATATATGTATATGCTTCCTGGGTAAAATAATCCTTTCTCTGTGAACCAGACTTTTGTGATAGAATGAGAAAAGGTGGCCGCTTACCAGATCCGTGGGACCCCTATCACGGGGGTCTTATGGGCTCATAAAGTATCCAGGAACAGCTGATAAGATCCTCTTATTCAGTCATCCAGCCATCCGGGATCCTCCACTGGCATCAAGGTAGCGGTGTAAAGAAATCCCATACACTGGAGAAGCTGATCAGATGGAACTGCTGATCTGATCACACAGACTCACTCCTTCACAGGCGCTGTTAGTTCTATGCAGCCGGACTGACTTCGATAGTGATTTTCGCCGTATGTGGATTAAAAAAACAGGAGAAACTCCATAGTGTAATAGGTAAAAACTTCTTTAATAAAACAAGAACATGGCCGGCATCAAAAAAGTCAAAAATACGGAAAGTTTTAGCGGCACTGCTGCATTCAGGCTAGTCAGCTGCTATGTGGTGACGTCAGGTTTCTTGGATCCCCCTACGCTGCGTTTCTCCGTAAGAGGCATCGACTGGGAAAGGAGGCTGAAGCCAGACATCACACACCACACCTTTTTGGATAAGGACCTACATGAAGTTGCTCTTCTTGACAGACCAAGTCTTTTGGTCCCCAAAAATAGGGATGAGAACAAAAACACCAAAAAGTTGTAATGGTCTTTTTTAACCACCTTTTTGTCGCAATATTGGTGGGTGAACAAAATCATTTGCAAGCACTGGCAGACTCTGAAGTGCGACAAAGTGTTAGGACCTGTACTTCCAGATCGGCCAAATGTTCTATATAGAAGGAATCAAAACCTGAAAGATCTTTTGGCACCTAGTGTCATTGACCCACCCCCCAAGGTACAGATGTTTGGCAACTTAAAAGGTTTCTTTCCTTGTAAAAAATGTGCGGTATGTAGGTCATCCCAAACCGTTAGAAGCTCCACCTTCTCTTCTTTTGTTACTTCTAGGATTTACTTTATAGAAAAATTCACCCCCCATTGGAGGGGTAGTAATTTAAAATGCCATATTTCACGTCGCGAAACCCGCTGGATATTCAATATGCAATCTTATAGCCCTTGGGGCCTGAACATAGAATGGGATATAAATTGCTATATAGATAACAGTTAAAGCCATCCCTCCATCTCTGTAATTAAGACATATTGTCAGGATGTCTTATAGCTCTTGGGGCCTGAACATAGAATGGGATATAAATTGCTATATAGACAACAGCTAATTCTATCCCTCCATCTCTGTAATTAAGATATACTATCAGGATGAAGAGTTCCCCTTTAGTCCATTAGCCCCTTCCCTTTTCCTCCTTCAAACAGCTTGCTTCTCTGCTAGATAGGAATTTTTTCCTCTGTTAAAAAAAAAAAAAAAAAAAATTCCCCTTTTTATGCATTCACATACATTCCTTTGAGGTTTCATAAAGTTAGTACAACACGGTTAAGAATACTTACTCTCTCCGGTGTGTCCGATATTGGATGTCTTACCTTGTCCACAAACAAATCTTTCCCTTTTTATGCATTCACATGCGTTCCTTTTGAGGCTCCATAAAGTTAGTACACACGTTTAATGATATCTACTTTCTCCGGTTTGTCCGATATCAGATGTCTCATCTTGCCCACAATGATATTTCCCTCCCCCTTTCAGGAGGAGGTGAATGAGTAACATGCGATGTCCCAGCACAAATGCTTTGACTAATCTATTCCATTATGTGTATTAGCTGGTGGCATCCATTTATCATTAATATATATATTTTTTTGGTTCCAAATGTCACTTTGTGAAGTTATGATTTTATTTAACACAATAATTGAGGTTGCTGTTTTTTATGAAATTTACAAGATTTAGAGCAATACCAAGTTTTTTTTTAACTTCTATGTATAAATTTTAATATGTTTTTGTATATAACTTTTTGATTATTCAGTGTTTTTTCCGGCAAGTGTTATTGTGGTAGTGTGACTGCTTTCATCATATATATCTGGCACAGCATACTAACACTTGCAGACTCGTAATGGATTTGGTCACACTGTGAACTGATTGGGTAATTATCCCAATCTTCCCAGTCGATGCCTCTTACGGAGAAATGCAGCGTAGGGGGAGCCAAGAAACCTGACGTCACCACATAGCAGCTGACTAGCCTAAATGCAGCAGTGCCGCTAAAACTTTCCGTATTTTTGACTTTCTGCTAACATTTTTGATGCCGGCCATGTTCTTGTTTTATTAAAGAAGTTTTTACCTATTACACTATGGAGTTTCTCCTGTTTTTTTAATCCACATACGGCGAAAATCACTATCCAAGTCAGTCCAGCTGCATAGAACTAACATCGCCTGTGAAGGAGTGAGTCTGTGTGATCAGATCAGCTGTTCCATCTGATTAGCTGCTCCAGTGTATAGGATTTCTTAACACCGCTACCTTGATGCCAGTGGAGGATCCCGGGTGGATGGATGACTGAATAAGAGGATCTTATCAGCTGTTCCTGGATACTTTATGAGCCCATAAGACCCCCGTGATAGGGGTCCCACGGATCTGGTAAGCGGCCACCTTTTCTCATTCTATCACAAAAGTCTGGTCCACAGAGAAAGGATTATTTTACCCAGGAAGCATATACATATATTTATGTTGCAGGACTTTATTAATTTGCCTTCCTTCAACTATCTATTCCTTCAGTGGACTTTTTTTGCTACATTGTAACCATTCACATATTACCTCACTGGAAGGCGCAATATCCAACATTTGTGTTGTTACTTTTTTTATTTACTATTGTTGCTCAAAGGTATAATTCACATACACATCCAGGCTAAGGGAGTTCCCTCAGTCCGATTGTTTGTGACATTAGTAGCGCACCTGAATATAGTTACCAGTAATTCCTCTCTGTCCATCATCAAAACCCTTTCTAGTCCTTGGTGTATAACAGATTTGTTATAACCTCTGTCCAATAAGCGCTGATGGATGACCTTACATTCTAGTTCAAAGGTTGAGTTTGTTGAACAGTTACGTTTAGCTGGAATAAACTCCCCATAAGGGATGGCATTAATGGTGTGTAATGGATGACAACTGGTTGCAAAAAGCGTAGTGTTACCAGAGCAAGGTTTCCTATAGGTGCATGTTGAAACATCACCTGTGGTTGGATCACCCTTTAGGGTGATGTCTAAAAAGTTGATACTGGAAACATCATGCTCAATTGAAAAATGTAGATTTAACTGATTATCATTCAGAAATGTCAAAAATTCATGCAATCCCATAATGTCACCATCCCACACCATCACGATGTCATCGATGAAACGACCATACCAAACAATCTGCCTAGAAAAAGGGTTGCTGGGAGAGAACAAAACTTGTTCCTCCCACCAACCCAAATAGAGGTTCGCCATGGACGGTGAGAATCTAGCACCCATCGATGCCCTGCAGCGCTGGAAATTAAATGCGCCATCAATATTCCTGGTCTGGTTCTAGATCATCATTCCCTTTGAGGTCCGCTGAATTAGGAAGATCTGTTGGCTTTCTTCCTAGCTCGTAATAAAATTTCAAGCATCTACCTATACGCATATAATTTCTTTGCGCTTAAAAGCACAAAAACGGCTCTCATATAATGCTTGGAAAGCGAGCTTTGTATTTCTCAAAGTAACACAGACAGATGCTGGTATCACCTTGAGCTTAGCAGAATCCTCAACAGAATAGCCAGCTCTGTTTATTTATACTATAAACATGAATAACAAAGAAAGGTGGTGGCTTCAGAATCAGCCAGACACTTGTATTCTTTCAAAAGAACCAATCAAACACACATGTATATATTCAAATAGAAATACAGTAGTGACGTGTGCAGATGCTTGTTTTCAGGGCCATGCGGCAAGTCCTTTGTGAGACACCAAGGACTCACAATTTGAACATTACTTACATAGCTCTGAACACGATTGTGTGCACATTCTACTGCTACCAATGATGTGAGCCATACTCTATCATGGCTCAGTGGGCCATGATTTTGTATGCTTATGCTATGGTTCCCTTGTACGCAGATTTGCTTACTTAGGAGTTTAGATGCGGTCACCATGGAGCCAACGTCTGTATGTGCGAATACCCTCACATGATCGTATTACAGCAAAACTGACACTGGGGGACATCTGACAACATACAGTAACAAAAATTTCCACAACAAAAGCAATAACAACTTGACAGAGGATATAACTGGCATGGAACCTTTCAATTCAGGTTCAGCTACCTGAACCCTGTTAGTCAGTGATACCTAATTCAAGAAGTAATATGTAGCTACATGGAGACCAGACAGAGTCAAGAAGTTTGAATTAGTTGATCTGCTTTAATTTTTGGCGCTTCAGATTAAATACTCAGATTGACGTATGTAATGTAGGTTGTGGCAAGATATAAAATTGACCAATCAAAGATTAATAGGTTTATAGCAAGCATTAGGGTAAATGCCTTGTGATCACGGTTCATCAAGAAGTTTTCATTAAAGGATGTTTATTTCTTGTGGCTTTGGGTTTCATTAAAAAAAAAGCCAGCCAGATGGGTTTTCCAGGAACTTGCTTTGCCACGGGTTCTCCAAACATAAATCATACGTTTCGGGTAGTCATTAGAATTACTTTTGCAATATACCAGTATGTATGTAAAGTAAAGGAACATGCTCAGATTAATATCCTTATAATAAAACCATTTTGACCTAAAATGCCATTTTGTCAGCTCATAACCTTCCTCACTCTTTTCCAAATCTAAAAAGAAAATGTTTGCCTTTACATACACTTTAAAATTGGCCAAAAAACATTTTATACCAATAAAGAATAAGGGCAATTATACTGTTGCTACCTAATAAACATGCAACACATTTTTCATGGTCTGCAGCCTCAGCTGACACTGTTCACATTTAAGCGGAATCAATACTATATTATTTTATACATAACTTATTGTATTAATAAAATATGCTTGTATGATTTTTAGATTCCCAGAAAGTAATGCATAACAGAAAGTAGTCGTGTTTGAAAACAAAGTGATGTACACTTTTTTCTTACAAAAGCTTAACCAGGTATTATCGTTGTTCTCTTCTCCAAGTCATGCATGAAATGAAATTTAGATTAGGTCACATATGAATCTATGGTAAAAATTTTTGCTACTAAACTACTTTAAGAAAACTTATCTCAGGCCAATTTGAAGTCAGCAGTGAAATGAATCAGCATGTTTGGTGCCTTAAAACACATTAACTATCCACAAATTCATCATAAACAATCTGTAAACAGATTTCCATCTTTTCACCCATTCAGAAAATTATCCCTATTGGTGGCTGTCTGTTTTAACTGTATGTTGTTTACTGAAAATGTTATATTCTAAAGTCTCCCTAATGGGCTAAGCCCAGAGTGGTTTGCTGGTTGGTTTCTAGAATCGTAGAGTGAGAATCTTTTCTACCCTTACGATTTACTATAGTTACACTTGAAGAAATGAAATACTTTTTTACTTTACATTATTCCAGTAGCCTTTACATGCCCTGGCACCATGATGATGTGTGTTTTTATGTTTGGCCTATTATATAGCAATATAATAAAGCTGAATTTAGTCAGATTAATGTTTAAATAAAGTCAATTTGTTTTATGTTTTATATAGTATTTAAGTTATACTGTTCCAACTATCATCACTACAACTCAGCGCAAATGTGGTGCAGGGTAGAAAAGTGGGCAAAACCAGGTGTATACCACAAAAATCCACTAATCTGTTTTTTTAAAGTCAACATGTGAATCAATTTGCAAATGCTTTTTAAATTTGACACATAGATCTGCCTCCACACCCACATTCCTTTAAGAGGTCCTATTGCCTTTTTTATTTGTTTTTTTTAGATGTAGATGTGAAAAACATCAGATAAATGTAAATAGTTGTCTCACATATGCGTGTGTTTTAAAAATTATTTATTTTTCATTTATTGAGGGACACAGAATTCAATGATATTTGGGTTATACTGTCACCTACAGGAGTATTTGGACACTGGGAGACAAAAAAACAGTGACCAGCCTGGGAAAACCCCTCCCACTCCCTGCATGCCTCAGTGTTTTGCTGGTGTCTTAGGAGGATGTATGTCAGGAGCTTAGTCTGCTGGGTCTTGAACTCAGGAGGAACATAAACTGGATCATGACTTAAGTGTTCTGCCACTGTAGCCTTTGCTTTAATTAATAGAAAGGTCATAGTTCTGCAGAACCGAATTGTAGCTGCAATTAGTCTCAACTGTATCTGATTATGTGGCTATGTAGGGTGATTGACCAGTTATTTAAATACACCCTGGTTACCCTTTCCTTGCCAGATTATTGTGCTCCATACATAATCCTCCCTTATTCTGTGTGATACGTCTACTGCTACATGCAACAGACCTTGACTTGTGACCCCAGTGATGATTTTCTGCCATCTGCACCAACCTTGGCTTTTGACTCCAGTGCTGATTCTTAGTCACTTGAACTGACCTTGGATTGTGACCCCAATACTGATTGCATGCCTTGAAGTTTTTGGCCACTGTTCTCCACTCTCTACGGGTACAGTCCTAAAAAAATAATCTGGCCCAAATGGTGACTGCCACAACTGTACGGATCTCTCTTGTTTCCGTAACAGAGTCTGTTCAAAATCAAGTCCAGAAAAGGCAAAACAAAGACCAAGTGATTCAAGTCACCAATTGCAAGAATTACAAAGCCAAGTAGTTGCTTTGCAATCACAATTTTTACAACAGCAAACAGCTATAGCCAGTGATCCTGCAGAACTGCCTTCCATTTTCTGTTAAATTTAATGGAAATCCTAAACATTACAGAGGCTTCCTAAACTTATTTAGACTTCATATTCAGCTGTAACTTGCCCAGTTTAGTACGCAGCAACACTCCAAGACAGGCTTTATAATTCCTTGCTTACTAATGATACCCTGGCATAGGTTTCTTCATACTTGTAACAAGACCCCACTGCCATCCTCATTCTAAGCCTATTCTATCTACCCTTTAAAGGAAAGATATCTATAGTTACCTATTCTGAATTTGCTCCAGTTCAGTTACATGATCATTTTCCAGTGTCAACTTCAATGTAGAGGAGGGACAGCTGGAAACAGATGCCCCATAGTAAGCCTATGGGTGACATCATTGCCCAGGCTCTGCAGCCCTTGTCAATGCTTTCTCCTCTACACTGCAACCATTGCTGGAGAGATAATGTGATCAAACCCGAGCGACTTCAGAATTGGTAAGTATAGACATCTTTCCTTTTACAGGGTAGTTAGAATAGGCTTAACATGGGGTTGGGAATAGATTTCAGCTTAGGCTTTGATTGGAATTACAATTTAAGCTTGTAATTTATGCAGCTGTCTGGATCGGTGTATCCTAAGCAACAGGACTGAAGACTCCGCTGGACTGGATATTTGCAGGACCTGCCTGGAATGTGGCATTGGGTTCTGGGTTCCTACTTGTAGCATTTTTACCCTGTGTAATGAGTTAGTTAAGTGCGTGGACTTTTCCAGCTCCAGAGACTTGGCACAGCCTCTTGGGTGACCCAGTCTCTGAAGACTCATTTATGGGTAGGCTGTGTAGACTCAGCAACAGGAGCTGCTAAATTTATTAGAACTGTTGGGGGTCAGTATTATTTCTTTTTTGCCTTTGGTCTGCATGGAAAAGGTTAAACCGCTGAGAAATGAAGTTCTGTGTCACTTTATGGATCCTAGTCATAAATAGAGACCTTCAAGCCCATGTTTGGGAGAAATGCATCAAAGAGTTGATCTGGTGGTAAGCAATGTGCAACAGTCTGGCTTTGTGAGCTTGCAGTATTTGCAAAAATGATTGTAAGATATCAAGGAAAAAAACAGTGGACTTGCAGTCTATTTGTATCTGGATACTGTGGGGAGGAACAGATCCCACTAGGAATGCATCCACAGCCAGTGAAAAATCTGTAATACTGCCTGGAGCAGTAATATCTGCAGTCCTGCTCAACCTCATCCTGATCTGGGAAATCAGCCTTTCAGGACTTTTTCCATTGTCCTAAAGAGACTGTTGCTGTGCCAGAGGCTCCAAGATGGGGTTGGACCCCCAAATTCTTCTCTCCCCACACTCTCTCCAGAGCATGCATCTTTATAAAGAGACGGTGAGTCACTTATATCTGAGGAAGATATGACCCCACAGGATTTTCAAACTACATGCCCAGCACTAAGCTGAGCTCCACCTTAATTTACAGGGCTTTTATCAGCTCCTTGACTAAGTGGAGACTGCAATCACATCCATGGTCTCTGCTATAATTCATCATCAAAGAACTTTGGCTGTTCAACATCAATTTATTCAGAGACTGTGGACTCATATAGATGACGTTTTTGATATTACAGTGATTGAATTGTGAATTGGATCATAAACAGCCTTGTTCATTTGTATTTTTTGTTGCATTTGACACACATCAAGTTTATTTCTTTACACATGTCAATGAGAATGTATGGCATACACATCTCAGATGCAAGCAGTTTTCCCCTGAAAGCTTGCTGCATTTGGCAAGATTCTAGAAAGTCTAACATTCATATACAGAAACCCTAAACCGAAAACACACCTAGCAGCTATTTAATATCTGTTTAATTAATGAGTCGTGTGGAATTTTAGAGTGAAAGGGCACTACATAAAAGTGTTCTGCGTGCAGGTGTAGTGTTTCAATCATCATTTTCTTATTCTAAATACTGAACTGGCAAAATAGTTGGTTATTGATAATACAACTAAGAGCTACAGTGGCTTGCGAAAGTATTCGGCCCCCTTGAACTTTTCAACCTTTTGCCACATTTCAGGCTTCAAACATAAAGATATAAAATTTTAATTTTTTGTGAAGAATCACCAACAAGTGGGACACAATTGTGAAGTGGAACGAAATCTATTGGATATTTTAAACTTTTTTAGCAATTAAAAAACTGAAAAGTGGTGTGTGCAAAATTATTCGGCCCCTTTACTTTCAGTGCAGCAAACTCACTCCAGAAGTTCAGCGAGGATCTCTGAATGATCCAATGTTGTCCTAGATGACTGATGGTGATAAATAGAATCCACCTGTGTGTAATCAAGTCTCTGTATAAATGCACCTGCTCTGTGATAGTCTCAGGGTTCTGTTGAAAGCGCAGAGAGCATCATGAAGACCAAGGAACACACCAGGCAGGTCCGTAATACTGTTGTGGAGAAGTTTAAAGCCGGATTTGGATACAAAAAGATTTCCCAAACTTTAAACATCCCAAGGAGAACTGTGCAAGCGATCATTTTGAAATAGGAGTATCAGACCACTGCAAATCTACCAAGACCTGGCTGTCTCTCTAAACTTTCAGCTCAGACAAGGAGAAGACTGGTCAGAGATGCAGCCAAGAGGCCCATGATCACTCTGGATGAACTGCAGAGAACTATAGCTGAGGTGGGAGAGTCTGTCCATAGGACAACAATCAGTCAGTACACTGCACAAATCTGGCCTTTATGGAAGAGTGGCAAGAAGAAAGCCATTTCTCAAAGATATCCATAAAAAGTCTCGTCTAAAGTTTGCCACAAGCCACCTGGGAGACACACCAAACATGTGGAAGAAGGTGCTCTGGTCCGATGAAACCAAAATCGAACTTTTTGGCCACAATGCAAAACGATATGTTTGGCGTAAAAGCAACACAGCTCATCACACTCAACACACCATCCCCACTCTCAAACATGGTGGTGGCAGCATCATGGTTTGGGCCTGCTTTTCTTCAGCAGGGACAGGGAAGATGGTTAAAATTGAGGGGAACATGGATGCAGCCAAATACAGGACCATTCTGGATGAAAACCTGTTGGAGTCTGCAAAAGACCTGAAACTGGGACGGAGATTTATCTTCCAACAAGACAATGATCCCAAACATACAGCAAAATCTACAAAGGAATGGTTCACAAATAAACGTATCCAGGTGTTAGAATGGCCAAGTCAAAGTCCAGACCTGAATCCAATCGAGAATCTGTGGAAAGAGCTGAAAACTGCTGTTCACAAACGCTCTCCATCCAACCTCACTGAGCTCGAGCTGTTTTGCAAGGAAGAATGGGCAAGAATTTCAGTCTCTCGATGTGCAAAACTGATAGAGACATACCCCAAGCGACTTGCAGCTGTAATCGCAGCAAAAGGTGGCTCTACAAAGTATTAACGCAAGGGGGCCGAATAATTTTGCACGCCCCACTTTTCATTTTTTTATTAGTTAAAAAAGTTTCAAAAATCCAAAAGATTTCGTTCCACTTCACAATTGTGTCCCACTTGTTGGTGATTCTTCACAAAAAATAAAAATTTTATATCTTTATGTTTGAAGCCTGAAATGTGGCAAAAGGTTGAAAAGTTCAAGGGGGCCAAATACTTTCACAAGCCACTGTATATACAGGCATGTACTGGCCATCGGGACTACCGGAGTTTCCCGGTGGGCCGATGGCTCAGTGGGCTGGTCAGGCGCAGTCGTGGAGCTGATCCTCACTGACAGTGAGTGATCGTGATTTCACTCACCAAGGAGCAGCTGGCGACACTTACTGGAGTGAGGATTAAGCTTTCTGCTCCCTCCAGCCTACAGGGGGTGATAGACAGTTGGCAAACTTTCCTTCCTCTCTCCCCTTATCACTTGTCACTTATCACATGACTGGAGAGAGGAATGAGAAGCTGCCTTCAGAACTGTGAGTATACATGGGAGGGGAAGGAGAGGGGGGACACTCTATAAGGGGGTGCTGATGGGGACACTCTGATGTAAGGGGGTGCTGATGGGGCCACTCTAAAGTGAAGGAGGGTGCTGATGGGGACACTCTGATGTAAGGGGACTGCTGATGGGGACACTGTGAAGTAAGGGGGTGCTGGTGGGAACACTCTGATGTAAGGGGGTGCTGATGGGGACACTCTGATGTAAGGCGGTGCTGATGGGGCCACTCTAAAGTGAAGGAGTTGCTGATGGGGACACTCTGATGTAAGTGGCTGCTGATGGAGACATTCTGATGTAAGGGAGTACTGATGGGACCACTCTGCTGTAAGGGGGCGCTGATGTAGACGCTCTGATGTAAGGGGGTGCTGATGGGGACACTCTGATGTAAGGGAGTACTGATGGGACCACTCTGCTGTAAGGGGGTGCTGATGGAGACACTCTAATGTAAGGGGGTGCTGATGGGGCCACTCTGATGTAACGGGGTGCTGACGGGGCCACTCTGATGTAAGGGGATGCCGATAGGGACACTCTGATGTAAGGGGGTGCTGATGGGACCACTCTGATGTAAGAGGGTGCTGATGGGGACACTCTGATGTAAGGGGACTGCTGATGGGGACACTGAAGTAAGGGGGTGCTGGTGGGAACACTCTGATGTAAGAGTGTGCTGATGGGGACACTCTGATGTGAAGGGGGTGCTGATGGGGACACTCTGATGTAAGCGGGTGCTGTTGGGGACACTCTCATGTAAGGGGGGTGCTGATAGGGGCACTCAAAATTAGAGTGGGCCGGTCTGGATGAAGTCCAGGGCCAAATGTTTGTCCCAGACCCTGGCTCTATATCTATATATATATATATATATATATATATATACATATATATATATATATATATATATATATATATATATATATATATATATATATATATATATATATATATATATATATATACCGTACAATAATATATATACAGTGTGTATATATGTGTATACATGCTTACATTTACATGAAAAAATATATATACAGTGTGTGTGTGTATATGTATATATATATATATATATATATATATATATATATATATATACACTACCGTTCAAAAGTTTGGGGTCACCCAAACAATTTTGTGTTTTCCATGAAAAGTCACACTTATTCACCACCATACGTTGTGAAATGAATAGAAAATAGAGTCAAGACATTGACAAGGTTAGAAATAATGATTTGTATTTGAAATAACATTGTTTTTACATCAAACTTTGCTTTCATCAAAGAATCCTCCTTTTGCAGCAATTACAGCATTGCACACCTTTGGCATTCTAGCTGTTAATTTATTGAGGTAAGCTGGAGAAATTGCACCCCACGCTTCTAGAAGCAGCTCCCACAAGTTGGATTGGTTGGATGGGCACTTCTGGCGTACCATACGGTCAAGCTGCTCCCACAACAGCTCAATGGGGTTCAGATCTGGTGACTGTGCTGGCCACTCCATTACCGATAGAATACCAGCTGCCTGCTTCTGCTGTAAATAGTTCTTGCACAATTTGGAGGTGTGTTTAGGGTCATTGTCCTGTTGTAGGATGAAATTGGCTCCAATCAAGCGCTGTCCACTGGGTATGGCATGGCGTTGCAAAATGGAGTGATAGCCTTCCTTATTCAGAATCCCTTTTACCCTGTACAAAGCTCCCACCTTACCAGCACCAAAGCAACCCCAGACCATCACATTACCTCCACCATGCTTAACAGATGGCGTCAGGCATTCTTCCAGCATCTTTTCATTTGTTCTGCGTCTCACAAACGTTCTTCTTTGTGATCCAAACACCTCAAACTTGGATTCATCCGTCCACAACACTTTTTTCCAGTCTTCCTCTGTCCAATGTCTGTGTTCTTTTGCCCACCTTAATCTTTTTCTTTTATTGGCCAGTCTCAGATATGGCTTTTTCTTTGCCACTCTGCCCTGAAGCCCAAAATCCCGCAGCCGCCTCTTCACTGTAGATGTTGACACTGGTGTTTTGCGGGTACTATTTAATGAAGATGCCAGTTGGGGACCTGTGAGGCGTCTGTTTCTCAAACTAGAGACTCTAATGTGCTTATCTTCTTGCTTAGTTGTGCAACACGGCCTCCCACTTCTTTTTCTACTCTGGTTAGAGCCTGTTTGTGCTGTCCTCTGAAGGGAGTAGTACACACCGTTGTAGGAAATCTTCAATTTCTTTGCAATTTCTCGCATGGAATAGCCTTCATTTCTAAGAACAAGAATAGACTGTCGAGTTTCAGATGAAAGTTCTCTTTTTCTGGCCATTTTGAGCGTTTAATTGACCCCACAAATGTGATGCTCCAGAAACTCAATCTGCTCACAGGAAGGTCAGTTTTGTAGCTTCTGGAAGGAGCTAGACTGTTTTTAGATGTGTGAACATGATTGCACAAGGGTTTTCTAATCATCAATTAGCCTTCTGAGCCAATGAGCAAACACATTGTACCATTAGAACACTGGAGTGATAGTTGCTGGAAATGGGCCTCTATACACCTATGTAGATATTGCACCAAAAACTAGACATTTGCAGTTAGAATAGTCATTTACCACATTAGCAATGTATAGAGTATATTTGTTTAAATTTAGGACTAGTTTAAAGTTAGCTTCATTTAAAAGTACAGTGCTTTTCCTTCAAAAATAAGGACATTTCAATGTGACCCCAAACTTTTGAACGGTAGTGTATATATACACACACACACACACACACACACACATGCTTCCATGTGTCTCCAGCTGCCTCCTGTACAGGGTAATGCTAGGAAGTACTGTGTGCGTTGTGAATCTCTTGACATGTCACAAGCACTCTGAGAGAGGGTAAAACAAAAGTTTATTCAAATTGTGTTGCCTCTGCCCTACATCTAATCTTGTTCCATTTTTGCTTTGTGTGCGCACATGCTCTGAGTGTTAATGCTGTACCTCTTCCTGCTAGTTACTCATATGCGCTCTCTAAACCCTTCCCACCATCACTGTGAGGTGAATCACTACCAACTCCTTCCAAGTATCACAGGGTCAGTACTCCTCGGGGTGCTGCCCTCAGTCACAGACAGCCATATCATACATGCTGCCTCAATCATCTGGTTTGTAAGCACTGTTAGGCCCCTTTCACACGTGCGGATCCGTGTTGATCCGACCTGTGAACCTCCGCTTGCTCAGCGGGGATCACTCCGTTTTCCCCAGCTGAGCCAGCGGATGACAGGGCGGGACCCGCACACTGTGCAGGGACCGCCCTGTCAGATCTCCGCTCTCCCCTATGGGGGATCGGAGGAACACGGACCGTCTGTCCGTGTTCATCCGATCCGCTCTGCAGACGGATAGAAAAATAGGATTTTCTTCCGTCTGCAGAATCGGACGAGAGCGGAGCCGGACGACATCGGGTGTTAGCGGATGTACATCCGCTGACACCCGCTATCCCATAGGGATGCATGTATGTCCGTATTTCATCCGAAAACGGATGGATGAAATACGGACATATGGTCCGCACGTGTGAAAGGGGCCTTACTGGGTGTTTTAATTTTTCTATACTTTGCAGTGTGATGGATCATAAGTGCTTAGGAAACAGTCCTGCGGTTTTAACTACACTACACTAAAATGTAAATTTGATAAATAGGATCTCAGGAACCAGAAGTTTTCCTGCTATACCCCAATTTTGCAGTATACCAAGATTTATTGTATCATGTAAAAAAGGAATGTAAGCAAGTTCTGGTGTAACTGGTGATTTCCCAGTCTCACACAAGGATGGTATGAGAACTAGCCTATTCTCATGTATTGGGTGGTCATTTAGGGGTAGAAAAAACGAAACAAAGAATTGAGTTGTTCTGGTCCAATATTTACAAAGCAGTTAAGGAGTATTGTAAATCTTTTCTTGGGTGTCTTTTATGCACCCAACCACATTTTCAAAATCAACTGATATCCTTGCCTATAACCGAGGTCCTTTTTGAGAGGGTTGCTATGGATCTGTTGTGGCCCCTGCTGAACACTGACGGGGGCACCAGCACATATTGGTAGTCCTTGTCTATGCTACCCAGTATCCAGAAGCAATCCCTCTCAGAAACACATCATCTAAAGGTTTTAGTGAAAAAGCTGTTACCCTAGTATTCCTAAAAATAATTGTCCAGACAGCTGGGTCAGCTATTGAAAAATTATCACTTACGCACTGCAGTGCGCTGCCCTAAATTGATGAGCAGGTAGAATGGTTCAATAGAAACCTTAATGTTGTGATTACAATAATGTTTGATAAAGAGGTATAACAATTGGGAGTTTTGGTTTTAAGTAAGGGAAATGCCAGAGTTATCTACAGGGTTTTCCCTGTTTAAAAAGTGGCTCAGGACACACCTTACAAAATGTAATCAAACACAATGTTTCGATGCAGGATAGGATAGCAGCAGGCATGCCCATATTTTTTATGAAACATATGCAGCAACTCCAAAGGTACCAGCCAGAGTTTTTAACCACTAAGACAGAGTCCTAGTTTTGGTGCCCACTTTAGAAAGTACATTTCTGGTAAAGTGACAGGAAACCTATGAAATTAGAGAGATCAGTAATGTCAACTATTAGGTAAATCAGCCTGGAAAGAGAAAGCCCCTCCAAACATACGTTACCCTAATAAAACCCTGTTAGAAGAAAGGGTGTAGAGACCGCTAGTCCAATATGGCCACATAAGCCCTGAGCTCTGTCTGACAGACCAAGGAACACCACATCCACGCCAGCCCCAGGCAGCACACACAGCTCCCACCAACTCCTAAGTCGTGGCTATACCTGCTGTGACGTCCTGGAGATGGAGAGAAGACATCCAGCTGCAGAAATTATTGGCCTTTTTCCCGAATACGCAGCATGAGCCTCAACAAAATGGTGGCGGTCCTCTAGCGATGGCCACCTCACAAAGCAGAGCTGTGGACCCTGAAGCTACAGAATACATGGAGGAGGTCTGTGACACTCTGCCCCTCTCCCCCAGCATGAGAAGCCCAGCCAAATCTCACCCCAGGAGGTACTCACAGTCTGATGATCCAAATTAACAAGCATGCATAGAGGTATGTGGCACAAATACCCACACAACATTTGACCTCCAGCACACATACCCATTACCTCCTTTCCTACTGCAGACAGACCGATCTCTGACACCATGTTGAAAGACATGCTCCTGTCCCTATGTTCCTCACTTCAAGCTGACATATTAGCATGCTTTAAGAAACACTTCGCAGAAGTACAACACTTATGCCCCGTACACAAGGTCGGACTTTGTTCGGACATTCCGACAACAAAATCCTAGGATTTTTTCCGACGGATGTTGGCTCAAACTTGTCTTGCATACACACGGTCACACAAAGTTGTTGGAAAATCCGATCGTTCTAAACGCGGTGACGTAAAACACGTACGTCGGGACTATAAACGGGGCAGTGGCCAATAGCTTTCATCTCTTTATTTATTCTGAGCATGCGTGGCACTTTGTCCGTCGGATTTGTGTACACACGATCGGAATTTCCGACAACAGATTTTGTTGTCGGAAAATTTTATATCCTGCTCTCAAACTTTGTGTGTCGGAAAATCCGATGGAAAAAGTGTGATGGAGCCTACACACGGTCGGAATTTCCGACAACAAGGTCCTATCGCACATTTTCCGTCGGAAAATTAGACCTTGTGTACGGGGCATCAGGCAAAAGAAAATGGGGTTGTGACCTGTCCACACCAAGAAGTGCACTGACATGCCTCCATCCCAGTTATTGGTACAAAAAAGTGAGAGGATAGAAGCGGGACTTTGCGTGAGGCATGTCAGTGGGTGTATAGGCTAATTGGTCAGGGTCAAATAAAATTGACCTGAAGCCAATACTGTGTCAGTAGTCCATGGTGTAAAGTAATGTCTAGGGTAATTCCTCTACATTATTGTATTCCCAAAAGATTTTCAAGATACTTATGATAGAAAAAAGTTTAATAGAGTTCATCCTAGGACATAGTACAAAAATAAATAGGAACATCATAGGACACAGTTGGACATATACAGACAGTCCAGTAAGAAGCATAATTCAAACAAAAATTATACAATTACAGAGAAGAATACATTTTACAATAACTTAATATGTGCATCCATAGTTGGTAACTCAACGCGTTTCTTGGCTTTCAACCAATCATCAGGAGTCAGATGCAATTTAACTACAGTTAAAACAATAAAACATCTATTAGTATAGGGACAAATAGAGAGAGGATACTGAGAGAGTTTAAGTTTCCATGGTACTCACAATCAAATCATTGGTCGATAACAACCAATGTACTGGGATTCAACAGTGGTCTGGGTCAACAAAGTCTCCCCAAAGGTTGAGGCAGAGAGCATGCCCCCAAGCCCAATGGCCAAAGCCGCCAAAATGACCAGAGTACCCCAAAGGACCGCCAGGTAGGGGCGAACAGCGAGGCCGCATAGCACTAGAAGGCTGTGGGGAAAGAAAAGAAATAGTAAAGTGAAAGTGAAACAAAGTAGGGGTAAATATGTGTGAATGTGAAAGGGTTAATGTGTTGGCCAAGGCTGCACATCAAAGGGTAAATGGGTGTGTGTGTGTGAAAAAATCATGATAAGTGGTAATGTGTGTCAAAAAATGAGAATATGTGTGTGTCTTAGAGACCAAACAAAGCAACCATGGACCAAAGTAGGAGTATGCAGACTGATTACCTGTGTAGTGTAAGTGCCGGGAAAAAGCCAGTCGCCCCATCACCACGGCGATGCACCGGAGCGACTCGGTCAGAGGCCGCTGCTAAATGCCGTGGGCTGAGGGCGTGCTCACGCCAACGTCATGTGAGGGCGTAATGACGCCGCAGGAGTGGAGTGAAGCCAGCTCCGCGATAACCAATCCCGGAAGCTTCTCATCCCTGCACCGCCAATGCCCAGGAATGGTATACCCCTACTGACTGCCGCATTGCGGGGCGTGGTAAGCATGACGCCGATGCGCCAAAGTCAAGGCCTGCCCCCATCATAGCTGTTTTCATTTTTTTATATTTTTTTTGCATATTGATTTAATTCAGTGCAAAGTATTTTTGTTTTTATTTCTTTTTCTTTAATGATATACATGATTCTTTACTATTGCTTATATATCCCAATACTGTTATCTTTGAGATGAGAGGGGGTGCTGGTGTCTATCGGGTCTGACTTCCGGGGTTGTGATGGGCACAGTTTGCGACCCGTCACCCACCCCATGCTATGATGGGGGTGGGCCTTGACCTTGGCGCATCAGCGTCATGCTTACCACGCCCCGCATGCGGCACCTTCGGCCGCCGCAATGCGGGAGTCAGTGGGGGTATACCATTCCTGGGCATTGGCGGTGCAGGGATGAGAAGCTGCCACGACTGGTTATCGCGGAACTGGCTTCTCTCCACTCCTGCGGCGTCATTACACCCTCACATGACGTTGGCGTGAGCACGCCCCCAGCCCACGGCATTTAGCAGCGGCCTCTGACAGAGTCGCTCCGGTGCATCGCCGTGGTGATGGGATGACTGGCTTTTTCCCAGCACTCACACTACACAGGTAATTAGTCTGCATACTCCTACTTTGGTCCATGGTTGCTTTGTTTGGTCTCTAAGACACACACATATTCTCATTTTTTGACACACATTACCACTTATCATGATTTTTTCACACACACACACCCATTCACCCTTTGATGTGCAGCCTTGGCCAACACATTAACCCTTTCACATTCACACATGTTTACCCCTACTTTGTTTCACTTTCACTTTACTATTTCTTTTGTTTACCCACAGCCTTCTAGTACTATGCGGCCTCGCTGTTTGCCCCTACCTGGCGGTCCTTTGGGGTACTCTGGTCGTTTTGGTGGCTTTGGCCATTGGGCTTGGGGGCATGCTCTATGCCTCAACCCCGGGGGAGACTTTGTTGACCCAGACCACTGTTGAATACCAGTACATTGGTTGTTATCGACCAATGATTTGATTGTGAGTACCATGGAAACTTAAACTCTCTCAGTATCCTCTCTCTATTTGTCCCTATACTAATAGATGTTTTATTGTTTTAACTGTAGTTAAATTGCATCTGACTCCTGATGATTGGTTGAAAGCCAAGAAACGCGTTGAGTTACCAACTATGGATGCACATATTAAGTTATTGTAAAATGTATTCTTCTCTGTAATTGTATAATTTTTGTTTGAATTATGCTTCTTACTGGACTGTCTGTATATGTCCAACTGTGTCCTATGATGTTCCTATTTATTTTGTACTAATTTTGTCCTAGGATGAACTCTATTAAACTTTTTTCTATCATAAGTATCTTGAAAATCCTTTGGGAATACAATAATGTAGAGGAATTACCCTAGACATTACTTTACACCATGGACTACAGTGTTGGCTTCAGGTCAATTTTATTTGACCCTGACCAATTAGCCTATACACCCACTGACATGAATCACGCAAAGTCCCGCTTCTATCCTCTCACTTTTTTGTACTTAGGCAAAAGGGTTAACCACATGGAGGATACCATGGGCACCTACGCCACGTCTTATAATGCAGTGGTGAACACTCTTGCAACTGGTTGAAATTAAAGGTAGCGGATTTAGAGGACCTCTAAGGCCACAGCAACTTCAAAATTAGGGGGATCCCTGAATCGATTCTATCATCTTAAATCCCGCACCATGTGCGTGACCTCTTCCTTGCTGTAGTACCCTCTTTGTCGTCTGTGAACCTCACCATAGACAGGATCCACAGAGTCCCCAAACCTTCCTTTTTGCCGCAAGAGATCCCAAGAGACGTCCTGCTGAGAATGCATTTTTATCAAGTAAAGGAGAAGATCCTCTTTCCAGCACAAAATGAAATTGCTTGGGCAGACGCCTCTGAAGACGCATGATTGGCTGGTGAAACGCGTTGGACAGGACTATCCAGTGACATCATATGCGGCCAGTGGGATGCACGCTGCGGCGGCGCTTCCTTGTCTCAAAGTGATTTCATTTATGTAAAAGCGTGTATTCCCTGCGGTTTCAACCGAAGGTGAGGAGGAGTTACCTGAGCTTTGTAAAGACATGGGAGGGTTATATCCACATGCCCATGGAGACTTTGTAGCTAAGAGTCACAAAGCCAAACGAATCTGATTAGTGTTATAACAAACAGAGTGGTGGAGGACATACAGAGAGTTTACAGCACTGAAACACTTTTCTTGTATATGCACTGGAGCACTTTGAATAAGGAGCACTACAAGAAGGCAAATTGTCATAGCATTTTACCATACAATCTTGGATGGACTTATTTGATGTATAAGGATTATTGCATACACTGTATATTTTTTTCGTTTTTTCATTTTTTTTATTTGCTGAAGCAGGTTTTAGTGTCTCATACTATGCTCTGTAGGTCACATTGAATATTTTTGTGCACAATGTTTTAAGTAATGCTAGACAGGATTGCAGGACAGTGCTGTGATTACAATAGGATATAGAATATTGTCCACCATGCAGCCGTAAGTCGAAAGTCTTCCCTTCTTCTCTCTATCGAGACAGAAATAGCGTTCAACAGAGTTCACTGGGGCTATATGACCCAGGTGTTAACCAAATTTGGTTTTAAGGGTCTAATACTATCATCAGTTTTAGTCTTATATTCGACACCCTCCGCCCAAGTGTATACGGCTAGCCTTATTCAAACCCTTTTTTATATCTAATGGCACTCAAAGAGGATGCCCCTTGTCCCCAACAATCTTTAACTTGATGATCGATCCATTGGATGAGAGCATTCGTTCACACTAACAAATCACTGGCTTCAAGTTTAAAGACATATTCCACACCATCAATCTTTTTGTAGATGATGTCATTTTTATGCTAACTAACCCCTTGGTTTTGTTGTCCCATGCTCACACCATCCTGTCAGAATTCAGCCTCTTGTCCTGCTACAAGGTAAACTTCACTAAATCCCTGATTCTGAACCTAGGCATCCCTCCAGGAACAGATCTCACCCTTAAGCAATAAGACTCTATACACTTGGGCGTACAGGAGTATACCTTATGTGGGAGTTGTAAAAACTGCTTATAACCAAACTGGAAGGAAAACTTAACCGGTTGTCCCGGGTGGAACTATCATGGGTAGGAAGACTGGCTGCCTACAAAATGCAAATTCTTCCCCAGATTTTGTACATCTTTAGGTCTTTACATATTCCTCATATCATATAAAATTATTACCTGAAGGCCCTCACACATCTACTTCATCAATTTATCTGGCAGGAGAAAAGGGCTAGATGCCTCGCTTCACATCTGGTGAAACATCAATCTGTTGGTGATATGGTTGACCTACATGACTACTACACAGCTGCCCATCCTGTCGCACCGATATGGGTTGACATTAAAAGGTGGTTGAGCAAACTTGTGCGACCTGCTTTATGCTGATCTGTGGAGTCCTCATGACTTACATTCACTGCCGATTACCACTAGAGTTTCAGTTTTAGCATGGATAATTATGATCAACTTTTCCGATGACTCGATAGTTAGATCTGACATTAAATTCCCCCTAACAATACTGATACAACTAATCCCACACTTATCGTTAACATGCTGGGACTGTTTTGGCATACCCTGTATAGACGACCTTTGGTTTCAGGGAGCGCCCTGCTCACTGGAGTTCCTTATGAGCAAATACAACCTTCCCCAACACTTCTATTTCACCTTCTGCAAATTCATCATTTTTTTATTGGCATTTCCGATGCACCCCATTAACCTACACCCAAAAATCTGGCAATTCCTTTCCAATCTGGCGAAAGCCACTAAGGGAATTTCACTTATATATAAAACACCCTTCACCACAAATGGTACGTTTGAAAAAAATAGCACCATGCTCATATGGGAAACGGAGCTGAAAATTTCCTTCTCCAATTCCCAATGGCTCAAAGCGACCAGATCTCCTCAATTAGCCACGCATTGCGCTAATCATTAGGAACTGGCCGCTAAAATACTTATGAGGTGGTATCTCATTCCATATAGGCTAGTGAAAATGTTTCATACTTCCATGTCACTCTAGCTGTGGCTCCACAGATACTCTCCTGCACATTTTGTGGTCATGCATCAATATTCGCAGCTTCTGGCAGAGAATTTTTTAGATAATTTCCGCTGTCATGGATATCTTAACCCCTTTAAACCCGGTGTTAGCTATTCTAAGCCTGGACATATATTCCTTTCCTACGGCCCTTCAGAAACGTATCACCAGTATCCTGCTAGCTGCCAAATTAATGATCACAAGCCATTGAAAGCTTAACCTGGCCCCTAATCCGTTTGAAGCTGTGAATATTATCCACCAAAACAACTTGCATGAAAGAGCATTGACTTTGCAATCTGATTGCTTTCTCTCCTTTGAAGTATCTTGAAAAACCTTGGGTTGACTGGTACTCCGCTTCTTCTGTTTTAATTGTCATTACTGCTTCTGTAGCTAATTAATTTCTGTCATGCCACTAGCTTAATCCAGTCTTGCGCCCATAAGTTATTGAAATGTTACTTATTTTGTTTAAGTGCCTCACATGCCACTTTAATGAGTCCATCAAGAGGTGTCCTCATTCGGAGTTTACTTATCTTGTGCTTCTCTTTTTATCTACCAGTCATTTCTTCTTACACATGAATAGCCTTTATACTTTCTAGATGCAATGTACAGTATAATTGTTGACGGCTGCATCCGCTATGTTAACTGACGCATTTATCTATTTGTATTGTTTCAAATCCAATAAAAACTATTGTACAAAAAAAAAACAGTAGGTATCTGGTGGCTATCTCACCTGAAAACAATCCTAAAGTATCACCAATGAAAGGTATAACAAAGGTTAAAATGTTAGAGGCAGTAGTTGCTACTCAATTTCAGAAGATAACACGTTTTTTGCAGAAAAATTAAGAAGTGTATTTATAATTACCTGGTCGACTAACTTAATTTGCCATGACAATGCGACATAGCCTAATTCAAAACTAAATGTAGGACCTTATCAAGTACCTGAAGCTCAGAGAAAATCAGTTTCAGAAAAGGTACAGTAAATGTTAACCCTTGGGGTTATAGGAAACCCTAGCAGCAAGTGGTGAAGTCCGATAGTGCTCATCTCTAAGTAATATGTCAGCCTGAAGTTCTTCTGACTTCAGTAAACTTAATGCAATATCCAAATTTGATGCGCATTCTGTGCTTTGAGTCTATTAATTGATCAGAATGTTGGACCCCCCCAGGTACATTACTAACCTTAATCTTACCAAAGAGTATTCTTAGGTTTCCATAAAATGGATAGTAAATAAATAAATGTAGCACTATGTGTAAAATTATAAATATAAAGTGCAAATCTCTAAACTAAATAAATCCTACATATAAATGAATAGTCCATAAAATGAAACTATTCATTTATATGTAGGATTTATTTATTTTGGAGATTTGCACTTTATATTTATAATTTTACATATAGCGCTACATTTATTTACTATTTACTATTCATTTTGAAATTAGTGTGGTGTACCACTTGGAATGTTTAGCAGCTGTGTACATTTATTATTAGGTTATCTTATTTAAACATCACAATATTTTTTACTTGTGGCGCTGATTGTTTCATCTTATAATAGGTTTCCATAAAAGCCTGGACAAAGAAAAAGAGCGTTTTTGTGACAATAGATAAGCTGTACCAGTACATGGTCCTCCCTTTTGGCTTACTTGGGGACCCCTGCATTCATAAGCCCCACAAACCATATGCTTTGGCATGTCTAGAAGATAATGTATTGTCCTTTCAGTCTTGACTGGAATTCATACCTATAGAAGGTCCAGACAGTTTTAGATTGCATTTGTAAGGCCAAATTACCAGTCAGAATAAATGTACAATAAACCTGCCAAAAGCCTCTGGATAAGATTAAAGCAAATAAAAGTTGACTTGTCAGTGCCAAAAAAACAAAATAAATCCTTTTGTAGGGCACTATTGGAGGTGTGTGTCTAATTTAGCTACTATAGTAGCTTCCCTTATGGATCTCACCAAATGGGCCAAATTTACCATTTTGAAAGGTAATGTCTTCATTAGAGACAGATGTTTTCTCTAATGAAGACACTGAAAAGTAATGTCTTCATTAGAGAGTTGTTTTCAAGAGCTGAAGGTAGTATTGATTAGGGGCCAGTGTTAGCCACCTCTCAACTTTAGTCAAGAAGTTCAAATTGACCCCTCTGATTTTGGCCTGGGAATGTCTCAGAACAAAGAGACTGATGCAAGGGTTAGAAGAGTTTCTATCTCTGAAAAACTTTAAATATTTTATGGAACACAAACCAAGGAACCAGCAAGGGAAGGCTGATAAACTATCATGTATGATAGCATGTTGTGCTTCTGTCCGCTGGTCTTAGCAGTGGGAGAGGGTATGAAAGGCATTGGTTGGAAGGATTATGAATGTGGTGTATGTCTCACCTAGGTTTCTCACTTACACATGGAGGGTAAGGCAGGATTGTGGATGCTGTGTATGTGTAACTCAGGTTTGTTGAGGTGCTCTAGGGTTTATGACAGATGTGGAGAAAACAAACCTTTTGTTTTCTCAGAATTCTAGTGGGTTCTGCTGTGGTTGATAGGGCCCAGAGCCTTTGCAGAGTTTTGGGATAAAGCCTCCATTTCTCCACTTATCTGGTAGTCAGGCTTTATTATTAGTTTCAGCTTCCCACGGGTCTTTATATAAGTGAGCTGACTGATGTGATCTCTCTTGTCCACTGTCCCTGTTGTGGGAGCATGCTGCTGGGTGAAAAGGCAAAGTGCTAACAGAACACTAAAAAAGGTAGACGTGCTACCTGTTTGTTTTTGGGAAGCCTTTAGGGGGCACTTTGTTAGTCGGGGACCGTTTAGTTTATGGCATGGATGAGCAGATGTTTTGTTTGTTTATTGCTAAGTTATGCATGCTTTACAAAGACCTCCTGCATGAAATTGTGTTTGTGTGCTACCTTTCCAAATAACATATTCATTAACACCACTATTGAGACGTTGGGGTTGATTTACTAAAGCTGTAGAGTGCAGCTCTGCATGGAAACCAATCAGCTTTCAGGTTTTTTTTCAAAGCTTAATTGAACAAGCTGAAGTCAGAAGCTGATTGGCTAACCATACAAAGATGCACCAGCTTTGCACTCTCCAGTTTTAGTAAATCCACCCCTTTTTTGGTGCCCTTTACATTTTTTCCCCAAATACGAAGTTAGTGTTTTAAAACCATTTCTATATTATTTTATTTAACTTATGGTAAATAAAAAAGACCATACACAATTAAAATACACATCATAGTTCTGCATTTTGGTTGAAAAAATATTTAGAATAAAAAAAGTTTTATTAGGGGTGCTAAGGGAAATGCTAACTCAAATACTCTGTATTTATACACACTATATTAACAAAAGTATTGGGATGCCTGCCTTTACCCCCACATGAACTTTAAAGGGATTCCAGTCTTATGCCCCGTACACACGATCGGATTTTCCGATGGAAAATGTCCGATCAGAGCGTGTTGTCGGAAATTCCGACCGTGTGTGGGCTCCATCGGACATTTTCCATCGGATTTTCCGACACACAAAGTTGGAGAGCAGGAGATAAAATTTTCTGACAACAAAATCCGTTGTCGGAAATTCCGATCGTGTGTACACAAATCCGACGGACAAAGTGCCACGCATGCTTAGAATAAATAAAGAGATGAAAGCTATTGGCCACTGCCCGTTTATAGTCCCGACGTACATGTTTTACGTCACCGCGTTTAGAACGATCGGTTTTTCCGACAACTTTGTGCAACCGTGTGTAGACAAAACAAGTTTGAGCCAACATCCGTCTGAAAAAATCCTAGGATTTTGTTGTCGGAATGTCCGAACAAAGTCCGACCGTGTGTACGCCCTATTAGTCTGTAGGATTCAATATTGAGTTGGCCCACCCTTTGCAGCTATAACAGCTTCAACTCTTCTGGGAAGGCTGCCCACAAGGTTTAGAAGTGTGTCTATGGGAATGTTTGACCGTTCTTCCAGAAGCATACTTGTGAGGCCAGGCACTGATGTGGACAAGAAGGATCTGGCTCTCAGTCTCTGCTTTAATTTATCCCAAAGGTGTTCTATCGGGTTGAAGTCAGGACTCTGTGCAGGTCAGTCAAGTTCCTCCACCCCAAACTCGTTTATCCATGTCTTTATGGGCCTTGCTTTGTGCACTGGTCCAAATAATTTGGTAATGTGGGGTTGTTTTTCAGGGGTTGGGCTTGGCCCCTTGGTTCCAGTGAAGGGAACTCTTAAGGCATCAGCATACCAAGAAATTTTGGACAATTTCATGCATCCAACTTTGTGAGAAAAGTTTGGGGATGGCCCCTTCCTGTTCCAACATGACTGCGCACCAGTGCACAAACAAGAGCGGAGCGGAGACTGCGAGACAGGTCTTCTCTTCCACATCAGTGTCTGACCTCACAAATGCGCTTCTGGAAGAACGGTTAAACATTCCCATAGACACACTTCTAAACCTTGTGGACAGCCTTCCCAGAAGCCCAGGTGGGCCAACTCAGTATTGAACCTTACGGACATATGCCCTGTACACACGATCGGACATTGATCGGACATTCCGACAACAAAATCCATGGATTTTTTCCAACGGATGTTGGTTCAAACTTGTTTTGCATACACACGGTCGCACAAAGTTGTCGGAATTTCCGATCGCCAAGAACGCGGTGACGTACACTATGTACGACGAGACTAGAAACGGGCAGTTCTGAACCAAGCACGGCACGCTTTGGGCTCCTTTTGCTAATCTCGTGTTAGTAAAAGTTTGGTGAGAGACGATTCGCGCTTTTTCAGACTCGTGGTTTTCAGATTGTTTTCTGCTATTCAGTTTGTGCTTGTGGGTTTGTATCTGGTCTTCAGTGCGTGCAGTTAGTCCGTATTGGATTATTCAGTGCGTTCTTGTCAGCTCGTTGCTGTTTTTCAGGTCGCTCTTCACAGGCCTTGCTGTTCTTCAGTGCGTTCTGTTACTTCGTTCTGAGCAGCCAACCGTTTTCTAGCCATGTTGCGTATACGTACTCCTCGTAGAGTTCGTGCTGTGCGGGGGCTTGGTGTTGGGGTCCTTACCTTGACACAAGTCCAGTCCATGAACAGGGTAGCGAGCAGTTCATGGACCAAGAATTGGTTGCTTCAGCGTGACCAGTTCTGTCACATGGATAGAATAATATGTGGCGCTGCTCTATCCTCCCGTACCAAACTGCAGAAAAACAAGATTACCACTATTGTGTCAATCACTATACGTACAGTCCTCCTATTACACATACAGGTGTGTGGCAGTGAGTCTTGGCCACTCAAACAAATCCAAGAAGAACTCAGATTACTATCTTGATAATGAAGAATTTTCTTAAAAATGAGTACACCGTGCTAACATCTTAAAATAGTCCTAGTAAATAACCTGCGTGCCAGATAAATATACATAAATAAATAAAGTGACTTGTGCAAAAGTGCAATCCCTGGTGCAATGACCAAAGCACATAATGTAAAAAATAATCAAAATAACATAATAATGACTGTGAATACAGCCCAAAAGGTATTGAAGTGCAAAATTTGCATACAAGTGCAAAAAATAATTAAAATTCTTCGTGCTATAACATAAGAAGTGTAACCTCGTCTTCTCTAAAATATATCAAATACCCAGTGTGCAAAATAATCATAAATGGTAAACTGCAAATAAGGATGCGGGACAGTGCTCTGCAACAATATAAAACAACATAAAATTAACATAAAATTAATAATGAGCGAAAAAGTGACATGTGCAGTAATATCATACACGCATCCCTTCAGTGTGAGATGCAATCAAGCCACAAACACAAAATAAAAATGAAAATGATAAATAGTGTAGTCCAAAGAAGTGACAATGGTGCAATGCAATCCACACCAATATCATGCAAAATGTGACTTCTAGTGTTCCAATAAAGAAAGTCTATTTAAGAAGTGCAGATAGCAGTGACTTGTGCTGTTCTTTGCTTCTGGTGCACACACCAATTGTTCCCCCCAGCCTCTCACCTCCAGTAGCGGCCCCCAGAGGGCCGAGTCAAGCAGATGGATAATGCTATGATAGAGGGGATATGTTTCCTGCAGCAATTCACCTTCCCTGAGGGATGTCCGTGGATCTGGCTCTCCCCTTCACTCACAGTAGTCCCAGAACAGTAGTCAGGAAGAAAGGAATAGCTCCCATAGTGTAGTAGTTAAAAATCAAATTTATTGTAACATACCTAGTAACTTCCGTTTAAGATAAAAGCGAGCAGTAAATACAGTGTAAGGCTTCCGGGTTCCGCCGTCCCCGGGAAGCGTCCGCACCTGGCTCCTCCTACCCCGACACGTTGCGTCACACCACGTGACTTTATCAAAGGGATGAGGAGTCCGGTGCCCACTAGCCAGTTTAAGTAGACGCCGCTGTCATGGCAACGACTTACGCAAACATTATAAGCGATCCTCCATGCATAATAACTACACTTGGTGGAAGGTATAAACAATACATTAATACAAGCTTCTTCTTGCATGATCAGTAAACCTTATTTCCTCTCTGTGGGTAAGACTATAAAAGGAGTGAAGATAAACAACTGAAAATAAATGAAAAATAAATAATCTAGTGTCCAATTAGTATCTATATTTCCTGCAGCTAATACACCGCCTGCGCCATCTGGTGGTGGTTAAAATAACTCCCATGATATTAAAAAATAATAACCAGGGAGAAAAGCAGGAAAAAGGGGGAAAATATATTAATCAAAATATATTAATCAAAATATATTAATCAAATCTACAATCACACTGGTCCACTCACTAGGACCCAGCGGAGCTAATCAAATGCTCATATGCTCAATCCAAGGCACATTGAAAATTAAAATTAAAATAAAATCAGTTATTCATATAAAAGAGATCTTACAAAACTCTAAACTAGTTTAGTTTAGTTCGTATTGGATTATTCAGTGCGTTCTTGTCCGCTCGTTGCTGTTTTTCAGGTCGCTCTTCACAGGCCTTGCTGTTCTTCAGTGCGTTCTGCTACTTCGTTCTGAGCAGCCGACCGTTTTCTAGCCATGTTGCGTATACGTACTCCTCGTAGAGTTCGTGCTGTGCGGGGGCTTGGTGTTGGGGTCCTTACCTTGACACAAGTCCAGTCCATGAACAGGGTAGCGAGCAGTTCATGGACCAAGAATTGGTTGCTTCAGCGTGACCAGTTCTGTCACATGGATAGAATAATATGTGGCGCTGCTCTATCCTTCCGTACCAAACTGCAGAAAAACAAGATTACCACTATTGTGTCAATCACTATACGTACAGTCCTCCTATTACAAATACAGGTGTGTGGCAGTGAGTCTTGGCCACTCAAACAAATCCAAGAAGAACTCAGATTACTATCTTGATAATGAAGAATCTTCTTAAAAATGAGTACACCGTGCTAACATCTTAAAATAGTCCGAGTAAATAACCTGCGTGCTAGATAAATATACATAAATAAATAAAGTGACTTGTGCAAAAGTGCAATCCCTGGTGCAATGACCAAACCACATAATGTAAAAAATAATCAAAATAACATAATAATGACTGTGAATACAGCCCAAAAGGTATTGAAGTGCAAAATTTGCATACAAGTGCAAAAAATAATTAAAATTCTTCGTGCTATAACATAAGAAGTGTAACCTCGTCTTCTCTAAAATATATCAAATACCCAGTGTGCAAAATAATCATAAATGGTAAACTGCAAATAAGGATGCGGGACAGTGCTCTGCAACAATATAAAACAACATAAAATTAACATAAAATTAATAATGAGCGAAAAAGTGACATGTGCAGTAATATCATACACGCATCCCTTCAGTGTGAGATGCAATCAAGCCACAAACACAAAATAAAAATAAAAATGATAAATAGTGTAGTCCAAAGAAGTGACAATGGTGCAATGCAATCCACACCAATATCATGCAAAATGTGACTTCTAGTGTTCCAATAAAGAAAGTCTATTTAAGAAGTGCAGATAGCAGTGACTTGTGCTGTTCTTTGCTTCTGGTGCACACACCAATTGTTCCCCCCAGCCTCTCACCTCCAGTAGCGGCCCCCAGAGGGCCGAGTCAAGCAGATGGATAATGCTATGATAGAGGGGATATGTTTCCTGCAGCAATTCACCTTCCCTGAGGGATGTCCGTGGATCTGGCTCTCCGCTTCACTCACAGTAGTCCCAGAACAGTAGTCAGGAAGAAAGGAATAGCTCCCATAGTGTAGTAGTTAAAAATCAAATTTATTGTAACATACCTAGTAACTTACGTTTAAGATAAAAGTGAGCAGTAAATACAGTGTAAGGCTTCCGGGTTCCGCCGTCCCAGGGAAGCGTTGGCACCTGGCTCCTCCTACCCCGACGCGTTGCGTCACACCACGTGACTTTATCAAAGGGATGAGGAGTCCGGTGCCCACTAGCCAGTTTAAGTAGACGCCGCTGTCATGGCAACGACTTACGCAAACATTATAAGCGATCCTCCGTGCATAATAACTACACTTGGTGGAAGGTATAAACAATACATTAATACAAGCTTCTTCTTGCATGATCAGTAAACCTTATTTCCTCTCTGTGGGTAAGACTATAAAAGGAGTGAAGATAAACAACTGAAAATAAATGAAAAATAAATAATCTAGTGTCCAATTAGTATCTATATTTCCTGCAGCTAATACACCGCCTGCGCCATCTGGTGGTGGTTAAAATAACTCCCATGATATTAAAAAATAATAACCAGGGAGAAAAGCAGGAAAAAGGGGGAATATATATTAATCAAAATATATTAATCAAAATATATTAATCAAATCTACAATCACACTGGTCCACTCACTAGGACCCAGCGGAGCTAATCAAATGCTCATATGCTCAATCCAAGGCACATTGAAAATTAAAATTAAAATAAAATCAGTTATTCATATAAAAGAGATCTTACAAAACTCTAAACTAGTTTAGTTTAGTTCGTATTGGATTATTCAGTGCGTTCTTGTCCGCTCGTTGCTGTTTTTCAGGTCGCTCTTCACAGGCCTTGCTGTTCTTCAGTGCGTTCTGCTACTTCGTTCTGAGCAGCCGACCGTTTTCTAGCCATGTTGCGTATACGTACTCCTCGTAGAGTTCGTGCTGTGCGGGGGCTTGGTGTTGGGGTCCTTACCTTGACACAAGTCCAGTCCATGAACAGGGTAGCGAGCAGTTCATGGACCAAGAATTGGTTGCTTCAGCGTGACCAGTTCTGTCACATGGATAGAATAATATGTGGCGCTGCTCTATCCTCCCGTACCAAACTGCAGAAAAACAAGATTACCACTATTGTGTCAATCACTATACGTACAGTCCTCCTATTACAAATACAGGTGTGTGGCAGTGAGTCTTGGCCACTCAAACAAATCCAAGAAGAACTCAGATTACTATCTTGATAATGAAGAATCTTCTTAAAAATGAGTACACCGTGCTAACATCTTAAAATAGTCCGAGTAAATAACCTGCGTGCTAGATAAATATACATAAATAAATAAAGTGACTTGTGCAAAAGTGCAATCCCTGGTGCAATGACCAAACCACATAATGTAAAAAATAATCAAAATAACATAATAATGACTGTGAATACAGCCCAAAAGGTATTGAAGTGCAAAATTTGCATACAAGTGCAAAAAATAATTAAAATTCTTCGTGCTATAACATAAGAAGTGTAACCTCGTCTTCTCTAAAATATATCAAATACCCAGTGTGCAAAATAATCATAAATGGTAAACTGCAAATAAGGATGCGGGACAGTGCTCTGCAACAATATAAAACAACATAAAATTAACATAAAATTAATAATGAGCGAAAAAGTGACATGTGCAGTAATATCATACACGCATCCCTTCAGTGTGAGATGCAATCAAGCCACAAACACAAAATAAAAATAAAAATGATAAATAGTGTAGTCCAAAGAAGTGACAATGGTGCAATGCAATCCACACCAATATCATGCAAAATGTGACTTCTAGTGTTCCAATAAAGAAAGTCTATTTAAGAAGTGCAGATAGCAGTGACTTGTGCTGTTCTTTGCTTCTGGTGCACACACCAATTGTTCCCCCCAGCCTCTCACCTCCAGTAGCGGCCCCCAGAGGGCCGAGTCAAGCAGATGGATAATGCTATGATAGAGGGGATATGTTTCCTGCAGCAATTCACCTTCCCTGAGGGATGTCCGTGGATCTGGCTCTCCGCTTCACTCACAGTAGTCCCAGAACAGTAGTCAGGAAGAAAGGAATAGCTCCCATAGTGTAGTAGTTAAAAATCAAATTTATTGTAACATACCTAGTAACTTACGTTTAAGATAAAAGTGAGCAGTAAATACAGTGTAAGGCTTCCGGGTTCCGCCGTCCCAGGGAAGCGTTGGCACCTGGCTCCTCCTACCCCGACGCGTTGCGTCACACCACGTGACTTTATCAAAGGGATGAGGAGTCCGGTGCCCACTAGCCAGTTTAAGTAGACGCCGCTGTCATGGCAACGACTTACGCAAACATTATAAGCGATCCTCCGTGCATAATAACTACACTTGGTGGAAGGTATAAACAATACATTAATACAAGCTTCTTCTTGCATGATCAGTAAACCTTATTTCCTCTCTGTGGGTAAGACTATAAAAGGAGTGAAGATAAACAACTGAAAATAAATGAAAAATAAATAATCTAGTGTCCAATTAGTATCTATATTTCCTGCAGCTAATACACCGCCTGCGCCATCTGGTGGTGGTTAAAATAACTCCCATGATATTAAAAAATAATAACCAGGGAGAAAAGCAGGAAAAAGGGGGAATATATATTAATCAAAATATATTAATCAAAATATATTAATCAAATCTACAATCACACTGGTCCACTCACTAGGACCCAGCGGAGCTAATCAAATGCTCATATGCTCAATCCAAGGCACATTGAAAATTAAAATTAAAATAAAATCAGTTATTCATATAAAAGAGATCTTACAAAACTCTAAACTAGTTTAGTTTAGTTCGTATTGGATTATTCAGTGCGTTCTTGTCCGCTCGTTGCTGTTTTTCAGGTCGCTCTTCACAGGCCTTGCTGTTCTTCAGTGCGTTCTGCTACTTCGTTCTGAGCAGCCGACCGTTTTCTAGCCATGTTGCGTATACGTACTCCTCGTAGAGTTCGTGCTGTGCGGGGGCTTGGTGTTGGGGTCCTTACCTTGACACAAGTCCAGTCCATGAACAGGGTAGCGAGCAGTTCATGGACCAAGAATTGGTTGCTTCAGCGTGACCAGTTCTGTCACATGGATAGAATAATATGTGGCGCTGCTCTATCCTTCCGTACCAAACTGCAGAAAAACAAGATTACCACTATTGTGTCAATCACTATACGTACAGTCCTCCTATTACAAATACAGGTGTGTGGCAGTGAGTCTTGGCCACTCAAACAAATCCAAGAAGAACTCAGATTACTATCTTGATAATGAAGAATTTTCTTAAAAATGAGTACACCGTGCTAACATCTTAAAATAGTCCGAGTAAATAACCTGCGTGCTAGATAAATATACATAAATAAATAAAGTGACTTGTGCAAAAGTGCAATCCCTGGTGCAATGACCAAACCACATAATGTAAAAAATAATCAAAATAACATAATAATGACTGTGAATACAGCCCAAAAGGTATTGAAGTGCAAAATTTGCATACAAGTGCAAAAAATAATTAAAATTCTTCGTGCTATAACATAAGAAGTGTAACCTCGTCTTCTCTAAAATATATCAAATACCCAGTGTGCAAAATAATCATAAATGGTAAACTGCAAATAAGGATGCGGGACAGTGCTCTGCAACAATATAAAACAACATAAAATTAACATAAAATTAATAATGAGCGAAAAAGTGACATGTGCAGTAATATCATACACGCATCCCTTCAGTGTGAGATGCAATCAAGCCACAAACACAAAATAAAAATAAAAATGTTAAATAGTGTAGTCCAAAGAAGTGACAATGGTGCAATGCAATCCACACCAATATCATGCAAAATGTGACTTCTAGTGTTCCAATAAAGAAAGTCTATTTAAGAAGTGCAGATAGCAGTGACTTGTGCTGTTCTTTGCTTCTGGTGCACACACCAATTGTTCCCCCCAGCCTCTCACCTCCAGTAGCGGCCCCCAGAGGGCCGAGTCAAGCAGATGGATAATGCTATGATAGAGGGGATATGTTTCCTGCAGCAATTCACCTTCCCTGAGGGATGTCCGTGGATCTGGCTCTCCGCTTCACTCACAGTAGTCCCAGAACAGTAGTCAGGAAGAAAGGAATAGCTCCCATAGTGTAGTAGTTAAAAATCAAATTTATTGTAACATACCTAGTAACTTACGTTTAAGATAAAAGTGAGCAGTAAATACAGTGTAAGGCTTCCGGGTTCCGCCGTCCCAGGGAAGCGTTGGCACCTGGCTCCTCCTACCCCGACACGTTGCGTCACACCACGTGACTTTATCAAAGGGATGAGGAGTCCGGTGCCCACTAGCCAGTTTAAGTAGACGCCGCTGTCATGGCAACGACTTACGCAAACATTATAAGCGATCCTCCGTGCATAATAACTACACTTGGTGGAAGGTATAAACAATACATTAATACAAGCTTCTTCTTACATGATCAGTAAACCTTATTTCCTCTCTGTGGGTAAGACTATAAAAGGAGTGAAGATAAACAACTGAAAATAAATGAAAAATAAATAATCTAGTGTCCAATTAGTATCTATATTTCCTGCAGCTAATACACCGCCTGCGCCATCTGGTGGTGGTTAAAATAACTCCCATGATATTAAAAAATAATAACCAGGGAGAAAAGCAGGAAAAAGGGGGAAAATATATTAATCAAAATATATTAATCAAAATATATTAATCAAATCTACAATCACACTGGTCCACTCACCAGGACCCAGCGGAGCTAATCAAATGCTCATATGCTCAATCCAAGGCACATTGAAAATTAAAATTAAAATAAAATCAGTTATTCATATAAAAGAGATCTTACAAAACTCTAAACTAGTTTAGTTTAGTTCGTATTGGATTATTCAGTGCGTTCTTGTCCGCTCGTTGCTGTTTTTCAGGTCGCTCTTCACAGGCCTTGCTGTTCTTCAGTGCGTTCTGCTACTTCGTTCTGAGCAGCCGACCGTTTTCTAGCCATGTTGCGTATACGTACTCCTCGTAGAGTTCGTGCTGTGCGGGGGCTTGGTGTTGGGGTCCTTACCTTGACACAAGTCCAGTCCATGAACAGGGTAGCGAGCAGTTCATGGACCAAGAATTGGTTGCTTCAGCGTGACCAGTTCTGTCACATGCCTTTGCTCTGTGAGATCCATGAGAATAATCCTGACGATTTCAGGAACTTTCTCAGGATGACGGACCCCGTATTTCACCGTTTGTTGGCTTTGCTGACACCCTATATCAGCAGGCAGGATACCTGCATGAGGCAAGCCATCACTCCGGAGCAGAGGCTAGTCGCCACCCTGCGGTACTTGGCGACGGGCAGGAACTCAAGTTCTTGACAGGCATCTCCCCCCAGGCTCTGGGGATCATTATCCCAGAGACCTATTCTGCCATCATCCAGGTCCTGCAGAAGGAGTATATTAAGGTAAGATTTTTATCCTTTAATATCACATTTTATTGTATTTATTGTTTGATAATATATTGTATTTCTTTCCTCATTCCCTAATTTCCATGATTGTAATATGCTGTGAATGTCCCCTTTGTCCTCATGCATGCTGGATTTTTATGTATTTTTTTTTTGTCCTTCATGCATATTTGCTTTCACTTACCTCCCCAGCATGCTCTCCCGGCCCTATATTCACCTCATGTAGTCAGTTAACAATGTATTTTGTCAGCCCCATAGTA
The DNA here is from genome assembly GCA_037952835.1 of Lithobates septentrionalis. Classification (NCBI taxonomy): domain Eukaryota; kingdom Metazoa; phylum Chordata; class Amphibia; order Anura; family Ranidae; genus Lithobates; species Lithobates septentrionalis. Next base: position 1,763,887 of record JBBDGP010001454.1, on the reverse strand, counting down.
GTGCTTTACCCTAAAACCCCCTAAAATGTTTAAAAATGTGATTTGTGCTTTAAATTCCGGCAGAGTGCGAGAGGCTTTTTTTTTTGGGTCCCCAAATCATTTGGAACCCTCCCTTCCCCCCAACTGCTAAGTCAGCTGATACCAATTCCCTATCTATCCTCAATCATCTATATGCTGACTTTGCCAAACACATACACACTATACCCATCTCTTTTGTGGTCATATTTATGGATGAATTCCCCAAAGCATGTAGTGCAAGGGCCTGCCTGAATACTTTCAAATGGTACTGTTTAAAGTTTTTGTATACTATTATTATCTTGATAGGTAATAGCAGAATGTCCAAATGTGCTAAAATGTGAACAATGTGTATTTATATCTTTGTATTATGACACTTCTTACCTGTCCAGTGGGCTGTCAATAGTGTAAGTAAGGAGGGGCTGGCCAAAGTAGTACACATTATTTAGGCATTCATCTCTCAATGAAGTGGAGAGGGTTACCTGTCCAAAAGACCCCCCCCCCCTCAAATGTTAGAAATGGCCCATGAGAAGGGGGGGGGGGGATCTGATAGGTGGATTTTATACCTTGGTCTTTCAAAACTCCCTAAAATAAATGTTATACTGATGTTGGCCAAGAATGTTTGTGTCTAATCTGCTTTCCCTGTTTAGGTGCAAAATGATTATTTTTTTTTCTTGTTTGACTCCACAGTTTCCTTCCAACCCACAGGAATGGCAGACTGTGGCCTCCCACTTTGCCCAGTGGTGGGACTTTCCTAACTGCGGAGGGGCAATTGATGGGAAACACGTCCACATGGTCCCACCACCTAACTCGGGGTCATACTATTACAATTACAAGGGCTTCAATAGTATTGTGATGTTGGCGGTGGTGTCGGCTACTTATGAGTTCCTGTATGTGGACGTGGGGAAGAATGGCCGGATTTCCAATGGTGGAGTTATCGCTCAGACGGAGTTCTACAGGCGTCTTCAGAATGGCAGCTTGGACTTGCCACCTCCAGAAGACAATGTGGAAGGACTCCCATTTGTCTTCGTTGCAGATTAAGCGTTTGCTCTGGGGGACCATCTTATGTGGCCATTCCCTATGAGGACCATCACCCCGGACCAGAGGGTTTTTAATTACCAGCTGGCCAGAGCCAGAAGAGTGGTGGAGAACACATTTGGAATCATGGCCAGCCGGTTCCGCCATTTTCTTACACCCATACACATGGCGGAGTACAAACTGAATCATATCATCCTGGCGTGCTGTGTTCTCCAACTTTTTAAGGCAAAATCGTGCCAACTATGCTGCCTCAGTTGGGCCTGAGGCCGGAATTCATAATGAACCAACCCTGACGGTGCTTGAAAGTGGCCATCCTGGCTTGCCCCGCCCTGAGTGCCAGTGAGGTCCGTCTTAGATACCTTGATTACTTTGCGGGTAGGGGGGCCATCAATATGCCAGACAATGTCTGAAACATTTTTAAAATAAAAAAATCATTTTAACTACTAAAATCTTTGGTGACATTTACTGCTTGTGTTTCTTTTAACTGACCCTGACAGAAATGTGGTGAGTCCTGAAAATAGCGTGATTGTGTAACATTACAAAGCACTATTGGGTGTTATTTACTAAAGGCAAAGACACTTTGCACTACAAGTGCACTTGAAACTGCACTGAAACTGCACTTGTAGTGCAAAGTGGATTTTCCCTTAGGAAATAACCCCCATTGTCACAGAAAACACCAATTTGAGCACAACAAAAGTTTGGGAGCGTTGAAACAATAATCCACACATTCTTGATTATCAATCTTTTTAATACTAGCACAATCACATGTGCATTTATCAAAGGTTTTTAAAACAAACCAACATGTTTGTTGTATAACAATTTTTTGGGTCACATTACTAAAAGTAGAAATGTCCATTTAAGGTAAAACAGGCATGTTTAAAACCAACAAGAAAGACACAAATCTGGAACTTGCAAAGTTCAACTTTTAAAGAAATTGAAGGCAATATCAGACCTGAGTATTTATAAACTGTGTTTGATATTGCGTTCAGATGGGGTGAAGTCACCCCTGGAAAAGCCAAATTTTGAAGATGCACACAAATTGCCGAATGTCAACATGTGCTACCTGCCATCACGGGGGGGATCAAGGGACGTGTTTTGGGGGTGCAACCCCTTCCTCCCAACTACTTTATTATTGAGGAAGGGGTTGCACCCCCAAAACGCATACATTGATCTCCCGTGATGGCAGATAGCACATGTTGACACACTGTGTGCATCTTCAAAATTTGGCTTTTCGAGAATATGTAAAAAAATGTGAGAAATTTTTAGATTCCAAAAAGCACAAAAAAGGGAAGGGATTTGGAAGGGTTTTAAACTCTCCCTAAAACATCAATGAAGTTCTTAATTTTTTTATTGAACATCATTGATGTTTTTCTGGATGTTTTCCAAGTCCCTGTTACACCCCATGATCTCCCCAATCAGGATCTGTGCACTTTCAGAGGTGAAATGACCTGGATCCACAACATCACGATCACCTAAAAAGATAGAAACAAAACACACCATGTATTATAAATATGCCGGCATCCATCTCTTACCTGAGCCTGTGGTCGCAGACACTCACCTGTTGTGGTGACAATTTCCATCACATCTCCTTCCTCCTCCTCCTCCTGTTATCTTTGGTGGGTCTCCACTTACTCCTGAGGTGGGGGGTCTGTGGTCTCCTCGGATGAGGGGTGTCCTCTGAGTCTTTCTCCCCTATGTAAAGAAAAATAGGTATGCTTAGCACACAGATATTTCATGGCACAAATAGGAATATAAAACATTGCTTGGAAGTGGGGTACAATTGTCATCCTAGATGAAGAAATATTTTTTCCCTTTGTCAAGCTTGAATACTTACCTGTTTTGTACAAGCTTCACAGATGGAGACACCCCTATAGTATACACTGGAGCACCTGTGTGGGACCCCCTAATAAAAAAGGGTGTTCTGGTGTCCCACACTAGTGCTCCAGCGTCCAGATGTGTAAACAGCTACTGAGTGTCCTCTCCTTACACAGAATCTAGTTTGCATTGCATTCTACTTACAAACCCATCTAGACAACAAAATTATTTGAAGAGAAGTAGGGCCGAAAAAAGGTATTCAAATGCATATGGCCAAAACAATGGTGTTTTCTAGGCCGAATGAACAATGTTTCATACGAACAAACAATGTGCCCATGAACATGAAAGTTGCCATTTTAAACGGTTCAACAGTAAAGAAAAGCACATGGAGCAGCACAAACGTAATAAAAATAAAGAATAGGAACACAGGACAACTACTTACTTTTTTGCAGCACTCTCCTGATCCTTCTGTACTGCTCGTGCTCCCTTAATTTCAGGTCCGACCACCGCTTCCTGAGCTGATCCTTGGATCGTCGTACCCCGAAAATCCGGTGCAGACCCTTGACTACTTTCGCCATTATCTTGGCCTTTCTGACATTGGGGCTGGGGTAAGGTCCATACTTCCCGTCATAGTCGGCCTTCTTCAGGATGTCCACCATCTCCAACATCTCCCCAAAGGACATATTTGACGCCTTAAATTGTCTCTTCCGAGATCGGGACGTTTCAGGCTCCGGGCTTTCCTCCTCCTCCTCATCCTCGTTGGTGTAATTAGCTGACACCTGCTGTGTCTCTGCCATGTGCTCTTCCCCCACTGCGCCGAACGAGAAGGGGCGGGGAATAGACTAGAAAGAACGTCAGGGGCGGACGGAGTTTCACGCATGCGCAATGTATATAAAACGTAACACGCGTGCGTCTTACGTACGATCTGTGAGCGGAGGAAGGAGTATCAGAGGCGCCGATCGTGATAATGAAGGTAAGATTTAAAATTGGGCCTATACTGCTTATAGAATGAGGCCTATATTGGGACAAGATTAGAAAACTTTAGCCTGACATTATTTTTTGTCTTGTGTTGTGTCTTGCAGATAAAATGGATGGCTTCAATGACCACAACTTCCTCCCCCTGTTCATAGACAAATACAGGGAGCTGCCCTGTCTGTGGCAGGTGAAACATCCTCATTATAATCAGATGACGTTTATGTCCCCAGGCTGTGGTACTATGAGAGACTGTGATTTCTGTCAGACCAGACTGGAGTCAGGGAGTCCCTCTTAACCCTTCCTTCCACTCTTCCTTCCACCCTATCTTCCACTCCAGCTGAGGCTTCCGATGTCCAACCTGGGACTTCCAGCCAGGAAGAAGTGGAGGAGCCCAGCTGGAGCCAGGTATAGCATTCTTCTACAGATTTCTGGGCAAGCAATAAATGATGTTTACTAGATGTTATTATTGATCACTAATTGCTGATTCAAGAAAGTGTTTTACATATCAATAGACAGTAGTGGGCAAAAATAATTGGGACAAGAATGAAAAATGCTGGGCTCACAATGATAGTCTGTTATATTTGATAACATTCAATTGGCAACAGTCATGAGATGAAAATTGTGTGTGATTGGTGAAGAAAAAACTAAAACTATGTCCCTTTTTCATACACAGCAAGACCTCAGCCAGGAGGAGGAGGCTGTGGAATGTGGCACACAGGAGGAGGCTGTGGAATGTGGCAGCCAGGAGGAGGCGGGGGTTAGTGTCAGCCAGAAGGAGGCGGGGCTATGTGGCAGCCAGGAGGAGGCTGGGCCCAGTAGGGGCCTGACCGAATCGCAGGTTCCTCCCCTCCGCCTTCCAAACAAAAGACCCAGGAAAGGGAGTCATGTGCAGGATTCAGCGCTCAGGCTCATTCAGGAGGCTTCTGCATCCCTCAGAGCCACCCCCACTCCTGAAGAGGCCTTTGCCTGCATGGCTGCCACCAAACTGCAGGGCATGCAGGAGGGCCAACGCCTCCTGTGTTAGGACCTTCTTTATAAAGTCTTAACTAAGGGGGTGAGGGGCGAAATCACACACAAAACCCACCTGAGTGAGTTGGACCATCCTCCTCCTCCTCCTCCTGCCACAACTCCACCACCAGAGCCACAGCGTGGAAGGAAGCGTGGAAGGAAGACAAGAGAGTGATGACCTGGGTTCAGTCTTATCTGGCAAAATATGCAGCCTCTTGTATGACCACAGCCTGGGAACATACATGTCATCTGCTGCTTTCAGGATCTCTTGGACTTCTGGACCAGACTGTAATCCCTTACATATGGACTCCTCAGGCCACCAATTTTGTTGTAAAATAATTGATGTCTGCCCTGGGGGCCAAAGGCTTCACCAATTTCTGCTGTCTCTCCAGCGTTGCCTCCCTCTTTGTTTGGTTCTGAGCCCTTAATAAAGGAATTTTTGTTTCAATTATACTCGCCTATGTGTGTTTTCCTTCAAAAAGGACAGTTTGTTTGTGAGGATTCAGGTACATTTCAAAAATACAATGTGAAATTAACAAGAGACACCAACACCAAGCAATCTCCTTGAGATTAAATAATACAAGATAATAACGGTGTTGTGGTAACTTGACACACAAAACACACCCAAAAATATTCTGGAGTAAAAAAAAAAATTCAAAACAAAAAAAAATCAGCCTTGAAAAAAAGACAAACCAAAAAAATAATAATATATATATTTTTTGTCAGATGTGACAAATCAAATATATTGAGGGAATCACGATAAATAATAAGGCCCCTTTCACACTGGGGCGGTTTGCAGGCGTTATTGCGCTGAAAATAGCGCCTGCAAACCGCCCCTAAACAGCCTCCGCTGTTTGTTCAGTGTGAAAGCCCGACGGTGTATTCACCGCTCCTAAACCGCTCCTGCCCATTGAAATCAATGGGACAGTGCGGCTATACCGCGGTAATACCGCGGCTATAGCCGCGCTATACGAGGGGTTTTAACCATTTTTCGGCCGCCAGCGGGGGGGTTAAAACCGCACCGCTAGCGGCCGAATACCGCGGTAAAACAGAGCTAAAAATAGCGATGTTTTACCGCCGACGCCCCCTACCGCCCCAGTGTGAAAGGGGCCTAAAGAAAGATGTTTGTGAGAAGTCTGTGTGAATATGAGCAGCAAAACTACTTCATTCTTCTAGCATTATAAAGAAGAAGAGAGTGCGCTGTATTAAACTATTTTAAACATTGCAGCCTGCCGAAAGTGCTCTATCTATTCCGAACGCTAATTTTACCAGACCGAGCTGTTCTGTCTCGGAATTTCTTCTGAGCATGCGTGGCACTTTGTGCGTCGGAATTGTCCACACACGGTCGGAATTGACACGATCGGATTTTGTTGTCGGAAAATTTTATAGCCTGCTCTCAAACTTTGTGTGTTGGAAAATCCGATGGAAAATGTCCGATGGAGCCCACACACGGTCGGAATTTTCGACAACAAGCTCCGGTTGCACATTTTCCGTCGGAAAGTCCGACCGTGTGTACAGGGCATTAGACTGGGATGCCATTAAAGTTCATGTGCGTGTAAAGGCAGGTGTCCCAATACTTTTGGTAATATAGTGTATATATGGATACACAATTTTGTTTCTCAAAATATCTCTTGATTTCTATTCCCTAAACAGTACTTTTATGTTTTCTCCGATGAAATGATTATAACATGCCAAGAACAGATGGCATTTCTCATAAATGCAATAAAAAGTTAGAAACTACAATCAGTTACAAACTCTACTCAGATTATTAGTTGGATTCAGCTGTTTGCAAGCAAGCTTTCATTTTAGAAAGCTTTAGAAAATTATGTTGATGAAACACAAGTATATGCAAGACTGAAATGCTGTACTTGGTATATGGTATTTAAGACATTAGTCATATTTTCATTACCCTTTAATGACTAGAGGGCATTGATGCCTAGATGCCAAGGCCAAATTCGCAGTATCAGCTAACTCGACAGTATCTATATGACTATTATACTGTACATACCTTAAAATGGTAGTAAACTCTCTTTAAAAAAAAAAAAAAAAAAAATGCCCCCTTGCAGGTTTATGTCATATTATGCTAGTATGTGCTGCATTATGACACAATTACCTGCAAAGCAGATCCCTCCAGTGGTGCGCTGTCACAACTGACAGGGCTTCCATCTTCACCTGGTCTTCCTTCTGGGTTCACGCGCTCTGGCTGTTTGATTGCCTGGTCCACAATGACATCACTCCTACGGATGTGCACAGAAGTTACGATTGTGGAACAGTGCTCTGAATAGACGTCGCATTTGAGTGTGCCATTCATTCAGAGCACAGTGCTCATGTGCTGGTGATGTCATGGACTGCTACAAATGTAAATATCTCCTAAATGGTGCACATAAGAACATATACAACATTTATTTGGTACAGTGTTTTAATACAAACCCATACCACAAATTTTGAGCACAATTTGTACAAGTTAACTCAAATACTCTGTATTTTGTATACTCTGTTTCCTTATTTCCCAGGGATTATCACCACTGTCATGCATGCAAGCCACAAAAGTCATGTTCCCCAGACCCCCTCGATGCCAGCTTTGTTCCCCAGCTGACACAGTAGTGTGGGTGGTTTAAATGTTTGCGTACACAAACTTCTTTTAAAGGGTTTGTAAACCCTTGTGTTTTTTCCCCTTAATGCATCTTATGCATTAAGGGGAAAAAACTTCTGTCACTGAGCTGCCCCCCAGCCCCCCCCCCCCTTGTTTTACTCACCTGAGAACGTTCGTTCCCCCGCCGGAGATGTGCTCTTCCTTTCTGGCCGTGGTTCTTGGCTCTTGATTGGATAGATTGATAGCAGCGCAGCCATTGGCTCCCGCTGCTGTCAATCAAATCCAATGACACGGGCGCCGGGGCCGACTCCAGCATTCTGTGTCTATGGATGCAAATTCTGGACTCGTGAGCGCGCCCGCAGGTAACCCCCAGGGAGAGCGCTTCTCCCAGGGGGTTTACCAATGCGGGTACAAGCCGCAAGCGCCATTGGGGGACCCCAGAAGACAATAATCGGGGCCACTCTGTGCAAAACGAACTGCACAGTGGAGGTAAGTATGATACGTTTGTTATTTAAAAACAACCCCTTTAACTGATTCCACCCTGAGGACTTTGCCAAGAGAGAGAAACATTAAGTACACATATCATTCTGCATTTTGTGATCAATAGCTGCAAATACAGTTTAACAAGTGCTTTATAGATCATATCCTGGTTATTTGAAAGAGCGATGAGGATTGATTTGTTTTAGGGACAATGAACTGCAATACTATGGGGAAAAAATTAACTTCAATTTAGAGGGGTGCACTTCAAGTACATTTCGAGCATGTATTAATATATATATATATATATATATATATATATATATATATATATATATATATATATTTATATATATATATATTTATATATTTATTACAGTATCTCACAAAAGTGAGTACACTCCTCACATTTTCGGTTTCATTACATGAGGTTTTGTGCGGTTGGAAAAAAATACATTTGACTGCGTCCAGGACCGATTTAGCACAGCTATCTGCACATAACCGCAGGTAATTGCAGTGTACTATTTCACCTGCAGATAGCAGCAGCAATGAGGAAAGAGAAACAGGAACCACATGAGAAATAGCAAGAATGTTCCACCGCAGCTAAAGGCAGCCGCATGTAAACACACGTAATCACACGTAATCGCATGTAAACGCTGCTAATCTCAATTTACGACTGTAAGTAATCGCTGTGCCTGGAGTCTTGGAATTTCAAAATAACAAAATATGCTTTTAACAGTGGCAGAACAGCCACCCATGTGAAAGAGGCCTAACAGTGTAAATTTGCTGTCCCCTCAAAATAACTCAGCACAAAGCCATTAATGTCTAAACCGCTGGCAACAAAAGTGAGTACACCCCTAAATGAAAATATCCAAATTGGGCCCAATTATCCATTTTTCCTCCCTGGTGTCATGTGACCCGTTAGTGTTGCAAGGTCTCAGGTGTGAATGGGGAGCAGGTGTGTTAAATTTGGTGTTATTGCTCTCACTCTCTCATACTGGTCACTGGAAGTTCAACATGGCACCTCATGGCAAAGAACTCTCTGAGGATCTGAAAAAAAGAATTGTTGCTCTACATAAAGAGGGCCTAGGCTATAAGAAGATTGCAAAGACCCTAAAACTGAGCTGTAGCACGGTGGCCAAGACCATACAGCCATTTAACAGGACAGGTTCCACTCAGAACAGGCCTCGCCATGGTTGACCAAAGAAGTTGAGTGCATGTGCTCAGCGTCATATCCAGAGGTTATCTTTGGGAAATAGACGTATGAGTGGTACCAGCATTGCTGCAGAAGTTAAAGGTGTGGGGGGGGTCAGCCTGTCAGTGCTCAGACCATACGCTGCACCCTGGATCAAATTGGTCTGCATAGCTGTCGTCCCAGAAAGAAGCCTTTTCTAAAGATAATGCACAAGAAAGCCCGCAAAGAGTTGAGAGGATTCCACTCTGTCTGAAAGAGGCCTAATCTAGATATTTTGTTTATCTATCTATTTATTTATGCACAACCTTGTTCATTTACATTTTTCTCCTCTAGCAAGGAGAAAAGGATACAATGATTCTTTTTCTCTTTTCAAGAGGAGAATGAGTACAGGAGTGGGCTGTACAATTACTGTTCACTGTAAAAACCAAAGCAATCATGGGCTCGAGAGCTGGCCTTCCTGGTTCCCAATCATTAGTACAACACCTAGGGCTGTAGGTGACAGCTCGGTATCTGTACTTGCAACACACTATATTGCAGCCTGAAGGATTTTATTAATTCAGTGAAGCCTTCATATGATAATCAAGCTGAAATGGTGATCACAAGATTGATAACCACTCTGATTGGTTTCTTATCATCAGTGAGTACCTAAGCTTTTGATAACAGCTGGGATTGAGAGCCAGCAGCTGTAAAAAGTGTTGCTTGCTTTCAATGGGAGGATTTTTAAAACATATCCACAGCACAAAGTATCATACTGGGGGACATTTATTTACAGATTGTGGGTGAGAAGGACTTAAACAAATAAAACATGTACAAGATATTTGCATGCTACGGTTCTAATCTGTGTTCTAATATTTAGCAACTGCTGGGATGATCACATTCCTTATTTCTTCTACCTAAAAAAAGTGTGCATGTATTTTATTGACTAATAGGCATATGCTGATTTGTTTAACATAAATGCTCAATTCACTAAGTTTCAACAATATTTATTTGCCACAATAATTATTTTTTAGCAATGAGAGCTAATAAAATCTGAACATAACAATTGCATCAATGCAAAATAATGATTAGTGTTGCAAATAATGAGTTATAACTTTAATTGAATCTGGTCATTTGAATATAGAGTTGTGTTGAGTTGTGAGTTATGGCCTGAGTTGTAGTAGTAATGCAAAAGTGGCTCTTCAAGGTACTCAAGAGAGTATTGCATGTAGTATTCTTTATGTGTAGGCAGCTTTAAGTTTAGGTAAAACCAAAATATTTTGTTTTGGATAGAATGGAGAAGGGTTTGAACCTCTGGCATGTTTTATTGTTGCCAAACAATAGAATTGATCAAGCACTTCTAATTTCTAATTTATTCCTCAGAATCACTCCTGCTACATTAGTCCAGAACACATTTTGTTCAGCATTTCTCAGTCTTGATAAAGGTGGATCGACAGAACTACCAAACGCATTGGGGTTGATTTACTAAACCAGGAAAGTGCAACATTTAGTGCAGCTGTGCATGGTAGTCAATCAGCTTCTAACTTCATCATGTTAAATTTAAGCTTTGATAAAAAAAAACCTGGACAGTGATTGGTTTCTATGAGGAGCTGCAACAGATTTTGCACTCTCCAGTTTTGGTAAATCAACCCCATTGGCTTTTTACTGGATTTGGATACAAAATATATTCTCCATACAATATATGTTTGAGGAATGGCTTAGACGAGGAAAAGAAAGTAGATACAGTAAATACAGGAAACTTGCTCTTGCACTCTCAAGAAAATCATCTGCTTTATTGTTGTAATGACCTTTTCAATAGTTAAAGCAAGACACTTTGTGGGTTGAAGGAAAGTGGGCTTTTCCTCCAGCCCACAGAATGTCTTCCTTTTACTATTGAAGATGTCATTACCACAATAAAGCAAATGATTTTCTTCAGAGTGCAGTTGTCCAGGTTTCATGCATTTATCTACCTGTACAGTGCAACGATCTGGGCTAGCACCTGTCATTAGTGAGAGGTGTTAAGGATTGTTCATGGTAGATTGCATGAAGTAGTGAAAATTTGTTATGGCAAAAAAAAATCCTTTTGTTTGACAAACCCAATGTATGTGATGCATATGTATAATGAATTAAGAAAGACAGCTTTCAGAGATGCAGAACAATTATACTAGAAAATCTGACAAGTGGATAAATCTTGCATGGAGAAAGCTGAGTTCTATTTTCAAGTGTTGTCAGCTGCAATTTTCATTAAGTTCCCAAAAATTAGCATGAGATCCCATAATCACTTCTAATACATTATAAATGTATTACTTTAGTTTAATTATATTGTATTAAGTAGATATTTACATGCTTTTGAATACATCTCATATCCCCAACATTTCATCAGACATTTTTCTTTGACAGCAATGGATATTGATCATAACATCTTAAAATGGTTGTAAACCCTTATAGACCACTTTTTGCTACAGGTAAGCCTATACTAAGGCTTACCTCTAGCTACCCAGGATATTTCCTAAACCTGCACGGTTTAGGAGATATTCCCTATATTTACATGTCATCGGCACATGCGCACTGACGCAAACTGAAGCAATGGCACGTATGTGCCGTTGCTTCAGTGAGTGTGCCGTTACCGGTGGCTCCCGCGTGTGACGTCATTGCGGCTCCGGCCAATCACAACGCCGGAGCCGAGATACCCGGAAGTAACCCCCGGCTGGTGCTGTGTAAGGGCACAGCAGCGAGGGCTTCGATCTCAGGTGAGTATTACATAATGAGCTAGTATGCTATGCATACTAGCTCATTATGCCTTTGTCTTACAGGTGTTAGTTTTTTTTCAATGTGGGTTTACAACCACTTTAATAAAATGCTTCACTTTATGTTTTTTTTTTCTTTTTTTTTTAAATGTACGTGCTTTAACCAGTTCCAGACCTAGACGGCCGCGCCGTTCGGATTCGCTTCAGAAGTGATCAATCTCCAGGCCCAGGTTTCTGGCCTGGACCTGGTGATCGGTCCTGGCGAATGAAATCCTTCCCCTGCATGTGTAAGTGTAAACACAGCAGGAGAAGTGATGTCATCTCTCCTCGTGGAACTCTTTTCCTTTCCAGAGAGAGGAGAGGAGACATCTAGGAGTAAGTGCACCAACACTGCACTGACATAAGTTCACATAGGTACACTTGTCACCCCCGATCACCCCCCGATCGCCCCCTCCCCCAGTTAACCCCTTGACCCCCTGTCACTGTGTCACCCAGACCCAGTGCAGTGTTCATATTTTATTTTTTTATCACTGTACTGGTGTCATTAGTGACAAAAATCAGTGTTAGGGTACTTAGTGTAGGCCCAGATAGGTCTACCCCCCCCCCAACCCCGCAATAAAGGTTTAACTCCTTAATCACCCCCTTTTACCAGTGATCACTGTATTAGTGTCACGGGTGACGCTGGTTAGCAAGTTTTTTTTTATAGCGTCAGGGTACCCACGGTATATTACCTAAATAAAGGTTTAACGCCCTGATCACCCGGCGGGTGATATCATTTAGGTTTTAGTGTCAGATAGGGTCTGCATCACCCCAGGCAGCGTCAGATTAGTGCCAGTAGCACTAGCACCCACGAACGCACCATACACCTCCCTTAGTAGTATAGTGTCTGAACGGATCAATATCTGATCTGATCAGATCTATACTAGTGTCCCCAGTAGTTTAGGGTTCCCAAAAACGTAGTGTTAGCAGGATCAGCCCAGATACCTGCTAGCACCTGCGTTTAGCCCCTCCGCCCAGCCCAGCCCAGCCCAGAGACAGGCCTGATCCCTGCAAATGCTAACAGTTTTTTTGTAGCATTTGAAGCAGTCACTGACAGTCAGGAGCTCTTTTTCCTGTGAGTCTCACTACTGTACCAGTAAATTTAGAGACCAAAATGTCAAATCGAAGGTACAGTAGTAGTGAAGAGGCCTACACATTTCTGAGCATGACAGATAGTGAATAGTGAAGAGGAAGTCAACCATCTGTGATTCTGGCTCAGAATATGAACCGGTAGACAGCAGTGGCACCCTGACAGATAGCTCTGACGACGGAGTAGTGGTCCCTGCCAAGGTCAGGCGTACCTGACCCCATTCTGCTGTCGTTGAGGTGCAAGAACCGCAGGGCTCTCTTATTTAGCAGAGAGCTAGTACTAGAGCCGCTCATCATTCTTGTGAACTGACAAGCACCAGTGGCCTAGTACATCCTGGTCATACATCCAGCACTGCAGTAACACTCGGTGACGCGCTGAGTCTCATAAGTGCAGTTCAGGCTGGTGAGGTGGCTAGCATGAGTAGTGTCCTGCACCCACCAAGAAGAAGACAAACACAAGCCTGTCGAGCCCATAGTGCCCTTCCTGCTGCATTTGCCAATCCTAATTGGGAGCCCACCACTTCTGCAGCACTTCCCCCATTCACTGGCCAACCCGGAATTCAGGTGGAAATAGTTGATTTTACGTCACTTGATTTTTATTTGTTGTTTTTTCACCAAAGATCTCTATAGATCTATTGTGGACCAAAGCAATTTGTATGCTGGTCAATTCATCGCCGCTAATCCCCAGTTGATCCTTGCCAGAGATTGGAGATCTATTACGGTCTCTGAATTTAAGACCTTCCTGGGCCTATCCCTCCTCATGGGCATAACAAGAGATAAAAAAGAGTGAGTTGCGGTCATATTGGTCCACTGACCCAATTCACCATATGCCTGTGTTCTCTACCTCCATGACCAGTACATGATACGAGCAGATCTTGTGGTTAATGCACTTCAATGATAATGAACTCTGGGTGACCCTGGATTTGATCGGCACTACAAAATTCGGCCCCTCGTAAAACACTTCAACCAACAGTTTGCAGCCTTGTTTACTCCCGATCAAGTTGTCTGTGTTGATGAGTCCCTGATTAAGTTTTGGGCCACTTGTCTATCCAAGAGTATCTTCCCAGCAAGCGTGCCAGATATGGGGTCAAGATGTATAAGCTCTGTGAAAGGGGAACAGGCTATACATAGAGTTTTATGGTTTACGAGGGAAAAGATAGTCACATAGAGCTGGAGAACTGCCCAGACTACATAGAGAGTGCTGGTAAGATTGTGTGGGACTTGGTGTCACCCTTATTCGGAAAGGGGTACCACTTGTACGTGGACAATTATTACACGAGCGTGCCACTTTTTAGTCATCTTTTTAATTATGGAAATGGCACATGTGGAACCATGCAATCTAATTGCTGGGGCTTCCCCCAACGGTTTGTAGAATCCCAACTTAGACGGGGGGAGAGAGTCTGCTTGAAGTGTAATAATTTGTTAGCAGTGAAGGGGAGGGAACGGAATGTTTTCGTTCTATCCTCCCTTCACGCAGATCCGACAGTCCAAATTCCTACGGCGACTGGTGTTGTGGAGAAACCCCTCTGTGTCCACGAATACAATTTTAACATGGGGGGGTGGACCTCAATGACCAGTTGTTGGCACTGTACCTAATTGCCGTAAGGCCAGATGCTGGTACAAAAAAGTGTCTGTATACATATTTCAATTGGCTCTGCTGAACACTTTTGTGCTATACAAAGCTTCAGGGTAAACTGGATCCTTCCTAAAATTCCAGGAAGAGATCATCACAGCCCTTCTATTTCCAGACGGTGCTATGGCCCACCTTCCCAACGTAAATGCAGTGAGCCGGCTGGAAGAGAGGCATTTTCCGTATGTCCTCCCTGGTACCCCTACCTAAAGAACACCCCAAAGAAGATCTTGTGTCTGCAGAAATGCGGATTTAGGCGTGACACCCGCTTTTATTGTCCCTCCTGTCCTGACCAACCTGGTCTCTGCATCGGTGACTGTTTCAAACGCTACCACACACTAGTGTAGGGTACAGCACTACACAGTCCTAGGGCACACTAACACAGGGTCTCTAAAGATGAAATGGCCATCACATTTTGAGAGACCCTAATCTGGAACGTTCACAGTTTACAGTTTTTAAAAAGTGAAAAAAACACACAAAAACACAAAAAAATAAAAATTAAAAAGCCAAAAATAGTTGTAGTTTTCTTCTTCTTCTCTCTCTTATGTTCGATCTCTACTGTCCTTTCTATTGTCCGCTCACTATTGTTCTATATCTATTGTTCTCTTTCTGTTGTTACTGTATTTTAGAACTGTAATGTTTTATTTTTACTATTTATTGTATTTGTTTTGCAGGTATGGTATGTCTTACTGTTATACTGTAATGTTACTTTGTTTTATTGTTAACCATCATTTGCTTAGCAGGTATGCCATTCAGCTGCAGCACTGATTTATTTATCTTGACAGCAACAGCATTTGCTTCCACGATACGTAAATCAGCGACTTCATCACTGTAGGAGGTGTTTTAACCACCACAGTTAAAAAAAATGGTGTATGTATGCCCATCATTAGAAGTGGGTGGATGAAGGGCGGTATTCTAATGGTGGGCATACCAACTGATCAATCTCTTTTTTTCATGCGGCCCACAGGCTGCATGAAAAAAAGAACATTACAATGTATGCAAAACAAGGACCAGCGATGTATTGGTATGTTGCTGGACTTTGAGTGGTTATACCAGAATGATGCTTGCAGGTTTAGGTATCATCTTGGTATCATTCTTTTCAGCCAGCAGTTGGCTTTCATGTAAAAGCAATCATAGCGGCTAATTAGCCTCTAGACTGCTTTTACAAGTAGTGGGAGGGAACTCCCCCCCCCCACACCGTCTTTCATGGCTTTCTCAGGCTCTCCTTGTCCCAACAGGGAACCCAAGAATGCAGCCGGTGGTTCCGCCAGCTGACCATAGAGCTGAGCAGAGACCAGAACGGTTCCAATCATCTCTATGGCCTAAGAAACCGGAAGCTATGAGCATTTCATGACTTTGGTTTTGCTGGATATAAACAGCGTCAATGGGAAATTGGAAAAGCATTTTATCACACCTATCTTGGTGTAGTCAGATGCTTCGAGGGCAGAGGAGAGATCTAGGGTCTAATAAACCCAATTTTTAAAAAAAAAAAGAGTACCTGTCACTAACTATTGATTTACATTCCCTGAGATAACAATAAAAATGATTAAAAAAAAAATGAAAGAAAGTTTCAAAATAAAATAGAAAAGCAAAATAAATAATTAATAAAAAAGCACCCCTGTCCCCCGTGCTTATGCGCAAAGGCGAACGCAAGCATCGGTCTGGTGTCATCTGTAAACAGCAATTGCACCATACATGTGAGGTATCACCGAGAACACCAGATCGAGGGCAATAATTTCAGCAGTAGGCCTCCTCTGTAAATCTAAAGTGGTAACCTGTAAAGGTTTTTAAAGGCTTTTAAAAATGTATGCAGTTTGTTGCCGCTGCATGTTTGTGTGCAATTTTAAAGCATGTGGTGTTTGGTATCTATGTGTTTTAGTGCATTATAATTTAAAAAAGTGTGTTTTTTCCTAAAAAAATGCGTTGGAAAAATCGCTGCGCAGATTCTGTGTGAAAAAAAATTTGCAACACCCACCATTTTAATTTGTAGGGCCCTTGCTTTAAAAAAAATGTATAATGTTTGGGGGTTCAAAGTAATTTTCTTGCAAAAAAAATTTTTTTTTTCATGTAAACAAAAAGTGTCAGAAAGGGCTTTGTCTTCAAGTGGTTAGAAGAGTGGGTGATGTGTGACATAAGCTTCTAAATGTTGTGCATATAATGCCAGGACAGTTCAAAACCCCCCTCCAAATGACCCCTTTTTGCAAAGTAGACATCCCAAGCTATCTGCTGATAGGCATGTTGAGTCTATGGAATATTTTATATTTTGCCACAAGTTGCGGGAAAATTACAATTGTTTTTTGCACAAAGTCGTCATTAAATGATATATTGCTCAAACATTCCATGGGCATATGTGAAATTACACCCCAAAATACATTCTGTTGCTTCTCCTGAGTATGAGGATACCACATGTGTGAGACTTTTTGGGAGCCTAACCGCGTACAGGACCCGGAAAACCAATCACCGCCTTTCTAAGTGCGTACATTTTTGAGTTCACTCCTCAATGCCTATCACAGTTTCGGAGGCCATGAAATGCCCAGATAGCACAACCCCCCCCCAAATGACCCCATTTTGGAAAGTAGACACCCCATATCAACATAGATGACGCACCACTTCCTTAAACTAAATCTCTCTAAAACTGAACTATTAATGTTCCCCCCACCCGTGCCCCCCTCCATGACTTTTACATCAAAATTAAAAAAAAATCAACAATGCAACTATCAGTCCCTCCCCTTACGCCAGGGTACTAGGTGTAATCCTAGACTCTGACTCATCATTTCAGCCTCAAATCCAATCGTTGTCAAAAGTTTGTAGAATTCACCTCCATAACAGCTCTAAAATTCACCCCTTTTTAACTAATGAAATCACCAAGCTCCACATTCACTCCATCGTTATCTCTCGCCTTGACTATTGCAACTCCCTTCTCATTGGCCTGCCTCTCCATAGGCTATCCCCTCTTCAGTCTATCATGAATGCTGCTGCCAGACTTATACACCTTACCAACCGCTCAGTGTCTGCCAACCCTCTCCTCCAATCCCTACACTGGCTCCCAATCACCCAGCAAATTAAATTGAAAATACTAACCACAACATACAAAGCCATTCACAACTCTGCCCCGAGCTCTCAACTTTCAAGCTCTCTCGTCTCCTCCTCTCATGCTCATCTCCAGGATTTCTCCAGAGCCTCTCCCATCCTCTGGAACTCGCTACTACCACCTGTCCAGCTATCCCTACTCTTGCTACTCATCTCTTCAGGAAAGCCTATCGCGTCTCTAACTAATCTTTTACCACTTCCATCAGCTCATTCCAAACAGTTACAACCTTTTGTACCACCTGCCCCACCCTATTAACCACTTGACGACCGCCTCACGCCGATGTACGTCGGCAAAGTGGCACGGACAGGCAAAATCACGTACAGTGTACGTGATTTGCCTTCCGCGGGTGGGGGGTCCGATCGGACCCCCCCCCCGGTGCCCGAGGCGGTCGTCTTTTGTCCAGCGGCGATCGGTGATGAGGGGGAGACCATCCGTTCGTGGCCCCCCCCTCGCGATCGCCGCCGGCCAATGAGAATCTTCCTTTGCTGCTGTATGCTAAACAGCAGCAAAGGAAATGATGTCATCTCCCCTCGGGTCGGTATTTTCCGTTCCGGCCCGAGGAGAGAAGACATCAATGTGAGTGCACCAACACACACACACACAGTAGAACATGCCAGGCACACAAAACACCCCGATCCCCCCCCCGATCGCCCCCCGATCCCCCCCCAATCACCCCCCCCCCCTGTCACAAACTGACACCAGCAGTTTTTTTTTTTTTTTTTTTTTTTTTTTTCTGATTACTGCATGGTGTCAGTTTGTGACAGTTACAGTGTTGGGACAGATACTGTTACCCCCCTGTAGGTCTAGGGCACCCCCCTAACCCCCCCTAATAAAGTTTTAACCCCTTGATCACCCCCCCTCACCAGTGTCACTAAGCGATCATTTTTCTGATCGCTGTATTAGTGTCGCTGGTGACGCTAGTTAGTGAGGTAAATATTTAGGTTCGCCGTCAGCGTTTTATAGCGTCAGGGACCCCCCTATACTATCTGATAAATGTTTTAACCCCTTGATTGCCCCCTAGTTAACCCTTTCACCACTGATCACCGTATAACCGTTACGGTTGACGCTGGTTAGTTTGTTTATTTTTTATAGTGTCAGGGCACCCGCCGTTTATTACCGAATAAAGGTTTAGCCCCCCGATCGCCCGGCGGTGATATGCGTCGCCCCAGGCAGCGTCAGATTAGCGCCAGTACCGCTAACACCCACGCACGCAGCATGCGCCTCCCTTAGTGGTATAGTATCTGATCGGATCAATATCTGATCCGATCAGATACTATACTAGCGTCCCCAGCAGTTTAGGGTTCCCAAAAACGCAGTGTTAGCGGGATCAGCCCAGATACCTGCTAGCACCTGCGTTTTGCGCCTCCGCCCAGCCCACCCAAGTGCAGTATCGATCGATCACTGTCACTTACAAAACACTAAACGCATAACTGCAGCGTTCGCAGAGTCAGGCCTGATCCCTGCGATCGCTAACAGTTTTTTTGGTAGCATTTTGGTGAACTGGCAAGCACCAGCCCCAGGCGTCAGGTTAGCGCCAGTACCGCTAACACCCACGCACGCAGCATACGCCTCCCTTAGTGGTATAGTATCTGAACGGATCAATATCTGATCCGATCAGATCTATACTAGCGTCCCCAGCAGTTTAGGGTTCCCAAAAACGCAGTGTTAGCGGGATCAGCCCAGATACCTGCTAGCACCTGCGTTTTGCGCCTCCGCCCGGCCCAGCCCACCCAAGTGCAGTATCGATCGATCACTGACACTTACAAAACACTAAACGCATAACTGCAGCGTTCACAGAGTCATGCCTGATCCCTGCGATCGCTAACAGTTTTTTTGGTAGTATTTTGGTGAACTGGCAAGCACCAGCCCCAGGCAGCGTCAGATTAGCGCCAGTACCGCTAACACCCACGCACGCACCGTACACCACCCTTAGTGGTATAGTATCTGATAGCATCAATATCTGATCCGATCAGATCTATACTAGCGTCACCAGCAGTTTAGGGTTCCCAAAAACGCAGTGTTAGCGGGATCAGCCCAGATACCTGCTAGCACCTGCGTTTTGCCCCTCCGCCCGGCCCAGCCCACCCAAGTGCAGTATCGATCGATCACTGTCACTTACAAAACACTAAAAGCATAACTGCAGCGTTCGCAGAGTCAGGCCTGATCCCTGCGATCGCTAACAGTTTTTTGGTAGCGTTTTGGTGAACTGGCAAGCGCCAGCGGCCTAGTACACCCCGGTCGTAGTCAAACCAGCACTGCAGTAACACGTGGTGACGTGGCGAGTCCCATAAGTGCAGTTCAAGCTGGCGAGATGGCAAGCACAAGTAGTGTCCCGCTGCCACCAGAAAGACAAACACAGGCCCGTCGTGCCCATAATGCCCTTCCTGCTGCATTCGCCAATCCTAATTGGGAACCCACCGCTTCTGCAGCGCCCGTACTTCCCCCATTCACATCCCCAACCAAATGCAGTCGGCTGCATGAGAGGCATTTTTATGTCCTCCCGAGTACCCCTACCCAGCGAACGCCCCCAAAAAGATGTTGTGTCTGCAGCTAGCGCGGATATAGGCGTGACACCCGCTATTATTGTCCCTCCTGTCCTGACAATCCTGGTCTTTGCATTGGTGAATGTTTTGAACGCTACCATTCACTAGTTGAGTATTAGCGTAGGGTACAGCATTGCACAGACTAGGCGCACTTTCACAGGGTCTCCCAAAATGCCATCGCATTTTGAGAGACCCGAACCTGGAACCGGGTACCGTTATAAAAGTTAGTTACAAAAAAAGTGTAAAAAAAAAAAAAATATGAAATAAAAAAAAATAGTTGTTTTATTGTTCTCTCTCTCTCTATTCTCTCTCTCTATTGTTCTGCTCTTTTTTACTGTATTCTATTCTGCAATGTTTTATTGTTATTGTTATTATGTTTTATCATGTTTGTTTTTCAGGTGTGTAATTATTTACACTTTACTGTGCTTTATTGTTAACCATTGTTAACCATTTTTTTGTCTTCAGGTACGCCATTCACGACTTTGAGTGGTTATACCAGAATGATGCCTGCAGGTTTAGGTATCATCTTGGTATCATTCTTTTCAGCCAGCGGTCGGCTTTCATGTAAAAGCAATCCTAGCGGCTAATTAGCCTCTAGACTGCTTTTACAAGCCGTGGGAGGGAATGCCCCCCCCCCCCCCACCGTCTTCCGTGTTTTTCTCTGGCTCTCCTGTCTCAACAGGGAACCTGAGAATGCAGCCGGTGATTCAGCCAGCTGACCATAGAGCTGATCAGAGACCAGAGTGGCTCCAAACATCTCTATGGCCTAAGAAACCGGAAGCTACGAGTATTTCATGACTTAGATTTCGCCGGATGTAAATAGCGCCATTGGGAAATTGGGGAAGCATTTTATCACACCGATCTTGGTGTGGTCAGATGCTTTGAGGGCAGAGGAGAGATCTAGGGTCTAATAGACCACAATTTTTTCAAAAAAGAGTACCTGTCACTACCTATTGCTATCATAGGGGATATTTACATTCCCCGAGATAACAATAAAAATGATTAAAAAAAAAAATATGAAAGGAACAGTTTAAAAGTAAGATTAAAAAAGCAAAAAAATAATAAAGAAAAAAAAAAAAAAAAAAAAAAAAACACCCCTGTCGCCCCCTGCTCTCGCGCTAAGGCGAACGCAAGCGGCGGTCTGTCGTCAAACGTAAACAGCAATTGCACCATGCATGTGAGGTATCACCGCGAAGGCCAGATCGAGTGCAGTAATTTTTCCAGTAGACCTCCTCTGTAAATCTAAAGTGGTAACCTGTAAAGGCTTTTGAAGGCTTTTAAACATGTATTTATTTTGTTGCCACTGCACGTTTGTGCGCAATTTTAAAGCATGTCATGTTTGGTATCCATGTACTCGGCCTAAGATCATCTTTTTTATTTCATCAAACATTTGGGCAATATAGCGTGTTTTAGTGCATTAAAATTAAAAAAAGTGTGTTTTTTCCCCAAAAAATGCGTTTGAAAAATCGCTGCGCAATTACTGTGTGAAAAAAAAAAATGAAACACCCACCATTTTAATCTGTAGGGCATTTGCTTTAAAAAAATATATAATGTTTGGGGGTTCAAAGTAATTTTTTTGCAAAAAAAAAAAACTTTTTCATGTAAACAATAAGTGTCAGAAAGGGCTTTGTCTTCAAGTGGTTAGAAGAGTGGGTGATGTGTGACATAAGCTTCTAAATGTTGTGCATAAAATGCCAGGACAGTTCAAAACCCCCCCAAATGACCCCATTTTGGAAAGTAGACACCCCAAGCTATTTGCTGAGAGGCATGTCGAGTCCATGGAATATTTTATATTGCGACACAAGTTGCGGGAAAGAGACAAATTTTTTTATTTTTTTTTTTTTTTTGCACAAAGTTGTCACTAAATGATATATTGCTCAAACATGCCATGGAAATATGTGAAATTACACCCCAAAATACATTCTGCTGCTTCTCCTGAGTACGGGGATACCACATGCGTGAGACTTTTTGGGAGCCTAGCCGCGTACGGGACCCCGAAAACCAAGCACCGCCTTCAGGCTTTCTAAGGGCGTGAATTTTTGATTTCACTCTTCACTGCCTATCACAGTTTCGGAGGCCATGGAATGCCCAGGTGGCACAAAACCCCCCCAAATGACCCCATTTTGGAAAGTAGACACCCCAAGCTATTTGCTGAGAGGTATAGTGAGTATTTTGCAGACCTCACTTTTTGTCACAAAGTTTTGAAAATTGAAAAAAGAAAAAAAAAAATGTTTTTTCTTGTCTTTCTTCATTTTCAAAAACAAATGAGAGCTGCAAAATACTCACCATGCCTTTCAGCAAATAGCTTGGGGTGTCTACTTTCCAAAATGGGGTCATTTGGGGGGGTTTTGTGCCACCTGGGCATTCCATGGCCTCCGAAACTGTGATAGGCAGTAAAGAGTGAAATCAAAAATTTTCACCCTTAGAAATCCTGAAGGCAGTGATTGGTTTTCGGGGTCCAGTACGCGGCTAGGCTCCCAAAAAGTCCCACACATGTGGTATCCCCATACTCAGGAGAAGCAGCTAAATGTATTTTGGGGTGCAATTCCACATATGCCCATGGCCTGTGTGAGCAATATATCATTTAGTGACCACTTTTTGTAAATATTTTTTTTTTTTTTTTTTTTGTCATTTTTCAATCACTTGGGACAAAAAAAATAAATATTCAATGGGTTCAACATGCCTCTCAGCAATTTCCTTGGGGTGTCTACTTTCCAAAATGGGGTCATTTGGGGGGCTTTTGTACTGCCCTTCCATTTTAGCACCTCAAGAAATGACATAGGCAGTCATAAACTAAAAGCTGTGTAAATTCCAGAAAATGTACCCTAGTTTGTAGACGCTATAACTTTTGCGCAAACCAATAAATATACGCTTATTGACATTTTTTTTACCAAAGACATGTGGCCGAATACATTTTGGCCTAAATGTATGACTAAAATTTAGTTTATTGGATTTTTTTTAGAACAAAAAGTAGAAAATATCATTTTTTTTCAAAATTTTCGGTCTTTTTCCGTTTATAGCGCAAAAAATAAAAACCGCAGAGGTGATCAAATACCATCAAAAGAAAGCTCTATTTGTGGGAAGAAAAGGACGCAAATTTCGTTTGGGTACAGCATTGCATGACCGCGCAATTAGCAGTTAAAGCGATGCAGTGCCAAATTGGAAAAAGACCTCTGGTCCTTAGGCAGCATAAAGGTCCGGGGCTCAAGTGGTTAAATTGTAAGCTCCTCTGAGCAGGGCCCTCCTAATCCTCTTGTATTTTATTGTATTATAACTGTATTGTCCCCCTTTTATATTGTAAACCACTGCGTAAACTGTTGGCGCTATATAAATCCTGTATATTATTAATAATAATAATTTGCTGAGAGGCATGTTGAGTATTTTGCAGATCTCGCTTTTTGTCACAAAGTTTTGAAAATTGAGAAAAGAAAAAAAATACATGTTTATTTTCTTTCTTCATTTTCAAAAACAAATGAGAGCTGAAAAATACTCACCATGCCTCTTAGAAAATACTTTGGGGGATCCATCACACTATACTGGACACCTTGTATATCTACCATAACAAGTGGTCTGGATGGACTTCCTATGGTGAAACATTATAACTTGCGCCCATATACACCACTATTACAAGTGGCCCTTCCGAATGACTTTGTGCAAAACCCATATGATTCCTGAAGTACAACATCATCATAGGGCCAGTATACAGAGTGTTTATTGTTATTTTTTTTTTCTTTCTCCCTCTTTTGTATGTTTGGATGTTTTATACTGTTTTATACTCTACATTTTTGTTGTTATTTTCCCTACTATAAACAAGGGAGGCACCTAATGTGACTCCAAACTGATAAATGGAGCCTTTATTTGATATTTGTCTGTCACTTGGATTGCAATCTCAACTTGTGATATATGTCTTTCATATGACAGAACTGTATTGTATTCTTTCTATCCCTAAATAAAAAACGTTTGTATTAAAAAAAAAAGGAAATACCTTGGGGTGTCTACTTTACAAAATGGGGTCATTTGGGGGGGAGGGTTGTGCTATCTGGACATTTCAGGGCCTCCGAAACTGTGATAGGTAGTGAGGAGTGAAATTAAAAATTTACACACTTAGAAAGCCTGAAGGCGGTGATTGGTTTTTGGGGTCCTGTACACGGCTGAGCTCCCAAAAACTATCACACATGTGGTATCCCCATACTCAGGAGAAGCAACAGAATGTATTTTGGGGTGTAATTCCACATATGCCCATGGCATGTTTGAGCAATATATCATTTAGTGACAACTTTGTGCAAAAAAAAAAAAAGTTTGTAATTTTCCCGCAACTTGTGGCAAAATATAAAATATTCCATGGACTCAACATACCTCACAGCAAATAGCTTGGGGTGTCTACTTTCCAAAATGGGGTCATTTGGGGGGGGGGGTGCTATCTGGGCATTTTATGGCCTTCAAAACTGTAATAGGTGGTGAGGAGTGAAATCAAAAATTTACACCCTTAGAAATCCTGAAGGCGGTGCATGGTGTATATTTTTTTTTGTCATTTTTCAATCACTCGTGACAAAAAAATAAAATATTTAATGGGCTCAACAAGCCTCTCAGCAATTTCCTTAGGGTGTCTACTTCTTTCCAAAATGGGTTCATTGGGGGGGGGGGGGGGGTTGTACTGCCCTGCCATTTTAGCACCTCAAGAAATGAGATAGGCAGTCATAAACTAAAAGCTGCGTAAATTTCAGAAAATGTACCATAGTTTGTAGACGCTATAACTTTTGCGCAAACAAATAAATATACGCTTATTGACATTTGTTTTTACCAAATACATTTTGGCCACAATGTATGACTAAAATTGAGTTTATTGGATTTTTTTATAACAAAAAGTAGAAAATATCATTTTTTTTCAAAATTTTCGGTCTTTTTCCATTTATATCGCAAAAAATAAAAATCACAGAGGCAATCAAATACCATCAAAAGAAAGCTCTATTTTTGGAAAAAAGGGACACAAATTTTGTTTGGGTACAACATTGCATGACTGCGCAATTACCAGTTAAAGCAGCGCAGTGCCAAATTGTAAAGAGGGCTCTGATCATAGAGCAGCCTAATCTTCCGGGGCTGAAGTGGTTAAAAATTAAACATTTTTGGTCACTAAAACTGTGTTTGATAAGTGCTAAAATTGTTAATTCAATGGATATTCTTATATGAGCTTTAGTAAATTTTTAATACACTTTTCAATAGCATTGTATATAAAGAAACATTATATTGAACTATCATTTTTCTGTTTTTAATTGCACTTACCTTACTGATAAACATTGGCCAAAATTATACCACAGTTTTGAGAAATTACAGAGATTCATTATGTTCTTTACTGAAATGTAGTGTTTACTAAAACTCATCTGTGGCAAACAATACATCTCAAGTAAAATTTTTTGTGATTTACAAAACTTTCATTTAAAATTCATAGCTCAGATTTCATAACCAGATGAGAACAGGAGCACTGTGATATTACTGTGCAGAATATAATGGTAAATTCAAGATGCTGTTTTTTTCTTGACAAGGCGAGGCACTGGCAATTCTTTGCTATGTCACTTCCCATTTGT
Organism: Lithobates septentrionalis; assembly: GCA_037952835.1. NCBI lineage: Eukaryota > Metazoa > Chordata > Amphibia > Anura > Ranidae > Lithobates > Lithobates septentrionalis. Next base: position 1,738,074 of record JBBDGP010001454.1, on the reverse strand, counting down.
TTTACTTTTATGACAAGCTTGTTAAATACATCTTCATCTTGACAAGTCTTTAAAAATAGGTTTCATACTTCAATATGTTTGTGTCCCTCAAAAAAATGAATTTCAGAAACAGTGTAGTATGGTATTCCTGTTGCCTTTGTCACAAACCAAGATTTATAACTCCTGAATGTGGAGATAAATCTGTTGTTGGATAAATACAGTTTGCTGTTTTTTGTGTACCTGTAGAGTTCGTAGATGCTCAAACAATTAATCAGTTTATTCTGTATATGATTGTTTAAAGGTTAGTAAGCATTTTTAAGTTTTTGTGTAATTTTTTTTTTTTTTTTCGGCACTTACTAAAAATGTTTTAATATAATTTTTTTTAAATTGCTGACATGTAAAATATGAAGTGGCTTTTGTGGCTGCTTTGAGTGACATACATGGCTGTAGGGTGATAGCATGAGCAAGTGAAAATGTTACAATTTTGTGAAGACTGTACTGATTGCATGCTGACAGATTGTAGTGTACAACGTCAACTACAAGGGAACAGAGCCTGTTACTTAAACTATATTCTTGGATGGTGGATATGGGTGATAATAAACACTGCTACATAGGTTTTGTAACCAGGTAGCAGACCACTCAAGTCCATTGCATGATGCCATTTTACACATTCAATTCTGAAGGCAAATGAGTAAGAAGGTTGTATCCCAGTATTTTACTTACAGTATTGAGTCTTTTACTTCAGGAATTGTGTCAGGAAAAATACATTTTTGAGATGATTCCTAAATGATGCTAAATGTTTATTCGATACTATTTTAATAGGCTTGATTAGAACCGTTATCTGAATGGTGACTAATATCCCTCCACCGGACATGGATGGCCCCTCACCTCAGATATTCGACCTGAAACAGGTCACACAGCATATATAGCATATCCTGGATGGATCAATCCTTATAGATGGTGGTATCTCCTTCACTTCCCAGCACTCAGCATAATAACGGATGATGTATATGTAATGGGAAGGCAGACAACATAGTGCTCTCCGTAGCTACTTTATTAAATAATTAAAAGATGAATAAAACACTCACAGATACCGGCACTCAGTGCTGAATTTGCATATACCAATTTTAATAGGCTTGATTAGTTAGATAAAAAGTGATGGCGTGACTGAAATGCACATCTATCTATCTTCTAGGCCTTCATCCCAGCCTCCGCTTTAATTCATCCCAAAGGTGCTCTATTGGGTTGAGGTCAGAACTCTGTGCAGGCCAGTCAAGTTCCTCCACACCAAACATGCTCTTCCATGTCATTATGGACCTTTGTGCACTGGTGTGCAGGTATGTTGGAACAAGAAGGGGCAATCTCCAAACTGTTCCCACAAAGTTGGGAGCATGAAATTGTCCAAAATTTCTTGGTATGTTGACGCCTTAAGAGTTCCCTTTACTGAAACTAAGGGGCCAAGCTCAACCACTGAGAAACAACCCCACACCATAATCCCCCCTCCACCAAATTATTTGGACTAGTGCACAAAGCAAATACATAAAGACATGGATGAGCGAGTTTGGGGTGGAGGAACTTGACTGGCCTGCACAGAGTCCTGACCTCAACCGATAGAACACCTTTGGGATGTCAGAACTATTGTGAAGAAATAGATATATTTTCATCTTTTAATATTAGGCTCTATATCCCAAGACTGTTATTATACATACTTTTCTACAGCACATAAATCCTATAGCAGGCTAGATTTCAGATCCATTTCAGATCCACTTTTCCATCAGGCAATTGTAGATTTTTTTCTCTGACCATGAACACGATGAGTCTGCAATACCCTTACAATGGGAGGCCCTTAAGGCTGTACTTTGAGGGCTGTTTATTCAACATGGTTCTCGTCTTAAAAAAGAAAGGTCCGCTGCCTTTTAAAATACTTTGTTAAAGCTTCACTCTCTGGAAACATTGCATAAAGCCTTGCAGTCTGCAAAATTACTGGCTGATATATTGTCTATTAGGGGATCTTTACTGCGGCTTGTGGAGGCATCCCATAGCTCCCACCAACATTGACATGCTTTGGGTAGTTACTGGTATAGAAACAAATGTGGGAGATTGCTGGCATCATTACATCCTTGTTTCTCTCAGACTTTTATACCTAGTATTAAGAAGTCATTGGGCAAAATTACTTCAGATCCGCAATGCCTTCAACAAGCCCTTAAGGACTATTTCTCAGCTTTGTATAATCTTGTTCCACCGTCCTACCTGGAGGACCCAGGCCCTATCATGTGTCATATTGAAGATTACGTGCAGGAAACTGCCATTCCAACATTTGATGATAATAGGGAGTTTCTAGACTCCCCCTTCACTAATGAGGAATTATTAAGCGGAATTACCAACACTTCATCGGGCAAGAGTCCTAGTCCAGATTGATTTACCTTGAAATTTTATAGAACATACAAAGAATATTTAAGGACAAGAAGCGGCGCCTTCTAAGCGTAGCAATTAAGTAATTTTAATGAAATGATGAATAGTAAATGAAAGATGCGCTCACAAACAAACGCTGGAAAAGGACATATTTCATAGTGATCATCTGCGCTTGTCCTGGAAAGCAGTCTGTTGCCTGGTGTGAGCTAGGATGTCCAGGTATCGTCCCTAGTAATGGTGGTTGAACCCAGCGTTCTCGATATCTGGGGAAGGGAATCGGCAAACATCAGAACACAGCACTGCGGTGTCGTCACTTCCGGGTACAAGGTCCGCGGGGAGGTGCGCGCGTTCGAAGCATGCGTGCTTCTTCCTCAGGCTCTAATAGGGGCCATCTTTGAAGAGGTATTAGATATACTGAGCTAGGTGCCACCTGATTGGATGAATAGGTAGCAGTGGATACCACTAAAAACCGTATCTATATAGATGTCAAGATAGAGTACTAACACTAACAGACATTAAAGGAGATTACTAGAATGGTTGGAATTATTGAAAATCGTGACCAACAACCGGTATATGAGTATAACAATTAGAAGTACTAAAGAGCGCAGGCTTGGGGGCGCATGCGCGGCGCGATGCGGGAAGGACGTGAGTAACCACAGCTCCGTCTGACCCGGCCACAGCGGGCTGAACAACCAGAGCCAAACAAAAGACACGCCGCCGAAAACACTCCATACCCCTCGGGGAACCCTCCGTGCATGCCGGTAAGAAGAACCGGGCATTCTTGCCGCTCGCAACACCATCTAACCCACTATCTCATGAATGCTGCAGACAAGCAGGCCAGGAAGATGTCCCAAGATGGCGCCGGAGCCAGCACACACGCGGCTGCAACGAAACAGCTATCTAACCCATCCATCCACTCTCTCAACAATGGGAACTGTGAGTATTCATCCCCATTATCTAAAGCTGACCTGGATGCCAGCCTTACCACAATCTTTAATAAGCTGGTTAACAAGATAGAGAGTGAGGTACATAAAGCTACTACGGCCCTATCTCAGGAAATAGCCACCATAGGAAATCGCACTGACATCTTAGAAACTAAACACGATGAACTTTCACTTGCTCATAACGACTTGAGAAAGGACTATGAATCTTTGGCAGATAGCTTTGCCTTTATGCAAGCTCAGGTGGAAGATTTGGATAATAGGAACAGACGCCACAACATCAGGCTGAGAGGTGTCCCTGAAACAGTCACTGATTTGATGCAAACGGTCTCCAAAATTTTTCACAGTCTTCTCCCTGACAAACCTATGTCAGCATTTACATGCGACCGTATACACAGAGCCCTTCGGCCCAAACCCCCACTTGACAAACCACCTAGAGATATCATTATGTGCATGAAAGACTTTCTCATCAAAGAGGAAATCATGCGTGCTTCCAGAACCACTCCAAACATTGCTTTTGAGGGCAACAGGCTACAAATCTATCCTGACATCTCCCCAGCCACTCTGGATAGAAGATGCAGAATGAAGGAAGTCACAAACATCTTACAAACAGCTCGTATAAGATATAGATGGGGATTTCCCTTCAAGCTTACAATTCCACATAATGGCTCTACATACACCGTGTATAATGTAATAGAAGGCAAAGAACTGCTAGTCAAATTGGGCCTACTTGACCCAGAACCACCGAACAGGTTTCCTACTACACCAAGACCCTCCCCTATATGGTCAACTCCATCTTCCAGACGCAACACGGCTGAACAGAGAAGATGGCGACAACCTTTCCAAAACCATGCCACCTAACCAAATTGATTATGGGTTATTACTCTTCACACAAGATCCAATAGTTTTAATGCCCACTCAAGTCTGAATTTCGGTTCTTCTCTTCTGACCCACGTTTGATTGGATCATCCTGAACGCTATCCTGCTCATCATTTTATCATCACTTGAACTTCCCCCACATCTGTTACCAGAACTCCTTCAAGATCCCTAAAAAGCGAATGGAGGAACAAACTTTCCACAACCATACCTCATACCCCCTTCTCTACCTACTCCTTCCTTCCCCCTTCCTCCCCTCCCTCCAGCCCTCCATTCATCCCTTCCATCTATCCCCCTAATTCCCCCCCCTCCTCCCCCCCCCTCTTTTTTTTTTCTTTTTATCATTTAAAATGTATATATGTGACTAAAGTAAGTTTTTAGCAGTGCTCGTGATGGTAAATTTTGGCTAGGTGATCTCAAGGTCGGTTAAAAAGAGGATAAAACTTACTTATTTTTCAACCCACAAAGATAGAGGGTATTCTCTTTGCTGTTACATTTACCCCTCTGGTTGGTATTTAACTGTTTTTGTTCCAGTTTTTTTTTTTTCAAATAGCCCGCTAAGTCCGTCGTCGCTGGATTGTCTCCCCACCTGCCCATGCGGTTAATTGCTACGTCCTCAACTTGGAGGATGGCGCACTTGATGGCATTCGCAGGCTCAGGACATGTTTGTCCTCCTGATTCAAGGGGAAATTGTTGTGACAGGATATTTCTTGTCCCTTTAATTTTGTTATTTTTTATTACAGTATTCACCAATCTCACCTTTTTGGTTGATACTTTATACAGATTAAAAAATGGAAGTTACAGTAATGCTATTCATTCTCGTATAGTGATCCAATGTTATATGTCTCTCTGTTTCAAATACTCATACTTTAGATTCGATTCACATTTGACCATGGTTTCTTTACTAATATGGTTTAAGATGACACTCCTATTCCAAATGCTAAGCCTTAACCTTCTCTCATATGTTTATATGCTTTTCATCTATATTCCAATATGTGTAATTGGGAATATCTTTTTTTTTCATAAGCAAACCTCTCTACTAATTACCAATGGTACTTAAAGTAATATCTCATAATGTTCATGGCTTCAATACACCCCACAAAAGAAAAAAGGCCTTCCAACATTACAAAAGAATTGGTGCAGATATTATCCTACTACAAGAAACTCATTTCTCTTCCTCTAGACATCCAAACTATTTTGACAAAACATACAACCAATTTTATTATACCACATACCACAATAAAACCCGCAGAGTTGCTATTTTTATACGTAACACTATCATTTTTGACTCAAAACACATTTATAAAGACCCAGATAGCCGCTATATCATTATAAAAGGTCAGATAAATAACAAAGAAATTACTATTGCTTCAATATATGCACCTAATGATTCCCATTCTTCCTTTTTCAAAGACTTTTTTGAATCTTTAGAAAAACTTAGCTCTCCCCATCTGATCGTAGGTGGTGACTTTAATTTAACAGCACACCCGGCACTAGACAGAAGTAAAATTTCCCCTTCCACCAAAGCTTTCCCTAAATCTTTAAACAGATTCCTTAATAAATTTCAACTAATTGACTCCTGGAGGGCACATAACATCGGTGCAAAAGTTTACACACATTACTCACATCCCCACGACGTCTACGCCAGATTGGATTACATTTACTGCACGCCTATTCTATTAGCTAATTCCTCTAAAGCTACAATACACCCAAGCCCATGGTCAGACCATGACATTACATTTTTTGAAACTTCACACATAGGTCTCAAACCCTCACCATATAATTGGAGACTAAATGATACAATCCTAACAGATGCCTCTCTGACACAGACCATTACAACACAAATTGAGAATTATTTCTCCGATAATGTCAATGAAGACACCCCTCCCACTATGGTTTGGGCAGCTCACAAAGCAGTCCTAAGAGGCCATTTAATTAGCCTCGCGGCAAGCAGAGATAAACAAAGACTCGCAGACATCAAATGCCTCACTAAAGAACTTAATGACCTATACCTTAAATTACAATTAACACCTTCTTCAGAAATTACCAAACAAATTCAAGATAAGCGTAAGGCCCTGGATGTTATTCTCTCAACAAACACAGAGAAATCATTAAGGTTTTCCAAGGCTAAATTCTTATTACATAGTAACTCTCCCTCATCTATGTTTGCCAAAAAACTTAATCATGAACACAAACCCCCACATACATATAAACTCAGAGACTCCAAAGTAAATATGATCACACACCCTCAAGAAGTACTTAAGATATTCTCCACATTTTATAAAGATCTCCTCTCAAGCCCTCAGCCTCCTATAGACCATTCTTCTAGATCATGGCTGGATGACATCAGTTTACCCTCTCTCACCCCACAGCAAATAGAATTATTGAACGCCCCATGTACAGAACTGGAACTGACCCGTATTATAAAATCCCTCAAAACCTCCACAGCCCCAGGCCCTGATGGATTTTCCTCTTCATATTATAAAAAATTTGCCCCCCTCCTAACCCCTCACCTGACTAACCTTTTTAACCACATTCTTAATGGTGGACAATTCCCCAATGAGATGCTCCTAGCTAATCTCTCCTTAATTCCCAAACCACTTAAGGATCACTCTCTCCCTGAAAATTTTCGCCCCATATCAGTTTTAAATAATGACCTTAAAATCTTTGGAAGATTACTTGCAGACAGACTGGCAAACGTTATCACCAATCTAATTCACATTGATCAAACCGGTTTTATCCCTGGAAGACAAATTGTTGATAACGTTGAACTGGTCACTAATATTATCCAAGATGCAAACCTTTTATCGCGTAAGCTTTGCCTCTTAAGTCTAGACATTCATAAGGCGTTTGACAGCGTTAGCTGGTCGTACCTTAACTATTTACTACCCAAATTTGGGATATCAGATAAATTCTTAATGGGATTTAATGCCCTTTATCATAATCCCCAGACTAGAATTAAAATCCCAGGTCACAACTCAGAATTCTTCCCCCTCAGTAGAGGGACCAGACAGGGTTGCCCCCTTTCCCCACTCTTATTCGCCCTAGCTATTGAACTACTAGCCCATAAAATAAGAAATAACCATGACATAAAAGAATATACTAAAGAGGATAACGAATTTAAACTCAGCTTATACACTGATGATGCTCTTGTATTCCTTACTGAACCTATCACTTCTATCCCATCCCTCCTTAAAGAACTGAAACTTTTCCACAATATCTCTGGCCTCAAAATAAATATGAATAAATGTTCTGCTATGTCAATTAACCTCTCTCAAAACACACAAAATTTATTATCGAGCAATTTCCCTTTCATATGGTGCTCTAATTCATTTAAATACCTTGGAGTTTCTATAACTTCTACACACAACCAATTATATAAGTCTAACTACATCCCCCTTTTTTCAAACATTAACACTACCCTTAACTCTTGGTCATCATTTCATATCTCGTTCCTAGGTAGAATATGTGCCATCAAAATGACAATCCTACCTAAACTTCTATATTTTTTTTCGTACCCTACCAATTAACATCCCAAAATCCAAATTATTCTCTATTCAAAGAAATATAAACAAATTTATATGGGCAGGTAGAAAGCCCAGATGCAGCTATACACTAATGCATAGACTCCAGTCTGCAGGAGGTCTAGGTCTTCCCAACATATGGCTATATTACCTTCCCGCTAGAGTAACCCAGCTTTCTCAATGGTTCACCCCTATACACGAGACCCCATGGAAAAAATTTGAAATCGCCTCTATTAAACCACTGTACTTACAAGGTATATTATGGTCTAACACTTCGTCATATAGTAAACTCTCTAAAATAAACATTATAGTTGCCCACTTTCTTCAACTTTGGAATAAATATAAAGACACCTTTAAACTTTCTTCCAACACCCCACCTTTAGCATCCTTCTTAGGTGACCCCAGATTTCCACATGCATATAATAACGAAAGACCCTTCTTAAACTGGATTAACAAAAATCTTACTACACTTAGATCCTTACAGCTAAAATGGAACTTTACCCCATTCTCCTATCTACAATCTACATATGGCCTCCCTCCCTCTGAACTTCATCATTACCAGCTAATTAGAGGATTCTATGCTGAATGTTTTGCACTCTCTACATCCCCCTCCAACACAGTGTTCGAACAGATCTGTATCTCCTTTACTAGAGACAGAGGTTTGATATCAAAACTTTATAATTTCCTAAACAGTGTTGGAGTCCCAGAAAAATCCTCTCAGATGATTAAATGGGAATCAGATTTGGGCATCACGTTCAGCATTGAAGACTGGACATCCATGTCAGACAATCTACGTAAGAGTAACAAAGCTATATTATTCAGAGAAACCCCAATTAAATTATTTTCAAGATGGTACTTAACCCCAGAGAAATTACATTCATTCTACCCCTCGGTATCCCCAGATTGTTTCAGAGGCTGTTCTGCCCCTGGCACACTCATACACATATTCTGGTCATGCCCCCACCTAGACCTAATATGGCGTAAGGCCTTTGAAGTTATTGAATCTTCCTCTAAACAAAAAATCAAACCCACACCACAAATATGTTTATTATTTGCTAATATCCCAAATGTCCCCCTTCCATGTACCAGATTAATTCACTCTTTATGCAGTTCCATACTTTGGATGATTGCTTACAACTGGAAATCCAACAATCTCCCCTGGCAACAAGTTATTTCCAGAATGGAATCAATCAAAATTGTAGAATGGATACACCATACCCTTAACGATACCATACACATACATAAAAATAAATGGTCTTATTGGACAACAGATTAATATATGTCTTTTGTACATGCAAGTTAATAAAAATTGGAGATGTCATAATTACATATCTCTGCCTAGAAATTATGATCTAGAAACATATCTAACTCTTCTAATTTAATGATAATAACGCTGTAACATTGTGATCTATTCTGATGACTTCTTTATATTGTGTTTTATACTTCTGTAAAACTTCCAAATAAAACTTTTGTAAACAAAAAAAAGAGCGCAGGCTTATACCGGTTGTTGGTCATGATTTTCAATAATTCTAACCATTCTAGTAATCTCTTTTAATGTCTTTTAATGTCTCTTTTAATGTTAGTGTTAGTAAACTATCTTGACATCTATATAGATACGGTTTTTAGTGGTATCCAGTGCTACCTATTCATCCAATCAGGTGGCACTGAGCTCAGTATATCTAATACCTCTTCAAAGATGGCCCATATTAGAGCCTGAGGAAGAAGCACGCATGCTTCGAAGGTGCGCACCTCCCCGCGGACCTTGTACCCGGAAGTGACGACACCGCAGCGCTGTGTTCCGGTGTTTGCTGATTCCCTTCCCCAGATATCGAGAGCGCTGGGTTCCACCAACGTTACTAGGGACGATATCCCAGCTCACGCCAGGCAACAGACTGCGTTCCAGGACAAGCGCGGATGACCACTATCTGTCATTTACTATTCATCATTTTATCAAAATTATTTAATTGCTACGCTTAGAAGGCGCTGCTTCTTGTCCTTGTCTATGTTTCAGATCTACTTCTATCTGCAAGCAGGCAGCCTTGTTTGATATTAGCATTTCCAGTATCCATATGGACTAATTGTCATGGCCATTTTTATTGTGCCCGTTTATTGAATATTGATTACTGATTACTATATTGTTTCTCTTCCCCCCCCTTTCCCCCTCCCCTTTGTATTCTTGCACCCCTACCCAGAGTGCACTTAATTTACCTATTTTGTCTGCATACAAAGAATATTTATCTGTATTCCCTATTCATTCTTCGAGTTTTTAACCTCATCTCTGCCACAAATTAAAAACGTAACTGTCAGCTTACCCTATCAAAGGCCTTCTCCGCATCCGTAGACAGCAAGAGAAGGGGGTGATGGGCAGTTCTTGCAGCATGGATCAGAAATAGTTTGAGGTCAGTATTAAGAGGGCTATGGGACAATAGCTTCCACACTGAGAAAGGTCCTTCCCCTCTTTAGGGATCAAGAAGATGTAGGCTCTCAAGATATCTATAGGTTATGGGTTATCCCTCTGTGAGAGAATTGAGCGCAGATACTAAGTGCAGAGATAGAACCCCAAAAAACGCCTTATAGCAAGTCGGAGTGAGCCTGTCAGGACAAGGAGCTTTCTTAGGTTTGAAACTGCCAAGGCTGCCCCCAGTTCCTCCACCATAAAAGGGTTCCTCCAGCTCCTCCCTCACCTCAGAAGGAAAAGATGGCATACCTGAGGAGGCTATGTAGGACGGAATTGCTGGTAAAACAGTTGTAGGAGGATCCGCTGCGAAAGATTGGCTTAGATTGTAAAGTCCCTGATAAAAAGGTGTGAAATTCTGCCGCCATTCCAGAGGAAGTGGTCAAATTCTGCCCTGTAGATGCCGCGATTGAAAGGATAAAAGTTTTAGTTCGGGGGCCCACGTAGACCCTGGGTTTATTCAAATATTCATACATAGTGCGATGGGCTCATGCCAATTTCTGCTTTGTTTTATGGTAAAGAAGGGACCGAAGTTCCTCTCGAACCCTGAGTAGGTCCTTATAGGTAGAATGTGCAAGGCTTGCTTTGTGGGAGCATTCCAAGCTGCGCAGCTTCGAAAGAAGCTCATCTTATCTTAAGCTTGAGGCTGGTTTATGCACCTCCCAGAATACCAGGGGATTGTCAACCTAATCACGGTTGAGGCACTCAGCACTCAGCACTCGTATCCTCTGATTGTAACAAAGCCTTATTCAGCTTCCAAGAAGGGGAACTCGGTGTAACTGGACGCAGTTGGAGTGTCAAATGGACTGAAACATGATCAGAAAGTGAAATTACATCAATGCATGCAGACTTGACTCTGGGAAAATCTTTGTGTGTGACCAGAAGGTAGTCAAGACGCAAGTAAGTATGATGGACTGGCGAAAAATAGGAATAGTCCCACTCTTGAGGATACAGTAGCCTCCAACCAAATGCAGAAGCTACAGGTCTGCCTTTAATTGCTTCAGACAAGAATAAGAGAGATGAGAGGAACCACACGACACATCGAGCAAAGGGTCCATTGCAAGATTGAGATCCCCTCTGAAGACCAGGAGCCCCTCTGTGAATGCCGAGAGCACCAGAATGAGGGCCCACAGAAACTGAGATTGATCCGCATTGGGGAAATGTTGGCAAAGGTGACCTGCACATCCAGAATCTTTCCCTTGAGTAAGAGAAAGCAGCCCTGGGCATCTGACCGCACCTCACCAAAGGACCATGGCACCGACTTGGCGACCAGAATGCTGACCCCTTTGGATTTTGTAACAGGCGAGGGACTGTGTTACGCCAATGGGAAGTCTCTATTTGTCAACCAAGAGACACTATAACTCCTGAAGTGTGTTTTTTGTAGAAAGGCAACTTGAGTTTTACTCTTCCATAGATCACCCAGCAGGCGAGAGCGTTTCTCTGAGACATTAAGACCCCGCACATTAAGAGAGGTGACCTTGAGGTGATCCATGGCAAACCAGTGAGATTGATAGTACAGTAGGCTAGACAAAAAAATAACTGCACAAGGTGGCCCTGGGTAAGAGAAATAGAGATCACAGAAAATTAAAGCAGAGAAGAGAGGGGAAACAAGGAGATAGAATGGAAGGTGTAGGGGAGGGTAAGGGTGGTGGGGGTGGGAGAAGTCTACAAAGCACATAACACTTGGGTCCCTAACTGAGCACACCAAGGTGCAGCCCTTAAGAGTCCACACTGAGAACAGAGAGAAGAACAAGCAACCGCCCACAGCAGCCAGCCCAACAGCACCAAGAAAAAGAGACCATCAGCCCAGCACAGATCAGCAGATTGCAGAGCAAATAGGCCTTTCTAGAGCTATATGGTTAAGCCCAATATATGAACAAGGTTGCAAGACGGATCCCATAACCCCACTAAAAGCCTACATCCCAGACACAGAGAGCAAAAACATAGAAAACTACAACCAGAATTTCAAAAGTTCCCATGGCACTTTAGATGGAGGAATGCCAGCCCAGAAACTCTGTCAGCTTAGCAGGCACAAAAATATAGGGGGAAAAGGAACCGTCTGCAGCCAGCAAACGGTTATCATCTTGCTTGGTCACCAGCTCCCCTCAAAAAGAACAGAAGCGGGCAAGCAAAGATCCTAAGATCTAAGCCAGCCATGGCATCCCTAGGCATCTAGCATATGAAGCTGTCAACAAGAGATATGCCCCCAACTTCCTCGACCATGTGTGAGGGAGGACGAAGGCCAACCAAGCATCGATAGGTACAACGGCCGAGGTGGGGGATAAAAATCTATATCGAGCACACGGATGTCGCAGGCAGCAACAGGCGAGACTGACAAAGCAGTGACATACAATAAAGTCATTTAAAGGCACCATTATCAAAAATAAGCCCAACAGGTCAAACCTGGCCATGCATGGCAAGTTTACAGGAGAAAAATTTGTTAGATCAGTCTTCCGTAGTAGCTGGCGCGAATCTACATGGCTCCCCACTAGAGGCTCGAGAGTGATTGCGACGGGTACACTGTGGTCTTGGTACAAACCAGAAGGCCTTCGGGCACAGCAGAAAGTCAAACCAATTGGATACTGCAACAACAGGTTTGTCCAGAAAGCTGAATAAAGCAGCCAGTTGGTCAGGAGAACGCAGGTAAAACTCAGTCCCCTGTTTCCGCACGATGAGATGGAAAGGATGGCCCCAGCGATAAGTCGCATCTGCCTCACGTATGACTTTGAGCAAAGGATGAAGCATCTCCCGCATGGCCTGGGATTGCCTGGATAGATCTGGGTAAATTTGAACAAGAGACCCCTGACTTTGGCATAGGATCTCCTCCTTTATAGTGAAAAATGGACTCTGCAAAGGACATCACATGGGTGAATAACGGAGCCAGAAGCCTCCTGGGATGATGGAGGTGTACGAGAGCCTTGCACCCATTTCCCCAGTAGCTGGTTAAGAAGTGCCACCACTGTATCGCGCAGGTCCTGGCCCATGGTGGCTTCATTAACCCACCTCAGGCATAGATTTTTACATTTTTCGCCATCGTCCAGCCCGCAGCTAAACATCTATAAATGAGTGACTCCTGATCAGCCTCCAAAGCAGCGAGGCATGTGTCTGTGGAGGTAGAGGCTTCCTCTAGATCTGTCACCCCCTGCTCGACATTGTCCACTTGCTTACGGATGTCCTGGAGCTCTCTAGAGAGCGCAGTAACTATAGAGATGGCCAATTGCTTGTAAGTCCTGTTTGGTGGGGAAATCCGCCATGAACTCCTGGATGGCATCCTCAGTGTGGCTATCAGGACCTTGTGGCACAACAGACCTGAGCGGAGATTCTGCCCACGGCATCTCTGGTGTCAGGATTGGTAAATCTGGCTGTGATGGGGCTGCTGTGACGTCACCTGGAGCGGGTGCCTGCTGTTGTAAAGCCTTCTTTGAGGAGGCAGCCGGTGGAGTTGATGTGCGGTGACACCACCTTGGAAGGTGCCGCGGGAGAAGGGGCCGAGTGCTGGCGGAGGAAGTAGTGTGCTATGTCAGAACCTTTAGTCTCCTCAGTGGTTTGCGGCAGCCTCCAGTCCCCAGACATGAGTGTTGAGCAATGCGGCTTAAGTCTGCTGACTGTTCTCCTGCCCAATCCGTGCAGAGCTCAGCGTCCACACTCTGCCATTGCTAGGCCACGCCTCTGTTTTTCCAATTGTAAACATTATTTGTTTTGCGCTATAATAGCGTACCATTTTTCGTAGTTTAACACTTACTCTTCCTGCAGGAGAGTGTTGGGCTGCGTAAAATGCAGACTATTGTCTGATATTTAGTTATCAATATATATATGGTTACTTGATCCTTTAATTTTATTCATATACGTAGCAATATACCTTAGCGAGTGTTGAATACTATCTTATTATTTTTATGTAAAATTGTTGTCCAAGTCCATCCATAAAGTTAACTATTGTGAATACATGTCAGGTGAATAAATAATAATATTATTCCATATTTAGTCTGTATTCATATTGATCGATTTGTCTTCTTTAAAGATTTCTGCTTTGGTAAAAATTACTCAAAATAATTGTTCAGGCAATTCCTGACGCCAACGCATAACAGGGAAAAATTAGGGAGGAGACTGCACGCCAGGCCTTCTTTTCCACATTAGGGCCTGAGCTCACAAATGCGCTTCTGGAAGGATGGTCAAACATTCCCATAGACACACTTCTAAACCTTGTGGACACAATTCCTAGAAGACGTTAGAGCTGTTATAGCTGCAAAGGGTGGGCCAACTCAATATTGAACCCTACAGACTAATGCCCCGTACACACGGTCGGACATTGATCGGACATTCCGACAACAAAATCCTAGGATTTTTTCCAACAGATGTTGGCTCAAACTTGCCTTGCATACACACGGTCACACAAAGTTGTAGGAAATTCCGATACTGAACGCGGTGACGTAAAACACGTACGTCGGGACTATAAACGGGGCAGTAGCCAATAGCTTTCATCTCTTTATTTATTCTGAGCATGCGTGGCACTTTGTGCGTCGGATTTGTGTACACACGATCGGAAATTCCGACAACGGATTTTGTTGTTGGAAAATTTTATAGCCTGCTCTCAAACTTTGTGTGTCGGAAAATCCGATGGAAAATGTGTGATGGAGCCCACAAACGGTCGGAATTTTCCACAACAAGGTCCTATCACACATTTTCCGTCGGAAAATCCGACCGTGTGTACGGGGCATAAGACTGGGATGCCATTAAAGTTCATGTGTGTGTAAAGGCAGGCATCCCAATACTTTTGGTAATATAGTGTATATAGAGAGAGAGAGATTATAAATTAATCTGTGTTTAAAGGCTTACTACACTTTTGTGAAATAAAAAAGGAAAAAATAGCAAATTGAAAAAAAAAAAATAATATAGCGTGTACAATTGCTACACAAATCATTGAAATTGAATGTTATTAAAAATGACCTTTCCTTTGCAAACTGCAACACCGTAGTTTTCTGTAAAATGCAATGTGGCAACCTGGAGGTGTTCTGTGCATAGATGGTGTATGGATACCCCCAAAAATGTAATTTCCTGCTTGCGTGATTGGCTTACTGAATTTCCCAGAAGACTGCACTTAGAAGGCAAATTTTGGACATCCTCTGCAAGAAAAAATGTAATTTTTTGTGGAATACTCCCAAAGGGAAATAAAGTCTAAAGGAATTTAGACCCTGCCACTGTCCCCATTAGAACCCTACAGGTGTGGCAGCTGATTGATAATTATAAAGTCGCTACCATTCACTTTGCACATGAATACAGACAAAAGGTAGGGATAACAAAAGGTAGGAATCTGTCACAAAGTTTGTTAAAATCCTTGCAATGTACATAAATCACCCAGAGGGGAATGTTTTTTTCTCAACAAAAGTGGAGTTACTCTTTAATACATCATATGCTTATCTCTTACCAGTCTATTTGTATCCTTTTTCTTGAAATCAGTCAGCATCTATTGGTGTTATTACTGTAGGTCGAACAAAAGAATATAGCGCTCACATACAAAAAAGTAATTTAAATCCTACAAGGCTATTTAAAGCACCTGACCACAATAAGTAAATATGGGGATTTGGTCGCACCATATGGCCATACAGTACTTAAGCCTACTACCCTGTTTCCCGGAAAATAAGACCTAGCGTGATTGTCGGTGATGGCTGCAATATAAGCCCTACCCCCCAAATAAGCCCTACCCTGTTTCCCCAAAAATAAGCCCTACCCTGAAAATAAGACCTACAAGGACTTTAACTAGGGCTTATTTGGGGGGTAGAGCTTATATTGCAGCCATCACCGACAATCACGCTAGGTCTTATTTTCGGGGAAACAGGGTATACGGCGTCAAAGTACCCTATTTTCTCACTAGAAGAAGGAATGAGGAACATACAGCACCAGCATGTCTTCAAGGGCATCACAAGCACCTCTGGAAAGCCATCAGATCTTCAACTTGTTAAAATAAGGGGATCAATTATACTGCTATGAAGTAAGTCTAAAAAGTGCCCCTTATAATTAGACTAAAGCAGTATTTTTATTCTTAATATATTTTTTTATTATTAGTTTCACAGATATATTACAAATGCTTCATGGTATATTTACAAATACATACAGAAAATAAAAATACATATAAACACGGTAAATAAACAAAGGTGTTATCAATCCAATCTACAATTAAACGTTGTCAATAAGTTACAATACAGTGGTAAGAACTACATACCCTATCGACCCCATTGAGACCATATTGTCAATTAAGGATGAGCCGAACACCCCCCCAGTTCAGTTCCCACCAGAATATGCGAACAGGCAAAACATTTGTGCGAACATGCGGCCACTGTTAAAGTCTATGGGACACAAACGTGAAAAATCAAAAGTGCTCATTTTAGAAGCGTATATGCAAGTTGCTGCCAAAAAAAATGTATGGGGACCCATACATGCCCCAGGAGACATGTATCTATACAAAAAAAGTTTTTTCAGGAGCAGTGATTTTAAGAATGCTTAAAGTGAAATTAATAAAAATGAAATATTCCTTTAAATATCCTGTCGGGGGGCGGGGGGATTCCCCTTAGTCTGCCTGTAAAGTAGCGCATCTGTCTGATGTGTTTTACAGTCCCGCCGCAAAATTACATTTCTAAAGGAAAAAATGTCATTTAAACTTGCTGTAATGTATTGTCGGCTCCCGGTAATATAGATAAAGATCAAGGGAAAAAATGGCCCTTTGTGTCTGGTATGGACTTTAAGGGGAACTCCGTGCCAAAATTTTTTAAAAAATTGGCGTGGGGTCCCCCCAAAATCTCTACCAGACCCTTATCCAAGTATGCAGCCTGGAGGAGAGGATAGGGGGGGCGAATGAGTGCCCCCCTCCTGAAAAATATCAGGCCACATGCCCTCAACATGGGGAGGGTGCTTTGGGGTCCCCCCAAAGCACCTTGTCCCCATGTTGATGGGGACAAAGGCCTCATCCCCATAACCCTTACCTGGTGGTTGTGGGGGTCTGCGGGTGGGGGGCTTATCAGAATCTGGAAGCCCCCTTTAACAATGTACATTGCATTGTATCCCTACCCAGTCACCCAAAAAAAGTGTCAAAAAGTAAAAAACACAAAAGACAGTTTTTGACAATTCCTTTATTAAAAAAGAAGGAAAAAAAGGTGTCCCACAATGCCCATCCTTCTTCAATCACGGCGCCAAAAGACCCGAAAAATAGTAAAAAAAAGAAGCTCTGCCTTGATGGGAGGCATCGCGCCGACTGCTGTCTTTTCGCGGTGACAGCTGTTATAAAGTCAAGGGCGGGGCCACCCGCTGATGTAACTGAATGACCCCGCCCCCCTCTGATGGCACATGATGGGGGTAAAGGGGGTCACTCGGTTACTCGATTACGTCACCAGGTGGCCCCGCACTTGCCTATATAACAGCTGTCACCGCGAAAAGGATGCCTCCCATTGAGGTGGCAAGAAGGAGACACAGTTTGTGGAGGGGAAAGGAGATTGCTGCTCACCCCTATTATAAAGGCAAAAAATAGAAAAAGGATTTCCCCAGATGGGGTTTTTAGGCAGCGGGGTTTGAAATATTAGACCAATGTTGTATAAAAAAGTATTGTTTATTATACAAAGAATAAATTTACACAAGGATTGTTTTTCAATATTGATAATATCTATATGATGTTGCTATGGAAAATTATATCTGTATAAATGCGTGTCTGCCTCTACCAGTTTTGTAAACACTCTATATCAGAGCTCATTTTTTTAACAATCCTTGTGTAAATTTATTCTTTGTATAATAAACAATACTTTTTTATACAACATTGGTCTAATATTTCAAACCCCGCTGCCTAAAAACCTCATCTGGGGAAATCCTTTTTCTATTTTTTGCCTCCCATTGAGGTGGAGCTTTTTTTTTCTATTTTTCGGGTTTGTCATACCCCATACCCATGCACATAGGGGGGTGGGATCTGGGGGCCGCAGATTCTGATAAGCTCCCTGCCCGCAGACCCCCACAACCACCAGACAAGGGTTGTAGGGATGAGGCCCTTGTCCCCATCAACATGAGGACAAGGTGCTTTGGGGGGACCCCAAAGCACCCTCCCTATGTTGAGGGCAAGTGGCATGGTACAGTTCAGGAGGGGAGGCGCTCGCTCACCCCCCCTATTCTGACCTGCCAGGTTGCGTGCTCGGATAAGGGTCTGGTATGGATTTTGGGGGGGCCCCCACGCCATATGTTTTTTACATTTTGGCGCGGGGTTCCCCTTAACCACTTTAATGTACTGTGTTATATATACTACCCTGCCTGCACTGACTGAATATAGAGTCTACACTGAATACCTAGTCTACACTAAATGCAGAGTATATATATATATATATTAGACTGTATATACTGTATATATTAAATACACTGCCTGCACACCACTAACTAACCTGCCTGCCTAATCCAGCTCAATCTATGTCCGTCCACACACAATATACACGGCCACTATGTAAGCAGCCTTATTTAGTGTGGGGGGTGGACTTAGTCCCCCTGAGCCATAATTGGCCAAAGGCACCTTGCTTTTGGCCAATTATGGCTCTCACAGCAGAGCGCACTGTGATTGGCCAAAGCATGCAGGTCAGATGCAATTATTTGGGAGAAAATTTTTAAATCAGAATTTTTTTTTTTTTTTAATTCCTTTATTTCGTTTTTGTATGGCAAAGTTACAAATAACAGAACAAGTCACGTCATATACTTAACAAAGAGATACAATTGACCATCATATTCTATGAGACAGAAAAATAAAACCAAGCGGACATAGACTTTTTTGACATTGTGGATGTGTTCTTGCCAATGTTGTATCATTTACGTGGAAGAAAACGAAGGTGGCCTAAAAGGGATGAATTGTTACATTATGTATCTTGGGTGTGTGCATGGGCTATCTCTTGTAGGTATGTGTTGGTACACATAAAATGTCTCCAGGGCCTCCACTTGTCACGGAATTGTTCTTCCGTATTGTGTAAATTTGCAGTTAATTCCTCCATAAGGAGAATACGGAGTTGACTTTAGAATACCACAGGACCTTATTTGGTGGAAGGGGTTGTTGCCACAATGCGGGGATACACGCCCTCGCCGCATTGAGGAGTTGCATTGTTGGGGTCTTTTTGTACTTTCGGGTGGGTGTCCCTGTCAGGTGTAGAAGGCATGCAGCCGGATCGTCGCTCAGTTCCACTGAGGTCAAGCTACGAATGGTCATTGTCACCTCCTCCCAAAATGGTTGTAAAACCGGGCATGCCCAGAAGATGTGCACCATGTTTCCAACCTCTGAGTTGTACCTCCAGCATTTATCAGATAACGTTTGGTTCATCTTGTGGAGTAAATAAGGGGCTCTATACCATCGAGTCATAATTTTATAACCCGATTCCTGATAATGGTTCGCGATCGAGGATTTGTGTGCTAGGAGTAGGATTTTTTCCATTTGTTGTGGGGAGAACTGAATTCCCAAGTCCCTTTCCCATTTATGTATAAATGCCGGAATCGGTTCCTCCCTCTGGTATGTTAAAAGCCTGTATAAGAACGAAAGCGTGTGTCGCGTTGGTTCCCCAGATTTGCAAAGTGACTCAAGGGGGGGTGAGGTCTCGCGGGGTGTATGGAGTTTTCTGTAGAGTCAGCAGAAAATGTCTGAGTTCCAGAGTGCTAAGGTTATCTAACGGTGGTTCCGTCTAGAGATGGTTGATGCAGAGGGAAGCTCCCCCTGCTGCCAAACATCCCCCAGAGTGTGTCTCCCGTGTGTGGTCAACTGTCTCAGCCTTCTACTAGTTAAACCCGGAGTAAAGTCAGGGTTTCCTATGACAAGAGTAATAGGAGACGGTAGTGGTGCCAGATCCGTGTTGCGAAATATCCCCTTCGCTATCGTGAGAGTGGCACCTATCAGAGGGTGAACTTTCAAGTCTTCCGGTGGCAGGGTAGAAAGCCACAGGGATGAAAGCAGAGGGATGGAGGCATTCTCAATTTCCAATCTTACCCATTGTTTTAAATCTTTGTTGCAGTGCCAGTCCACGATCCTTGCGAGGTGAACTGCCTTATAGTACCAATGCCTCCCTTCTCTTTGGGCCTAGTTAGTGTTTATATTTTCGTCCTAGGCGACCTATGGGCCCAGATGAAGTCCCGTATGATCGTCTGCAATTGTTTAAAGAAAGTGGGCGGAACCCGAATCAGCAACGTTTGAAGTACATACAAAACCCTTGGTAGAGCCATCATCTTCAGGGCGTTACACCGTCCAAAACAAGTCAAAGTTAAGGTATGCCAAACACGAAGGTCTACCTTGAGTTTGTGTAAGAGGGGTAGATAGTTATGAGAGTACAAGTGCGCCAAGTCCGGTGTAACATCTATTCCCAGGTAACGTATGGTTTTGTCTGCCCACTGAAACGGAAAGGACTTGCAGATGATCTGTGCCTCAGAATCTGGTACTGTGATATTTAACACTGCGGACTTGGCACAGTTGACCTTAAAGTTTGACACTTCTCCGTATGACCGTAAAGCAGCTAGTATGTTAGGGAGTGAAACCCGTGGGTTGGATACAAAGAAGATTAGATCATCAGCGAAAGCCGCGTTTTTGTGGTGTCGCAAGGGCTTCATGATCCCGGTGATATTGGGATCTCCTCTTATAGTACACAAAAACGGCTCAAGGGTCAGAATAAAAATAAGCGGGGACAGGGGACAACCCTGCCTCATCCCGTTTGTTATTGTGAAGAAATCAGAGCGCCACTCACTGACCCGCACCACCGCCGATGGAGTAGAGTACAGAGACAAAACCCAGCTAAGCATATTAGGGCCCAAACCATTGTGCTCCAGGGTGGCCCGCATAAAATGCCAGGCCACCCTGTCAAATGCCTTTTCCACATCCGTTGAGAGCGAAAGAAAAAGCTTTTTAATACATTGAGCTGTATGAATGAGGTTAATGACCCTAACGGTATTGTCTCTCGCCTCTCTCAACGTCACGAAACCCGCCTGATCAAGGTGTATCAATTGTGGGATGTGCGGTAAAAGTCTATTTGAAAGTATTTTTGAAAACAGCTTTAAATCTATGTTGAGTAACGCAATCGGGCAGTAATTTCCACAATGAGATGGGTCTTTCCCTTCTTTTGGTATCAGGGAGATATATGCCCGCAGCGAGTCCACCAGGCTGGGACTGTCCCCCTTTAACGTATTATAAGCTGTCAAGAAATGAGATGTCAAAGAAGTCGCAAAGGTCTGGTAATAAGTCAGGGTGAAGCCATCAGGTCCCGGTGCCTTCCGTGGTTTTGTTTGAGCTAAGGCTGACTGGAATTCCTCAGACGTGATCTCAGATTCTAATGGATCTCTAATATCGTCTGGTAGTGTAGGCATACTGGAGGCCCTGATATATTCACCTGCTGACACTGTCTTGGCTACTAGGGACTCTGTGGTTAAATCAGAATTTAACAAGGATATGGGTCTATAGTATTTGAGTGATACAGGATCTTTACCAGTTTTTGAGTTTGTGATAATGATTGCTTCTAGCATTTCTTTAGGGAAGTTGTTATTGTTAGTTATTTAAAGTAGTATTCACTCAATAAACCATCTGCTCCTGGGGTCTTGTGAAGTGGTAAAGAGTGGATAACTTTACATGTCTCTTCAACAGAAATTGGTACATTAAGTTTTTGTAATGTGTTATGATCTACTGAAAGTAGACAGATCTTATTTAGTAACTGTGTTATTTCAGATGGAAGGGGGTGATGAGTGTCTTTATCTTTTTCTAAGTTATAAAGAAGTTTGTAATATTCTGCAAAAGTATTCGCTATTTCTTGTGCATTATAGAATATCTTGCCTGATTTAGGGTGGATCAATTTTTGTATTTTATGTCTATTTATTCTTTGGCGTAATTGGAATGCTAATAGTTTACCTGCTCTATTGCCTTGAGAGTAATGGTTCAGTTTGATGCTTAGAAATTAGGATTGCTCTCAATTCACTTCTTGCAGTATTTAATTGTTGTAGTAGGTGTGTGTTATTTGGGGAGGTTTTGTGATTTTTCTAAAGTTTGGATATTGTATCCAGTAGGTCATTAATTGCTCATAATTTTAGTTTTTTCTCTTTAGAAGATAATTGTATCAAAATTCCTCTAATATATGCTTTATGTGTGCACCAAAGGTTAGCAGTGGAGGTAGAAGATATATCATTAATTGTAAGGAATTCTTTCAATCTTTCCTTTAACACAGACAGATGCTTCTCCTGCGAAAGAATGAATGTGTTATTTCTCCAGAGTGAAGTACTGGCTGGCAAATGGTTAATTTCTATATTGATCGAGATCAGTGCATGATCTGACCAAGAGATATTATAAATTTGTGCATCAGTTACGTACTGCAGGAGAGCTCTGTCCATGATAAAGAAGTCCATACGAGTGTAATGTCCCGTACACAGGATTGGACTTTCCGACAACAAAACCGTGGATTTTTGTTTGAAGGGTGTTGGCTCCAACTTGTCTTGCATACACACGGTCACACAAATGTTGGCCAACAATTACGAACATAGTGACGTATCAAGATGTACGACGGCTGATAAAAAGGAAGTTCAATAGCCACCCTTTGGGATCCTTCTGCTAATTTCGTGTTTATCTCGTGTTAATAGAAGTTTGGTGAGAGACGATTTGCGATTTTCAGCCTTATGCTTTTCAGTTCGTTTCTGCTTTTCAGGTTGTGCTTGTTGGTTCATATCTGTTCTTCAGTGCGTGCTTGTCAGTTCATTTCTGCCTTTCAGTGCGTTCTATTTATAGTTTGCTTCTGATTTTCAGTGCATTCTTGTCCGGTCGTTTCTGATTTTCAGCTTGTTCTTGTCAGGTCCTTTCTGATTTTCAGTGTGTTCTGTCAGTTCGTTCTGAGCAGCCGTTCATTTATTAGCCATGTTGCGGTTACGTACTCATCGTAGAGTTCGTGCTGTTGTTGGGCTTGGTGTTGGAGTTAATGCTTTGACCCAAGTCCAGTCCATGAACAGGGGGAGGAGGAGTTCTTGGACCAAGAATTGATTGCTTAATCGTGACCAATTCTGTCATATGCCTTTGTTGCGAGAGCTCCAGTAGAATAATCCTGATGATTTCAGGAATTATCTCTGGATGACGGACCCCATCTTTCACCGTCCCTTGGCTTTTCTAACCCCTTATATTATGAAGCAGGACACCTGCATGTTGCAATCCATCACTCCTGAGCAAAGGCTCATCGCCACCTTGCGGTACTTGGCGACGGGGAGAAGTCTCCAGGATCTGAAGTTCAGGACTGGGATCTCCCCCCAGGCTCTGGGAATCATTATTCCAGAGACCTGTTCTGCCACCATCCAGGTCCTGCAGAGGGACTATATTAAGGTAAGTTTTATCCTTTAACATCACATTCTATGTATTCAATGTTTGCTAATGTATTGTATTTATTTCATCATTCCATAATTACCATGATTGTAATATGCCGTGAATGTCCTCTTTGTCCTATTTGCCTTCACTAACCTCCCCAGCATACTATCCTGGGCCCATGCACACCTAGCCTAGTCACTTAACAATGTACAAAGCTTCAGAGGCTTAAGTGGCCCGAAGGAGTCAATCTTTACAACTGGTAGCAGGGAACAAGAATTATCCTTTAGTCAGCCAGGAGTATTGTGCCATTGCTGGGTGATCTTTCCTGAAGGATATTTATCCATGAGCTTCATCTTCAGGTAGAAGACCCCAGGATTTAAGGAACTTAAGGCCATCATCGATTGGATATATTGTGTAAGAGGTGTTATTTCTGTCAATCATTAGTTTAGTTGGAAATCCCTATTTGTATATGATCTTGCGATTGTGTAAAATCTTGGTAATGGAGTTTAAGTTCCTGCGTGCCATTATGGTAGCTTGAGAGAAGTCTGAGAAAAGTTCAATAGTCGCATATGGGTCTGGGAGTGGAGAGTTTTGTCGCGCAAATTGCATTAATTGTTCTTTTATGTGATAATAGTGAATTCTTTCAATCACGTCATGAGGCAGACTTTCTGATATATGAGAGGGCTTTGAGAGCTCTATCAATTATTAATTCCTGTTGTGATGTAGATGGCAATGGGTCTAAGGTCATTTGGCATAAGAATTGCTTTAAATTCGCATTTGTAACATTTTCTGGGATGCCACGTAATTTAATATTACCGTATATACTCGAGTATAAGTCGAATTTTTCAGCACATTTTTTTGTGCTGAAAGTGCCCCCCTCGACTTATACTCGAGTCAAGCACTTTTCTGCAGCAAAAAATTTCATTTTCTGAACCGACTTTGGGGCCCCATATCTCATGGCCACGTGGTGCTAGGAACCCCAAATTTGGTGTGCAAACCCACTGGAACTGTTACCATAATATATCCAAAGCTGGGGTTCCTAGCACCAAGTGACCCTGAGATACGGGGCCCCAAAACCGGTTCAGAAAACGTCATTCTCTGCTGCAGAAAAGTGCTTGACATTTTCTGAACTGATTTTTGGGGCCCTGTATCTTAGGGCCACTTGGTGCTAGAAACACCAGCTTTGGAAATTTTATGCTGCTAGTTCCACTGGGTTTGCACTCCAAATTTGGGGTTCTTAGCACTAAGTGGCCCCGAGATACGGGGCCCCAAATTCGGTCAACTGTGTCCATCTGCAGCAATGTCATTTGGGTTCAGAGACCCCAAATTTTTGCTGCGGCTAGGGGGCATCTAGGAACCCTTAACTACCGAGTTTGAAGTTCAGGGGACCTATGGCTGCAAATGGGCACAGTGAGGCATACAAATGGGCACAGTGATGCTGCAAATGGGCATTGTTGACCCTCTTTTCCACTTACAGTAGCTGTGCATTTCTCACCCTTGTCTTATACTCGGGTCAATAAGTTTTTCCCATTATTTTTGGTGGTAAATTAGGGCCTCGACTTATACTCGGAACGACTTATACTCGAGTATATACGGTATTACGTCTAACCCTGTCTTCATGGTCTGCGACCTTAACTTCAGTTGTTTGAGTTCCTCTTCTAGTTCACAGTGAGCTTCCACTAATTCATTATGTGCCTCAGAAAAGTCTCCCATTTTATTTTCAACACATTCCACTCTCTCTCCTAATGATTCTAATTCCATTTTAGATTTCTGCATGAATTTCTCACATTGTGTTGTATTGCCCCTTTAAGTATCAATAGCATTTTTTTTAAGTCAGTGTCAATGACTGGCTGACCTGAGGTAGGAAAAGCATGCAGTTTATCCTCATGGGGATTTCCTACAGTCATTTGTTCAGTGTCATTGTAAGTTTCACTTACATGTTCTTCTGTAAAAGAAATTCTTCTTTGTTTGACAGGCCTGTTAGACCCGTGATTTTTATTGTTTTGTACCTCATGTTCTTTCCTCTCATCTCCTGTACAGGCAGCCTGTCTGTCGTTGTGATTGTGTGAGGAGGAGCTGGCGCCATCTTGTTTTTTATGATTCCCGGCAGGGATGTTTAGTTTAGTCAGTTTGTGGGGCCCCTTCTGGAATTTTTGTTTCTCCCAATTTCTCCTCATGTTCCTCGATTCCCCTTGAGGCTGTAGGTACTTTCGGGTCAGATTTTGGTAGCTTATAACCACTATTAGAAGCCTCTGAACACGGACCTCAGTTAGAATGCAGCCATCGAGCTCTGCCATGCCCTCCCAATGCCTCATCACAATCACTTTTGCTGCGAGTTTGTCACAGGTCAGTCTTCTTAGACATAATCTGCTTGTGTATTCAACTGTCTCTGTTGCATGTACTGCATGTCTCTGTAAAACCAACCTGTTTCCCACCTGGTCTCTAAGCCCACTTTTGCTTTTTCCTCCCCTAACTGTATGTCTCTGCAAAACCAACCTGTTTCCCACCTGGTCTCTATGCCCGCTTTTTCTTTTTCTTCCCCTAACTCAGTCATCTATAACTTCAAAATACACTTCATGTTTCCCTGCGAAAAACTGTTGTGTCCAACCATTTTGTTGCATCTTTAGTTCCCATCGCTGTAGATCCTAAAGAGGAATATGTAGCGCAGGAACTTTTTTGAAGGGTGCTGTTGTTGCAGTTTGTTTTGCCTAGTGACAGAGTTGCTCTAAACCATGTTTGTTCAAGGGCTTTCATACACATTCAATACTATAGGAATGTGGTATGACAATCTAAATGCTTTGGACATTGAGGGGTTGATTTACTAAAGGCAAATAAGCAGTCCATTTTGCAAGGGAATTTTTCTTTAGATAAATGACTATGGAAAAATTCACTTAGTAAAGATTACCCAATCATGTTTGTATGATGTAAGCCAACAAAGCTTCACCTCATTCACTAAGCTAAGGGAACATTTCCTTGCAAAGTGAACAGCCTATTTTTCTTTAGTAAATCAACCCCAAAGAGTGTGGCAAGCACCACTTTAGTAGGCAGGCATTAGCCACATCCAATGTGGTTTTAACTCTACATTTTAGTGTTATTCTTAAAGAGGATGTATTCATAAATAGGACTGAAAAAAACATAGAATTAATGTTTGATAATGCATAGTGACTCACAATGAATACCATTGGTTTTGTTTTCAACGGCTTTTTTTTCACTTGCTACCGAGTTGACTTTCTGCCACAAAAGGCGGGGAAGGAACTGCTAGGTATAAAAGGAATTATGGAGGCCCGATGGAAGTGTTGGCTAAAATAAATAGTCAACTTTGGGAAAGAGGTGTTGTTGGTCTGCTCCCTGTCAGCAGATGAATTGTCTGAGCTAGCATCCACAGTTGTAGTGTCAGGCAGTAGTGAACCTAGGGTGCTTGGGTGCATCCCACAAAGATTACCACAGTTCTAAGGGTATCACAGTCAACTCAAATGTAAGTTTTGCTAGTGCATGTAAAGGCTTAACTACACTAAACTACAGTCACAGGGGCAGACTGTCTGGATAATCTAGGAGATTCCAGCAGGGTTGCACAGAAAAAAAATTCTGTGATAGCATTGGAGGAGTGAAATGGAGTCATCCTCCCTCTATATTGATTTTGGCCAAACAGGCACAGCAGAATGCTGCCAGGACAGCGGGCAGAGAAAAAGGAACGATTCAGAACTGGTGCAACTTTGCCCTCCTCCTGAATAGGCCACACCCACACAGCATCATGCTGCTGTGCACTGACACCTTGTCTGATAGGAGTGAGGCAGGGAAGGTTTTCAACTCTGCACATTAATCTTACAGGGGGAGCCTTCCTGCAAGCTCTGGACTGGGAGAGGTGTGTGAAGATTTTCTGGACTAGGAAAGGAGAGAGTTGTGTAGAGAATCCCTGGACTAGGAAGGGGGGGGGTTGAGTGGAAAATCCCTGGACTGGGGGGGGGGGGGTGTTGGAGAATCCCTGGACTGAGAGGGGAGAGTTGTGTGGCAAATTGCTATATTGGAGGGGAAGTTGTGTTGAGAATCCCTGGACTAGGAAAAGTTTGGGGGGAGTTGTGTGAAAATACCTGGATTAGGAGAGTAGGAGGTGTGGAGAGTTCCTGGATTAGTAAAAGGGAGTTGTATAGAGAATCCCTTGGCTAGGAAGGGGAGAGTTGTGTGGAGAATTCCTGGACTAGGAAAGTATGGGGGAGCTTTGAAGAATCCCTGGACTGGGGGGGGTATGTGATGGGAGAATCTCTGGACATCTGGACTAATAAAGCAGGGGACAGGGAGTTGTGGAGAATGCCATCCTTGGACTAGGAGAGTGGGGGGGGGGGGGTTGTATGGACAATTCCATACAGTAGTAGTTGCTGGGGGAGTTTTGACGGGAATCCCAGGACTAGGATAGTGGGGGAGCTTTATTGAGAATCCCTGGACTAGGAGAGGGGGTGTGTGGAGGAGGCCAAAGGCTAGGAGCATGCTGTTCTGTGTGTGTGAGGGTAGTTATAAAGTCCATGGACTAGGAGAGAGGAGTGTACAGTGTAGTGCCTGAAACAGGAAAATAGAGTGTGGAACAGGGTCCCTGGACTATTAGAGGGGGCTGTGTTGGGGAGGCCCTGGACTAGGAGAGTATGTATGGAGCAGAGTTCCTGAACTAGCAGAGGAGGAGCGTGGAGGCCCTGGACTAGGAGAAGAGGGTGTGGAGCGTAGTCCCTGAACTATTAGAGGGGGTGTTCTGAGCTGAGTTCCTGGCATAGGGAAGGGGAGTGTGCGGGGGAGGCCTTGGACTAGGAAAGTGGTTGTGTGGAACAGAGTTAATAGACTAAGAGGGGGAGTGTGGAGGAAAGTGGGTGTATGTAAAGCTGAGTCCCTGGGCAAGGAGAGGGGGAGGGTGGAGGCCGTGGACTAGGAGAGCGGGTGTGTGGCCCATGATTCCTGGACTAGGAGAGGAGGGTCTGGAGGCTCTGGGCTGGGAGAGGGGGGTACCTAGAGGTCCTGCTGGATTCAGGGAGAAAGAGGCTGGACCCAAAGCCCAGACTGTGTTTGGAGTCATGCATCTGCTCCTGTCCACGTGTCAAATTTTGGCATGTGATTTTGTCCGTGCAGTCACTGTATCTGCACCCACTTCTACGGACTCCTAGTCCCTAGAATAGGAAAGATGGGTGTGCAGTGGAGTCCTTGGAATAGATGAGGGGGGCTGTGCAAGGAAGGCCCTGGATTTGGAGAATGGATGTGTGAAGCAGAGTTATTGGACTAGGAAAGGGGGAGAATGCAGGCCTTTAACTCAGAGTAAAGGGGTGTTGAGCAGAATAGCGAGTACATGGAGGTCCTGGAATATGAAAGAGGGTGTCTGGAGGCTCTGTGCTGGGAGAAGGAGTGCCTGGAGGTCCTGCTGTATTCATGTAGAAAGAGCCTGGACATAAAGCATGGACTTAGGGAGAGCCTGCCTGGGCTTGGTGTTTGGATCCGTGCACCTGCTCCTGCTCACATGTCAAATTTTGACATTCGACTGTGTCCATGCAGTCATTGCACTGCGTCTGCATTCACTTGTTTGGGCTGCCTGTGCCTAGCTCCGAAGTGGGTGCAGATGCATCAAAAAGCGGCTCAGTACAGTGCCTGTCTGAAAAAAATAGCAAAAGTCAGCACTCTTTCAGTGAAATTTAAACAGCCACGTGCAATAAGTGTAGATATATAATACACAGTAACCAGTTCATATTGTTGTAAAACATCAGCCTATATCAGCTAATAGGATACTGTTTTGTAGCAACCTCGAATGAAATTGAGCATAAGGAACAGCCTCGAATGAATCCACCATCTTTCCCAACAACCTTCAGCAAAGCCGAAATGAAGGATTCTTTTTTGCTTTGACCACCCTAATCAGTTCCTTTATGGCGCTGATCTTTGCCTGGGGCAAGAATACCCTTTTCTGGGCTGTATCTATAATCAGACCCAAGTATTCTAATCTCCTTGATGGTTTTAAGGAAGATTTCTCTAGGTTGAGAATCCAACCTAGGTATTCCAGGTAGTTGACTGTGGTGACCATACTTTGGTCTAAGCAGGCTAGACTGGTCTATCGAGAGCAGATCATCTAGGTAAGTTATAATCATTATACCTTGGGCCCTTAATCTGGCTAGAGGAGGGGCCAGGACCTTTGTAAACACTCGAGGTGCAGTAGTTAGACCGAAAGGCAGAGCTACAAACTGAAAATGAAGATTTTCTACCTCGAAATGTAGATATTTCTGGTGGGCGGGGCAAATAGGCACATGGAAGTATGCATCCTTGATGTTGATTGACGCCAGAAGTTCTCCTCCTTGTAGGATGGAGACTACTGATCGGATTGTCTCCATGCGAAAAGAGCGGATATTCAGGAACTGGTTTAGATCTTTGAGATCTAGAATGGGTCTGACATCTCCATTTGGTTCTGGCACCGTGAAAAGGTTTGAATAAAACTCCAATCCCTGCTCTTCCATGGGGACCACCAAGATCACTTTTTGAGAAAAAAGACGATCCAATGCTTGAAAGAGAGACTTTTTTTTCTCTGGATCCTTGGGAACGTTTGATTTGAGAAAACGAGGAGACGGGGATTCTCCTCTAATTTGTACCCTAGAGCTATTGAGGAAGTCACCCATCTGTCTCGACACTCTTCCTGCCAGACCCTTGAGAACTGCATAAGTCTTCCCCCAACTCGAGACCCTGAGGTTTACCTCTTGAACTTGATGGCGGAGGCCATCATGACTGCCTGGAGGCTGATGCCCCTGGCACTGGAGAAGGAGCTTGTTGAAATGCAATACGTTTACTCCTTTTCCTAACTGGCAAAAGGGTACTTTTTCCACTAGAAATTTTTTGGATGTATTTTTCCAAATCATCACCAAACAGCCATTCACAGCGAAAGGAAAACTAACCAGGAGCTTTTTGCATGGCGCTTCGGCTGACCAATTTTTCAACCATAGTATTCTACGCATATGCACCAACCCAAGCGTAAGGTTCGGGGCCTGAAGAATAGAATTTCTCATAGCGTCTATTGCAAAACATAAAGGCCATGGGAGCTCGGCTAAATCCTGGGCCTCCTGATCAGGGATAACCTTGAGCACCTGTTTAAAATGGTCTTTAAAGGATTGACATACACCAATTGCTGCCACTGCAGGTTAAGTCACTGAACCTGCCAGAGAAAATGCGTTTGACAGGAATTCCAATTTCTTATCCATTGAATCCCCAAGAATTTAAACATTGTCTACCGGACAAGTCAAACTTTTATTCACAGAGGATATAGCAGCGTCAATTGCTGGTATTTCCCACCTTTTAGTGAATTTTTCCTCCATAGGATAAAGTGTTGAAAATTTTTTAGGAGGAAAAAAATGCTTATCTGGGTGATCCCACTCAGAATACATAAGCTGTTCCAGCAATGAATGGACAGGAAAGGCATGCACAGCTTGAGGAGGCTTTAGCGAACCCAAACAAGAAGTGGGCTTATCAACAGACTCAGTTAAGGATAGCATAAAAGTGGAGCGGACCAACTCAGTAAGAGATTACACCATCAATCTTTCAGATTGTGAAGCTGAAGGAGATCTTTCCGAATTTGACCCCTCAGAAGAGGAGTCATCAGCCTCTTCACGGTCCCCTGAGGGAAATTCATCTTCTCCCGCCCCTAGTTCCTCTGTTTGAGGGTCCTGGGTAGCCTTTCTTCCAATGTTATCATAGCTGAGGAAAAAACCTCTTCAGTAATACAGACAGAGGCTGCAAATTGTAAACAGTTGCAACATTTGACGGCCCCGATGGCTCACTCTGACCAGCCACCCCAGATCTCTCAGGAGAGGATGCCATTGTAGAGATAAGACTAAGCTTCTTAGAACTTGAGGGAGACCCTTTTGAGCCCTTTTTTGGGGTGTTTCTACCTCCCCTTCTGACCATAGCCCAATGCACAAATGCAGAGGTACTACCAGAAGAAATTGCACCCACTGCTTGAGCAAATAGTCCAGCAACTGCCGCTGCTATTAATGCTCAGCCTGATGCTCAGTAAATGTGCCAAGGGAATGCCTAGGTCACCACTTACATGCCCCCTTCTGCTCTTGTGTCCCCCTGACATCTGCAGTCAGCCAAAAGGAGCTTTTTATAATGCACTCCTGCACTGGACGTTGCTGCACGCTAATGCCGCGCCAAGCCACGCCCCCTCCCTCTTCCTACCGCGCCCCCCCCTCCTCTTTTCAAAAGAGCGTTTTTTCGCGCGAGCGTGGGCCTCCGATCCGACAGGATCAGCGTGTGTGTGGGGGGGTGGTGCCGAGCAGGAGAGCAGACAAACCACTATACAGACGGGGTGGAAGAACGGAGCGGCATTCACCGATCGTTCTGGGCTTCCCCCTACCTATCCGGGAGAGGGGGAGAGCTTCTGTCCAGTTGGGGGGTGTTTTTGGAAAAAAATCCCCCCCCAACATCTTACCGGGGGCCTGGGACTGCTTAGCCAGAGGAAGCCTGCGGCTTCTGCTGACACAGAGCGATCTATGTAAAGCATAAACAAGGTACGTGCTCTATACAGCCCCCAGTGGTGACTTTAGGCATGACAACAATTCATAAGAATATTTTAAATTTCTTAGGAATCTCCACTTACCTTATCCCACCGCAGGGATTCTGTGGTAAAACCAACAGACCCAATCTTCACCTCTCACGGTAGGCTTCCGTTAAAAAACCTTAAGGGACTGGGGCCCCTTCTTATTGGGGGTTCCACTCCCCTGGACCCGTAAAGCACCCTACCCTGAAACTTTATTGCTTAAAAAAACAAAGCACTGGATCCCGGGGTCCAGCTCTCAAACAAGAGAACGTTACGGACTAAACTTTGTTTCTTTTGCCACGAGGCCCGGGTACCATTCAATTCGGCCTGAAAAGACACTTTGAATGGATCCGGCTGCATAGCTTGCCCCAGCTAGGGAATATTCCAGTGGAGCTCAGCCTAGCACATCTTTACTCATGACCAACACCTAAAACACTGGCGAAAAAACTGAGGTACTCCCAGTAGTGGGAGGGGTTATATAAGGAGTGAACTTCCTGTCTTAGGGTGTGCCAGTGTCCATCACCTAAAGGTGGCCTATAACCCACATAGTAACTACTATGGCTCTGTGTCCCGTGATCTACGATAAAGAAACACCTGTAGTGCCAATTCTTCAACAATGGTAAAAATACACACTTACCAGAGGGATATCTATTTAGTTTCATTTCTATTCCCCTACGTCCAAAAAACAGCCCCCTAATCTCATGCACCCTCTGGAATACTCTCACCATCTGTAACAAACTCACATCCGTGCATGACCTTTTTATCTCCCGTTGCTTTAACATACTTCGCCACAACTGAAATCTGGCTTCAAGATTTTGATTTGACTTCTCCTGCTGCCCTCTCCAAGGGTGGTCTCCACTGGACTTACTCACCTAGACCCAGTGGACAGAAAGGAGATGGATTTGGATTCCTTCCTTTTTTTTTTTACCGCTTCAGCCCCGAAAGATTTTACCCCATTCCTGACCAGAGCACTTTTTGCGATTCGGCACTGCGTCGCTTGTACTGACAATTGCGCAGGCGCGCGACGTTGCACCCAAACAAAATTGACGTCCTTTTTTTCCCACAATTAGAGCTTTCTTTTGGTGGTATTTGATCACCTCTGCAGTTTTTATTGTTTGTGCTATAAACAAAAAAAGTGCAGCAATTTTGAAAAAAACGCAATATTTTTTACCTTTTGCTATAAATAAATATCCCCCAGAAAATATATAAAAAAAACAATTTTTTTCTGCAGTTTAGACCAATATGTATTTTTCTACATATTTTTGATAAAAAAAAAAAAAAATCGCAATAAGCGTATATTGATTGGTATGCGCAAAAGTTATAGCGTCTGCAAAATAGGGGATAGTTTTATGGCATTTTTATTATTAATTTTTTATTTACTAGTAATGGCGGCGATCTGCAAATTTTATCGGGACTGCAACATTATGGCGGACACGTCGGACAATATACTCTGTATGAACAGACGGTCTGTCACTTCTCCCCTCAGAGAACCGGAAACTGTGTGTTTACACACAAAGATCCCGATTCTCGGTGTGCCACAAGCGATCGCGCGAGCCCGGCGGTGATTGCGACTGCCGGGCACTCGCATTGGCTCCCTGGGCATGCAGGGGGTGCACGCACCCCTAGTGGCCTCAGGGTGAAGCGACGTTACATAACTTCGTTTTGCCCAACCGTGCCATTCCAACCGTGCCAGTACAACTGCGGCGGCTGGTCGGCAAGTGGTTAATCTCTTTTTTAGGTTGCTTTCTGTATAGGTTTCTTTAAAACATATACATACAAAAAAAATAACCGAGAGCTCTTCTCATCACTTATTTTAAAAATCTACCTCCCTTTCCTCTCTGAGCCTACTTTTCTCTGCGCCTAACCTCTCCTTATCTCACGCCATTCATTGTTCTCCCATCTTTTCAGCAAAATGTAATGTCTGCTTGAAGTTTACCCAATCTCTCCACCTCTCTTCAAACCCTTCCATTCCTTCTTCACCACTGTACCTTAGGTACTAAAAAAATTATACATTTTGTTTACTTTATTACACCAACTCCTCATCGTAGGGCTTTCTAGTTCTTGCCATTGTCTGGGGATTAAGCTTTCGGCATTTATTGGTGAGGAACCAATGTTCTCATGTAGCTTTTTATTGCCATTTTAATCCCATGGAACAGGCACCCCCAAGGGTCCTCAGTTATTTCTATGTTAGTTATCTCCTTTAATATTTGCAGTACCTCTCTCCAGTATTTTTTCATTTTTGGGCAGGTCCACCAAATGTGGGACATAGTTCCTATTTCCTTACACCCCCTCCAACATAATTGCAAAACCTCGCTTTGATATGTGTGTGCCTTATCTGGGGTTATGTACCAGCGTGCCAAGCATCTATAATTCATTTCTATGGTGTTGTAGTCTATTGACGTGGTGTGCGCCATCCTCATTGTTCTCCCTATTTCTAATTCATTCACTCGTGTTCCCAATTCTTCTTCCCATCTTCTAATAAATGGCGGCATTTCCAGCCCCTTCATATCCATCAATATTTTATATATCCTTGAAATCCCCCTCCTCTTACCTGTAGCTATACATAGCTGCTATAGCAGGAGTAGGTTTTCTTCAGATCTAATTGGTTGGGGCAATATTTCTATGAAGTGTTTCAGCTGGGAATACCGCCACCTATCTATCACCACTAAGTTCTTTTTACACTTCAGATCCAAAAAGGTGCGTATTTTACCCTTCTCCATTACATCTTTTAATTGTGCATTATCTTCCTTAATCCAATTTCCGAACAGTCTCCCTATTCCGGGTGTGAAATAATTAGTGTCTTTTAATGGTATCAATGGTGAATTATATCCAATGGATTCCTTCTATACCCGCAGAGCACCTTCCAAATCCTTCCTACTGCTCCCTCTCTATCCCTCCCTTCTTTCGTGACGCACTGTGTTAGCCTGTTATCTCCCATTTCTCTGAAGATTGCAGTGATCTATCGGCCTCCTGGACCAGTATCGCACTTTTTTGATAACTTTTCTGCCTGACTACACTATTTCTCTCCTCTGAAATACCCACTATCATTCTTCGTGACTTTAACATCCCTGTTAATGTTAACAGCCCAACTACAGCTCAACTTCTCAACTGAACCTCATCTTTTGACCTAACACAATGGACACACACTTCCACCCACTCCAATGGTAATATCTTCAACTTTGTATTCTCCCACCTATCCCTCCAAGCAGCAATTACTTGTATTAACCTTTGCCATTTCTTTCTTCTGCTACTGACCACCTCTATGACAAAATCTCCCCCCTATCCTGTCCTGACCTGGCCATCTCTGTCTACAACAGTTCACTCTCCTCCTCATTGGATGCACTTGATCCTCTAACTACACGCAGAATCAGGCCCCGACCATTACAACCTTGGAAAAGTGACAACACCAGAAATCTCAAGAGACATTGCTGTGCTCTGAAATGACTGTGGCGTAAAACTAAATCCCTGCAGGACTTCACCCTATATAAATCTGCCCTCCTAAAATACAATTCCTACCTCCATGCTGTCAAGCAAACCTACTGTGTCTATCCTATTAATACCTTGTTATCCGGTCCCTGTCGCCCCTTCTCTACCTTTAACTCTCTGCTTTGTCCCCCACCCCCTCTACCCACAAACTCACTCACTGCCCAAGAGATTGCCAATCATTTCAAAGACCAGTATGATGCACTACGTTAGACACCTCCACTGTACAGACATCTTCCCCACTTAACATACCTTGTCAAACAGCACAGTCAACACTCTCTCTTTTGACCTGGCTACCACTGAAGAGGTTACAAAACTTTTCTCAGATGCCCACCTAACCAATTGTCCCCTGGATCCTGTTCCTTCGCAACTACTATGGTCACCCTCTTATTCTATCCTATGCTCCCTCGCTCACATCTTTAATCTCTCCCTCCCTCTACTGGCACCTTCCGCTCCCCTCTAGAGCATGCACAGATCACTCCTAAACTTAAAAAGCCCTCATTGGATCCCACCAATCCCATCTCATTGCTCCCATTCACCTCTAAACTTTTTGAATATTTAATCTACAATCGCCTGAGCTCCTACTTCATTGAAAACAACCTTCTTAAACCCTTACAGTCTGGCTTTCACTTGCAACACTCCACAGAAACTGCTCTACTAAAACTCACTAAAGATTTACTAACTGCTAAAACCAATGGCCACTACCCCATACTCTTACTGCTTGACCTCTGTGGCCCTCGATACTGTTGACCACCAACTCCTTCTCCATAAACTACGTTCCCTTGGCCTCCAAGATTCTGCTCTATCCTGGTTCTCCTCCTAGCTATCACAGCGCTCCTTCAGTGTTACCTACAACTCTGTCTCCTCCTCTCCATTTCACCTTTCTGTGGGGGTCTCTGTTCTTGGACTCCTTCTTTTCTCTATCTACACCTCCTCCCTTGGTCACTTGATAACCTCCCACAGCTTCCAATACCATCTCTATGCTGATGACACCAAAATCTACCTGCCTACTCCTCACCTCGCTCCTTCAATCTCCTCTTGCATTGCTAACTTACTAACTAACATATCAGCATGGATGTCGCACTACATCCGTAAAGGAGATCGCTCTAAAACTGAGCTGATAATATTCCCTCCTGCCCGTACCCCCCTCCATGATTGCCCAGTGAATTAAATTTAAAATACTAATAACATACAAAGCCATTCACATCTCTGCCCTGAGCTACACCACCAATCTTGTCTCCAAAGATCCAAACAGTCCTCTCTGCTCCTCTCAAGACCTCCTGCTCTCAAGCTCCCTTGTCTCTTCCTCCCATGCTTGCCTCTAGGAATTCTCCAGAGCCTCTCCCATCCTCTTGAACTCTCTGCTTCACTCTGTGTGGATATCTCCTAGTCTGGCTGCCTTTAGGCTATTCCTTAAATCTCATCTCTTCAGGGAAGCCTATCATGCCTTCAGCTAATCTTTTTTCACTTCCATCAGCTCCTCCCCCACAGTTACAACCTTTTGTACTACCTGCCCCACCCTATTAAATTGTAAGCTCTTTTGAGCAGGGCCCTCTTAACCCTCTTTATTTTATTGAATTGTAACCGTACTGTCTCCCTTTTATATTTTAAAGCTGTTTGCGCTATATAAATCCTGTATAATAAGAATAATATGCTGTATATTACTAGAACAGCAACAAGCGCTTTGTGTAAATGATACCCAGCATCACCACTCTCACTTCACAGATGGCAGGGCCAGAGTGCTCTATTCCACTGCACCAGGAGATAGTACAAGAGTTATCAGCATGGAGTCACCAACCAAAAACAATATTTTAGATCATAGTGTAGTAGTTTATTATTCCCAAATATGCATTAAAAAAATCCAGTATAAAAACAACCAGTATAAAAACAGAATGGCCCTTTCAAACTTACATACCAAACCAAAACACACGCCAAACCTGCAGAGAATGGGGGCACGACCTCTAGTCCTTCACGGTGTAGCCCTGTCTGAATAAGCCTTAAGGGAAATTTATCAAAACTAGAGCAGCCAGAATCTGGTGCAGCTGTGCATAGTAACCATTCAAATTATAGCTTTTATTTTCAAAGCTTAACTGAACAAGTTGAAGAGAGAAGCTGATTGGTTTCCATGTACACTTGCTCCAGATTCTGGGTGCTCCAGCTTTGATAAATGCCCCTCACCTTTTACATTTCATACATTTCAGTACATTATATTCTTTGTTAAGGTCTGATGTGTGTAGAAAAGGACATATAATGGAGTAGTTTCATTTTATTAACATGAGTATGCTGAGGTTTGTACGCGTCTGTTACACCTCGCTTGTGGCAATCATTAAAGCATATGCCCCTTTAAGCCTCTCCCACTGTTGACACAATTTGACTATGTCTACAACTTGGCATGGTAAGCTGCACATGCTGCAATATTCCTTCATACCTATTTTTGGGGGGTGCAAAAAAAAAAAAATACCAACCACTAGTGTCAGTTAATTTGATGCAGCAGTGGCATGACACATGACACAAGAGTGTGATACAACCTGAAGACGGACTGAAAGAAATGCTACACAATTAAAATGCCTATAGAATATAAAGTTAGTGAAGCATAAAATGTCTAGCTTCCCTACTCATACATAATATTGAACACATTTGTTTGACTAGTAGACATCATTTGGTGCCTGCTTTACAGTGCCTTCAAAAAGTATTCATACCCCTTGATATTTTCCACATTTTGTCATGTTACAAGCAAAAACGTAAATGTATTTTATTGAGGTTTTATGTGATAGACCAACACAAAGTGGCACATAATTGTGAAGGAGGAAGATGATAAATGGATTTCAATTGTTTTTACAAATAAATATGTGAAAAGTGTGGCGTGCATTTGTATTCAGCCCCCTTTACTCTGATACCCCTAACTATAATCTAGTGGAACCAATTGCCTTCAGAAGTCACCAAATTAGTAAATAGAGTCCACCTGTGTGTAATGTAATCTCAGTATAAATACAGCTGTTCTGTGAAGCCCTCAGAGGTTTACCTTAGTGAACAAACAGCATCATGAAAGCCAAGAAACACATCAGACAGGTCAGGGATTAGGTTGTGGAGAAGTTAAAAGCAGGGTTAGGTTATAAAAAAAATCCCAAGCTTTGAACATCTCATGGAGCACTGTTCAATCCATCATCCAAAAATGGAGAGTATGGCACAACTGCAAACCTACCAAGACATGGCCATCCACCTAAACTGATAGGAGAGAGCATTAATCAGAGAAGCAGCCAAGAGGCCCATGGTAACTCTGAAGGAGCTGCAGATATCCACAGCTCAGGTAGGGGAATCTGTCCACAGGACAACTATTAGTTCTGCACTCCACAAATCCGGCCTTTATGGAGAAGTGGCAAGAAGAAAGCCATTGTTGAAAGAAAGCCATAATAAGTCCCATTTGCAGTTTGCAAGAGGCCATATGGGGGACACAGCAAACATGTGGAAGAAGGTGCTCTTATCAGATGAGACCAAAATTGAACTTTTTGGCCTAAAAGCAAAACGCTATGTGTGGCGGAAAACGAACACTACACATCACCCTGAACACACCCTGAGACTGGAGCAGAGGTTCACTTCCAGCAGAACAATGACCTTAAACTTACAGCTAGAGTTACAGTGGAATGGTTTAGAAGATCAAAGTATAATTATGTTTTAGAATGGCCTAGTCAAAGTCCAGACCTAAATTTAATTGAAAATCTGTGGCAAGACTTGAAAATTGCTGTTCACAGATGCTCGGCATCCAATCGGACAGAGCATGAGCTATTTTGCAAAGAATAATGGGCAAAAATTTCACTCTCTAGATGTGCAAAGCTGGTAGAGACATCCCCAAAAACACTTGCAGCTGTAATTGCAGCGAAAAGTAGTTCTACGAAGTATTGACTCATGGGGGCTGAATACAAAAGCACGCACACTTTTCACATATTTATTTGTAAAAAATTCTGAAAACCCTTTATCATTTATCATTTTCCCTCCACTTCACAATTATGTGCCACTTTGTGTTGATCTATCATGTAAAATCTCAGTAAAATACATTTATGTTTTTGGTTGTAACATGACATGAGTGCTGCTGGCACTGGGGAGCTACAGTTTATTGAGGGAAACATGAATGCCAACATATACTGTGACATACTAAAGCAGAGCATGATCCCCTCCCTTCGGAGACTGGGCCGCATGGCAGTATTTCAACATAACGACCCTAACACACCTCTAATGCCGTGTACACACGAGCGGACTTTTGGACCGGACTGGTCCTACCGACTTTCGGCGGACTTCCAACGGACTTTCCCAATGAACGGACTTGCCTACACATGATCACCAAAGTCCGACGGATTCGTACGTGATGACGTACGACCGGACTAAAATAAGGAAGTTGATAGCCAGTAGCCAATAGCTGCCCTAGTGCCGGTTTTCGTCCGTCGGACTAGCATACTGACGAGCGGACTTTTCGATAGGGACTGGGTCCGGCAGAGTTCCGACGTAAAGAATTGAAATGCAGCGTACACATGAGCGGACTTTTCGACCGGACCGGTCCAATGGACTTTCGGCGGACTTCCAACGGTCTTTCCCATCGAACGGACTTGCCTACACACGATCACACCAAAGTCCGACGGATTTGTACGTGATGACGTACGACCGGACTAAAATAAGCAAGTTGATTCGTCGGTTTTCGTCTGTCGGACTAGCATACAGACGAGTGGACTTTTCGATAGGAACTGGAGTTCCGGCGTAAAGATTTGAAACATGTTCCAAATCTAAAGTCCGTCAGATTTTGGACCGAAAAAGTCTGCTGCAAGTCCGATGAAGCCTACACACAGTCAAATTGTCCGCCGGACTCGGTCCGTCAGACCAGACCAGTCGAAAAGTCCGCTCGTGTGTACGCGGCATATGACGACCACTGCCTTGTTAAAGAAGCTGAGGGTAAAGGTAATGGACTGGCCAAGCATGTCTCCAGACCTAAACCCTATTGAGCATCTGTGGGGCATCCTTAAACGGAAGGTGGAGAGGCGCAAGATCTCTAACATCCACCAGCTCAGTGATGTTGTCATGGAGGAGTGGAAGAGGACTCCAGTGGCAACCTGTGACGCTCTGGTGAACTCCATGCCCATTAGGATTAAGGCAGTGCTGGAATATAATGGTGGCCACACAAAATATTGACACTTTGGGCCCAATTTGCACATTTTCACTAAGGGTTGTACTCACTTTTGTTGTCAGCAGTTTAGACATTAATGGCTGTGTGTTGAGTTATTTTGGGGGGGGGGGGGCAGCTAATTGACACTGTTATACAAGCTGTACACTCACTAATTTCCATTGTAGCAAAGTGTAATTTCTTCAGTGTTGTCACATGAAAAGATATGATAAAATATTTACAAAAATTTGAGGGGTAAGATACTGTGTGTGTGTGTGTATGTGTATATGTATATACAGTGCCTTGCAAAAGTATTCGGCCCCCTTGAACTTTTCAACCTTTTGCCACATTTCAGGCTTCAAACATAAAGATATAAAATTTTTATTTTTTGTGAAGAATCACCAACAAGTGGGACACAATTGTGAAGTGGAACAAAATCTATTGGATTGTTGAAACTTTTTTAACTAATAAAAAAATGAAAAGTGGGGCGTGCAAAATTATTCGGCCCCCTTGCGTTAATACTTTGTAAAGCAACCTTTTGCTGCGATTACAGCTGCAAGTCGCTTGGGGTATGTCTCTATCAGTTTTGCACATCGAAAGACTGAAATTCTTGCCCATTCTTCCTTGCAAAACAGCTCGAGCTCAGTGAGGTTGGATGGAGAGCGTTTGTGAACAGCAGTTTTCAGCTCTTTCCACAGATTCTCAATTGGATTCAGGTCTGGACTTTGACTTGGCCATTCTAACACCTGGATACGTTTATTTGTGAACCATTCCTTTGTAGATTTTGCTGTATGTTTGGGATCATTGTCTTGTTGGAAGATAAATCTCAGTCCCAGTTTCAGGTCTTTTGCAGACTCCAACAGGTTTTCATCCAGAATGGTCCTGTATTTGGCTGCATCCATCTTCCCCTCAATTTTAACCATCTTCCCTGTCCCTGCTGAAGAAAAGCAGGCCCAAACCATGATGCTGCCACCACCATGTTTGACAGTGGAGATGGTGTGTTGAGTGTGATGAGCTGTGTTGCTTTTACGCCAAACATATCGTTTTGCATTGTGGCCAAAAAGTACAATTTTGGTTTCATCGGACCAGAGCACCTTCTTCCACATGTTTGGTGTGTCTTCCAGGTGGCTTGTGGCAAACTTTAGACGAGACTTTTTATGGATATCTTTGAGAAATGGCTTTCTTCTTGCCACTCTTCCATAAAGGCCAGATTTGTGCAGTGTAC
Source organism: Lithobates septentrionalis (assembly GCA_037952835.1). Taxonomy (NCBI): domain Eukaryota; kingdom Metazoa; phylum Chordata; class Amphibia; order Anura; family Ranidae; genus Lithobates; species Lithobates septentrionalis. The sequence continues at coordinate 1,696,176 of JBBDGP010001454.1, read as the reverse complement.
GACTGATTGTTGTCCTATGGACAGACTCTCCCACCTCAGCTGTAGTTCTCTGCAGTTCATCCAGAGTGATCATGGGCCTCTTGGCTGCATCTCTGATCAGTCTTCTTGTCTGAGCTGAAAGTTTAGAGGGACAGCCAGGTCTTGGTAGATTTGCAGTGGTCTGATACTCCTTCCATTTCAAAATGATCGCTTGCACAGTGCTCCTTGGGATGTTTAAAGCTTGGGAAATCTTTTTGTATCCAAATCCGGCTTTAAACTTCTCCACAACAGTATTACGGACCTGCCTGGTGTGTTCCTTGGTCTTCATGATGCTCTCTGCGCTTTCAACAGAACCTTGAGACTATCACAGAGCAGGTGCATTTATACAGAGACTTGATTACACACAGGTGGATTCTATTTATCACTATCAGTCATTTAGGACAACATTGGATCATTCAGAGATCCTCGCTGAACTTCTGGAGTGAGTTTTCTGCACTGAAAGTAAAGGGGCCGACTAATTTTGCACGCACCACTTTTCAGTTTTTTATTTGCTAAAAAAGTTTAAAATATCCAATAGATTTCGTTCCACTTCACAATTGTGTCCCAGTTGTTGGTGATTCTTCACAAAAAATTAAAATTTTATATCTTTATGTTTGAAGCCTGAAATGTGGCAAAAGGTTGAAAAGTTCAAGGGGGCCGAATACTTTTGCAAGGCACTGTATACATACAGTTCTTGATGATATTAATAATGTGTAAAAATCAGAATATGTTCATGTTACAGATAATCAGATAACAAGTAGTAAAGCGTTTGGGCCCTGTGACAGACTCATTCGGGACAGAGGTTTTTGGAGGGGACTGAATGCTAGCCTCTTTCATTCATTTTCTAATACATACATTCTCTAATGATGGACCACAACTTTTTTTTTTTTTTTTTTTTTTTTCCACTTCAGCGAAATTTTTCTGAGAGACATTATTTCAACTTTATGTGTCAAACTTTATCTCTTCTCATTTTTCACATCATTGTGGATTGTTTCCGTCACTTCTTTATTATTTATTCCCTTCAAGGGTATTATTTATTATTTTTAAAAGCCAACAACGAAACGCCTCCCATATCTGTAAGCCCACTATTATATAATTTCCTTTTTGTCCCCCCCCCTCCTCCCCTCCCCCCTTCCCCCTGTACCCCTCCTGTGTCTGATCCATTCTTTTATGTTATTCATTTATCCACTAGGCTCTACACCTATTCTTTCTTTCATCTTATCTAAATAAATGTCTGAGGCTTTGTATTTTTTCCAACTTTCCCATCTACTATTATCCCTTTTCTTTCCTCCTTCCATTTTATAGTAATATTCTATTTCCTCTAGCCAATTTCTTATCTCTGGTTTTCCGCATTTTAACCAATTCTTAGGAATCAATGCCTTGGCCGCATTCAAAAGGTTAGGCACTATTGATTTCATGTATTGTTTCTTAGGTTTGTTATGTATATGGAAAAGACAAGTCCAGATATTTTGTTCTATTTCTTCTCCAGTTATTTCCTTTATGATCTTTAACACTTCCTTCCAGTATTCCGTTATTATTGGGCATTCCCACCATATGTGTATGATCGTTGCTGATTGGCCACATTTTCTCCAACACAAGGGTGTTTTGTCCTGTTGAAATTTATGTATTCTTACTGGGGTCATATACCATCTTGATACTAATTTATAGTTCATTTCGATAGTCTTCATATCCCAGGCCTTATTATATCCCATTTCAATCATTTTTTCCACTTTTTGGTTATCTATTTTTAAGTTCAGCTCTTTTTCCCATTGTTTTATGTATTCTGGTCTTTCTTGTGCTTCCAAGTCTGTCAGTATATTGTAAATTTTTGATGTTCCGTTTTTTAATGGTATTTCCTTACTACATAGCTTTTCCAGTGCGGTTAGTTTCGTTACATCTCTCAGTGGGTGTGGAATTGTGCTTACTAAGTGCCTTAATTGATTGTAGTTCCATTCATTCATCTTCCATCCGTTCATTTCCTCTAAGTCTGCTCGTGTTCTTATTTTGCCATTTCTGGTGATATCTTTTAATTGTGGATTACCTATACCTTGAGTTCCAAATATTTCCTTCCCGGGGGTGAAAAAGTTCGATCCTGTGAGTGCTAACAGTGGTGAATTGTATTTCCATTCATTCTTTAGGTGAGTGGTGTCCCAAATTTTTAAAACATTTTTTGTTATTTCATGTGTATCTGTGTCCAGTGTTCTGTATTTCGGTGGTATCCAAATAATCTTATGCAGTGTGACTCCGCTTATTATGTTTTCCATTTCAACCCATTTTTTTTCACTTTTCTCGTTTGTCCACTCTAACATTCGTGTTAATACTATGGCTTTATAGTACCTGCTTATATCTGGAGCGGCCAGGCCTCCATGCTCCCTTTTCCTTGTAATCAGCGTGTATTTAATTCTTGGTTTTTTGTTAAACCATATGTATTTTATCAACATTGTTTTAATTATTTTAAAAAAGCTCTGGGGGATTTTAACTGGTAGCATCTGTAATCTGTAATTTATTTTAGGTAATATCATCATCTTAAACATATTTATTCTTCCTATCCATGAAAGTGGCTGTATTCTTAACTTTTTCATTTCTTCTTTGACCTCATTGATCAGTGGAATAAAGTTTGCCTGGTAGATCTTTTCAACTCTGGAAGTTATTTTTATTCCAAGGTAGTTCAGTTCTTTTACCCAGGTAAATGGGAATTCCTTTTGTAAAAACTGGGCTTCCTTTTTCTCTAATCCTATATTTAATATTTCCGTTTTCATTGGGTTAATTTTAAAGTTTGACAATTCTCCATATTTTTTTATTTCTTTCAGTATATTTGGGAGTGACACTCTTGGGTTGGAGACGTACATCAAGATGTCGTCCGCATAGGCTGCGATCTTATGCTCTTTTCCTCCTACTCTCGCTCCTTCCACCTCTTTGTTATTTCGGAGTGTTGCTAATAGTGGTTCTAAGGCCAGTACGTATAGTAGTGGAGACAATGGGCAGCCTTGCCGTGTTCCGTTCTGCATCTCAATTCTTGGAGAAAGTCTACCATTTACTTTTACGACTGCTGTCGGGCCGTTATACAAGTTTGTTATCCATTTCATCATTTTTGTCCTAATACCCAAGTGCCGTAATGTATCCATCATGAAACCCCAGTCTACCCTGTCAAATGCTTTTTCAGCATCCAATGACAGGAATAGAACTGGGGTCTCCTTCTGCACCTTCTTATGCAACATCAGTATTGATTTTAGGCTGTTGTCCCTCCCTTCTCTCCCCGGGACAAAACCTGTCTGGTCCGGGTTGATCCACTGTGGGATTAATTTTTTCATCCTGGTGGCAAGGATCTTGGAGTACAACTTCGTATCGGCGTTCAGTAGGGCTATTGGCCTGTAGCTTGAGCAGTTTACTTTGTCTTTTCCATCTTTTGGTATTATTGTGATATGTGCTAGTAATGATTCACTTCTTATTTCTTCTTCTTCACCTATGGAATTCAGGTATTCTGCTAATTTTGGTATCAAGTATTCTTCAAATTTTTTATAATATTTGACCGTAAACCCGTCTGGTCCTGGACTTTTTCCTACGGGGGTTTCCTTTAATGCCAGTTTTATCTCTTCTTGCGTGATATTTTTTTCCAGTTCTTCCAATTGGTCTATTTTTATTTTTGGTAGGTTTGCTTTTATTAGATATTCTTGTATCTTCTTTGTTCTTGTATTCGCTTCTTTCCAACTTTCCTGTCCTTTTATTGCATATAGAGAACTGAAGTACTTTTGAAATGTTATCGCTATATCCGTAGTTTTATTTACCACTTCTCCCTTTTCGTTTTTAATCTTCTCAATATAATTCAAAGATTTCTTTTTTTTTACCAAATTTGCTAGATATTTTCCTGATTTGTTACCCCATTTGAATTTTTCTTGTACTACTCTGTTATACTCCTTCCTTTCTTCTTGTTCCATCCAGTCTTTTAATTGCTCTCGCTTTTGTGATAATAGGCCAAAAATTTTATTATTTATTTGGTTTTTGTGTTTTCGTTCCAATTCATAGATTTCCTTAATCAATTGCTGCATATTTTTTTTCCTTTCTTGTTTTTTTTTTGCCCCTATGGCTATTAATTTGCCCCTAATAACGGATTTGTGCGCCTCCCATATTGTTGCTTTCTGTACCTCTGGTGTGTCGTTTTCCTCGAAGTATCTTTTAATTTCTTCTGTGATACTTTTTTCGGTCTCGGGGTCTTCTAACAGATTTTCATTAATTCTCCATGGCCCCCTTTCGTGTACTTCTCCTTCTATTTTCATTCTCAGCGTTACTGGGCTATGATCTGAAGCAGTTATTATCCCTATTTTTGTTTCTTCTATTTCTTCTAGATTTCTATGTTCGACCATGATATAGTCCAATCTGGAGTAACTTTTGTGTACTGATGAATAGTATGTATAATCCTTTGTACTGGGGTGCTGGATTCTCCACGGGTCTATTAGTTGCTGTTCATATAGTATTCTTCTTAATTTCTTTAGTTGTTTTACTTCTCTGTCCCTTACTATTGAGGTACTGTCCATTTTATTGTCCATGCTGAAGTTGAAGTCTCCAGCTAGTATTAATTTTCCTTGTTTGAAATCCATTAGTATTTTTATTATATTGATCAAGTATTTTTTAGGGTTCTTGTTAGGGCAGTAGACGTTGGCCAATGTATATTTTACTCCCTGTATAGTTCCTGTGATAAAAAGATATCGGCCCTCCAGGTCTGTTTTTCTTTGATCTATTAGAAAACGTACGTTTTTCCCTATACCGATTGGCTACTCCTTTAGCCCTTCTTATTGGCGAGTCTCCTTGATACCATGTTGGTATATTTCTTGAATATATTTTGGTATTTGAGTTTTGGGATATGTGTGTCTCCTGTAGGAAAATTATTTCTGCATTACTTTTTTCTAGTTCTCGTAAAATGATGTTTCTCTTCCCCGGGGAATTTAGACCTCGGACATTATAGGAAGATATTTTTATACTGTTTACCCTTTCCATTCTTGTTCCTTTTTTTTCCTTTTCCCTTTTTCCTTCCCTTATCTCAGAATAGGTGCGCCTCTGTAACCACTCATATGGATCAGACCTTCCCACCCTCCCTTCCCCTCCCCTCCCCCCTCCCACCCCCCCCTCCCTTTTTTTTGATATGGGTTTTTTACCCCCATATTCTCTAGAGCTGAGAGCGTTTTACTTTGTTTTGTGGGGCACGCTCTGCCCCCTCTGCTCTATTTATTGTGAGGCGGAGCTCTGTAAGACACCCTATTCCCCCCCTGCCTAAGCACTAATAGGGCGACCCCCTGTCCACTCCGTGCGTCCCTGTCTCCCTCTCCCTGCATTTTTGTTGTGTTTTACCAATCCTTTCACTTTCCTTTTTTCCCATCCCGTCAACCCCAGCCCCCCCCCCCCTTTCCACTCTAAGGCCCCTTGCACCGTTGTGTGGTATTTTCTCAGATATTAATTTCCTCGAGAGTCCACATCTTGATGTCTGATCCTTGAATTTACTTGCCACTGTAGGTCATCTCTTGCCGTTATTCGCTCCTGACTATTTGCGTATTTTTCCAGTTCTGGGGAGGGGATTTCTAGTTTGTTGCAAAAGTCCGGAATCTCCTCCACATGTCTTAGCCTCGCACTTATTCCGTTTTTCCTTGCTATTAGACATGCTGGAAAACCCCAGTTGTATTGAATTTCTTGCTCCCGGAGGATTTCTAATAATGGCTTTAGTATCCGTCGTCTTTTCAACGTTTCTTGAGATAAGTCTTGAAATATTTGTAATTTACCTCCCGCAAACTCTATTTGTGTTTTCCTCTTTAGGTTTATCCAGATCTGTTTTTTTTCTTCCCATTTTTCGAAGCGTACTATTACATCTCTAGGTGTTTCCCTTGCGAACCTTTGAGGTTTTTTTACTCGAGAGACACTTTCTATTCCTATTGTGTTAGTTGTTTCCTTTCCCAAGATTTGGTTGAAGAGATTGTTCATTTTTTCTATTAGATTTTCTGCTTGTTCTGTTTCCGGTAACCCACGTATTCTCAAGTTTTTCTTTTTATCTCTATTTTCTTGCTCTTCTATTTTATATGATTGTTCCTGTTGTTCCCGTTTTAATTTCTTTATTTCGTCTTCTAGTTCCTTTATGTTTTTTTTATGTAGGTCTACTTTGATCTCTACTTCTTCCACTCTGTTTAACATATATCCCATATCTTTATGGAGTGTTGACATCTCTGCTTTTAGGGAATTCTCTAGTGCCGCGAACATTTTTTCCATATCCTGTTTTGTTGGCAACTGTGGCCCTTGTTGTCCTTCCTCCTTTCCTCTGTCTTCCTCTCCCATTTCTGGCTCCATTCTGGGTTCTGAGAGGTGGCTGGTTTCTGTTTGTACTTTATACTGGCCTTTTTTATCCTTGTTGTCCTTCTCTTTTGTATCTGTTTGTCTGCCCTTTGAACCCACTTGTTTCTCTCCTTCTCCGATTCCTTGCTGTATATACTTGTTCATAGGGCCTGGACTTGGGCCAAGGCTGGTCCTAGGTGATTTCGGTATTGGTCCCGCACTTCTTGTTGTTTTCCCCTTCATGTTTGTTTCTATGGCTGGATTTATAAGATCTTCAAAGCTGCCTTCCAGAATACCCCTTGATTGGGGTCTCTTAATGATGAAAAAATCTCCCAGCCTTTTTAAATTGACTTATTTTTACTAATGTTTCTATTATTTCGTTCTCATACCCGGCATCCTCCCCACAATCCAATAATAGAAATAAATAATGAGATATGAGTAGTCCCCGTTTTCCAGAAGTTATGTTACTACCTTAAGTACATTAAGCATTCCTTGTTGCTGTTCAATTGTTTAAGCGTTCTTAAGCTGTAAAAAAAAAAAAAAAAAAAAAAAAGCGCTCAAAAACGCTATTGCAAAAATGCTAAAAAAAGCTGGAAAAAGTTAAAAAAAAAAAAAAAAAAAAAAAAAAAAAAAAAAGTCACTGCAAAGACACCGGCGTCTTCACAGCGCTTTTCCAGCAGCCCGTGTGCATGGGGGCCCAGATGCTCAGCAAAATAATTCAAATGTTTTAGCGATATAATGCAATCTAATTCAAATATTCAGCAAGATGATTTATGTATTCAGCTGTATAGTTCCAGTATAAGCTTATATGTTCCACATTTTTGTTACTGTGAAATTTCTTCTTATTCTATAGTTTGTACTATCAAGCCTATAATTAGTACCATTTGCAAAAAAAAAAAAAAAAAAAAAAGAATTTCACAAGAAAGGGGGGGTACTGCAGCAGCAGCAGGCAGGTGGGGGCTGGGAGACAACTCTTCCGTTGGCTTGTCTTTCTTCTTGTCTTTCTTTCAACTTCTCCTTCTCTTCTCCCCTGTCCCCCCCCCCCCCTGTTTTTATTGTTTTTCTTAGCTCACTTGATTCTACTTTTTCAGCTCTTTCGCCTTTTCCCCTGCTTGTTCACTTCAAGACAATTGCAATAGAAAAGAGCCAAAAGAGGAGGAAAAAAAAAAAACGCTCAAAAACGCCCACAGACGCCATTGCAAAAACGCAGAGAAAAGCCAAAAAAGTTAAAAAAAAATGTTCTCCCAACAGCCCATGTGCATGAGGGCCCAGGTGCTCATAAAAATAATTCAAATGTTTTAGCGGTATAATGCAATCTAATTCAAGTATTCAGCAAGATGATTTATATATTCAGCAGTATAGTTCCAGTATGAGCTTATATGTTCCACATTTTGTTACTATGAATTTTCTTCTTATTCTATAGTTTATACTATCGAGCCTATAGTTAATATCATTTGCAAAAAACCAAAACAAACAAAGACCAAAAAAAAAAAAAAAAAATCACAAGAAAGGGAGCTACTGCAGCAGCAGCAGCAGCAGCAGCAGCAAGCAGGTGGGGGCTGGGAGGCAACTCTTCCGTTGGCTTGTCTCTCATTCACCTTCTCCTTCTCCCCTGTTTTTATTGTTTTTCTTAGCTCACTTGATTCTACTTTTTCAGCTCTTTCGCCTTCATTTACTTTCATTTACTTTCGCTTTTTATTCCATTTTATTTCGTTTTATTTCAATATGTTCTTTCCCTTTCCCTTTCTTTTGTTCTATTACTTTTCCTTTGCCTTTTCACTTCAGGACAATTGCAATAGAAAGAAAGCCAAAAAAAAAAATAAAAAAAAATATGGTACTTATCTTTTAGTTGTTGTTGAAGTTGGGACAAAAAGAGACACTCACTACAGCTTGTTGCAGTCAGACGCAGGTACAAACTTCCTCTGGCTTACACCACAAGACATCTCAGTGAGTGATGAGCAGGGGGGGCGGGGAGGGAAGCTACCTACACCTTCTCATCAGGCCGATCATTCCTCTCAGCTGCAGGGAGAGGGTTCCCAGGATCCTCACGCCGTGCACAGAGCCATTACCAGGCTCCTCCCTCCATTGGATTGATGGACCACAACTTAATGGACACTGAGAACGTGCTTTTGGATTACTGCAGATGGGACAGTAATATTTATCAACAATATCTCTCAAGAAATCTATGATACATTAATTCCACTGTATCAGAATGATGGAACATTGTATGAGCTTTGCCTCCCACTATTGTAGGTAGGAGATGAACAGTCTGCTACTGGGGTCTCCAACTATTGTCTGTTTAATAAGGTGTTCTGTGTTTATACTTAGGATAATGTATAATGTACTCTGCTTTACCATTGTTGTCGGGCAGTCTGTTCACCTGGGCTGGTTTAAGAACTGCGTTAATTAGCATGTTAATGTTATCATTGTCAGCTAGTAGTTGCTAGAGGAGGGGGGAGTAGCCATGAGTCAGCCCTATCTCGTTAGCTAAACCATTGTGTGATGTTTTGGGTAAATATTTGGGTTATTGTGTATGTGGGTGACTGACATACTTGTCAAGTGTTTAAAAAGCCTGTATCCTTCTCCAATAAAACATTCCAAGTTTCTACAAGCTAGTGTCGGCTAGTGTAGGTTTGGCTATAATATCTCATCTCTGATGTTCAGACTGGCGGAGGCTGTATACTGATGGATGCACTCAAGCGGAGTGTGGGAAAAGGTTCAGGGAACAGCCCCTGCGTGGCATACTGCATAAACAAACTATGTTTCCTAGTTTCTGTATATGCCATTTTTTTCTGGATAGAAAATGTTTTAAATTATACTGGTTGTTTGAAGGTAACAGGTGTTGGAAAGGATATAAGGATTGGTAAGAAGGTGACAAGTCAGAGTTGCAACTTAAGAAACTGTATGCCTTAAGTTTTGGGGGTATTCAGGTTTTCAGAAAAAAAATGGCAATACAATAAGGACCTCTAGGTGCCTGCATTTTATTTTTAATAGCAGTTTAGAAGGTTTAGCTTAATGACAGTTTTTAAGGGTGCACGAGTAGCTATCACTTGATTGACAGATGGAAAGCTATCTCTGCCTACCTTTATCATTTTATGCAAAAAAAATAATAATTGTTTATTTATTTAAAGAGTGATTATTGCATATCCTTGCAAGTCCATTGTAGGATAAGACAATAATAGTCATGGTACTGTATATGTTACTGTTTAGAACAATTAAAATATATTAACTATTTTTTGCTCAATGATTGATTTTTTTTTTTCATTATTTTAATATTTTTCTTTGTAATTGCAGGTTGACAAGATGGCCAGTTTATATAATATCCATTTTCGCACAGGCTGTTTCTGCAATTCTGGTGCCTGCCAGAAAATGTTGGGGATTAGCAGTGGTGAAGTAAAGCGTAATTTGCAGGTCAGTAAGATATTCATATTGATTGCTCAGTTGGGTTTAATTGCTAATACTGATGATAATGGTAAACAATATTCCTTACTTTTACATACAGCTGAATTAATGAGCATCATGGATCATAAGCCGTTTTCTACTCATGAAGAGTTTAAATGCTATTATTTTCTACATATAGTATTTTCATAAAATGTTAACATTTGGAAGATAGCCTTGACCACCCTAACCCCACTCCCCTGCCGAGTTTCTCTTCCAGTAGTGAAGACCAGTGGTTGTTTTCACCCCTCATCATGATGTCACAGGGGTTTTCAGGACCATGTAAGCACCCCTTCATTGGTTAGCCAATGGAAAGTGTCTACATCAAAATGATGTGGGAACCTGAAGAAGAATCCTCTCACTCTGCAGTCCAGAAGAAAAAAAAACTTGGGATCCAGACTCTCACATGTCCTCAGAGTCAGTTAAGAAAATGGGGCCTTTTTTTTGTTTAATGTAATTGGGAGCTTAGCTAGAGGGGGTGAGTAAACTTTATGGGGGGGGGGGGGTAGTTGTTGGAAGTTAAGAGCCTGCTTTTCCTCTTGGATACCTTTAGGTGGGGCAATATCCATGTTAATTTTACCTTCCATTATAGACCTGTCTATTGGACACCACACACAGAGGTTGTCAGACTTGTTGCCACCAACACCACCAGTGGCTTCTACTATACCTACTTATACAAAAGAAAAGTTAATGTGTGTATAGATTTATATACACTGTGTGCACGATTACAGTATTAGGTAAGTGAGTATTTTGACCAAATCCTCATTTTATAAGGATTGCTCAACTCTAAGCTGTAAAAACATGAATGCTTATTGGATTTAAGCATATCAGGAGATCAACACCCTATATCAAGGTGTGCATAATTATTAGGCAGCTTCTTTTCCTCAGACAAAATGGGCAAAAAAAGATATTTAACTGACTCTGAAAAGTCAAACATTGTAAAAAAAGTCTTTCAGAGGGATGCATATTTGGGCATGATCACAGAACCATCAAATGTTTTGTTGCAAATAGTCAACAGGGTCGCAAGAAAAAAAAGACGCAAATTAACTACCAAAGATTTGAGAACAATCAAACATGAAGCTACCAGGAATCCATTATCCTCCAGTGCTGTCATATTCCAGAACTGCAACCTAACTGGAGTGCCCAGAAGTACAAGATGTTCAGAGCTCAGAGACATAGCCAAGATAAGGAAGGCTAAAACCCAACCACCACTGAACAAGACACATTAGTAGAAACGTCAAGACTGGGCCAAGAAATATCTGAAGACAGACTTTTCAATGGTTTTATGGACTGATGAGATGAGAGTGACTCTTGACAGACCAGATGGATCGGCCTGTGGCTGGATCAGTAATGCGCACAGAGTTCCACTCCGACTCAGACGCCAGCAAGTTGGAGGTGGGGTACTGGTGTGGGCTGGTATTATTAAAGGAGCTAGTTGGACCTTTTCGGGTTAAAGATGGACACAAAATCAATTCCCAAACCTACTGCCAGTTTTTAGAATACGCTTTCTTCAAGCAGTGGTACAGGAAAAAGCCTGCATGTGGCTAGCCAGTAAAGGCCTTAAAGATGAAAGAATAATGCCATGGCCCCCTTCCTCAGCTGACCTAAACCCTGTAAAGAACTTGTGGGCCCCTTCGTAAATGGGAGATTTACGGTAAAGGAAGACAGTACACCTCTCTGAACAGTGTTTGGGAGGCTGTGGTTGCTGCTGCACAAAACGTTAAATGGTCAACAGATCAAAAAACTGACAGACTCCGTGAATGGAAGGCTTATGGCTGTTATCGAAAAGAAGGGAGGCCATATTGGTCATTGATTTTCTTTTTGAAATGTCAGAAATGATTATTTGTAAATTTTGAGTTGTTTGTTTATAATTCTCACTTTAACAAATGAAAATTTACTTTTTTGAGGTTTATCAACATTTTGGATTGACCGAGAGCACTGTAGTTGTTCAATAATGAAATTAATCCTCAAAAATACGACTTGCCTAAAAATTGTGCACACAGTGTATATATACACTGTGTGTGTGTGTGTGTGTATATATATATATACATATATATACATATATACATATATACACACACACAGACACACACATCTAAATCAAATCAATATTTGGTGTGCTCATGCTTTGACTCTGAGGATTTAGACCAGTGATGGTAAACCTTGGCACTCCAGATGTTTTGGAACTACATTTCCCATAATGCTCAACTACACTTCAGAGTACATGATCGTGATGAAAAATTAGTTATAAAACATCTAGGGTGCCAAGGTTCACCATCACTGATTTAGACTGCTTTTCTTGGCTCAGAAACACTTAAGGATGTTCAGATCGGGACTCTGTGGGGACCATACTATCTCTCATCCAGGACTCCTTTGTCTTCTTTTCACTAAATATAGTTCTTTTTTTCTGTATGTTTGGGGTCATTTTCCTGCTGCAGAATTAATTTGGAACCAATCAGATGCCTTCCTGATTGTATTACGAGATGGATAATTATATGCCAGAACTTTCACCATTGAGGAAACCTTTAATACAGACCATACCCCCAACTCTATGGGGTTGACTTACTAAAACTGGAGAGTGCAAAATCTGGTGAAGCTCTACATCGAAACCAGGCTTCCAGGTTTTTTGGCAAAGCTTAATTGAACAACGGAAGTTAGAAGCTGACTGTCTACCTTGCACAACTGCACCAGATTTTGCGCTCTTCAGTTTTAGTAAATATGTTTGAAAAATGCATCCCTGGGCCTGCAAGAACACTCTGCCATGCTTCCCTTCTGCCTGCAGACACTCATCCTTGTATGCTCTCCAGGCATTCCGTAAACAAACTGCATTCTGTTACAGCCAATTTCAGATTACACTCCAGAAAACCTGCTGCCATTTTTCTGCACTCCAGTCCTGGTATTTTCATGCATAGTTGCTTTGCCTTGTTTCCATATCCAAGGTATGTGGGTGTGTTTTTTTTTAGCCACAAGTCTTCCATGAAGAATAAATACCAGGGTCCCACTGGTTTTTGTCCAGTCTGAGCTGATGATGCCACTGTACATCTTTTGATAGTAAAGAAAATCAATATGATGTGTCTTTTATCTCCTTTAACCTCCCTGGCGTATGATTATTTCAGATTTTTGATGCTGAAAGCTGTACTATTATTTTGCATGGAAATTTGATGTTTTATATTGTAGGCCTGTAATTCTTAGAAATAACTCACTTAAATCTGTCCAAACCAGAGTCTAGTAGACATCTCGGGTATGATAAAGTTTGAAACACGAAATTATAAATTATAATATAATAAATAACTATAAATAGTTATACCAAATAATAATGTAATAATAATAAAAATGATTCAATAATGTAATCAAATCAAAAACACTGAAATTTGCTCAGTTGCAGAATAGTCGCTGTCATTACTTTTCAGTGTTTGATGACGGATCTCCCCACAAATCACTATCGCTCAATTCTGCGAGTGATTCTAATTTATTATCACTGTTTTCTAGCTGGTCTAAAACCACTTTTGATGTAAAGGGACGGTTTTGGTTGCTATTGACAAACTCCAGTTTACAAGCAGAAAGAAACAGTTTTTATAATATAAAACTGCATGCAGGGCACTGGAGAAACCACTAGGGACAAAAGGGAGGTGAAATAATTTCATACAATAATGTAATCTGTAAGATTACAGTATACTGGATGTATTGGGTGTGTTTCACTTTTTGAATTTGGCGCCGTTCTCCGTCCCCATGCATCGCAACGCTCGCAGGGAACGGAGCCCGGCTCCGTGGTGAATCGAGCGGAGGACGAGCCGCTCACACTGCGGGGAGACATCGCAGGATCCAGGGGACAAGGTAAGTAAGCTCTTCCTGGATCCTGCGATGCGATCCTGAGTCTGGCTCGGGGTTACCGCTTTTGGTTCTGAAATTCCACCCCGAGCCAGACTCGGGAATACCGGCAGGGAGGTTAATGGTTCCTTGGCCAACCACTGCATTTAGAGCTCACAGCATTGCCTGTCACTTTGGGCTTCTGCAAAAGAGCTTGGACAGCACATCTGAAAAAAATATTCTCCTTAAAAAGTCTGCCTTTAGGAGAACTTGTTGATGCAGTGAGGCCATCCTGTATCTTGTTGCTGTTCTAAATCTTATCAAGATGTTATGCATTGAACAATCTTCAGTGAACTAAACTTGTTTGTAGAGCATGGCTTTCCTTCACCCAATTTCATTCCTCCTACACATAAATCAAGATAATCTTAACAATTGCATTGTTAACTTTTCATTTGCATTGATCATTAGCACCTGTTTGATATAATTGTTTAAACCTGCACTGGACCGTATGCCTGCAAAATCCAAAAGTGTACCTGTGATAAATAATGCTGTTTTTTCTCTCTCTCTTATGCATTTTTTGGTTGTTGATAAGCAAAAAATAATTTCATTATTTTTGAAAACTAACTTTGCTGAATTTTTGTATACACCTGAGTACACCCCTTACATTTTTGTATATATTTTATTATATCTTTTCATGTGACAACACTGAAGAAATGACACGTTGCTGCAATGTAAAGTAGTGATTGTACAGCTTGTATAACAGTGTAAATTTGCTGTCCCCTCAAAATATCTCAACACACAGCCATTAATGTCTAAATGGCAACAAAAGTGAGTACACCCCTAAGTGAAAATGTCCGAATTGGGCCCAATTAGCCATTTTCCCTCCCCGGTGTCATGTGACTCCTTAGTGTTACAAGGTCTGTTATCGCTCTCACTCTCTCATACTGGTCACTGGAAGTTCAACATGGCACCCCATGGCAAAGAACTCTCTGAGGATCTAAAAAAAATAATTGGTGCTCTACATAAAGATATAAAGCTATAGGAAGATTGCCAAGACCCTGAAACTAAGCTGCAGCACGGTGGCCAAGCCCATACATCAGTTTAACAGGACAGGTTCCACTCAGAACAGGCCTTGCCATGGTCGACCAAAGAAGTTGAGTGGACATGCTCAGCATCATATCCAGAGGTTGCCTTTGGGAAATAGACATATGAGTGCTGCCAGCATTGCTGCAGAGGTTGAAAGGGTGGGGGGGGGCAGCCTGTCAGTGCTCAGACTATACGCCGCACACTTCATCAAATTGGTCTGCATGGCTGTCACCCCAGAAGGAAACCTCTTCTAAAGATGACGCACAAGAAAGCAAGCAAACAGTTTGCTGAAGACAAGCAGACTAAGGGCATGGATTGCTGGAACCATGTCCTGTGGTCTGATGAGACCAAGATAAACTTATTTGGTTCAGATAGTGTCAAGCATGTGTGGCAGCAACCAGGTGCGGAGTACAGTCAAGCATGGTGGTGGGAGTGTCGTGGTCTGGGGCTGCATGAGTGCTGCCGGCACTGGGGAGCTACAGTTTATTGAGGGAACCATAAATGCCAACATGTACTGTGACATACTGAAGCCAAGCATGATCTCCTCCCTTTGGAAACTGGGCCGCAGGGCAGTATTCCAACATGATAACGACCCCAAACACACCTCCATGATGACCACTGCCTTGCTAAAGAAGCTGAGGGTAAAGGTGATGCACTGACCAAGCATGTCTCCAGAACTAAACCTTATTGAGCATCTGTGGGGCATCCTCAAACAGAAGATGGAGGAGTGCAAGGTCTCTAACGGAAGGTGGAGAGGCGCAAGATCTCTAACATCCACCAGCTCAGTGATGTTGTCATGGAGGAGTGGAAGAGGACTCCAGTGGCAACCTGTGACGCTCTGGTGAACTTCATGCCCAAGAGGGTTAAGGCAGTGCTGGAAAATAATGGTGGCCACACAAAATATTGTCACTTTGGGCCCAATTTGGAAATTTTCACTTAGGGATGTAGTCAGTTTTGTTGCCAGCAGTTTAGACATTAATGGCTGCGTGTTGAGTTATTTTGAGGGGATAGCAAATTTACACTTTTATACAAGCTGTACACTCACTAATTTACATAGTAGCAAAGTGTAATTTCTTCAGTGTTGTCACATGAAAAGATATAATAAAATATTTACAAAAATGTGAGGAGTGTACTCACTTTTGTGAGATACTGTATATTGTGAGGCACTGACTGACAGGATTGTGTATGTGTCACCTAGGTTTCTCTCACACACACACACACACACACACACACACACACAGTAAGGGGCTCTAAGGTTTAGGAGGGTTTATGACTAATGCGGGCAAACAAAAGAAAACTTCTTGTTTTCTCAGAATCTTAATAAGTTATTTTCTAGGTCATGGAGCTTGAAGACTCTGTAGAGTTGTGGGTGGGATAAAGCCTTTATTTCAAGGTCCACTAATTACCTGGTAGTCAGATCTCATTATTAGTCCCAGATGTCCTCAAGCCTTTATATGTTGCAAAGGAAATCTGAGAACTGACCCCTAACATAAAACACATCCATCCCTAAATTCCCTAAATAAGGTTAAATTTAACTTTATACATACTTTACATTTGTATTTTTCATAGAGTGAGTATGCCCTGCAAGATATATGGGAGCATTTGGGGTCCACTCTTTCTTCCCTCTCTTATATTGCCATGCTGCCCCCCACGCCTGGCCTCGGTCCTCTTAGCTGGGTTCTCGGTCTCTTCAGCTCCCGGGGGAGATGCCCTCTGCCGACCCCCACCTGGGTTCAGTCTTTGTAGCCTTGGTCTGACAAGTAAGTATGGGATGATCGGTTCAGGCTTCTTGCTTCTGTCCAAACATAACCGATACTCCATTAATATACCTTATCTGTTTTTACAGACAGCAGATATGCACATCAGCCCCTGATGAAGTGAGGAAAGCTCGCGAAACGCGTCGGGTTAGAGATGTACCATGCATACCTGTATCACATGTATTACTATTATATTATGGCTATGTTTTTAGGATTATTATGCAATGTTGCTGTTTTATGAACTTGTTCACCCATGCTCATGTCCTATATTGGATTATGCTGTTGTTTTCAATAAATCAATTGTACTTTTATACTTGTTTACCCTTTTTGATCACCATAAACATCTCATTCAAAGTCCCAGGGGCGACGTCCGTTTTCTCAAGCCTTTATATGTGTGAGTTGACTGATGCTCAGTGCTCTTTCTTGCTCTCTTTTGATTTCTCTGCTGTGGGAGCCTACTGCTGGATAAAAAGACTTATGCCGTGTACACATGACCGGACTTTTCATCAGCAAAGGTCTGACAGAACGAATCCGCCGGACAATTCGATCATGTGTGGGCTTCATCGGACCTTTGCTGTTGAAAAATCAGACGAACTTTAGAAATAGAACATGTTTCAAATCTTTCCGATGGACTCGAGTCCGGTCCAAAAATCTGTTCTTCTGTATGCTAGTCCGATGGACAAAAAGGGACGCAAGGGCAGCTATTGGCTACTGGCTATGAACTTCCTTATTCTAGTCCCGTTGTACGTCATCACGTTCCAATCCGTCAGACTTTGGTGTGATCGTGTGTAGGCAAGTCCGTTGCGTCGGAACTCCGTTGAAAGTCCGTCAAAAAGTCTTTCGGAGTTCAGTCTGTCGAAAGTCCACTCGTGTGTACACGGCATAAGTGCTGACAGAACACTAAAGGGTACAAGTGTTGCCTATTTGTTTTGACCAACCCATTGGAGGGCACCCTGTTAGGAGCTGACTTGAGTGTATAGTTAGTGGCTCGGACAAGCCGATGTTTTGTTTTTTTTATGCTCTAGACTTGCTGTAAAAAAAGCTATACTGGACTAAACACTGTTTTTGTTTGCTGCTGTGCTGAATAAAAATGCAGTTTAAAACTACTTAGCCTGTTCCCAGGTGTCCCTGTCTTGCACATGGTTTACCACTGCCAATACCAGTTGAGCATGTCCCCCTTACAATAAATATATCATTTATTTTCTACCAGTCAGAAGGGATATATCCTTGGTAACAGGTATATATTCTATCATTTTTGGAACTGGGCCTATTAAGAGACAATGCAGGGTTATTGACTGAGGAAGTGGAAAAGTAAATGGGAAGAAGATGTGGCGGTCTTAGCTTTGTGTTGGCTGCCCTGAGTTTAGCGTGGACAGGAAGAAGATAATTCCCTGCATGACTGGATGAGATGACTGCTGCTACTACCAATTAGGGATGAGCCGAACACCCCCCTGTTCGGTTTGCACCAGAACTTGCAAACAGGCAAAAAATTTGTTCGAACACGCGAACACTGTTAAAGTCTATGGGACACGAACATGAATAATCAAAAGTGCTAATTTTAAAGGCTTATATGCAAGTTATTGTCATAAAAAGTGTTTGGAGACCTGGGTCCTGCCCCAGGGGACATGGATCAATGCAAAAAAAACTTTTAAAAACTGCCGTTTTTTCGGGAGCAGTGATTTTAATAATGCTTGAAGTGAAACAATAAAAGTGTAATATCCCTTTAAATTTCGTACCTGGGAGGTGTCTATAGTATGCCTGTAAAGGGGCGCATGTTTCCCGTGTTTAGAACAGTCTGACAGCAAAATGACATTTCAAAGGAAAAAAAGTCATTTAAAACTACTCGCGGCTATTAAAGCGGGGTTCCACTCAAATTTTTAACTTAATCTTACCCCCTTCAGTTAATTGCACAGATGTTCAAATGCCGCACGAAAAATTTTTTATCGCTGTAATTACCTTTATATTGTACTTTATTGTGGCACTTCCTGTCTCTCCTCCCATGGGAGTAGGCGTGTTTATTGCCTTTCCACGGCGCCGCACTGTCTCCTGGGAGCTTAGTGTCAGGCTTCCCAAGATTCAGTGTGGAAACAATGATCATGTGTGTGAACAAGCTGTGAATGAACAGCATTCACCGCATCCCGGAAATCAATGCTTGTGGGCTTCACATGCCCTCAAGCAAGATGGAAACAGCCAACATCACATTTTTTAAGTTATTCTTCTGTACGAAAACAGACAGCGGCGGAAATATTACACCCAAACTGTGAGTATTATTTTGGGGTTAGCAAAGTGTCTCAATGACCTAAAAAAAAAAAAAAAATAGATTGGTCACCGGACTCCCGCTTTAATGAATTGCCGGTCCGACAATACACATAAAAGTTTATTGATAAAAACGACATGGGAATTCCCCACTGGGGAACCCCGAACCAATATAAAAAAAAAATGACGCGGGGGGTCCTCCTAAATTCCATACCAGGCCCTTCAGGTCTGGTATGGATATTAAGGGGAACCCCGGCCAAAATTTAAAAAAAAAAAAATTGTGTGGGGTCCCCCTCAAAATCTATACCAGACCCTTCAGGTCTGGTATGGATTTTAAGGGGAACCCCGCGCCAAAATTTAAAAAAAAATGGCGTGGGGTCCCCCTAAAAATCCATACAATCCAGCCCCCCAAAACACCTTGTCCCCATGTTGATGAGGACAAGGGCCTCATCCCCACAACCCTTGTCCGGTGGTTATGGGGGTCTGCGGGCGGAGGGGTTATCGGAATCTGGAAGCCCCCTTTAACAAGGGGAGCCCCAGATCCCGGCCCTCCCCCCTGTGTGAAATGGTCACAAAAAAACTGTCAAAACTGTCAAAAATGAAAAGAAACAGTTTTTGACAATTCCTTTATTTAAATGCTTCTTCTTTCTTCTATCTTCTTTCTTCTTTCTTCTATCTTCCTTCGGTTTCTTCCTACATCTTCTTCTTTTGGTTCTTCTGATTCTTCTGGTTCTACCTCCGGTGTTCTCGTCCAGCATCTTCCTCCACGGCGTCGGCGTCTTCTTCCCTTCTTCTTCTCAGGCCGCTCCGCATCCATCATGGCATGGAGGGAGGCTCCCGCTGTGTGATGCTTCTCCTCTTCTGATGGTTCTTAAATAACGGGGGGCGGGGCCACCCGGTGACCCCACCCCCCTCTGATGCACGGGGACTTGACGGGACTTCCCTGTGGCATTCCCCGTGACGTCAGAGAGGGGCGGGGTCACGTAACCCCACCCCCTTCTGACATCACGGGGAATGCCACAGGGAAGCCACAGGGAATCCCACGTCATTTTTTTTTTAATTTTGGTTCGGGGTTCCCCTGTGGGGAATTCCCATGCCATTTTGATCAATGAACTTTTATGTGTATTGTCGGACCAGGGGGCAAGACCCAGGTCCCCAAACACTTTTTATGACAATACCATGAATATACGGTAAGCCTTTAAAATTAGCACTTTTAATTTCTCCCATAGACTTTTAAAGGGTGTTCTGCGGTATCCGAATTTGCCGCGAACACCCCAAATTGTTCGCTGTTCGGCGAACAGCCAATGTTCGAGTCGAACATGAGTTTGACTCGAACTCGAAGCTCATCCCTACTACTAATGCTGCTATGTATTTGGACTTTTATTTGCTTTCTAGAAATTATGCAGCTGAAAGCCAGTATCTTTAATGCTGAGTTGCCATAAGAAGCACGGGTTATGTTAATTTTATGCAGCTAAAAACAAGCCAGTTAAGGTCATGGTTAAGATTGTCTTGTGACAAACCCGTTGCTGTAATGCATCCTAGCTAATCTAA
The DNA here is from genome assembly GCA_037952835.1 of Lithobates septentrionalis. Taxonomy (NCBI): domain Eukaryota; kingdom Metazoa; phylum Chordata; class Amphibia; order Anura; family Ranidae; genus Lithobates; species Lithobates septentrionalis. Next base: position 1,675,951 of record JBBDGP010001454.1, on the reverse strand, counting down.
GCTAATTGTGGGGATGTCTCTACCAGCTTTGCACATCTAGAGAGTGACATTTTTGCCTATCCATCTTTGCAAAATAGTCTAAGCTCTGCCAGATTGTCTATGAATAGTAATTTTCAAGTCTGGCCACAGATTCTCAATTGGATTTAGGTCTGGAATTTGACTGGACCATTCTGAATGAATGAATGAATGATTTGTAAAGCGCTGCAAATGCGAACTTAATCGCCTCAAGGCGCTAGATGCATTCTCTGTTGTCAGCTTCTTAGAAAGGTCTTTAGTTTTTTCCTGAAGGCCTGGTGGTTTTCTTCCATGCGGATGTTGGTTGGAAGAGCATTCCATAGTCGAGGTCCTTGGACTGCAAATCTTCGTTCTCCCTTTGCTTTGTAGCGGTATTTGGGAATGATGAGGAGGTTTTGGTTAGCTGATCGAAGACTGCGCTTCGGCGTGTAGTGTTTTATTTTCTCCCGGAGATATAGTGGAGTGTTTCCTTGTATGCATTTGTGGGTGAGGCAGAGGGTCTTGAATGTGATCCGATTCTTCACGGTTAGCCAGTGTAGGCTCTTTAGGGATGGAGAAATGGATTCCCAGGGTTTCTTCCCTGTTAACAGTCTTGCCGCCGTGTTTTGGATGAGTTGCAAGCTCGCAAGCTGATATTGGGGTAGTCCTACGTAGAGCGAATTTGCATAGTCGAGTCGGGAATTGACGATTGTTCCCACAACTGCCGCTTTGTCCTCTTCTGGGATTAAGGGGATGAGTCTGCGTAGCAGGCGGAGGAGATGGTGGGATCCGCTAACTATTCTAACACATGAATATGCTTTGATCTAAACCATTCCATTGTAGCTCTGGCTGTATATTTAGGGTCGCTGTCCTGCTGAAGGGTGAACCTTCGCCCCAGTCTCAAGTCTTTTGCAGAGTCTAATGCCGCGTACATACGAGCTGACTTTTCGACCAGACTGGTCCGACGGACCGAGTCCGGTGGACAATTTGACTGTGTGTGCGCTTAATCGGACCTGCAGCAGACTTTTTCGGTCAAAAATCTGACAGACTTTAGATTTGGAACATGTTTCAAATCTTTACGTCGGAACTCCGCCGGACCCAGTTCCTATCGAAAAGTCCGCTCGTCTGTATGCTAGTCCGACGGACGAAAACAAACGCTAGGGCAGCTATTGGCTACTGGCTATCAACTTCCTTATTTTAGTCCAGTCGTACGTCATCACGTACGAATCCATCGCTTTGGTGTGATCGTGTGTAGGCAAGTCCGTTTGTTTGGAAAGTCCGCTGAAAGTCCGTCGGATAGACCGTCGGACCAGTCCAGTCGAAAAGTCTGCTCGTGTGTACGCGGCATAGCAGGTTTTCTTCTAAGATTGCCCTGTATTTGGATCCATCAATCTTCCCATCAACTCTGACCAGCTTCCCTGTACCCGCTGAAGAAAAACATCCCCACAACATGATGCTGCCACCACCATGTTTCACAGTGGGGATGGTGTGTTCAGTGTGATGTGTGGCGTTAGATTTCCGCTACACAGAGCATTTTGCTTTTAGGCCAAAAAGTTTAATTTTGGTCTCATCTGAAAGGGAGAAGTAGAAATGGGAGTTTTAAGGTGCATATTAATTATATTAAAAACAAATTCAAATGTATACATTTTATTTAATAGACATCAATTTAAAATATTATATAAAAACCAACACAAATAAATTCATATGGTCCTTGTACAAAAGTTTTTCAACTCTACATGTTTCGCCATAATCCCGGCTTCTTCAGGAGCTTTTGCGTGACTTAATGTACAGTATCACCCAGATGTAAGCACAGCTCCAGAGGACTAGCAAGACCCCCAGGCAACCCAGCAAAGTATTAGTGTGTCATAGAGAGGGTAAACCCCTTAAAATTAACCCTGTTCAAGCATATGGTCAAAGATAAAGGGAAGTTGAACAAATAATCCTGTCACTAATGAGGAGAGGAATACTTCAACAACTAGTATGCAACTTGATAGAAGAAAAAGCTGTTTTGTCCCGGCATGAACAATCCCATCAATGCAAAACTTGGATTTCCCCTTTTTCCTATACACTCATGCGATGCAGACTGGACAGGGTAAATCTAAACAGGCTGGTATTGCCTTATAGAGGAAATAGTCCACTAAGGATTGTAAACTGTGTCATGCAGGTGTCAAACAGGGTGAGCGGCCGCAGCCTTGGTCTCAACTGACCGGAGCACCTCCTTCCACATGTTTGCTGTCCCCCCACATGGCTTCTCCCAAACTGCAAACAGGACTTCTTATGGCTTTTTTTCAACAATGGCTTTCTTCTTGCCACACATCTATAAAGGCCAGATTTGTGGAGTGCACGACTAATAGTTGTCCTGTGGACAGATTCTCCCACCTGAGCTGTGAATCTCTGCAACTCCTCCAGAGTTACCATGGGTCTCTTGGCTACTTCTCTGATTAATGCTCTCCTTGCCCGGCCTATCAGTTTAGGTGGATAGACATGTCTTGGTAGGTTTCCAGTTGTGCCATACTCTTTCTATTTTCTGATGATGGATTGAACAGTGCTCTGTGAGATGTTCAAAGCTTGGGATTTTTTTTTATAACCTAAACCTGCTTTAAACTTCTACACTACTTAATCCCTGATCTGTCTGGTGTGTTCCTTGGCCTTCATGATTCTGTTTGTTTATTAAGGTTCTCTAACAAACCTCAGAGGTCTTCACAGAACAGCTGTATTTATACTGAGATTAAATTACACACAGGTGGACTCTATTTACTAATTAGGGGACTTCTGAAGGCAATTGGTTCCACTAGATTGTAGTTAGGGGTATCAGAGCAAAGGGGCTAAATACAAATGCACGTCACACTTTTCACATATTTATGTGTAAAAACATTTGAAACCCATTTATCATTTTCCTTTAACTTCACAATTATGTGCCACTTTGTGTTGGTCTATCACGTAAAATTTGAAGAAAATACATTTACATTTTTGCTTGTAACATGTCAAAATGTGAAAAAGTTTAAGGGGTATGAATACTTTTTCAAGGCACTGTGTGTGTGTGTGTATATATAATGTATACACACACACACACTGTATACAGTGCTCAGCATAAATGAGTACACCTTAACAGATTTATCAGAAAACCATAGGTGTGCGCAGCCTATTGCATTAGGGTATGTACCCCAAATGTAATGTTAAAACCTGGACGGTGTCAGTAGAGCAGAGGTTGGTGTCAGTAGGGCAGAGGGTGGTGCCAGTAGGGCAGAGGTTGGTGTCAGTAGAGCAGAGGTTGGTGTCAGTAGAGCAGAGGTTGGTGTCAGTAGAGCAGAGGTTGGTGTCAGTAAGGCAGAGGTTGGTGTCAGTAGGGCCGTGGACAGTGTCAGTAGCTTATTATTTGTATTATTTTAATCTTTTTATTTTTTACTGTTTTTTTAGGAGCCCTATTCGGGTGCATTGGTTCAATATCAGCAGGGGGAATCTGCACCTCAAGCGGTGATTAGGGTGTGCCCAGGCACACCCAGCACACCCCCTGCGCATGCCTATGCAGAAAACCTTTACTTTCCTTTCAGAATCAACATTTTCTATGAGACACTATACTACAAAATACTCCCGCAAATATGAGCCATTGATTGCAACTAAGGTTTGTTAATTGCACACAAAAAAAATGTTTCCTAACAAATTTATTAAAGACCATGTTGCAAAAATGAACACACCCCAATGAAAGTCTTAGGAGCAAAGCTAAATTTTAGACCCCAAAATGAACAAGAATTCAACTACAGGTGAGTCCAATTATTAATTAAACAGGTGTCCAGAAGACAATTGATTATAAAAGGGCGCTACTTAACAAAGAAAACCCCTTCTCATTTCATGCTGTCAGCAATGGCATCACATGGAAGAGAAATGTCACAAGGCCTGAGAAAGAAAATAATTTATTTACACAAGAAATGTGAAGGCTACAAGAAGATCAGCAAAGCTTTACTTATCAGTCAGAATACTGTACTATAACCATCAAAGTTAACACCTCGACAGGAGTGTCTTCAGGTGAGAAGAGTTGAAGAAAATCGCCATGCAAGGTTACTGCAGTTAGCTAAAGAAGTAGAAAGCCAAACTGGGGTGATTGTTTCCCATGACACAATACGGTGTGCACTGCAGAGGAATGGCATGCATGGGTGTCGTCTATAAGGAAAGCCTCGCCTAAAGCCCATGTACAAAAAAGCCCGCCTAGAATTTGCCAGGGCCCATTCTGAAAAAGAAGACTATTGGGACTCTGTACACTGGAGTGATGAGACCAAGATAAATGTTTTTAGAACTAATGACTTCAAAACTGTATGTCATCGCAAAGGTGAGGAGTACAAAGAAAAATGCAGCGTACCTACAGTTAAACGTGGTGGTGACAGTGTCCTTCTGTGGGGCTGCATGAGTCCTGGTGGTGTCAGGGAGCTGCATTTCATTGATGGTATCATGAATTCACAAATGTACTGCTCTATATTGAAAGAGAAGATGCTACCATCACTCCGTGCCCTTGGTCGCCGTGCATTTTTCCAACATGACAATGATCCAAAACACACATATAACACATTTGCATTTCTGCAGAAGAACAGGGTGAAAGTGATTCAGTGGCCTAAGTACTGTATGTCTCCTGATCTGAACCCATTAACACCAAAGCAGCTAAAAATAATTAACAACCCTCTGCTACTTAACTGACCAGATCAATATCCCAGTAGTTCAACTGACTTGATGCTATACTCTGATTAATAAGTGTTTGTTTATATATATATATATGCCTTCATGCTGTTTTGGTCGCAGGCCACATCTGCCTGTTATAGACGTGCACACACAGGCTGCCACCTGCAGCCTTAAATTCCAAGACCTCCTGTCTCTTTCTCCTGGAGCCTTCTCCTACTGGGACTTCCTGTCTGCCGGGCAGAGCTGTCTCCAAGTCTGAGCACTGACCTCTATTCCTGGGATGATTATGAAGCCAACACACAGGTGTACAATTAGCAAGCCTACCAAAATCATGCATACACTGCTCATATGCACCTGTGGCATGGGGTCGCATCCCCACAATATATAGAGCATCCCAGAGAGAGCCAGGAAAAGTCCTGTTTGGGGTTTATGCATCTCCCAGGCTCTTATCATACACATTCAGGAATCTCTGATCCATGATCCAGTTCGGGTCTTGGTCCTCTTCCCCAGGCTAATTTAAGCTCACCTGAGTAGACAGCCTTTGCTCTCTGCCTGGGAAACACAGACAACGCTGGTCTGTGAGAGCAAAAAGGTTGGTAAAAAGCTGTTACGCAGTCTATGTGAAAACTGACAAGCGGTAGGCTTGCTCAGCCTGGTAGTTAGGGCCTGCATAGTGTATAGTTAGAGCCGAGACACGGTTAGGTTTTTGTTTGGCTATTTTGTTCTGTTTGTTTTGTTTTGAACACTGTACAGCACCTCTATAGACTTGTACATTTCACCATTAAACACTTCACTGTTTGTCACTACTTCACTTGTTCTGGTATCTGTGCCTGAAAGCCTGCTTGTCCCAGGAAGATACCTGCTACCTGTCCCCCAGGTCACATATGGTGGAGGCTGTGACCAGCTGTAGTAAGTTACTACTTAAAAGGCCAGTACCTAGAGTGACTAAACATGGAGGAAATCCTAAAACAATTGGTGTTATCCAATGCAACACAGCAGCAAGCAAACGCTATTGCACAGCTGTGCCAACAGATTCGTGCTGTACAGGAGCAATCGCAGAGGCTGTTTGAACAGCTAGCCACTGATGCAAAAGTGGATAGGAAAACCTTGTCGGAGGTTGTGGAGATGCTAGCACAGTGGTCACCTGCTAAAGTTGATGATGTTGGAGACAAGCACTCAGCTATCCATGTGGGTTGCTTTCTTTCTAAGATTACTGCAGATGATGATCCAGAGGCCTTTCTGCTAACGTTTGAACAGACCGCTGGGAGGGAAGGTTGGCCTAAAACACAGTGGGCAGGACTGGTCGCCCCCCTGCTTTCTGGAGAATCGCAGAAGGCCTACTATGATTTGGAGTCAGCAGAAGCTGGAGACAATGAAAAGGCCAAGCAGGAAATCCTGGGCGTGACTTGGTGTCACCTTGGCAGTTCGAGCACAGCAGGTCCACAAGCTGGTTCTTCCAAGACGAGAGGCCCCCAAGATCGCAGATGTTCGACCTAATTCACCTGGTGAGGAAATGGCTACAGCCGGAGTCCCTGTCTGGGCCACAAATAGTGGAGTGTGTGGTCATGGACCGGTTCCTGTGGTCACTACCAGTTCCCCTGCAGAAGTGGGTTAGTCAAGGAGACCCCAACTCGGCGGACAATCTTGTGGAACTCGTTGAAAGGTACTTTGCTGCAGAGAGCCTGGTCACCACCCCTACAGCCGCACAGACTTTCCACCCAAAGCCACGGTCTCCCCAGGCGACCTAATTCACCTGGTGAGGAAATGGCTACAGCCGGAGTCCCTGTCTGGGCCACAAATAGTGGAGTGTGTGGTCATGGACCGGTTCCTGTGGTCACTACCAGTTCCCCTGCAGAAGTGGGTTAGTCAAGGAGACCCCAACTCGGCGGACAATCTTGTGGAACTCGTTGAAAGGTACTTTGCTGCAGAGAGCCTGGTCACCACCCCTACAGCCGCACAGACTTTCCACCCAAAGCCACGGTCTCCCCAGGCAACCGGTAAGACTGTTCCAGGGGTGGTAAGCATGGCAAGGAAATAGGGGGGAGGATTTTTGGTGCCAGGACTGAAGTTTGGCATCTCAAACAAGGGAAACCACTGCCTGTCAGAAAACTAAACTGGGGAAACATCAGGTGTTTTCATTGCCAAGAACTGGGACATAATGCAGCAAACTGTCCATTGACAGATGAACCAATGCAGTGTGATCTATTAGAAGGCAGTCTGTTTTCAGCTGTTGAATGTGCTGCAGCGCCAAATATGGGAAAACGCATGTGCCAAATGACTGTTAAAAATAAGCCTATTACTATAATAATCAGTTTTGTTGCCATTAGACCCAGATAGTATAGATACCCCCTCAAATAATAACAGGTTAGAAATAACAACGCTAACAAAATATCTAGGTATTAAGATAACCAAGGACCCAGAGAATTACTTAGATAATAACTTAGCCCCGCTGTTAAAAAAATTCAAAGATAAGATCGAAATATGGAAGGGCCTCCCGCTATCAACAGCGGGGAGGTGCAATTTAATTAAAATGCTATGGCTCCCCCAATTGCTGTATATAATGCAGAACTCGCCAATATGGATAAGCAGGAAATGGTTTGATAAAATAGAAACAATATTTAGAGACCTTATATGGAAAGGGGGATCTCCTAGGATAAGATTGCAGACCTTACAACTACCCTCGCGGGAAGGAGGGATGGCAGTACCGCACCCACGTAGTTATTTTTTGGCAGCCCAGCTGCAGTACTTGGGGAAAAATAGCAATGAGAGATTGACGATCACGGGTGCCCCCCATAGGACCGTGATAGAGGCTTTGGAAGCAGACTCCTTTATATATAAAACCCCTACGGTTAAATTAATAAAAAAAGTTTGGAGAACCGTCAAAGCACTGTTGGGAATGAGTGGTTGGATCAAACACACTCCCTTGTGGAACAATAAGAATCTACAAGAACTACAAGAAATAGGAACAATTAAAATATGGGAAAAAAGAGGAATAGAGAAATTAGTTCAGCTATATAATCAATCCTTACTTAAACCCTTTTCCGCATTAAAAAAAGAATTTGATATACCAGATAGTTCATTATACAACTATATACAAGTTAAACATGCTCTTAAGTCACAGTTTGGGGACCAGGGTCCCGCCTGGAATGAGTCCGCCGTGCTTCAGAAACTGGGTGACCAGGAGGGCCACTGTGGGTCTATAGCTGAAATATACCCACACATTTGTAAAAACAGCATAGAGGCCCCGGAAAAACTTAAAAGTAGAGGTAAATGGGAGAGAGAGCTGGGCGTACTTTCAGACGGGCAGTGGAGGGAGATACTAGCGGGGGGACATCGGGTGTCGATTTCCCCTGCCCAAAAGATTTCACATTTAATGGTACTCCATAGGACATATTACACCCCTAAAAGGTTATTTGAGTTTGGGAGGAGAATGGATGCCAACTGCCCTAGATGTCAGGACGAAGGGGACTTGTTGCATATGCTATGGAAGTGCCCGAAATTATTCCGGTATTGGTCAGAGATTATAGAAACTCTCAATAAAGTTTTCTCCCTAGAACTTAAAATGGACCCGAAATTATGTATCTTGGGAGTAGGGGAGGATATGGACATAGGAACCTGCAAAACTACAATAGTTCAGAGATGTCTCTTTCAGGCAAGAAAGTTAATTGCTCAAAGATGGCAGGCAAGAATCCCCCCACGGAAAGATGAGTGGATTAAAACAGTGACTGAAACAATGTGGAAGGAAAAGGCAGTATATATAAAAAGGAGGAACCTAAAAACATTCGAAAAACTTTGGAGACCTTGGCTGGAGGAAGTGGGATATCCGCTATAGTGGAACATAGAGATAATGCCCTTACGAATAGGAATGTTAATATGTGTTGTAATGATGTGAATGGGGGAGGGTGGGCAGGGGAGGGAGAGGGGGGGGGCCGTGGGGAGGGGGTGGAGTATGGGAAGGGGATAAGGTTATAAAAAATAATAGAGCACTGTTGCTACGGGATTCTTATGTACATTCAAGAGTGGTGGTTTGTTCGATTAGTAATATGTCACTGTAAGAATACTATACACTGAGATGTATTTTGTATGAATATAAATAAAGATGATCAAATTTAAAAAAAAATAATAAGCCTATTACGACCTTGCTAGACTGGAAGTCTAGTGACTTTGGTTACAGCTGAGATGGTTGAAACTGTGAATTTTCATGCTAAAAATGTTGCTGTGATCTGTGTAAATGAGGATACCCAGGAGTATCCTATAGCCACTGTTCAGTTTAAAACTGGCTTGGGTACGATGACCCACCCGGTTGGACTTGTGCCCCACTTGTTGCACGAGGCCATCGTTGGTAGGGACTTCCCTAAGTTTTGGGACCTGTAGGATCATCCTGATCCGGTCGCAGTAGCTGACTCAGTGGCAGAGCCAGAACTCCTGGCCACTACTGACAATGTGGGTTCAGGGGACTCCTCTCAGGGCTCCCTCCCAGGGTTTTCCTTTCTCAGGTATGGCAGTAGAGCTGGTGGAGCCTGAGGGAGTCCCCACAACCAGTAGAGCTGGACAGCCGTCTGCTGAATCTGAGCCTATGTTGGAGTTTGCTGACCTTAATGTGCACAAGGAAAATTTTGGTACCGAGCAGAAAAAAGACCCTACCCTTGCCAGGACCTGGGAAAATGTAATAGTGATTAATGATGTACCTGTCGAACCAGGGGACAGGCCCTGTTTTCCTTATTTCAGCAACAATGAGGATTTACTGTATGGTGTATGTAAAAAGAATGATGAAGCGGTTGAACAGTTGGTGGTCCCTAAGCCATACAGACGGGTGGTGTTGGTTCTTGCCCATGGGCACTTGCTACGAGGCCATTTAGGGGCTGAGAAAACTCCTAAAAGGGTGTTGCGCAGGTTTTAATGGCCTGGGATGCAGAAAGATATTGAGAATTATTGTCAATCCTGTCCTGTGTGTCAGATGTCTGCCCCACTACCCCACTTCCGAAGTCCTTTAGTGCCCTTGCCCATTATTGAAGTGCTCTTTGAGAGGATTGCCATGGACCTTGTGGGTCCACTCCCCAAGTCTGCCTGGGGTCATCAGCATATCCTTGTAATCATGGATTATGCTACCCATTACCCCGAGGCAGCACCGCGTCTGCTAAAAACATTGCCAAAGAGCTGTTTATGGTGTTCAGTCGTGTTGGCATCCCTAAAGAAGTCCTTACAGACCAGGGCACCCCATTTATGTCACGAATAACTAGGGAGTTGTGCAAGTTATTTAAGGTGACGCAGTTGCGAACCTCCGTGTACCATCCTCAAATGGATGGCTTGGTGGAACGCTTCAATAAGACATAAAAGAGCATGTTAAAAAGGTTGTTGACAAGGATGGGAAAAACTGGGACTTCCTGATACCATACTTGATGTTTGCCATCAGGGAGGTTCCCCAGTCCTCTACGGGGGTACTCTCCATTTAAATTGCTTTATGGGAGACACCCTCGGGGACTCTTATGCCGCGTACACACGATCGGACTTTACGGCATACTTGGTCCGGCGTACCGGATTTCACCGGACAATTCGATCATGTGTGGGCTCCAGCTGACTTTGTTTTCTCAAAAGTTTGACGGACTTAGATTTGAAACATGTTTCAAATCTATCCGACGGACTCGAGTCCGGTCGAAAAGTCCGCTCGTCTGTATGTTAGTCCGACGGACAAAAACTGACGCTAGGGCAGCTATTGGCTACTGGCTATGAACTTCCTTGTTTTAGTCTGATCGTACGTCATCACGTACGAATCCGTCGGACTTTGGTTGATCGTGTGTAGGCAAGTCCGTTCATTCGGAAAGTCCGTCAAAGTCCGCCGGGCAAAGTATGCCGTAAAGTCCGGTCGTGTGTACGCGGCATAAGACATAGCCAAAGAAAATCGGGAGGGGGAGCAGACACCCCATAAAAGTGTCATTGAGCATATCACTCAAATGCAGGAGAGGATTGCAGCAATCATGGCGATGGTAAAAGAACACTTACTGCAGGCCCAACAGAGGTATATAACAGGGGGGCCCAACTCTGTGTTTTCTCACCTGGTGACAGGGTCCTGGTGTTAGTTCCCACTGTTGAGAGCAAGTTCCTGGCTAAGTGGCAGGGTCCCTTTGAAGTAATTGAAAGAGTTGGGGAGGTCAATTACAAGGTATATCAACCAGGAAAAAGGAAGCCCGAACAGATTTACCACATAAACCTATTAAAGCCCTGGAAGGATAGACTGGCGTTACCTGCAAGGTCCCTCCCAGTAATGCCTAAGGAGTCCCCTCTGATCCCTGAGGTCATGATTCCAGACACCCTGTCATATTCCCAAAAACAGGAAGCTAGAGAGTTCCTGATAAGGAATAGAGAGACATTTTCAGAGTTACCTGGTATGACTTCAGCAGTTCAGCATGATATTGTTACTGAACCTGGGGTCCGTGTCGAGCTCAAACCGTACCGAATTCCTGAAGCAAGGAGAAGGGACATCAGCGATGAAGTTAAACGAATGTTGGAGCTAGATGTCATTGAGGAATCCAATAGTGACTGGTCTAGCCCCATCGTGTTAGTCCCAAAACCGGATGGCACTTGGAGGTTCTGTAACGACTTCAAGAAGCTTAATGCAGTGACAAAGTTTGACACGTACCCAATGCCCAGAGTAGACGAACTTATAGACCGACTTGGCAAGGCTCGCTATCTGACCACTTTGGACTTGACAAAAGGTTATTGGCAAATGCCCCTGATTGGTAGCGCCAAAGAGAAGACTGCATTTGTGACCCCGGAGGATTCCTTTCAATATAAAAAAATGCCTTTTGGGTTGCAAAATGCCCCCGCGACATTTCAGAGGGCCATGGACAAGACCCTAAGACCCCACTGACATATGAAGCAGCCTATCTAAATGACATAGTGGTACATAGCACTGACTGGAAGTCTCACTTGCCCCGTGTCCACGCTGTCCTTGATTCCCTCTTCAAAGGTTTTACGGCAAATCCAAAAAAATGTGCCATTGGTCTAGAGGAAGCCAAGTATTTGGGCTACACTATTGGCCGTGGTGTCATAAAACCTCAAGTGAGTAAAATAGAAGCCATCCAGGAGTGGCCACGTCCTGCAAACAAATATCAGGTCAGGGCCTTTCTTGGCATTGCGGGGTATATAGAAGATTTATCCCAAATTTTGCAACTATAGCTGCCCCATTGACAGACCTTACGAAAGGGAAAGACTCTAATGGTGAAATGGTCCTCAGTAGCAGAGGAATCTTTCCAAGTCCTGAAGAAGGCTCTTTCTGCACAGCCAGTACTGTACTCCCCTGATTTTCTCCAAAGATTTTTTTGGTTCAGACGGATGCGTCTGATGTTGGTATTGGTGCAGTACTATCACAGGTACACAGTGGGGAAGAACACCCTGTGGTGTACCCAAGCAGAAAGCTCAATGACCACGAGAAAAAGTATGCAGTCATTGAAAAGGAATGTTTAGCAAAAAAGTGGGCCGTGGACGCGCTCAGGTACTATTTGTTAGGACGCCAGTTTGAGTTAATACCTGACCATGCTCCTCTGAAATGGATGGCCCAAAAGAAGGAGACTAATAGACGGGTGAACCAGTGTTTTTTGGCTCTACAGGATTACTCCTTCCGTGTAAAACACAGGCCAGGTGTTGAGATGGGGAATGTAGATGCCCTGTCCCGTGTTCACTCCTGTTGGGCCACAGGTGTTCCAACCCTGGGGTTGAAACAAGGGGGGAGGATATGTAGCAGAGCGTCCCAGAGAGAGCCAGGAAAAGTCCTGTTCGGGGTTTATACGTCTCCCAGGCTCCTCTCGTACACATTCAGGAATCTCTGATCCATGATCCAGTTTGGGTCTTGGTCCTCTTCCTCAGGCTAATTTAGGCTCTCCTGAGCAGACAGCCTTTGCTCTCTGCCTGGGAAACACAGCCAACGCTGGTCTGTGAGAGCAAAAAGGTTGGTAAAAAGCTGTTAAGCAGTTTATGTGGAAACTGACAAGCGGTAGGCTTGCTCAGCCTGGTAGTTAGGGCCTGCAAAGTGTATAGTTAGAGCCAAGACACTGCTAGGTTTTTGTTTGGCTATTTTGTTTTGTTTGTTTTGTTTTGAACACTGTACAGCACCTCTATAGACTTGTAAATATCACTATTTAACACTTCACTGTTTGTCACTACTTCACTTATTCTGGTATCTGTGCCTGAAAGCCTGCTTATCCCAGGAAGCTTTTGTACCTGCTACCTGTCCTCCAGGTTACATATGGTGTAGGCTGCGACCAGATGTAGTAAGTTACTACTTAAAAGGCCAGTACCTAGAGTGACTAAACATTGAGAAAATCCTAAAACAATTGGTGTTATCCAGCGCTGCATAGCAGCAAGCAAACGCTATTGCACAGGAGCAAACCAAGGCGCTGTGCCAACAGATTCGTGCTGTACAGGAGCAATCGCAGAGGCTGTTTGAACAGCTAGCCGCTGATGCAAAAGTGGATAGGAAAACCTTGATGGAGGTTGTGGAAACGCTAGCACAGTGGTCACCTGCTAAAGTTGATGATGTTGGAGACAAGCCCTCAACCATCCATGTGGGTTGCTTTCTTTCTAAGATGAGTGCAGATGATGATCCAGAGGCCTTTCTGCTAACGTTTGAATGGACACTAAGAGGGAAGGTTGGCCTAAAACCCAGTTATGCTCATAAGTTTACACACCCTGGCATACCCATGCTTTGTTGGCCATTTTTCAGAGAATATAAATAATAACACAAAAACTTTTCTTTCACTTATGGTTAGTGTTTGGCTAAAGCCATTTATTATCAATTAACTGTGTTTACTCTTTTTAAATCATAATGGCAACAGAAACTACCCAAATGACCCTGATCAAAAGTTTACATACCCCAGTTCTTAATACCGTGTATTGCCCCCTTTAACATCAATGACAGCTTGAAGTCTTTTTTGGTATTTGTGGGTAAGGCTCTTTATCTTCTCAGATGGTAAAGCTGCCCATTCCTCTTGGCAAAAAGCCTCCAGTTCCTGTAAATTCTTGGGCTGTCTTGCATGAACTGCACGTTTGAAATCTCCCCAGAGTGGCTCAATGATATTGAGGTCAGGAGACTGAGATGGCCACTCCAGAACCTTCACTTTATTCTGCTGTAGCCAATAACAGGTCGACTCGGCCTTGTGTTTTGGATCATTGTCATGTTGGAATGTCCAAGTACGTCCCATGTGCAGCTTTCTGGCTGATGAATACAAATAACATACTGCATTAATCTTGCCAACAATTTTGACCAAATTTTCTGTGCCTTTGTAGCTCACACATCCCCGAAACATCAGCAATCCACCTCTGTGTTTCACAGTAGGAATAGTGTACCTTTCATAGGTCTTGTTGACTCCTCTCCAAATGTAGCGTTTATGGTTATGGCCAAAAAGGTAAATCTCATCAATCCAAATGACTTTGTACCAGAAAGTTTGAGGCTTGTATTTGTGCTGCTGTTTGGCGTATTGTAAGCGGGATACTTTGTGGCATTTGCGTAGTAATGGCTTTCTTCTGGCAACTCGACCATCCAGCCCATCTTTCTTCAAGTGCTTCCTTATTTTGCATCTTGAAACAGCCACACCACATGTTTTCAGAGAGTCCTGTATTTAACCTGAAGTTATTTGTGGATTTTTCTTTGCATTCCGAACAATTTTCCTGCCAGTTGTGGCTGAAATTTTAGTTGGTCTACCTGACCATGGTTTAGATCACAGGTGAGGATGGTTACCTTTAAGACTGGGTTCACACTTGTGCGACAAATGCTCCGACTTTGGGAGCTCATGTCGCATGACGTGTGAAAATCAATGTTTCCCTATGAGAGCCGTCTTAACTGGTCCGACACAAGTTGGTCCAATTTTGAAATTGCTCCCTACACTACTTTGGTCCGACTTTGGTCCTACTTCAGCCCATTGAATATCATTGAAGTTGGATCAAAGTAGAATCCTTGTCCTAAGCATCCCACTTGTGACATCCAACATGGTGATTACAGCAGCAGTAAAAGGAATTTCCCAAGTCATCTTTCAGGACAGCACCTGAGAGATAGTGACTCCTCCCCCTGGACCACAGGAAACACCTTTTTCCTCCAGATCTTTAAAGGGAGGCACCTCCCTACCACACCTCAGTTTTTGTGCTTCCTCCGGCCTGGAGGGAACATCTTTTAGAAGGGGAGTCAGTATCTCTTGGGTGTTCCTGAGAGACGGGGCTCCTCTCTATTTTTACCTTCTTAGAGACCCTCTGTCCTCCCATTCTACCAAGGCAGTGGCAGTGGTAGCATCTCGGGCTTCTCTCCTCCCCTTGGTGCTCGATGAGAGCCGGAAATCCAGTGGCCTGCACAGTCCTGGAGGAGGCGGCGTGCGTGCACCGCCGCCATGTTTGCCAGAAGGTCGCGCCAGAAGTGACAGATCGGGTCACAGAGTCGGTGAAAACGTAATTTCCGGCGTGTGTGCAGGGGGGAGGAGGCAGGATAGGAGCTGGTGCCTATTTCCGCTTCTGGTGCAGTGGCACTATGGGAGTCCCGAAGCGGCGTGTGAAGCCACAAGTGGAGCGCTGCACACCCGCCATGGAGGAGTCGACGTCTGCAGTGGTGGGGACAGGCATAGGCACCAGCAAGGCTTAGGTAGGAGGCAGCGATTTAAGTCTGCCTTTTTTCCTTTTCCTGTAGTTTTAGTCTCTCTATCTTTTTTACCTTTCCCCCTAGTGGCAAGGGGCCTGTCTGGGCACTGAAGGCTTACTGGTTTCTTCCTAGTGCACCTGTGGGGTGGTCCTTTAAAGCAGAGACTGGTTCTTACTAAGGGTCCCCTGGTTTTTCTTCCTTTTTTTGTCTTCTCTCACAGGCCAAAAGCTCTGACCCAGGCAAAAAAGAAATGTCCTTCTTGCAGGGCCAAATTGGGAGAAAATTGGAAGAAAGTCCTATGCAGTACTTGCATCACTTCTTTAGTTAAGGAGGAATCGGCTTCTGTTTGTGATGACCTGGTTGCCTCTGTAAAGAAGGAACTATATGCCATGATTCAGACCTTTCGTGACTCACTAGTTGATCTGGCTGCTAGTCAGCCATCCACTTAAGAGTCTTCCCAGGGATCTCTTCCTATCCCGGTGTTGGAAACTCTATTTGAAGGTACTTCAAACAGGGAACAGCAGTCTCCCGCACCCTCCGATAAAGACTCGGAAGAGGAGGTTGAGGAGGCTGAAGTGGTCTTCTCCAAATTAAAGTTATCCTTGGAAGAGGTGGATGGGCTTCTTAAAGCCATTTATGTTACGCTTGGCTTAAGTGAAGAAAGGAAGGAATTACCTCTTCATGATCGTACAGTAGGTGACCGCGATATTGTGTCAATCTCGCCACTGTTATCGGCGAGATTTGACACCTGCGAGCCCCGTCGCGGGAGCCAGAGCCGAGCTGGCTCGCTCATCGGGAAAGGAAAACTTTTTTTTCCTTTCGCGATGAGCATCGGGCAGTGCTGAAATAAATAAAAAAAAGGTGTGGGTTCCCCCCAGGGGCATACCAGGCCCATAGATCTGGTATAGATTTCAAGGGGAACCCCCTACGTCGAAAAATCGACATGGGCCCCCCCAAAATCCATACCAGACCATTATCCAAGCACGCAGCCCGGCCGGTCAGGAAAGGGGGTGGGGACGAGCGAGCGCCCCCCCCCCCTCATGAACCGTATCAGGCCGCATGCCCTCAACATGGGGGGTGAGTGCTTTGGGGGAGGGGGGCGCCCTGCCTTTATTAGGCAGCTCCGGGGGTCTTCTTCCGACTTCAGGGGTCTTCTTCTGACTTCTCCGGCCTCTTCTCCCATGTCCGCTTCTTCTCCCAGTGTCCGCTTCTTCTCTGGCCTCTTCTTCCAGTGTCCGGTTCTTCTGCCGGGCTCCTCCGCTATCTTCTGCTCTTTTGTCGCTCTTTAGCTAGCGGTGGCCGGATCTTCGACGTCTTGTTCTCTTCTTCTCTTCCGATGTTGACACAACGCTGTCTTCCGCTGTTATGTCACCCGGTGACCACGCCCAATGCCCATATAAGTGATTGCGCACTGCTCACACAGCATAACAGCGGGAGACAGCGTCATGTCAACATCGGAAGAAGAGAAGAAGAGAAGAAGATGGTGAAGACCGGGCCACCACTAGCAAAAGAGCGGCAAAAGAGCAGAAGATAGCGGAGGAGCCCGGCAGAAGTACCAGACACCGGGAGAAGAGGCCGGACAGAGCGGAGAAGTCGGAAGAAGACCCCTGGAGTCAGAAGAAGACCCCCGGAGCTGCCTAATAAATTACTTTTAAAACCTGTGTAGTGTGTTCTTTTATTGACACTTTTTTCCCTAGGTGAATGGGTAGGGGCATCATGTACCCCATACTCATTCACATAGGGTTTGGGGCCGGGATCTGGAGGCCCCCTTATTAAAGGGGGCTCCCGGATTCCGATAAGCCCTCCACCCGCAGACCCTGACAACCAACGGCCAGGGTTGTCAGGAAGAGGCCCTTGTCCTCAACAACATGGGGACAAGGTGCTTTGGGGTGGGTGGGCCCACAGGGCACCCCCCTCCCCCAAAGCACTCACCCTCCATGTTGAGGGCATGCGGCCTGGTACGGTTCAGGAGGGGGGGCTCGCTCGTCCCCACCCCCTTTCCTGACCGGACGGGCTGCGTGCTCGGATAAGGGTCTGGTATGGATTTTGGGGGCCCCCATGTCGATTTTTCGGCGTAGGGGTTCCCCTTGAAATCTATACCAGACCTAAGGGCCTAGTATGCCCCTGGGGGGAACCCACACCGTTTTTTTATTTAAAATTTGGGGCGGCGTTCCCCCTCATGATTCACACCAGACAGCTGTCAGCACTGCCCGTCGCTCATCGCGAAAGGAAAAAACGTTTTCCTTTCCCGATGAGCGAGCCAGCGCGAGATGCACAGCACCCTGTCGCCGAGGACCAGGGCAATGGGATCGCACTGAAAACACAATCTCGCGGTCAGGTACTGTATGTATGCAGGTTTAAGCGAACCTAAGGGTCGAACTTTCCCGGTCCATTCGGGCATTTCTGACACCATTAAGAAAGAGTGGCAGGATCCGGAGAGAAAACCTTTTTTCTCCAAAGCCCACAAGAGAGGTTTTTCTTTTGGAGAGGACCCCTCCGCAGTTTGGAACAAGGTGCCCAGGTTGGATGCTGCTTTCTCCCAGGTCTCGAGATCCACCGACCTGTCTTTTGAAGACATGGGGGGTTCTAACTGATCCAATGCATAAACGTGGAAGGTTACAAAAGTTCCTTCCGCAGTGGTCAGGGATAACGTCAAATCAGTTTATTGTGACCACTCTCTCACAGGGCTAAACAGTGAAGTTTACTGAAAGCCCCCAAGAAGGTTTTTGGTGACGAATACCCCAAGGGATCCAGTAAAAGCCCTGGCCAGGAAGTCCTCTTTAGAGGAACTGATGCAGCAGGGGGTAGTGATCCAAGTGCCACCAAAGGAACGGCAGGAGGGGTTCTATTCCTTCTTGGTTAGAAAACTATCTAAAGACTCTGAACAAATCCATCAAATACAGAAGGTTCAAAATGGACTCGATTTTTTTCAGTCAAAAATCTGCTGACTCCATGTTGCTTCATGTCGTCAATAGATTTAAAGAATGCATATCTGCATATCCCGATCTCACCCCAGTCCCAGAAATATCTCAGGTTGGTGGTAAGGATGGAAGGCGTGATTATTCATCTACAGTTCAGGGCCTTACCGTCCGTCTGTCATCCTCACCCCGAATTTTCACCAAGGTGATGGCAGAAGCTTTAGCTCCGCTTCAACTTCAGGGAATCGCAGTAATTCCTTATTTAGAAAACCTGCTATTTTTCACCCCCTCAAGAGAAGAGTTGCATTGCAATTTGCTAAATTTGCAATTTAGACAAAGCACACAACCATTTGGAGTCTCTGGGATGGAATCTAAACCTGCAGAAATCTTCCCTAAACCAGTCTTAGAAGATTTGTTTTCTGGGTTATGTAATCAATTCTGTAAATCAAAAGATCTTTCTACCCCCAAAGAAAAAGGGCAAGATTCACTATACTGTGTCAGTACTGCAGACCAACCAGCAGATAACCATAAGACAGGTTATGTTGGCTTTAGAAGTACTGACTTCAACAATGCCGGCTATTCAGAGGGCGAGACTGCATTTCAGGTATCTGCAGGCTTTTCTCCTGAGGTCATGGGATCACAGTTTGGGATCCTTAGACACGGAGGTGAAGATTCCAACTCAGGTGAAGAGGTCACTATGGTAGTGGAAGAGGCAGGAGATCCTATCAAAAAGGTTTAGTCTGGGCCTTTCCAGTCGAAAGAAGACTGACAACCGATGCCAGCTCTTGGGGCTGGGGGGCCCACCTGGGAAAGAACTTCGCTCAGGGAAGTTGGTCCAAGAAGGAGGCAACAAGGTCTTCAAACTGGAGAGAGCCCAAGGCGATCACTTTATCTCTAGTAACATTTGCTCAGGACCTTCGTTTACACGTGCAGGTACTAACGGAAAATGCCACGGCGATGGCTTATCTAAACAGACAGGGGGCACAAGGAGCAAGTCCTTGCAAGCACTAGCTATGGAAATTCTTCCGTGGGCAGAAGAACAATGCACTTTCAGTACAACTCAATACATGTGACAATGTGTCTTGGTAGGGCGTTTCACTTCGTTTTTTTACCTCGTTTTTATCTCGCTAGAGATTATGTTCTAGCCGATTCTGCTTATAGCTAAGAGCATTCTTCCCACCTGACCTGTTAGAGTCATCTTGACAACAGGTGGCGTCACTGTGTGCTATTCTCCGTATTGATGGACCTTGGGAAAATGGCCGCCGGGCACCCATTGACATAATAGTGGGCTTCGGGAAAATGGCCGCTGTGCGCCCATTACAAGGGGACTATATATAAGCATTAGCTCTTTATCCCGTGTTATCCTCTGAAGAAGTCACGTGACATGCCGATACGCATTAGGATTGGAGCACGGGACGCTGCCACAGACAGACAACAGGAAACGAGCTCGGCGCTCGTGGTTACTATGCACTTCAGCGTTGTTTTAAATGTAAGTTGACTGGACGTATTTTATCTAATAAATATATCTTTTATATGGGATCACGCTATGTGAGTTTCTTTCTCCTTATACTTTACACCGTTACTCTACCCGATGAACACTGAGGAGTGAGGCACAGGGACAGATTCCAGATTGGTGATACTCCTTGAGGCATACGAGCTCGGCGCTCGTGGATTGATGCCCACACTCACTTTATCAAAGTGAGTGCAACCTCCCCCCTTGTGTGTCTTGCCCCTCTCCACTGTGGTCGTCGCAGAGTCATATTACATGCTGTTTATTTTTTATTTTCTATATTTCGCTTGGCATTTTCACCATTGTTATTACCTGCTTACACGGAACTTCTACACCTGCTGGCCATTTGCAACACAAGCTGTATGCCATACAGCTGTAAGGTAAGCGGCTTGCAAACACAGAGGTGTCCTCACTGAAGATCCCCCTCCCTTCACGATTGGAACTGTTTTGTGTGTTTTTTTTAGCCACAAGTTTTTTGTAATTCTGGACTTGGTGACGGGACTGCTACTTATTTATCCTTAGGGATTTGTCACTTTGCAGCCCATCAGGATTGTCACATTTTTTGCTAGTGCGTTACTAGCCCATATCTATTTTGGACTTATCTTATACTTTTGTATTGTGCCACTGTTATTTTCATCTGTGTCAGCATTTTTATTCATTTATAAGATCTGTTTTATTCAAGTAGTCATTTCTACTGGATTCACTGTTTCACTATTACCTTTTATACATCACGCATTGTTTGCCTGTAATATAATATTTATATTTGTGTTGATCAGCAATTTTGAACTGCATTTTCATTACATTTTCTGGCATTTAGAGTCCACTAGTGCATTTGGCCCATTTTTCAGTTCACTCGGTCACATTGGTTATTTTTGTAGCCCTTCCCCATCTCCCCTCCCCCCCTGTCCCTTTATCACAGCGCAACCACCATCTTTTCTTATTTTAACTTGCTGTGTCTGTCAGCGATCCACCTAAAGGGGACCCAGAACAGAATGGTGGATTTCCTGAGCAGGAATCCCATTCAAGAAGCAGAACGGTCTCTGAACCCTGAATGCTCAAGTTCCTCAGTTCTTTTTCCTAAGCAATCTCGATGGGTCACTAGGGACGGACGCATTGGCATATCCATGGAAATTTCATCTTTGCTACGCTTTCCTGAGTAAACACAGTTGATTGATAATAAATGGCTTCAGCCAAACACTAATGCCCCGTACACACGATCGGACATTCCGACAACAAAATCCATGGATTTTTTCCGACGGATGTTGGCTCAAACTTGTTTTGCGTACACCCGGTCGCACAAAGTTGTCGGAATTTCTGCTCGCTAAGAACGCGGTGACGTACACCACGTACGACGAGACTAGAAAAGGCCATTTCAGAACCAAGCACGGCACCCTTTGGGCTCCCTTTGCTAATCTCGTGTTAGTAAAAGTTTGGTAAGAGACGATTCGCGCTTTTTCAAACTCGTGGTTTTCACATTGTTTTCTGCTGTTCAGTTTGTGCTTGTGGGTTTGTATCTGCTCTTCAGTGCGTGCAAGCAAGCTACGCGTGACTTTGTCATTGTGTTCTTGTTCGTTCGTTACTGTTTTTCAGGTCACTCTTCACAGGCCTTGCTGTTCTTCAGTGCGTTCTGTTACTTCGTTCTGAGCAGCCGATCGTTTTCTAGCCATGTTGCATATACGTACTCCTCGTAGAGTTCGTGCTGTGCGGGGGCTTGGTGTTGGGGTCCTGACCTTGACACAAGTCCAGTCCATGAACAGGGTGGGGAGGAGTTCATGGACCAAGAATTGGTTGCTTCAGCGTGACCAGTTCTGTCACATGCCTTTGCTCCGTGAGATCGGTGAGAATAATCCTGATGATTTCAGGAACTTTCTCCGGATGACGGACCCTGTATTTCACCGTTTTTTTGGCTTTGCTGACCCCCTATATTAGCAGGCAGGATACCTGCATGAGGCAAGCCATCACTCCGGAGCAGGGGCTCGTTGCCACCCTGCGGTACTTAGCGACGGGGAGAAGTCTGCAGGACTTGAAGTTCTCGACAGGCATTTCCCCCCAGGCTCTGGGGATCATTATCCCAGAGACCTGTTCTGCCATCATACAGGTCCTGCAGAAGGAGTATATTAAGGTAAGATTTTTATCCTTTAATATCACATTTTATTATATATAATGTTTGATAATATATTGTATTTCTTTCCTCATTCCCTAATTACCATGATTGTAATATGCTGTGAATGTCCCCTTTGTCCTCATGCATGCTGGATTTTTATGTAATTTTTTTTTTTGCTCCTTCATGCATATTTGCCTTCACTTACCTCTCCTGGCCCTATATTCACCTCCATGTAGTCACTTAACAATGTATTTTATCAGCTCCATAGTAGTGCTTTACCCCAAACACCCCTAAAATGTTTTGAAATGTGATTGGTGCTTCAAATTCAGGCAGAGTGCCAGAGCCTCTTTTTTGGGGGTCCCTAAATCATTTTGAACCCTCCCTCCCCCCAACTGCTAAGTCAGCTGATACCAATTCTCTATCTATCCTCAATCATCTATCTGCTGACTTTGCCAAACCCATACACACTATATCTCTTCTGTGCTCAGATTTATGGATGAATTCCCCAATGCATGTAGTGCAAGGGCCTGCCTGTATACTTTCAAATGGTACTGTTTAAAGTTTTTGTATCCTATTATTATCTTGATAGGTAATAGCAGAATGTCCAAATGTGCTAAAATGTGTACAATGTGTATTTACAGTGGCTTGCGAAAGTATTCGGCCCCCTTGAACTTTTCAACCTTTTGCCACATTTCAGGCTTCAAACATAAAGATATAAAATTTTAATTTTTTGTGAAGAATCACCAACAAGTGGGACACAATTGTGAAGTGGAACGAAATCTATTGGATATTTTAAACTTTTTTAGCAATTAAAAAACTGAAAAGTGGTGCGTGCAAAATTATTCGGCCCCTTTACTTTCAGTGCAGCAAACTCACTCCAGAGGTTCAGCGAGGATCTCTGAATGATCCAATGTTGTCCTAAATGACTGATGGTGATAAATAGAATCCACCTGTGTGTAATCAAGTCTCTGTATAAATGCAACTGCTCTGTGATAGTCTCAGGGTTCTGTTGAAAGCGCAGAGAGCATCATGAAGACCAAGGAACACACCAGGCAGGTCCGTAATACTGTTGTGGAGAAGTTTAAAGCCGGATTTGGATACAAAAAGATTTCCCAAGCTTTAAACATCCCAAGGAGCACTGTGCAAGCAATCATTTTGAAATGAAAGGAGTATCAGACCACTGCAAATCTACCAAGACCTGGCTGTCCCTCTAAACTTTCAGCTCAGACAAGGAGAAGACTGATCAGAGATGCAGCCAAGAGGCCCATGATCACTCTGGATGAACTGCAGAGAACTACAGCTGAGGTGGGAGAGTCTGTCCATAGGACAACAATCAGTCGTACACTGCACAAATCTGGCCTTTATGGACGAGTGGCAAGAAGAAAGCCATTTCTCAAAGATATCCATAAAAAGTCTCGTCTAAAGTTTGCCACAAGCCACCTGGGAGACACACCAAACATGTGGAAGAAGGTGCTCTGGTCCGATGAAACCAAAATCGAACTTTTTGGCCACAATGCAAAACGATATGTTTGGCGTAAAAGCAACACAGCTCATCACACTCAACACACCATCCCCACTGTCAAACATGGTGGTGGCAGCATCATGGTTTGGGCCTGCTTTTCTTCAGCAGGGACAGGGAAGATGGTTAAAATTGAGGGGAAGATGGATGCAGCCAAATACAGGACCATTCTGGATGAAAACCTGTTGGAGTCTGCAAAAGACCTGAAACTGGGACGGAGATTTATCGTCCAACAAGACAATGATCCCAAACATACAGCAAAATCTACAAAGGAATGGTTCACAAATAAACGTATCCAGGTGTTAGAATGGCCAAGTCAAAGTCCAGACCTGAATCCAATCGAGAATCTGTGGAAAGAGCTGAAAACTGCTGTTCACAAATGCTCTCCATCCAACCTCACTGAGCTGGAGCTGTTTTGCAAGGAAGAATGGGCAAGAATTTCAGTCTCTCGATGTGCAAAACTGATAGAGACATACCCCAAGCGACTTGCAGCTGTAATCGCAGCAAAAGGTGGCTCTACAAAGTATTAACGCAAGGGGGCCGAATAATTTTGCACGCCCCACTTTTCATTTTTTTATTAGTAAAAAAAGTTTCAAAAATCCAAAAGATTTCGTTCCACTTCACAATTGTGTCCCACTTGTTGGTGATTCTTCACAAAAAATAAAAATTTTATATCTTTATGATTGAAGCCTGAAATGTGGCAAAAGGTTGAAAAGTTCAAGGGGGCCGAATACTTTCGCAAGCCACTGTATATCTTTGTATTATGACACTTCTTACCTTTTCAATTGGCTGTCAATAGTGTAACTAAGGAGGGTCTGTTCAAAGTAATACACATTATATAGGCATTCATCTCTCAATGAAGTGGAGAGGGTTACCTGTCCAAGAGTCCCCCCCCCTATAATGTTAGAAATGGCCCATGAGAGGGGGGGGGGGAATCTGATAGGTGTACCTTATACCTTGGTCTTTAAAAATTCCCATAAATATTTGGTATCTTGATGTTGGCCAAGAATGTTTGTGTCTAATCTGCTTTCCATGTTTATGTGCAAAAAGACTATTTTTTTTATTTGTTTTACTCTACAGTTTCCTTCCACGCCACAGGAATGGCAGACTGTGGGCTCCCACTTTGCCCAGCGGTGGGACTTTCTTAACTGCGGAGGGGCAATTGATGGGAAACATGTCCACTTCGTCCCACCACCCAGCTCGGGGTCGTACTATTATAATTATAAGGGGTTCAATAGTATTGTGATGTTGGCGGTGGTGTCAGCTACTTATGAATTTCTGTATGTGGACGTGGGGAAGAATGGCCGGATGTCCGATGGTGGAGTCATCGCCCAGATGGAGTTCTACAGGCGTCTCCAGAATGGCAGCTTGGACTTGCCACCTCCAGAAGACAATGTGGAAGGACTCCCATTCGTCTTCGTTGCGGATGAAGCATTTGCGCTGGGGGACCATCTTATGCGGCCATTCCCGATGAGGACCCTCACCCGGGACCAGAGGGTTTTTAATTACCGGCTGGCCAGAGCCAGAAGAGTGGTGGAGAACACGTTTGGAATCATGGCCAGCCGGTTCCGCCTATTTCTTACACCCATACATATGGCAGAGTACAAACTGAATCACATTATCCTGGCGTGCTGTGTTCTACACAACTTTTTAGGGCAACATTCTGCCAACTATGTTGGCTCAGTTGGGCCTGAGGCCGGAATTCAAAATGAACCAACCCTGACGGCGCTTGAAAGTGGCCATCCTGGCTTGCCCCCCCTGAGTGCCCGTGATGTCCGGCTAAGATACCTTGAATTCTTTGCGGGTAGGGGGGCTATCAATATGCCAGACAATGTCTGAAACCTTTTTATAATAAAAAAAAAATAAGCAAATCTTGACATTTACTGCTTGTGTTTGTTTTAGCTGACCCTGACAGAAATGTGCTGAGCCCTGAAAATGGCGTGATTGTGTAACCTTACAAAGCACTGTTGGGTGTTATTTACTAAAGGCAAAGACAAGTGGATTTGCCCTTAGGAAATAACCCCCATTGTCACAGAAAACACCAATTAGAGCACCACAAAAGTGTTGTAGCGTTGAGACAATAATCCACACAATCTTGATTAACAATCTTTTTAATAACAGCACAATCACATGTGCATTTAGAAAAGGTTTTTAAAACAAACCAATATGTTTGTTGTATAACAATTTTTGAGGTCACATTAGAAAAGTAGAAATGTCCATTTAAGATAAAACAGGCATGTTTAAAACCAACAAGAAAGACACAAATCTTGAACTTACAAAGTTCACATTTGGTAGAACTTGAAGCCAATATCAGACATGAGTATTTACAAACTGTGTTTGATATTGCGTTCAGATGGGGTGAAGTCACCCCAGGAAAAGCCAAATTTTGAAGATGCACACAAATTTACGAATGTCAACATGTGCGACCTGCCATCACGGGGGATCAAGGGATGTGTTTTGGGGGTGCAACCCCTTCCTCACAGCTACTTTATTATTGAGTAAGGGGTTGCACCCTCAAAAGGCGTCCATTGATCTCCTGTGATGGCAGATAGCACATGTTGACACACTGTGTGCCTCTTCAAAATTTGGCTGTTCTCCAATTTGTCAAAAAATGTCAAAAATTTGTAGCACACAAAAAACAAAGGGATTTGGAGGGGTTTTAAACTCTCCCTAAAACATCAATGATGTTCTTCATTTTTTGAAGAACATCATTGATGTTTTTCTTGATGTTTTCCAAGTCCCTATTACACCCCATGATCTCCCCGTTTAGGATCTGTGCACTTTCTGAGGTGAAAGGATCTGCATCCACAACATGACGATCACCTAAAAAGATAGAAACCAAAAAACACCATGTATTATAAATCTGCCGGCATCCATCTCTTACCTGAGCCTGTGGTCGCAGACACTCGCCTGTTGTGGTGCCAATTTCCACCACGTCTTCCTCCTCCTGCTCTGCTTGTCTTGGGTGGATTTCCCCTTCTTTCAGAGGTCCCCTATGTAAAAAAAAATTGGTATACTTAGCAAACAGATATTTGATGGCAGAACTATATATATGAAACATTGCTTGGAAGTGGGGTACAATTGTTTGTTTTGGCAGAGTTCCAAGATGTAGAATTTTTAGTGTCCTTTGTCAAGCTTCAATACTTTACCTGTTTTGTCCAAGCTTCACAGATGGAGACACCCCTATAGTATCCACTGGAGCACCTGTGTGGGACCCCTAATAAAAAGGGTGTTCTTGTGTCCCACACTAGTGCTCCAGCGTCCAGATGTGTAACCAGCTGCTAAGTGTCCTCTCCTTACACAGAATCTAGTTTGCATTTCATTCTAGTAACAAACACATCTACACAACCAAATTAGTTTCAGACAAGTAGGCCCTAAAAAATGTGGGCAAATGCATATGGCCAAAACAATGGTGTTTTCTAGGCTGCACGAATAATGTGCCCATGAACATGAAAGTTGACATTTAGAAATGGATAACAGTTAAGAAAAGCACATGGAGCAGCACGAACGTAATAAACATAAAAAGAATCGGAACACAGCACAACTACTTACTTTTTTGCAGCACTCTCCAGATCTTTCTGTACTGCTCATGCTCTCTCAATTTGAGGTCCGACTACCGTTTCCTGAGCTGATCTTTGGATCGTCGTACCCCGAAATTCCGGTGCAGGCTCTTGACCACTTTCGCCATGATCTTGGCCTTTCTGACATTGGGGTTGGGGTAAGGTCCATACTTCCTGTCATAGTCGGCCCTTTTCATTATGTCGGCCATCTCCAACATCTCCCCAAAGGACATATGTGATGCCTTATATCGTCTCCTTCTGGATCGGGATGTTTCTGCCTCCGGGCTTTCCTCCTCCTCGTTGGTGTAATTATCAGACACCTGCTGTGTCTCCGCCATGTGCTCTTCCCCACTGCGATGAATGAGAAGGGGCGGGGAATAGAATAGAAAGAACGTCAGGAGCGGGCGGAGTTTCACGCATGCGCAGTGTCTATAAAGCGTTACAAGCGTGCGTAGTACGTACGATCTGTGAGCGGAGGAAGGAGTAACGGAGGCGCCGATCGTGATAGCGAAGGTAAGATTTAACATTGGGCCTATACTGCTTCTAGATTGAGGCCTGTATTTGCACAGGTTTAGAAGACTTTAGGCTGACATTAGGGTTTGTCTTGTGTTGTGTCTTGCAGGGAAAATGGATATCTTGAAAGATAAGGACTTTATGCCAATCTTCATTGATATGTTCAGGGAGCTGCCTTGTCTATGGCAGATAAACCACCCTGAATATAGGAACCAAACAAAGAGGAAGGCAGCGCTGGATAATTTGTTGGAATTTGTGAAGACAGTGATCCCCACGGCAGACATCACCTATTTGAAGGTTCTAATTGGTGGCCTGAGGAGCACAAGAAGGTCCAGGATTCCCAGAGATCCGGAGCTGCAGATTACATTTTTGTCCCCAGGCTGTGGTACTATGACAGACTGCATTTTCTGGCAGGTCAGACTGAACCCAGGCCAGCACTCTCCACACTTCCTTCCACGCTTCCTTCCCCTCCAGCTGAGGCTTCTGACGCCCAACCTGGGCCTTCAAGGCAGCAACATGTGGAGGAGCCCAGATTGAGCCAGGTATAGCATTCCTCTAAATATTTCTGGTTGTCCAATCAATGATGTTAACTAGATGTTAGTTAGGAGTACTAATTTATGATTGTGATTGATGAAGCAAATCACACACAGGGAAGTCTCAGCCAGGAGGTGGCCGGGCCAAGCAGGCTGCCTGATATCCAGGTCCCTCCCCTACACCTGCAAAGACAAAGTGCCAGGAAGAGGAGTAACCTGGAGGAGGCTGCCATAGGCCTCTTTTGGAAGGCTACAGAGGCCCTGAGAACACCCCACACTGTGGAGGAGGACTTTGCTGGCATAACTGCCTGCAAAATGATGCAAATGGAGGAGGGCCAATGACTCCTGTGTGAGTTCCGAATTTTGGAAGCTCTCAATAAGGGGTTGAGGGGCCAAATAACATGTGCTACCCACATTGGTGACCTCACACATGGTCCTCCTCTTCCTCCTCCTCCTCCAGGTCCTACTCCTCCTCCTCCTCCAGGTCCTACTCCTCCTCCTGCCACATCTCCAACACCAGAGCCACAGTGTGCAAGGAAGCGTGGAAGGAAGACCAGAGAGTGATGACCTGGGTTCAGACTGGTCTGGCAAAATATGCAGCCTCTTGTAGTACCACAGCCTTGGAACATACATATCATCTGCTGCTTTCTGGATCTCTGGGACTTCTGGACCAGACTGCACCAATTTCAGCTGTTTCTCCAGTGTTGCCTCTCTCTTTCTCTGGTTATGAGCCCTTAATAAAGGAATTTTTGTTTCAATTATACTTGCCTATGTGTGTTTTCCTTCAAAAAGGACAGTTTGTTTGTGAGGAGGCAGGTACATTTCAAATATACAATGTGAAATTACCAAGAGACACCAACACCAAACAATCTCCTTGAGATTAAATAATACAAGATATCAATGGTGTTGTGGTAACTTGACACACAAAACACACACAAAAATATTATGTAGTAAAACACAAAAAAACAACAATAAAAACACAGCCTTGAAAAAAAAATACAAACCCCAAAAAAAGACAAAAACAGCCTTGAAAAAAAAAATTAATTTAAAAACAACCAAAAAGAAATTTGGTCAGATGTGACAAATCAAAATATATTGAGGGAACCCCGATAAAGAATAAAGAAAGAAGTTTGTGAGAAGTCTGTGTGAATATGAGCAGTAAAACTACTTCATTCTTCTCACATTATAAAGATGAACAGAGTGCGCTGTATTAAACTATTTAAAACATTGCAGCGTGATGAAAGTGCTGTATCCATTCCGAACACTCATTTTACCAGACTGAGCTGTTCCGTCTCGGAATTTCTTCTGAGCATGCGTGGCACTTTGTGCGTCGGAAGTGGCCACACACGGTTGGGATTGACGCGATCGGATTTTGTTGTCGGAAAATTTTATAGCCTGCCGTGTGTACGGGGCATAACAATGAGTGAAAGAAAAGCTTTTGTGTTATCATTCATTCATTTATATTCTCAGAAAAATGGCCAGGAAATCATAAATAAAACTTATGATGTAAACTTATGAGCACAACTGTGTGTATGTGTGTGCATATATATATATACACATATACATACATTTTTTTTTATTTTTTACGTTTACTAATATATTGCAATTTACCTGTCAATGCATTCCCAGCAAACAACCTAAAAAACAGAAACAAAGAGGGTTGCAGCATCAAGATTACGCTTACAAAAGTAAGGCCGGCCATACACGGTTCGAATCTCGACTGGTTCAGCAGAAACCAGCCGAGATTCGCACCATTAATAGCCAGGCCGAATGTACCAATTTGATAGATAAACTTGGGTACAACCAGCCTGCCGGATTCTCTTGTGATTATCGCTAGTGGCTGCTATAGCCACTAGCGACAATCACTGTCTTCTACTGGTGGCAATTATTTTGGGTGGACCGTGTAACACGTTCCAGTAGCTGCAGCTTCTCCCCCTCTCTCAGTGGCATCTCCAGCTTTCATATTTAGAGGGGGCACATGGGGGGACAGGGACAAAAGTAGGGGGGGCCAACTATAAAAATTTATATACAGTCAGGTCCATAAATATTGGGACAGCGACACAATTCTGATCTTTTTGGCTCTATACACCACCCCAATGGATTTGAAATGAAGCAAACAAGATGTGCTTTAACTGCAGACTTTCAGCTTTATTTTGAGGGCATTTACATCCAAATCAGGTGAATGGTGTAGGAATTACAACAGTTTGTATATGTGCCTCCCACTTTTTAAAGGACCAAAAGTAATGGGACAGATTAACAATCATCCATCAAACTTTCACTTTTTAATACTTGGTTGCAAATCCTTTGCAGTCAATTACAGCCTGAAGTCTGGAACGCATAGACATCACCAGACGCTGGGTTTCATCCCTGGTGATGCTCTGCCAGGCCTCTACTGCAACTGCCTTCAGTTCCTGCTTGTTCTTGGGGCATTTTTCCTTCAGTTTTGTCTTCAGCAAGTGAAATGCATGCTCAATCGGATTCAGGTCAGGTGATTGACTTGGCCATTGCATAACATTCCACTTCTTTCCCTTAAAAAACTCTTTGGTTGCTTTCGCAGTATGCTTCGGGTCATTGTCCATCTGCACTGTGAAGCGCTGTCCAATAAGTTCTGAAGCATTTTGCTGAATATGAGCAGATAATATTGCCTGAAACACTTCAGAATTCATCCTGCTGCTTTTGTCAGCAGTCCTATCATCAATAAATACAAGAGAACCAGTTCCATTGGCAGCCATACATGCCCACGCCATGATACTACCACCACCATGCTTCACTGATGAGGTGGTATGCTTTGGAGCATGAGCAGTTCCTTTCCTTCTCCATACTCTTCTCTTCCCATCACTCTGGTACAAGTTGATCTTGATCTCATCTGTCCATAGGATGTTGTTCCAGAACTGTGAAGGCTTTTTTAGATGTTGTTTGGCAAACTCTAATCTGGCCTTGCTGTTTTTGAGGCTCACCAATGGTTTACATCTTGTGGTGAACCCTCTGTATTCACTCTGGTGAAGTCTTCTCTTGATTGTTGTCTTTGACACACATACACCTATCTCCTGGAGAGTGTTCTTGATCT
Source organism: Lithobates septentrionalis (assembly GCA_037952835.1). Taxonomy (NCBI): domain Eukaryota; kingdom Metazoa; phylum Chordata; class Amphibia; order Anura; family Ranidae; genus Lithobates; species Lithobates septentrionalis. The sequence goes on along the minus strand of JBBDGP010001454.1, from coordinate 1,644,947 downwards.
GGCCAACTGTTGTGAAGGGTGTTTTCTTCACCAGGGAAAGAATTCTTCGGTCATCCACCACAGTTGTTTTCCATGGTCTTCCAGGTCTTTTGGTGTTGCTGAGCTCACTGGTGCGTTCTTTCTTTTTAAGGATGTTCCAAACAGTTGATTTGGCCAAACCTAATGTTTTTGCTATCTCTCTGACGGTTTATTTTGTTTTTTCAGCCTAATGATGGCTTGCTTCACTGATAGTGACAGCTCTTTGGATCTCATATTGAGAGTTGACAGCAACGGATTCCAAATGCAAACAGCACACTTGAAATGAACTCTGGACCTTTTATCTGCTCCTTGTAAATGGGATAATGATGGAATAACACACACCTGGCCATGGAACAGCTGAGCAGCCAATTGTCCCATTACTTTTGGTCCCTTAAAAAGCGAGAGGCACATATACAAACTGTTCTAATTCCTACACCGTTCACCTGATTTGGATGTAAATACCCTCAAATTAAAGCTGAAAGTTGGCAGTTAAAGCACATTTTGTTTGTTTCATTTCAAATCCACTGTGGTGGTGTATAGAGCCAAAAAGATTAGAATTGTGCTGATGTCCCAATATTTATGGGCCTGACTAAATATAAATATATATATATATATATATATATATATATATATATATATATATATATATACACACACACACACACACACACACACACACACACACAGTGCCTTGAAAAAGTATTCACACCCCTTGAAATTTCCCACATTTTTCATGTTACAACCAAAAATGTAAATGTATTTTATTGGGATTTTATGTGATAGACCAACACAAAGTGGCACATAATTGTGAAGTGGAAGGAAAATGATAAATGTTTTTCAAAATTGGCACCTGGGGCGAATCCTATATCTGGCATCCCTCCCCCCAGGCGGATAGGCAGCGCACCGTACGTCGACGTCAAGTGATGTTAGGGTAGTATACTGGCAGATTGGGGTGATATAGTGCTAGGTTAGGGTGATATAGTGCCAGGTTAGGGTGATATACAAAAGTGCCAGGTTAGGTGGTAGTGGCAGGCTAGGTGGTAGTGCCAGGTTAGGTGATATACAATAGTGCCAGTTTAGGTGATATACAATAGTGCCATTTTAGGTGGTAGTGGCAGGCTAGGTTGCAGTGCCAGGTTAGGTTGTAGTGCCAGGTTAAGTGGTAGTGCCAGGTTAGGTAATAGTGCCAGGTAGGGTGGTAGTGCCAGGTTAGGGTGGTAGTGCCAGGTTAGGTAATAATGGCAGGTTAGGGTGGTAGTGCCAGGTTAGGTAATAGTGGCAGGTTAGGGTAATAATGGCAGGTTAGGTAATAGTGGCAGGTTAGAGTGGTAGTGCCAAAGTAAATACATAACAACATGAATAGATAAGAGTCCTGTTCGCCTCTTCCTCCATCATCTGCACTAAAAGCATGAATCTATGACTGTCCCTGCTGCTGCAGAACCTCCTTCTCTCCCTCCCTGAAGTAAACATAAAGAAAAAAAAACTCACATGGGTGCTGGCAATCTGAGGATTGATTCTGGCTTCTTCTTCCTGGAACTGTAATAAAAATGTGGCAGGTGGGAGGGAAAGAGGAAGGGGCTGCAGCACGGACAAAGCATTGCAGCCTCACCATGCCCATCTCATTGCCACCTTACTTTGCCCTCATTTCAGCCTCACCGTGCCCATCTCATTGCCACCTTACTGTGCCCTCATTGCAGCCTCACTGTGCCCATCTCATTGCCACCTTACTGTGCCCTCATTGCAGCCCCACCGTGCCCTCATTGCAGCCTCACTGTGCCCTCATTGCAGCCTCACCGTGGCCTCATTGCAGCCTTACTGTGCCCTCATTGCAGCCTCACTGTGCCCTCATTGCAGCCTCACTGTGCCCTCATTGCAGCCTCACTGTGCCCTCATTGCAGCCTCACTGTGCCCTCATTGCAGCCTTACTGTGCCCTTAATTGCAGCCTCACCGTGCCCTCATTGCAGCCTCACCGTGCCCATCATTGCCGCCTTACTGTGCCCATTATTGCCCCCTTACTGTGCCCATCATTGCCGCCTTACTGTGCCCATCATTGCCGCCTTACTGTGCCCATCATTGCAGCCTCACCGTGCCCTCATTGCAGCCTCACTGTGCCCATCATTGCCGCCTTACTGTGCCCATCATTGCCACCTTACTGTGCCCATCATTGCCGCCTTACTGTGCCCATCATTGCCACCTTACTGTGTCCATCATTGCCGCCTTACTGTGCCCATCATTGCCGCCTTACTGTGCCCATCATTGCCACCTTACTGTGCCCATCATTGCCACCTTACTGTGCCCTCATTGCAGCCTTACTGTGCCCATCATTGCCGCCTTACTGTGCCCATCATTGCCGCCTTACTGTGCCCATCATTGCAGTCTCACCATGCCCAATCATTGTAGCCTTACTGTGCCCTAATTGCAGTCTCACTACGCATGCCCTCATTGCAGTCTCACCATGCATGCCCTCATTGCAGTCTCCCCATGCCCATCTCATTGCAGCCTCACCGTGCCCTCATTGCAGGCTTACTTACTGTGACCTCACTGTAGCCTCTGTGCCCTCATGTCATCCTCACCATCTTGCAGCATTAGTGCTGTGTCACGGAGCTGAGTGTGATTGTAAAAATCATGTTCTGCCGCGCTATGACAAAAGTCCCGCCCCCCTCCTAGACCAGCTCATGTGATAGACAGAACACAGCGTCTATCACACGAGCTGGTCTAGGAGGAAGGCGGGACTTTTGTCATAGCGTGGCAGAACATTTCAAAGCCCCGTGACACAGTGGTCTCGGGTCTCCCGCTGCCTGTGTGAGAAGGAGGGAGGGGAGGGCTGCGCTGCAGCCACGCACGGCAGAGCCCCAGTAGGCCAGTCCGGCCCTGTTAGGGGGGCTCATGGTGGGGCCCAGTATGATGTTGGGGGGTCAGTGCCCCCTGTGGCCCCAGGCTGGTGACGTCAATGCCCTCCCTCCCCGGTGACAGCAGGTGGGCATCTTCTCTGGGCACCTGCTGTCACTGTTTGAAAATAACATGGCCGTGCGGGGCTCTGCTTGGTTATGTCATTCATTCACAGTCCTCTGGGACTACAGGTCCCAACAGCCTTCGTGGCTGTCGGCTTGTAGTTTCAATGAACTACCATGGCGCTGTTGCGTGCTCTAGTAGTTCATTCATTCTTCCTGTCAGTGTGTATCTATCTGCCTGTACGTGGTACGAGCAGACAGATACACTGAGAAGGTTGGGGGTTTTTTTTGAGCTTAGACTAGTGGGTCATGGTCTGTGCTTCAGGTGCATGGAAAACATATTTGATAATCCTGTAGATTTGTGGGTCTGCAGACTGGACAAGTAGCACAGTTTGCAATAGAGGTGTTCTTCTGCCCACCTCTAGGGTCCTTTCCCTAAAATGAGTGAAGCAGTTGGCAATGTTTTTCTCAAGCACAGACTTTTGCTCAAAAGTGCTGAAAGTTGCAACCTATGGTAAAAGTGAACATGCCCTTGCATTTGACATCATTGACATTAAATAATATTATGAGCAGTTACTAATGCAGTGTAATACTAACACCACTGCCATTAGGGGATGCTCCTGTGAGAGCTGTACCTCCAGCCGTACACAGCCAACTAAAGAGAATAGGGAAATTTGTCCAAGATCTCCCCCACATTATTTTTTTTCTGGCACTACAAAGGCTTTGTAGTGATGGCTAGCATAATTTAACCCAAGCTCTGGTTGTCCTGGACCTGCAACACAAAAAAAAGGGAAGCGTCAGTGATGAGCTAATCTCTCGGTCACTCTGCTTGCTTTTCCTATTCGCATGCTTTTGTCAGAACATGAACTGATTGACTCTTTGTACTGCTTATTCCTCTCACACTCCAGCCCTACTGTACAGGGACAGCAAGTATCAGATCAAATCTTTTTTTTTTTTTTCTTAAATAATCTTTATTGACATTTCTTAGTTTACATACACCATTAAAAACATCCTCAATTTCACGTAAGCAAACTCTGCGGGGGAAGGGGCCTTGTATCCTTCCACCAGTCCCCCCTCACTCCCACTAAATCTACAAAATTTGTCCAGTAGATGATTTTATATGATACAATAGGACGACAGGAATCTATTTACCCCCACTCCCTCCCACCCTCCCCTTGCCCTCATCCCGCCCTAAGCCAGACCTTCCATTATTCCTGACACCCTATGCTTGCCAACCAGGGGTTCCACATCTTCTCAAATTTTTTAAGGTTCCCTCTTCTGATATATAGAGCTCTCTCTTTCCATATTACGTCATTTACTGTTTTAACCCACTCATCAACTGTCGGGGGGGTGGACTGATTGCCATCTCTGCATGATAAGCTTCCGGGCCTGGTAAAGGCATCTCAGAACCACTATCTTGACTGTTGCCTCCTCTCGGCTCCATACCCTATATCCAAGTATGCAGAGTCTGACATCTGCCTCTAACGAAATTCCCCACTTTTCTCCAATAAAGCCCACTACCCCCAACCAGTACCGTACTAGTTTGGGACACCTCCATACCATGTGGATCAGGTCACCCTCCTCCCCGCACCTAGGGCATTTGGCGTCAGGTCTTACGCCAAAGCAGAATAGTTTCTTTGGGGTGTAGTATGCTCTATATAGCAGCATTAGGTGGGAGAGTCTCTGTGCAGGTGAAACTGAAACCTCCTGACCCACCTCCAAGATTTCCCTCCATTGTGTTTCGGTTAACTTTCCCATATCCTTCTCCCACCCCTCCCTACAGCCAAGGTGCTCTGAACTAACGACAGCTTCCTTACATAGTTGCGTATATATTTCGGAAATAAAACCCTTCCTCTTCCCGGGTCTGATCACTCTTTGTAGTAGTACCGCATCTACCCAAACAGGGGGACCTACCCTGAATTGCACCTCCAGAGCCGCTCTCATTTGCAGATACCTAAAAAATGTTTGCTTTGGCATACTAAATTCTTTTTGAAGATCCTCAAAAGTTTTCAATACATTCCCTCTATACAGTTGGGAGAGACTATTTATACCCCACCTCGCCCATTCCTTAAATTCCCCCATAGCCACAATCTCCTGCAGGTTTCTGTTGTGCCAGAGGGGAGCAAATTCTGTAAACCCGACATATCCCATTAAACACTTCGTTGCTTTCCAAACTTTTGTTATTAACTTGGTTGTGGGGCTACTACCAGGTAGTGAGTCTGCTTCCAATGCCACCGCTACAATTTTATGGGGTGCCTCCAAAGTTAACAGGCTATTATCAGCACAACCGCCCCCTAGATGCTGCAGCTGTGCCGCCAAAAAATAGCATCTCGGATGCGGGAGAGCTATTCCTCCTTCTTTAGCTGGTAGCTGTAGGTTCTGGAGGCTAATCCTGGCCTTCCCTCTCCTCCATAACAAATCCCTAAAAAGTGAATCTATCTTTTTGAACCACTTTTTATTCACCCACACCGGTGAGTTGTGTAGTAAATACAACAATTGGGGCAACCAAACCATCTTAATTAGGTTGCCCCTACCTGCTACAGAAAGGGGCAGCCGGTTCCAGATATCGATTTTGCGCTCAAATTTATCCAGTAGTGGAACTAGGTTATCTACGATAAACTGATTAGGGTTTTTTGACATATTTATGCCCAGATAACGGATCGTTGAGGCTATTTTTAAATGTGGGGTTCCCGGCAGGTCCTGGCCAATGGGTGTATCTAGCGGCAGAAGTGCAGATTTCTTCCAGTTCACCACCAGTCCCGATACATTACCAAACTTCTGCATTATATCCATTACCTGCCTAAGCGAGCCTCCCGTATCTCCAAGGATCAGTAGGACATCGTCGGCATACAGGGCAACCCTCTCCTCTCCTATTCTTCTTACAAACCCCTTGATCTTTAAGCTGGTCCTAATATGAATTGCTAGTGGCTCCATGGCAAGGGCAAAAAGCAGGGGGGACAGAGGGCACCCCTGTCTTGTTCCCCTCTCCAAGCATATTTTCCCTGAGAGGTCTTTATTGACCCTAACCCTTGCACTTGGGGTCTTGTACAATATTTTTATCCACCTTCTGAAACCAGGGCCCAGGCCAAATTCCTCCAACACCCGCCAGAGATATGGCCACTCCAAACTGTCAAAGGCCTTAGTTATGTCCAGTGACAATACTGCTCTTGATCCCATATTCTCTGTCGGGGTCTGGAGGTTCATATAGACCCTCCTGATATTCATGCTCGTAGTCCTATGGGAAATAAATCCCGTTTGATCCCCGTGGATAAGTTTATATATAATTTTATTAAGCCTGGCAGCCAACACCCTTGCCAGGATCTTGGCGTCTGCGCACAACAGGGATATAGGTCTGTATGCCGACGGGTCCAATGGGTCACCCCCCTCTTTATGAAGCAGAATGATCTCTGTTTCGGTCATCGAAACAGGCAGACACCCTCCCTGAAGAGCCCAATTCAGTGTCTTCAGTAATTCTGGCAAAAGGACCTTCCCGTACCGCTTATAGGTCTCTACCGGAAGACCATCCGGTCCTGGAGATTTTTGGTTTGCCATTCCCTTTACCACCAGTTGCACTTCAGCTAATGTAATTGGCGCATCCATACCCTCTCTATCCTCTTCAGTAACCCTCGGGATCCTTATACCCTCAAAAAAAATTTTCATGTCCTTCTCCTCGACAATCCCTTGCGACCTGTACAGATTTTTATAGTACTTTTTGAATATACCTGTAATTTCTGATCTCTGGGAGGATATCTCGCCCTTTTGAGTCCTGATTGCCGGGATCATCGAGGAGGAGGAGTTGGTTTTTACCAAATAGGCCAGCATGCGTCCCACACTTTCCCCCTCCCCAAATGTCCGTTGTTTCTGGAAGAGTTGCTTATTTTCACCCTTCTTCAAGACTGCTGCCCTATAGGTTTCCTGTATTCCCTCCCACCGTTTCTGCTTCTCTGGACTAGGGTTTGCTATGAATTGCTCCTCTGCCAGCTCCAGTTCCTTCCTAATTCCCTCTTCCCACTCCCTTGCCCTTTTTTTTACACCTGCCACCCCCTGGATCAGGATGCCCCTCAGGAATGCCTTCAACGTATCCCATTGTACACCCGCTGTGGTTGAACCTTCATTAGATTTTAAGAAGTCTTCTAACTTCCTTGTTATCCTTTCTGGTTCCCCCATTAGCTCCAACCAATATGGGCTTAGCTTCCAAAACCCTCTAGCCTCCCTGACCCCTATGTCCATTGAGGCCACCATCAGAGAGTGATCCGAGACCCCTCTCGGATAGTAAACTATATCCTTCATTAGTGGTGTTGCCTCCACATTCCCCAGGACCATGTCAATCCTGGAAAAGGTAGAGTGGGAGGCAGAGAAGCAGGAATACTGCCTTGTTCCGGGATTCTGGGCCCTCCATATATCCACTAGGCCTGCTTCCTCTAAGAATTGACCCAACCGGCCCCCTGCTACACTATTTGCTTGGACTTTCGCTGGATATCTGTCCAGCTCTCTGTTCAACACCTCGTTAAAGTCCCCCAATACTATCACCGGGGTATCTGTCTTATCCAGCATAAACTCCAATAAGTTGTATAAAACTTACAATTTAAAAGGTGGGGGGATATAAATGTTAGCAATGACATACATTCTGTTTTCAATAGAGCAGTATAAAAAGACATAACGATCCATACTATCTATCCTGGTCTGTCTACAAGAGAACATCACACTTCTTGTCACCAATATGCTCACTCCTCTAGAGTATGAAGAGTGAACCGAGTGGTATTGGGCTTGAAACCTCCTGCTTGGGAGACATTTCATCGTATCCTTTGTCAGGTGTGTCTCCTGTAGACAGACCAGGCCCACCCCCCTTAACTCCAGTAGCGAAAAAATAGCAGCCCTTTTGTTTGGGTTCCCCATCCCCCGTACGTTCCAAGAACCTATTTTGAGAACCTTAGACTGCATCAAACAGGCCACAGGTTAGAGCTGGCCTCCAAGAAGCCAAAAAACAAAGTGGGTGCCTTAAACTTAGTACATTGTTTCGTGCCGGGGAATAACATCTTCTTGCCCCCTATACCTCCCAAAAAACCCAAGAAATAGCTAAAGTAAAAATCCTCTGTTACTACCATATTGTGCACTACGTGTAAAAGTGGTGAGAAAAAGGGAAAACAAACAAAAAGGAAGAAAAGGGGTATTCCCTTAATTACCCCCTGTACTTTGTGCTTTACGACCCTTAAGGCTTCCTTGCTATTATATTCCATTCTAGTGATCCTTCTAAATATCTGCTTTTTCATGTTGTTTACATTTACCACACCTGTGCTTAATCCTACATCCCCCCTCCCCCCCTTCCCCTTAATTACCCCCACCGGTACTATGTGCATATTGGTTCCTACTATAAATTTACAACCCTTCTCTCCCTCCATCACCCCCCCCCACCAATCCCCCCCACCTATCCCCCCCACCTTACCCCCCCAGTCCCTCCCACCCCTACCCCCCCTCTCCCCCCCCCCCCCTCCCCCACCTTACCAGGTTAGCCCCTGGGGCTCTATTCGTGACCGTCTCATATATTCCTCCTAATGTGCCTCTTCCTAACATTCCTACCATTCCTACCATCCCCCCCCTCCCTGCACCATTAGTATCCACATATGCTCCCCATATCCTCCTCCCCCATTCCCAATCTACCATACACCATCATTCTCCCTCTCTATACCAAGTTCATATTGCTTCCCACAGTCCAGATCTTCTTATCTTCTGATCGAGCAGTCTAACACTCTGGGCTCCTTTCCTTGGGTTTCAGTCTCTGCTTATTTTGTTCATACCAGTGGGTTACCCCCCCGGGGAATCGAAAAAGAGAACCTCCCCCATTGCCTCAACCCGTAGCCTGGCTGGGTACAATAGGGCATACTTGACATCAAATTTTTGTAGGGTACGTTTAACCTCCATAAAGCCTTCCCTGTGTCTCTGTAGCTCCGGTGAGAAGTCCGCAAAAAATGAGACCTTTGCACCGTTGTACAAAATGAGCCCCTTCTCTCTGGCTTTACGCATTAAAGTTATCTTGTCACAGTGATTCAAAAATTTCATCAACAAGGACCTGGGGCGCCCTCCAGGGGGCGGAGCCCTGAAGGGGACCCGATGGGCTCTCTCAATTGCAAACTGTGGGGAAAATGCATCTCTTCCAAATACTTCTGTGAACCATCCTTCCAAAAAAGCAATGGGATTCTGCCCTTCACATCTCTCCGGGAGGCCCACTATTCTTATGTTATCCCTTCTCAGGCGGTTTTCCATTTCATCCATTTTTTCATTAATTCTACCCAGTTGTTCCTTCATAGATTTAACATCTTGCTGTAGGGGAAAAACATTGTCCTCCACTTGGCTCACTCTTCCCTCCAAGCCGGTTATTCTATCTACTGCCTTTTGCAATTCCTGCTTTATTAGTAATAGTTCATCCTTGATCTCTTTAATTTGGCAGCTTAACCCCTCAACTGATGCTCTGCAAGAGTTGATCGCTTGAAAAATTTCCCTCAGGGTTGGTTCTACCTCTGTAGCAGAGGCCATTACTGGTGATGGTACCTGGACTTTTTCCCCTGCCCCTAAGTTTTTATTAACAATTGGGTTTTTATGCCCTACTCCAGCTGGGGTGGAGGATGCCTGTCCATAACTTTTCCTATCCCCGGTGTTCTTAGGTTGCGGAGCTTGCCCGTTCTTAATGGGGGTCTGTTCAGGAGTGTGTGCAAACCTCTCCAATTTTGCTGCAGCTGCTGCCGCCTGGTTCCCCTTCTCCTTTGCAGATCGTAACGACTGGGGCCCTAAGTTCTCCATGTTGGCTGGCTCCTCCCCTCTCCTCCTTGACATTGCCGTTGTTACCTTTATGTACCTGGATACCTAACACCACCAGTGGGGAACAAGTGGGGCACGGGGGAAACCAGGGAACCGCAGAAGGGGTTAGCACAGGTAAATACTATCTCTTTAATGCAAGGTTCTATTTACACCCCTCCAGTCCCCTCTCAACCAGTATGCGTGTTTCAACAGTTCAGGGAGATTTAACCAACTGGTCAGATAGATCACAGCTGCCCGATCACTTCTCCTTTTCCCCTGTTAGGCTATTGAACCACAGGGTAGTGTCCTTTGACTTTTAACCAGGCACAATAGACTGTAGTAGATTAAAGGGTCACAGCTCTCTTTCACCAGCAGTCCTAATATTTATCCTATCCCCCAAGCAATAGCGGGTTTTACAGTCCACCAGACGTTCAGTTCATCTGAAATAATTACTTTCCTCCTCCACTTTACCACCAGTTAACCAACGAAAGAGATAGAGTTCAATACCTCATCCCACCGATCTTGACAAGTCACGCTGATTTCTCCCCAACAACTCTGCCGGATCTAAAGCGTGTACTCACTTCTATTCCCGGATCTCCTTGGGGCAGCAAATACCGTTTCAGCTCCTGGTGCACTGAGAATTCCACGGCGGGGGCTCACCAAACAGTTGGTTCTCGTAGCTGGGCTCCGTCCCCTCCTCCCTGTTCTCGCGAGAGCTTCACTCGGCTCTCACTCGTACTCGTACTGCGCCTGTGTTTATCAGGCTGTGGATAGAGAGAGCTTCGGAAAGAGTCACCGTTTGTCCCGGGAGCGCCGGGAGGAGACAGCAAAGGCGGACAGGTCACCGCAGCCTACAGCCTGCCTCTCACGACTCCAGCATAGGAGAAATATGCAGTGATTATCCCCAGAGCAGCACGTTCATGAAATGGGGAGAGCGGGGTGGACACACACACTCACTCCACGCTGGCTAGCACCACCATCCGCTTCCGGTCACACCCCCCCCAACTCCCTGTGCGCTACATTACTACTCTCCTTGGGCCAGATCAAATCTTTAATTGCTTGCTACAAAAATATGTATTTAATGATTGCAGAGCTGCATCTTCTATATCTGCTTAGAGTTCAGCTTTGTTTAGCTTATTTTAGGATTTTGTTCTGTTAAGAAATATATTAAACAGAATGGCCATTTTCACCTTTATAAATCCCAGACTGTCAGCTTAAAGGAGAAGTCTAGCCTGAGCTTTTTAGGCTGGGCTTCTCCTCTGGGTCACAGGAGTGCAAAACGAATTGCGTTTTCAGCGGAGATCGGTCTGAAGTCCACTCTCTGCTGACATCACTGCCATCAATCAAGGCAGCACATCATCCCGACTTCCCAAGTCTGGATCCGCTAGCTACCTTGATTGATGGCAATCTCAGCATCTCAACGAGCCACTGAGATGGCCGCTCCCCATCCCTCCACAGCTCAGTGCTCAAGAGAGCGTGGAGAAGCAGAGAGGAGAGACGCTGACTGGCAGTCAGCAGCTCTCCTCCCGGGGATCCTGTGACCCATATTTAGCTGACAGTGGGCTAAAATCCGCTGTTGGCTGACATCACTCAGCTGGTCCAGGCTCTGGAGAGATTCTGACTTTAAAGCCGGGATCCACCCAGATTCCTAAGTAGCAGCTGGATAAAGCTCTCAAGACATTGCAGAGAGTCTAAGCCAGCCACTTCCACCCCCTCCACAACTCAGTGCTCCAGTGAGCACTGTAGGGGCAGAGCAGAGAGCCAGTGACTGACAATGTAAGGGGGGGGGGGGACTGCATCCACCTATGTGAGTATGAGTGTTTTGTTTTTTTAAATCCTACATTTCTCTTTTAGGCCCCTTTCACACAGGACTGTCCGTTTTGGCCGACTCCACTTGCTCAGCAGAGATCGCTCCGTTGATCCCCGCTGAGCCAGCGGATAACAGGTCCGTCTCCGCTCACTGTGCATAGATGGACCTGTCAGAGCTCCGCTCTCCTCTATGGGGGATCGGATGAAAACAGACCACCTGTCCGTTTTCATCTGATCCGATCCACCAGATGGATGGAAATTTCCATCCGCCTGGATTCAGCTGATCGAATTTCAGTGGACATGTCACCACTGACATCTGTCGCTCCATAGACCTGCATGGATCGTCTGTTCAGGTCCGCCTAAAAAACTTACAGGCAAACCTGAACGAGGGGCCTTTAAGCTGAGAAAATTTTTGTAATGGATTGTCACCAGATTTCAAAATATTTTGTCAACTAGCAGTTTTGTCGGGTAGTAGATTTTATAGTTTAAATATATTACAGACTCTGGTGATTGCAAAAAATTAGTGTACCATTTGTTGGTAGCCTATATACATAATTTAACTTTAGTGTTGCCTCAGGCTGGGAGTTTCTGTCTGCATATAGACATCACGTTTACCACCCTCAAGTTCTTAACCTAATGGCTATAGGTAGAAGATGGCTTATTGATTTCATCACTGCATTTCCAGATAAAAATAGACCACGACATGTTTATTTAGGGCACGATTATCCCTAATTTTAAGTGAATCACTAATAGTTTAGTTATTGAAATTGTTTAAAAAGAATACTTGGCTATATAAATTGAATAATATTTTGCTATTTTTTTTCCAAAAAGGCTGGACATATATGTGGTGATAACATGGACATCGTTAATGGCCGACCAACAGGCTCAATCAGAATATCATTTGGTTTTATGTCTACATTTGAAGATGCTCAAGTATTTTTAAAGTTTATAGTAAACACATTCATTAAAAGATCATCATATTGCACTGCCCAAATGTATGATGTTGAAAAGATTGCCAGAATCAACCAGTCTCAAACAGAAAGCAATTCAGAACAAAGCAGCAGTATCAATGGCAAAATCTCAGAAGATGTGATTGTCCCCACAAATCCTACTTTTTCCAGATTTTCTGAAGCAGAGAATATTTGTGCTTGTAAAGGAAGAGGAAATGTATCTAAAAATGACAAGCCAATCACACTCAGTCATATCTACCTTTATCCAATCAAATCCTGTGCAGCATTCCAGGTAAGATACTGTTTGTATTGGTATTATTAACATTTACTTATAAATGAATATAATAATGGGTATACTTCTCACAATGGCTTGATCCAATAAATTAATTTGAATTTTTAAAAGGCAGTTTAACCTGTGTCCAACTGTTTCTGATTATTTGTAAAAGAAAAAATCATACCCTTGAATCACACCCATCTTTTTGGCTGACATACACCTACACTGTATATTAGTACATTCAGTTGCGTACAGCACCTACATGTCTCACCAATCTACTCAGGGTTTAATAGGCTTTTTCAGGCTTTTAATATTTTAAAGAAGAAAATGGCGGTTCCAGTTTAATAAAAAAAATAATCGCCTTGGGATAAAAATATTGGATAAAGAAGCAGATAAAGCAAGCACTTGACTCCAACTAAGAGAGATGAACCTCTAATGGACAACAAAGCAGACAAACAGTTCTTGACTAGAGATGGTCTGAACACCCCCCCTGTTCAGTTCACACCAGAACTCCCGAACAGAGAAAAAGTTCTGACCTGAATGGCAAACCCTATTAAAGTCTATGGGACCCAAACTTAACAAAATCAAAAGTCCCCATTTTGAAGGCTTATACAGTATGCAAGTAAATGACAATAAAAAATGGTATGGGGGTCTGGGTACTGCCCTGGGGGACATGTATCAATGCAAATTAGTTTTTTTTTAAAGATAATTTTTACAGAAGCACTGATTTTAATGATGATTAAAGTGCAACAATGAAAAATTCCTTTTAAATATATTGCCTGGGGGGTCCCCTTAGTCCGCTTGTAAAGTGGCACATCAGTAGCATGTATAGAACATGCTGCAGCAAAAATGACATTTCTAAAAAAAAAAAAGGGTGGTAGGGGGTGGGGTTGGATACCCCCCCCCCCCCCCACACACACACACACACACACACACACACACTTTTTATTCTCTTCTTTTTTTTAGGGAATACACACTCTAAAACAGCAACCTGGTCATAATAATAGAGGAAGAGGGTGGGAAAGGGAAGGGAATGAAGAAGCATATTTGAACAACACACATAAATGGGATTAAGGGTAATATGGCACTATAACGCTAAGACCCTAATAAGAATCACTAGAGTTGGGAGCGGAGGGGGTCCCCCCTCCCCCTTTTGTTTTTTTTCCTCACTGGGATGGGCCCTTAAACAGAGTAATGAATTAAATCAGGATGCACAAGCAATATATAATAGGATCTATGCACCCCATAACAAATTTGGGAATGGTGTAATAGTGGGGGTGGAAGAGAGTGGCAATGGCAGGTAGATGTATATACGCACAAGGCACAATGCACACAAATAGATGAAAAATCACCATAGTACATCAATATTCAAGAATCACCACATTTAGGGGAAAGAGTTTTTTGGGGGGGAATTAGATGGTATGAGATATGTTTACATTTGAGTTGAGACATTTTGTGGTTTAGGGTTGGGGTTGGGGGGTTCTTATTTTATTAAAATTTTTTATCTATTTTTTCTCCCCTATCTCTCGCCTATCTAGGCAATATACAGTCAGGTCCATAAATATTGGGACATCGACACAATTCTAATCTTTTGGCTCTATACACCACCACAATGGATTTGAAATGAAACGAACAAGATATGCTTTAACTACAGACTTTCAGCTTTAATTTGAGGATATTTACATTCAAATCAGGTGAACGGTGTAGGAATTACAACAGTTTGAATATGTGGCTCCCACTTTTTAAGGGACCAAAAGTAATGGGACAATTGGCTGCTCAGCTGTTCCATGGCCATGTGTGTGTTATTTCCTCATTATCCCATTTACAAGGAGCAGATAAAAGGACCAGAGTTCATTTCAAGTGTGCTATTTGCATTTGGAATCTGTTGCTGTCAACTCTCAATTTGAGATCCAAAGAGCTGTCACTATCAGTGAAGCAAGCCATCATTAGGCTGAAAAAACAAAACAAACCCATCAGAGAGATAGCAAAAACATTAGGTGTGGCCAAATCAACGGTTTGTAACATCCTAAAAAGAAAGAACGCACCGGTGAGCTCAGCAACACCAAAAGACTCGGAAGACCACGGAAAACAACTGTGGTGGATGACCGATGAATTCTTTCCCTGGTGAAGAAAACACCCTTCAAAACAGTTGGCCAGATCAAGAACACTCTCCAGGAGGTAGGTGTATGTGTGTCAAAGTCAACAAATCAAGAGAAGACTTCACCAGATTGAATACAGAGGGTTCACCACAAGATGTAAACCATTGGTGAGCCTCAAAAACAGCAAGGCCAGATTAGAGTTTGCCAAACAACATCTAAAAAAGCCTTCACAGTTCTGGCACAACATCCTATGGACAGATGGACCAGGATCAACTTGTACCAGAGTGATGGGAAGAGAAGAGTATAGAGAAGGAAAGGAACTGCTCATGATCCAAAGCATACCACCTCATCAGTGAAGCATGGTGGTGGTAGTGTCATGGCGTGGGCATGTATGGCTGCCAATGGAACTGGTTCTCTTGTATTTATTGATGATGGGACTGCTGACAAAAGCAGCAGGATGAATTCTGAAGTGTTTCAGGCAATATTATCTGCTCATATTTAGCAAAATGCTTCAGAACTCATTGGACGGCGCTTCACAGTGCAGATGGACAATGACCCGAAGCATACTGCAAAAGCAACTAAAGAGTTCTTTAAGGAAAAGAAGTGGAATGTTATGCAATGGCCAAGTCAATCACCTGACCTGAATCGGATTGAGCATGCATTTCACTTGCTGAAGACAAAACTGAAGGGAAAATGCCCAAAAAACAAGCAGGAACTGAAGACAGTTGCAGTAGAGGCCTGGCAGAGCATCACCAGGGATGAAGCCCAGCATCTGGTGATGTCTATGCATTCCAGACTTCAGGCTATAATTGACTGCAAAGGATTTGCAACCAAGTGTTAAAGTGAAAGTTTGATGGATGATTGTTAATCTGTCCCATTACTTTTTGTTCCTTTAAAAGTGGGAGGCACATATACAAACTGTTGTAATTCCTCCACAGTTCACCTGATTTGGATGTAAATACCCTCAAATTAAAGCTGGAAGTCTGCAGTTAAAGCACATCTTGTTTGTTTCATTTCAAATCCATTGTGGTGGTGTATAGAGCCCAAAAGATTAGAATTGTTTTGATGTCCCAATATTTATGGACCTGACTGTATGTACCTGGATCAGAGAAGGACTTATTATCTGGCACTTATAGAATTAAACCACTCACAATATATTCCAAAATACTAAACAAACGCAGGAAGAAATAACCTTTCCCCATCAATGAATAATTCCCCCCTTCCCGTCAGGGGTCTCTCTCTCTCTCTCGCTCTCTTGTGCTCTCTCTCTCTCTCTCTCTCTGATAAAAAAATAAGTTAGGTATTGATTATTTTGAATATTTAGTGTTGGTAAGGAGGATACGGTAGATCTGAGTATATAATAATAATTTGAGACATTTCTTGTTGCATTCTTTGTATAGTTGGAATGCTGATGATGATCCCTCAGCCTTGTATTTTTTAAAGGCCTTCTCCTTTGCTTTCAAATGCATTTTTACATTGGAGTCAAGCCACCCAGGACTTTTATTAGCTCTTTTAAATTTATTTCCGATTGGAATGCACTGGCTAATACCCTTATTTAATATACTCTTAAGGCATACCCATTTTTTCTCCGTGCCCTTTGTTCCTAAAATTTTATCCCATTTAGTATCTTCTAGCAAGGATCGTAATCAGGATCGTAATCAGTAGGTCTAGTAACGTTTTGTTTCTTGTAGTTGCATTTACCATCTGACCCATGAAAGTGTACTGCAAGACATTTTGGAAATGTCAAGCTTTAGATTAATGCGCAGTTCCTTCCGATAATTAAAATCCCCCATGACACTTCCCATCCTTGCCACTAATCCAAACTGTGATAGGAGGTCTGCTTCCCCCTCCTCCCTCTAGTTAGGGGGCCTATAGCATACTCCCAGTATTACTTCTCCCTCTAGCTTTTTTTAGTTCACCTAATTATCCCCTCAGTCAAAAAACACAAGAGCTCACTATTGATTCACTGAGTAAATGCTGCCAGAGCAAGTATTCCTAGCCTATGGAACACCCCCCATGACACACAATGGTTTGCTTAAATTAACAAGATCATGCAAATGGAAGATTTAACTGCCTCCCTTTTCCATCGAGAGGAGAAATTCTGGAAAACTTAGTACTAATGTTGAGAATTCTGTTCTAGGTGGAATATGATTATCATCTTCTATATGATCTCACCCTACCTAACTTCTTTTTTATTACAGCTCTATTTTTTGTTCCTTATTTTTATATTCCCTCGGTAGAGCTCAAATCAAGCATATCCCTCATCCACTGCAGGCCCCAACCAACCCTTCTATTCTTTGCCTGTGCACCTGAGCTTTGCTCCCCCTCTCTTTCCTACCCTCTAAATTAATTCAAAGACCTCCTTCCTGTAACCACCCCTTGACAGTTTAAAAATGAAAGCTCTTGGTAACCATGGGGACCACAACATACGTACATCCAGAAGTGTATTCCTGATCTTTCACTCTTAAAATATTGTTTCCTTTCCACCCATCTTTTCATAGGGATTTCATTTCATACACTTACATTTTTTGTTGTGCTTTGTATTGAGTCTTGATACAGATACCTAACAGTATTGTTAAGTGCATTGTCTATACCTTGGTGATTGTGTGGAACTGTATATACACAATGTGGCTCTCTTGCAAGAAAAAAAAAAGTAGAATTTAAAAAATGTAACTACAATATATAAAAATATTGAAAATATAAATTGTATAAATTAGGGTTGCACTGATACCAGTATCGGTATTGGTGCCGATCCTAAACATTTTCGCAAGTATCGGCATTCGCAAAAATGCTCCGATACCTGAAGCCGATACAGGAAGTGACAACTTGGAAGTAGTCTCCTCTGCCATCCCCGCCTCCTCCTCCCAGTGCTGTGTCTTTGTTCCTGCCTCCCGCACACATACAGTCCCCGGTGGTGAGTTATAGGGTGTAATTGGCCTGGAGGGGGAGGGACTGGCACCCCCATAAGGCGGCAAAAAGTGACTGGCAGGGGCAGGCTGGTCTCGAGCAGAGGGAGTGGTCTCAGCTTACCTCGGCTCAGCTGTGCTCTGGCACGGGGGGCGGTCTCAACTCACCTTGGCTGTGCTCGGGTGGGGGGCAGCGGGGGGGCGGGCTCGGACGTTCTCGGGCGGGGGGCGATCTTGGCTCAGCTGTGCTTGGGCAGGCTCAGATGTGCTCAGAGGGGGCGGGTTTGGCTTGGCCGTGTTTAGGGGGGGCGGGCTCAGCTGGTAACCTGCAGTGCAAATGTATTAGAAGAAAGACGATGATCATGTTATAGAAAAATACAAGTCAGAAGTTACAGAAATTTTCATGTTTTTAAACTTAAGCTGTTCCCCACTGTGATTACAGTGAATGAATGGCTGGATACTGACTGACTTCCGTACCATATTGGCAGCCTCTAATCATGTCCGCAGCCTCTGATTATCTCCTGTACCATGTCCACAGTCTCTGATCATGTCCGCAGCCTCTGATCGTCTCCTGTACCATGTCCGTGGCCTCTGATCATCTCCTGTACCATGTCCGCAGTCTCTGATCATGTCCGCAGTCTCTGACCATCTCCTGTATCATATCCGCAGTCTCTAAGCATCTCTTGTATCATGTCCGCAGTCTCTGACTGTCTCCTATACCATGACTGCTGTCACTTCTGCCTGTTGCCTCCTCCTTCCCTCCACCAGCTGTCACCTCTGCCCCCATGTCTCCCAAGGACCCTCGCATCCTCATCCTTATCCCCCCAGTGAACACAGCCTTTTCCATTCCAACTCTCCCCCCCACAATCCCTATTTACCCCACCCTCAACTACCCTGCCCTCACCCAACTCCCTAACAACCCCCCCACCTCCCAAACCATCACTCTACCTACTCTTACTAGGTGATAGGTATCGGTAATTTGTATCGGCGAGTACTTAAAAAAAGTATCAGTACTCATACTCGGTGTTAAAAAAAATAGTTTTGGTGCAACCCTAGTATAAATAAAATAACATTTGGGTAACTGCTTAAGAAAATACATATACAGTATATATGTAATAAATGAAATAAATATAAAGCGCCAATATAAAGCACCAAATAAAAAGGTCTTTTCAAGTAAGAATATATGCTGATATTTATAAAGAGAAACTGATATAGGTACCTGTAGATTCTTGGCTGCTCATAAACATTTTATTGTATCTGCAAAGCTTTTCAATTACATCATCCCACACGTCATTTTCACTTGGATTATATACACCTCTGCTGTTGCTATACCAATATGTAGCCATTTTATTTAACCACTTCAATACAGGGCACTTATACACCTTCCTGCCCAGACCAATTTTCAGCTTTCAGTGCTGTCGCAGTTTGAATGACAATTGCGCGGTCATACAACACTGTACCCAAACTAAATTTTTATCATTTTGTTCCCACAAATAGAGCTTTCTTTTGGTGGTATTTGATCACCTCTGCGGTTTTTATTTTTTGCTAAATAAATAAAAAAAGACCAAAAATTTTGAAAAAAAATAAAAGTGTTGCTTTTGTTTCTGTTTTGTAAATAAGTAAGTTTTTTCTCTTTCACTGATGAGCACTGATAAGGCGGCACTGACAGGCACTGATAAGGCGGCACCGATGAGGTGGCACCAATGAGCGGGCACTGATATGCGGCACTGATGGGCACTGGTAGGCGGCACTGATATGCAGCACTGATGGGCATTGATAGGCGGCACTGATGGGCACTCATGGGTGGCACTGGTGGGCACTGATGGGCACTGATAGGCGACACTGATGGGCACTGAAAGGCTGCAAAGATGTGTTCTTATGGGTGGCACTGATAGGCGGCATTGATGGGTACTGATAGGCGGCATTGATGGGCACTGATAGGCGGCACTGCTGGGCACTGATGGGCGGCACTGCTGGGCACTGATACGTGGCACTGATGGGCACTTATACGCGACACTGATGGGCAGTGGTAGGCATTGTTAGTGGGCACTGATTGGCAGCTGCCTGGGCACAGATTAGTATTTCCCTGGGGGTCTAGAGGGCATACCTTGTGGTCCAGTGTGGATGGCTTCCCTGGTGGTCCTGAGCGGCTTCACTGGTGGTCCTGGGTGGCATCCGAGGGGGGGCTCTGCTGATAAACAATCAGCACAGACTCCCCTGTCAGGAGAGCAGCCGATCGGCTCTCCTCTACTCGCGTCTGTCAGTCGCGAGTGAGGAAAAGCCGGTCACCGGCTCTTCCTATTTACATCATGATCAGCCGTGATTGGACACGGCTGATCACGTGGTAAAGAGTCTCCATCAGAGACTCTTTACCTAGATTGGTGTTGCGGGGTGTCAGACTGACACCCCGCAACAACGATCGCCGCGATGCACACCCCTGAGGGCGCGCAGCGGCTCAATATCCTGAGGACGTCATATGACGCCCAGTCAGGATATTGAAACCACTTTGCCACCGTCATTCTGCTATATGGCGGGCGGCAAGTGGTTAAATTGGTTGTAAACATCAGACCCAAGGGCCTGGTATGCTCTTGGAGGGGGAACCAATGCCGGTTTTTTATTTAAAATTTGGCGTGGCGTTACCCCTCAAGATCATCTGAGCACAAGTCTCATGCCAAAGTCGGATCATGCGAGACGGCGATCCGACTTTGATCCGACTTCAATGATAGTTAATGGGCTGAAGTAGGATCAAAGTCGGACCAAAGTAGTACAGGAAGCATTTTCAAAGTCAGACCGACTTGTGTCGGACCAGTTAGGATGGCTCCCATAGGGAAACATTGATTTTCACACATCATGCGACATGAGCTCCCAATGTCGGAGCGTTTGTCGCACTAGTGTGAACCCGGCCTAAAGCAAGCAGTAGGCCAGCTAGTGGGAGGAGTTATGATGGGTAGATATCAATCTGTAGGAGTGGGGATTCTTAGTCAACGCCCACAGGTGATGATGCTCTAAGATAGGAAGAACTGAAATCTAATGAATGAAAGCTGGGAAGGGACAGTAAGGCCAGAGAGGAAAGAGTTAGATGATGCTGGATGTCTCCTAATGCATACTGTAAGAAGCTCATAGAGTGCATTATATTCAGAGTAAGCCATTTCAGTACAGGAGAGGCAGCTGTACAATTGTCTAAATGTAAGGCTGAAGTTCAGCTTTAATTGACCCTAGCATATCTTGATAAACAAACTACTGTTTAAACAGGGCAAATTCACATTATTATGTACATACTCATGAAGCAGATCATTTAAAAAAGCAATAATGTCATCTGAATCATCCTAAATCATCTGACTGTGATAAAGTGTTAAATACAACAGAACACATTGTTAGAGGAAAATACAAAGATGTTACTTCTTGCTACCTACATTTAAATTACCAGTTTTGTATAAATCTGGTTATATCAATCATTTGTTGTCAGGGTGAATTATCTCCACAGCTGTACTAATTTTCTTTGCAGTACCTATTATTCAATATATTTAATGAATAATAGACCAACATAACAGTGATATTCCACTCTACAACTACTGATGTCCATTCAGTAATTGAGCAATAACTTGATTAACATGTTATAATTGAGAAGATGAGTCAGATTTACATTACAAAGAAATGTTATCATTAAAAATATATTTGCAGCAGAAATATGACATTTAAATACTGTTGAACTATTTGAAATGCTTTTCTTTGAAGATATTAATTGCTTTTTTTTTTGCCAAGTTAATAATATGCGCACCTTAGCAGTGACTTAGCTGAATAATGCATGATGAAATAGGTGTATGACCTGCACATTGACCTGGCATCAAATAGTACCCAGCACAGCTGTGTGGATTGAATAAATGAATGTCAATAACCGTGGAGCATTCTCCACATAACCTACTAGTTCAGGTCACACTCTTCCAGTAAATTGGAAATTGAGGGCAATACCGGGGTGGTGACAAATCACCCAAATATAAAAGATAGTTTTCCAAATAACAGATCATATTCTAAAACGAACCCTGTGAAACTGAATAGCAATAATAAATGATGAATGGCCATGGACACAAGTGCATCTTTAAAATATTTGAACAATTTCACTGTTTGCTTGCTAGTGGCTTAAACAAATGACAGTAAAATGAATTGGTACCATTATATATTTACCAGACAAAGACCTGTAGATGAGCATTTGGTAATTTGAGATTCATTTCACTCATAAAAACACCAGGTAACCCATAGTTCAGAGGAAGGGGTCATCTACCATTGTCTAATTTCAGCTGTTACAAACACAGATGTGTTAATCACGCTCTTTTGTTCTTGACATTCTCTGCATTATCTATATTGGCAATCATGTTTTGCTGCAGTCACCCAACATTTCTTTTTGAATGATTGTGCAGTACTGTACAATCAGGGCTGAAGATATTAGACTGATTTATACAAGAGGGAAATGTGTGATCTTTTAGTGGTTTGTGAAAAAGCCCTGCCTCATTTTACTGATTGGTTTACTAAAAGCAAATGGGCTGTGCACTTTGCAAAGGAATGTTCTCTTAGCTTGCAAAGTAAAAATTCCTTAGCAGAGTTAACACCCTTTTTGCCTTTAGCATGTCACCCCAAAGGAGTCCAATAGGAAAGGAAATTGTTTGGGTCGTTTCATGAGTCAGGTTGGATCAAGCAAAAATCAACTTTACAGAAATATGAAATTTAAAAGAACAGGCCTGATTTGTCCCTGTATGCTTCAAAATTCCTACTTACCACCAAAAAATGATTTTGTTTCTGATACCCAGAAAATATCAATACTGACTTTTTTATGTTGTGTTAAAGCAGAGCTCCAGGTCCCACTTCAAAAATTAAAAGTCAGCAGCTACAAATACTGTAACTGCTGACTTTTACTATTAAGACACTTACCTCTCCAGGGGTCCCGCGATGTCGGCAACCCCAATCGGCTCTCGGGTGCTGCCGCCACCAATCTTTGTAACCGGCAATGAAGCCTCGCGGCTGCTACTTATACTTTTGGGTGGAGCTCCGCTTTAATGTCAAGAAGAAACACCCCATTTTCTATGCATTCATTATTGCTTTCAGAAGACATTGCAGGTTCTGTGGGGTTTATTTACTAAAGCTGGAGAATGCAAAATCAGGCTCACTTCTGCATAGAAACAAATCTTTTTCCAGGTTTTATTGCCAAAGCTTATCTCCTTCAGATCTGCGCTATAGCCGAATGACGGCTACAGCGTGGATCTACTTTGCTGGGAGGCTGTTAATAGACGTTCTCCCCTTTGCGTGCTCCCCACACGCCCCTGCAGGGCGCGCGCGAGTCAATGAGACATGGGTGATCACCGATTGGAGTAAGGGGTCGATCACGGCCCCTTACCAGATGATCAGCTGTCAGCCAATGACAGCTGATCACGTGATGTAAACAGAATCATTTATTCTTTTATCCGCATTCTCCGCATTTTTTTTCTCCGCATGCTGACAACGTGAGGAGAAACAAAAGCCAATCACCAGCTTCTGTGCTCTTCCCGAAGAGGAAGAGGCGAAACCGCCTCATCTGTGCCAACCAGTACTGCCTGCCAGTGCCCACAGTGCCATGTATCAGTGCATAACAGTGCCAGCAATCAGTGCCACCTATCAATGCCCACGAGTGCCATCTATCAATTCCCACCAGTGGTGCCAATCAATGCCTTATCAGTGCCACCTAGCAGTGCTGCCTATCAGTGTCACCCATCAGTGCCAGCTATCAGTGCCATCTATTAGTGCCCTTCAGTGCCACCTCTCAGTGCCCACCAGTGCCACCTCATCAGTGCCCACCAGTGCCGCATATTAGTGTCCATCAGTGCCCATCAGAGCAGCCTATCGGTGCCCATCAGTGCAGCCTTATCAGCGTACATCAATGAAGGAGAAAAATTACTTGTTTGCAAAATTTATTAACAAGTTATAAAACGGTTTTGTATTTTTTTTTTTTACATTTTCGGTCTTTTTAAAAAAATTTTAACAAAAAATAAAAAACCCAGATGTGATCGAATACCACCAAAAGAAAGCTCTATCTGTGGGAAAAAAAATGATAAAAATTTAATTTGGGTACAGTGTTGTATGACCGCTCAATTGTCATTCAAAGAGTGACAGCGCTGAAAGCTGAAAATTGGTCTGGGCAGGAGGGGGATTTAGGTGCCCAGTAAGCAAGTGGTTAATTGAACAAGCTGAGGTTAGAAGCTGGTTGGCTACCATGCACAGCTGCTTTGGATTCTGAGTGCACAAGCTTTACCTCAATGTTTGTTTATCTCACAGGTATATAAGTTAATTACTATACAGAGGCCTTTTTACAAAAATAGTCTATGTCTTACAGAAAAATAACAAAAGAAATATCATTGTATTGTGTACTGGAGTTGAGGGCAACAGAATAATACTGTTTTGTGTCAGAATGATTTTCCTGCCAAAATTATGTTTGCACAAAGAAAGATGCCTGGGGCTTTGCCACATGTATTCATTTCAGAACCTCCCCTGTGCTATTTAACCCTGCACCAAGCATTCTTGTAGAGTTCATCAGTCAATCAGAACACACCATATTGCTCATTTTCACAACAGAAGAATAAAAATCAGATGTTCCGATATTGTGGTTAGACTTCAAAACAAACCATTTATATCAAAAATATTTGGGGGTAAAAAAAGCAACAAACATCAACAACGTTGTATACTACACTTTTTATTTGCACTAAAACAAATTTTTTTAGGACAGGCTTTTAGGAGATCAAGTCTCCCTTTTTTGACCCAAGCAGTACTGATGTACAAAGGAAAAAGACGCAAGATCAATAGAGCATATTACTTTACATGAGTGGAACATATTTAAATTTCAATAATGACATTTATCTTTAGGCTACTTTCACACTGAGGCAGTTTAGAGGTGCTATAGCGCTAAAAATAGCGCCTTCAAAGCACCTGTAAAGCACCTCTCCTGTCCCGAGGGCTTTCACACTGGAGCGGTGCTCTGGCAGGTTGCTCAAAAAAGTCCTGCAAGCAGCATCTTTGAGGCGCTGCAGGAGCGGTGTATACACTGCTCCTGCAGCGCCCCTGCCCATTGAAATCAATGGGCAGCACCGCTGAAGTGCCAGCAAAGCGGCGCTTTGCTGGTGCTTTTAACCCTTTTTTGGCCATTAGCGTGGGTAAAAAGCGCCCCACTAGCGGCCGAAAAACGTCGGTAAAGTGGCGCTTTACCGCTGACACCTGCCCGCCCCAGTGTGAAAGGGCCCTTAGACCCCTTTCACACTGAGGCGGGCGTTGACGATAAAACACTGCTAGTTCTAGCTGCGCTTTAACATCATTTTAGCAGAGCTATTCAGCCGCTAGTGGGGCGTCTGTGCAGCGCCGCTGCCGAAGGCGATGCTGCTTGCAGGACTTTTTTTGACGTCCTGCCAGTGCACTGAAAAATATTAGAGAAATATTAGCACAGTTTGAGTGCAGATCTCCATTTTTTTACTTTGGACATCAATATGAGTCGCCACTTACTCAGGTCGACCGATAACACAGAATAGGCTGGCTGTTGCATATATTACAATAAGGCATATTTGGAATCTGAGATCATCTCTATACACCAGTGTTTCTCAAGTCAAAGTGCCCCAACAGGTCATGTTTTCAGGCTCTCCATTATTTTGCACAGGAGATTTGATCAGTTTCACCGCCTTAGTAATTACCACAGCTGTTTCATCTGAGGGAAATCCTGAAAGCATGACCTGTTGGTACTGGAGTTCAGAAACACTGCTCTAGACAACCAGGCTTGTGACTGTGCACTACACGG
The DNA here is from genome assembly GCA_037952835.1 of Lithobates septentrionalis. NCBI lineage: Eukaryota > Metazoa > Chordata > Amphibia > Anura > Ranidae > Lithobates > Lithobates septentrionalis. Next base: position 1,619,343 of record JBBDGP010001454.1, on the reverse strand, counting down.
GATGGGAGTTATGAGTTATTAAATTTTAAAGAATTTTGAAGATTGAAATACATATATTTTTTTAAAGGCTAGGTGAAAACTTTTACCTCTAAAGTGTGGTAATTGGGATACATGCACATAGACTGGTGCTGACCCCTTGATTTGAAGGCTGACAAATTATACATTTGCTTTTCTGTGACAGTGTATTTGTTATATTCAGAATTAACTCTGCCCTGACTGGATAACAGTAGAATTGTATTGGGATGTTCAAAATGTTTATGAAAATATGATCCACATCTACCTACTCTTGGCTGGAACGTGACATTGTTTTCCTTTTCTCGAAGCTTGAAGAGCTAAAGTAATTCTACTCACAATGAAAGAAGATGTGTTGAAAATACTGAAATCATAGTTGCTTAAGAAAACGATACATTCATGCCAAACATAGCAGTTCAAACTTATTTCATAGTCACATAGTTGGTCAAGTTGAAAAAAAGGCACTTTTGTGTATCTTGCAGGAAGACTGGGGGCAGGGCAGAGAGGGAAGCAGGGATTACTCCAGCAGCCCTTCCTGCTGATAAGATGCTCTATTGTTCAAATGTTTGATTTACCTGTGTGTCCCTTATTGCTAATTGGACAGTTTACCCTGCCCTGAATCAGAGGGGAGGTGGAACTTCCGCTTTAAGGGAGGTGATCCCCTGACATGTCACATTTGGCATGTCATTTTTTTTGGGGGGGGCGGTACACAAAGTGCCACGCATGCTCAGAATAAATTAAGAGACGAAAGCTATTGGCTACTGCCTCGTTTATAGTCCCGACGTACGTGTTTTACTTCACCGCGTTCAGAACGATCGGATTTTCTGACAACTTTGTGCGACCATGTGTTTGCAAGACAAGTTTGGCCCAAAATCTGAAGGATTTTGTCGTCGGAATGTCCGATCAATGTCTGATCGTGTGTACAGGGCATAAGGGTTTTAACACCTACAAAAGCCTTTAGCCTATTGACTGCCACACTTTGAAAAGAATGCACAGACTAAAAGTAAGTTCTTTCTTTCTTTTTTCCCCCATTAGCGTGTCTCTCAGTATATCCCCTATGGGGTGGGGGGTCTCTCTCAGTCAGTATATCCCATAATAGGGGGTCTCTTAGTATATCCCTGGCGTCCCATCATCTTAAAACTTCACCAGCCGCCACTACTCTTTGCATTGTTTTTTGGTATGGAGAGCCTCTTTTTATAACAAGAAGATACACTAGAAATAATAGTGTTAAACCAAAGGGAAAAGACATAGAGCTACACAATCTTTTATTAGGCTGATCGTATTCATTTGAAGGACCTATTCATTAGAGAAACAAAATAGAATATTACAAGGCAGTATGGTGAGGTTTCAAAGGGCTTAGAATAAATGTAAGTAGACACATGCACCAAAAGAACATTAATCACAATCAAGAGGGTGAATACAAAAAGCTTAAGCGTTAAATGTAGAGTTTCAAAGTTCAGGGATCCATATGCTAAATGAAGGATGCAATAAACTCTCTAAAGCATGATGGAGGGGAGGGAGAGGAACATAAAGGAAAAGAAGAGGGGGCAGGTAAGTGAGGAGTAGGTATTGGGCAGGGAGAGAAATGGAGTTGGTGTAGAGGAAGAGTGGTCAACCAATCAAGTAAGGGATTCACATTAAAGGTAGAAAGGACCAGTCAATAAGCTAAAAAAAAACAACATTCAATAATGATCAAATAACTATAATACAGTTAGCATTGTTCAACCAAATGGACTAAGTAAAACAACATTTGGTAAAGAAAAAATTTGTAGATGCCAAAAGTTTTTTCCATCTCACATTGATGGTTTAAGGTCTTGATAGTATCTACTACATTAGGTACTGTAGAAGAGTGTTCAGCAGACAGTCGAATACATGGGTGTTCAGTTGATCCAAAACATCTGGATGCAGCAGTAAGTGGAACATTTAACAACCTTTTTACTACCACTGCTAAATATGAGAGCTTCCTGCTCAGGGCTCCTGGTTGTTAGGGAATCAGCACCTGCCAGCTCCCTAACAACAAGTGGCTAATACCCGCCTGCCGCATTCAGCCGTCAGCCAGGGATTTCCCCAAAATTAATACCAGACCCTTCAGGTGTGCTTCAATTTGTCTCATATCAAAGCATGCAGTCTCGCCGGCCAGGAATGGGAGGGATGCGATTTTCCCTCCTGAACCATACCAGACCACATGCCCTTAATAGTGTTGGGTGAAGTGTTTAGGCCGAGCATAAGTTTGGCGCGAACATTGGCTGTTCGCCCGTTCGGCGAACATCCGAATTAGCAGGGTGTTCGACCATTTGTTTGGCCCACCGAATGCCCCACAAAGAACTGAGTGCAACACAGTGCATTCTAAGCCCTAATTGGCTGAAGCAACGAAGGGCACAAATCAGGGCACAGAACACTGTCAGAGCCATGATTGGAGAAAGTCATGATGACTTAAGCCAATCATGGCTCATTGCTCATAGACCCACCCCACACTATAAAAGGTTCCTTCCCAGAGAAGCCAATTGCAGTGTGATATTGGAGTGGAGATAGATAGAACAGGGCTCTATTCAATGCTACTAGCGAGTTAGTGTGCTATAGTGTGCTATTGTGATTCTATTGTGAATGTATTGTCAGTGTAGTGTGAATATAGTGATAGTGCAGCTTCAGTGTAGTGTGTCCATGCAGTTTTACCAAAGTATATTGTAGTGCATCAGTGCAATTTTACTGCAGTATATTGTAGTGCATCAGTGCAGTTTTACTGTAGTATATTGTAGTGCGTCAGTGCAGTTTTACTGCAATATATTGTAGCGCGTCGCTGCAGTTTTACTGCAGTATATTGAAGTGCATCAGTGCAGTTTTACTGCAATATATTGAAGTGTGTCAGTGCAGTTTTACTGCAGCATATTATAGTGCAGTTTGCTCATCCTCTATCGCCCAAGCAGAGACTAGTGTGCAGTCCACCGCAACCTACCAGAGCGGCTTATTCTGCGTCCTTGTCAACAAGTTCTCCTGCTTTAGCCCCAGCATCATGCATGGAGGAGTCAGCTGAGTTATTTGAACACAGCGTCAGCCACCTGCCCCTTGACAATGCCCAGGCATTATTTGATTTTGATGTTGATTCTGAGAAAGGTGGGAACATGAGCCTACAGAGAGGGGGGAACACTGATCAAGAACAAATTGGCAGTCATATACCCCCAGCCACAGTGTATTGCCAAGTTGGCTCCAGTGATGATGAGGATGGAGGGGATGATGATGATGAGGTCACTGATCTTGGGTGCTGAATAGAGCAGAGGAGGAAAGTATGGGTGAGGCACAACCCCAACAAGGCAGGATGTCCTCCAGAGGCAGCCATCATGGAAAAGTAGAGAGCAGCCACCCTATTCCATCAGATTGTAGAGTTGTTATCTCTCGGCCCACTTCCCACAGCTTGGCTGTCTGGGCCTTTTTTTTAGCATATGTGCAGCCGATTACACTGTTGCAATTTGCAAACTTTGTCTCAAGCAGATCAAGCGTGGCAAAAACACCAGCCATTTGGGTACCACTTTTTTTTTTTAAAGTTATTTTTATTGAAATGTCAAAGTGAATACAAAACAATACAGAGCCTGTTGGGCATACCCAGGCTCAGTCACTACAACTACAAAACTAAGAAGAAGAAAAAAGAGAAAAAAATAAAAAAAAAATATATATAAAGATTAGGGAGGAGCTTCGTGTTCGAGTCGAACCCATGTTCGACTCGAACATCGGCTGTTCGATCGTTCGTCAAATTGCGAACGATATGGGCCGTTCGCGCCAAATTCGTGTGGCGCGTCACGGCCCATAATTCACTGCGGCATCGCAGTGCATTGCTTGCTGATGATTGGCCAAGCATGCACTATGACCCGCATGCTTGGCCAATCACAGCGCCGCCTGAACAGAGAGCCGTAATTGGCCAAAGCCAAGGAGGCTTTGGCCAATTATGGCTCAGGGGATTTAGTACACGCCCCACACTATATAAGGCCGCCTGCACGGCGGCCCTGTGTAGTGTGTGTTCCGGCGTTCATAGATAGAGAGAGAGAGAGACAGACAGTGTCATTTGATTTGAGTTAGATAGATTAGGCAGAACAGTCAGTCAGTTAGCTGCACTTACAGTGTATTGTGTATATATATGCATCCCAGGTGTTGCATATATATATATATACACTGTATTCAGTTTAGCTAGATCCGTTCCTGTTATCTTCTAGACTATTTACATTTAGTGCAGTGCGTCCTGCTCACAGTGTTCAGCTAGATCCGTTCCTGTTATCTTCTAGACTATTTACATTTAGTGCAGTGCGTCCTGCTCACAGTGTTCAGCTAGATCCGTTCCTGTTATCTTCTAGACTATTTACATTTAGTGCAGTGCGTCCTGCTCACAGTGTTCAGCTAGATCCGTTCCTGTTACCTTCTAGACTATTTACATTTAGTGCAGTGCGTCCTGCTCACAGTGTTCAGCTAGATCCGTTCCTGTTATCTTCCTACTGACAGGCAGGCTTGGCTGGTTACAGTATATAAAGCTACCTGAAGAAAATTACTGGTGTTCTTTTGATCCTATTAGTACCATGGTCAGGCAGCTAGACTATTTACATTTAGTACAGTGCGTCCTGCTCACAGTGTTCAGCTAGATCCGTTCCTGTTATCTTCCTACTGACAGGCAGGCTTGCCTGGTTACAGTATATAAAGCTACCTGAAGAAAATTACTGGTGTTCTTTTGATCCTATTAGTACCACGGTCAGGCAGCTAGACTATTTACATTTAGTACAGTGCGTCCTGCTCACAGTGTTCAGCTAGATCCGTTCCTGTTATCTTCCTACTGACAGGCAGGCTTGTCTGGTTACAGTATATAAAGCTACCCGAAGAAAATTACTGGTGTTCTTTTGATCCTATTAGTACCACGGTCAGGCAGCTAGACTATTTACAGTTAGTGCAGTGCGTCCTGCTCACAGTGTTCAGCTAAACCTACAAGTTAGTGGGGTGCGTCCACCTCACAGTGTTCAGCTAAAGCTACCTGTAGAAGGTTGGTGGTGTTCTCATACTACAGGCAAGCAGTTGATTTTGCTAGCTGCAGTATCAGTACATATATATATCTATATATATCTATATATATATATATATATAGATATATATAGATATATATATCCCAGCTTAGTGCATCTACAGGCCATTAGTATGTCTGGAAGGCCAAGAAGGAGAGGCAGACAGTCACAAGCCAATAAGAGAGGGCAAGCAGGCTCTGTGTCTAGTGCTGGTCGTGGAGACGGTGCATCCTCATCAGCACGTGGCCATGGGACACGCTTGGCCTTTTTTTCGGCAGCTGGCCGTGTTGAGCCGCAACATGCGGAAGACTTGGTCGAGTGGATGACCAAGCCGTCCTCATCCTCTCTCACCCATGCCCAGGGTGCTTGTCATCAGTGACTCCTTCCCTAGCTCCACCATGTCCTCCTGAGGAGTCCCTCGAACTGTTTGACCACAGTGTTGGGTACATGCTCCAGGAGGATGCCCAGCGTTTGGAAGGCTCTGATGATGATACTGAGCTCGATGAAGGCAGAAACATGAGCACGGACAGAGGGGGTGCCCAAGAAGGACAGCAATCTGGCAGTCATGCTCCCCCTGCTGCAGCATACTGCCAGGTTTGCTCCAGTGATGAGGAGGGAGGGGATGATGAGGTCACTGACTCAACGTGGGTGCCTGATAGGAGAGAGGAGGAGGAAGAGGAGGAGGAGGAGGCGGCACATCACCAACGAGGCAGGATGCCCTCCAGGGGCCAGCCTAAGGGCAGCACATTGACTGCATCACACCCCAAAGCTCCACATGTGCAGGGCGCTGCAGTCTCTGCGCGTTATTCAAAAAGTTCTTTGGTGTGGGCCTTTTTTGAGACGAGTGCATCAGATCGCAACGGTTCTATTTGCAACATATGTCTCAAGCGTATCTCACGTGGCCAAAACATCTCCCGCTTGGGTACCACATGCTTGACCAGACATATGTTGACCTGCCATGCAGTTCGTTGGCAAGCGTATCTAAAAGACCCACACCAAAGAACAAAGAGGATCTCTCCTTGCTCCTCATCAGCTGAGATTTCCAACCCCACTAGACCTCCAGTCCTCTCTGAGACCTGCAGTGAGAGGAATGAAGGTGTAGAATAAGGTGTGTCACAGCCAAGTACTTGTGGGCAATCTGCTTTTGGTACACCGACGTCAGATTGTACCAGGCAAATTTCCCTGCCCCAGCTGCTGCACCGCCGAAAAAAGTTTGCTCCCAGCCATCCACATGCCCAGCGGTTGAATGCTAGCTTGGCAAAATTGCTAGCACTTCAACTGCTGCCTTTTCAGTTGGTAGACTCTGCCCCCTTCCGTGAGTTTGTGGAATGTGCGGTTCCTCAGTGGCAGGTACCCAAACGCCACTTTTTCTCACGGAAGGCGATTACGGCTCTCTACCGGCATGTGGAAGGCAATGTCCATGCCTCGCTGGACAGGGCGGTCAGCGGTAAGGTGCATATTACCGCTGACTCATGGTCCAGCAGGCATGGACAGGGACGTTACCTAAGTTTCACAGCGCATTGGGTGACTCTGCTGGCAGCTGGGAAGGATGCAGGACAAGGTGCAGTAGTGTTGGAGGTTGTTCCGCCACCACGCCTCCAAAATGCTAATGATTGTGACTCACCTCTCTCCTCCACCCCCTCCTCTTCTTTTTCCTCCATGGCCTCTTCCTCGGAACCAGCGGTGCTCCGTAGTCGTTCAAGGGGCTACGCAAGTACGCAGGCCAAAAGATGCCATGCGGTGCTTGAGCTGGTGTGCTTGGGGGACAGGAGCCACACTGGGGCAGAGGTTCTGTCAGCTCTGCAGGGGCAGGTTCAGAGGTGGTTGACGCCACGCCAACTTAAGGCAGGAATGGTGGTTTGCGACAATGGCACCAACCTCCTCTCTGCCCTCCGACAGGGACAAATGACCCATGTGCCCTGTTTGGCTCACGTCCTTAACTTGGTGGTGCAGCGGTTCTTGGGCAGGTACCCGGGCTTACAGGATGTCCTGAGGCAGGCCAGGAAAGTCTGTGTGCATTTCCGCCGGTCATATAATGCCAGTGTTCGGTTGACGGACCTCCAAAAGGAGTTTAACCTGCCCAAGAACCGCCTAATCTGTGACATGCCCACCAGGTGGAACTCAACGTTGGCCATGCTGCAGCGGCTGCACACGCAGCAGAGGGCCATCAATGAGTACCTGTGCGACTATGGCACCAGGACAGGGTCAGGGGAGCTTGGTTTTTTTCCCCATGCCAGTGGGCCATGATCAGGGATGCATGCACTGTCCTGTCACCATTCGAGGAGGCCACGAGGATGGTGAGCAGTGACAGTGCATGCATCAGTGACACTGTCCCCCTTGTCCACCTGTTGGAGCACACGCTGCGTGGAATAATGGACAGGGCACTTGAGGCAGAACAGAGGCAGGAAGAGGAGGACTTCCTTAGCTCTCAAGGCCCCCTTTATCCAGACAGTGTTCCTGCGTGCCCGCCGATCACACAGGAAGAGGACAAGGAGGAGGAGGAGGAAGATTGTGTCAGTATGGAGGTGGAACCTGGCACTCAGCATCAGCAGCAGTCTTTAAGGGATCAGTCCCAAGAAACATATGGACTTGTACGTGGCTGGGAGGAGGTGGCTGCGGATGTTGTCGTCCTTAGTGACCCAGAGGACTCCGGACCGAATGCCTCAGCAAACCTACGCTGCATGGCCTCCCTGATCCTGCAAAGCCTGCGTAAGGATCCTCGTATTCGTGGTATCAAGGAGAAGGACCAATACTGGCTGGCAACCCTCCTTGATCCACGTTACAAGGGTAAGGTTGCGGACCTTATCTTGCCATCGCAGAGGGAGCAGAGGATGAAACATCTTCGGGAGGCCTTGCAGAAAGGTCTGTGCAATGCGTTCCCAGAGACTGGGAGGTTACAAACTCCTGTTTCTGGACAACGTGTTGCTGAGGCTTCGGTCAGTCAAAGAAGGAGCGGTGGAGAAGGTGGCCGTCTGACCGATGCGTTCAGACAATTTTTTGGTCCGCAGCCCCAAGGTATGATCGGTTCCAGCAACCATCGCCAGCGTCTGTTTTACATGGTGCAGGAATACCTAGGGGCAAGATCAGACTTGGACACCTTTCCCACCGAAAATCCTCTGGGTTACTGGGTCTTGAGGATGGATCACTGGCCAGAGCTTGCACAGTATGCAATTGAGCTACTGGCCTGTCCTGCATCCAGCGTTCTTTCGGAACGCACATTCAGTGCTGCTGGAGGCGTGGTAACCGATCACAGGGTGCGTCTGTCCACCGACTCGGTCGATCGGCTGACCTTCATAAAAATGAATCAGTCTTGGATCACCACCAGCTACCAAGCACCTGATGCTGATGTAACCAAATAATTTTTTTTGAAATCTCAGATCACTTCAAAGACTGCCTATGCTGATGCTGAGTGACTATCCCTGAGTAATTATCCTCTTCCTCCTCAATCATCACGCTGATAGCTTGTAAGAACATTTTTGGTTCTGGGCGCCACCACCAGTGCCTAAGGCACAATTTTTCAGCCCCTGTTTAACAGGGGCGTGTAATTACAATTTTTGATGTAATACTTTGCAGCAGGGCTCGTTCCTGCATTCCAACTAGAGTGTCTGTGAGGGGTTGCAGTGTTGTGGCACCAGCACCAGTGCCTAAGGCCCAATTTTTCTGCCCCTGTCTAACAGGGGCGTGTAATTACAATTTTTGATGCAATACTTTGCAGCAGGGCTCGTTCCTGCATTCCAACTAGAGTGTCTGTGAGGGGTTGCAGTGTTGTGGCACCAGCACCAGTGCCTAAGGCCCAATTTTTCTGCCCCTGTCTAACAGGGGCGTGTAATTACAATTTTTGATGCAATACTTTGCAGCAGGGCTCGTTCCTGCGTTCCAACTAGAGTGTCTGTGAGGGGTTGCAGTGTTGTGGCACCAGCACCAGTGCCTAAGGCCCAATTTTTCTGCCCCCGTCTAACAGGGGCGTGTAATTACAATTTTTGATGCAATACTTTGCAGCAGGGCTCGTTCCTGCATTCCAACTAGAGTGTCTGTGAGGGGTTGCAGTGTTGTGGCACCAGCACCAGTGCCTAAGGCCCAATTTTTCTGCCCCTGTCTAACAGGGGCGTGTAATTACAATTTTTGATGCAATACTTTGCAGCAGGGCTCATTCCTGCGTTCCAACTAGAGTGTCTGTGAGGGGTTGCAGTGTTGTGGCACCAGCACCAGTGCCTAAGGCCCAATTTTTCTGCCCCTGTCTAACAGGGGCGTGTAATTACAATTTTTGATGCAATACTTTGCACCAGTGCCTAAGGCCTAATTTTTCAGCTCCTGTTCAACAGGGGCATGTAATTACAATTCTTGATCTAATATTTCACAGCAGGGCCCTGTGAGGGCTTACAGTGTTGTGGCCACAGCAACACCTAAGGCCCAAATTTCTGCTGAGTATATAGGGCAGGACCCTACTTTCAAACATCTAACTTACAAACGACTCCTACTTGCAAACGGAAGGAGACAACAGGAAGTGAGATGAAATCTACCCCTAGGAAGGGAAATTCTCTCCTGTAAGAGTTAATATGGGAAAACAATTTCTCCTTTCCACTGATGCTTTCCAATCCTTGTTCCACAAAAAAACCCAAATTTTCAAACAACATTTTTCATTGGGACAAAAAGTGAGGTGAAATCTTCTGAAGAGGAGGAAAGACAGCAAAACAAATGTCACAGGGGTGATAACCCTTCCCTATGTTTTCCAAAAAGCTTAAAAAAGATTTTTTGGCTGGAGCTAAACACGTTAAAAATGTACCCGTTCAAAATTACAAAGAGATTCTACTTAACAACAAACCTACAGTCCCTGTCTTGTTTGCACCGCCTGTATACTGCTGTTCAGAGTATATAGGGCCTGGTGGCCCCACACCTTTCCTTATTTTAATTTGGGTGCGGGGTTCCCCTTAATATCCATACAAGACCCAAAGGGCCTGGTAATGGACTGGGGGGTACCCATGCCGTTTGTCTCACTGATTTTCATCCATATTGCCATGACCCGACATTACATTAAACCCGCAAGCAGTTTTAAATGAGATTTTTTCCTTTGAAAATGATATTTGGTGCAGGGACTGTTCTAAACACGGGAAACATGCGTCACTTTACAGGCATACTATAGACACCCCCCTGGTACGATATTTAAAGGAATATTTCACTTTTTTTTTTTTTTACTTTAAGCATCATTAAAATCACTGCTCCCGAAAAAACGGCCGTTTTTAAAAGTTTTTTTTGCATTGATATATGTCCCCTGGGGTAGGACCCGGGTCCCCAAACCCTTTTTAGGACAATACCATGCAAATTAGCCTTTAAAATGAGCACTTTTGATTTCGAACGTTCGAGTCCCATAGACGTCAATGGGGTTCTAACGTTCGTGCGAACTTTCGGTCCGTTCGCAGGTTCTGGTGCGAACCGAACCGGGGGGTGTTCGGCTCATCCCTAATAAAGATATATAAAAAAACACCTAAACCACTGTACGCTCAACCACCTGTGTAGAATATCCACAGCAATCCTCCAATTCTACATATACCCTACAAAGCTTACTTTAGTTACTTATGAAATAAAGTGTACATTACAGTTACATATTTGCATTCCCCCCTCCCCATAACTATTAACCGAGCAACCCAGGGATGTTTATGAGATCAGAGATGCCACTTGAGCCATTCACGGTACTTAGTAGAGCTTTACTATTCATCCATCGAGTCTGCATTAGTGGACAGGGAATCCGTCCAAATATCCCATACTTTGTGGAATTTTTTGGCACAACCGCGTGACAGGTAGGTAGCCTTGTACAGTTGTAGAGCCATGTTCATTAACTTCTTCCAAAAATTTAATGAGGGTGCTGATGAGGCCTTCCATCTGAGTACTACCCACTTACGGGCATAGTAAAGTAATAATCCTAGCAAGGTTCTGATTGCCCAGCGTGGAGCCAGTGGTTCCACAAGTCCCAGCAGACATACCTCTACAGACAGTGGTTACCTCAACCCAAAAAATTTCAATCTGAGGACAGCTCCAAAAAATTGTGAATGAAGTCCGCTGAGGATGAGTTGCATCTCCAGCAAGAGGCAGGAATAGATGGATAGATTTTGTGTAGGCGCACGGGAGTGTAATACACCTTATGTACTATTTTAAATGGCACTAATTTATCTCTAGTTGATATTAGCTGTGAAAAGGGACACTCCCACATTTCTTCTCAATCTTCTGTGTCTAGTGTAGGGAAATCAACCACCCACTTTGCCTTAAGGTTTTCTGGTCCCGTGTGTATGTTAGGGAGTAACGCTTTATATATGGTGGATAAGGTAGAGTTTCATGCCTGAGCAGAGTCTCCAGATTCGAAGTGTAAAAGGGCCACTTGAGCATTTTCAAACTGAGTGTTAAAGTCGTGCCTAAGCTGCAGGAATCTAAACAAGTGTGAGTTAGGTAAATCATATTGTTGTTTCAACCTGTCAAAAGTCTGTAGTCGGCCTTCAAAACAGATCTGATTTATATATTTTATGCCCTTGCATGCCCATAAACTAGGGTCGGGAATGGACCCCAATTCCGACAATTGCGGGTTAAACCAAAGAGGGCTATGCGGGGATATGTGTCCAGAAGGTATGGGGTGCATGGAATTCGCCACCGACCCCTCCCGTATGACCACTCTCATTGCCCGTTTGTAAGAGGGAAGGGCGCTCTAGGACCCTGGTAAAGTAGGTTCCATAGCGCCTCATATGACCCCAAATGTGCTGCTTCCAGGACCACTGCTACATTGGACTCATCAGAGACCAGCCAGTTGTGGGTGTGGGATAACAGAGCCGCCACAAAATAGGAATGGAGGTCAGGGCAAGCCAGGCCCCCCTCTCCCCAAGGTCTCTGTAGCACAGTTAGCCTAAATCTCGGTTGACCAGTTCCCCAGAGGAAAGATAATAGAATGGTGTTCATCAGGTGAAATACTTTTTTGGGGATCCAGACAGGGGCGTGTCTGAGAGCAAAGAGAAAGGCAGGCAGAAGCTTCATCTTGAATAAATTAATCCTCCCGATTAAAGAGAGGGGGAGATGTGCCCATGCCTTCAGTCTTGTCCTCGTCATTTGTATCAGTGGTTCTACGTTAAGGGTATAATAGTCAGAGGTAGATGTGGAGATGTGAATACCTAGGTATTTAATTTTGTCTCTCCATAGTAGGGGGAGGTTGGGATCTGCTACATCCTTTGCGGCTTTATCTATCGGTAAAATTTGGGATTTATCCCAGTTTACCTTGCGTCCCGAGCAACTAGTGAAATTTGAAAGAATGGTCAGCGTCTCTCGGAGGGACTGAGCAGGGTCATTCAAGAAAAAAATAAGATCGTCTGCGTATAAAGCAACTTTCTCATGAATAGATCCCACCTGTATGCCCCGAACCCCTTCCGCTTGTCTGAGGGCCGATGCAAGTGGTTCCATCACCAAGGCAAATAGAGCTGGTGACAGCTGACAACCTTGCCTCGTACCTCTTCCAACAGAAAAGGGTGCTGACAGTGCACCATTAAGTTTTATCTGCGCTGTCGGGTCCTTCTATAAAATATCAATCCACCTACGGAATAATTCTCTAAAACCCATAACCTCTAGAACCGAAAACATAAAAGGCCATGCAACCGAATCAAACGCCTTTTCAATGACTAGTGTAACCATTACCCTCGTGGAGGACTCAGTGGAAGGTAGCTGAAGATGTGTAAACACTCTACGTAAATTTATATCTGTTGATTTCCCTGGCATGAAACCAGTCTGGTCTATATTAATCAGGGATGGTAGTATCGTCCGCAGCCGGGTCACTAATATTTTTTTCAAGATCTTGAGGTCATAGTTTAGCAAGGAGATCAGCCTATAGGAAGTACAGAGGGATATGTCTTTCCCAGGCTTAGGGATGTGTGCCTGGTACATAGAAGGGGGCAAGGACATCTGTTTTTTATTTTCAGAGAAGACCTTCAACAGTTTTGGTGCAATTAATGAGGCATACATTCTGTACCACCCACCAGGTAGGCCATCTGGTACAGGTGTTTTGCCACTGTGGAATGAGCAAATCCCTGCCTCTATCTCCTCGTGGTAAAATCTTTGTCTAAAAATTCAAGATCCTCCTGCGAAAGAGTGGGTAGGTGCAGGGAATGTAAAAACTCCCTACGCCAGTCTTCAGGCCAGCCAGGGACTGCCTTATATAAGTTTTCATAGAAGGATCTGAATTCATCCAAAATTAGCTCAGGAGTAGAGATCACCTGACCATCCGAACCACAGATTTCTGACACCACTGTCTGCATTTTAGAGTCCGCAACTAAATTCGCTAGGCGTTTGCTATTTTTGTCTCTGGACTCAAAGATCCTCCCTGCCAGAGAGTTTAAATCCAGATGTGTGGCCGAGGCAAGATGTAGAGACAATGCTCTTCTTGCCTCAGCTAGCTGGCTGAAGTGATCTAAAGTCGGGGAGCCAGAAAAAGCCTCTCCTGCCTTAGCCTCTCCCTCCTTAAGTGCCTGGACCTGATAGGAGATCTCAGAATGAACCGCTTTGATAGCTGAAATGTATTCTCCCCTGGGGTTGGCCTTAAAGGCGTCCCAGATTACCTGTGCTGAGGTTGAGTCCTCATTACTCTCCCAGTATTGTTGTAATTTAGGAGAGACCTCCTCCCCCACCCTTGAGTCCTGCAACCATTTGGGTGCTAAACGCCAACAGTCTTGACTCCTGGTGTCAGACAACCCCAAGGTGACCTCTAGGTGCGCATGATCAGAGAGGCCCGCAGGTAAGTACAAGACCCCCCTCACTGCTGCCAGGGCACAGGTGTTACCAAAGACCAGGTCGATCCTGGAGCCTGAATTATGAGTGGTGGAGTGAAAGGAGTATGCCCTAGTGGTTTGGTGCTTCCATCTCCAAATTTCAGTGTAATTAAGTGCTTGTGCCCATTGAAGTAGGTCCGGTGAAAGCACCCTATTTGGATTGGACGAGCCCAGGAACGGTTTCAAAATGGAATTAAAGTCTCCAGCTATGTATAGTCTGGAGAATTGTAATGTAGCTAAATGCTCATATAACTTGTAGAAGACCCATTGGTTAAAAGGAGGAGGAATATATACATTTACTAAAGCATAGACCACTGCTCTGATTGCCAGTAAGAGGATTATGAATCGGCCCTCTTGATCAGTTTGTAGATGTAGGACCTTATATGCAAGTGATTTGTTCAATAAAATGGCCACTTCTCTGGCATAACTGGAGTAGGTCACATGAAATGATTGCAGTACCCAGGGTCTACGTAGCGCCAGGATCTTATTCCCCAGAAGATGGGTCTCCTGCAGGAACAAGATATGGGGTCTGTGACTATTTAGGTATTTGAACATTAATGCCCTTTTTACATTGTCATTAAATCCCCGTACATTCCATGATATCAGTTTTAACTCCATGAAGGCAATAACAAATTATGATACAGCATAATGATACCTACGTGTGAGGGATCGGCCCCCTTGGGACCGAGGGAGAATGCAAAGAGGAAAACAAATTTTACACTGGGCATGGTGAGCATTGACAGATAAGTAAGCATTAGTCAGTGGATAGAGAGCATACAAAAAAGAAGAAAAAAGAAGAAAAAAAAAAGAACAGTAGCCTGTAAACTCCCTACTGACCATGAATTACCCCTAAAAGAGAAAAAAGAGAAACCAGAACTATGGCCAGTTTAATACCCAAAACCTGAACTCAAAACTCTTAGAACTTCAGACTTCTGTGAAAAGTTCCAAAGTGTTGCAATTCAGTGCTGCTGATGCCTCTTCAATTGGTGTAAAGAAAAAAAAACAAAAAATGGGGGGTTAGATACTTCAGTGAGTTGTGTCCAACAAGGTAGCTCCGGGGTAGAAAAATATAGAAGAAATGCATGTCTAGTCTTTAACTAGAATGATCTCCAGTGATCAATGGCTCTAGCAAGAGAAAACTCGCAGTCGGGGGTAGATTAAACATACCAGCTCCCGGGGGTAGATTGGTCTCCCACCCAAAATAACGGACAAGTCCTGCGTGGGGGGCTCAGGAGTCAACTAGCAACAACTTTAGGTGATAAGACCCAAGGGGCTATACAACAGACTGATGACTGGACAAACAACCCCCCTGGGCCTGGATCCGGAAGGAAGATAGAATCTTTATGAAAACTGCCGGGGAGCAACTTGTAGTGAGGGATAGCATCTGGTACTCACCGCGGGCCATTTAGCCAGTCATCTGCATCAGCCAGAGTGTTGAAGAACCTGACCGAGGCATTGTGAGGGACCCAGAGACGGCTGGGATACAACATGCTGTATTTATTGTTCTTTTCACGTAGGCGCTTACGGACATCATTGAAGGACTTCCTCTTGCGCTGCAGGTCGGCTGAGAAATCCGGAAACAATAGGACTGAGGAGTTGCCGTAAGGAAGCGAGGGGTGTTTGCGAGCTGCGGAAAGGATCCTGTCGCTGTCCCTGAAGTTGAGGAAGTGAACCAAGAAGGGTCGGGGATTCGCACCAGGGATAATGCGTCCCGTGGGTACACGGTGGGCACGCTCAACGACATAGGTCGGGGAAAAATCCGCGAGGCCCAGCAGTTTTTTGAAGGATTCTTCCGCGAACTCTGCCGGTCGGTCACCCTCCTCCCGCTCCGGGAGACCCAGGACTCAAACGTTGTTTTCTGCGTCATCGGATTTAGCGGCAAGCAATTGTACTGTGCGTTGCAAGTCCGCTATGATATTGGTGTGGGTAGCTGTAAGATCTTCAGTGGCAGAAATTCTGGATTCTGATTCAGTCAGCCTGCCCCTGATCTTATCCAGGTAATTTCTAATGAGATTACATTCTTCAGCAAGGCGGTCTATTCTCACCAGCATGGAGGTTTTGCTTTGTTCAATGGCGGCCAGGATCACTGCAGTGCTGTCCTGCGAGGGTGGGGCAAGGAGAATCGCACTCGGGAGGCCTAAAGCTCCATGGCTAATTTGGTCAACAGGACTTGCAGCCTCCCTATGAGAGAAGAGCCAGGCTGTGTAGCTGCTGCAGGGGCCAGGCGGTCTGGTGTGGATGAGTTTTTGGGCCGGTGCTTAGAGCCCAGGAATCTGGGGGCAAGGGGTTGATAGGATGGAGCAGAGGAATAGTCAGCCTTCAGCTTATAGTCAGCAATGAGATAAGAGAGGGTGAGGGCCCCTCACAGCCACACAACAGCCAGTCAGTCACTGATATAGTGTTCACCACAGGGGTACTCACCAGGGCAGGGAAGCAGCACAGGCCTCAGGATCGCGGTCTCAACAGAGGGCAGTTTTCAGGGCCCAGAGCAGCGGTCAGGAGGATACATGGGGTAGACCGCAGGTATTGAGTCCCGGAAGGTCGCAGCCTGGAGAGGTGGGCAGTAGTCGCCAGCAGCCCCCGTTAAACTTGCAGGTGGTGATAGTCTAGTGAGAAGGGCTGGCCGAGGCCATCATGCAGGAGAGGCTCAGGGAGCTGGGGTGGAGTCAGAGGGGTGATGAGGATGCTGAGCCCCAGGACTCCTTAGCCAACCCACACAGGCAGTCTCTACCGGATGACTGAGCCGTTTTCAGCAGGATGGTGGAGGGATGGTGGGGTGTGTGAGAGCGGCAGTGTCCACGCTCCCGATTCCAGATCAGGCCGGCCGCGGTGTAGGAAAGTGTGGTGGGTGGCAGGCCTCACTAGGCCGCGGTCACGATGGGCGATTACAGCAGCCCCACGGACCATCGGGCTCTGCCAAGCACCTGGAGGGGTAGGCCAGATGATGAAGGGGGTCTCCTACCTCCCCACCAGACCAGAAATGGCTCCTTCCAGCTGGTTATAGTCCAGGAAGATGGCGGCGCCCGCAGTTGTGGAGGATCAGTGGTTCCCTGGGAGATCACGGGCCAGACCCTCACAATATAGGCACAGGCAGCAGCAGATGGTGTAAGAGAAACTGACAGGCGGGTATTTTGGCTGGTTTTCAGTTTTTAAAGGCACGAATGGCTGAGGATGGTTTCCAGGATACCCAGAGCTCCTCTCCACACGTCCGTCGTCGCTCACATCCGGACACGCCCCTGGGGTACCACATGTTTGACAAGGCATTTAACCTCCCACCACTCAGCCCATTGGCAAGAGCACCTGAAAGCCACACAAAAGGGACGCAATTCTTCTCCTCCTCACTCCTTACCTTTTCAGGTCTACCCCCGCTATATCTCATGACCTCTCAGCAGCCTCCACTGACAGGGATGATGGACAGCATCATATGGTGGGAGATTATTTAGGGGCAAAAATAGACATGGAGAGCTTTCCAGTCGACAATCCACTGGGTTGTTGGGTCATGAGAATAGACCACTTGCCAGAACTGCCCAGTATGCAATTGAGCTGCCCTGCATCAGGCGTGCTTTCCGAATGGACATTCAGTGCTACCGGAGGTTTTGTGACAGATAAAAGAGCGTGTCTGTCCACAGACTCCATTGACCAGCTGATATTTTTCAAAATTATAAATTCCTGGATTAGCAGTAGCTATCAAGCCCCTGATGCCGATGTTGCCAACTAAGTGTTTTGGGGATGTGGAATCTCTGCAAGACTGTCTAGACTGCCTCACTTTGTGGGTGTTCTGACACTTTGTGCCTCTGACAGAGGCTCCTTACGAAGTGATCAGCTGTGTCCAATCACAGCTGATCACGGTGTAAACAGAAAAAGCCGTGTATCGGCTTTTCCTCTATCGCATCTGACAGACCCGAGTAGAGGAGAGCGGATCTATCCTGACAGGGGGTTGTCTGCGCTAATTGATTGTCAATGCAGCCCTCCCGAGAATGCCCACCCAGGACCACCAGGGATGCCACCCATGGCCACCAGGGATGCTGACCATGAATGCCCACCCAGGGCCACCAGGGATGCCACCTAGGACCACCAGGTATGAACTTTAGAGGTGGCAATCAGTGCCCATTGTAGATGACAATCAGTGCCCAGCAGTAAAGTCTGCCAGTGCCTCCTCATCAGTGCTGCCTATCAGAGCCATCTATCAGTGCCCAGTGCCACCTATCAGTGCCCAGCAGTGCTGCATATTAGTGCCTCATCATCCGTGCCCATCAGTGCCACCTCATCAGTGCCCATCAGTGTCGCCTATCATTGTCCATCAGTGCTGCCTATCAGTGCCCAGCAGTGATGCATATTAGTGCCTCATCATCCGTGCCCATCAGTGCCACCTCATCTGTGCCCATCAGTGTCCCCTTATCAGTGCCCATCAGTGCAGCCTCATCAGTGCCCATCAGTGAAGGAGAAAAATTACTTACGGTATTTACAAAATTTTACAACAAAAAACAAAAAACTTTTTTCTTGTTCATACATCACGGGACACAGAGCCTTTGATAATTACTAAGTGGGTTAGATAGTCACCATCATGTGATTAGACACTAGCAACCCTAATTACAAGGCAAGTTCCTCCCCTATATAACTCCTCCCATATGGAGAGTACTTCCGTTTTTTTCGCCAGTGTCTAAGGTGGTTGGTCACGTTGAAGATGTGCTAAGAAGAGAGCTCTGTTTGATGGTCTCTGTGGGGGCCTAGGAGCTATACAACCGGATCCATACCTTGGGCTAATAAATACACCTAAGATGGATGGTACCCGGGCCTCGTGAAAGAAGAAACAAGGTTTTGCCTGTAATGTCTCTCTTTGAGGACTGGGCTCTGGGATACAGCACTTTGGGACACAAATTAAAAGTTGCACCAAAAGTTTTCTGGCAGAGTCTTCTACAGGTCCAGGGAAGAGGATCCTGTAAGTAGGAACCCAGAACCCTGAAGGTTGGCACAACATTATCCACCGTGATGGGTGAAAGTTGGATCTGTCTGTCCTCAGTAGTATCCTGCGGCGTGGATAAGGTAAGTGAAAACAATCCTAGGTATTTACCTTAAGGATTATCTTCTACGAGTAGTTTTCATGTCTTACCTGGTTTCCACCACTAGAGGGAGTAAGAGACATACCTGTGTTACCTGTGTGTGTTTACTTGTATGCCTTCCAGGATACGCGCTCAGTGAAGCTGGTCTGTGAAGCCTATAACCTCCTCCGCTACAGGCTCTGCCACATAAACTGAAAGGGGGGATCCAACATAGCCTTGGGGTCCCACGTAGTCCTCCGGAGGTCTCCTTTCTCCCCCCTGCCCCTGGACGCCGCCATGATGGTACTACACGCGTGCAGGGGGCACGCTTTTACGGCGGATGGGGCGGGGAAGGAGGGGGAGCGTGGTTGCGGGCGCCATGCACGTGCAGCGTGCACGGCGCATCAGTGTGCAGACATGAGGCGGCAATGTTTAAAGCTCAGGACGCCGGGAGCCCCTGTAAGTGGTGGGACACAGAGCTGTGGGCAGTAAGCATCTCAGTGGATTCGGATCCAGGCATACCTAAGACACCTACTCGGCATCTGGTTGTGCAGACTAAGCTAATTATTATATTGTAAGACTAAGGCACAACAGTGATTGCATCTATACTAGTACCTCTGCTTTTGCAGGTTAGGACTATGTCTCCTCGTAAGAGGGCTTCAGGGGCAGGTAAAAGAGGCACTAAGAAGTCACCGCCTAGATGTAGGGTTTCTAGACATACCTGCAGGATTCTATCCCCCCCTGAAAGACTGGAGGCAGCCTCACAGGATGAGTCATTGCCCCTGTCAGGCTTTGCAGCCTCTCCCAATGTTGCAGCCCCTGTGTATGTCACTGAAGACACTATGAAAGCTGCATTGGATGGTTTAGAAGTAAGGATTGCTACTTTAATAACAACTGCCTTAAAGAGTAGCAGAAAACGGGATAGATCCCCTGCCTCTGCTCTAGGTTCCTTATCGGATGAGCAATCTGATAATGATGAAGTATCCCTATCTGGGGATGGGGCTCAGGTGCAGTCGGACGATTCAGGGGGTGAGGAGAAGCTCTCTTCTTCCTCTCAGGCCCTCAAGGTGCAGGTGCAATATTATACTGAGTTTGTGCGTGCCACATACAAATTGCCGTCTGCTGAGGCTGCCATATCCTGTTTCCTCCTTGTGATCCCGGAAATCCCCACAGGCTGCGTATACCTTCCCAATTCATCCCTTGCTGGAGAAATTGTTGTATGAGGACTGGGTTCACCCAGATAAGCTATTTTCTCCTCCTAAGAGGTTTTCCCTTCTTTATCCAGTAGAGGAAAAATTCACCAAGAAATGGGGATGCCAGCAATTGATGAGGCTGTTTCCTCTGTGAATAAAAGCCTGACCTGCCCTGTGGACAATGCTCAGGGGTTCAAAGATCCAACTGACAAAAAGCTGGAATATTTATTTAAAGCCTCCTTTTCTATGGCTGGCGCTGTGGTCCAACCTGCAGTCGCAGCAGTTGGCATGTGCCAATTCCTAAAGTAACAAATGAAGCAGGTGGTTAACCTCCTTCCCACTGAACAGGTCGAGGTTTATGCAGACCTTCCTAAGGCCTTATGTTTTGCGGTTTATGCCATTATGGATTCTGTTCAGCAAGCATCCCGCCTTACTCTCCTGCTGGTACACATGCACAGGTCCCTTTGGCTTAAGCATTGGGCAGCTGAGGCTTCATCCAAAAGATTTTTGACTGGGTTCCCGTTTCATGGGGAATGCTTGTTTGGGGATGATTTGGACAAATATATCCAGAGGATTTCCGGGGGCAAGACCACTTTGTTGCCAGTTAAGAGGAAGAGTAAATGTCCCTCATTTAGACGTTCTCTTTCCCCAGCCCCTGGAGCCTCGACCTCCAGGCAGTGGCGACGGCCTCCCCAGTCCAATACTAGGGGAAAGGTCCAAGGCCAGGCCCAAGGGCAGAAAAAGTCTTGGGGTCTTGTTAAGCAGGGACCCCAAAGCCTCCTTATGAAGAGGCGCCCCCACTCGGCCAAGTGGTGGGAAGGCTGCTGCAGTTTGCAGACGCCTGGCGGGAAGAGGTTCAGGACAAATGGGTAACCTCCACAGTGTCTCTGGGCTACAAACTGGAGTTTCGGGAGCTTCCGCCATCCCACTTTCTAAGGTCAAGAGTCTCCAAAGATCCAGAAAAAAGGCCTTAGAACGCCTGTTATCCTAAGGGGTGATTATAGAAGTAGCCCCAGAAGAGCAAGGCTCGGGGTTCTACTCAAACCTCTTTACGGTTCCAAAACCAATCGGAGATGTCAGACCTATACTAGATCTAAAAGACCTGAATCAGTTCCTAAACATTCGTTCTTTCCGCATGGTGTCAATCCACTCAGTGGTTTCCACCCTTAAGGGAGGAGAATTTCTGGCATCGATAAACATCAAAGATGCATATTTACATGTGCCAATTTTCCCAGCTCACCAAAGGTTTATAAGGTTTGCGGTGGAGCAGCGCCACTTCCAGTTTGTGGCCCTACCTTTTGGTCTTGCTACCGCACCTCGGGAGTTTACGAAGGTTCTAGCCCTGCCCCTGGCAAAGCTAAGGGCTTGAGGCATAGCAGTAACAGCTTATCTGGATGATTTGCTACTCGTAAAATAGTCTGTAGTACACTTATGCCGCGTACACACGATCGCACATTCCGACAAAATCCATTTTTTTTTCCGACGGATGTTGGCTCAAACTTGTCTTGCATACACACGGTCACACAAATCTTGTTGGAAATTCCGAACATCAAGAACGCAATGACATACGACGAACCGAGAAAAATGAAGTTCAATTGCCAGTGTGGCTCTTCTGCTTTATTCCGAGCATGCGTGGAACTTTGTGCTTCGGAATTGTGTGCACACGATCGGAATTTACAACAGCGGATTTTGTTGTCGGAAAATTTGAGATCCAGATCTCAAATTTTGTTTGTCGGAAATTCCGACGGAAAATGTCCGATGGAGCCTACACACGGTCGGAATTTCCGACGACAGGCTCCCATCGAACATTTGTTGTTGGAAAATCCGATCGTGTGTATGCGGCATAAGGCCACAATGTGCTCAGCACAGTGAAGTAATTAGAGTACCTAGGCTGGGTCCCCAATCTAGAAAAATCCTCCTTACAGCCCCTAAAAAGGCTGGACTATTTGGGCACGGTCATAGACACAGTCCAAAGCAGAGTATTCTTACCCAAGTCAAAAGCCAAAGCACTAAAGGATTTGGTCCGAGCAGTAAAAACAAGGAAAAATCCTTCCATTGGACTATGTATGAGGTTATTAGGGAAAATGGTAGCCTCATTTGAGGCTGTTCCTTACGCCCAGTTTCACTCAAGACCTTTACAAAGCAGCATCCTATCTGCTTGGAACAAGAGTTTAAGCCTTGGATCTTCCAATGTGCCTGTCACCATGGGTATACCAGAGCCTCAATTGGTGGTTACTAACCGAGAATCTACTGAAAGGAAAATCCTTTGTTCCAGTTACCTGTAGGGTCGTAACCACAGATGCCAGCCTTGTAGGCTGGGGAGCAGTTCTGGAAGAAGCCTCTTCCCAAGGAAGATGGTCCAGAGCCGAAGGGCTCTTGCCCATCAACATTCTGGAGTTTCGGGCAATTCGTCTGGCCCTCAGGGCCTGGACTTACAGGTTGCAAGGCTGTCCTGTCTGGATACAGTCTGACAACGCTACAGTGGTGGCCTATATCAATCACCAAGGGGGCACCAGGAGTCTGCATGCCCAGAAGGAGGTGAATCACATTTTTTGCTTGGGCAGAAAGGCATGTTCCCTGCCTGTCTGCAGTGTTCATTCCAGGGGTAGAAGGTTGGCAGGCGGATTTCCTGAGCTGCCAACAGCTGTGCCCAGGAGAATGGTCTCTACACCCCAACATATTTTGGGCCATATGTTGGAAATGGGGTACCCTGGATGTAGACCTGTTGGCTTCCAGATTCAACAAGAAACTGGACAACTTTGTGTCAAGAACAAGGGATCAGCTGGCACAAGGGTCAGATGCCTTAGCGATTCCGTGGGATCAGTACTTTCAGATCTATGCGTTCCCTCAAGTTCCACTTCTCCCGCGATTCCTTCAGAGGGTTAAAAGGGAAGGGAAGCCAGTCATTTTGGTGGCCCCGGCTTGGCCCAGGCAACCTTGGTATGCAGAGATTGTAAAGATGGCAGAGGGAAGACCTTAGGTTCTTCCACTACGCCCAGATGTATTCTCACAGGGCCCAATATTCCATCCTGCCTTACGAAGTCTGAATTTGACGGTTTGCCTGTTGAGACCCACATCCTGAAGAGCTGTGGGCTCTCGGGTCCAGTCCTATCCACTCTGGTTAATGCTAGGAAGCCGACCTCCAGGCTCATCTATTACAGAATCTGGAAGGCATATGTTTCCTGGTGTGAATCCAGGGGGTGGCATCCTAGAAGGTATGCCATTAACAGGATTCTTGCCTTTCTTCAATTAGGCGTAGAAATGAGGCTGGCCTTGAGCACTAGGGCCAGATCTCGGCCTTGTCTGTATTTTTTCAAAGACCACTTGCCTCTCATTCCGTGATCCGGTTAAGCCTCCCGTGTGCCAGTGGGATTTAAATTTGGTTTTGTCTGTTTTACAGCAACAACATTTTGAACCATTGCACCATGCTTCTTTGGTTCTTTTGGCAAAGAAATTGGTTTTTCTTGTAGCCATATCCTCCGCCAGGAGGGTATCGGAATTAGCAGCTCTTTCATGTGAGGACCCATATTTGATTTTTCATGAAGACAGGGTGGTGTTGCGTCCTCACCCGACCTTTTTTGCCTAAAGTGGTTTCAGGATTCCATCTGAATCAAGATGTGGTCCTACCGTCCTTTTTTCCAGATCCGCAGTCAGCGGAGGAGAAGTTGTTACACTCTTTAGATGTTGTAAGAGCAGTCAAAATATATCTGCAGGCAACGGCTCAGATATGAAAGACTGATTGTCTATTTATACTGCCAGAAGGCCCCAAAAAGCGGCAGGCAGCGTCAAAGTCCACTATCTCTAGATGGATTTGACAGGTTATTATTCAGGCTTATGGTTTGAAAAAGAAAATGATTTTTTCAGGTTCAGGTTAAAGCTCACTCGACTAGAGCAGTTAGTGCTTCTTGGGCAGTGCATCACCAGGCCTCCATGGCTCAGATCTGCAAGGCTGCAACTTGGTCTTCGGTCCATACATTTACTAGATTCTATCAGGTGGATGTAAGAGGGCATGAGGATGCCGCCTTCGGGCGCAGTGTGCTGCAGGCAGCAGCAGTACATCACGGGACACAGAGTTCCCGCCCCTCTTCGGGATTATATGTTGGGATACTTATTGCTTTGCTACAAAACTGAGGTACTCTCCATATGGGAGGGGTTATATAGGGGAGGAACTTGCCTTGTAATTAGGGTTGCCAGTGTCCAATCACCTGATGGTGACTAACCCACTTAACGGGAAGGAATTCTGCACAGCCGCACTCATAAATTAGCCTTGTTTATTAAGAAATTGCACATCAATTACAGGGTAACAGCAAACAGGAATAGAGCTGACGTTTCGCACTAACGTTAGTGCTTACTCATAGCTGGTCATCAGCTGTCCAGAATTCCTTTCCATTTACTGCTACCAGCAATAGCCAGCACCTTTATCCTCCAAACCAAGAAGGATTCATTTTGGTCTGTTTGGACTTTTTCCTGGAGCGGTGATCACTTCTTCTTATATCTTCTTATAACCCACGCTCACAACCCTGGCCCAGTGGTTGTGAGCGTGTGTGGGCAGGGGGCTTATCTAGACCTGGAAGCCTTTTTAATAATAAGGGGGCACCCAAATATGGCCCCAATGTGAATTAGTATGAGTAGGGATAATATATACCCCATTCACAAAAAAGGAAGAAAAAAAAAGCCCACCGATATGTCCTAACCTGTCGCTTGACACCTGCCAAATTACATCGTCTAATCCGTGCTGCTAAAGTAAACTCAGAGGTGGGACTTCCTGGAGAACACCCCTGACCAAATATGGGTGGCAGGCTGTTTATCGTTGGTGTTTTTTTTTCAATTATGCTAACAACATGTTTTTTACATTTGTTTTTGGTGAATAAGTAGGAGTGCTATGTATCCCATACTCATTCTCACATTATCTAAGGGCACTTTATGGTAAATGAGGCTTCCAGATTCCTGTACGCCCCTACTTGCAGACCCCCACAACCACTAGGCCAGGGTTGTGGGGAAGGAGCCCTTGTCCTTAGTAACCTTGGGACAAGGTGCTTTGCCAGGTGGGTCCCTCCTGGCAAGTAACCCCCCATGTTAAGGGTATGTTGCCTGGTATGGTTCAGGGGTGATTGGGGGCACACTCTCTTGCCCCCTGGGTGTTAAAGGGGGCTTCCAGATTTAGGATCCCCAGCTTTCCCAGGATGTACAGTGAAGTTGCCTGGACAAAGCCAATGAAAACCTAGGATTAAATGAAATTTCTTGTTTTTTTCTGGTAATAAGATGTCTTTATGTGTTACCAAGGTAATCAACATTTCAAATATTGAGCTTTATTGATAGTATGGATTTAGATATGATAGGTATGACATCTCAGACGCATTATCTAGGATATGTGAACAAATTTACCCACTTCCAGAACTCATGCAATACTTTTAAAGTAGAAATAAAGCGTTACTAGATCTACTGATTGCCAACAATACAGACCTGATCACAGATGTGGAAATACAGGGCAATTTAGGAAACAGTGATCACAGGTCAATTAGATTCAGTATAAATCACACAAATAGGAAAAATAAGGGGAATACAAAGACACTGAATTTCAAAAGATCCAACTTCCCTAAACTATGAACCTTGCTAGAAGGCATAAATTGAGATAAAATCTTAAGAACACGGAGGTGAGATGGGTTCGCTTTAAGAGCATATTAAATAAGGGCATTAGCCAGTACATCCCATTGGGTAATACATTTAAAAGAACAAACAAAAGTCCTGGATGGCTTAACTCCAATGTAAAAATGCATATAAAAGCAAAGGAGAAGGCCTTCAAAAAATACAAAGTTGAGGGATCATTATCAGCATTCAGACTTTATAAAGAATGCAACAAGAAATGTAAGGGTGCAATTTGGGCGGCTAAGATAGAACACGAAAGACACATAGCGGAGGAGAGCAAAAAAAATCCCAAGAAATTATTTAAGTATGTAAACAGTAAAAAAGGGAGGACAGACTATATTGGCCCCATAAAGAATGAGGAAGGACATCTGGTTACAAAGGATGGGGTGATGGTGAAGGTATTGAATTTATTCTTCTCCTCAGTCTTCACGAGAGAATCTGGGGCCTTTTTTTTTTTTTGACAAAAACAAGCTTTATTATTGAATTGAGGACATTTATACATTGACAGTACTAGAAATGGCATGTCAAGAGTTGGTCAAGAGAGAGAGGCAAAAAAAAAAGAAAATAAGGAGTAGGGGGGCGTAATACATTGCTTATACATATGTATGCTTACTGAGGAAAGGTACAACGTCACATCAAATAATACAGGATTACATCAACATCAGTAGCATTATCCATCAGATAAAGTGGTCTCAAGTAGCAGTTCATTCCCTTGGTTTAGGAGAGTATGGTAAGCTAATCCGTGCAGGTGGTTGTCTTATCTAGCCATTTATCCCATACTTTATGGAATTTAGTTGGGCAGCCTCTGTTTTTGTACATCACCTTTTTGTATGGTAGTATTGCATTAATTTCCCTGATCCAGGCTTGTAGAGTAGGGGGTTCTATTCTCATCCAGTGCTTGGCTACCAGTTTCCTAGCACTAAATAGTGTTTCGCTTAGTAGTGTAATCATGGATCTGTCTGTGATGGTGTCAGGGAGTAACCCAAAAAGACATGGCCTGGGGTCAAGTTGAACTGGTGATCCCATGTGGTCGTGAAGGAATTTTATGATTTGTGCCCAGTAGCTTTGTATTTCTGGGCATGACCAGAGTAAGTTGAAAAATGAGCACGGGTTGCTGGAGCATCTTGGGCAGTGTGGGTCCTGATTTGGGGAGAATTTAGCAATTCTGGATGGTGTTAAGTATGCTTTGTGTATTATATATAGCTGGGTTAATCGGTCAGAGAGTTTAGGTGACGTGGTTTTAACGTTTGACAGTATATCTTCCCAGTCAGAGATGTCTATAGGTCCCACATCATCCTCCCATCTAATTCTTGCTATGTCCGCAGTTCGTGCTACCGATTTGGTACGGAGTGTAGTGTAGAGGGTGGATATGAGCTTTTCTGGGTTCGTCCCTGTGATTATGTCTACAAGTGGTAGTGCCTGGGGGTTGGGAAGTCCATGTCCGAACTGGGTTTGGAGCGCATGTCTCAGCTGTGTGTAGCTAAATTGCATCTGGGGGGGGAGTTCAAATTCCTCGCAAAGTGTCTGGAAGCTTCTTATTCCAAAAACAGTAGTAATTTGGAATAAGAACACTATTCCCTTGGCTGCCCATCTGGTGGCTCCTGGCAGAGAGATCAATTCCCTCAACTGGGGGTTGTGCCATAAGGGTGTGTGCGAGTGGTAGTAGTCAGCTCCAGATAGTTTGACTGCTTTTTCCCACACATGTCTATGTTGAGCTAGTAATAGGTCTCGGTCTTTATGTTTGTTATGTTTACTGGCTTTCCTGAATATCACCTGCAGTGGGGAGTGCATGTCACTGTTTGGTTTTTTGCATATTAAAGCTTGGTATCTGGTCTCGTCGGTTTTATGGATATGGTAAAAGTGCGAGAGTTGTGCCGCAACGTAGTATGTGTATAAATCCGGTAAGGCCGCACCTCCCGAGGTGGTTGGGTTTTTAAGTATGTTCCAGGCTAGCTTATGTCTGTTGGGCCCCCATATAAAGGAGTTAACTATTTTATCAAGAGATTTAAAGATACTAAGAGGGATGAGTACCGGGGAGTTCCAGAAAATATATAGGAATTTTGGGAGCAGTATCATCTTAAATAAGTTGATTCTACCCGGTACGCCCAGGGGGAGTCTTGCCCAAGTTTGTGTACGGGATTTTAAGTGTTGGAATAGTGGTTCAATGTTATTGATAATGTAATCTAGCGGGTCTTTAGTAATCTCTACTCCCAAGTATTTAATAGAGGAAACTCTCTGCAAGGGGAGTGAAGCTGCAATTTGTGGCGGGGGCGATATGTCAAGAGGGAGGATTTGGGATTTGGACCAGTTCATGTTTAGGCCTGAATGTTTTCCGAATTGTTCAATGGTCAGTAAGGCTGCTTGAAGGGATGGGCCTGTGTCCTCCAGGTAGAGGAGCATGTCGTCTGCATATAGACTTAATGTCTCAGTCAAAGATCCTATGCGCAACCCGCGTATGTCCGGGTTAGTCCTAAGGGTAATAGCAAGGGGCTCCACCGCAAGGGCGTATAACAGCGGAGACAATGGGCATCCCTGACGAGTTCCCCTTTTCAGGGGGAAGAGGTCAGACATCCATCCATTTACCACAACCCGGGCCATAGGGGAGTAATACAGCAATTGTACCCATTTTACGAAGTTTGGGCCGAACCCAAAACCTTTTAGACATTCCCATAGGTAACCCCACTCCACAGAGTCGAACGCCTTTGCGGCATCAAGGGTCACGATCGCTCTGTCCCCCGTGTGGTCATGTTCCGCCTGGACATTCATGTGAAGGCGTCTTAGATTCATGGCTGTATTTTTCCCCGGCATGAACCCCGTCTGGTCGGAGTGGATAAGCGTAAGGATGCTGTTATTAAGGCGCATAGCTAGTATTTTAGCTAATACTTTAATGTCGGCATGAAGAAGCGAAATTGGGCGGTAGGATTCAGGTAGATGGGGATTTTTTCCTGGTTTGGGAATCACAATAATGACCGCTTGACGGAGGGTTTCAGGGAGGGTCTCAGTGTCAAAAATATGTTGGTATAATGTCAATAGTTCAGGGGACAGAATCTCCGGGTATGTAGCATAGAAATCTAATGGAATGCCATCACTTCCAGGCGCCTTAGCAGGGGCAAGGGATGCTATGGCAAGGGTTATTTCATCTACTGTGATAGGAGCTTCCAGCTCTTCCACCTGGGATTCCGAGAGTTGTGGGAAGGGGACGTTCTGAAGGAAGGTCCTGGTTTCCTGAGGGGTAACCTCAACCTTGGAGGAGTATAGGTCGGTGTAATATTTCTGGAATGTTTCAGCGACTAGTTGGGGGTCCGAGAAGGTTTTATTGTGTGGGCCTGTCAGGGTTACCGTTACTGGAGGATGTGATTCTTGTCGAGCTAGGTATGCCAGCAGCTTCCCTGCTCGCTCTCCCTGCTCAAATGAACGCTGTTTAAGGAAGAAAAGTTTCTGTTTAGCTTTCTCATATTGGAGTTGGTCCAATAGGCGGGTGTGGAGTTTGAGTGCAGCTGCCCTGTCGGGGGAGGGGTCATTTTGAAATTCCCTTGTCAGTGCGTCTGCTTTGGCTAAGGCTTGGTGAAGAGTTAAGTTAGAGGAGGTTTTTATTCTACGAATTCGTGAAGATAGGATAGTGCGGACATGTAATTTGAATGCTTCCCACACCTGTCCCGCCGAGGCTGTGTTTCTGTTTGTGGCAAAGTAGAATTGCCACTTCTTGTATATGTCTTCTTGGTCTTTCAATAGTGATAACCAGAAGGGATGGAGTCGCCACATGGGGGGTCTTATTTTCGGGTTGAGCTGTAAGGTCGCCCAACATGGAGCATGGTCGGATAGGGTTCTTGTATGATAGCCCGAGTCCGAAAGGCGGGGAAGCAATGTGTTGGACACCATAATCAGATCAATTCGGGACATAGTGGAATGGGTTGCTGAAAAGCATGAGTACGCCCGAGAGGTGGGGTGTTTGTAACGCCATGTATCTGTCAGTGAGAATTCTTGTAGTGTCCGTCCAAGTCGAGTAGTGTCTGGGAGAGTTGTGTTTGGGTTTGTCTGAGTTTTGTCTTTTTGGGGGTTTAGGACCATATTAAAGTCGCCCAACCATATGGCTGGTATGTTGGGATGTTGCGCCATGTATAATAGGCCTTCAGTGACTAGATTAGATTTGTATGGTGGGGGTATATAAAATGCCATTATGAGGTATTGTGAGCCATTTAGGGTGCAGTGTAGGAAGATAAATCTACCTTGGGGATCAGTGCGTACGGTGATGACTGCAAAGGGGGTGGTTTTGGCTACAAGAATGGATACCCCCCTCGAGTGCGGAGAGTGGGTGGCGTGAAATGCCCATCCTATCCATGGCCGCCTCAGTGCGAGTTGAAGTTGGCCGGTGATATGTGTTTCGACTAAGATTGTTATGTCTGCACGGTACGTTTTAAGGCAGGCAAAGACTGCAGCACGTTTAATTTTATCACGGATCCCACGGATATTCCAAGTGAGAATTTTCAGGTCAGCCATGGTGGTATGGCGTTTAATTGCATTCGGAGGGGCGTGTGTATGGTATCTACATGGGTCAAAGCCATCACTCTCCGCACTGAAGTATGTTCACCCCACACCCCGCATCCCGATTGATTGCCTATATCCGTTCTCATGACATTAGTCCTCAAGCTATAACACATATTCTTCATCTTAACTTTTGCTTTAACATTTCCCTTGCCCTCCCTCCCTGCCCTCAGTCGCCCCAACTTGACTGGGGCTTGCATCCCAAAACTTGTGCAACATATATAAGCTATTACTTGCAAGTTACTTGGCATAGAAGGAAAAAATTTTTCTTGAAAAAAACAAAACCAGGTGCACATTTAACCGATCAATATGGACAGTGCCAATATTGATATGACGGTCTCCCGTTGAGGACGAACAAGTTCTGGATATAAATTCAGCAATAGAGTAAACGCTGCTATGTTTTCGCTCCAGCGTGGCATTTAGAAAAATAAAAAAATAAAAAAAGGGGGGGGGGGGTTCAGCTCATGTCGAATCATCCCAATGTGGCTACGTAAAGGTGTTCTTTTCCCTGTGCACCTCCATAACATGGTGTAAGTTCAAGAGGAAGTCCAGGAGGATAGGAGGAGTGGGTGTTGGCATATTAGTTCCTGGTGTATGGTTCTTCATGTGGAAGGTTAACAACAGCAGGGGGAGAGTTCCTTAGGGGGAGGGGATACAGTGGAATCAAGGGGCAATGGGGGAGAGAGGAGAATATGTACATATGAGCCCATGGCAATTCAGCAGTGAAGAGGGGCATAGTAGGGAGTTTCACTCAGCAGAGGGGGCCTTGATGCCACGTTGTTGTCTGCCATGCATTGTGGGTGGGTTAGGATCGGTATATATTTTGTAGTGGACGATTGCGGCACGGGTCAAGTGGGCAAAGGGCGTGTAGAAAGTCAAAAAGGAGCACTTACGGTGAACGGCCAGTTTGTGTTTCAGGCAGGTCGATTTCTTTGTGCGTCCAGGTGGTCCACCCATGTCGAGGCCTGACCAGGGTCTTCAAAAAAATGCACTCGATCTTCTCCAACTATGCGCAGGCGAGCCGGGAAGAGCATCGAATATTTGATGTGTAGTGCTCTCAGGCGGCGCTTGGTGTCAGAGAAGCGCGCCCTTTGCCTCTGGACCTCCGCCGAAAAATCCGGGAACGCCGAGATGAAGCCAGATCGAAATGGAATGTTCCCCTTCAGTCTGGCTAGTCGCAGGACCGCGTCTCGGTCTCTGAAATTTAGCAGCTTTGCAATAAAAGTACGTGGGGGTGCACCCTCAGGCGGGCGACGAGCCGGCATGCGGTGGGCACGCTCCACCACAAACGTAGTTGAGAATGCATCCCTGCCATACGTTGTGATTAAGAGCTGCTCCAGGAAGGTGGCTGGATCTGTGCCCTCGGAGCCCTCCGGTAATCCAATAAAACGGAGATTGGACCGGCGGGCACGGTTCTCCAGATCGTCGTGCTTTTGGGCTAATTGTTGTATCTGGCGTTGTAATTCGTCTTGTGAGTGCTGCATGGGGTGTAATATGTCCTCCGCCTGCCCAATCCTAGTCTCAGCCTCGGTCACCCGCTCCCGGAGTTTGGTCATGTCGTGCCTGATTAGTGATATATCCACTTTTACCTCCTCTATCTTTGAGGTCAGTGTGGTTTGGCATAGAGAGATTGCCTCCAGTACCTTAGCTGTGCCGTCCGGCTCAGGCTCCACGTGTGAGGCCTCGTGAGGTGTTGCCGAAGCGCCATCTTGTCCCTCTGGGTCTCGCTCCGTCCGTCTGTAGCGGTCGAGAGATGTGGAGGCCGCGCTTCTTTTCGGCGGAGACATGGTGACCTAAGGTCGCAGCGTTGGATCCCACAAAAGGCAGGGGGATAAGATATGCTTTTAGGGGTGCAGGATGTGTTGGAAGGATCTGCCACGAGCGGAGCTACAGACACACACGTCCGCTCACATCGCTGTCCAGGCCACGCCCCGAATCTGGGGCCTTTTAGTAACCAAAACTGCAGTGCTTATGCTCATGACTTGTCACCGGAAGCACCCTCATGGCTAACAGAGGACAGAAACGTAAAATTAATAAATCACCAGAACGGGATGGCTTGCACTCAAGGGTACTTGGGGAACTCAGTCAAGTAATTGCCAGACCATTGTTCCTAATTTTTACTGACAGTCTACTGACTGGAATGGTACCAGTGGATTGGAGAAAAGCCAATGTAGCACCAATATTTAAAAAGGAACAAAAGTGTACTAAAGCGCTGATATGGTGTGTGGTGAATCAATATAGGAAATACCTAAATAATCAAGCCGCAACTATTGTGAATGTGTTCTGACACCTCTATAGTAAATAATATTAAAACAATTAATAGTGCGCTAAAAATTAACTTCCTAATAGTACAAACTCCAAATATAGTGATAAACAAGTGATATGCACATATAGTGCTAGGTGATATAGGCAAATGTCAAGGAGACAGCAAAAGGCACAACAGAAACCCTCAATAGTAACTGTGATCAATCACCAGGGCTTATTAACATCCTGAAGGGCCAAATGGTACGCCTCAGAAGAAACTGCACAGACCATAGTGTTTATTTGGAACAGGCAAAATTGTTGGGAAAAAAATTTATATCCAAAGGCTATAGTGAAAATTTCATTGAGAAGTAAATACAGGAAGTATACCGAATCCCAAGAGATTCACTGATTCAGGATAAAGAAAAGAATACTACCAAGTTTCACAAAATCCCCCTTATAATGAATTACAATACTCAACACAGGCAAGTGGAACATATTATATAAAAACATTGGGCACTTCTTAAGGCGGACAAGCAACTACAATCTATTTTACCTGATAGACCTTGCTTTATTTACAGAAAGGCACCTACTCTAAGGGACTTGGTAGCAAGCAATGTTACAGACCCCCCCCAAAAGACCGAATAAGTTGTCCTTCCAGGGAAAAGGTTTTTTCCCCTGCAGAAGATGCTATACATGTAAAAACACGAATTTCAACGGCCAAAAATGCACAAAATTTGTGTCTACTAGTACCAATAAGGAGTACATAATTAAAGATTTTATTTCTTGCAGAACTGAAGGGGTCGTCTATATGTTGCAGTGTTCTTGCTCACTGCAATATATAGGGAGAACCAAATGCCCCATGTGGAAGCGTATAAGAGAGCATGTACAGAATATTAAGAATGGCTTCCCCGAGCATAGTGTTTCGCAACATTTTGCATCCCACCATAATAAGGATACAACGTCTCTAAAATTCTGGGCTGTTGATAGATATAAGCCTCATTGGAGGGGGAGCAATAAAGTAAGAGGACTTCGCAAAAGTGAATCCAGATGCATATTTGAAATGGCTACTCTTGCTCCCAGAGGCCTGAACATTGATTTTGATCTGAATTGTTTTACTTCTGAATTCTAGATATTTTTTTTACTATTTCTTATTCTATTTTACCATACATGTAATGTGAGATATCCCCATATGTGCGTACTCAGAAGTATCTATATGTATATATCTGATATCATTATTTATTCGATGTAGTGCAATTTCTCAGTGATTTTATAAGTTGTGTGTATAATTTATTAATATTGCAATATTCTGACCTATTTATTTGATGTGCTGCAGTTTTTAAGTGATTATACAAGTTGACCACTAGGTGGAGTAGGTAAATAGCAGCCTATTGAGAGCAAAGAAAGGTTTGTTTTTTGATTTTAGTTTATAACATTCCAGTTAGGTTTTAATTGTCCATTGTCTGATTGTTTTAATAAAACTTATTGTGAGCTGTGAACATGTTATATTTAAGCTAATGAGCGCTGAACTAGCATGATGATCCAATGACCACCGAAGTCACTATGGCAACCGGCCATATGGAGCTTTGTTGTCACATGGCTACCCTTATTAAAGTCATGTGACATGTGACGCAACGCGTCGGGAGGAGCCAGTGATGACATCTGATGTGCCCTTTCATTACACATTGAATGCGGTGGGAGGAGAGGGAGTCGCGGTGAGCGTCTGACTGTTCATTTGCGCTGTTTACTTTAGAAGTACATGTGAGTGGATCCACGTATGCTTTTGATGCTGTGGATATAATTTTGCTGATCATTGTGCAATGATGAATTTTTTTTTTTATTGCATGGATGAAACATCTCACTGGAGGAATTAAGAGGAATAGCATGGGGAAGCAGCAGAGTAGGATTCTACTGTGTAGCCCGCTGACAGTGATTGAATAAACACCCAGGAATTGTTTTATTATTTCCTTTGCTTTTGTTACTTTCATGGACTTTGGCTATATGCACATACACCGCAGAGGGCTGTATTATGCCCCAACCCTGGTGATTGATCACAGTTACTATTGAGGGTTTCTGTTGTGTCTTTTGCTGTCTCCTTGACATTTGCCTATATCACCTAGCACTATATGTGCATATCACTTGTTTATCACTAAATTTGGAGTTTGTACTATTAGGAAGTTAATATTTAGCGCACTATTAATTGTTTTAATAATATTTAAAAAGGGCCTAAAACATCCCTGGGAATTACAGACCAGTTAGCCTAACATCAATAGTATGCAAGCTTTTGGAGGGGATGATAAGGGACCAAATACAAGATTTTAGTAATGAAAACTGTATCATTAGCAGTAATCAGCATGGATTTGTGAAGAATCATTCTTGCCAAACCCATCTATTAACCTTCTATGAGGAAGTGAGTTGCCATCTAGATAAAGGAAGGCCCGTAGACATGGTGTATCTCTGGATTTTGCAAAAGCATTTGACACAGTGCATGGATTGAAACATGGCTACAAAGGCGAGTTCAGAGGGTGGTGATAAATGGGGAATACTCAGAATGGTCGGGGGTGGAAAGTGGGGTCCGTTAGGGTTCTGTGCTGGGACCAATCCTATTTAATTTATTCATAAACGACCTGTAGGATGGGGTAATCAGTTCAATCTCTGTATTTGTGGACGATGCTAAGCAGGGCAATAACTTTTCTGCAGGATGTGGAAACCTTGCAAGAAAATCTGAACAAATTAATGAGGGTGGGCAACTACATGGCAAATGAGGTTTAATATAGAAGAAAATGTAAAATAATGCATTTGGGTTGCAAAAATATGAATGCAATCTATACATTAGGGGGAGAACCTTTGGGGGAATCTAGGATGGAAAAGGACCTGGGGGTCCTAGTAGTTGAGCAAGGATGTACTGGAAATGGAGCGAGTACAAAGAAGGGCAACAAAACTAATAAAGGGTCTGGAGGATATTAGTTATGAAGAAAGGTTGCGAGCACTGAACGTATTCTCTCTCTCAAGAGACGCTTGAGAGGAGATATGATTTCAATTTACAAATAGAGTGCTGGTGACCCCACAATAGGGATAAAACATTTTTGCAGAAGGGAGTTTAACAAAACACGTGGCCACTCATTAAAATGAGAAGAAAAGAAGTTTAACCAAAAATTACGTAGAGGGTTCTTTACAGTAAGAGTGGCCAGGATGTGGAATTCCCTTCCACAGGCGGTGGTCTCAGCGGGGGGCATCGATAGTTTCAAAAAACTATTAGATAAGCACCTGAATGACCACAACATACAGGGATATACAAGGTAATACTGACATATAATCACACACACATAGGTTGGACTTGATGGACTTGTGTCTTTTTTCAACCTCACCTACTATGTAACTATGTAACTTTTTTTCCCTTGAAGGAATACAACAAACAATCCTCTAGACTAATGCGTTTCAGCTATCAGTGGGCCTTAATCATAGCAATTAGAGGGCACAAAAAACACACATTTAAATTTTGTGCCTTACTTTTGCCATTATTAGGTCTGCTGAGGAATGAAAAGCATGAGTCTGGAGGATTGTTTGTTGTATTCCTTTCAAGTGAAATAAAGTATTGCATGAGCTCTGGAAGTGGGTTCACACATTTGTTCACATATACGAATCAAAAGCTGACAGGAGCTTTCCGTTGCACCGCACATACAAGAACGGTTACTCATTTAAGGTGAGCAGCAGCTGGCTATTTACTTGACATTATCTAGGAGATGCATATATATTACACTGCAACTTTTTGATGCCTTGGCATGTGAGTTTTTTCAGCATTATCGTTTATACCATAATTTTAAGAAAAGGTTAAGGTAGTGAAAGTTCAAAGCTTTTGGAGAAGGATAGTTGTCTATCTATAAGCTCTGTATAAGAAGAAACCTAGGTGTAGGGAAGCTAAAATGTTTTCATTAACTTTAGGCAAACGTTGCTTGCAAGTACAAAGCCTACTGAGGAAAACTTCTAAGACTTAGCTATAGTTTATTTAGCCACTGTAACACTGAAACTTCCTAAGGGGGTATGTTCCTATCCTGTGGATGTTGCGCTGTGAGGCAGCCCCCAGGTTTTGGCTCTCTAGCACACCCATGCGGGCACAGTGCAACCAAGGACACGGGGTACACACAGACACTATACTGAGAGTGACACATACAGCAACAGGAAATGAAGGGGTCCACGGACTGAAACCAAAGGGAATCTAACTGCACAGCCAGAGACAAACACTGAGAACAATGATGGGATCAAACAACTCACAGAATAAGGGAATACTCAGAAATCACAAATGCCAGAGGAGCAGGAGGGCCCAAATTCAGCGCGGAGACACGTTGCTCAAACACTAAGCCATAGGTGCAAAGGCCTAATAATATCTAGGTTCAGGGCAGATTGGTAGGAACCCAAACAGCTTGAACAGGAGGCAAAACCCAGCATGGTGTCACAACCGGAACCGTAACACCATCGGTACTCTGCGCGCGCGAATGGTCTCCATTATCAGCTGGGCGTACCTGGGGTCAGTGAACTGGTTCCAGCTTGCTGCAAGTCTCTCTCCACCATCAGGGGCCCTGTTGAAGAAGCAGGGCAGGGCTTAGACTCTGCACCCTGGGGAACCCAAAGTTGGCATTCTACAAGGGCTCACTCCCACAGAAACCTGACACACATATTTAGACAACACACAAAGATCAAGATTTATCAGAAAAAGAACTAGATTTCCTAGAGAAATTATTATTAAAATAGAAAATGAGATACTGTTTTTAAGGCGTAGGAGATGGGTAGCACGAGGCAGTAGCAAACCACAATGAAAAAGGCACTAGCTAGCCAGAAATAGAACATGTTTCCAGTTAGTTGGTGAACTTGATTCCCAAAAATTTTCTTCCCTTGTTTGGCCATGATTTCCTTGATAACACACCATATCTCTTAGATCTCAATTTACAATGGAGAATAACACACTTTACTTTACCTGCTCTCTGTAATTAGTAGTATTGTACCATTAGTGATATTATAAAACCATCAGTGTTATTTTATTTCGCCTTATGATAAAATAAATGTAGGAGTCAATTTGCAATGTTTACTTTATCCTATGGATACATCAAACATTTTTTCATCATATTTCAGCCTCCTATCCAACAATTTCATCTCTCTGTAAACCCACACAGGCATTCAGGTTAGCATGGCCTGTTCCCTTGCTGCCCTCAGCACTCATCAGCTAATCTTGCTCCTTCACACACTGAGGTGCACCACTCTTTATAAGGTACCTTGGGCTTTTCTCAGAGAGGTGAAAATGAAACCCTGAAGTGGAGCCTCACCTCAGTCAGCATCACACCCTGGGCACTATGTAAAGTTCATCCAGGATAGTGCTCCCATCAACTGAGGCAGTTTGATGCATTATATTATACTGTAAAATAAATATATATTGTGACAGGGTGGTTCCCTGTCATGGTGTTTAAAAGACTGTTATGTCACTCAGGATTCTCAGATAGGCAGGTTGAGGGGTTCAGGGGTGTTTGTCTCATCTGGAGAAAACAATTTACTTCAGTTTTCTAATTGGTTGGTAAAATTCGGTTTGGGACCTGGAGCCTGGAGTTTTAGTAGTGATCTGGGTGGCATGGAATCTCCAATCCTGGGTCCTGGTTTTGGTTACAACCAGCACCTTGATTGCGCAGGTTTGAGTTGTGTTTTTTTTTTTTTTGTAGTCCCTGGACTAGGGTTCTGGCCTATACTCTTCTAAGGAGTCCATGTGGGTGTAAGGGAGCAGCCACAAATATGTGCATGTCTGCACGGTGCAGTCTGTAATAGAACAGCCAGGGAACCCAAGTCTGAGGGCTGGAGCAGCAGAAAAGCTGCATGGGAAAAGAGCTGACAGAGGTTCAGCATTTGTACAGGGACGCTGTGTTACAAGGTCAGGAGGAATGAGGCATACAGCCTGCTAAAGAGAGCCAGGAAGCTGAATCTGAATTTAACTTTGTGTTGATGGTGGAAACCCCTGTGTAGACAATGATTCTGTGTTGAACTTTTCTTTCTTTTAATAAACAACAAGCCCTTAACCACTTCCCGCCGGACCTATAGCAAAATGACGTCCGGGCGGTGGTTCCGTTATCCTGAATGGGCGTGATATGACGTGGGGACACGCAGCGATCGGCGATCTTGGTA
Organism: Lithobates septentrionalis; assembly: GCA_037952835.1. NCBI lineage: Eukaryota > Metazoa > Chordata > Amphibia > Anura > Ranidae > Lithobates > Lithobates septentrionalis. The sequence goes on along the minus strand of JBBDGP010001454.1, from coordinate 1,580,683 downwards.
AAAAGCCTCTGACAGAGGCTCTTTACCACGTGATCAGCTGTGTCCAATCACAGCTGATCACAGTGTGAACAGGAAGAGCCGTGTATCGGCTTTTCCTCTATCGCGTCTGACATACGCGACTAGAGAAGAGCTGATTGATTATCAGTGCAACCCCCCCCCCAAGGATGCCCACATAGGACCACCAGGACCAGCAGGGATGCCCAGCACTGATGACCACCAGGTATGCCACTCATGGCCACCAGGGATGCCAATCTGTGCCCACAAATGATGCCAATCTGTGCCCACAAATGATGCCAATCAGTGCCCATCAGTAATTCCTGCCAGTGCCTCCTTATCAGTGATGCTCATCAGTGCCACCCATCAGTGTCAATCAGTGCCACCTATAAGTGTCCATCTATGCCAATCAGTGCCACCTATCAGTGCCCATCAGTGCCACCTATTAGTGCCCATCAGTGCTGCCTATCAATGCCCATCATTGCTGCATATCAGTGCCACCCTATCAGTGCTCATCAGTGCTGCATATTAGTGCCCATCATCGGTGGCCATCAGTGCCATCTCATCAGTGCCCATCAGTAGGGATGAGCTTCGAGTTCGAGTCGAACTCATGTTCGACTCGAACATCAGCTGTTCGCCAGTTCACCGAACAGCGAACAATTTGGGGTGTTCGCGGCAAATTCGAATGCCGCGGAACACCCTTTAAAAGTCTATGGGAGAAATCAAAAGTGCTAATTTTAAAGGCTTATATGCATGGTATTGTCATAAAAAGTGTATATAAACGAAGTATCAACCATCTGGGTTTCCAATCTCAGATTGTAACATAAAAAATGATAAGCAATTCACCACTGTGTAATGGAATGACAATCCAAAATCTCCCCCACATGGAGGGAAGTGGGCCACTTATGTCTAATGTGAAAAATTCTTCGATGAATATTCATATAAAATATAACGGATTATATAAATGAAGTACCACCCATAAAACATGTAACTGTGGGTACAAACATCACATACTACTGTGACAGGTAAGTCAAAACGTGAAACAAAAATGTGAAAGAATAGTGCTGACATCGAGAGATTCACAACACGAATTCAGGACCGTGTTCGCAATCTCCACTCAAGTTCATAGTTCGTGTAATAAATTAGTCCCAAAATATCACAAAGATGGCTTGAACAGCTCAAAAGTGCAAAGCAAGTGATCTAGTGCTATTCTTCTCAGTGGTGATCCAGAACAAAAAGAGGATGAAATACTCTTACCAGCACTGGTGGACTCACAGGCCATAGGCAGTGAGTCATACGAGCTTGAACTGTCATAAGATGGATGACAGTATGAGTGCGGTCTGTAGTGATGGCGAACCTCCTCCTTGTATGGGGGACCAGGTGTCTGCCCAGGTAGCTGATTCGATCAATTGGGGTTTATTGGATCAAACAATATCAACTGACAATCAGTATAAAAGCATGTAAATTAGAATCGATTCCAAAAAAAATATTTAAAAGAAGCGTGGTAAAAAGTGGCTGGGTCTCTTTGCTGTACCCAACCACTTTTTACACGCGTCTTTTAAATATTTTATTTGGAAGAATTTTTCACATTAGACATAAGTGGCCTTAGACATAAGTATGCCTGTAAAGGGGCGCATGTTTCCCGTGTTTAGAACAGTCTGACAGCAAAATGACATTTCAAAGGAAAAAAAGTCATTTAAAACTACCCGCGGATATAATGAATTGTCGGTCCGACAATACACATAAAAGTTCATTGATAAAAACGGCATGGGAATTCCCCACAGGGGAACCCCGAACCAAAATTTAAAAAAAAAATGATGTGGGGGTCCCCCTAAATTCCATACCAGGCCCTTCAGGTCTGGTATGGATATTAAGGGGAACCTCGGCCAAAATTTAAAAAAAAAATGTCGTGGGGTCCCCCCTTAAAATCTATACCAGACCCCCCTTAAAATCTATACCAGAAGATGAAGAGAAAAAGATGAAGAAAAAGATGAAGAGAGAAGCGTCACACAGCGGGAGCCTAACTCCATGCCATCATGGATGCGGAGTGGCCCGAGGAGAAGATAAGAAGACGCCGCAGAGGAGATGCCGGACGAGAACACCGGACCGACAATACACATAAAAGTTCATTGATAAAAACGGCATGGGAATTCCCCACAGGGGAACCCCGAACCAAAATTTAAAAAAAAAATGATGTGGGGGTCCCCCTAAATTCCATACCAGGCCCTTCAGGTCTGGTATGGATATTAAGGGGAACCCCGGCCAAATTTTTTAAAAAAAATGTCGTGGGGTCCCCCCTTAAAATCTATACCAGACCCCCCTTAAAATCTATACCAGAAGATGAAGAGAAAAAGATGAAGAAAAAGATGAAGAGAGAAGCGTCACACAGTGGGAGCCTAACTCCATGCCATCATGGATGCGGAGCGGCCCGAGGAGAAGATAAGAAGATGCCGCAGAGGAGATGCCGGACGAGAACACCGGAGGAAGAACCAGAAGAAGAAGAAGATGGAGGAAGAAACCGAAGGAAGATAGAAGAAAGAAGAAAGAAGGAGCATTTAAATGAATTGTCAAAAACCGTCTCTTGTCATTTTTAACATTTTTGACAGTTTTTTTGTGAAATGGTAGGGGTACTTTTTTACCCCCTTACCATTTCACACATGAGGGAGGGCCGGGATCTGGGGGTCCCCTTGTTAAAGGGGGCTTCCAGATTCCGATAAGCCCCCCGCCCGCCGACCCCCACAACCACCGGGCAAGGGTTGTGGGGATGAGGCCCTTGTCCCCATCAACATGGGGACAAGGTGCTTTGGTGGGCTACCCCAAAGCACCCTCCCAATGTTGAGGGCATGTGGCCTGGTATGGTTCAGGAGGGGGGGCACTCTCTTGTCCCCCCCTCTTTTCCTGCGGCCTGCCAGGTTGCGTGCTCGGATAAGGGTCTGGTATGGATTTTTTGGGGGGACCCCACGACGTTTTTTTTTTTTTTGGTGCGGGGTTTCCCTTAAAATTAATACCAGACCTGAAGGGTCTGGTATGGATTTTAAGGGGGGACCCCACGCCATTTTTTTTTTTTTTTTTTGGCCGGGGTTCCCCTTAATATCCATACCAGACCTGAAGGGCCTGGTATGGAATTTAGGGGGACCCCCCACGTCATTTTTTTTAAAATTTTGATTCGGGGTTCCCCTGTGGGGAATTCCCATGCCGTTTTTATCAATGAACTTTTATGTGTATTGTCGGACCGGCAATTCATTAATAGCCGCGAGTAGTTTTAAATGACTTTTTTCCTTTGAAATGTCATTTTGCTGTCAGACTGTTCTAAACACTGGAAACATGCGCCCCTTTACAGGCATACTATAGACACCCCCAAGTATGAAATTTAAAGGGATATTACACTTTTATTGTTTCACTTTAAGCATTAATAAAATCACTGCTCCCGAAAAAATGTCCATTTTTAAAACTTTTTTTGCATTGATCCTTGTCCCCTGGGGCAGGACCCAGGTCCCCAAACACTTTTTATGACAATAACTTGCATATAAGCCTTTAAAATGAGCTCTTTTGATTATTCATGTTCGTGTCCCATAGACTTTAATGGTGTTTGCGTGTTCGAACTAATTTTTTGCCTGTTTTGCAAGTTCTGGTGCAAACCGAACAGGGGGGTGTTCGGCTCATCCCTACCCATCAGTGCTGCCTTATCAGTGACCGTCAGTGCAGTCTAATCATAATCAGTGCCAATCAGTGAAAGAGAAAACGTACTTATTTACAAAATGTTATACCAGAAACAAATAAAAACTTCTTTTTTTATTTGTTTAGCAACAAATAAAAACCCTAGAGGTGATCAAATACCACCAAAAGAAAGCTCTATTTGTGAGAACAAAATGATAACAATTTTGTTTGGGTACAGTGTAGATGGGTACAGTGTAGCATGACCGTGCAATTGTCATTTAAAAAGCCACAGCGCTGAAATCTGAAAATTGGCTTGGGCAGGTAGGGGGGAAGTGCTTGGTAATGAAGTGGTTTTAAACAGCATGATTTGCATGGACCATACACACTGGTGAGGTCTACACTGAGCTGAACCCCCGAACTTTACAATATATAAACTACATATATATATATATATATATATATATATATATATATATATATATATATATATATCTATATATATATATATATATATATATATATATATATATATATATATATATATATATATATATACACACACACACACACACACACACACACACACACACACACACACACACATACATACATACATACATACATACATAGGCTTTCCATTTAAAAAGCCACAGCGCTGAAATCTGAAAATTGGCTTGGGCAGGTAGGGGGGAAGTGCTTGGTAATGAAGTGGTTTTAAACAGCATGATTTGCATGGACCATACACACTGGTGAGGTCTACACTGAGCTGAACCCCCGAACTTTACAATATATAAACTACATATATATATATATATATATATATAATCACACACACACACACACACACACACACATACATACATACATAGGCTTTCCATTCAAATTAACATAACCCTGTAGCTAAAAGTGCTTTTACTTCAACTAATGTTGCTTTTCTGTCAATTTAGCAAGCAGCCGTAATGTTAAATTGAATATCCCTTATGAGATTTACAATTGGAAAACGATGGCTTCATTTTCCATTCTCCTTTATGAACAACGATGCTACATTAAGAAAGGTTTAGTAATAACCTACAAGATTTGGCAGCTTTACGAAAATGAGAAAAAAAAAACATTCTGACAGCAGCATCTACAGTATGAGATGCAAAGCAGGATTCCCAAGTGATTTTCAGCTCTACAACCCACTGAGAATTATGCCTAATTATACCAATGCAAAATATCTGTGTCACCAAACACAAGAGAGACAGACAAGTATTTTCATAAAGCTAGCTGTTAAAGAAGAAAATATTTCTTAAAATTATGTTTCTTGTTTTTAGGACTAGCATGTAAAACACTAAAAAGCTAAAAACACATGGATGTGTCCATAAGCTTATATCAGAATTGTTCAGCAGACTCTGATGAACAATTCTATAACTCTGATCAGCAGATTACAACCCCCCCCCCCCCCAAAAAAAAAGCTAAAAATAAAAAAATTACTGTAAAAAAAAGTAAAAAAAACAAAAAAACACAAACACAGTAAGACTCCCCCAGGTCCGCCCACACTGACCCCTCCATGGTGACGGTACCTCAGCTTCTCCTCCCGGCCAACCCGATCTGTCCTAATTGGCCAAGTGGAGAAGCCGGAAGACAATAGCAAATATTAATTCACTATTGTCACAAGTGGGTGGGTTCGGGGTGCAGTGCCCAACCTTTTTCAAGCCAATTAGAGCCTCAGGCTTTAATCATGTGGCTTGAAAAAAAAACTCAAACAAACGTATGAGTCCAGCTCCCTAATGGACCAGCTGCTCCTGGTAGGACCCCATTCACACGGAATGTCAAGCAGTTCCGCCTGCTCAGCGGGGGATCTGTCTGATGCAGAGCGGACATTGACACAGCTCGCTATTCTCTATAGGACATATCGAAACGGATCACCTGTCCAGTTACATCGCATACCATCCAATCCGATCCGATTCTCTAGATGAATGGGGAATGGAATCCCCATCTGTCTGTTTTTAGTGGACTGAATCGGCTGCAGGCGGGTGTACACAGACAAATGTCCATTTACATCAGCCTCTCCATAGAGAACAATGAGTGGTCCGATTGGGCCCGCCTGAAAAACGGACAGGCAGACCGGATCGGTGTGCTTGTGTGAAAGGGGCCTAAGGCCTTGTTCACACAGGGCATACACAGTGTACCTTTACAGGGATGCACAGGTGTTCCGTGCATCTCTGTGCAGGCAGTCCCATTGATGTCATTTGGGATGTAGCACCTTGCATGAACAGAGTCGTTGCTCCCAATTTTACATCCATGTAGGTCCGCATGCATCTCCCTGAGCTCACACTGCCTGTGTTCGGGTTCATGTACCCACACTCACATGGATGTCAGATTGGGAACAGCAGGTAAGCCTATGCAGCCGTTGCATCCCAATTGACATTAATGGGACTGCCTTTATGGGGATGCATAGAACACCTGTAGCACTTTTTTTTTTCTACAGATAATGTGCTTTTAGAAAATGTGTAGTCTGAGGGGTCTTTTCAAATTCTGAAAGTTGTAAGTGAAAAATAAAAACCTCCAGATTTTTAGAGAAATGTTTTGGTACGTTCGATTTGCGAAAAGGCACAATTTAACATTTACAAATATTTGTTATTTATTAACTCCATACAGGTTAAGCTTTCATATTTAGTAGGGATTTAGCAGGAATTTTGTAAAATTAGCTGTGTTTTTATATGCTAATAATGGTTTTACACTTTTTGTGTCTGTTCAATTTTTACCATTTCGCAAAAAGGCGCAATTTAAAAGTTACAAATATTTGTTATTTATTAACTCAATACAGGTTAAGCTTTTATATTTAGTAGGAATTTTGTAAAATTTGCTGTTTTTATCTGCTAATAATGGTTGTAGTATATTTTTTACGAATATATTGGTTTGATAAACATTTGCGCAAATACCACAGGGTCTAAAAAATAAGTAGCACCTTTTTCACCTTTTTTTTATTCTAAAGGTCATATGCTTTCAGAAAATATATGGTTTTGGGGGTCTTTCACAAATTCTGAAAGCTGTAAGAGAAAAATGAAAACCTTCAGATTTTTAGAGAAATTTGGATATTTACATTTCTGCGTACGTTCGATTTTCACCATTTTACAAAAAGGCGCAATGTAAAAATTAAAAATTTTTGTTATTTATTAACTCCATACAGGGTAAGCTTTTATATTTAGTATGGATTTAGCAGGATTTTTGTAAAATTCGCTGTGTTTTTATCTGCTAATAATGGTTTTAATGTATTTTTTGCCAATATATTGGTTCGATAAACATTTGCGCAAATACCGTGGTGTCTAAAAAATCAGTAGCACCTTCATTTTATTCTAGAGGTCATATGCTTTCAGAAAATATATGGTTTTGGGGGTTTTTCACAAATTCTGAAAGCTGTAAGGGAAAAATTAAAACCTTCAGATTTTTAGAGAACTTTGAAAATTTACACTTTTGCATCTGTTCAATTCTCACCATTTCGCAAAAAGGCGGAATTTAAAAGTTACAAATATTTGTTATTTATTAACTCAATACTGGTTAAGATTTTATATGTAGTAGGAATTTTGTAAAATGTGCTGTGTTTTTAGCTGCTAATAATGGTTTTAGTGTATTTTTTACAAATATATTGGTTTGATAAACATTTGCACAAATACCGCGGGGTCTAAAAGATCAGTATCACCTTCTTTTTATTCCACTGATCATGTGCTTTCAGAAAATATATGGTTTAGGGGATGTTTCCCAAACTCTGAAAGCTATAAGTGAAAAATAAAAAAACAAAGGAAAATTAGCAAAAATGGTCTGGCTACATTATGCCGAGTACAGACGATCGGACATTCCAATAACAAAATCCTGAATTTATTTCCGACGGATGTTGGCTCAAACTTGTCTTGCGTACACACGGTCGCACAAATGTCGGAAATTCCTATCGCCAAGAACGCAGTGACGTACAACACATATGACGAGCCGAGAAAAATTAAGTTCAACAGCCAGTGCGCCCTTCTGCTTGATTCCGAGCATGCGTGGAATTTTGTGCGTCGGAATTGTGTACTCACGATCGGAATTTACGCCAACGGATTTTGTTGTTGTAAAATTTGAGATCCAGCTGTCAAATTTTTGTTGTCGGGAATGTCCGATGGAGCCTACACATGGTCGGAATTTCCGACAACAAGCTCACAACGAACATTTGTTGTCGGAACCGACGACCGTGTGTACGCGGCATTAGTGTACAAAATGGAGCCCAGGGCCTGGCAGCGAAAGGGTTAAAGAAAATGATCATAGTAATATGATATGCATATGCAATATGGGTATGCATTTAGGGAGCAGATTCACTCTGACATATTGGACACACAACACACCAAGGGACCTTATCCGTCCTGAGCTATTAATCAAATCACCTAAACTGCTTTAAAAAAAAAAAAGCAGGACTAGATATCTGAAGAAGATTTAGGTTTTTCCATTAGGAACATTATAAAGAGTGTATGTAGCTTTCTCCTTAGCATTCTTCCTTATTGCATTTTGTATTTGATTGGTTGTAAAATATTAGCTATTTTCATAGCCTGATAGTTGATTCTAAATTTTCCTCATTTTTCCTCATGCAATGAAGCTATAGAAGTTAGTTTGATGTTTTATTTTAGCTGGGCATTAATCAGGCAGCTGCATTGATGGGAGTTGGGCTGCAGATGGGCGCAGATCAGGCTGCAGATGGGCGCAGATCAGGCTGCAGATGGACGCAGATCAGGCTGCAGATGGGCGGAGATCAGGCTGCATTGAAGCTGCAGATGGGCACAGATCAGGCTGCATTGAAGCTGCAGATGGGCACAGATCAGGCTGCTTTGAAGCTGCAGATGGGCACAGATCAGGCTGCTTTGAAGCTGCAGATGGGCACAGATCAGGCTGCTTTGAAGCTGCAGATGGGCACAGATCAGGCTGCATTGAAGCTGCAGATGGGCACAGATCAGGCTGCATTGAAACTGCAGATGGGCACAGATCAGGCTGCATTGAGGCTGCAGATGGGCACTAATCAGGCTGCACTGAGGCAGCAGATGGGCACTAATCAGGATGCATTGAGGCTGCAGATGGGCACTAATCAGACTGCATTGATGGGCACTGACCATTATTTTGTTTCAAAGTGGTTTATTTTAAAAAAAGTTATTTTTCTGAAACTTTCCTCTTAAATTCAAGGTGCGCATTATATGCCTGTGTGTGTTATACGCCGATAAATAGGGTACCTACAACCGGAAGTAGCAGCTTTGCAGGGACTAAAGATAATGTGTTTTTTTTAATCTGCACAGTCCTTATTGTTAATAGGGGCCCCCTTATTTGGAACATAGGACGTTTTTAAAGGTGAACTAAACCTTTGAGGATTCATTGAGGTTAATAAAATATTTTTAAATCAGGCATAAACTGGCATTGGTAAAATGCACCTTTATCTTTTAGTTATAGATAATCCTTAGATGTTATACAGTCTTTCATCATGATGGGAGGAATAAAGGCCTCATGGGGTTTAAACTGAATTAAAAAAATTAAAGTATACTAATACTGATAACCAGGGACGTTGCTAGGTCTACAAAAGATCTGGGGCTAGAGCCCATAGCAGCGTAGTAAACAAAGTCATACGCTTGGGCGGGCATACACTTTTATATACAGTAATATACGTGTGTGTGTGTATATATATCCCCAGAGAGCCCCCCACTTACATCAGGGTCCCCAGAGAGCCCCCTTACATCAGGGTCCCCAGAGAGACCCCTTACATCAGGGTCCCCAGAGAGACCCCTTACATTAGGGTCCCCAGAGAGCCCCCCTTACATCAGGGTCCCCAGAGAGCCCCCCTTACATCAGGGTCCCCAGAGAGCCCCCCTTACATCAGAGTCCTCAGAGAGCCTCCACCTTTCATCAGGGTACCCAGAGGGCCCCCCATTTACATCAGGGTTCCCAGAGAGCCCCCCTTACATTTGGGTCCCCAGAGAGCCTCCCCCTTAAATCTGGGTCCTTAGAGAGCCTCTGCCTTAAAATCAGAGTTCCCAGAGAGCCTCTCCCTTGCATCAGGGTCCCCAGAGAGCCCCCCACTTACATAAGGGTCCCCAGAGAGCCTCCCCTCCCCTTTGGGGACCCCTGCAGAGACGCGGGGCTATTGGCCCCAGATTCGGGGCTATAGCCCCAAAAGCCACCCCCTAGCGACACCCCTGCTGATAACTATATCTTGCAAGATTTTTTAAAAATGAGAAAACATCATTTTGCCATAGTTTATGTAGGAGGAAGATGTTTTGTTGTGTCCGTGTCTCAGTACAGCCAAAAAAAAAAACAATTAAACTAACAGACTGAATTTGTCTTTACATATATATATATATATATATATATATATATATTAGAAATGTGCATTTCATTTCAATGGTTCATCAACAAATTTATTAGTACGCTTCAGCAAAAGTTACATAACATAAAATGTCAAGTGCCAACACTCTATACCACATGTGTCAAACACAAGGCCCATCAGGCCATTTCATGTGGCCCTTGCACCCAGGTCTTTTTTTCAGCTGGAACGTGGTGGAAACACTGACAGATCCCTGCACTTATGGCAGGGACAAAGAAGATATTTAGATGGCAGGTGCAGTGTGGGATGTGGCATCACGTGGTAAGTTGCACTGTGATCCCCATCTGTGCCCAGTTGCACAGATTTCAACCAATGATCTTCCTGCAAGTGAGAGAGGGCAATGTAGCTGCTTACATTGGCAGGAGGTTCTAGAGCAAGGCCAGGTAAGTGAAATGCAAGGAAAAATTTAGGTGGGGGGGTGTGTGCATAGGTAGGGGATAGGGGTGGCAGTGAGATGTGGTCAGCCAAGAGAGCTGAACCCTGCACATTGTGCATAGAACACCCCTAAACCCTGCACTCTGTCCATAGGGCACCCCAAAACTGCATGTCGTACTTAGCACACCCCTGAACCCTGCACTTGATACAAAGCGCACCCCTGAACCCTGCACTCTCTACATAGGGCACCCCTGAACTCTGCACATAATGCACTTCTGGTATTTATTGCCCCATTAAGAGCCCCCCCACTGCAATTTGGCCACACCAACCGTTCGATGCGGTTCATCAGGGGTTGAGTTCCTGCACCTATTCTCTGAGACAAAAAGCCCAGCCCTGGGTAAATTGATATAGTCCTACAGATACAGTCGGCCCTTTGAGGGCAACTATAATGCTGATGCGGCCCTTGATGAATTGAGTTTGACACCCATGCTCTATACAATTATAATTATAGAGATATAAAAAGCCATCCCAATTTTACTATTCTTTCAGTTGTGCTCATCTACAAATTTTAATATCGGTTTTCTTACTACTATACTACCTACTAGAGTCTGAAATAATGGAATTGCCTGTGCGTCACCTACAACTTTGCAAACGCTTTTGCATGAAGTTCACAGACGCACGTTTGTTTTATTTACATGGATGGACTTTTTCTTATTATCACTGTTGTTAAACACTAATTCACTATAAAAAGAGTGTGCAGTGGTTTGATAACACTACTTATTATTAATTGTGTCACTATTTTACATAGTAGGCAAAGTTGAAAAAAGACATAAGTCCATCAAGTCCAAAGTATGTGTGTGATTTTATGTCAGTTTTACATTTTATATCCCTGTATGTTGTGGTCATTCAGGGGTCTAATGCCGCGTACACACGATCGTTACTTCCGTCCAAAAAAACGTGGATGGTTTTTCCGACGGAATTCAGCTCAAGCTTGCCTTGCATACACACGGTCACACCAAATTCTGACCGTCAAGAACGCGATGACGTACAACGCGTACGACAGGACTGGAAAACGGAATCTCAATACCCAGTGCGCCACCCTTTGGGCTCCTTCTGCTAATCTCGTGTTTATCTTATGTTAGTAGAAGTTTGGTGAGAGACAATTCGCGCTTTTCAGCTTTCGTACTTTTCAGTCCGTTACTGTTTTTCAGTTTGTGCTTGTGGGTTTGTATCTGGTTTTCAGTGTGTGTAGTCAGTTCGTATCTGTTTTTCAGTGCGTTCTTGTCTGCTTGTTTCTGATTTTCAGCTCGCTCTTCACAGGCCTTTCTGTTCTTCAGTGCATTCTGTTAGTTCGTTCTGACCAGCTGACCATTTTGAAGCCATGTTGCGGGTACGTGCTCGTCATAGAGTTTGTGCTGTGCGGGGGCTTGGTGTTGGGGTTCTTGCTTTGACCCAAGCCCAGTTCATGAACAGGGTGGGGAGGAGTTCATGGACCAAGAATTGAAAAAATGGAGAATGGAGGCGGGACTTTGTGTGAGGCATGTTGGTGAATATGTCCACATTACAAAAAATGTTATGATAGGATGTCTAAAGTAGATCCTGTATCGAGTGATGATACCCACAAAATATGTTGCAAGAAAATGGTATATAGTTTAATACCAAAAGATCATAAAACCAAATACATAATAAAAGGAACACATTTGGGCTACAGTAAAACATGTTAACATAAGTAGGTTTACAGACATGGTTCGAATAATGATTATACATGTACAGGACATGATAAAATGGTGTAATACATGGCACAGTAGATAGATGTATGCATCAATAGATGTTAACTCTACGCGTTTCTTGGCTTGAAACCAATCGTCAGGAGTCTGATGCAGTGTAAACTATATACCATTTTCTTGCAACATATTTTGTGGGTATCATCACTCGATACAGGATCTACTTTAGACATCCTTTCATAACATTTTTTGTAATGTGGACATATTCACCAACATGCCTCACACAAAGTCCCGCCTCCATTCTCCATTTTTTCTCTACCTAATGGGATGGAGGCATGTTGGTGCATTCACACAAAAACAAGTGGACAGGTCACAAACCCAATTTTGGACCAAGAATTGGTTGCTCCAGCGTGACCATTTCTCTCATATGCCTTTGCTGCGTGAGATCCAGGAGAATAACCCTGATGATTTCAGGAATTTTCTCCGGATGAGGGACCCCCTTTTTCACCATCTGTTGGCTTAGCTGTCCCCTTATATTTTGAAGCAGGACACCTGCATGCGGCAAGACATCACTCCGGAGCAGAGGCTAGTCACCACGTTGCGGTACTTGTCGACGGGGAGAAGTCTACAGGACCTCAAGTTCTCTACAGGCATCTCCCCCCAGGCTCTGGGGATCATTATCCCAGGGACCTGTTCTGCCATCATTCAGGTCCTGCAGAAGGACTATATTAGGGTAAGTTTTCTCCTTTAACATCACATTCTATGTATTTAATATATGCTAATGTATTATGTTTCTTTCATCATTCCCTAATTACCATGAGTGTAATATGCTGTGAATGTCCTATTTGTCCTCATGCATGCTGTAAGCTTTTAATGCTCCTTTTTTGTCCTTCATGCATATTTGCCTTCACTAACCTCCCCAGCATGCTATCCTGGGCCCATATACACCTAGCCTAGTCACTTAACAATGTATTTTTCAGCTCCATTGTAGTGCTTTACCCTAAACACCCCCTAAAATGTGTCCAAATGTTATTGTTGTCCTTAAATTCAGATTTAAGGGGATTCACAGGGGGATGATGTCCCCCTTGGACGAAACGCGTCGGGATGAGCTACTGACACCACCAACATTGCCAGATATTTGTATCCAAAGCGCTGTTTTTTCTACCAAAATGTGAGTTTTCCTACTTTTAAATAAATTAGTTTTAAACCCCTTATACAGTATTACGCTATGTACTCTTACGTCTTTTATATGTATACGTTGGATGCCTGAGTGGATTTACTCCCTTTGCCATATCTAAAGTATTGGGTCACCTGGATTAACCCTCACGTTATACAGACATCACCGTGGATCCCCACAATTACAAGCTAGATTGACCCAGTGGGTGTACACCCATCTGTGTCCAATCTTTCCGGTAAGCCCCTAATCCAATAGGGTGGTGGATCTTCTATCAACACATTCACTAGCTGTCTTCACTTTTTTGGTGTTATTTATCTACTAAAGACTTTCACTTTTAAGGATAATATCAGCATTTTGCATTACGGACTTTATTTTTTTCACAAGGATTTTTATATATATATCTATGTGATTTATTTATTGGGCTTTACCATGAATATGGTTATGGACTATGTCTATGGTTGTTAGCGCTACACTTTTCTTTATATTGTCCTTAAATACAGGTAGAGTGCCAGAGGCTTTTTTTGGAGTCCAAAACTTATTTATAACCCTCCCCCCTAAAATGTTTCCAATGGGCCATCAGAGGGGGTGAGGAATCTGATAATTGGACCTTATATTTTTGTCTTTAAATACCCCTTAAAATAAATGTTATACTGATGTTGGCCAAGAATTTTTCTGTCTAATCTGCTTGCAATGTTATGTGCAAAAGTACTAATAATTATTTTTTCTTGTTTGACTCCACAGTTTCCTTCCACGCCACAAGAATGGCAGACTGTGGCTTCCCAATTTGCTCATCGTTGGGACTTTCCCAACTGCAGAGGGACATTCGATGGGAAGCACGTCCACATCGTCCCACCACCCCACTTGGGGTCATACTATTTTAACTATAAGGGGTTTCATAGTATTGTGTTGATGGCAGTGGTTTCGGCGACATACGAGTTTCTCTATGTGGATGTGGAGAAGAATGGCCGGACTTCCAGAAAATCCATTGACGGCCCTGGAAACTGTCAAAAATATGTAGATTTTTTTATGGGTAGGGGGGCCATTGCTATGCCAGCACATTTGTAATTTTTTTAGATATTAAAAAAAAATTTGATCTGATCAAATCTTGATTTTGATTTACTGCTTGTGTTTCTTTGAGCGGTCTCCTAGGTTCTCCTAGTGCACTTGTAGTGCCAAGTGTTTTTTCCATTATTAAATAACACCCATTGTCACTGTGAACACCAACTTAATACAAAAAATGGTATTGAGCATTGAAAGAAGAAGCCACACATTTTTGAGTATAAAACATATATTTTTTTAAGTTTTACCTTGAAAATATTTTTTTAGGACATAAACATGCATGTTTCAAAACATAACATACACAACTCAGGAACTTACAAAGTTCAACATTAAAAAACTGAAGGCAACATCAGACATTATAGTGTCAAAAATGTGTTGATATTGCCTTCATCAGATGGGGTGATGTCCCCCTCCTAAAAGCCAAATTTTGAAGATGCACACAAATTGGGAGTCAAACTGGGGATTTCCCTCCTTATCCCATGCCTAATGTCAACATGTGCTATCTTCCATCATGGGGGATCAATGGACGTGTTTTGGGGGTGCAACCACTTCCTCTCACCTACTTACGAGGAAGGGGTTGCAGCCACAAAACGCGTACATTGATATCCCCTGATGGCAGACAGCACATGTTGACACACTGTGTGCATCTTCAAAATTTGGCTTTTAAATGCGTAAAAAAATAGAAAAAAAATGGTCCCCAAAAATTGAAAATGGTGTCATTTTGTTGTTCTTTAGATTCTTCCTAGTACATCAATCATGTTCTTCCGTTTTTGTTCTATGTCATTTGTTTTTTGCTTGATGAGGTCTAAATCCTGACTACAAAACATTATGTCCTGGATTAGCCTTTGAGCACTGTCAGTCATGAGATGAGTAGACTGTTCTTCCACAACATGCACATCACCTAAAAGAAAAAATACACACCATGTATTATAAATATGCAGGCATACATCTATTACCTGAATCTGTGGTGTCAGACACTCACCTGTTGTGGCAATCTCAACCACCTCTCTTTCCTCCACATCCTCAGGTTGTGGTGTCCTCTGTTCCCCTTCTTCAGGAGGTGGGGGTTTCCTGGTGTTCTCAGACGTCCGGAGTCTTTTCTCCCCTATGAGAATGAAACAAAAGGTATACTTTGCACACAGATATTTGAGGCCAGAAATAGGAATATGAAACATTGTTTGGAAGTGGGGTACAATTGTCTGTTTTGGCAGAGTTCCAAGCTGAAGACCTGATTTTTTCACTTACCAAAGCTGGAATACTTACCTTTTTTGGACAAGTTTCACACATGGAGACACCCCAAGTATCCACTGGCCAGTTCTGCCAAAACAGACAATTGTACCCCACTTCCGGTGGGACACCGTAAAAAGTTTGTTCTTGTGTCCCACACTAGTGCTCCTGAGTCCAGATGTGTAAACAGCTGCTGAGTGTCCTCTCCTTACATTACACTGAATCAAGTTTGCAATTCTTTCTAGTTTCATGCACATCTAGACAACAATGTCCTAAACTTCTTTTCATACAAATTAGCATGACCAAACGTAGTTAACCCTGTATCTGCCCAAAACATTGTATTTAGTTGGCAAACGAGCGATGTTTCCTACGACCGATTACTGTGCCCATGAACATGAAAGTAGCCATTTTAAACTGTACAACAGTAAAGAAAAGCACATGGAGCAGCATGCAAGTAATAATAATAATCGGAACACACGACAACTACGTCCTTTTTAGAAGCACTTTCTTGATCCTTCTGTACTGAATCTGCTCCCTCAATTTCAGGTCTGACCAGCGTTTCCTCAATTGCTTCTTGGATCATCGTACCCCAAAATTCCTGTGCAGACTCTTCACAACTTTAGTCATGATCTTGGCCTTTCACACATTTGGGTTTAGGTACGGTCCATACTTCCTGTCATAGTCAGCCCTCTTCAAGATGTCCACCATCTCCACCATCTCTACAAAGGCCATATTTGAGGCCTTAAAGCGGGGGTCCACCTATCTATCGTTTTTTTTTTTTTTTTAGTTCATTCACAAACTTTTCTTCTCAGCATTACATACTCACATATTGTGTGTAATATGTCCGCCTGTGTCAGATTTCGTCGGAAAGAATAACTTATATTATTCACTGCAGGCGGTTTCCATCTTCATTGTGGGCATTTTAAGCCCACAAGCATTTATTTCCTGGATGTGGTGAATGCTGTGCTCCCAGCATTCACCGCTCGTTCCCGCACATGCGCAGTGGCATCCTGGGAAGCCTGAGACTAGCTCCCAAGAGTCTGGGAGAGGCTAGAAACATGCCTACTCCCACGGGAGGAGAACCAGGAACTGCAAAGAAGAATAGAAAAATAAAAGGTAATTACGGCGATTTAAATTTTTTTAAACGGCATGTCAGCATCTAGGCAAGGAAGAGAATACATACAGATATTGTTCAAAATTTGGGTGGAACCCCGCTTTAAATCTCCTGCGGGATCGGGATGTTTCGGGCTCCGGGCTTTCCTCCTCCTCATTACTGATATTATCACGCACCTGCTGTGTTTCCGCCATTTTCCTCTCCCACTGTGACGAAAGAGAAGGGGTGGGGAATATTCGAGAAAGAACGTCAGGGGCGGGCGATGCGGGCGGAGTTTCATGCATGCACAGTATATATAAAGCTAACACGCGTGTGTCGTACGTACGATCTGTGAGTGGAGGAAGCGCCAAACGTTATAATGAAGGTAACATTTTAACTTGGGACATCAGTGGCCTATACTGATTCGAGATTGAGGGTTATATTGGGATAAGGTTAGGAGAGTTTAGCCTGATATTAGTGTTTTTGTCTTGTGTTTTGTCTTGCAGCAAATATGAAACAATTCAAAGACCCTGAATTCATGGGCCAGTTCATAGACAAATACAGGGATATAGTAAACCTGAATACAACAGGGCCCAAATATTGTACTCAACCACAAGCGCTTAGGAAAATTAGTTGCAGGCAGAATCAATATAAATGACCCAAAATTAATGGAAAAAGCAGCCGCCTAAAATGATACCTCTAAAACTAGAAAGAACATTGCTGAAATATGAATAAAAATAAAAGCCTAAATGGACTAATGGCAGCGCTAATGCAATGATTGATCATACACAGAGCAATCTAAAAAATATACACTACCGTTCAAAAGTTTGGGGTCACCCAAACAATTTTGTGTTTTCCATGAAAAGTCACACTTATTCACCACCATACGTTGTGAAATGAATAGAAAATAGAGTCAAGACATTGACAAGGTTAGAAATAATGATTTGTATTTGAAATAACATTGTTTTTACATCAAACTTTGCTTTCATCAAAGAATCCTCCTTTTGCAGCAATTACAGCATTGCACACCTTTGGCATTCTAGCTGTTAATTTATTGAGGTGAGCTGGAGAAATTGCACCCCACGCTTCTAGAAGCAGCTCCCACAAGTTGGATTGGTTGGATGGGCACTTCTGGCGTACCATACGGTCAAGCTGCTCCCACAACAGCTCAATGGGGTTCAGATCTGGTGACTGTGCTGGCCACTCCATTACCGATAGAATACCAGCTGCCTGCTTCTGCTGTAAATAGTTCTTGCACAATTTGGAGGTGTGTTTAGGGTCATTGTCCTGTTGTAGGATGAAATTGGCTCCAATCAAGCGCTGTCCACTGGGTATGGCATGGCGTTGCAAAATGGAGCTATAGCCTTCCTTATTCAGAATCCCTTTTACCCTGTACAAAGCTCCCACCTTACCAGCACCAAAGCAACCCCAGACCATCACATTACCTCCACCATGCTTAACAGATGGCGTCAGGCATTCTTCCAGCATCTTTTCATTTGTTCTGCGTCTCACAAACGTTCTTCTTTGTGATCCAAACACCTCAAACTTGGATTCATCCGTCCACAACACTTTTTTCCAGTCTTCCTCTGTCCAATGTCTGTGTTCTTTTGCCCATCTTAATCTTTTTCTTTTATTGGCCAGTCTCAGATATGGCTTTTTCTTTGCCACTCTGCCCTGAAGCCCAAAATCCCGCAGCCGCCTCTTCACTGTAGATGTTGACACTGGTGTTTTGCGGGTACTATTTAATGAAGATGCCAGTTGGGGACCTGTGAGGCGTCTGTTTCTCAAACTAGAGACTCTAATGTGCTTATCTTCTTGCTTAGTTGTGCAACGCGGCCTCCCACTTCTTTTTCTACTCTGGTTAGAGCCTGTTTGTGCTGTCCTCTGAAGGGAGTAGTACACACCGTTGTAGGAAATCTTCAATTTCTTTGCAATTTCTCGCATGGAATAGCCTTCATTTCTAAGAACAAGAATAGACTGTCGAGTTTCAGATGAAAGTTCTCTTTTTCTGGCCATTTTGAGCGTTTAATTGACCCCACAAATGTGATGCTCCAGAAACTCAATCTGCTCACAGGAAGGTCAGTTTTGTAGCTTCTGGAAGGAGCTAGACTGTTTTTAGATGTGTGAACATGATTGCACAAGGGTTTGCTAATCATCAATTAGCCTTCTGAGCCAATGAGCAAACACATTGTACCATTAGAACACTGGAGTGATAGTTGCTGGAAATGGGCCTCTATACACCTATGTAGATATTGCACCAAAAACTAGACATTTGCAGTTAGAATAGTCATTTACCACATTAGCAATGTATAGAGTATATTTGTTTAAAGTTAGGACTAGTTTAAAGTTAGCTTCATTTAAAAGTACAGTGCTTTTCCTTCAAAAATAAGGACATTTCAATGTGACCCCAAACTTTTGAACGGTAGTGTATATATATAATATGTAACTTGTAATTGATAAAGTCAGTGTACACTTTATGTTGCTAACGTGGATGGTTCTGAATGAGTCCTTTAAACATCCTATGAAGTGTGGTCATCAAGGATAGCTGCATTCATTCTATGCTGTATTTCACATGACACGTGCTCAGAAGTAAGAACATACAGTTAACATTGTATATTACCATCAAACATTGATTGGAGCATATAAATGTTTGGGATATGGCTCCAATTTTGGTCACTGTGTGTGTGCATTACCTATCAGCTAAACTAAGGTGTTTTCAATACCATTGGGTGTTTTAGCCTTATCGGGGTGTTTTTTCTATTGGATTATCTATGTATGCATTTTTTCTTTCCTATTTTAAATTTTATTTATTTTTTATGCGTTGATGTGACATTAGCTCAGAACGAAGGTTCTTGTCTGTCTACTGTATCACATCTATGCTTTTAGTATCGGTTTAGATTCATATAATACCTAGAAGGATGAGACTGGGATGTTAAAGATAAGTGCGTTGGAGTTTGGTCGGCTAATATAGCGGTTATGTTATCAGCTTAGGAAGAAAATTTTCTCTATCCGCATTATTATATTTATGCGGATTGATTTGACCTTTTATCCACACAACACTCTATGGAATAATAAATGGACGTTTAAGATAATTGTAGCTGCATAATCATAATTATGTTTTTTAACTGATTTCAATTGGCTGTATTTACCAGTCAGTAATTTATTAATGGATTATGTATAAATCATTTATTATGTTGTGATCAGGTGGTTAGTGCCATGATAAACAAATTTATCGTATGCTCCCTACATTATCTTGACAATTCCAGTAAGGTTAAGCGCTTCCTTGAACTGATTGAATGATATAATTAGTCAGTTTGAGGAGGCTAAGCATTGGGCGAGGTCCGTTGATTTAACGACACAATCAGTTTACATGAAGAAAGTCATTTTTCCTCTTGTTATCCTCCTTGATTGAGTTATTTTATCCTCTTTTTTGTATATAGCTTTTTGGTTCAGCCCAAAATAGTCTAATAGATTAGTGAATGATGATTTTCAAATGTATAATATATATTGATCGATTTATAATGGACTGTGTATCTGCTCAGTGAATCTACAAAGGATGATTGTTGTGGAGCATTAGAGCATATATGTCACCGATTCATGATGAAAACCTATTTGAAGTGGATCTAAGGCTGCGTTAACTATAAATGCTTTAGCGGCTTACTAAACTATAATTATTGTTCCATTTTTTGAATTGCCAGTTTCTGGTATATATATTTTTGGATTTGTATTGTATATCAGTTGTATATATATATTCATGACGAGACCGGTCATCTCTATGCGATTGAACTGGTTCCCGGTAAGCCGGCCGCTTGTCTAGTGTACGAGCAATGGGAAGTTGCGCTGTACTGATGCGCACTCTTTACCTCTTAGGTTGCACAGACGATCAGCTCGCTTGGGTGTGTATGGCCGAGTGGCTGATAAAATCTAACCTGTTGGTTTGGCTATAGCCATTGGCACTCTACCTGTATGCTCATCCTGCGATGCACTGAATCGATTGAGTTTTATTCCCAGGTGTTTAAATAGAGTGGGGATGCCGTGTAGCCCCACCCTCTGATGATGTCATGAGTGACGAAACGTGTCAGGGTGGAGCTACATGACGTACACACACCAGGTTATCCAAGGAGAGTCTGAAAGCTCCTATCGTAAGCAGCAGGAGACGCTGTCAGCCTGATGTATACTGTGAGCACCGGTTGTCTAATTTTTTAATCTTGTAAGTGTACACCCTGAAGGGGGGTATTGCCTTCCTTTTTTTATTATTTAATAAAATTTTAGAAACTGGATTACGCTATGTTTGCCCCTCTTTTCTATTTTTGGTTTGAAACACTGAACCATGTGTAAGCTTATCGTCCACTGAGGGAGAACATTCACGGTATTCCCATGGTCTATGATTACATGCCAAAATCAAGTTTGGATCTGGTAAGAGTTTCCACAAGAGGAGGCTTTTTTGCACACCCCCCTCTCTTACTTCTGAGCATGTGTGATGTGAAATACAGCATAGAATGAATGCAGCTATCCTTGATGGCCACACTTCATAGGATGTTTAAAGGACTCATTCAGAATCATCCACGTTAGCAACATAAAGTGTACACGGACTTTATCAATTACAAGTTACATATTATATATATATTTTTTTAGATTGCTCTGTGTATGATCAATCATTGCATTAGCGCTGCCATTCGTCCATTTAGGCTTTTATTTTTATTCAGATACAGGGATATGAGAAATTTGTGGGAGGTTAAAAACCCCTTATATTGAAATAAACCAGCTATGGATACAACTCAGGAGAAACTGCTGCAATTTGTGAAGACGCAGGTCCCCGACGCAGACATCGAGTTTGTGGATAAGAAAATTGGTAGCTTGAGAAGCACGTATAGGAGGGAGCTTAATAAGGTTCAGGCTTCCATGAGATCAGGAGCAGCAGCAAAGGATGTGTATGTACCCAGTCTGTGGTACTACAACAGGATGCGGTTTCTGGAAGACCAGATTGAAGTCAGGGAATCACTTTCTACACTTCCATTCACCCTTCCCTCAACCCCAGCTGAGGCTTCCGAGGACCAACCTGGCCCTTCCATCCTGGAAGAAGTTGAGGAGCCCAGTTGGAGCCAGGTATAGTATTTTTGAACATATTTATTGTCCGAAAATTATTGGTGATAACTAGATGTTATAATTGATAACAAATTAATGATTTAACAAAAAGCGTTTTACATATCAATAGACAGTAGTGGCCAAAAATGATTGGGACAAGAATGAAAAATGCTGGGCTCAGAATGATAGTCTTTTCTATTTATTAACATTTAATTTGCAACAGTCATGAGCTGAAAACTGTGTGTGATTGATGAACCAAAAACTACAACTATGTCCCTTTTTCATACACAGGAAGACCTCAGCCAGGACGAGGCTCTGGAATGTGGCAGCCAGGAGGAGGCGGGGGTAAGTGTCAGCCAGGAGGAGGCAGGGGTAAGTGTCAGCTAAGAGGTGGCCAGGCCCAGTAGCCTCACCCAATCCCAGGTGCCTCCCCTCCACCTTACAACAAAAAGGGCCAGGAAGGGAAGTAACGTGGAGGAGGCAGCACTGGGCCTCATTAAGGAAGCTAATGCGGCCCTGAAAACACCCCCCGACACTGAAGAGACCTATGGCTGCTATGTAGCTGCAAAATTGCAGTAAATGGAGCAGGGCCAACACTTCATTTGTGAGAATCTTATTTTTCAGTCCCTTCGGAAGGGGTTGAGGGGTCAAATTAGTGATAACATGCACTTATGTTCGCTCGCCCATCCTCCTCCTCCTCCTGCCACAAGCCTCCAAGGAAAGCTGCAGGGAAGGCTGAAGAGAAGGCTGCAGGGAAGCATGGAGGGAAGGCTGCAGGAAAGACAAGAAAGTGATGGCCTGGTCTGACAGAAAACTCAGGCTGTTGTAGTACCACATCCTGGGGACATATATGTCATCTGCTGCTGTTCATGGTCTCTGGGAGTCCTGGACCAGATTGTGCTCCCTATTATTATATGGACTTCTCAGGCTACCAATGTTTAGTTACAAAGAGTTAATTTGTGCCCTGGGGTACAAAGGCTTCGCAAAAGCAAGCAGTTTCTCCAGCGTTGCCTTCCTCTTTATTTTGTTATGAGCCAGAATAAATGTAGATTTTTTTATATGAAAATACTTGCGTTTTTCTTCAAAAAGGACAGTTTGTTTGTGAGTAGGCAGGTACATTTGAAAAATACAATGTCAAATTAACAAGGGACAACAACCAACCTCCTTGAGCTTTAAAAATACAAGATAATAATGTTGTTGTGGAAACTTGACACACACAAAAAAAAATGGAGATCACTAGAAAATAATTTAAAAATAATCAAAAAAACAGGAGATCTTGATTAAAAAAAAAAGATGACTATAAAAAATAATTTGAAACATTATTATGGAGATCTGGCTTTAAAAACAAAAAAGAATATTCAGGAGATCACAAGAAATAATAAAGAAATAAGTTTGTGAGAACTCTGTGTGAATATCAGCAGCAAAACAAATTCATTCTTCTAGCATTATAAAGAAGAAGAGAATGCGAAAAATTGACAGCGTGACGAATGTGCTATCTCCATTACGAATGCTCGTTTTACCAGAACGAGCGCTTTCGTCTCGTACTTGATTCTGAGCATGCGTGATTTTTTGCACAAAAAAAAACAAAGAGAAAACCTGCGCTATCAAGCAAGAATTAATATAACTGCAGCTGCAACAAAACCACAAATATCAATGAGGTGAAAAATTACATACAAAGAAAAAATTGTGCGCTTGCATTAGATATTTAAATCTATATTACTACATGATTATCATAAGTAGATAAACAAATAAATAAAAAATAAATAAAAAACACCATCAAAGTTAATTGTGAGTGAATTAGAAAGTCGCTATGCTACAGAGCAAACAGCGACATGTAAGTCAAATACTAATATTGACCATTGCATACATATAAACCAACAATAAAGTTATAAACTGGTGTGCAAAAAAGAAAAAACAAAAAAAAACAAAGGTTATTCCACCCAAGTGCAAAGAAGTCATAAGTGAAAAAGTTCAAAATTGCATCCTGAGTTGCAGGAAAAACGCATATCCAAAGTTCATAAATTACATTCCTTAGTGTGTATATATATATATATATATATATATATATATATATATATATATATATATATATATATATATATATATATAAAAACACCATCAAAGTTAATTTTGAGTGAATTAGAAAGTCGCTATGCTACAGAGCAAACAGCGACATATAAGTCAAATACTAATATTGACCATTGCATACATATAAACCAACAATAATGTTATAAACTGGTGTGCAAAAAAGAAAAAAACAAAAAAACAAAGGTTATTCCACTCAAGTGCAAAGTCATAAGTGAAAAAGTTCAAAATTGCATCTTGAGTCGCAGGAAAAACGCATATCCAAAGTTCATGAAATGCATTCCTTAGTGTGTATAAAGGAATAAGGGGATGTGAAGGGACCTCCAACCACCAGTGCATCCGAAGGTTGATAATAGATGTATCCTTACCAGACACGTTGGACCTCCTTTATAGCAAGGTCTTAGAAGCATGCAGATTTAGCCCTCTGCAGGGACAGTAGATGACAGCTCACCACACAGCTGGAGATGATTCCGACACTTCCGCATTGATGTAAACACTCCCTCGTTTGGACTCGTAGGTAAAGAAGGGGAGAAAGAAAAAACTCCAATGGTATAGTATGTAAAAAAAGGGGAATTTTATTGCCTCAGACAACTAGGCATCTTTAACCACTTCCCTACCCGCCTATAGTAATATGACGTCCACAGATGTGATCTCCCATCCTGGGTGGACGTCATATGACGGCCTCGGGTTCCCGGCCGCCGGGCGCGTTGCTCGGGACCCGGTGCGTGTGCCTGGCGGCCGTGATGTCCGCCGGGCACCCGCGATTGCCCGTTAACCGGGCCAGACCGTGGATCTCTGTGTGTAAACGCAGAGATCCACGTCCTGTCAGCTCAGAGGAGAGCGATCTGTGTTCCCAGAACGGAGGAACACTGATCGGTCTCCTCCCCTTGTGCGTCCCCTCCCCCTACAGTTAGAAGCATTCCCTAGGAAACACATTTAACCCCTCCCCGCCCCCTAGTGGTTAACCCCTTCACTGCCTGTCACATTTACACAGTAATCAATGCAATTTTATAGCATTGATCGCTGTATAAATGTGAATGGTCCCAAAAATGTGTCAAAAGTGTCCGATGTGTCCGCCATAATGTCGTAGTCACGAAAAAAAATCGCGATCGCCGCTATTATTAGTAAAAAAATAAATATATATTTTTTAAAAATGCCATAAATCTATCCCGTATTTTAGAGACGCTATAACTTTTGTGCAAGCCAATCAATATACGCTTATTGCGATTTTTTTTACCAAAAATATGTAGAAGAATACGTATCGGCCTAAACTGAGGAAAATATTTGTTTTTTTTTTTAAAAAATTGGGATATTTATTATAGCAAAAAGTAAAAAAATATTGTGTTTTTTTCAAAATTGTCACTCTTCTTTTTTTTATAGTGCAAAAAATAAAAACCGCAGAGGTGATCAAATACCACCAAAAGAAAGCTCTATTTGTGGGGAAAAAAATGACGTCTATTTTGTTTGGGTACAACATCGCACGACCGCGCAATTGTTTAAAGTGCGACAGTGCTGAAAACTAAAAATTGGTCTGGGAAGGAAGGGGGTGAAAAGGCCCGGTATTGAACCGGTTAAAACATCCAAAACATAAAAGCCGGCAAAATAAAAAAAACAACAGAGACGCCTGTGCTAGGTTACATGGGGCTCTATGGCGATCTGGCGTACACTGCGTAGCCACGCCCTACATGTTTCGTGATAGGTCACGTCTTCAAAGGGGCACGGGCGATGCAGTGAACCATCGCCATTTATAGTACTTCCTTACATTCAAGCCTCGTTTTCATCTGAGTTTCAATTACAATCTGAGCATGTGCAAAGGATACCAAGCCTCAATATGGCTCCCGTTATAATGCTTCCTCTCTATTCAAGCCTCGTTTTCGTCCAAAGAACGAATTACGATCTGAGCATGTGCAAAGGATACCAAGCCTCGACGTAGCTCGCATTATGAAATGCAAACCAGGAAGCTTGTTCCTGAATGTCATTAGCACAATTTATATGGCCAAAATTTTGTTCTCATCTCAAACTAATATATGTCATCTATTATAGGTCTAAGCAATTAGTTTTTGGGTCAAATCGTCCCATTTTACATACTGTAGGACACTACTCCTACAGTAATAGACATTTAGCAACAAAAAAAGAGAAAAATTTGAAAAGGACGAAAAAATAAATTAAAATAAAATAAAAAAGACCAAAAAAAAAATAAATAAAAAAAATAAAAAATAATAATAAAAAAAGAATAAAATAAATAAATAGAAAAAAAAAATTTTTTTTGCATGTCCGAATTGCATACAGACGATCGCATTTTCGGATAGGAACTTTCCCCGACCGAAAAATAGAGAGCATGCTCTCAATCTTTTGCTGGCTGGAATTCCGCCAGCAAAAGACCAATGGAGCATACACATGGTCGCATTTTCCGACAAAAAGCTCTCATCTGAGTTTTTCTGGCGGTATTTCTGATCATGTGTACGCAGCATAATAGTTTTTTAAATTGTCGATGCTCCCCGCTGAAACCACTGCCTGTGGAAGAGAATTCCACATCCTAACCGCTTTTACGGTAAAGAACCCTCTGCGCAGTTTAAGGTTAAACCACTTTTCTTCTAATTTTAGTGAATGGCCACATGTCTTATTCAATTCCCTTTCGCGGAAAAGCTTTTTCCCTATTGTGGTTTTCACCAGTACGGTATTTGTACATTGAAATCATATGCCCTCTCAATTGTCTCCTCTCCGGAGAGAATAAGTTCAGTGCTCAAAACCTTTCCTCATATCTAAGGTCCTCCAGTCCCTTTATTAGTTTTGTTGCCCTTCTCTGGACTCTCTCTAGTTCCAGCACATCCTTCCTGAGGACTGGTGTCCAGAACTGGACAGCATACCCCAGGTGCGGCCAGACCAGAGTCTTGTAGACTGGGAGATTTATCGTTTTATCCCCTTTTTAATGCATGCCAATATTCTGTTTGCTTTGCTTGCAGCAGCTTGGCATTGCATGCCATTGCTGAGCCTATCATCTACTAAGACTCCCAGGTCTTTTTCCATCCTAAATTCCCCCAGAGGTTCTCCCCTAGTGAGTAGATTGCATTCGTATTTTTGCCACCCAAATTAATTATTTTAAATATTTCTACATTAAACCTCATTTGCCATGTACTTGCCCACCCCATTAATTTGTTCAGATCTTCTTGCAAGGTTCCCACCTCCTCGGAGAAGTTATTGCCCTGCTTAGCTTAGTATCATCCGCAAATACAGAGATTGAGCTGTTTATCCCATCCTCTAGGTCGTTTATTAATAAATTAAATAGGATTGGTCCCAGCACAGAACCCTGGGGGACCCCACTTTCCAAACAGACCATTCCAAGTTCTCCCCATTTATCACTACCCTCTGAACTCGTCCCTGTAGCCAGTTTTCAATCCATGTACTCACCCTTTGGTCCATGCCGACACACCTTACTTTGTACAGTAAACGTTTACGGGGAACTGTATCATATGCTTTTGCAAAGTCCAGATACACCATGTCTATGGGCCTTCCATTAGATGGCAGCTCACCTCCTCATAGAAGGTTAAGACATTGGTTTGGCAAGAATGATTCTTCATGAATCCATGCTGATTACTGCTAATGATACAGTTTTCATTACTAAAATCTTGTATATATTCCCTTATCATCCCAAGAGCTTGCATACAATTGATGTTAGGCTAACTGGTCTGTAATTCCCAGGGATGTATCTTGGAACTATATTACAAAGCTATGCTGATTTCTATCATCCAATTATGTGCAAGCAAAAATTCAGTTTTTTTTTTTTCCTTGCATGTTCTCAGATCTAGCGCAACTGCACTTGCAGTGCACTTATTGTGTACTTGCAGGTGCATTTGCAGTGCACAGACTATTTGCCTTTAGTAAATCAACCCCACTGTGATATAGAGACAGCGCAACACGGTTTTAGTTCATAAATGTTTTATTGTTTGTGGTTAGGCAGTAGTGAGTGCAGCTTTTTCAATTCAAATTCACCTTTTAGAGCACTTTGGCTCAGTTTTTCCATTTTTTGTTTGTAATAAAGGGGACAGCAAGATAGAGACTCAGTAGAAGCGGGTAAGCAGTCTTTGAGTGGTCCTGTTGCTAGCAAGTTGCCAGCAACATTATTTTAAAGCAGTTTGCAACATAATTGTTGCATGTAAAGATAGTTATTGATAATTTTTTTAATTTTTTTAATGCCTTGCATCCTATTTCTTTTCTTTTTGTCAGGTTTCCCAGTGGCCTGTGGTAGAACAGGGTCTATTATTTGATCGGACATGGATGGTTGTAAATGAAAATGGAGTATGTCTCAGTCAAAAGCAAGAGACAAAATTGTGTCTGATTCGTCCTTCAATTGATCTGATTCAGAACATCATGATAATTCATGCATACGGTAAAATGAGTCTTGTATCAAACTGCATTTTTCTACCCACACTTTAATTTGAACATAATACATATTCCCTAGTTACCAAATAAGACAATCCAGTCCAATGCCATTTTGCTGATATGCACCTGTAATCTGACTTTGTCATGTTTCTTACATGAGAAAGGTATTGGAGCTGCCATTGCTGACTTGGAGATTGTAAGTTACCTGGCTGCCATGCTAATACTTTGGCTTCAAAGCCTTGAGTCTTTGACCTGGAACAAATATAGAGATCAGGAATTCTGCCACTGTTCTGTTACTCGTTTATAGCATGTTTGTGTAAAGGATATGTTTACTGGAAAAAAATGTGCATTTATTATTTTTTCACAGGGGCTTGCAGGTGCAATGTCAGGCTCCTGCACACTATTTTTACAGCTCTGTGTCGTACCTATGTACAGGCTGTCAGTTTCAAAGCTGTAAGAAGTGTGAATGAACTATGAGCATGCTTACAGTCCATTAAAACTACAAGTCTTTCTGCCATGGTGACAGACTGAACTTGTAGTTTATTCCTTCTGAGAACCCTGTGGAACCCTGCACAGCAATAATATTCTAAAGAAAAATGTGTGTATTGCAGCGCTAAATTCAGTAACTAAAAAACAGTCCAATATATACATATATATATTTCTAGGGAAGATGCACATAGTGACTGTCCCACTTCTGATGTGATTTCTGGGAGATGTTGATCTGTGAAGGAAGCCATCCGGATGTTGTTGTCTGTATTGACGAGGGGTTCCAGAGAGCTGGATTTGCTGGATGCTATTGAGAATATTTATATATGCCTACTATTTACAGCCTTCTGGAAAGCAGACTACATTACCACGTGGTGACGAGTGCCCTTTCACATTTGCACTGTACCTGGTGATTGGATTTCTCCCACTCTTCAGATCTTCCTTGGACTGTTTTTTAGTTACTGAATTTAGCGCCGCAATACACACATTTTTGATATCAACCAACTTTGCTGGCTGCTTGCTTACATATATTGATTAGCGCAGATTTTTCCTTGTGATCCAATAATATTCTAACAGAGGGTCTAAATTTTCACCACTCTGTCAAAAATAAAAAAAAGTAAGTATAAAATATATATATATATATAATAAAAAAAAATATTTTCTTTTTTAATTTCTTGAATACTAGAAAATCACAAGGCAAAGTACCTAAAATACCAGAAGTATAATGCTGATATTGAAATAAAGTTATATAGCAATGGTATTTCAAAACAAGTTATTTAGCAATGGTATTTCTAAGTTGTTAGTAATGGTCTTCAAAACATTTTTTTTTATATTATTATTGCATTATATTATGATTTTATTAATGTTCATTTACAAAGATAGTGTATTATTATCCATATCATTCATATACCTAAGGATAAACAGTATGCAGTGAATCACTATATTAGAAAATGCGGCTTATTGCTTAAACTTTTACTTTGCTCTAACTAGGCAAAGTTTACTGTACAGCAAGCCTGCACATAATTGGCTTACAATTGCTACCATTTCAGTCACTTACCAGTCAATGCATAAACAAGATTCAGGAACCTTATCAATGTCCTTAAAGAGGTAGCAAACTCTGTTTTGTAAAAACCCACTGGCAGGCAGGGTTTTTAGAACAGAAGAGACCCTAGAAGTCTCTTCAGTCATAAATGTCCCCCTGCCTGTAAGCGGGTAATGTGGCCTGAGCCATGCATGCAAAGCCCAGGCCACATTCACGTCCCACTCTGGTTGCCACGGCGAAGTGACTCCCATACATATGAGCGAGATTGATGCCATCGCAGCCCAAAGATTTAAGCGACCGAAGATGTGAAACCCTGTGGGAAGACCGGTTTAACATGAAAGTGCCGGGGACCAATAGAAGCCATGACAGTCCAGGGCTGAATGGCTTTGTTTTTAGATAAGTCACTCATACTAATATGCATTATGACCTGCAAGACCCTAAGTATTAATAAACCTGCAAGTGGCACATTTTTTTTTTAGTTTTCAGTAGTTTAAGTAAAGGAGACTTTATCGTGCTTCCCCAAAAATAAGCCCGGGTCTTATATTAATTTTGGCAACCAAAAACACATTAGGGCTTATTTTCGGAGTAGGGCTCGGCATGCAGGAATCCCCAGTATGAACATAGTAAAAGTGGTTGTAAAATCCTAGAACCCTCTCTATTACAGGATTATACAATGTAAAAGGTGTGTGTTGCTGTAATATAATTTTGCAAATACCTTCTTATATCGCCGCTGGGTGCTTCCATGGCCTGCCCCGAGGTGTTGAAGAGTAGAGAAGAGAAGATGAGATGAGTGCCTGCAGAGGGAGGGGGGCCGTCATTCCCTGCTGACACCCGGGAGATGAGGAGAGATCAGCAGAGATCAGCTAAGCGCCGCTCAGCGCTTCCATGGCCTGCCCCAAGCTGTCTTCCCCACTCTGAACACTGCAGGGATGGGGGCCAAGATCCCCCGCTGACAGCCAGGAGAAGAGATCAGCTGAGCGACGCTGTACGGAAGGTATTTGATACAATTCTATTACAGAAACACACACCTTTTACAATATATACTACTGTGAGAGAGTGGATTCTAGCATTTACAACCACTTTAAACTAGGACTTATTTTCGGGGTAGGGCTTATATTGCAGCCATCCCCGAAAATCACAGTAGGTCTTATTTTCGGGGTAGGTCTTGTTTTCGGGGAAACATGGTACTACTGCTTCAAGTAACAACAATCAGATCTGGTGATTGCACAATCTGGAACTTAAAATCATGGGGAGGCAGGGGAAATGTGTTCCCATATACCTGTGAATCTGGGGTATTTTCAGGGCCCCACTGCTGTATTGGGGTGTGGGGGTAACATGGGTAAGGTAAGTACAGGTACTTTTAGGATGCATTTTCTTCAGTACATTTTTTGCATTGCTTTTATGAGCAAAGTAGTTTCCCCTAAAAGACATTGGAGTCAATTCACTTAGCGTTAAATAACGGCTCATGAAATGCTGTAAAATACTGCATGCGGTAACAATTGTGCATGTGGTATCTGTTTGATTTACTAGTAATTACCGCATTAGTTAATTATTGAGCTGGTTGCTAAAGAGTGAGCCTGGGAAGCATCCTTAACAACACATGACTCATCAGCTGAATGTAAAAAAAAAAAGAAGCCGACAATTAAAAATGATGGAAAAGAAAACAGCGTAGGGTCCCCCCAAATTCATACCACGCCAATGTGAGGGGGAAAGTGTGGGTTGTCGGCTGCACCTAAAATTAGTGGAAACTAGTAACAATGCAATATATATATATATATAAAGGGCGCAAAGTAAACAATACACAAATCAAATATCAAATTAATAATATACAATGTGTATCTGATTAATAAAGTGCACAATAAAATAAACCATCAAAATTGTCCATAATAATCATATGTGAACAAATCTTCTTGTGTATGCTCCAACACCATGAAAAATAAAGTGCACATGTTCTTCAATAAACTTGCTTAAAGTGCTTCACCCGAAGTGATAACAGAGTGCACTCACCAGATCGCCCCGGCCACAAAGTGATCTTAAAGCATGACTAATGGGAAGGACTCCTTAATTCAATGCTGTGGCTCGTTTATACATCCCATTCCAATCAAGCAGTCATATATGGAGGAAGCTGGATCCCAATCCGCTTTGCAGGTATACAAATATAGGTGTCTTCACCTTATAACATCTCTCCACTGCATATATCAACTTGCATCAAGTAGGTCTATGAAATAGCTCCCCAACAAAGAGCTGCAGAAGGCAGGATATAGTGTAAAGCTGATTTATGTTTTATTGCTTAAAAAGAGCACTTACATAGTCCAGCATGAAATCACGCACGTTGACAGTTTTATATCAGGGTCAGACTGGTTTCTGCTTTGCTTGAGCGGATTGTTTGTGATTTCATGCTGGACTATGTAAGTGCTCTGGAGAGATAGAAGCTGGCAATTAGCCGACAGCTGAGCAGCCAGCTTTGAGAAGGAAAGGCTGAGCCCAGCCCTGACAGTACCCCCTCCTCAATGACCCCTCCCCCTCCGAGGACCACCTTGAGGGGAAAATGTCTATGGAAATCACAGAGGAAGACAGGGGCATGTACGTCCAAGGATGAGACCCAAGGCCGTTCCTCCGGACCGTACCCTTTCCAATGCACCAGGTACTGTATGCACCCATGGAACCTACGGGAGTCAACAATGGACTGTACTTCATACTCCTCATGGTTCTCAACCTATACACGGTGAGGACGAGGCACCGAGGTGGTAAAGCGGTTGCAGACCAAAGATTTTAATAAGGAGACATGAAATACATTTGAAATATGCATAGTAGAAGGAAGGTCTAATGCATAAGCCACTGGGTTAATCCTGCAAAGAATACGGAAAGGCCCAATAAACCAAGGTGCGAACTTCAGAGAGGGAACACACAGTCGGGCAACATAGAAGGTTGGAAACCATAGTTCACCATAAACGGGGACAATCAGAATCAAAATTCAAGGCACTATTGTGAGCAAACTTCGCCCATGGTAAGAGGTCTGACCAGTTGTTATGATGGTCAGAAATATAGAAGCATAGGAATTGCTCCAAGGACTGATTGGCTCGTTCTGCGGCCCCATTAGAGTGCGGGTGATACGCAGAGGAGAAAGCAAGCTGAATTCCCAACTGTGCACAAAAAGCTTGCCAGAACCGGGACACAAACTGACTACCCCTGTCTGAGACAATCACCTTGGGTAGCCCATGTAAGCGAAAGATCTCCCAAGCAAAAATGGAAGCCAGTTCCTTAGACGTGGGCAACTTCTTAAGTGGAATACAATGGGACATTTTCGAGAACCGGTCAGCCACCATAAGGATAACTGTGTTGCCCTGGGATTTGGGTGACTCCACAATGAAATCCATAGACAGGTGGGTCCAGGGCCTCTCTCCATTGGGAATGGGTTGTAGGAGGCCCACTGAAAGGTGTCGTGGAGTCTTACTTTGAGCACACACAGAACAGGCAGCTACGAAGGTGGTTACATCAGCACGTAGAGTAGGCCACCAGAAATGTTGGGAAATGCCCCAAAAGAGTTGATCCTTTCCAGGGTGGCCAGCAGCCTTGGGAGAATGGTAAGTCTGGAGCACAGAAGTATGGAGACTCTCTGGGACAAAGCAGCGGTCACAGGGTTTGTCAGGAGGAGCATGGACCTGAGCAGCAAGAATTTTGTCACCCAAAGGATAAGTGAGACTGGTGTGAACCATAGCCAGACTACCAGGAACCAGATCAGGAGGAATCACAGGAACCAGGACCGACTCCATCTTGGAAGTGTAATGTAATTGAAACTAGACAAGAAAAGAGCCAATTGCGCCCTTTTAGGAGAGAGGTGTTTAGCCTTAGACAAGAATGTGAGATTCTTATAGTCAGTAAGAATGAGAACTGGCACAGTGGTACCTTCGAGGAGATGTCTCCATTCTTTTAGGGCTAAAATAATCGCTAACAGCTCTCTGTCACCAATCTCGTAATTGCACTCCGCAGGTGACAATTTCTTGGAAAAGTAGCCACAAGGATGCATAGCGCTCTCAGAGGTAGGACATTGAGACAGAAGGGCGCCAACTCAAGTCTCAGAAGCATCAACCTCAAGGATAAAAGGTAACGTAGGATTAGGATGTGCCAACACAGGAGCAGAAACAAAGGCAGCCTTGAGACTCTCAAAGGCCTTAATGGACTCCAGAGACCAACTCTGTGGGTTACCGTCCTTTCTGGTCATATCAGTCAGGGGCTTGACCAGTGACGAGAAGTTACGAACTTCCGATAATAGTTGGCAAAGCCAAGAAAATGCTGCAGAGGACGTAAACCCATGGGTCGAAGCCACTGTAGGACTGCTGAAAGTTTCCCTGGGTCCATCGAAAAACCAGCAGTGGAAATTACATAACCCAGGAATTTAACCTGTTCACGATGGAATTCGCACCTCGAGATTGTTCTCTCTTAGTTTCTGAAGCACGCAACAGACATCTGTGTGGTGGCTCTCCAGGGACTTGAAAAATATGAGGATATCGTCGAGATAAACCACCACACATAACTGCAACAAATCTCAGAGGACATCGTTAATAAATTCCTGGAAAACTGCCGGGGTGTTACAAAGGCCAAAAGGCATTACGAGGTACTCATAATGGCCTGTTCTGGTATTAAACGCAGTTTTCCACTCGTCTCCCTTCTTAATCCTCACGAGATTGTATGCCCCTCTCAAATCAAGCTTCGTGAAAACCGTTGCTCCCTTGAGGCGGTCAAATAACTCCATAATCAATGGATAGGCATTCTTAATCGTGAAACGATTGAGACCCCTATAATCAATACAAGGTCTCAGTTCACCACTCTTCTTCTTCACAAAGAAGAAACCAGCACCAGCAGGAGATGAGGATTTGCGGATGAAACCTTGAGAAAGTGCGTCTGCAACATACTCCTCCGGGGCCTTATCCTCCAAGACCGACAAAGGGTAAACCCGGCCATGAGGGGGTATGGCACCAGGTTGAAGGTTAATTGTGCAATCATACGACCAGTGTGGAGGCAAACTACCGGCTTGACCATTGTCAAAGACATCGCTAAAATCGCGGTACTCCTCCGGCAGGGAGGAGAGTAAAGAGGTGTACAGGACCTTGGCTACCTTCTGGAAGCATGTCTTACTGCATTGTGGCGACCAGCAGAGAATCTCAGCACGGAGCCAATCAAAAGAGAGGTTGTGCCTCTGTATCCAAGGATAACCAATAACCAGCAGAAACTTAGGTGAGGAAATAACTTGGAATTGGATTATCTCATGGGGAAGACCCCTACGGCCATGGACAATGGAACAGTCTCATGAGTCACATAGGCAGGCTGTAGAGGTCTTCCGTCAAGAGCCTCAATGGCAAGTGGAGTGTCACACAGCTGCAGCAGAATCGAGTGCTTCGATACAAAGGCAGCATCAATGAACAGGCCTGCAGCCCCATGGTCGATTTAGAGCCTGTATCTCGACGGATGACTCAGCCCAAGAAAGGGTAACCGAAACCAGGGACTTATCCTTCTGGATAACTGGGGACGAAAAAACAATGCCACCTAAGGTCTCTTTGTGACAGGACCTCAAGGTTCGGGTGTTCCCTGGACGAGTAGGATAATACTTCAAAAAGTGACCTGCCTGGCCACAATAAAGGCACAATCTCTCCCTCCTCCTAAGGTTTCTCTCATCCGCAGAGAGACACGTGAAGCCCAAATGCATGGGTTCATCTTCACAGACCAACTCGGTACCAGGAGGAATGGGAGGTGAGGGAGGCAAGGGTGGGACTGCAAAGTTCAGGGACAAATGTGCAGGAGGCTTCCGCAAGCGTTCCTTAAAAGGGGAGTCTTTCTCTGAGTCTAGAGTCAATGAGGATAGCAAACGTGATCAACCTCTCCAGCTCAGTGGGTATATCTCGGGCTGCTATCCCATCCTTGATGGAATCCGAGAGACCATGAGAAAAATCAGCCACGAGGGCCTTATTGTTCCAAGCAACCTCTGCTGCCACAGTACGGAATTCAATGGCGTAATCTGCAACAGTTCTTGTACTCTGATGGACATGAGGCACTTGGCAGCAGAAGCAGAGCGTGTGGGAATGTCAAATACACTTTTAAAAGAAGTCACAAACTCAGGGTAACTCAAGACAACAGGTTTTTGCGTCTCCCATAGAGGGTTTGCCCAGGACAAGGCGCTTTCAGAAAGCAAAGATATCACAAAACCTACTTTGCTTCTGTCCGTGGGAAATACGTGGTGCAGCATCTCAAAGTATATCTCAACCTGGTTTAGAAACCCTCTGCATTGGACTGGATCGCCCCCAAATCGCTAGGGAAAGCGGAGCGGAACCAGACATACCTCTTATAGAGGTAATACTCAAGGCGGGTGCCTGCACAGAGAGTGGAGCAGCAGCAGGGACGGCCTGCAACACAGGTTGTACCAGAGCAGCCACAGTGGGAGATTCCAGGTGAGCTGTGCGACTCAGGAGCATTTGTATTGCCATGGCAAACTGATCCATGCGGTTATCCTGCTCATCCAATCTGGAAAAAATATTACCAACAAGTGTATTGACTGCATCTTCTGAATTCATGGCCTTCGTCTACTGTCAGAAACCATGAATCAGACTGAGACAGAAGTACAGTTAAATCACACTTGTTTAATAATAATAAAAAAAGGTAAACAGAGTAAACATAGTCAAAACATAGCCAGAGTTCAGGAACCGGAACAGATAGTCAGACAGGCCAAAACGTCAGGGAGCCAAAGATGATTGTAGTAGAACAGCACGCAGGATCTGGAGCCAGAAGCAATGTCAGCCAAGCAAGTCTTTAACAGGAACACAGGAGAGCATCTCTAGAGATGAGACCAAGGCGAAGGCAGAGATCATCTGGACTGGACGACTTAAGTAGGCAAGACTGACAAGCAGGATACCATCAACAGGTGAGTAACTGTGGAGAGATAGGAGCTGGCAAATCGCCGACAGCTGAGTGGCCAGCTTTGAGAAGGAAGGGCTGAGCCCAGCCCTGACAGACAGTCAATATTTAAAAACAGTCAATGTTCTAGAAGATTGTTGTGGGGGAGTGTGAGCCCCTAGAAAGAGTCCCTGGTGTAAATGATGTGAATGGTGTTAAGGCTGCTTCAGGCACGGGCTGGGGACCCGAAAACTGTATGCATAGAAAAAGGAGAAAAAAAGGAGAGAAGCACCAGGCCGATCCTAGTGCAACATCATTTATTGTAAAAAAGAAAAAGGCTTATTCCAGTGTAAAATGCACTTGCATAGTGCTCAGTAGGCGGAAGCTTTCCTTGTCCAGCAAGATGACACATTGCCCTAGGATGGATGATCAGTGATCCACAGGTACCGTCTAGCAGCGGGAACTGCAGCCTCGAGTGAACTCGGGAGGACGCCAGCCAATCTCTTTATGGCATACTGGGGGGACATTAACATCTGGGCCGAGAACCTCTTCTCGCGCTATTTGGTATACTACGGTAGATACATTGATGATGTCATCGTCATCTGACAAGGAGATGCCCACTTAATTCAACATTTTCTCCAATACTGTAATAATAATGCTTTTGGGATACATTTTACATCAATCACAGATCCCAATGAGTTCATATTCCTTGACCTAGAATTATATCATGATCAAGATTCTAAAATATGTTCCCGTACTCATTTTATTTATTTATTTATTTATTTTTTTTTTTGCTACTTCAGCGATAACGTTGAGAGGATTTTAATCACCATTTGGCTCATTTTATTTTTATATTTTGTCTGTTATAAAAAATCATAATTGATTTTTACAAAAAACTGTGGCTCCCTTAATTAGCGCTGGCCCATGAAATCCTACATGAAATCCCACACACACCCCCCACCCCCACCCCAACCTGCAGACTTGCTACCAGACACATGTGCATACATTACAAAAACCTTTCAGCGAATCTCCGTTTTTTTAAAGATAATCCACTTCGCCCACTTATCTCTACCCAGGTCGGTCTCTATCTCTGGCTCAGATTCTTCAACCTCGCCCACCTCTAGAATGTAGGTTTCGTTAACCATTACTAACCAGTCTCGAATGCTTGGGCCCTCGGCCTCTTGCCATTTTTTTTCGAATTAAACTTTTTGCCGAGTTTAGAAGTATCGAGGTTAGAGAGACATTATACCTACTCCTATGGCCCTCAATCCCGTGGAACAATACCACCCAAGGGTCCTCCTTAATTTCAACACCCGTTATCTCCTGTATGATCTTAAGCGCCTCTTGCCAGAATTTTTTAATAACTGGGCACTCCCACCAGAGGTGGGCCATTGTTCCTCTGGCAGGGCATCCCTTCCAGCAGTTTCCGGATAATTCCGGTTGGAGCTTATTTGTTCTGTCTGGCGTTATGTACCATCTGGCAAGACATTTAAAATTTGTTTCCTTGTCAAAAGAAGTTTATTGAGTATACAATGTTATAAAGATACATAAAGTAAGTTTACAAGGATCTATAAAGTAAGCTCATTGTTTTACAGTAGGGTTTATATAGGTAAATATCATGGAATTTCAAATATTAAACATTGGGTTCACGTAAACCTAAATTAAAGATATATATCATTTCCTTAGTTACTTTTGTAGGTATTTAAATGATTTATACCTACTATACATATTGTTTACAAGTAGAGTGTATATAGGTCAAATAAATTCTGATAATGAGCTTTAATCGTAAGGTGGAGAAAAGAAAAGAGAAAGAAGAAAAAGGGTTGAAAGGTAGAGGTATGGTCCACAAGGTTGTCCCGCTCGTCAGTTTATTATTCTTTTTAGTTCTCTTTGAAGCCTTAGAATGGGTGTCTCTGTAAGTCATTTAATCTGTTACCATGGCAACAGGACAGAGTCATTGAAGTTCGACAGGAACTGTTGTTTTATCCAAGGATGCCAAAGTTTTTCAAATTTTGGAATTTGATTTTGATCGATGGCTACCATCTTAGCATGGGACATTGTATTATTCATTCTGTGAATTGTTTCTGCTAGTACCAATGTAGGAGATTTCCATGCCTTGGCCACTGTTTGTTTTGCAGCCGTTATTAGTTGGATCATAAGTTTGAATTGAGAGAGTGTTAACCAGTCCGGTTTTAGATTAAGTAAAGTTAAATATGGATCTGGTTGTATTATTTTTTAAAATATTTTAGATGCAATCACGAAGACTTCCTTCCAGAAGGTTTGGATTACTGGGCACGTCCACCATATGTGTAAATATGTGCCTATTTCTGGGCATCCTCGAAAACAAAGAGCTGAGGTATTAGGTGAATATTTTGCCACTCTAGCGGGTACAAGGTACCAGAGAGTTAGGACTTTATAATTTGTCTCCAGTGCTAAGATGTTGGGTGAAGATGTGAGCCATATGTTAGACCAGTCCGTGTCTTCTAAAGTTCGTCCCAGGTCCTCCTCCCACCTCTGAACGTAAGAGGGTCTATTAAGTTTTGCTACTCCATATAATTGATTATAAAGTGATGAAATTGTACCTTTAGCAAATGGATCTTTTGTACAGATTGATTCAAAAATGGATAATTGGGATAATGGTGTATCCCCCTTTAGGAATGGTGTATAGAAATTTTTGATTTGGAGATATCTAAATATCTCAGAGTTTGGTAGATCATATTTTTCTCTAAGCGATGGGAATGAAAGGAATGATTTAGATGCTATAAAGTCATTTAGTGTCTGAATGCCTGATGTTGTCCAAGCTTTAAAAGAATTTGGGTAGATCCATGCCGGATAAAAGGCCGGATTTCTGATAAAAGAAAGGAGAGGATTGTGTGGAGATTGTAACTGATATTTGGTTTTTAGTTTATCCCAGAGAGATAAGAAGTGTTTAGTTATGGGATTATGAATTTTAAAGCGGTCTTTAGGATCAAGCCATAATAAATTTGATATTAATAGAGGGTCATTTTCTGAAGCCTCTATAAATACCCATAATGGGATTTCCTGTTTTGCATGGTATTTGGACAGACTGGCCAAATGTGCTGCTCTGTAGTAGTTAGTAAAATTAGGGTATCCCAGGCCTCCTTTATTTTTGGGAAGATGTAGTGTGTGTATAGGTATACGTGGTTTAGAAGAGCCCCATATAAACGAAGTTGCTCTTTTTTGTACTATTCTCAAAAAATAGGAAGGAATTGGAATAGGGAGGACTCTGAATAGATAAAGCAATTTAGGTAGAATAGTCATTTTGATTGCATTAATCTTCCCTATCCAGGATAAAGGAAGTTGCGACCATTGTTTTATTAGATTTGTGATCTGTCTTAATACAGGAGGATAATTGGTTGAGAATAAGTCAGAATGAGATGCTGTTAAATGAATTCCAAGATATGGGATTGATTTTTCTGCCCATGTGAATGGGAGTGCAGCCCTAGCCGGGATCAATTCCATGTTTGTGAGTGAAATATTAAGCACTAGGCATTTCTTTGGATTAATCATAAGGCCGGATAGGGCTGCAAATCCATCAAGAGCTGGTATTAAGTTAGGACCAGAGACCTGTGGTGATGATAGAAAAAGTAATATATCGTCTGCAAATATACAAAGTTTGTGTGTAATACCTCCTACTTCAATGCCAGTTATAGTTGTTCTGATGTATTGGGCCATGGGTTCGAGTATAAGGGCAAATAATAAGGGAGATAATGGGCAACCCTGTCGGGTACCTCTTTCGATATTAAAGGCTTCAGATTTGTATTCAGCATATTTTATATAGGCTTTGGGTTTATTATATAATGCTTTGATCCATGTTAAAAAGTGGGGTCCAAAACCCCATTTTTGTAATGAATATTGCATATATTGCCAGGATACTGTGTCAAATGCCCTCTTAATATCGAGAGATAGAAAACATAAAGGGATTTTCCGTTTTTTAGCAATATGTGCCAATAACACTGCCCTGCGTATATTATCGCCTGCCTGTCTATTTGGCATGAAGCCTACTTGATCTCTATGTATTAATTTTCCTATAATGCTATTGAGGCGTTTTGCTATTATTTTTGCTAATAATTTAATATCGAGGTTTAACAGAGAGATAGGCCGATAATTCACACAGGAAGTATCATCAGAAAGGGGTTTTGGGATCATACAAACAATTGCCATTAGTGTTTCTTGCCGAAAAGAATGTCCATCTAGAAGTTTGTTAAAAGTTTCAGTGAGAATGGGAGAGAGTATTTCTGAGAATGTTTTATAGTATAAAGCCGAGTAGCCGTCTGGGCCTGGTCTTTTGTTAAGTTTTAGGTCTTTTATGGCGTTAGCAACTTCATCTATAGTTATAGGCTCATCCAAACTGCTTTTTTGATTCTGAGATAACTCAGGTAAGGTTATTTTTGAGAAGAAGGATTCAGCCTCTGTAGGATTAAATTCATTGTTTGTCTTGTATAAAGTTGCGAGATGTGAGTGAAATTTATGGACTATTTTAACTGGATTACAAGTGTAAACATTTTTTGATAATTTCAAACGTATTGGTTTGAAAGATTTGTTAGTTGAATTTAATGCCCGAGCCAAATATGTACCTGGTTTGTTTGTATTCATGTAGAAATTGTGTTTGGAGCGTTTGAGGGATTTATCAACTGACTCAGTGAGAAATAGATCGTATTCCAATCTAGATTTTTCCAGATGAGATTTTGTACTCTGAGATGGATTATCTTGAAATGATATGTAGGCTGCATTAAAATTGAGTTCTAGTTTTTTTGCTAGATTTTTGCGTTCCCGTTTAAATAGTGCCATTTGTCTTTGTATTGTACCACGCAAGACAGGCTTATGAGCTTCCCACAGTGTTATTGGGGAGATGTCTGTTGTATTATTAATTGATATGTATTCCTTTAAAGCTTGTTCAATGGCCATCTGATGTAGTGGGTGTTTGAGCATTATGTCCGGTAAGTACCACGTTGGGTCATGCGCTTTTGTTATGGCTGAGGCTATAGTAGTGTATACTGCATTATGGTCAGACCACGGAATCGGAATTATATCTGATGCAATAATTTCTGGTATCATTCCTATTGTTAGAAAAATAT
The DNA here is from genome assembly GCA_037952835.1 of Lithobates septentrionalis. Classification (NCBI taxonomy): domain Eukaryota; kingdom Metazoa; phylum Chordata; class Amphibia; order Anura; family Ranidae; genus Lithobates; species Lithobates septentrionalis. Next base: position 1,538,942 of record JBBDGP010001454.1, on the reverse strand, counting down.
GATCTATTCTGGTGAAGGTTTGATGAGGGTGCGAGAAATAAGTGAATTTCTTTTTCATTGGGTTACTTTCTCTCCACGAATCTACCAGATTGTATTTGGAAAGAAGTTGAGAAAAAGGTAATCTAGAGGTTATTTTGGATGGTGTAAAAGGTGATTTATCTAGAAATGGGAGGAGGACCTGGTTCGAATCCCCACACATTATCACTGTTCCTATTTTGTGTGTATTAATCACTTGTAATATATGTGAGAGGAATGGTGTAGGTTGTTTGTTAGGAGCGTAGTAGGAAATCACCGTGATTGCTGTATCCATTATATAACCCATGAGTATCAGGTATCTACCTTCTGGGTCTTTAATTTCTGATGATAAGGTGAATGGTGTGGATCGGTGAAATGCAATTAGAGTTCCCCTTTGCTTGGTACAGGCAGAAGCCGTGTAAATTTGTTGATAAAAAGGAGAAATATATTTTGGAGTAGAATCTTTGGTGAAGTGTGTTTCTTGGAGGCATACTATGTGAGCCTTCTTGTTATGGAAAGTACGGAAGGCTTTGGTCCTTTTTTGAGGGACATTTATTTCCTGTACATTCAGGGAAAGTATATTCAGTGGTGCCATGGCAATAGATCAAATAGTTTTGACTTACTTTTTGTTATGCAGAGCTGACTGCGCAGATCAACCTGTGTGGACTGAAGAGATGAATAGATAGAAAAGAAACCAGTGAATTCTGGAGTAAAGAGTAAACAAAAAACATATGAGATTAGATGATACATTGTATAAATTATTTTTTGCAAGTAATCACAATTTACCCGTGAAAGAGAATAAATATCTCTCTCAGGGGAATAAGTGCCTTCGTCACACTCCCACATAATATGGTTGGGAGAATGAGGAGGGCTAATGGGGGTACACGGATCTTCTGCTTACAGGAGAGAAGTGCTATGTCAAAAGACATCAAAATGATGTTTCATTAATTGGAGTGCAGAATATAGTTTTTGTTGAAATTATTTATTCCAGGGTGGTTGTATATGGTTAGTCTTGCCCTAGGCTAAATAATTCATTTAGAAAGGTACTGTTAATAACTTTGGTATTGATGAAGATAGTTTGAATTATTTTGGGATTTTAACCCTTTTAGAGTAAACAATTACATATTTTATTCATATGTAACTGTTTAGATATGTTAACTCATAAAATTGAGGTTGTATTGCTTCAGATTAGAATAAACAAAAACATAGTTCTAGGAACTTGTTAGGTAATAATATATTTGTTTTAAGAAAAGAAAGAAAAAGCTTCAATTACTTCTGGATTATTGAACATATTTGTCCTAAAAAGTACTAAATCTATTGTTATTACCTGATAATATATAACTGAACAAGAATTTCCTTATTTCACTTATATATTCTAAGGCTATATAAATCAGAAGTAATAAGAAATATAACTGGAATGTAACATCATCCCACACAGTGTGTGACTATCAGAATGCAGTTACATTCAGTTATAAATATAGGTTTTTTTATAGAGAACCATCTCTTAGTATAATAAATGAAGAGATATCAGGAATTAGGATGTCAGTCCATTGAATCTTCTTGGTCCATGGATGATGTGGCATAATGGCCTCTTTTGTGAGAATGATGATTCCCATTTTGTTCTGAAATTTTCTGGGTGCTGCCTGAAGGTGGAGATGATGACATTCTTCTGCGTGCGGGAGTGTTGCTGCTTGTGGGTTCTGTCAGATTTAATTTTAAAAGGGTTTGTTGTAGTTCATCTGCTGATCTGCTTCTGTAAATTGTACCTTGGTAGTTAAATCTGACTGAAAAGGGGAAGCCCCATTGATACATAATGTTGTGGCGTTGCAGTTCCATTAGTTGGGGTTTCATGGATCGTCTTTTAGTAATAGTAAGTTGGGATAGGTCAGCAAAAATTTGATAATTGTGTCCTTGAAAATTAAGTTCCTTTTTTTCTCTTGCAGCAATTAGTATTTGTTCTTTCGTTCTGTAATAATGAAATTTTGTGATTATATCACGTGGGGGTCCATCTTTCTTTTTGGCTGTGAGGGCTCTGTGTACTCTGTCCACTTCTAAACGTTCAATAGGGATATCTGGCTTTAGTTCTTGTAATAGAGCAGTAATAGTAGATTGCAGGTCTGTCACAGTTTCAGGTATTCCCCTTATGCGCAAGTTTGAACGTCTGGCTTTATTTTCGTAATCTTCGAGCTTAGTTTGAAGTATTAAATTCTCTTTTTTTAATTGTTCCAATTCTGTTATATTTTCTTGGGTTGTAATTTCAATTTCATCCATTTTTATTTCTAAGGCTGCGGTGCGGTTTCCCAGCTCTCCTATTTCTTTGGTTAGGCTTTTTGTTATTTGGTCTGAGGTTTGTTTTAAAGCCTTATGAAGCATCTTTTCAAATTGTAATAATATTACTGGGGATACTGAGGAGGCTTGTGGAGAAGTTTGTGAGAGGATTTGTTCTGTATCTGACTCAAATGGAGAGTCTTGCTGTGACATTTTCTGTCTGTGAGAGCGCCCTGATGCTGTATCTTGTGAGGTGACTGGAGCTGCTTCAGCTGCAGTGAGTGCCTGTGAGCTCTTTGTGAGGTGATTTTTATTTCTGCCACGGTTTCCTCCCAGTACCATATTTCCTGCCCAAACTTTCACAGTTTGTTCCCTGGGGCAAAAAGGTTCAAATGGATACCTTTTGAGCCTGCAGGCTCCGCTTTGTCCTTCTCTTCTCTTCTCAGCGGTGTGGAGCTCTAACAATGCATGTCTGCTCTGCTAGGCTCCGCCTTCACCCCCTTAAAATTTGTTTCTATCATTCTCATATCTATTGCTGACTTATGTGTTGCATTGAAGATGGCCTCCCAAGTCACTCCGCTAGATGCAACTCCCAATTCGGATTCCCACTTATTGCAGTATGCTGGTTTCTCTACTTCACCCACATCCTGCAATATTTTGCATAATTATTTTATTTTCCCAAATACTCTGTTCTTTAGGAACAGCTTCTCCACTGGCCTAAGGTTCATCTTGTCTCTAATGGGACCGGGGAGACTTTTAATAAAAAGCACCAACTGATTGTATCGCCATGTGTCTATTTTCATTAGGTCCTGGTGTAGGTCTAGCTCCTGTAAAGTGACTATTTTACCATTGCTCATAATATCTATTAATTGTGTGTCTATCTTTTTTATCCAATTCCCTCCCACTTCCCTCAACCCTGGCGGAAAAAACTCATTATCTTTTAAATAAATAAACGGTGAATTAAACTCCCATGCTTTTTTGTTTATGTAACTGGTCCCATATCTTTAAAGTGTATTGTGTTATGCTATGTGCGTTAGGACCTAACTTCCTAAAATGTGGGGGATTCCAAATTAAATGGTGTAGTTTTGCATTGCTCAAATCTATTTCTAGTTTTACCCATCTTTTATCAATCAGATCCTTTCCCCAATCTAACACCCATGCTAATACTATCGCTCTGTGGTATTTTTGTAAAATCTGGAAGTGCCAAACATCTCTGGGCTTTATCACCCCTCAGGACCATATAGGCGATCCGTGGCTTCTTATTTTTCCAAATAAATCTAGTGATAATATTATTCAATACCCTAAAAAGGTTTGTGCCAGCGGGTTCGGGAGTAACTGCATTATATACAGGATCTTCGGGCCTAAAGACATTTTGACCGTATTTACTCGTCCGATCCATGAGATCGGAAGGTGCATACCTTTTTTTTATTTCCTGTTTGATCACGTCAAGGAGTGGGATATAGTTGAAAAGATAAATTTTCCTTAAGGAGTTTGCAAGAGTAACTCCCAAATAAGTTATTTTTTTACTCCAAGGGAAATGGAATGTTTCCTTAAGTTTGGATACTTATTGTCCATCGATGTTAATATTTAGAACTACTGATTTAGTAAGGTTAACCTTATAATTTGATAGCTCTCCGTATCTCCTCAAAATGGCCAGGAGATTGGGTAACGAAATCCTCGATTTCACGATATAAAACAATATATCGTTGGCAAAAGCCGAGAGCTTATGTTCGTCTCTCTCCACTACACAATGGCTTATATCCGGGTTCTTACAGATCGAGGCTAGTAAAGGTTCTAGGGTCAAAAAAAACAGAAGGGGGGACAGGGGGCAGCCCTGCCTAGTCCCATTTTCCATTTTGAACTCCGCCGACGGGGTGCCATTCACCCTGACAAATGCCGAGGGAGATTTATACAAGGCTTTGATCCAATTCACCATGGTCCCACCCAAGCCGACTGCCCTCAATGTTCTCAACATGAAACCCTAGTCTACTCTGTCGAAGGCTTTCTCTGCGTCTATCGACAGAAGTAGACCGGGGGTTCCCTTCGCTTTTATCGCATCCATAACCAGGAGCGTCCTAACGCCATTGTCCCTCCCCTCTCTCCCTGGTATGAAGCCTGTCTGGTCAGGGTGGATCCAGTGTGGCATATAATTTAATATCTGTGTTCAGCAAGGCTATTGGCCTATAGCTCGAACACAGCGAGCAATCTTTCCCTTCCTTTGGTATTAATGTTACTGACGCAGTCAGTGCCCCGTCACAGGGCTCCTCCTGACCCCCTATTCCATTCCAGATCTGACAAAGCTTGGGGATTAAGGACTTCCCAAATTTTTTATAGAAATAGGCTGTGAAGCCGTCTGGCCCTGGACTCTTACCGGAGGGAGATGCTTTCACGGCCCTCTCAATCTCTTCTACAGAAATTGGACCGTCAAGTTCTTTTGCGTCGCTATCCGAAGGGGTTGGTAAACCTGCCTCCCTAATAAACTCATCCATCTTCTCCTCTCTTTCCAGGGAGCCTATCCCGCCATGCCTAACCTTATAAAGAGATGCGTAGTATCTCCGAAATTCTTCAGCTATATCTCTGGAGGTGTATTTTAATATCCCCCTTTTATTTTGGATCTTGTCTATAAAGTTGGTCCCTCCTTTCCTTTTTAAAGTTGTTGCCAGATGTTTCCCTACCTTATTACTCCATCTAAATCTCTCTATAAGATTTTTGTTTAAGATATGCTTAGATTCGATCTCCATTAAGTTTTTTAGTTCTTCTCTTTTAATTATTAGTTGGTGTAGGAGCTGATTTTGATCACCTTATGCAAATATTCAAGATGGTGTATTTCATCTAACAGTTCTAATTTCCTTTTTGAGCTTTCTTTTTTCTCATTGGCCCCTATTGAGGTCAAAATGCCCCTTAAATAAGCTTTGAACGCCTCCCACAGGACTGATCCTAAAATCTCTCCATTATCATTTATCAAGAAAAACCCATCAATTTCCTCCTGAATTTTACTACTTATGATAGGGTTATCGAGAAGCTTCTCATCCAACTGCCATGAATATGGGGTCCTCCTGAATCCCGGTAACCCCACCCTCATTAGGACTGGGGCATGGTTGGAGAGCGTGGTGATTCCGATCCTCCTCTCCTTGACAAAATCTAATAGTCTGTGATCCACCATGAAGTAATCGAGCCTTGAATAAGACCCATGAACTGGAGAGAAGAAAGTATAGTCCCTGTCCTTCGCGTGCAGAACTCTCCAAGCATCGATCATTTGGCAACTATGCAATTTCTGTCCTATTTTTTTTTTAGGAGATTCCTACTTACTCCCTGTAATCCAGAAGTACTGTCCAATGCTGGATCTAGGCAGAAGTTGAGATCTCCTGCCAGTATCACCTCTCCTGCCCTAAAATCCATCAGCTTGGTCAGAACCTGAGACAAGTATTTGATTGGATTTTTATTAGGGCAATATATATTTGCCAAAGTAAAAACCCCATTGCCCACCTTCACTTTCAAAAAGAGGTAACGGCCCTCCTGGTCTGTACTTCTCTCCAGGATTGCAAACTTGATCTTTTTTGAGAACCCAATTGCCACCTCCTTGGCCCTCTTAATGGGGGAGTCACCATAGAACCAACTGGGGCAGCAGTTGGAGGACAGTCTGACGTGGGTATCCTGTGAGAGGTGGGTCTCTTGAAGAAACACAACATCAGCCTTGAGATGCTCTAATTCTTTCAACACTTTGTGTCTCTTGAGAGGGGAATTCAACCCTTTTACGTTATATGTCAAGCAAGTGAATTCTGTAATTTATTCTTTGAGTAGACCTACTTTGTAATGGCACATGTTTTCCTTTGAACTCCTATTCGGTGCGTCTGCAGAACCAACTCCTGCCCCACTCCCCCCCAAACCCCCCCCTCCCCCAACTACCACCACCCCCCCAGTCCCCCTCCCCCTGCCAGCAAAAACCTGGCTACAGGTCCGCAGTAGAGAGAAAACATTAATCTCTACCTACGACCAGCCAAAACATTGGAGTGTGACTGAGAGCGGATCACCACAGTCGCCCTGCCCCCCCCCCCCTCAAAGGGGGGGAACAGGGCGAGCGGGCGGCCGACTGACTTTTTAATTCAACTATTTCCCGATTCTGGCTCTCTGAGGCCTCCTCCGCTATTTCCACTTGCTTCAGCAAATGGCCCAGATCCGATCTAACGTTGAGGATTTCTGTTTTGATTACGTTTTCCAGTTTGGCGAACATTTCCAGAAATTCAGTTTTTGTTGGCAGTGGTTCCATGGTACTATCTTCCGCCGGGCAGGTGTCTTTCCTTTCCTCCTCAGATGTTTCACCGTGAGCGCCTTGATTCTTCCCTGATTCTTTCTTTTTATCCTTCCCACTCTGCTGTTTACTTTCTTGGGCTGGGTTCTTTGGGCTTCCTAGATTTGGTTCCTTTAGGTACTATTGAATAGAACTTGAATTTAGGCTTTCTCTCGGCTGCTTCACTTCTGCTCCTCTTTGAGAGCGCCCTCTCATTTTCTCCTCCCCCCTCGGGCCTCCTCTCACTCTCCCAGCCTGCAAAATTGTTCACTCCTCTCCTTCTCACTTATTTGTCCGCTCCCCGCTCCTAGCCTCCCCACTGTTCCTTTTAAGTAAATGTAACGCCGAGCCCTGGGTTACCCAACAATCTGTGGTTCTCTCCCAGACCTTTAGCGTGTAATTGGTCAAACTCTGATAGGTTTGCGGCTATCTGCACGTATACCTCTCTTTATCGGTGATGCTCAAGCAGTGGACCCGTCATTCAGCCTTGCTGCGGTGTGTTTATTAAAGTGGATAGTATAATTATTTTCCTCTTTTTTTCCTATAGTTTTTCCCATTCACCACCGCCACCGCCTAACTTGACCTTTATTGTGTCACGGCCATCTCCGCAGATTTCGTCACACATTAAGCTAAACAGCAGCTGAGCAGTTCTTCATACATGTTAATACTGGCCTCCAGAACCTTTATTAGACTTCAAATAAACCAGCTTGCAATAAACAGTTCTCCACGCCTTACCTCCAAGACCGGATCCGAGTTCTCAGGGAATTCATCCAAGTTCACACTGTTTGGCACAATTTCCGTCTACCACGCTGGTTGGGGTCCCAAGTACAGCCCTTCCGCTATCCACCAAATTGGACCGTGCCCAGGATTAGCCGGAAAATCATAATTGTCCTCCTGCAAGCCACCACTACTCACTATGTTTCCAATGTACAGAGCGGGTAGGGTACTGCCTGACCCACCGGCATTCCGGACATGGTACCAAGCTAGCAGGGAGGCTTACGGGGCTGGGGGGGATGACGGGGGGAGGCTGCATCCACAAAGGTCCCAAGTTAATTCCCAAATATAATAAACAGACATTGGGCAATCAAGAAGACTCTTGCTAAACACTGAGGCATTTTATGCAATGACCCCAAACTTAAAACATACATCCCTCCCCAGCCAAAACTGGTGTTCAAAAGAGCTAATAATGTTTTCACTCACTGGCATATATAAATGCCATAAGAAGAAATGTCTGACCTGTTCACATGTGACACATGGACAAAAAACATTCTCTGATTTAAAAGCAAATAATTTTGCTATATTTTTGCTTTTGAGGAATTTTTAACTTGTTCCAGTAATTTTGTTGTATACCTCATTACTTGTCCCTGCAAAATGTGTTATGTAGGCCATACCATCAGGCCACTTCGCACTAGATTTGGGGAACACAGGAGGAGTCTGAAGGAACTGTATCCGAAATGTAGTATCCCTAGACATTTTGTGGCTCATCATGATAGAAACCCTGCATTACTCAAAGTTTCGGCTATCCAATCTATCTCCCACTCTTTACCTGATGGAGAAAGATTCAAAAAATTGTTTGCGCAAGAGACCTATTGGATCTTCAAACTCCACAGTCTCTCGCCCGAAGGCTTGAATGAAGAGTTAGAAGTCAGCACGATCATCTAGACCTTCTGTCCCTTACTTGTGTTCTCCTCCTTCTCTCTTCCCCTCCCCCTTCTTTTCTTTGATCCAGAAATCTTACTAGCCTTGAAGTCTCAGTAGTATTCTATACCTTATACAACTATTATTAATAATATTATTTTTGTCACACCAGCATAGAGGGGCTTTTAACCACCTCAGCCCCGGAAGGTTTTACCCAGGGGCGAACTGACAACTCATGGGGCCCCAGGCCAATAGGAGATTATGGGGCCCCCGGGCAATAGAAGATTATGGGGCCCCTGGGCAATAGGAGATTTTGGGGCCCCCATAACATACACACACAGAATACACATACACACACTGAAAAGGTGCTGGAGAGGCGGGGCAGATATAATCTTGGGATTTAAAAAAAAACACAGATTTTTACATACTGCCCGAATGGTCAGTCCGCCCCTGGTTTTACCCCCTTCCTGACCAGAGCACTTTTTACAATTTGGCACTGCGCTGCTTTAACTGGTAATTGCGCGGTCATGCAATGCTGTACCCAAACAAAATTTGCACCCTTTTTTACCACAAATAGAGCTTTCTTTTGGTGGTGTTTGATCACCTTTGCGGTTCTTATTTTTTTTCAATATAAATCAAAAAAGACCGAAGATTTTGAAAAAGAATTATATTTTCTACTATTTGCTATAAAATAAAAACAATAAACTCAATTTTAGTGATACATTTAGGCCAAAAAGCATTCAGCCACATGTCTTGGGTAAAAAAAAAAATTCAATAAACTTATATTTATTGGTTTGCACAAAAGTTATAGTGTCTACAAAGTAGGGTACATTTTCTGGAATTTACGCAGCTTTTAGTTTATGACTGCCTATCTCATTTCTTGAGGTGCTAAAATGGCAGGGCAGTACAACCCCCCCCCCCCCAAATGACCCCATTTTGGAAAGTAGACACCCCAAGGAATTTGCTGAGAGGCTTGTTGAGCACATTACATTTTTTTTTTGTCACAAGTGATTGAAAAATGACAAAAGAAAAAAAACAAATTTACACAAAGTTGTCACTGAAATTATATATTGCTAAAACATGCCATGGGCATATGTGAAATTACACCCCAAAATACATTCTGCTGCTTCTCCTGAGTACGGGATACCACATGTGTGGGACTTTTTGGCAGTCTAGCCGCGTACAGGACCCCAAAACCCAATCACCGACTTCAGGCTTTCTAAGGGCGTAAATTCTTGATTTCACTCCTCACTACCTATCACAGTTTCGGAGGCCATGAAATGCCCAGATAGCACAACCCCCCCCCCCCCCAAATGACCCCATTTTGGAAAGTAGACACCCCAAGCTATTTGCTGAGAGGCATGTTGAGTATTTTGCAAATCTCACTTTTTGTCACAAAGTTTTGAAAATTAAATAAAAAAAAAAATTCCTTTACTTTCTTCACTTTCCAAAATAAATGAGAGCTGCAAAATACTCACCATGCCTCTTAGCAAATACCTTGGGGTGTCTACTTTCCAAAATGGGGTCATTTGGGGGATTTGTGCTATCTTGACATTTTGGTATCCCTGTACTCAGGAGAAGCAGCAGAATCTATTTAAGGGTGTAATTTCACATATGCCCATGGCATGTTTGAGCAATATATCATTTAGTGACAACTTTGTGAAAAAAAAATGTATTGTCATTTTCCTGAAACTTGTGGTAAAATATAAAATATTCCATGGACTCAAAATGCCTCTCAGCAAATAGCTTGGGTTGTCTACTTTCCAAAAAAGGGTAATTTGGTGGGTTTTGAACTGTCCTGGTATTTTAGGCACAACATTAGAAGCTTATGCCACATATCACCCACTCTTCTAACCCTTCTACACACGATTGGAAATTCAGCCAGCAAAAGACAGATGAGAGCTTTTGGTCGGAAAATGCAACCGTGTGTATGCACCATTGGACTTTTGCTGGCGGAATTAATGCCACCAAAAGATTGAGAGCAGGTTCTCAATTTTTCGGTCGTAAAAAGTTCCTATCCAAAAATGCGATCGTCTGTACAAATTCCGATGCGCAAAATTCCTACGCATGCTCGGAAACAATTCGACACATGCTCGGAAGAATTGAACTTCATTTTCTTGGCTCGTCGTAGTGTTGTACGTCACCGTGTTCTTGACGGTCGAAAGTTCAGAGAACTTTTGTGTGACTATGTGTATGCAAGGCAAGTGTCAAGGACTAATACTCACCAAGGCCGAGATGCCGAGAGCGGCTCGCCCTTACGACCACGCGCACCCAGACCCCCGAAATTGGTACAGAGAGCTGGGGGCACGCGGAGGCACGGGCTTCCGGTAAGCAGGAGATCCGTAGGTGGGAAACTGATGCACTGGAATCCGTATATGGGGCCAAAGGTCAGGACCGAGTATCAGGCAGAGGCAAGTCCGTATGATAGGCAGGGGTCAGATGGGTATCAGGCAATCAGGCAAAGGTAAGTCCGTTTAACAGGCAGAGGTCAGGGTATCTGGCAATCAGGCAGAGGCAAAGTCCATTATGCAGGCAGAGGTCAGGGTATCAGGCAATCAAGCAGAGGCAAAGTCGGTTATGCAGGCAGAGGTCAGGGTATCAGGCAATCAAGCAGAGGAAGGGTTAAACAAGCCAGGGATTCGGTACACAGGGCAGACAGGTTTCACAAGACAACTAGGCACAGGGATCAGGAAGAGCTGACGACGAACCAGCAACCCGACTGGGCGCTGGAGCCGTCAGAAATAGTCTCTCCCCGGCGAGCGCGTCAGCGTGACACGCTACCGGGTACCCGCACGGGTGACGGCGCGCACACGGGGACCGCCGTGCACCCGCACGCGCCGCACCATCAGGCCGCGGATGGGTGTGCGGCGAAGCGCCAGTCTGCCGCGCATGCACCCCGGAGCCCGGCAAGCGGAGACGCTCCCAGTCTCCTGACAGTGCCCCCCTCCTAAGGGCGGACACTGGACGCCCAGGCTAGCCATCAATTCTGGATGATCTTGGTGGAAGGTTTGGATTAACCGTGGAGCGTGCAGGTTCCTAGCGGGTTCCCAAGAATTTTCTTCAGGTGGGTAACTCTTCCACTGGATCAGATACTGTAGCTGCCTGCCCTTCTTTCTGCAGTTCAGGATGGACTCCACCTCAAACTCAATTTTGCCATCTACTCTGATTGGCGGAGGAGAAGGCTCTCTTCTTCCCGGAAAAGGGCTAGGCACCACAAGCTTCAACAATGATACGTGGAAGACAGGATGAATCCGGTATGTCTTGGGTAGTGCTAGCTCAACAGCCACAGAGTTAATAATTCTCTTGACTTGGAAAGGATCAATGAACTTGGGTCCAAGTTTTCGAGATGGCAAAGGTAATTTAAGGTTAGTGGTGGATAGTCAGACCTCCTCTCCTAAGTCAAACTTTGGGTTCACTTTCCTGCCCCGATCGTACTGTTTTTTGTAGTCTTCTTCTTGCGCTTTGTGTAACATATCTTGGATTTTCTGAAAGTTGGATTGCAACGAGGTTATCCTGTCCTGGACTGCAGGAACTGTCATTTCGGGAACGTCGTTAGAAAAGAACGTGGGATGGAACCCACAATTTGCCCAGAAGGGTGTTTGATTGGTAGAGGCATGAACTGAATTATTATACGCAAATTCAGCATAGGGGAGAAGACTTGCCCAATCGTCCTGGGAACCTGAGTAAAAGCAATGGAGGTATTGCTCCAACGTTTGATTTGTCATCTCCGTTTGGCCGTTGCTTTGGGGGTGATAAGCTGAAGAGAGACAGACTTTGATGCCAAGGGACTTGCAGAGTTCTCTCCAGAATTTGGACTTAAATTGCACACCCCTATCCGACACAATGCTCCTTGGTACACCATGGAGCCTAACGACCTCTTTCAGAAAGACATTGGCTGTGTCTACGGCAGAGGGAGTGCCCCTCATAGGTAAAAAATGGGCCATCTTGGAGAGACGGTCGATAATGACAAAAATGGTAGAAAAATTTTCTGAGGTTGGTAGATCGACAATAAAATCCATGGACACATCAGCCCATGGCTGTTCCGGGATGGGCAATGGTTTGAGCAAGCCCCAGAACTTAGCGTTTTGGCCCTTGTTCCGCTGGCACAGAGGGCAGGACGCCACGTACTCCTTACAGTCCCGTCTCCATCCAGGCCACCAGAAGGAGCGAGAAAGTAGCTCAGACGTCTTCTTAATCCCGAAGTGTCCTGCCATCTTATGGTCGTGACACATTTTAAGGGTTAAAGACCGTGTTACTTGCGGTACAAATATTTTTCCTCGAATCCAAAAAAGATCCTCATATTTCCTCAAGGAGTGTACTTCTGGTTCAGTACACGAGCTAGAGGAGGATCTAATGGATGACATTAAGTCCGCCTGAGTTAATCCAAGGAAGTTTTGTGGAGAGAGGATCGTGCTTGGTGCTGATGTTTGAGAATCTGCGGAGAACATCCGAGAGAGTGCGTCTGCCTTTGCGTTCTTTGCTCCAGGTCTGTAGGCTATATGGAAGTTGAAACGGGAAAAGAAGAGGGCCCAACGGGCTTGGCGGGGTTTTAGTTGTCTTGCTGTTCGGGGGTATTCTAGATTTTTGTGATCCGTAAAGATCATGACCGGGTGTACTGCACCTTCCAGCAAATACCTCCATTCCTCCAAAGCGAACTTTATGGCCAGCAGCTCCCTGTCACCCACATCATAGTTGAGTTCCGGTGGACTGAGTTTCCTGGAAGCGAAGGCTACAGGATGTAGAATGGCCTTAGGTCCCTGTCTCTGGGAGAGAATTGCTCCAGTTGCGATCTCTGATGCGTCTACCTCTAGCACGAATGGTTGAGTCGGGTCAGGATGACAAAGAATCGGGGCGGAACTGAACAACTTCTTCAATTTTAGAAAAGCTTCTTGAGCGGCTGGGGACCACTGGAAAGAACTGTGCTGACGGGTTAGTTGGGTGATGGGAGCCACAATAGCAGAGAATCCAACAATAAATTTTTGATAGAAGTTGGCGAACCCTATAAACCTCTGTACCCCTTTCTTGTTTGATGGAGCCGGCCACTCCTGAATTGCCTGAATCTTCTGTGGGTCCATTGTGACCCCATTGGTTGAAAGGATGAACCCAAGAAATTGTAGGGTCGATTTTTCAAACTCACATTTTTCAGCTTTCAGGTATAGCTTGTGCTGTCGTAGTATGGTAAGAACCTTTTTTGCGTGTCCCTTGTGCATCTCCAGAGTGGAGGAAAAGATAAGAATATCATCCAGGTATACAACAAGGAAATCATCCAGGTATTCTCGGAATATATCATTCACCAGGTGTTGAAAGGTGGCTGGGGCATTACAGAGTCCGAATGGCATCACTAAGTACTCGAAATGCCCGAATCTGGACCTAAAAGGCATCTTCCACTCATCCCCAGCCCTGATCCTGACGAGATTGTAGGCCCCACCGGAGGTCGAGTTTAGAGAACACTTTAGCTGATCGGAACCGTTGAAATAGCTCAGGAATGAGTGGTAGTGGATACCGGTTCTCAATAGTGATATTGTTGAGCTGCCGATAATCTACACAGGGTCTCAAGGTACCATCCTTCTTCCCAACGAAAAAGATACCAGCTCCGGCCGGTGAGGACGAGGGACGGATGAAGCCTTTCTTGAGATTTTCATCAATATATTGTTTAAGAGCTTCTAGCTAGGTTTCTGAGAGAGGGAATATCCGGCCGAACGGGATCTCGGATCCGGGCAGGAGGTCGATCGGACAGTCGTAAGACCGATGAGGTGGTAGGCAGTCAGCCATCTGTTTACTGAAGACCTCTTGAAACTCAAGGTACTCGGAGGGGACATGTTGGAGGTTGCCTGATGGAGCAGCAATCGTAGCACAAACTTTGGGAGCCGTGAGAAGACAATGTTGGAAGCAATACTGAGAAGAGAAGGATACCGCCTTGGTGCTCCATTTAATCTGTGGGTCGTGAGCCTGTAACCAGGGCAAGCCTAGTATAACAGGGAAGATGGGTGAATGAATCAGGTCGAGCCGTAGAAACTCCCGGTGGCCGGAATCAGTGGTTACCGGAATAGGTTGGGTTTCCTGGGTGATGGGTCCTGAGCGAGGAAGGGATCCGTCGGCCAGATGTACCCGTAAACCTTGATCTTTGGTTTGCAGAGGGATATTCAGACTGTGCGCCAAGGCAGCATCTATGAAACAACTGCATGCTCCGGAATCAATGATGGCCTGCAAGCGGGTCTCCCCTTCCGGAAGCTGTAGGGAAATAAACAACATCACGTAAGTCTTTGGGATACTGTTGTTTGGATAGTTCAACACATTTGGCTGAGGGGACTTACTGGGCCTGATCGGACAGTTGCGCAGGAAATGTCCGGCTCCTCCGCAGTAGAGACACAGGTTGGACTGTCGTCTGCGTTGCTTTTCTTCAGAGGTTAGCGGGCCCCGAACCAGGCCGAGCTGCATCGGTTCGACCTCAGGAACCGGTGTAACAGCAGCCGTAGTTGAGGTCGGGGTCTGCGCTGAGTGGGGTCTTGGTAGCGCCCAGGTTAGGGCGCGGGCCTTGGAAGCGCTCTGAGCGTCGCTCCCGCAGTCGCCTATCCAGTTTCGTGGCCGCTTGGATTAGTTCTTCCAAAGAAGCAGGGGTTTCCATCCTAGCTAATTCGTCCTTGAGTAACTCGGACAAGCCTTGGCGGTACTGATAGCGTAGGGCCGGCTCGTTCCAATTTGTATCGGCCGCCCATTTACGAAATTCCACTGTGTAGTCCTCAATAGGTCTTCTTCCTTGGGACAGATCGTGCAGGATGGCCTCAGCTGTAGCCATACGCTGCGGGTCGTCATAGAGCTGGGACATTCTCTCAAAGAAGGCATCGATTGTATTCAGAACTGGACTGCTCTGTTCCATCAAACCGTGGGCCCAGGCTTGGGGTTCTTCAGACAATAGAGAAATCGCAAATCCCACTTTAACGATTTCTGAAGAAAAGGTTCTAGGCTGGAGGGCGAAGTAGAGGGAGCATGCATTTTTGAAGGCCCTGAACTTCTTACGGTCCCCTGAGAACCGTTCCGGTGTGGGGACCCTGGGTTCCGGGAGTGCCATGACGACGGTGGGGTTGGCGGAAGCTTGAGGGTGCGAGCCCCCACTGCTGGGTGCGGGAGCTGCGGCTGCAGAGGGCAGTGACCCTGTGATTTTCTGCAGGCGGTTATCAATTTGGGTATAACCTTCCTGTAACTTCTGTACTGAGTCGGCAAGGGTGGATACCTGTTGACACAGGATCTCCAGAGGAGAGCGCGCTCTGTCGGCCTCGGACATCTGGCTGGTTCGTACTGTCAAGGACTAATACTCACCAAGGCCGAGATGCCGAGAGCGGCTCGCCCTTACGACCACGCGCACCCAGACCCCCGAAGTTGGTACAGAGAGCTGGGGGCACGCGGAGGCACGGGCTTCCGGTAAGCAGGAGATCCGTAGGTGGGAAACTGATGCACTGGAGTCCGAATATGGGGCCAAAGGTCAGGACTGAGCATCAGGCAGAGGCAAGTCCATATGATAGGCAGGGGTCAGATGGGTATCAGGCAAAGGTAAGTCCGTTTAACAGGCA
The DNA here is from genome assembly GCA_037952835.1 of Lithobates septentrionalis. Lineage (NCBI taxonomy): Eukaryota > Metazoa > Chordata > Amphibia > Anura > Ranidae > Lithobates > Lithobates septentrionalis. Next base: position 1,523,165 of record JBBDGP010001454.1, on the reverse strand, counting down.
GAGGTCAGGGTATCTGGCAATCAGGCAGAGGCAAAGTCCGTTATGCTGGCAGAGGTCAGGGTATCAGGCAATCAAGCAGAGGCAAAGTCCGTTATGCAGGCAGAGGTCAGGGTATCAGGCAATCAAGCAGAGGCAAAGTCGGTTATGCAGGCAGAGGTCAGGGTATCAGGCAATCAAGCAGAGTAAGGGTTAAACAAGCCAGGGATTCGGTACACAGGGCAGACAGGTTTCACAGGAACAACTAGGCACAGGGATCAGGAAGAGCTGATGACGAACCAGCAACCCGACTGGGCGCTGGAGCCGTCAGAAATAGTCTCTCCCCGGCGAGCGCGTCAGCATGACGCGCTACCGGGTACCCGCACGGGCGACGGCGCGCACACGGGGACCGCAGTGCACCCGCACGCGCCGCACCATCAGGCCTCGGATGGGTGTGCGGCGAAGCGCCAGTCCACCGCGCATGCGCCCCCCGGAGCCCGGCGAGCGGAGACGCTCCCAGTCTCCTGACAGCAAGCTTGAGCGAAATTCCGTCTGAAAAACCATCCAAGTTTTTTTAGACGGAAAATCCGCTTGTGTGTGCGCGGCATAACAGTAATGGTGATAAAAAGTGTGTAGAAAATTGTACCATCATCCAGAAACTTAGAGATAAAGAGGTCAGGAGCTTGGTCCCCAACCAAGCCTCATTAAAGAACAGGGGCAATTGGACTATCTTGGTACGATATAAACTAGAGTAAGTTCAAGTATGTAGGCAGATATGTAAAAAATTGATATAAAGGTTTATTAATACAAAATTAATAACACATAACAAATAATCAGATACAGAATAAAAGCATGGTAACAATCCATGTGTATCACCAAGATAATGATCCCCAAACGGGGAAGATCACAGTGGGATAGTTGATCATGGATAACCTCTCAACTAGTTTTGCGGTCTAATGCCACTTCGTTAGGAGGATATCTGTAACTTGATTGACAAATGATCAATAACAATACAATTGACCAGAATAGTAACAACATTTAATACTATAATGTCAATAACAACATATATATGGGGGGAGGAGCAGAACTGCTTACCCAGAACCCTGGCAGGCACAGGACACAGGACGTCACCAAAGGTTCACCCACGGTGACTAGGGGGGACTTACAAATGACTGGACTGGTATCTAAATAGGTGGAGTAAGACAGATGATATGGGTAAACTATGTACTTGAGGGGACTAGGAGTGAAAGGATGTGACTGTGATGAAAGTGTTGGCAAAGGGGGAAATTGGTGAGGGATTGTGTGTGAGTGAGGAAGTAAGAAGGCATGAGAGGGAAGGGCGGAGGAGGGGGGAAAGGAAAGCAGGGAAAGAAAACAGAAAAAGGGGGAAGGGCAAAGGAGAGGACAAAAAGAATGGAGGAGATAGGAGTTAAGAAACAAAGGGGTGGGGAAAACGGGGGAGAGGAGGGAAAAAGGGGGTGAAAGAGGGAAGGGACGGAAAGCAGAACAGGAAGGAGGGAAAAGAAAGGGAAAGGGAAAGAAGGGGGGGTTGTGGGGAGGGGAAAAGGAGGAGAAAAGGGAGGAAAAGAGGGGGGGACGGAGGGAAGGGAAAGGGGGAGGTGGAGGGGGAAGGGTAAAGCCAGTGGAGGGGAGGGAGATTGTAAGAGGGAAAAGGAGAGGGAAGGGCATAGTATATACCTTGTATGTGCATACAATAAGTTTGGGGGTCCCGGGAAATAGGTTCCAGCTGGGGATGGGGTTACCAATGTTCAGCGGGAAATTGCACCACTCAAGTGGAGAGGTAAGAGGTAGGGGTGCGATAAAGCATGCACACTCCTGCCCAATGTGAGTGACCTATAGAAAAAAAAAAGGGTGACCACACCATACAACTGAGACTCGTCTGTCCGCCAGGGTGGTCACCTAGCCGCCGCATGGGAACAAGTGGAGAGGCGCCAAGATACCAGAGCATGTCATAGGGTAGAGCAAGCAGCAGGGCTCAGATAATACGGCAAAGTAAACAAAAAATACAGCAATTAATATACAATGGACTAAATATATAAGGCAATAGAAGACAATAAGAAATAATGTAAATACAATTCTGTACAGGGATTAAATACTCTTTGATGCCAAGGCAGTCTTTAATAACTCATATTGGAGGCTCATGGGTATGTGGAACCTCAGGCTGAGGCAAAAAGGTAAGGCAGAGAGAAGCAAAAATACAGAAGGAAATTAGAACATGGCACAAAACATTTTTACATATCTGCCTACATACTTAAACATACTCTAGTTTATATCATACCGAGATAGTCCAATTACCCCTGTTCTTTAAGGAGGCTTGGTTGTGGACCAAGTTCCCGACCTCTTTATCACTCTTCTAACCACTTGAAGACAAAGCCCTTTCTGACACTTTTTGTTTACATGAATTTTTTTTTTTTTGCTAGAAAATTACTTTGAACCCCCAAACATTATATATCTATATATATCTATATATCTATATATAGATATATATATATATATATATATATATATATATATATATATATATATATATAGATATGTATACATATATATATTACAATTAAAAAAAAAGGGGGGTAGGGATCTGGAGGATAATTCTGTGTGAGCCCACCCTACGCGGGGGCAATGAGTCAGGAACTCTGGGTGCTCTGTAGCCAGTAGGGTCAGTAGTTAGTCATTTAGTTAATAGGATGACTTTTAGTCATTCAGGTCATTGTCAAGGAGGGTTCTTCCTTCATCTGAAAAGATAAAAACGTTCCATGGCGACCAGGTCTTAGTGTATCGCTCCTGTTGGTGTCGCGCAGTTAGTACTAGATCTTCTAATCTGCCTATTTCCTTTACTTTTCGGATCCACATTCCTACTGTCGGGGGTTGCGGGGACTTCCACTTAAGAGGGATGCAAGCTTTAGCAGCGTCAAGAAGATGCCGGATAATAGACTTTTTGTATATTTTCCCTGGTATATTGGTGACGTGTAGGAGGAAGTATGCTGGGTCATTCGGTATTTCGCGTTCTGTGAATTTTTGGAGGATGGACTTCTGCCCAAAAATGTTGTAGTTTGGGGCAGGTCCAAAAAATATGTAAGATGATTCCCTTGCCTCCCTTGCATCTCCAGCACTGATCAGAAGTATCAGATAGAAGATTTGTATGTAAACCTGAGAATGTGTTGTTGCTGTGTTGTACTTAAATTTTTACCTAGGTCCCTTTCCCATTCTTGTATGCAGTTCAGAATGTGAGGGTAATTTATAACCCATAGTTAGCAGAGAATGTGTGGGGCATTGCCCGTCTCTGAGCAGAATTCCTCGAAGATGGTAAGGGGTCTGGCAAACAGCCCGGAAGGGCCAGAAGGGTTCTGAAGAAGTGGGAGAGCTGAAGGGCACTCAAAAAGCCCAGCTGGAAAGAACCCGACCGGTTCATCAGCTCTGGGATCGCCGGCCACGCCCTGCCCTGCACGAATCGGGAAGCCTGTGTAAGGCCCAAATCCTTCAGGTCTCGGAAGTTGGAATCCCCAATTCCCGGAGGGAAAAGGGGGTTCCCCATAATTGGGTACAGGGGTGATGTCTTGGAGGATATGTTGGTGAATGAGAGTAGGGCTGAGCATAGTTTGGCTGTATGGCCTATGAGAGGGTGGTTTTTCATCTCCCGTGGAAGGGAGATATAGCACCACGGGGCTCTGCCAAGAGGAACGTCTGATTAGGCCTGTTCGATACGCACCCATAGTTTGAAATCCGTGTATCTGTTCCAGTCTGCCATCCTACTTAAATGTACCGCTTGGTAGTACTTGCGTATGTCTGGTACTGCTAGTCCCCCGTATTGCTTAGGAAGCACTAGCTGATTAGGCTGTAGTCGTGGTCGTCTATGAGCCCAGATGAAGTCAAAGAATGTCTTTTGAATTTGTTTAAAATAGCTAGCCGGGATATGAACTGGGAGTGCCTGTAGAAGATATAGAAACTTGGGGAGGATGCTCATTTTAATAATGTTACAGCGGCCTAACCAAGAATGTAGACCAGTGTTCCACTTGTCCAATAGTTGTGTAATTCTACGAAGTAGTGGTGGGAAATTTAGTTCAAAGATTTTGGCTAAATTGGGGGGGATCAGTGTACCTCAGCGCCTTATCAGTCCATTTAAATTTAAAGATATTTTGTAGTTGTATAATTGATTTTTGTGGAAAGTTAACCTCCCATTGCTTCTGACTTAGAGAAGTTAATCTGGAGGTTTAAGAGCATTCCGTATCTCCCAAACTCCGTCATCAGATTGGGAAGTGAAACCAGAGGGTTCGTAAGTATATATTTTTTTTAAAGCAAAGGCCCTACAGAAAAAAAATGGTGGGTGTTGCAATTTTTTTTTCACACAGTATTTGCGCAGCAATTTTTCAAACACAATTTTTCAAACACAAGAAAGTTCCTGAAATCATCAGGATTATTCTCACGGATCTCACGGAGCAAAGGCATGTGACAGAACTGGTCACGCTGGAGCAACCAATTCTTGGTCCATGAACTCCTCGCCCTGTTCATGGACTGGACTTGTGTCAAAGTAAGGACCCCAACACCAAGCCCCCGCACAGCACGAACTCTACGATGAGTACGTATACGCAACATGGCTAGAAAACGGTCGGCTGCTCAGAACGAAGTAACAGAACGCACTGAAGAACAGCAAGGCCTGTGAAGAGCGACCTGAAAATCAGTAACGAATGAACAAGAACACAATGAAAAGTCAATTGTAATCGCTGCACGCACTGAAGACCAGATACAAACCCACAAGCACAAACTGAACAGCAGAAAACAATCTGAAAACCACGAGTCTGAAAAAGCGTGAATCGTCTCTCACCAAACTTTTAATAACACGAGATTAGCAAAAGGAGCCCGATTGGTTCTGAACTGAAACAAGTTTGAGCCAACATCCGTCGGAAAAAATCCATGGATTTTGTTGTCGGAATGTCCGATTAATGTCCGACAGTGTGTACGGGGAAAAACTGTAACGATTCCAGGTTCGGTCTCTCAAAATGCGATGGCATCTTTGGAGACCCTTTTGAAAGTGTGCCCTAGACTGTGTCGTGCTGTACCCTACGCTAATACTCCACTAGTGTGTGGTAGTGTTCAAAACATTCACCAATGCAAAGACCAGGTTGGCCAGGACAGGAGGGACAATAATAGCGAGTGTCAAGCCTATATCCATGTTTTCTACAGACACAACATTTTCTTTGAGGTGATTGTTGGGGAGGGGAACCAGGGAGGACATACAGAAAATGCCTCTCATGTAGCCGGCTCACTTCATTTGCGTTGGGAAGGTGGGGCACAGCACCGTCTGGAAACAGAAGGGCTGTGACGATCTCTTCCTGGAATTTAACCTCTTGCCAACCAGCCGCTGTAATTATACTGCGGCAGGTCGGCACAATCCCGCAAACTGTCGTAGCTATATGTCGGTCTCTTTAAGCGGGATAGCAGGCGTGCACGTGTGCCCACTGCACAGTAGGGGTGCCGATGCTCTGGACTGGCGGTTGCGATGACCGCTGGCCATAAGCATTTGTGGGGATGAGAGGAGGAACAGGGACGTGTGTGTGTGAACACACACATCCCAATTCTGTGAGGAGAGAGATCGTGAGTTCCTACAAGCTGGAAACCACGATCTCTCATCTCCTATAGTCAGTTCCATCCCCCACAGTTAGAACACACACATAGGGAACACAGTTAACCCCTTGATCGCCCCCTAGTGTTAACCCTTTCCCTGCCAGTGACATTTATACAGTAATCAGTGCATTTTTATAGCATTGATCACTGTATAATTGTCAATCATCCCAAAAATGTGTCAAAAGTGTCCGATGTGTCCGCCATAATGTCGCCACCATTACTAGTAAAAAAATAAATAAATAAATAAAAATGCCATGAATCTATCCCCTATTTTGTAGACTCTATAACTTTTGCACAAACCAATCAATATACTCTTTTGCGATTTTTATTACCAAAAATATGTAGAAGAATACATATCAGTCTAAACTGAGGAAAAAATTAGCTTTTTTTAAAAAAAAATTGGGACTATTACAGCAAAAAGTACAAAATATTGTGTTTTTTTCAAAATTGTCGCTCTTTTTTTGTTTATAGCGCAAAAAATAAAAACTGCAGAGATGATCAAATACCACCAAAATAAAGCTCTATTTGTGGGAAAAAAACAGTATTGCACGATCGCGCAATTGTCAGTTAAAGCGACACAGTGCCGTATCGCAAAAAATGGCCTGGTCATTGAGCATCCAATTCTTCCGGGGCTGAAGTGGTTAAGGAAGGATCCAGTTCATCTTAACACTTTATATAGCACATAAGTGTTCAGCAGAGCCAATTGGAATAAGTATACAGACACTTTTTTGTACCAGCGTCTGGCCTTATGGACAATTAAGTACAGCGCCATCAACTGGTCGTTGAGGTCCACCCCTCCCATATTAAGGTTGTATTCGTGGACACAGAGGGGGTTCTCCACAACACCAGTCGCTGTTTGCATTTGGACAGTCATATCTGCGTGAAGGGAGGACAGAATGAAAAAATTCCGATTATCCCTCCACTTCACTGCCAGCAAATTATTACCTCTCTAAGCAGGCTCTCTCCTCCAGTCTAAGTCGGGACTCTACAAACCGCTGGGGTAAGCCCCAGCGATTAGATTGCACGGTGCCACATGCCCCAATTCCATGATCAAACAAGTGACTAAAAAGTGGCACGCTTGTGTAATAATTGTCCACGTACAAGTGGTACCCCTTTCAGAATAATGGTGACACCAAGTCCCAAACAATCTTGCCAGCGCTCCCAATGTAGTCTGGGCAGTTCTCAGGCTCCACGTGACTATCCTTTCCCTCGTAAACCATAAAACTATATGTAAAGCCTGTGGCCCTGTCACAGAGCTTATACATCTTGACCCCATATCTGGCACGCTTGCTGGGAAGATACTGTTTGAAAGACAAGCAGCCAGAAAACTTAATCAGGACTCATCAACGCAGACAACTTGATCGGGAGTAAACAAGGCTGCAAACTGTTGGTTGAAGTGGTTTACAATGGACCAAATTTTGTGGAGCCTATCGTATTCAGGGTCACCCCGAGTAATGACAGAGTTCATTGTCAATAAATGCATGAACCACAAGATCTGCTCGTATCTAGCCCTGGTCATGGGTGCAGAGAACACGGGCATATCATGAATTGGGTCAGTGGACCAAAATGACCGCAACTCACTTTTTTTAGTTATGCCCATGAGGAGGGATAGGCACAGAAAGGTTTTAAATTCGGAAACCGTATTAGGTTTCCAATCTCTGGCAAGGGACAAATGGGGATTAGTGGTGATGAATTGACCAGCATACAAATTGCTTTGGTATACAATAGATCTATAGAGATCTCCCATGAAAAAAATGAAAAAAATAAAGTGACGTAAAATCAACTGCTTCCACCTGAATTCCGGGTTGGCCAGTGAATGGGGGAAGTAGAAGGATGAGCGGCACTAGTACTGGCTCTCTGCTCCATACGAGAGCCCTGCGGTTCTTGCACCTCAACAACAGAAGAAGAACGGGGTCGGGTACGCCTGACCTTAGCAGGGACCACTCCATCGTCAGCGCTATCTGTCAGGGTGCCGCCGCTGTCTACTGGTTCATATTCTGGGCCTGAATCTGACAGATGGGTGACTTCCTCTTCACCTGTCATTCTCAGAAACGTGTAGGCCTCTTCACTGGTGTACCTCCGATTGGACATTTTGGCCTCTAAATTTACTGGTACAACTAGTGCGACTCGCAGGCAAAAAGAGCATCTGATTGTCAGAGCCTGCTTCAATCGCTACCAAAAACACTGTTAGCGTTTGCAGGGATTAGGCCTGACTCTGCGAATGCTGCAGTTATGTGTTTTGCATTTTTACGCTGCCTGGGGCCGACGCTGACCCTAACTGATGCTAAAACCTAACTGATGTCACCCGCCGGGCGATCATGGGGTTAAACCTTAATTGGGTAATATATGGCGGGTGCCCTGATGCTATAAAAATTGAACTAACCAGCATTACCCCAAACACTAATACGGTGATCACTGGTGACAGGGGATGAAAGGGTTAAATAGGGGGCAATCAGGGGGTTAAAACCTTAATTAGGTAGTATATGGGGTTACCCTGACACTATAAAAACCTGACAGTGAAACTAACCAACTAATTGGCTAACTAGCGTCAACCGTGACACTAATACGGCGATTCGAAAAAAGATCTAATAGCGACACTGGTGACTGGTGAAAGGGTTAACTGGGGGCAATCAAGGGGTTAAACCTTTATTAGGGGGGTTTAAGGGGGTACCCTAATGCTACCTGGGGCTACTACTAACTGCCCTTACACACAAATAACACCAGTACAGTGATCAGTGATAAATCTGAAAACAGCACTTGGTGACACAGTGACAGGGAGTGAAGGGTTTAACTGGGGGGGGGTGATCGGGGGGTGACAAGTGTGCCTACGTGTACTGGTGTTAGTGTAGTGTTGTGCAACTCACTGTTAGATGTCCTCTCTCCTCTCTCCTCTCTCTGGAACTGAAAAGAGTTCCATGAGGGGAGATGACATCACTTCCCCTGTCTGTGTTTACATTACACAGGCAGGGGAGGAATTTAATTTGCCAGAATGATCAGCAGGTTTTGGCCACAAATCATTGGCCTGCACCTGAAGTTGCCACATAGTTATATAGTGACATCACATGCCCTCAACATGGGGTGGTGGGTGCTTTGAGGCAGGAGGGTCTGCGGGCGGGGGCTTATCGGAATCTGGAAGCCCCCTTTAACAAGGGGCTCCCAGATCCCACCCTCCTATGTGAATGAGTAGGGGTACATAGTTATACCCTACATACATTCTCCAAAAAAGTGTCACAAAGTATTAAAAACAGTTTTTGACAATTCCTTTATTAGGAAATAAAAAATAAAAAAACTGTGTCCAGGCAGGGGGCTTATCGGACTCTGAAAGCCCCCTTTAACAAGGAGGCCCCCAGATCCCTCCCATGTGAATGAGTAGGGCTACATATTCCCCCCTCCCATTCACCAAAAAAATGTCACAAAGTAATAAAAACAAACAGTTTTTGACAACTCCTTTATTAAAAAATAAAAAACAGTGTCCCCGATGGAAATCCATCATCAATCACGCCGGCCGCAGTACCCAAAAAATAAAAAATAACTAAAAACACTCCCACCTTCGATGAAGGCTAGCCACCTATTGCAGTCTCCGCTTATATAAGAGACGGGGCCACCTGGCTAAGTCACCTGGTGATCCCGCCCCCCCTGTGATGTCATGGACTGCGCATGCCGGGTCGGTGTCGTCACAAGGGGTGGGACCACCAGGTGACGTAGCCAGGTGGCTCACCCCTTACCTATATAGGAAATGTCAAACGACTGAGCCTACAGTAAGCGGCCAGCCTTCACCGATGGCGGGAGTGTTTTTTTTTTTTTCTTGTTCAGGTGCGGCGGGCAGAGTGATTGACAATGGATTTACATTAGGGAACACTGTTTTTTTTTTTTTTTAATAAAGGAATTATCAAAAACTGTGTGTGTTTTTATTACTTCGGGACACTTTTTTGGTGAATGGGTAGGGGTACTATGTACCCCATACTCATTCACATGGGGGCGTGGGAAGATTAAGGAAGAAAGTTGCTCAGCTCTTTCTAGCGATTTTTTTTAAGCTTAACATTTAAAATCCTGCTGATAAACACAATGTATGTCAAAGGCAAGTATGTGATTCCCTTAAACACCAAATGCTTCATAATATCTTGTACATTTGGGAATTGCCACACATTTTCTAAAGCATAAAGCAATTGGAAAAAAGGTTGTTGATTATTTGAAGCCTTTTCCTGCCACAAGGTAGAGTGCTGTGTGATAAAAGCATATTTGCTGCTCTTCAGCAGCTGTTTAATTGCTTGTGTTACCAGTTCAAAGGAAATAGTACTGACTTAAAAGTAGTTTTTTTTTGTCTAAGCTACTTACAGATTATAATAGCTATCACAATGGAATATGTAGTTTGTGTAATATTTGTAATTTTTGCAATTTATATTGCATATTTGCAATGTGTAGTGACAGTGGGATGTGCATTCAGCCACAGAATGTTTTCAGTAGAGGCAGGCAAGGTGACTCATAATAATAAAACAATACAATCAGAAAGAGCTGCACATGATCTGTGGCCTTTGACTGCTTTCAGGTTGCAAAGACAGAGAACTTGTAATACCACTAATGCATTCTTTAAGAGAGGCATGCATTTCTGGGGAAGGTGGGGGTAAGGGTCAATCACTTGCAATGGAACCAACCTAGAAGCTGAAGTCTATTTGAAAAACGAGCTCCTCAGATTCCGATTCGGGAGGGTCTTAGTAGAAGACTCCGAAGTAACAATGATAATATTTGTTTCCTTCCAATTCCCTTACCATGCATTATTTCACTGTATAAAAGCATGAAAAAGCTCCTAAGCTGTCAGCAAACTTTTTTAGCTAGTCCAAATAATTTTTCATCAAGATACATACCTCTTAATAATTCTGCTTTCCCCGGATTTGAACCCAAACTTGGGGTCCCATGACCCTCCCTATGCCCCAGCACTGGGTGTTGGAATGCTTGCTCCAGCACCCAGTGCCAGTAACTGAATCCCCCAGCTTAATTTCATTGCAGTGATAGGGTTAAACCTCTGGCACACCTGTCTGTTGGAGACCCCACCCCCATGCACCATGAGCCGTCATTGACCCATAGTCCAGAGCTGTTTGTGACTCTAGTATGGCACTTTACTCTCTGCCTCATGTGGAGCATTTACCTTCCTGAGTGATTCATGTGTTAGGATTTTAATGCAGGGCACTAACAATTGCTTTGTGGGAACAGGGCAAAAGTAAACAGATGTGCGTGGCTTGTAGTGCTGGGAAATGAACCCCTAGCAGCCATATTCTGTAATACATGACATAGTATAAGGGTCCAGGATAAACACCACCTGAATCTCTTCTGTATGTGTGGAACAACAAATACAAGCAAGGCTAGGAGGTTTGTCTTTTGTAGATGGAGTGTGCAGCTGCTCCAGCCACTCTGAAATGTGTTATGCCCCGTACACACGGTCGGACTTTGTTCGGACATTCCGACAACAAAATCCTAGGATTTTTTCCGACGGATGTTGGCTCAAACTTGCCTTGCATACACACGGTCACACAAAGTTGTCGGAAAATCTGATTGTTCTAAACGCGGTGGCGTAAAACATGTACATCGGGACTATAAACGGGGCAGTGGCCAATAGCTTTCATATCTTTATTTATTCTGAGCATGTGTGGCACTTTGTCCGTCGGATTTGTGTACACACGATTGGAATTTCCGACAACGGATTTTGTTGTCGGAAAATTTTATATCCTGCTGTCAAACTTTGTGTGTCGGAAAATCCGATGGAAAATGTGTGATGGAGCCCACACACGGTCGGAATTTCCGACAACAAGGTCCTATCACACATTTTCCGTCAGAAAATCCGACCGTGTGTACGGGGCATTAGGCACAATAAGATGCATGTACAGTACAGGTGCATCTCAAAAAATTTGAATATCATCAAAAAGTTAATTGATTTCAGTAATTCAATACAAAAAATCGAAACTCATATTATATAGATTCGTTACACACAGAGTGATATATTTCAAGCATTTCTTTTTTTTAATTGTGATGATTATGATTCAGCTAATGAAAACCCCAAATTCAGTATGTCAGAATTTTAGAATATTGTAAAAAAGTTCAATATTGTAGACTCATGGTGTCACACTCTGCATTCTTCATCAGCGAATTAACTCAAAACACCTGTAAAGGTTTCCCAAACCTTTAAATGGTCTCAGTCTGGTTCAGTAAGTTACACAATCATGGAGAAGACTGCTAAATTGACAGTTGTCCAGACAGTCATTGACACCCTCCACAAGGAGGGTAAGTCACAAAAGGTCAGAAAAAATGTCATATGACTGAAGGTGTGATTGCCATCATACCTTATTGAACACTACAGTATACATCCTCTCTTAAAAATATTTTTTCTAGAAAATCTTTCCATACAACCATACATCACATTCACAATAAACATCATGGTAGTATCTCAAAGATGCAACAAGTGGTATTCCCCAACTAATTTGTATTCAGTCCCATCACCAAAGGAAAAATAGTAGATGGTTTCCAAGAGTTGGGGATATCCTTTAACCCGTTTCAAAATAAATGTACAAATAATTTCTTCTACAGTGATTTTTACCACTCTACAATATAGAACAAGTTAATTTTAGAATCAATACATTGTGCCTACATATATCAGGCTTATTTTATACATTTAAATAACACTTACATGATATACTATCTTTGGCGAGAGTCCTCTCATAGCTCAAGCTGTCCCAGTAGTGTTGTTGTGGTCTATTATTTATGATACACAAAGACCGCTGGACCATGTCCATAAAGCCGACACCATATCTTGAAAAGAAGGGGGAGTAAGAGGTTGGACAGAAGTCGTGGCCCATAATCAGTATCCCCTCATTTTATTCTAAAATAGTGAATATGATTTAAACCACATATAGTTTAAAACTTTTCCCACTTAGAAGGTCATTGCTAAAGAAAATGGCTGTTCACAGAGTGCTGTATACAAGCATATTAATGAAAAGTTGAATGAATGGAAAAAGTTTGGTAGAAAAAGGTGCACAAGCAACTGGAATAACTGCAGCCTTGAGAGGATTCTGAAGCAAAGTCCATTTACGAATTTGAAGCATCTTACCTGGGCTAAGGAGAAAAAGGACCAGACTGTTGCTCTGTGGTCCAATATCCTCTTTACAGATAAAAGTAAATTTTGCATTTCATTTGGAAATCAAGAGTCTGGAGGAAGAGTGCAGAGGCGCTGAATCCAAGTTGCATGAGGTCCAGTGTGAAGTTTCCACAGGCAGTGATGATTTGGATAGCCATGTCATTCGCTGTTGTTGGTCCACTGTTTTATCAAGTCCAAAGTCAGCGCAGCCCTCTACCAGGGAATTCTAGAGCAATTCATGCTTCCCTCTGCTGACCAGCTTTATGGAGATGCTGATTTCATTTGCCAGCAGGACTTAGCACCTGCCCACACTGCCAAAAATACCAATACCTGGTTTAATGACCATAGTATCATTGTGCTTGATTGGCCAGCAAACTTACCTGACCTACACCACATAGAGAATCTGTGGGGTATTGTCAAGAGGAAATTGAGACACCAGACCCAACAATGCAGACGAGCTGAAGGCCGCTATCAAAGCAACCTGGGCTTCCATAACACCTCAGCAGTGCCACAGGCTGATTGCCTCTATGACACGTCGCATTGATGCAGTAATTCATGCAAAAGAAGCTCTGAGTATTGAGTGCATACTAAACTGTAGATGGACATACTTTTCAGTAAGCCAACATTTCTGTATAAAAAATTATTTTTTTATTGGTCTGAAAAGTAGATCAAAGCTGGGGCTAATTTGAGGTTTTATTGTAGAGGGGGGCTGATCCGGGGTCTGAACATTAGGGGGAACTGATATGGATCTGAATTTTAGACATGCCACTGACCACCAATGCCAGGGCATTTTTCCTCCCACTAAGGCAGGATTCCCCTCCCCCATCAGACCTATAATGCCAGGCATTTTTTTCTTCAGTGATCAATAACGCCAGGCATTCTTCATCTTACTGACCAATAATGCTGGGCATTTTCGCTCACTGATGCAGGGCATTTTTTCCTCACTGACCAATGAATCTGGGCACTTTTCCCCCCACTGACCAATAATGCCGGGCATTTTCTCTCACTGATGCCAGGGCATTTTTAACTCCCACTGATGCTGTAGCCATTTTTCCTCCCACTAATATTTTATGGGATATTTGTTTCTCCCCACTGAGCAATAATGCAGGATGTTTTTTTCCACTGACCGATGAACCCGGGCGTTTTGCCTCCCACTGCAAGGCATTTTTGACAGAGCTATTTTTCGCTCCCACTAATGTTAGGGCATTTTTAATTCTCCTACTGACCAATAACGCTAGTTTCCTTCCACCAACCACAAACAGAGAATTTTGTTTTATTTCTTTTGAAGAAAATGCTTGACATTTTAATCTCCCACTGACCTCCACCAGTAAGGGACACTGTTACATAATCTTAACTTCTGCAATCTTTATGCTGTGCTATATGTTACACATCTCTAAACAATTTGTGGTTTCAACAGTTGCTGGTTACTAAGTAGCCCAGCAGTGATATATGGACTGTGAGAAACATATATATATATTTTTTATATATATATATTTTTTATTACAGTGCTTTACATATATATTGTACATTCACATCAGTCCCTGCCCTCAAGAAACTTACAATCTAAGGTCTCTAACTCACATTCATACATACATACATACACTAAGGCTAATTTAGACAGGAGCCAATTAACCAAGTACCCGGAGTAAACCAACGCAGGCACAGGGAGAACATGCAAACTCCAGGCAGGTAATGTCATGGTTGGGATTTGAGCCGGTGACCCTTGTGGAACATTGCTCGTTTTATATGAATGTCCTGCCTCGAAGTAAAGAACATTCTCCACCTACAATGGCTTGCTGGACCTACAGCAATAAAGGTGTCCCTGGAAAATGTTATTAAAATGCTGGCAACTATGCAAGGGCTGTAAATACTATGCACGTGTAAATACTGTTGTGAAGGATTATCCCCCCCAACAAAAAAAACTGTTACTTCATTTTACTTATATCTTTAAAATGACAAATCTTTTTGTCTTAATATAAACCTGGAAATAGGGCACAGTTACTATACACAGTACTATACAAATTAAACCTTAGTTTTCACAGGCTTTGATTTGTAAATTCAGGTCTGAAGAGCTGTGTGTAAAAGAGGCTTTCAAAAAGCATTTGCAATGCTTTTAGCCAACTTCAAGTTACTTTCATAAAGAATGACATTAACACTTGTCTTAATGGGAAGGCCGGATAAAACTCTTAAGTGAACCTAAATGTACTTGTACCTGGACTATGGACATTTAACTATTTACATACTGTTAAAGAGTAAGTAAATCCTTACCTTGCAAAACAACCCATTCCGTTTAAAATAGAAATGAAAGGCAAAACATTTGAGTAAAGAGCTAAAAAACATTACAAATATCCTTTTTCCCCATGTGATCACATAATCTTTGTTCTCAGCTGCATAAGGAGCTCAGAAAGTGCTAGGATGGAATTCCCCTGCTGTTCTGGGTGGTTTGCTGCAGCTCCAGTGTCCACCAGCAGGTGTCTGCCAGGAGCCAGCAGGCTGTACTAATCAGTCACATTAGTGTTCAGCTGCCAGGGGGCTACTTAAGGCTGCTCCTCCCTTACCCTGGCGTGTCACGATTTTGGTCCCTGCCTTGCTGCCTGATCCAGTCTGCACCCCTCTGCCTTGCTCCTGCCTCCCTCTGCTCTGTACCCAGCCGTGATCCCCCGTCCTTGCAACCTGCATTCCTTGTACCCTTGTCCCTAGCTTGGTCTGTATATATATTTAGTTGTTCAGGTTCAACAGCTCTTGTTAGCGGGTTTTTTTATTCTGTTTGGGGTTGTTCATGTTTACTGTGTGCTGTGTTTTCTGTGTTCATAGTTTGCTGTTTTTTCACTGTAAATAAATACCACTTTAGAATATATACCTTGTTGTTTATTTGGTCTCAGTTTCCTTGTGCAGCTATGTATCTGGTCTCCTTGCTGTAGAAAACCTGACATAATTGTGATGCCCACCAACAACCAGATCTGCTGCACTTGGAAACTGAGAGACACTTTCTTTGAGATTTTTCACTTTGCCTTGTCAGGATGCTTGGAGCAAAGGTAATCTGTCATGTACAGCTCGTAGTAGCAGTAGATAAAGATTATTGTCGCTTCATGTGGCAGGATCTCACTGTGAAGGAACTGTTGGGGAGCATTCTGACAGCACATGTCTTAGCTGTTGAGGGCAGATTCTCACTTAGCAAAGTACAACCTTTGATTCAGGTCTGTTCTGAGCTATTATTTCCGGTTATTTCTCAGGACCAGGATGTTTTCACTCCCCCATTTACTATGCACCAGGTTGGATTTTTGGGATGGTTGCTGGAACATTGTGCAGGTTCTTTTGTTCAGCAATATTCAGCCTATTCACAACAGGTGGTGTTGGATTGCATTGCTGATGTGCACTTGTTAATTGAGCGATGTGAGCAAGGGAGAGACAAACTGACTTTAGTTCAACCTCTGCTACAAGCTTAGTCAGAGATCATATCCCCAGTGCTAGATGAGTCACATAAAGTCAGAGCTGCTAATAATCAAGAATCTCTTCCTCTGTTACCCTTAGCAACCACAGCTGCTACTGAGTGTTCCACAACTCCAGGCGCATTAGGGAACCTGGGTCGGGTAACCAATGCCTTGGGCAAACCTAGATGGCCGTTGATGTGTGGAACAAGTCCTGAAAACCAGGCAAGCTACGCTGTTGTAATCAGACATTTCGGTGTCAGAGTTCTGGTGTTGTCACAGGACCCCAGGGCTAAGTTTGTGGATGACCCATAGTACCCCAGCATTGGGATGCCTACTGTTTTGAAGGATCAGATGTCTTATGTCTCAGGAAATCGGGCCTGCGTGGTACGTAGTCAGTTTTGGGACCCCAGCGGCAGGGTCATCGCTAAGCCTGCAGACATTGGCAGCGGGGTGTCCAGTCGACGTGCAAATGCCAGTGGTGGAACCTTATGGAGCGTCCGGAGGCTGCTCCTGAAGGGGGTTACTGTTAGGATGAAATTCACTTGCTGGTGGCACTATGCTGTTCTGGGCAGTTTGCTGCAGCTCCAGTGTCCACCAGCAGGTGTCTCCCAGGAGCCAGCAGGCTGTACTAATCAGCCACATTAGTGTTCAGCTGCCGGGGGGGCTACTTAAGGCTGCTCCTCCCTTCCCCAGGCGCATCGCGATTTTGGTCCCTGTCTTGCTGCCTGATCTAGTCTACACCCCTCTGCCTTGTTCCTGCCTCACTCTGCTCTGTACCCAGCCATGATCCCCCTTCCTTGCAGCCTTGCATTCCTTGCATTGTTCATGTTTACTGTGTGCTGTGTTTCTGTGTTCATGGTTTGTTGTTTTTTCACTGTAAATAAATACCACTTTAGGATATATACCTTGTTCGTTTGGTCTCAGTTTCCTTGTACAGCTACGTGCCTGGTCTCCATGCTGTAGAAAATCTGACAGAGAGCTAAAAGAAGAGAAACAGCAGCACACCACTCTTCCCAGTGAATGGCTGTGCGGTGGGGGGGGGGGGTACAGCATATACCATACCTGGCCAATGCCCCGAGAAGCTGGAATTTACTGGAGTAGACACTACTACTTCAGTGATCTCCACTTGCTTCTAGGTTTTGTGCAGAGTGGCCGGCCTGATGCATTGTGAATACAGGAGGTCAGCAACTCAGCATAGTCGCCTTTCTGAAATGTTTTGCGTTTTCTGAATGAATGCAAAACATTATCAGATTGGATGAAGTGGAGAATTGAAGCTGTAAAGTAATGTTCTCCACCTCCTTACATCAGAAAATGCTTTGTCTTCATATAGAAATTGCAAAGCATTCTCTGAATTCTGCTCCTGCTGGGTGGCTGACCTTTTGTATTTAAATGCATCAGGCTGGCTGCTCAGCACAGGACTCCGAAGCCATTGGAAATAACTGAAGTAGCAGTCTTTACTTCAGTTATTTCCAGATTCCAAGAGCATAGGCCAGGTATAGTATATACATAGTTACATTGGTTCAAGCTGGACCAATGTAACTATGTAAAAATATACCTTGCCTGTGTTCTGTCAGATTAGGTGACCCATCAAATCTTGTAATGGAAATGACGTTCCGTCACAGCCATCTTGCTACACTCGCACTCAGCCACAGTAAACCTACAGGCTGAAGTTGCCAAGCGGACATCTTTTTACGCCCACCAAAGTCTTGCATTTCACACTTATTTTTACCAGTAAACTGAGGTTATATTGTGAAATACTGGATTTAGAAGTCTGTGACACTGTTTTGATGTTGAATTTTAAAAGCACCGGCAAGCCTGCTGATCTCACACGTTTGCTAATCTGACAGAAGACCTGTTAGGAGAATACCTGTAATGAGTGGAGATCAATGGCCAATAGCACCAGACAAGCTCGGTTCTCAGGTCTGCAAGAGATTGGAAAGTCTGAATAGCTAGACCTTTGATCAGTATTGGGGTAACAAGCCAAGGCCGATGCAGGAGAAGAGTTTCATAGTCGGGGTCACAAGCCAAAGTAGTTTCCAACAGCAATAGAAGTAGCTCCAGTAGTAAGCAGGATCAGACCACAATAATCTGGCGACAGGGAGAGCAGAGACAAAGCTTATATAGGAAGTTCAATGTCAGGAGCAAGGAGGTTCAACAGAAATCAAGACACGAAGCAGGGTTGTTCCAATGGATCAGGTAGGATTGTCCAATAGATCAGGCAGGGAGCTGTCCAGCATCCCAGATAGCTCAGTGTGAAGAATCAATGCCAGACACATAAGAGGTCCCAGGTTTGAGAACAGATCCCGACAGTACTCCCCTCCTCTATGGACAACCTAGGGGTGGGTTTTTGAGGAAATCTCTGGTGAAATTCTCTTATTTATCTGGGGGCATGAACATGCTCCTCAGGCTCCCAAGAATCCTCTTGTGGTCCATAGCCTTTCCATCTTAATAGATATTGTAGTTTACCACGATGAATACAGGAGTCCAGACTTTTATCCAATATGAATTCTTCTTCCTCTTGCACCTGGACAGGGTCTGGTGGGGATGTGTACGACCATAAAAAGGATTACTTCTGAAAGGTTTTAAAAGAGCCGTATGAAACAAAGGATGGATCTTCATAGAAGGTGGTAATTTAAGTTTGTAGGCCACAGGATTCATTTGTGCAATTACTTTAAAGGGCCCAATGAACTTATGACCAAGTTTCTGAGAAGGAAATTTAAGTTGTAAGTGTTTAGTGGATAGCCAGACCTTATCACCTAATGCATTGGGAGGAATGGTTTGTCTTTTTCTATTTGCAATTTCCTTATAGGATTCTTGAACTTCGCTCTTCTTGAGTAATTTCTGATTGTTTTGTAAAGCAGATACCCTTGCATTTACAGTTGGTAAAGATGGATGACATCTATAGTTGGCGAAGAATGGGCTTTGAGAAATGGAACTATGGCTGGAGTTGTTGTAAGCAACGGTAGATATTTGGTCCAGTCGTCCTGAAGATGGCAGATGAAACAATGAAGATATTGCTCCAAAGTTTTATTCATTCTGTGTCTGCCCATTTGATTGTAGATGAAAGTTGGCAGTTGATAGGTTGACAGTTGATAGGTTAACTTCAATTCCTAGAGTAGAACAGAATAATTTTGATAGTCATGATGTGAACTGGACTCCTCGATCAAATATTATTTAATCTGGGAGCCCATGCAGTCTGTAAATTTCTTGTACTAATATTTCAGCAGTGTCTTCAGCTGAAGCAATGCTAGTGATAGGCACAAAATGAGCCATCTTAGTTAAACGGTCCACCACCACCATGACAGTTGTAAATCCCTTGGGAGGAGGTAGGTCCACAATAAAATCCATGGAAATAGATCTCCATGGTCACGATGGCACAGGGAAAGGCTGTAGCAGACCTACTGGGAGGGAGCGTGATACTTTGTGTCAGGCACAAGTCTCAAATGAGTGAACATACTTCTTTGGATCTTGCAAATAAGAAGACCACCAAAAGGTACGAGCAAGGAGGTCTACCGTTTTCCTAATTCCAGGGTGACCAGCAGATTTTGAAACAGGCACCAGCTGCAGGACCATAATTCGTGCCTCTTCAGGGATATACATTCTTTTTTCAAAGGTCCAGCGGCCCTCATGAAAGTCCATGTGTAAATCTCTTGGTGGATTGTTTAAGGGTGGGTCCCTATCATAAGTTTCTTTAATCTTTGAAAGAAGCTCTGCAGGGTACATTACTCCCAAAACGTGTCTGTCTTGTAAATAGTACTCACTGGTTCTAAGTCGGTTGAAGAGTCACAAGACATTCTCGATAATGCATCTGCTTTGCCATTTTTACTTCCTGGTCTGTAAGAAATTACAAAATGTAATCTTGGAAAAAAAAGTGTCCATATTGCTTGCCTTGCATTGAGCCTCTTTGCAGATTTAATAAATTCAAGATTTTTGTAGTCACTAAGGACAGTTACGGGATGCGTGGTGCCCTCCAGAAGGTGTCTCCATTCAGAGAAGGCTTCTTTTATTGCTAAAAGTTCCTGGTTGTCAATATCATAGTTCTGTTCTGCAATTTTCATTTGGCGGGAATAAAATGCACATGGGTGTAATAAAAAATTTTCAACAATTCTTTGAGAAAGAACTGCTTCGATGGCTGTATTGGAGGCATGTACTTCTACTATAAAGGGAAGTTCTGGGTTAGGATGTACCAGTAGAGGTGCAGTTGTGAATAAGATTTTTCAGATGTGAGAGCCATTTCTGCCTCTGCGGACCACTGGAAGCATAACTTCCTTCCTTGTCACATACGTAATGGGAGCCACAATTTTTGCAAATTTTTTAACCACTTAAGGACTAGCCTCGTTTTGGATTTTAGGTGTTTACATGTACATTATATATTGTTTTTTTTCTAACTCCCTAGAGAATAAAATGGCGGTCATTGAAATACTTTTTTTTGCACCGTATTTGCGCAGCGGTCTTATAAGCGCACTTTTTTTGGAAAAAATTCACTTTTTTGAATAAAAAAATAAGACAACAGTAAAGTTAGCCCAATTTTTTTTATATTGTGAAATATAATGTTACACCAAGTAAATTGATACCCAACATGTCACGCTTCAAAATTGCGCCCGCTCGTGGAATGGCGTCAAACTTTTACCCTCAAAAATCTCCATAGGCGACGTTTAAAAAATTCTACAGGTTGTATGTTTTGCGCTACAGAGGAGGTCTAGGGCTAGAATTATTGCTCTCGCTCTACCGGTCACGGCGATACCTCACATGTGTGGTTTGACCACCGTTTTCATATGCGGGCGCTACTCGCGTATGCGTTCGCTTCTGCGTGCGAGCTTGTCGGGACCAGGGGGGGGGGTTTAAAAAAATTTTTTATTATTATTTATTTTACAATATTTTATTTATTTTTACACTGTTTAAAAAAAAAATGGTGTCACTTTTATTCCTATTACAAGGGATGTAAACATCCCTTGTAATAGAAAAAAGCATGACAGGTCCTCTTAAATATGAGATCTGGGGTCAAAAAGTCCTCAGATCTCATATTTGGACTAAAATGCAAAAAAATAAAAAATAAAAAAAAAGTTGTTTGAAAAAATGACATAAAAAAAATATGCCTTTAGGAAAAATGGGCGGAGCTGACGTAATGACGTCGCTTCAGCCTTCCAATGGTATGGAGACGGGTGGCGGCCATCTTAGCCACAGCTCCGGCAAGCGGCGGAGGGCGCGGGAGAGCGGCGGGAGGGGGGGTGGCACCTCTCCCGCCGCCAATAACGGTGATCTTGCGGTGAACCCGCCACAGAGACCACCATTATCGTACACAGAACCGACTCCTGTAAAGATGGATACCCCGGTTGTGGCAGCAGCTGCTGCCGTTACCGAGATATCCATCTTCAAAGTGCCGACGTATATGTACAGGAGCCGGTTGGTAAGTGGTTAATGAATCTCCGGTAAAAGTTTGCGAACCGTAAGAACCGTTGCAAATCCTTTATGTTCTTGTGGGTAGGTCAATCTAGGATGGCTTGGATCTTGCTGGAATCCATGTTCAGCCCTTCAGGAGAGATGATGTAGCCCAAGAACTGTATACGGGTCTGTTCGAACTCATATTTTTCCAATTTAATATATAATTTATTTTGTCGTAGTCGTTCTAAGACAGTACGGATATGATCCCGGTGTTCCTGTAGATTGGTTGAAAAGATAAGTATATCATCCAGATAAGCCACCACAAAGTGGTCTAACAAGTCTCTGAAAACATCATTTATGAAATGCTGAAAGGTAGCTGGTGCATTACAGAGTCCGAAGGGCATTACTAGGGATTCATAATACCCACATCTTGTCCGAAAGGCCGTCTTCCATTCATCTCTAGGTCGAATGCGAACAAGATTATATGCACCCCGCTGATCAAGCTTGGTGAAAATCTTTGCTGTTCTTAGTCTCTCGAATAGTTCTGGAATTAATGGAAGTGGGTAACGATTCTTGACTATCATTTTATTTCATTCTCTGAAATCGATGCAAGGGTGCAGGGTTCCATCTTTCTTTTCAACAAAGAATAGCGGGGCTCCAGCAGAAGAGTTTGAGGGACGTAAACCCCTTCGCCTGATTCTCTTGCAGAAAGTACCTTAATGCCTTCAGTTCTGGTTCAGCAAGATTGTATAGGCGACCAAAAGGAATTGGGGCTCCTGGTACAAGCTCTTTTGGACAATCGTATGCCCGGTGAGGTGGTAATTGGTCTGCATTTTTTTTATCACAAATGTCTTTAAAGTCTTGGTATTGAGGGGGCAATTTTTCCAGGTTAGTCGATGTCACTCCGATAGTAGGCGAGATGTCTCCCTTTTGACAATGTAACTCACAATGTTCAGAGGGAAAGGCAAGATTTCATGCCTGCCAGTCAATAGTTGGGTTGTAAATTGATAGCCATGGTATTCCTAAAATAACAGGAAATGGAGGAGAAGAAATCAGGTTGAAAGATATTAACTCTTGATGTCCAGGCTCGACACTTAAAGGGGTTGTAAACTATTGTGTTTTTTCACCTTAATGCATTCTATGCATTAAGGTGAAAAAACACTTGGCAGTGACTGCCCCCCCCAGCCCCCCCGTTTTATCTACCTGAGCCCTGGAACTTCACCAGGTGGGGACACGCTGTCCCTCTGCCCCGAGTTCTCGGCTCTTGATTGAATAGATTGATAGCAGCGCAGCCATTGGCTCCCTTCCAATAAATCCAATGATGCGGGCACGGGGGGGAGCGGGGCCGAGACATACATTTGGCGGCTATGGACTCTGGAGCTCACCCGCAAGGTAACCCCTCAGGAGAGCGCTTCTCCTAGGGGGTTATCTGATGTGGGGAGAAGCCACCGAGGGCCCCCAGAAGACAGTTTTCGGGGCCACTCTGTGCAAAATGAGCTGCACAGTGGAGGTAAGTATGACATGTTTTTTTTTTAAATAATCAAAGCTTTACAATAACTTTAACTGCAGAGGAGCAGTCTCATGAGTGATTAATCCAGAGGTGAGTAGAGAGCCATCCACTGTCTCCATATGTACTGGGGATGGTTTAGGTATTTGGGTGATGCAATTTTCTTCAGCAAACTTCAAATCCATAAAGTTACCACCAGCCCCGGAATCCAGCATTGCTGAGGTGGAGAATAACTGGTCTTTCTCTTTAAGAGTGACACTTACTGAAAAATGTGGATGATGACAGACAATCTCATTTTCTCCTTGTGTTACGGAAGACAAGGGTTGTGTAATGAATCCCACATGTTCCCTAGATGTGGGCAATTCTCTTTGACTGGCTGCTGCTAAAGTTTGACTTGCTCGTCTTGATTTATTTGGACACCTGAGGGCGTAGTGATCTGACTGACCGCAATAGAGGCAAAGATTCAGTTCATGTCTGTGTCTCTTTTCAGCAAAGCTGAGGGCTCCAAATTGCATAGGTTTGGGTTCAGGTTCATAGCTGGCAAACGATTTAGCCATTGGTTGACGATCGAACGAGGAACTAAAGTCAACAGATCTTTGTTTCTCAAATCGTCTCTCCATAAATCGTCTATTGATCTTAATGCTATATTTAATAAAGTCATCAAGACCATTGGGCGTATCTCTTCTGGAAGGTTCATCTGTTATATTCTCAGAAAGTCCTTTTCTAAAGTGAAAGTGTTTTGCACTATCGTTCGAGGTGGTATCAGTTCCCATCCACGAAATTCGGCAGCATATTCAGCAACAGTATGTCTTCCTTGGCGCAAGTTCAGTAAAACAGTTTCAGCAGTTGCGCTGGGATTTGGATCATCAAAAATGTAATTCATGGTTGTCACAAACCCCTCCAGATCTCTTAGAATCTCATGGTCTTGCTCCAAGTATGGGGAAACCCATGCCATGGCCTCCTCAATGAACAGAGATATAATAAAGCCTGTCTTGCAGCGTGGGGTTGCAAATTGGTAAGGTAGCAGCTGAAAGTGTAGTCAACATTGATTCAGGAAGCCTCTATAGAGTTTAGGATCCCCATTGAATTTATCAGGCAAAGGGAAGCAGTTTGAATCACTGTTAGTAGTTGTTGGCATTGCTGCGCAAGTTGTGTTTGCAATTCAATTACTTCTCCTTGTAACTCTTGCACTTGTGCTTGTAAGCCTTGAACAACCTCAGTTAGTGTCACTCAGGGAACTTTGCTGTGCGGCGGTCTCCATGTTGGGGCCAGATTATTCTGTTTGGAGAATATCTGTAATGAGTGGAGACCAATGGCTGACAATGCCAGACAAGCTAAGTTCTCAGGTCTGCAAGAGATTGGAAAGTCTGAAGACCTTTGTGGTCTTGCAGTGCATTATGGGGTGCTTGAATTTGCTGCGAACGCCCCATAAAATTTGCTGTTCGGCGAACACCCAGTGGTCGAATCGAATTTACCTTCGACTCAAACTCGAAGCTCATCCCTAGTCACTTCCATTAGGAAATCTGACGGGTTGCCTAATCTGATGGAACACCTGAAATCCTTTTTGTATGCCAGTGACATCCAGGTGAACTTGGTCAATTATGTCAGCATTTGTAGCTGTATCAGGATTAGGGATGAGCTTCGAGTTCAACTCGAACATCGGCTGTTTGCCAATTCACCAAACAGCGAACAATTTGGGGTGTTCGCGGCAAATTCGAAAGCCACGCAACACCCTTTAAAAGGCTATGGGCGAAATCAAAAGTGCTAATTTTAAAGGCTTATATGCATGGTATTGTCATAAAAAGTGTTTGGGGACCTTGGTCCCGCCCAGGGGACATGGATCAATGCAAAAAAAGTTTTGAAAACAGCTGTTTTTTCAGGAGCAGTGATTATAATAATGCTTAAAGTGAAACAATAAAAGTGTAATATTCCTTTAAATTTCGTACCGGGGGGGTGTCTATAGTATGCCTGTAAAGGGGCGCATGTTTCCTGTGTTTAGAACAGTCTGACAGCAAAATGACATTTCAAAGGAAAAAAAGTAATTTAAAACTACTCTCGGTTATTAATGAATTGTCGGTCCGACAATACACATAAAAGTTCATTGATAAAAACGGCATGGGATTTCCTCACAGGGGAACCCCGAACCAAAATTTAAAAAAAATGGCGTGGGGGTCCCCCTAAATTCCATACCAGGCCCTTCAGGTCTGGTATGGATATTAAGGGGAACCCCATGCCAAAATTTAAAAAAAAAATGACGTGGGGCCCCCCCACTAGGTTTCAAGCTCTTATTTATCAAAGTATCTAAAATAAAAGATCAATTCAATTTTTGTCATATTGCTTTCTTGGTGTAAAAGGAGAAACTGATGATTTGCTGGAGGGGAACATAAACTGTTGAAGGCAGCTCTCCCTCAGAATTATTTGATAATCGTGGGAATGTACTGTATGTATGAAAAGTTTTATTTGCAGTGCTTGAAAAATTCCCAGCAGTTTGCCAAATAACATTTATAATTGTACTGTATATTTTTAGGGAACCATTGTGATCAAATGTTCTGTTTGTTTCCTTTTTTACCTTTGTAT
Organism: Lithobates septentrionalis; assembly: GCA_037952835.1. Classification (NCBI taxonomy): domain Eukaryota; kingdom Metazoa; phylum Chordata; class Amphibia; order Anura; family Ranidae; genus Lithobates; species Lithobates septentrionalis. The sequence continues at coordinate 1,497,526 of JBBDGP010001454.1, read as the reverse complement.
ATTCTGGGATGTTCACCACATTCTCTGCTGTTACAAATCAAACAGATGGATGCAAATTATACCACTTCAAATGTCATCCATTTGTACTGTATGAATTAAGCTTTTATCGCCACCTTCTGGACTGCAATTTTATATTTCTATAGTGAACCAAAGAGAGTAGTTACCGGTAATTCATTTCCTTATTTTTATTATATATGTATGTACAGTATATACTAGACATTTTGTTTTCTGTGTGTAGGTATGTCACCGCTAGAAGTACCTTTGAATGATGAAAGGAAAATGACTGTTCAAATATGCCAAAGCAAAGTTTGTGGAGATAGGTAAGTGATCTGTAAAGTGTAAATATATGGGAAAATATTAAAAGGTAAAAAATGCATTAAATTAACAAAATGTATTTTCAGCCAGGGTTATCACTTTTACTCTGTTACTGTCACTTATAGCCTGTGTTTAAAAACATACATTATAAATTATACATTTAGAGGGATTGTCACTCCTGCTTAAGACACGGTAGCTACACTTGCATTAAAAAAGAAAACTACTTTATAGTGGATGTAAACCCTCACATATACCTGGTGAAGTGAATAGCCTCAGATGATACACAGAGATGAAACAAATCTCCCTACATAAGTTTTACACGTATATCTTCTGTCTTCAGCTTTATACACTGTTTAGAAAGTGCACGTCCTGTTAGAATCTTCACTTCCTGGTTCCCCTGTAGGTGTGGATACTTGCTATATACTCTGAGAGACTGTGAGACAGCTGATTGGAGGAAAGGCACACACCCCCTCCACACATGCTGAGCGTGCCTGTAACTAGTTTAGCTTTGTGCTAATCTATTTATAGCAACCTCCCCCGACACACACTAAAGGCTCCTATCTCGGAGAGCTTGTCAAATGTTATCAGGCTGATAACAGAAGAACAGAGCAGGACAAAGCTACTGGAAATAAGGCTTTGAAGAGAGATAACAAAACACTGCAGATAGATGTGCCTAGCTCAAATTTCATGAATTGGGTTTACATCCACTTTAAGGCAAATGATGATACCATTTGTTTACCATAATAAGAGAATACAGTGCCTTGAAAAAGTATTCACCCCCCTTGGCATTTTTTGTGTTTTGTTGCCTCACAACCTGGAATTAATATGTATTGTTTGAGGATTTGCATCATTTAATTTATAGAACATACCCACAACTTTGAAGATTTTTTTTTTATTGTGAAGCAAACAACAAATAAGACAAAATAACAGAAAAAGTTAATGTGCATAACTATTTACCCCCCTAAAGTCAATACTTTGTTGAGCCACCCTTTGTGGCTATTACAGCTCCAAGTCGCTTTGGATACCGTATATACTTGAGAATAAGTCGAATTTTTCAGCACATTTTTTTGTGCTGAAAGTGCCCCCCTCGACTTATACTCGAGTCAAGCACTTTTCTGCAGCAAAAAATTTCATTTTCCGAACCGACTTTGGGGCCCCATATCTCAGGGACACTTGGTACTAGGAACCCCAAATTTGGTGTGCAAACCCAGAACTGGTACAATAACATATCCAAAGCTGGGGTTCCTAGCACAAAGTGGCCCTGAGATACGGGGCCCCAAACCCGGTTCAGCAAATGTCATTCTCTGCTACAGAAAAGTGCTTGACATTTTCTGAACTGATTTTTGGGGCCCTGTATCTCGGGGCCACTTGGAGCTAGAACCCCCAGCTTTGAAAGTGTTATGGTGCTAGTTCCCCTGGGTTTGCACACCAAATATGGGGTTCCTAGCACTAAGTGGCCCCGAGATACGGGGCCCCAAATTCGGTCAACTGTGTCCATCTGCAGCAATGTCATTTCGGGACCCTTTGGGTTCAGAGACCCCCAATTTTGGCTGCAGCTAGGTGGCATCTAGGAACCCATAACTACCAAGTTTGAAGTTCAGGGGACCTATGGCTGCAAATGGGCACAGTGAGGCATGCAAATGGGCACAGTGATGCTGCAAATGGGCATTGTTGACCCTCTTTTCCACTTACAGTAGCTGTGCATTTCTCACCCTCGTCTTATACTCGGGTCAATAAGTTTTTCCCATTTTTTTTGTGGTAAATTAGGGCCTCGACTTATACTCGGAACGACTTATACTCGAGTATATACGGTAAGTTTCTATGAGCTTGCCACATCTTACCACTGGGATTTTTGCCCATTCCTCCTTGCAAAACTGCTCCAGCTCCTTCAAGTTGGATGGTTTGCACTTGTGAACAGCAATCTTTAAGTCTGACCACAGATTTTCTATTGGATTGAGGTCTGGGCTTTGACTAGGCCATTCCAACACATTTACATGTTTCCCCTTAAACCACTCAAGTGTAAGAAGTAAGGGAGGGGTGGGAGTTATAGCGGGAGCAATAGAAGAGGGAGCGGGAATAATGGTATAATGGGAAATAGGAACAATGGGGAGGATGATTTGTATCATATACATATATACTCACATACAATTTAAGCACAGGAACACAGTAGGGGGGGGGGGAGTTGGGGAAAGGGTAGGGTGTTTTTTTTTTTTGTTTGTTTTTTTTTCCTTCCCCTCCCTGCTTCTCCAAGTATTGGGGTGGACTTATTTTGTACCCCTCTTCTTTTTCTTTTTCTTCTCTTTCTATTTACTCTCTTGAGCCACTGGAAGGGGGGTTGAGGGGTAGATAGGCTGAAACAAGATGTATTACCTATATAAGAGCGGATGTGATATGTTGGTAATGCCCTAAAATTAAGGATGTGTAAGAAGTACGAATGGATGAAAGGAGGGAAAATGAGAATATGGTCACTAAGAAAAAAGAGGAGAAGTAGAAATTATGCTTCCTGGTGAAAGAATGGTTAAAAATGGGTAAACATGACTAGCAACTGCACCTATGGTCAAGGAGAGACTCGATTACTTGAAAAGACCGTGGATACAGTGGTCTTATCATTCATGTCACACGGCCTTCTCGAGAGGGGTCTCTCTAATGGTGCACCGGATGGTGCATCAGGGTAAGAAGGGATACAAATGGGCGTTATGTTTTTGTTTTTGCCCTGGTGCACTCACTGCCAGTTGTTATTATGGGGATATATAATCCCCCTCCGGCCACAATAGGTGTATTGAAGGAAGCAATGCTATTTATGTCAGAATACCCAGATGCACATATTATATGTATGTGAGATTTTAACATGTGGTTGGACCCAAAAATGGATAGATTTGGGAAAAATAGTCATAGGAGAGGAGAAGGTTCTAAAGTACTGGAATTGTTTTTAAAGGAGGTAGGATGGTTTGATTTATGGAGGATTAGAAACCCAGGGGTCAGAGCCTATTCGTGGCATGCACCAGGTAGAGGGATCATGTCTAGAATAGACCCGGCACCGGGGAATGAGAAAATACTCCCAATGGTGCATTCGGTTACATATACGCCTAAGGGGGTGTCTAACCTCTCTGGGCTGAGCTTTGAAATGAAGATAGGTCCCGGAGAAAGGCGGCCGGGATATAGAATACAGCCCTATTGTTAGCCCAGATTGGATCAAACGATCGTATACCGGAACAAATGGTAATGTTTTTGGATGCCCATGGTGACAACACAATGGAGGGTATAACATGGGACACCTTTAAGGCATATTTAAGAGGGATAGTAAGATCAACAATATCATATATTAAACGTACTAATAGACAGGAAGAAGAGGAAATGGCGGATTCATGTAAGCAGGCCGAAGCAGAGTTTATTAAGAACCCCTCAATTATAAACCAGATAAAATGGCCAGGTACAGCACGTCAATATAAGAATAAATTAATAGTTAAAGCTAAACGCAAGAGGTTCCAGTTTAAGCAAAAAAAAAAATTTGGGCAAGGATATCAAGCCAATAAGATAGTACATTACCTGATAAAACAACAAGTATCAACATTAGCCATAGCAGAGGTGCGAAACGAGAAAGGGGAGGATATTGTGGAAACTTTCCATAGATATTATGATAAAATGTACACATCGACATTGACATCCACAAGAGAGGAGATAGAGAAATATTTAGAGGATTTAGAGTTTCCGAAGTTAACAGAGGAACAAAAAGGGGAATTGGATAAAGATATCGGGATAGAGGAGGTAAAAGCAGCTATTAAGTCTATGGGAAAGGGCAAGTCGCCTGGACCAGATGGCATACCGTTGGAAATGTACCAGCGGTATGTGGAAATTATAGCCCCGATATTGACTGAAATGTACAGGGGGGCATTTGGCCGGGGGGAGATGAGGCAACAGTAATACTGATACTAAAACCAGAAAAATATAGAAAAGATTGTGCGTCCTACAGACCAATATCGTTGTTAAATATTGATTACAAAATACTGGCAAAGATATTGGCGAAGAGGGTAATTTTATCCATTGTATCAGAAGACCAAACAGGGTTTATGCCGGGGAAGTCTACCACAAAAAATATTAGGAGAACCCAGTTTATGGTACAGTTGAGGGAGTATTTTCCGGAGTCGAGTGCCTTGGCATCGTTGGATACGGCCAAGGCATTTGACTCCATAGAATGGGATTTTCTGCAGGTGGTGTTGAAGAAAAGTGTATTTGGTAAAGGATTTAGAAAATGGGTGAGAATACTGTACAAGCAACCATGCTCTAATCTATTAATAAATGGAGTGTTATCCCCTACAATAAAATTGCATAGGGGAACAAGACAGGGGTGCCCGTTGTACCCCCAATTGTTCTCACTAGCAATAGAAGTACTGGCTAATAAATTTAGACAATCTAAAATATACAAAGGGATCAGGGTGGGGGAAAGGACTGAACATATAGGTTTATATGCAGACGACATCATACTATACATGGAAGATGTGCACACTTCATTAGAGAAGGCAATGAAAGTAATAGAAACATATGAGATATTATCTGGGCTCAAAATAAATTGGCAGAAATCCGTATTGATGTTATTGGGGACAGGAAAGGAAGAAAATCTTCAGACCCCATTAAAAATAGTTGAAACATTTAAATATTTAGGAATAAATATCACATTGGAACCAGAAGAAGCTCTTAAAGCAAATATAGACCCCTTGGTAGACGTGAAGAACAAATTGGGAATATGGAAAAAACTACCGTTATCAATGGCAGGGAGAATACAGTTGATGAAATCTATTATACTGCCGAAGTGTCTGTATGTGATGGCGCATTCGGAGGTAAAGATACCAAAATATATATTATAAAAATTAAACTCCCAGCTGACTAGGTTTATCTGGGCAAATGGGCGATGTAAATTGAAACTCTCTACGTTACAAAGACCTAATACTGCAGCAGGGTTGGCAATACCAGATTTATATTTATACTATCTGGCGGGGCAATTAAAACATTTAGGAACCTGGGTAATGCAGGAACAAGAAACGAGGGTGGAGAAATATTTGCTAAATAAAATGCAGGTAGGAGATTTACTGGTAGGACTAGAAATTACAGAATTTAGGAGATTTTTACTCCAACCCTTCTTAAATTGGCCAGGTCAGTTTGGAAGGAGGCAAAAAAACTGATGGGATTTAAAGATACAGTACCCCACCAGAAATGGCCCTATGGAACAATCCAACATTCGAAGAATTAGAAATGTTTGAAGACAGTAAATTCTCGAAACAGAAAAAAGTAACTATTGGTCAGATGTATAATAATAATTATATAATAGTGTCATACGAGAATCTGTGTAAACAATATAACCTCCAAAGCAAACAGTTCTATAGATATCTACAGTTCAGACACTACAGATACAGTTTGGAAGAAAGGAACTAAAAATGTCATTTCTAAATACCCTCTTATAGGTATCCTAAGCTCGCAGGGACCAAAGGGACTGATATCCAAGTTATATTCACACCTATTACAGAATAAAATAAGTGGAGATCCGGTGGGTGTTAGGGACAAATGGCAGGCAGTCATCCCAGATATGCGCAATCAGGACTGGGAGTAAATCTGTTCTTCGCATTTGAAAGTATCTCCAGCAATGAACAACAAGATAATTCAATTAAATATAATACATCAGACATACTTGGCATCAAATAGACTGTATAGGATGGGGAGGATGCCTGCGCCAAACTGCACAAGATGTGGGCAGGGAGGGGGCGAATTTTCTCCATCTGATGTGGCAGTGTGGGAGTATAGGGAGGTACTGGCAACAGGTGGTCAAGAAATGAAGAAAAGTCACAAATAAATCTATTATGGCTACTGTGGAATTATGTATGCTGGGGGGTAGTAAAAGAAAGGCGGGTGCCGATATACTAGGATATTTTTGCAAGAAGTATTATTCCTGGCACGAAAACAAATAGTGGAAAAATGGATCCAGCCTAATCCACCTACAATAAATCAATGGGTGAGAGCAGTAAATCAAGTTGTACCATATGAGAGTGAACAAAGAGGAAATGTGCAGAAATATGAAAGGGTTTGGGCAAAGAGGAACAGATCATACCTAACAACGGATGCAGGAAGACCTGAAAATATAGTATAAAGTGAATAAGAGGGAGAAGGAATTAGTGACTATAAGATGGATGAGAAGGAAGGAATGAGTTGTAAGTACTAATAGAAAAAGGTTACCATCCAGCTAGATCATGTATGTTGCCAACATGCCTAGATTGATAGGTGAAAAAAATACCCCCAAATAAGGTTGTGGGACTTTAACAGCAACAGTGTAATGTAAAAACTATTTTATTCCATAGAAAAATGTATATATGTATACAAAACATTAGCATAGTTAATAAACATAACACAGTGAACACAATAAAAAGCTGAAACACAGCTGTACTGATGTGCATTGGATGAAGATGCTTGTAATGTCTTCCACGAAGGCCTACACGTTTCGAGACTGAAACTGACCATCCCTTCGTCAAGGGCGACTCGTGGGACAAGCTCTTACTATATGGTGAAATACAAGATTGGAAAAAATATAAATAAATACAACATTTTCTATCGCATAATATTGTCATAGCATTGCATAGAGAACATGAAGTCTATGAAACCAAAACAAGAGAAACAGCCTACCCAAACATGACAGTGTTGGAGCACCCATTGCCCAAATCACGGTGGCAGATATGTCGAAACCACCCACGGATCCAAAAACCGGAGCCTGGGTGTGTGTGGTTGGCCCCACTCTGCCCACACTGATCCACCCCCAAAAAAGAGACACCGAATCACGGAGCCTGTCCAAGAGGGTACTGTGTCAGGAAGGCACAGACCCAAGTGGATGTCTGAAAGGGATAATAAAAAATATGGTATTTAATTAAAGATTATCTAAGTCAAAAATGTCAGTCTAAGGGTCATAGTCGGCTCAGTATATAGTATCATACCTGAGTGCTAGAAAGTATACAGTGGTGAATCTAGGGCGAGTAGAAAAAAGGGGCTTAATGAAGGGAGTGTGGGCTACCAATTGAATGGTAATTGATTAGCTCGCATGAACATATTGATCTTCACACCAGCAGAGTCTGCAAACAAACAGAGAGAGTGCTGTGTGAGAGAAGGTAAATCAATGTAAAGTAAGTAAAGTGCCTGGACTTATATAAAGCAACAAGGCAAAAGCTTACATACCAGTATAAGGCTCTTTAGTTAGTGGGCGTCAGATCTTGCAGCATCTATGTCCAAACGGGTCGCCTCCGTTCAGGGCAATGACAGACTGACACTGATCACTGCAGCATTTAAAAGACTGAGAGGGGAGGGGTCGGGCGTGACACTGATCTGTAAATTGGCATGGATCACGTCAATTAGCATGGAAGAGGGCAAAGAAAAAGGAACCTCCAGGTGAGAGTGATTTCGCGGCAACACCGCACTCTCTGCGGCATCCCCACATTCTCACTCCAGCCAGGATTAGCCCAGAACTCCTCCCACTCTTCTGTGAGAGGAGACAGAGCGCAGCTAACTGTATCTTAGCAGCCAGGAGCGTCGTAACAATATAATAGCCGGCTACATAGTAAGACCACAGGATAGGAGGATCATGCCAAGCACAGATGCATCCATGGTTCTCCATGTTTACTATGTGAACATATTAAACAAAAAAGGGGACCTACTGTATATTCAGAGCTTTTGGAAATAGGGGGCAACATGCAAAAGGTGTCAAACAGGACGGGGGGACCCCGAGCCATCACTGCACGGCGCACCCCACAGGCATAAGCCTGAGAGGTGGGTCATGCAGCGGCGACCCACCGACCCAGAGAGGGCGGCCGAGCCAGGCATCTAGATGCCCGCAAGGACGCCACATGAAAAATGCCCCTTAAGAGGGACACAGAGTCCCTGGGAGGCCCCCCTGCGCCGGGCGGGGCAAAGAGGAGCCAACAGATGTACCCAAACATATAGGGCGCCATAACCGGACATGGCAATGAGAAATCCAACAACTGCAGTGCATGAAAACAGGTCAACTGTACATCATCAAGGAACTAAAACACGATGAGCAGGTCAGGGGTAGACAAATCTAAGTAGATGGTTTAAACATAACATTACACAGGGGACCAACCTACATTGGACGATCGGACAGTGTGTTAGATCAAAGGAGGGGGGGGGAGGGGGAGGAACCACGATATAGGAGACTATAGATTTTTCTCACATTCTCCTGATGCAAACCCCTCTAAAAATGGCCTATAGCTAAGCTGTTCATTTATTTATGCGATAGAGAATGAGTTGTAAGAGTGAATGGTTATGAAAATAGATATACATGCTAATATTTTGGAAGAAAACAAATGTAAAACTATGTCAAATAATCTATAAATAAGTAAACAAGTAATACTTATTGTAAACAAATAAGTATTTGTAATAAAGAGTTGTGAAAAAGAAAAAACACTCGAGTGTTACTTTAGCAGTCTGTTTGGGGTCATTGTCCTGCTGGAAGGTGAACCTCTGTCCTAGCCTTAAATCACACACAGAGTGGTACAGGTTTTGCTCAAGAATATTTAGGACCATCCATCTCTCCCTCAACACTGACCAGTTTCCCAGTCCCGACTGCTGAAAAACATCCCCACAGCATGATGCTGCCACCATGTTTCACTGTGGGGATGGTGTTCTTTGGGTAATGTGATGTGTTGGGTTTGCACCAGACATAGCGTTTTCTTTGATGGCCAAAAAGTAGAATTTTAGTCTCATCAGACCAGAGCACCTTCCTCCATACATTTTGGGAGTCTCCCATATGCCTTTTCGCAAACTCAAAACGTGCCATTTTGTTTTTTGCTGAAAGTAATGGCTTTCTTCTGGCCATTCTGCCATAAAGCCCAACTCTATGTCGCGTACGGCTTATTGTCGTCCTATGTACAGATACTCCAGTCTCTGCTGTGGAACTCTGCAGCTCCTCCAGGGCTAACTTAGGTCTCTGTGCTGCCTCTCTGATTAATGCCCTCCTTGCCTGGTCCGTGAGTTTTGTGTGTGGGGCCGTCTCTTGGCAGGTTAGCTGTTGTGCCATGTTCTTTCCATTTGGTTATGATAGATTTGATGGTGCTCCTAGGGATCATCAAAGATTTGGATATTTTTGTATAACCTAACCCTGACTTGTACTTCTCAACAACATTATCCCTTACTTGTTTGGAGAGTTCCTTGGTCTTCATGGCAGTGTTTGGTTAGTGGTGCCTCTTGCTTAGGTGTTGCAGCCTCTGGGGCCTTTCAAAAAAGGTGTGTATATATGTAAAGACAGATCATGTGACACTTAGATTGCACACAGGTGGACATCATTTCACTAACTACCATATATACTCAAGTATAAGTCATTCCGAATATAAGTCGAGGCCCTAATTTACCACAAAAAAAATGGGAAAAACTTATTGACCCGAGTATAAGACGAGGGTGAGAAATGCACAGTTACTGTAAGTGGAAAAGAGGGTCAACAATGCCAATTTGCAGCATCACTGTTCCCATTTGCATGCCTCACTGTGCCCATTTGCAGCCATAGCTCCCCTGAACTTCAAACTCGGTAATTAAGGGTTCCTAGATGCCCCCTAGCTGCAGCCAAAATTTGGGGTCTCTGAACCCAAAGGGTCCCGAAATGACATTGCTGCAGATGGACACAGTTGACCGAATTTGGGGCCCCGTATCTCGGGGCCACTTACTGCTAAGAACCCCAAATTTGGTGTGCAAACCCAGTGGAACTAACACCATAAAATTTCCTAAGCTGGGGTTTCTAGCACCAAGTGGCCCCGAGATACAGGGCCCCAAAATTCAGTTCAGAAAATGTCAAGCACTTTTTTGCAGCAGAGAATGACATTTTCCGAACTGGGTTTGGGGCCCCGTATCTCAGGGCCACTTGGTGCTAGGAACCCCAGCTTTGGATATGTTATGGTACCCGTTACACTGGGTTTGCACACCAAATTTAGGGTTCATAGCACCAAGTGGCCCTGAGATATGGGGCCCCAAAATCGGTTCAGAAAATGTCAAGCACTTTTCTGCAGCAGAGAATGACATTTTCCGAACCTATTTTGGGGCCCTGTATCTCGGGGCCAATTACTGCTAGGAACTTCAGCTTTGGATATGTTGTGGTACCAGTTCCACTGGGTTTGCACACCAAATTCGGGGTTCCTAGCACTAAGTGGCCCTGAGATACGGGGCCCCAAAGTCGGTTCGGAAAATGAGAATTTTGTGCTGCAGAAAAGTGCTTGACTCGAGTATAAGTTGAGGGGGGCACTTTCAGCACAAAAAAATGTGCTTAAAAATTCGACTTATACTCGAGTATATACGGTATGTGACTTCTGAAGGTATTTGGTTGCACCAGAGCTTTTTATGGGCTTCATAACAAAGGGGGTGAATACATATGCACATGCCAATTATGAGTTTTTTTATTTCTGAAAAATAGTTTTATGTATATATTTTTCTAATTTTACTTCACCAACTTAGACTATTGTGTTCTGATCCATCACATACCATTCAGATTACAATAACATTGAACTAAAGGCTGTAATATAACAAAATAGGTAAAAAGCCAAGGGGGGATGAATACTTTTACAAGCCACTGTATTCATACCCCTTGGTATTTTCCACATTTTGTCATGTTACAACCAAAAATGTATATGTATTTTATTGGAATTGTATGTGATAGACCAACACAAATTGACACATAATTGTGAAGTGGAAGAAAATTGATAAATGGTTTTCAAATTTTTTTACAAAACAAATCGGAAAAGTGTGGCATTCATTTGTATTCAGCCCCCTTTACTTTGATACCCCTAACTAAAATCTAGTGGAACCAATTGCCTTCAGAAGTCACCTAATTAGTAAATAGATTCCTGTGAACTGTGTGTAATTTAATCTCAGTATAATAACAGCTGTTCTGCGACGCCCTCAGAGGTTTTTTAGAGAACCTTAGTGAACAGAGAATTATGAAGACTAAAGAACACACCAGACAGGTCAGGGATAAAGTTGTTGAAAAGTTTAAAGCAGGGTTAGGTTATAAAAAAATATCCCAAGCTTCGAACATCTCACGGAGCACTGTTCAATCCATCATCCGAAAATGGAAAGAGTATGGCACAACTGAAAACCTACCAAGACATGGCCGTCCACCTAAACTGACAGGCCAGGCAAGGAGAGCATTAATCAGAGAAGCAGCCAAGAGGCCCATGGTAACTCTGGATAAGCTGCAGAGACCCACAGCTTAGGTGGGAGAATCTGTCCACAGGACAAGTATTAGTCGTGTACTCCACAAATCTGGCCTTTATTGAAAAGTGACAAGAAGAAAGCCATTGTTGAAAGAAAGCCGTAAGAAGTCACGTTTGCAGTTTGCGGGAAGCCATGTGGGGGACACAACAAATTTGGAAGAAGGTGCTCTGGTCATATGAGACCAAAATTTTACTTTTTGGCCTAAAAGCAAAACCCTATGTGTGGCGGAAAGCTAACATTGCACATAACCCTGAACACACCATCCCCATTGTGAAACATGGTGGTGGCGGCATAATGTTGTGGGGATGCTTTTCTTCAACAGGGACAGGGAAGCTGATCAGAGTTGATGGGAAGATGGTTGGAGCCAATCTTAGAAGAAAACCTGTTAGAGTCTGAAAAAGACTTGAGACTGGGGGGGGGGGGGGTTCACCTTCCAGCAGGACAACGACTCTAATCATACAGCCAGAGCTACAACGAAATGGTTTAGATCAAAGTATATTCATGTGTTAGAATGGCCCAGTCAAAATCCAGACCTAAATCCAATTGAGAATATGTGACAAGAATGTAAAACTGCTGTTCATAGACACTCTCCATCCAATTTGACAGAGCCTGAGCTATTCTGCAAAGAAGAATGGGCAAAAATGTCACTCTCTAGATGTGCAAAGCTGGTAGAGACCTACCCAAAAAGACTTGCAGCCGTAATTGCAGCGACCGACGGTTCTACAAAGTATGGACTCAGGGGGGCTGAATACAAATGCAAGCCACACTTTTCACATATTTATTTGTAAAAAAATTGGAAAAACATTTATCATTTCCCTTCCACTTCACAATTATGTGCCACTTTGTGTTGGTCTATCACATAAAATCCCAATAAAATACATTTATGTTTTTGGTTGTAACATGACAAAATGTGGAAAATTTAAAGGGGTGTGAATACTTTTTTCAAGGCACTTTAAAAAACAAAGGAAAGGCCAAGTAGCTTTACCTAGCCTCAGTCTGAAAATTCATGGGTGACAATGCAGGAGTACAATTGGGAGATATTGTAATCCTAACCCAGGAAGTGCCAGAACAAGGACCATCAATAGGTGTCATTTTAATGAAACTTGCACATGTTAAAGCTTATATAGGATTTTAGAGACTGGGTTTAAATTTACCTTAAAGGGGGACGTGGAATAGATATAGTTACTAAACTACCCTCCCTTTAGTGGCTAATCTACAAGCCTGCACATTTAATACAATAAAATACAGTATATAGAAAACAAACACATAAAAATATGAGAGAGGCACATTGAAAGTTCTTTCAAGTTAAACACTGCACAATAAATGTATATTTACACTAATACACTGTACTAATTGTATTCTTTGTAGAGTTCATACATATGACTGCGGGGATGAATCTGCAAACTGGCTGTCTATTGTTCTTGGGCGCAAATGTCGTTTGATAAGACAGTCATCGATCTTTAGTCGCATTGCAGGTGCAAAAAAGAAAGGTATGTCAATGTCTTATGTTTCCTAAAATAAAAATATTAGAATGAAAAGAAAAAAGTTACTAAGAGTACTATATCACAGCTTTCACAAATAGCAACAATTTCAAGGTTTGTGCGTATTCATTTAAAATGACAAACCGATATCAGTGTTCCATGTTTTATTAATATTTAATACCAAAATATCATACCTACCTGGTTAAAATTGTTGGTTAGGTACAATTATGCCGCGTACACACGGTCGGACTTTTCGGCTACAAAATTCTGACGGACGCCGACGGACCAAGTCCAGCGGACAATCTGATCGTATGTGGGCTTCCCGGACTTTCAGCGGACTTTTCCAGCTGCAAATCTCACGGACTTTAGATTTAGAACATGCTTCAAATCTTTACGTCGTAACTCCGCCGGACCCAGAAATCCGCTCGTCTGTATGCTAGTCCGACGGACAAAAACCGATGCTAGGGCAGCTATTGGCTACTGGCTATCAAATTCCTTATTTAGTCCGGTGTGCGTCATCACGTACAAATCCGTCTGACTTTTGTGTGATCGTGTGTAGGCAAGTCCGTTCGTTAGAAATTCTGTTGAAAGTCCGCCTAAAGTCCGTCTAAAGTCTGTCGAAAGTCTGTCGGACGGGCTGTCAGACTTTTGTAGCTGAAAAGTCTGACCGTTTGTACGCGGCATTAGGGCCTGATTTGCTACAATATGCTATTAGTGAATGGTGTTCACTTCAAACATCCAGTTGTGTTCACGCAATTTTAAAAATATTGAGTTCACTGCACAACATTGGATACTTGCTTGCGATGAAAACTTTACCTGTTCACTTCAATTTTTTTTTTAAATAAGGCCTGAGGAGTTCACTGCTCAGACTGTAGTAGCCAAAATCAGATCTAAGCTTAGGGTCCATTCACACCAGATGTAGCGGGATGCATTTTTGACTGCACTCCAACTGCATACAGTCCAAAATCCAGGTTATTTTATGGGCATAGTTCACACTATTGCAGTGCAGTGAAAAAAGTACAGCCTGCTGCATTGTTCTGCACTGTAAATGCACAGAAATGCATGAAAATGCACAGCAAGGCAGTGCAGTGCACATAAAATCCCAAAGAAGTATGAAGAAGGAAATTCACGCTTAGGAAAAATGCACTGCAAATGCAAAAAAAAAAAATAAATAAAAAAAGTGCATGAAATGCACATTACTGTGCATGCAAACACTCGCAGTGAACACACTGGTGTGAATGGGCCCCAAAGCTGAATATGTAACTGCTGAAGATGTAATCTGTATGGTTGAAGAAGAACTTCAAATGGAAATGTTGGATATTGTGTAAATATAATGATCTGTTTAAATGACCAAATTTGGTTAGTTTATGCTTTTACTTATTTTCCTGGTAGTAAAAGAACGGTTGTTTTTTTTTACAGACATCCTGGTTAAGCACTGATTAAAATAAGGGATTTTCTTTTATCACATTATGGGAACATAGCTTTTATTTCTAGTTAAGGCTTGTCCAGCTATGGCATGCTAAAGGAGAGGCCACATACAGTACATGGCCCATATTTTTAGCTTCATTGTACCCATAATCTGTTTTACTAGGGAGGGAGGCATAAGAATGATATCTGCACATAAAGACAGTCCTGGTTGCCTATTATCTATGAAAGCTATATTTCCTGCTTAACTATTCTTGTACAGTATGTTTACTCTCAATGTAAATCTAACTAATTTACAATAACAAACACACCATGTGGGTGATATTTTTCTTCTCAATCCATCATTTAGCAAGGGTGAAAAGCCCACATTAGTATGTACAGGCAACCACAAGAGGAAAAATCTACAAATCTGTACTCATGGTAAAATAAGAGAAATCTGTTGTAGCAAGCATGCTCAACTGGGAATCTCATATAAAAAATAAGGTCAGAGTGGATTTATGCAGCCAATCTAGTGATGTACTTATTCCCCACCCAATTGAATAGTCTTTAGGCCCTAGATGTAGGTCAGAGGATACCCATACTGGCCTAAAGCCATGTTGATTTCTTTTGTAAATAACATTGTAGGGCGGCCATGTCCAAATTCCGGCCCAGGAGCCAACCGCGACCGTTCTGATTTAATATGGCCCCCCTGGTGATTTGGGGGGGCCACAAAAGGTATATATCATATTTATCGGAGCTGCCTCGGAGGGGCGGGATCTCCTGTTTACTCTGCGGCATCTGTAATAGGAAGTCCTGTCTCCTGGGCTGCCATTGGATGACTGTTCTGTCTATCATAGGAGGCGGGACTTTGTATTAAAGAGGCCACAAAGTAAACAGGAGAAGCGTCACACAGCGGGAGCCTCCCATGGATGCAGAGTGGCCCAAGAACGAAGCGGGAAAGAAGACGCGCCGGAGAAAGATGCCGGACGAGAACACCGGAGCAAGAAGCAGTGGAGCGGAGGAAGAACCAGAGGAAGAAGAAGATGGAGGAAGAAACCAAAGGAAGAAAGAAGACCTGAAGAAGATGGAAAGAAGAAGACTTTAAATAAAGGAATTGTCAAAAACTGTCTCTTGTAATTTTTAAAATTTTTTACACTTTTTTGTGAAATGGTAGGGGTACTTTTGTACCCCATTACCAATTCACACAGGGGAGGGGTGGGATCTGGGGGTCCCCTTGTTAAAGGGGGCTTTCAGATTCCGATAAGCCCCCCGCCCGCAGACCCCCACAACCACCGGCCAAGGGTTGTGGGGATGAGGCCCTTGTCCTCATCAACATGGGGACAAGGTGCTTTGGGGGGCCGCTACCCCAAAGCATCCTCCCAATGTTGAGGGCATGTGGCCTGGTACGGTTCAGGAGGGGGGGCGCTCTCTCATCCCCCCCTCTTTTCCTGCAGCCTGCCAGGTTGTGTGCTCGGATAAGGGTCTGGTATAGATTTTTGGGGGGACCCCACGCCTTTTTTTAAAATTTTGGCGCGGGGTTCCCCTTAAAATCCATACCGAGTAGTTTTAAATTACTTTTTTTCCTTTTGAATTGTCATTTTGCTGTCAGACTGTTCTAAACACGGGAAACATGCGCCCCTTTACAGGCATACTATAGACACCCCCCAGGTACGAAATTTAAAGGTATATTACACTTTTATTGTTTCACTTTAAGCATTATTAAAATCACTGCTCCCAAAAAAACGGCCGTTTTTAAAACTTTTTTTTGCATTGATACATGTCCCCTGGGGCAGGACCCAGGTCCCCAAACACTTTTTATGACAATACCATGCATATAAGCCTTTAAAATTAGCACTTTTGATTTCTCCCATAGACTTTTAAAGGGTGTTCCGCGGCTTTCGAATTTGCAGCGTACACCCCAAATTGTTTGCTGTTCGGCGAACTGCCGAACAGCCAATGTTTGAGTCGAACATGAGTTTGACTCGAACTTGAAGCTCATCCCTACTGTCTGCTAGTTTTCCCCTGACCTTGGCGTGCCTTCTGACCATTCCTGTCTACTAGTTGCCCCGACCCTGTTGTTCCTTCCTGACGATCCGTGTCTGCTAGTTGCCCCGACATTGGCTTGTTCTCTTGACCATCCTGTGTTTAACCCTGTACTGCTGCTTCCGCTCTGTCCACCAGAGCCAGTCTGCGAGCAAGAGCTGAGGGACCCCGGAGGTTGTGACCTGGAGTCAGCTGCAGCCAAATCCATCCTCACCACCAGAGGCTCTGATGAAAACCTGCTGGCTCTTAGATTCCGCGCCCTGGGGAATCTTACTCTCTAGCTATCTGTTTGGCCTGTGTCAGTGCTCAGTTGGAGCTGCTTTCCTGAACCACCCAAAGCTCCATCCACAGTAGTCAGCCGAGGGGTCCACAACCTTAGCGGAGTGCTCCTAACCCCAGCGGTGTGCATCTGTCACCTGGCCACAGGTGACCTGACAATTGTTTTAAATAAGGCCTGGATACACTCCTTAATGTACATAATATAACTGGATATTAATTTATAGGTAATAATAACAGGGGTAGTTGATCCAGGGAATATATGATAGACTCCTGGGGGATCAGAAAGGAATTTTTTTCTCCCACTGGAGCAAATTGGAAAATGCTGTAATGCGTTGTTTTTTTTTTTTTCCTTCCTCTGGATCAACTGTGGGTAACGGCTTGTGCATATGCGTGTTTTCAATATCTTTTTCTTGTTGGTTGAACTAGTGTCTTTTTTCAGCCTCACTAACTGTAACTACTGTATGTACCACTATTTTATTAGAAAATACTGAATACCATAAATAAAGAATGCAGACAAAACAAATTAATACATTGAAGGTCAACATTACAATAATGAACTTTAACCACTTCAATACCAGACACTTTCACCCCCTTCCTGCCCAGGCCAATTTTCACCTTTCAGCGCTATTTGAATGGTAATTGTACGGTCATGCAACATTGTACCCAAATGAAAGTCTTATAGTTTTTTTCACACAAATTGAGCTTTCTTTTGGTGATAGTTGGGTTTTTTATTTTTTGCTAAATAAATGAAAAAGACTAAAAATAAAAAGTTTTAATAAAAAAAAAAAAAAAAAAAAAAAAAGGTTTCCTTTGTTTCGGTTATAAAATTTTACAAATAAATGTCTTCATAAATTTAGACCAAAATGTATACTGCTACATTTCTTTGGTGAAAATAAGCCAAATTAGTGTTAAATATTTTGTTTGTAGGAAATGTATAGAGTCCACAAACTATGGTATATATACAGTGGGGACGGAAAGTATTCAGACCCCCTTAAATTTTTCACTCTTTGTTATATTGCAGCCATTTGCTAAAATCATTTAAGTTCATTTTTTTCCCTCATTAATGTACACACAGCACCCCATATTGACAGCAAAACACAGAATTGTTGACATTTTTGCAGATTTATTAAAAAAGAAAAACTGAAATATCACATGGTCCCAAGTATATGCAAGGCACAGATCTGGCCAAGGTTACAAAAAAATTTCTGCTCCACTTAAGGTTCCTAAGATCACAGTGGCCTCCATAAACCTTAAATGGAAGATGTTTGGGACGACCAGAACCCTTCCTAGAGCTGGCCGTCTGGCCAAACTGAGCTATCGGGGGAGAAGAGCCTTGGTGAGAGAGGTAAAGAAGAACCCAAAGATCACGGCGGCTGAGCTCCAGAGATGCAGTCGGGAGATGGGAGAAAGTTGTAGAAAGTCAAGCATCACTGCAGCCCTCCACCAGTCGGGGCTTTATGGCAGAGTGGCCCGACGGAAGCCTCTCCTCAGTGCAAGACACATGAAAGCCTGCATGGAGTTTGCTAAAAAACACCTGAAGGACTGCAAGATGGTGAGAAATAAGATTCTCTGGTCTGATGAGACCAAGATAGAACTTTTTGGCCTTAATTCTATGCGGTTTGTATGGAAAAAAACAGGCACTGCTCATCACCTGTCCAATACAGTCCCAACAGTGAAGCATGGTGGTGGCAGCATCATGCTGTGGGGGTGTTTTTCAGCTGCAGGGACAGGACGACTGGTTGCAATCGAGGGAAAGATGAAAGTGGCCAAGTACAGGGATATCCTGGACGAAAACCTTCTCCAGAGTGCTCAGGACCTCAGACTGGGCCGAAGGTTTACCTTCCAACAAGACAATGACCCTAAGCACACAGCTAAACTAATGAAGGAGTGGCTTCACAACAACTCCGTGACTGTTCTTGAATGGCCCGGCCAGAGCCCTGACTTAAACCCAATTGAGCATTTCTGGAGAGACCTAAAAATGGCTGTCCACCAAGGTTTACCATCCAACCTGACAGAACTGGAGAGGATCTGCAAGGAGGAATGGCAGAGGATCACCAAATCTAGGTGTGAAAAACTTGTTGCATCTTTCCCAAAAAGACTCATGGCTGTATTAGATCAAAAGGGTGCTTCTACTAAATTCTGAGCAAAGGGTCTGCATACTTATGACCATGTGATATTTCAGTTTTTCTTTTTTAATAAATCTGCAAAAATGTCAACAATTCTGTGTTTTTTTGTAAATATGGGGTGCTGTGTGTACATTAATGAGGACAAAAATGAACTTAAATGATTTAAGCAAATGGCTGCAATATAACAAAGAGTGAAAATTTTAAGGGCGTCTGAATACTTCCGTCCCCACTTTATATCTGAAAATTTAACAATCTTGATATACTGATGGCCTTTAATTTCTTAAGGCCTGAAAATGCCAGGACAGTACAAATACTCCCCAAATGACCCCGTTTTGGAAAGTAGACAGCCCAAGGTATTTTGTAAGAGGCATTGCTAGTTTTTTGAAGTTGTAAATTATGTCACTTTTTTTGGAAAATGAAATTTAAAAAAAAATATATTTTTTTTTACATACTCTCACCGGTGCAGTACAGCATTATCATATAACTGGTATGGCGGTGATCAGGGATACTGACTGGTGACAGTATGTAAAACAAAAATGTAATACCATTTATACTCGAGCATAAGTCAAATTTTTCAGCCCTTTTTTTTGGGCTGAAAGTGCCCCGATCGACTTATACTCGAGTCACCGCTGTCTGTCTGCATGATCAACGTGTCATGCAGGCAGACGGCGGCTGGCGTATGATAATTCCTTCGGAGGCTATTCCAGCTTTCAAAAGCCGCGCCTCCTGCTCGTCTGTGATAGGCTGAACAGCTGTCAGTGTACAGCCTATCACAGACATTCTCTCATCCTTGTCCGTGGTATGAGAATGAGAGAATGTCCATGATAGGCTGACCGCTGACTGCTGAGTGTTCTGCCTATCACAGACGAGGAGGAGGCGCGGCTTTTGAACAGTGGAATGGCCGCCGAAGAGTATTATCACACGCTGATCAGAGGATGGAGATCGCCACAGGGAGGATGGAGATCACCACAGGTAGGCTGCACAGGGACACAGGACACATGCACACAGGACACATACACATGTATAGGACACAGGACACATGTACAGGACACAGGGACACATACACATGTACAGGACACAGGGACACATACACTTGTACAGGACGCATGTACAGGACACATGCACAGGACACATACACATGTACAGGACACATGTACAGGACACATGCACAGGACACATACACATGTACAGGACACATGCACAGGACACATACACATGTACAGGACACATGCACAGGACACATACACAGGGACAGGACATATACACATGTACAGGACACATGAACAGGATACAGGTAGGCTGCACAGGACACAGGGAGGTAGGCAGCTGCAGATGGGCATTGTTGACCCTCTGCATTTCTCACCCTCGTCTTATGGGGCGTACACACGGTCGGACTTTTCAGCTATAAAAGTCCGACAGCCTGTCCGACAGCCTGTCCGACAGACTTTTGGCGGACTTTTGGCGGACTTTCGACGGACTTGCGGCGGACTTTCTAACGAACAGACTTGCCTACACACGATCACACAAAAGTCCGTCGAATTCTTACGTGATGACGTACACCGGACTAAAATAAGGAAGTTCATAGCCAGTAGCCAATAGCTGCCCTAGCGTGGGTTTTTGTCCTGTGGACTAGCATACAGACGAGCGGATTTTTCGACCGGACTCGAGTTCGTCGGAAAGATTTGAAGCATGTTTCAAAACTAAAGTCCGTCGGATTTGAGGCTGAAAAAGTCTGTTGAAAGTCCGGAGAAGCCCACACACGATCGGATTACCAGCCAGCTTTAGTCCGTCAGCGTCCGTTGGACTTTTGTAGCTGAAAAGTCCGACCGTGTGTACGCCCCATAATACTCGGGTCAATACGTTTTTTGTGGTAAATTAGGGCCTCGACTTATACTCGGATCGACTTATACTCAAGTATATACGGTAAGGTTTTTTTTTCATTTTTTTAAATATTTTTTCTTTTTATTACATTTTTTCTTTTTTCTCTTTTACAATAATTTTTTTTTTTTACATACTGTGATTAGAACCATAGTAACACTGTAGGTTTTTTGTTTTTACACACACTACACACACACATATAAACTACCATTTTTTTCTTATTGAAATCCATTCATATATCCATGGGATTGTAGGTCGCACTATATATTCATAAATAAGTACACTACAACAGGTTGGTGTTGAAAATGGCCGCGGCACCTTTATTGGTGTTAGAATTAAAACAAATAACTTTATTCAAATAAATAATGAAATATCAATAAATATTCTTTCAAATTCAAACCAATTCTAACTCGCTCAGTCATAGGACTCGAGCTGTAAATAAATCATTTCAATAAAACCAAGTTCCCACCAGCCGGGTTTTGAAAACAAAACCAGGCTACCCCAGCACCGCAGCCTGTTCGATGCAATTTTGAAGACCTAAATTGAAAATGTCAAGACCAACATCTGAAAGATGTACGCCATCTTGTCTGTAAAGACTGGGAAAACCTCCTTCTAAGTCTATGTGATGGAAGGAAATCTCCCCAATTGATGGTAAAAAATTTTCAATTGAATAATTCTCCATCTTATCTTTTCCAATGGTCTGCTGTCTTTAGAGTACAACCAATGTAAGCGAGAGACCATCTCAGAGAAAACAACACAAGTATTTGGAAACATTACTCTTAAACAATGCAAATCTTGCTTTATTAGAAACATTAAATCCAAACTTTTTAATCTACCCACATCGTTACCTCCAATGTGTAAAATTATCGTAGTTGGATAAGGCCAAGAATGAAACAATTCAGAAATATGAATAAAAAGATTAGTCCATTGTAAACCACGAATTCCTTTCCATAAAATAAGAAACTTATCGGAAGGTAAAGATAGGTTGGAACCATAACAACGCTGTGAAGCTCTCTTATGAGCCCAATAAATGTATGAATGGCCAAATATCCATATGCAAGATTTGGCACCTAGAATCAAAGAGACAAGTTAGGTCGGATGTAAATGTTAAATCTACTAGACTCCCATCTACCCAATCTCATAATGACCTCATCACTCAAACCCAATCTAGCAGCTTCTGTAGCAGCTCCAATTCTGAAAGAATGAGTAGAAAATTTAAAAAGCGAAAGGCCTAAATGAGAAAAACAACGTCTTAATACTGCTGAAAACTGAAATTTTGTCATAGGAGAGGAATCAATATGAACAAAAAATTGCTGACCTGAAACTGGTCTAACAGCAAGGTATTTTTTTAGAATTAATAAAGGACAGAGGATAGAGTCCCCAAAAGCAAATAGATTGAGCCATTGACCTTTACCTGATCTATCCGTTTTGGATTTTCTGACAAAAACAAGGACCTTATCTTCCGAAAAAGACACTTCTGATAAAAACAAACCTTCTAAACTGTGTTTGTTATTTGGTAACATCTCAGATATACGAAAAGCCGCAAAAAACATCAAAACAAAAGCAGCATGAAATAATATAGCCTCATACTCTGAGATGCAAACAAAAGGAGTGGCCAAACACAGCTTTGATAATAATTCCACAGTAATTGGCCTGCGCCTATCTGGAGTCAAGTTTTTCTTCTGTAAACCCTTTAAAGCTTGTCTAACAGAAAAGAAACTGTTACAAGCTGGAAAATTATTCAGCTTCAAGAAAAAAGCGACTCCAGCTAATATTTTATTAATGTGGTTAAAGGAAAATTCCGATTGAATTAATGAACACAGAAATGCTAAAATTGAACTCTCAGAAGGTGGTAGACCCGTAGAGCCCAATTCTTTATTGAAATTCAGCCACCTTTCCCATGCAACTGAATAATCAGTCCATGTTTTAGGAGCGATCGAATGCTTAATGACATGAATTACTGGATTTAAATTAAATCCCAAAGATGACTCGGGCAACGGTACCCAACCAGATCTGCATGAGGCAATAGCTGTCTGAAGCGAGCCATCTGGAATCGAGATAAGGCATCAGCGATGACATTAAGATTGCCTGGTATATGTTTCGCCTTAATCCAAATGTTTAATTTTAAGCATAATAGAACTAAATAACGCAAGAGTTTTATGACTAATACAGATTTTGAAGAAAAGCAGTTTAAAGCAAATAATACACCTCTATTATCTGTATTGATAATAATTCTTTTGTTAGTGAGCTGATCACCCCAAATTTCCAAAGCAACTAAAACTGGAAAGAGTTCCAGCAAAACTATGTTCTTTGTAAATTTTTTAGCAATCCAAAGGGGGGCCATGAGCCCGAACACCAATGGGAACGAAAAATCGCAGCAAAACCTTGAGAACCAGCAGAGTCTGTGAATAATTCTAAATCTGCTGCAAAAACAAAGTCTTCCTGGAAAAAAGATCTGCCATTAAATTCTTGTAGAAATTGGGACCATACCAGTAAATCCTCTTTAAGAGCACAAGTCAACCTAATGTGGGAAAAAGGGGATTTGAAACCTGACATAGCCAAAGATAGCCTTCTAGAAAATATTCTTCCCATAGGCATTATGCGGGTAGCAAAAGCCAGAAGACCCAGAAAAGATTGAAGCTCTTTAAAATAAGATCTTTTTTCTGCGCAGGAAGAATGAAATGAAGGATTGTAACCTATACATTTTTTGAGCAGGTAATTCAAACTGGAATAAGTGCGTATCAATTTTAGTGCCTAAAAATTCAATGATTGGAGATGGGAAAGTAGTTTTTTCAATTGCTAAGGGAATGTTGAAGTATTTTGTTAAAAGGAAAAATAACCTGAGGATTAAGGTGCATATTAAAGAATTCGGTGGGCCAATGAACAGGAAGTCATCTAGATAATGAATAATTCCAGTATGACCAGATTCAAATTGTAGTACCCACTGAAGAAAAGAAGCAAAAACTTCGAAATAATAGCAGGACAATGAGCAGCCCATTGGAAGGCATTTATCATAGAAAAAATAACCTTCAAAACAAAAACCCAGTGAATTGTAAGATTCTGGGGCAATGGGCAATAATCTAAAGGCTGATTGGATGTCTACTTTTGCTAATAAAGCACCCCGACCAAACTTTTGAATAATTTGGATAGCATCATCGAACGTATCATACTTGACCGAAATCGATAATGAATCAATTTCGTCATTTAGAGATTGACCCACAGGAAACGATAGATGGTGAATGAGCCGGTAGGAATTCGGCTCTTTTTTAGGTACTAAACCCAACGGGGAAACTCAGTGAAACTCGGTGGTGAGATAAAGGGGCCAGCAATCCTATTGGCTGCAATTTCTTTTATTAATTTATCACTATTTCAGTATGGAGGAAAACTGATTTTAAATTTTTTGATAAATGACAGCCTGGACCTGTAAAAATAGGGAGTTTAAAACCTGTAGAAAAACCTTCAATTAGTAATTGAGCTTTCCCCTTGTCGGGGTATAACATTAACCATGGATGCATTTCGATTAGCCTCACAGGCGTGCAGGCCTTTTGTATGATCGCTGAGGACTTGATTGCTAGATGTTCTTTTAAAGCATCTTGAGACTGGGTGGCTACCAAAACAAAAAGAACATTCCTGACGATAACTACATGAATTCAACCATTTGCATTGATTTTCATTAAATGCGTAACATGTTCCTTATTTATAAACTGATGCTAACGCATTTGAGGTCAGGTTTGACTGGGGCTGTGGTCTTTTATATATCGGCTTCTGTGGGATAGTTAAGTTTAACCATAGCCCCACATCTTTGTTACCCCATTTTAAATTAGGATATATTGCAATTTTTTGACGGAAAGATTCATCATAACTAAACCATCCCAAACCACCGAAACTTTTATAAGCTTCCAGAATATGTTCCAAATGTTGAAAAAGCCCAGTACATTTCTCTGGATGCTTCTCCCCCATTATTGCAGAGAATATACAAAATGCCTGCAGCCAATTAAAAAAGGATCTAGAAACAGGACGGCGTCTATCCTCCGTACTATCCTCAGATCTTTTATCCTTTTTTATGAAATCTTTCGCAATAGGTAATAAAGATAATAAATCCAAAAATTCCCCTTTCCATATTTTTTCTTTAACTGTTAAAGGCAAATGGAATCCTAAAGGAGACATTTCACAAGGAAGTACCTCCTTGAAACATGTCTCCGCAATAGAATTAGGAATGCTTACAGGAATGCTTGAATTTATAGCAACAAGATTAATATTAGCAGAATTACCAGACCAAACATTAACTGGAGAAGGAGATAAATTTGTGGACACAGATGTAGGATTATTAGTAGATATATGCTAAATAAATTTATTTAATAAAACTAGTAATTGGTTAATTAATTCCATTTGAGCAAACTCACCGACTGGACTGTATTCAGAATGACTGCATCTGACTGGAATTTGTATACCTGGCGCTGCTTGACTAATATCACCTGTAAGGGAGGAAAGAGACATAGGGGCTCTCACAGCATCCAGCCTGGATGGCCTGGATGCAAGTGATGCCACATTTGTTAACTGAGGTATCTGCCTGGACTGACTACCAGCATACTGTGGCGACTCCTATATTGTAGGTAAAGCCAGGCTTGCAGGGGGAGAGTCCGGAGAAACATCTGTTAGACTAGGCAAAGCTGCTTCATCTGTAAAAAAAAAAATATGGCAAACGAAAATCACTGTGACAAATGAATATCTCAAAAAACCATGATAGACGTGAATGAAAAAATGTGTAAAAATTAAATAATGTGAACAAATCTTAAAGGTGCAGATATTGTCCCTAATTACAGTACATAAAGCAAGGTTGGCAATAGTCCATAGGCTGAATGAGAAAAAAATTTAAATAAATATCCCCAGGTGACAGGTGAATATTGATAATCTTGCTGCAGTGAATAGGGTGCGTTGATAAACCTCCACCTTCAAAAACTGCTGCCTCTTACCAAAAGATGTTGGTCTCTTAGTGATAGGAGACCTTACTGAGCGGATGGCTGCAACCCCAGCCCGGGATCTGTATAACAGGCACTAGATGTCATCCGGTCTGCAAAAACCCTCTCAGCCGGCCGCACCAGGATGGTTAGGATAGGTCACCAAAAAAGAAATAAACAGCTCCACATAGCGTAAAACCTTACATTTATTGAATAGCAAGATCAGGAATGCACTTACAGACGTCAGTGGTAAATAGGCGTACAAAGGAAAAGCCAGCCGGCTCCAAAACAACCCGTAACTTCCGGGTACTCGAATCACGGTGTCGTCGGGGTGTGGCTCCTCCTCCCTACGTCATTTCGTCACAACAGGACGTGGTCACGGGATACGAGCCACGTCCCGACCCACCGCTTATATACACACAGCAGTATCATCATTACTGCAGAAGAAATTAGCGCGCCATCTTGCCTGAGGGAAACAATGAGGGCAAACACATAAAGTTACGTCCGTGATGGGCGTTCTAGGCATGATGACAATATGCCTAAGTTGCTATCCAAGCAATTAAACCAAAGCCAAATCTTTATAAAGCAAAGGGCTGTTATTGCAAAAAAAATATAAATAAAAATAAAAATTGCTGCAAATAGTAATTTATTAGGTGCAGTCCAATAAAAAAACGGTTATAACTTTTGAAAGGTTATGTATGTGATACAGCGACAGCACTATTAATGTGCACTCCGTGGCTGATCATTAAAAAACGTAAAAAAAAACCTAATTCAAAAGGTCCAGATAATTAAACCCAGAGCCAGTTTTGAATCCTAAAAAGATAAAAACTCAAAAATATAGATAAATTTTATTAACTAAAAACATTTTGGTCCTAAATAATTAAAATATATTAAGAGATATATAGTGAATTAAATGAATAAAACAAAATATAAAAAATCCGGACTAACTGTCATGGGTCACCCAGAAAAATTGGTGAACCCATATTTACAGCCTCCACATATCTGGAGTGTGTGCATGAAAAGACCATCTCAAGGGCAATTAATGTTCAAAAATGAAAAATTAGTAGTCAAAATAAGAAATTAATAATTGGAAAAATTATTAAAATTATTAAATTATCTCCCTGAGACGAAAGGGCTCACCAAGTACAGAGATTCATATATGTACCTAAGAACGCCAATACATCCAAACAACTTGTACAGTCAAAGACCATGATAGCCTCACCTGTAGCACATTATGAGGGAGACTATACTACTGGTTATATTATACCAATACAGAACAATTTTCTACCATTGGGTGACATGCGGTACCCAGAAGAAGGCCCCTACCAACCATCCTCTGTAGTAGGAGAGGGTATTGGGAACCCTGGTGGCCAATATGTATTCAATCAAATTGAAGGCACTGAAACTAACAGTTCATACAACCATGGACATCAGAATTGGGATTTTCCCAGACCCAACCAGGGTACAAAAAGATTGGTAGAACTAAGAGAGGAACTAGAGGGGGGAGGCGCATTAAGTCCAAAAAGACCAAGGACATAGATGGTACCGGGATCTTCAACCTTAGTTCCCAGACTTTGACCGACTCTGAGATTAGAGTTCTGGACAAAGGTTTAAAATTCGCCCCACCCCGAAATATCAATAAGTTCCAAACTTATATGGACATCCATAAATACGTTAGAAAACTTAATATCCAAAGATATATGGCTTCAAACCCCATTAATCCCTCAAGAATTTCAAGTGATGGTTTCTCCCACTCAGATTTGTCCAATGCATCTCTGTTTAACCCTCCTGGCCATTTATCCCCTTCACTCAAGGTTTTTAGGGATTTGGCCCTGAGGGAATTGGAGGAAATGAATGTGAAGTTTGTGAGAAACAATAAGGATATACAGCTGGGTATAGAATCTTTGTGTAGTAACAAACAACTTGTTATCCACCCTGCGGACAAAGGGGGTGGGATAGTCATCCTGAATAAAAGCGATTATATGCAGGAAATGTATCGCATTCTGGATGACGACACCACTTACACCCGATTGCCATCTAACCCTAATGCAACCTACAAAACCGAATTGGAACTCCTGGTTACCAGGGGTTTCAGTCTCGGAATTTTGAACAAGAAAGAAAGGTCATTTCTGGTCCCTAGGGCACCCAGGGTACCAATAATTTATTATTTAGAGAAGATACATAAGAGCCTTGTTTGCCCCCCCGGGACGTCCCATAGTTAGTGGGATTGATTCCATCACGTCCCGGGTGGGCAAATACATTGATTTCTACTTGCAGCCTCTGGTGCGTACCATGAGGTCCTATGTTAAGGACACTAGGGATGTCATCAATCTTCTCTCCAACCTCACACCGAGGGAGGGGATGATATTGGTGACGGCCGATGTCACCTCCTTATATACGGTCATCCCCCACCAATTAGGTTTAGAGGCCGTGTCTGAGCATCTGTATTGATTGTCCAATCTCCCTGAGGAACAAATTCAATTTATCATGTCATTATTGGAGTTTGCAGCGACCCATAACTTTTTTTGGTTCGATGGAAATTATTATCGCCAAGATAGAGGAGTTGCAATGGGGGCTAAATACGCCCCTAGCTTGGCAAATCTCTTCATGGCTAGGTGGGAGGAGGATGTCGTCTATGCCCAGCCAAGGCCCCAGGTGGCCTTGTGGGTTTGCTACATAGACGACATCCTCCTCCTGTGGGATGGCACTGCTTCAGATTTGTCTGATTACATGGGCTTCCTTAACAGCAATGACAGGGGCATTCAGCTCAACTATGAAACCAGTCCTGACCAGATTAACTTTTTGGATCTCACTATTTCCATAAGTAACAATGAATTCATTACCTCCACATACTTCAAACCGACCGATAGAAACTCCTTTTTTTCCCCATGATAGCTGCCACCATGCTTCATGGCTTAAGTTGGTGCCTAAGAGCCAATTTTTCCGACTTAAACGGAATTGTACAGATGATGTCACCTTTCGTACCCAAGCACAGATTTTAACCCAAAGGTTTGTTGCTAAGGGCTACTCCCCTGATTTTGTTGCTACTACACTGGATCAGGTTGACAAAGTGGAGCGTAAAGATCTGCTGACTGAGTGGGTCAGGGATCCGATTGATGCCCCTTCCCGCTGTCCCTTCATCACTGACTTTACTTGCCAACATTCTAAAGTCAAACGCATTATAAATAAGTATTGGCAAATTCTCAAAAACAACAGGGTGTTGACATCCATCTTGCCAGATAAACCTCAAGTAGTGTTTAGGGGGGCACCGTCACTTAAGGATAAAGTAGCACCCAACATTTTTGACCCTCCCACTTCAAGACCTACTTTTTTTTCGGAACTGACCGGATACTTCCAATGCAGGAGGTGTCAGGTTTGTTCCCTAAATGGGTGCAGGAGTAGAAGATCTGTGAATTTCACCTCTACCTGTACGCGTAAATCCTTTACCATCGAGCCCCTTATTACATGTTCCACCTCGGGGGTCGTCTACTTGCTGCAGTGCCCATGTGGCCTGCAGTATGTGGGCCGGACCAAAAGACCCCTACAGGTGCGATTAAACAAACATATTAACAATATCAGGAGAGGATTTACTAAGCATTCTGTATCAAAACATTACCTGACTGCTCATGGTAGAGATCCCATAGGTACCATATTTCTGGGGATCGACAAATTTAAGCCCCATTGGAGGGGTAGTGTTCTGGTTCGAAGTATCTCCAGATTAGAGATGGCCTGGGTTCATAAATTAAAGACCTATACCCCCTTTGGCCTCAACATTGATGTTGATGTCAATTCCTTTATAGACAACTCCTAGGTAATTTGGGTGAACAAGGCCCATTTTTTCCCTATTTTCTCCTTTATATCTTTAGAGAATCATATTGTTTATTTGTGAGGCTATCATGGTCTTTGACTGTACAAGTTGTGTGGATGTATTGGCGTTCTTAGGTACATATATGAATCTCTGTACTTGGTGAGCCCTTTCGTCTCAGGGAGATAATTTAATAATTTTAATAATTTTTCCAATTATTAATTTCTTATTTTGACTACTAATTTTTCATTTTTGAACATTAATTGCCCTTGAGATGGTCTTTTCATGCACACACTCCAGATATGTGGAGGCTGTAAATATGGGTTCACCAATTTTTTTGGGTGACCCATGACAGTTAGTCCGGATTTTTTATATTTATTTTATTCATTTAATTCACTATATATCTCTTAATATTTTTTAATTATTTAGGACCGAAATGTTTTTAGTTAATAAAATTTATCTATATTTTTGAGTTTTTATCTTTTTAGGATTCAAAACTGGCTCTGGGTTTAATTATCTGGACCTTTTGAATTAGGTTTTTTTTACGTTTTTTAATGATCAGCCACGGAGTGCACATTAATAGTGCTGTCGCTGTATCACATACATAATCTTAAATTACTATTTGCAGCGATTTTTATTTTTATTTATATTTTTTTGCAATAACAGCCCTTTGCTTTATAAAGATTTGGCTTTGGTTTAATTGCTCGGATAGCAACTTAGGCATATTGTCATCATGCCTAGAACGCCCATCACGGACGAAACTTTATGTGTTTGCCCTCATTGTTTCCCTCAGGCAAGATGGCGCGCTAATTTCTTCTGCAGTAATGATGATACTGCTGTGTGTATATAAGCGGTGGGTCGGGACGTGACCACGTCCTGTTGTGACGAAATGACGTAGGGAGGAGGAGCCACGCCCCGACGACACCGCGATTCGAGTACCCGGAAGTTACGGGTTGTTTTGGAGCCGGCCGGGTTTTCCTTTGTACGCCTATTTACCACTGACGTCTGTAAGTGCATTCCTGATCTTGCTATTCAATAAATGTAAGGTTTTACGCTATGTGGAGCTGTTTATTTCTTTTTTGGTGACCTATCCTAACCATCCTGGTGCGGCCGGCTGAGAGGGTTTTTGCAGACCGGATGACATCTAGTGCCTATTATACAGATCCCGGGCTGGGGTTGCAGCCATCCGCTCAGTAAGGTCTCCTATCACTAAGAGACCAACATCTTTTGGTAAGAGGCAGCAGTTTTTGAAGGTGGAGGTTTATCAACGCACCCTATTCACTGCAGCAAGATTATCAATATTCACCTGTCACCTGGGGATATTTATTTTAATTTTTTTCTCATTCAGCTTATGGACTATTACCAACTGTAATGTACCTGGTAGTTGAGCCTGACTGGTAGAAGGAGACCTCTCTTAAGCGCTGGTTCAGGAGCCGCTGGAAGTGGGAACAGTGGTCTCCTGAGCACAGTGGGTAGGAGGGCCTGATGCGGGTTCCAGCAGAAGCAGATACCGGAACTGGGATGATGTCCCTCAGGGATGGCTGAGCTGTGGATGCAGGTAACTGGTGCAGGCCGGTAGGTAGGCTGGTAGCCGGATGCGGAGACAGCAGCTGGATGCAAACAGGCAGGCTGGAAGCAGCGTTACAGGACACAGGCAAGCAAGGTCAGACAGTCCGTATTTGGCAGGAGATCAGGCAGGATATTAACAGGAGGGAAGATCCAAGGGTAGTCAGACAGGCAGGAGTTCGGCAACGGGTAGCAGAGAAAACGAGGTCAGACAAGCCGGGTCGGATAGGAGACTGGAGAATGGTCAGACGTAGCCGGGTCAATATCAAACAACAAGCAGGCAGATACAGGAACTTTCAGGTGCAGAGCTGCAGACGAACAGCAGCTAACATGAGCACCTGTCACCCTTTTAAAGGCCCCTTGGCGCCAAACGGCGCTAGCGCGAACGGGCACGGGCGCGCGCGCACCCGCGAACGCGCGAACGCGCGTACGGGCATTCGCGGGAGCGCTCCGGCGCCCCCTGGTGGGGATTTTGGCTGAATATGCTTGGAAATGATCCTTGAGGACCTACGTGCACGCAGATTCACCCGACGACTGCTGACATGCCCCTGACATTGCCCCCCCCAACGGGCAGCCTCCGGATGCCCAGATACGCCTTTTTTTCAGGATGGGTAGAGAAGTATGCATGAATTAAACGTTTGGCATGAATATTACAGTCAGGTTCCCATGAGTTGTTCTCCGGACCATACCCTTTCCACTTAATTAAAAACTGTACTTGCCCAGACCTCTTTCTGCAGTCAAGGATGGATTCCACTTCATATTCTTCATTGCCGTCCACCAGAACTGGTTCAGGGACCCTGGTGCCCCTATCAGGAAAAGGATCATCTACAGCAGGCTTTAAGAGTGATACGTGAAATACAGGATGTATCTTAAGTGAATCAGGTAAGCATAATTCATACGATACTTCATTAATTTTCCTTTTCACAGGGAAAGGTCCAATAAATTTTGGGGCAAGCTTCTTGGAAGGACATGACAATCTGATATTATTAGTGGACAGCCATACCTTGTCGCCAGGTTGAAGGTTTAGATCTCCCCATCTTTTCTCATCAAAGAACCTCTTATTATCCGCTTGTGCTTTGGATACCGCCTCCTGCAAGATCCGATTATTACGACTGAAGAACTGCACTGTGTCCTGGACCGCTGGAACTGAAGATTCTGAAAGAAAATCTGGTAAAAAAGATGCATGAAAACCATAATTGGCAAAGAAAGGAGATTGACCTGTGGCAGAGTGACTGGCGTTATTGTACGCGAATTCTGCAAGTGGCAGCAAGGATACCCAATCATCTTGCACAAAAGATGTAAAACACCTAATGTATTGCTCCAGAGTTTGATTTGTCCTTTCAGTTTGCCCATTAGTTTGGGGGTGGTATGCTGAGGACAGGGCTAGTTCAATCTTCAAGTTTTCACAAAGGGCTCTCCAAAAACGTGAAGTAAACTGCACCCCCCTATCAGACACTATGTTTGCGGGAATCCCGTGTAACCTAACGATCTCCTTAATGAACACACGAGCCGTCTCTACAGCAGAAGGTGTTCCTTTTAGGGGCACAAAGTGGGCCATTTTGGATAGCCGGTCGACGACCACAAAGATCGCCGAACACCCCTCCGAATGTGGCAGTTCGACTATAAAGTCCATTGCTATCATCCTCCAGGGCCTATCTGGTATAGGCAATGGTCTTAGTAGACCCCACGCTCTGTTCCTGGGGGTTTTGTTCTGGATGCAGACAGAGCAGGAGTTGACATATTTCTTGCAAAATTCCTTTAAGTTAGGCCACCAAAAAGTGCGCTGCACCAGCTCAAGGGTCTTACGGACCCCAAAATGTCCTGCAAGTGGGTGGTCATGCAAAAGCGTCAGCACCTTGACTCTAACGTTTTCTGGCACGAAGATTTGACTTCCCCTCCATAATAGTCCATCTCGAGATGTTAAGGAAGACTCCTGAAGACTTGAAGGTTCTGGGGATGCTTCTCTAATCATGGATAGCAAATCTGTCTGAAGGAGAAGAAAACTGTTTGCCGGCAGAATAGTGTCAGGGACAGAAGAGTCCTTAGGATTATCAAACATGCGTGACAGTGCGTCTGGTTTTGTATTCTTGGATCCCGGCCGGTAGGTGATGTGGAAGCAGAATCGTGTGAAAAATAGGGCCCAACGGGCCTGTCTGGGTTTCAGTCTTTTAGCAGATCTTAGATACTCCAGATTTTTGTGATCTGTATAAATCAGTACTGGATGGACTGCACCTTCAAGCAAGTATCTCCATTCTTCCAAGGCAGTCTTGATGGCAAGTAACTCCCGATCCCCCACATCGTAGTTCCGCTCAGCCGGCGAAAGTTTTCTAGAGAAGTACCCAACAGGATGCATCAGATCTTTGTTGCCCTGACGTTGGGAAATAATAGCACCCACAGCTACTTCGGAGGCATCAACCTCTAGAATAAAGGGCAAAGATGGATCTGGATGGCTAAGAATCGGAGCTGACGTGAAACGCCTTTTTAATTCTTCAAAGGCCTCCTGGGCCTCCTGGTTCCAGTGGAAACGAAGATTCTGCTTGGTTAGCTGTGTAATGGGGGAGATGATGGCAGAGAACCCCCTGATAAACTTCCTGTAAAAGTTCGCAAAGCCAACAAAGCGTTGTACGCCTTTCTTGTCCATGGGTGCTGGCCATTCTAACACAGCAGACACTTTCTGAGGATCCATTTTAATACCGGTTGGGGAGATGACCAACCCCAGAAACTGAATCTCTTTTTGTTCAAATTCGCACTTCTCCGCTTTGGCGTACAATCTGTGCAAGCGGAGTCGCGCTAGGACTTTACGGACATGTTCCCTGTGTTGCTCAAGTGAACTGGAGAAGATAAGGATATCGTCCAGGTAAACAATTAAGAAGATGTCCAGGAAATCTTTAAACACATCGTTGACCAGATGCTGAAATGTGGCAGGAGCATTGCAAAGGCCGAAGGGCATGACCAAATATTCGTAGTGCCCGAAACGGGTCCGGAAAGCCGTCTTCCATTCATCCCCGGCCCGAATGCGGACCAGATTATAGGCCCCTCTCAGGTCTAATTTGGTGAAGATAATGGCGGTCCGTAATTTTTGAAACAGTTCTGGTATTAGGGGCAACGGATAACGGTTCTTGACCGTAACCTTGTTTAGTTCCCGATAATCCACGCAAGGGCGGAGCGTAAGATCTTTCTTAGAGACAAAAAATATTCCTGCTCCTGCTGGTGAAGTGGACTGTCGAATGAAGCCTTTTTCTAGATTTTCATTGATGTAAACCTTAAGCGCCTCTTGTTCCTTCTTGGACAGCGGAAAGATGCGCCCAAAAGGGATCTCAGCTCCAGGAAGCAATTCAATTGGACAGTCATAGGGGCGATGGGGTGGCAGAGAATCTGCTCCCTTCTTGCTGAATACATCCGCAAAGTCCTGATAGACTTCTGGTACGTTTTGAAGCAGATCTGGGTCAGTGTCCATACATAGTAGGGTAGTAGCAGGATTAACAGGTTCAGGTAGGCAATGTCTTTGACAATAGGGTGACTGAAACTTGATCTCGCCCGTGGCCCAATTGACAAGAGGGTTGTGGGCTTGAAGCCAGGGCATACCCAAAATGATTGGGAAAAGAGGTGATGAGATGACGTCCAAGATTAAGATCTCTCGATGCTGGGATGAACAGATAGCAGATAGCGGAAGGGTTTCTTGAGAGACCTGCCCGGATTTTATACGGGACCCATCGGCCAGAAAAATTGAGAGTCTGTGTGTCTTGTCTTTTAGAGGAAGTTCTTGCTGTGTAGCAAAAGTGGAGTCAACAAAACAGCTACATGCCCCGGAATCAACAATGGCGTTGACTTGAATTGTTCTTCCCTGGAGCTGTAATGAGAGAGGGAGAACAAGTTGAGTGGCATTGGCCGTTAAAGCAGACAAACTGGTTGGAGCTGAAGAAAAACACTTACGGGTCTTCACTGGGCAGTTGTTCACGTAGTGGCCCGTTCCGCCACAATAGAGGCAAAGGTTCAGTTGGCGCCTGCGTGCCCGTTCTTCAGGGGTCAGAGTAGTACGCATAAGTCCAAGTTGCATGGGTTCAGGGGCATCAGTTGCCTGGTTGGCTGGACTTGGCCCGGCAGAAGGTAGATACCGAGAGGCAGGCAGCGGGGCTCTGGCAGTCATCCACATAGGCCGAGTTTGTTGGGCAGATCGTTCAGACCGGCGCTCACGAAGGCGTCGGTCAATCTGGATAGTGATGGCAATGAGCTCTTCTAAGGTGTCAGGCATTCCTACTCGGGCAAGCTCATCCTTAAGACCCTCAGATAACCCCATGCGGAATTGGTGGCGTAGGGCTGCATTATTCCATTGAGTATCCGCGCTCCAGCGTCGAAAGTCCATGACATAGTCCTCGGCCGGTCTACGGCCTTGCTGGAGCGCGATCAAAGCTGCCTCAGCGGTGGCAGCCCGCTGAGGATCCTCATAAAGCTGGGCCATGGCTTCAAAAAAGGCAGGTAGGGTCTGGATCTGTATGGCGTTGGATTCAAGCAAGCGATGGGCCCAGGTCTGGGGTTCCCCCTGCAGGAGGGATACAACAAACCCCACTTTGGTGGCTTCCAAAGAAAAAGTCCGTGGCTGTAGTCCAAAGTAAAGTTGACAAGCGCTGCGGAAGGCCACAAACTTAGTTCGGTCACCGGAAAACTTGTCAGGAACAGGTACTCTTGGTTCTGGTGGGAGCATGACCACTGAGGGTGGTGCAGCAGCCTGTACTGGAGCAGCTGCGGGTGCAGCGGCCACACCACCGGAACCACTGAGGTTTAACACTTGCCCTTCCAGTCTGTTATAACTGTCTTGTAGAGTCTTTACTGCTTGGGTGAGGGCCGCCAAGTGTGTACAGATCTCCTGGATGGGAGAGGTCTCTCCTGCAGGCTCAGTCATGGCTGTTCGTACTGTAATGTACCTGGTAGTTGAGCCTGACTGGTAGAAGGAGACCTCTCTTAAGCGCTGGTTCAGGAGCCGCTGGAAGTGGGAACAGTGGTCTCCTGAGCACAGTGGGTAGGAGGGCCTGATGCGGGTTCCAGCAGAAGCAGATACCGGAACTGGGATGATGTCCCTCAGGGATGGCTGAGCTGTGGATGCAGGTAACTGGTGCAGGCCGGTAGGTAGGCTGGTAGCCGGATGCGGAGACAGCAGCTGGATGCAAACAGGCAGGCTGGAAGCAGCGTTACAGGACACAGGCAAGCAAGGTCAGACAGTCCGTATTTGGCAGGAGATCAGGCAGGATATTAACAGGAGGGAAGATCCAAGGGTAGTCAGACAGGCAGGAGTTCGGCAACGGGTAGCAGAGAAAACAAGGTCAGACAAGCCGGGTCGGATAGGAGACTGGAGAATGGTCAGACGTAGCCGGGTCAATATCAAACAACAAGCAGGCAGATACAGGAACTTTCAGGTGCAGAGCTGCAGACGAACAGCAGCTAACATGAGCACCTGTCACCCTTTTAAAGGCCCCTTGGCGCCAAACGGCGCTAGCGCGAACGGGCGCGCGCACGGTCGCGCGCGCGCACCCGCGAACGCGCGAACGCGCGTACGGGCATTCGCGGGAGCGCTCCGGCGCCCCCTGGTGGGGATTTTGGCTGAATATGCTTGGAAATGATCCTTGAGGACCTACGTGCACGCAGATTCACCCGACGACTGCTGACATGCCCCTGACACCAACCTTGCTTTATGTACTGTAAATAGGGACAATATCTGCACCTTTAAGATTTGTTCACATTATTTAATTTTTACATATTTTTTCATTCACGCCTATCCTGGTTTTTTGAGATATTCATTTGTCACAGTGATTTTCGTTTGCCATATTTTTGTTAGGTTGTTTTGAGGCATTTATTTGTCACTTGTATCACGTCACAACACCGTTTATTTTTTGCAGACATAGGAGTAATTCTTGTGTTTCGCCACTCTAATTTTCAGGCACAGTGATTATCACTTATGTTCATATATCCCTCTATGAGGCTATAGGCACTTGATTCTGGCCTTTCTCACATCTTTAGCGCGACTTTCTTATTATTTACAGATTATGCGGTTTACTACTTTTTAGTCGCAGCTCAAGTAGGTTTTGTTAAGCGCAGTATTTTATTTACCATTTTCCCAGAAAGCTGCTTCATTCCTGGACTGAGTTTCCCTGAGTGGTGTGGATGAGAGGTGTGTTCTGCCCCGCCTCAGCTATTGCGGCTTGGAGAAGGGGATAAAACTATCTTACTTCTTTTCCCCCGAGTGTTGGCCCGGCTAACACCTTGCACTAACTCCGCTTGCTCAGTTATAGCCGCAATTCTATCTTCACTCACCGCTGCTGTTTCTAAAACAGAACCCTCTGAGGGTAAGCTCCGCTGAATGCTGCGAGCCGGTGAGCGCTGTGCTGAGTCAGAGGCAGCTGGCCGAGATTCACAGAGCGGCTCCATAGCTCGTTGTTCCGTTACATTACCCACAGGAGTGTCCGTTTCTGAGAGAGCTAAACACCGCTGGAGCCATTCGTCACCTCCTTCATCTTCAGCCCTTTCAAGGACTCTTTTTACTAGAGACTTCATGCCCAGATACAGCCTAAGCCAGCCAAGTTAGCGCAGCGGAGCTCAAGCTTAAGCCACCTCAGGGCAAGTGTGACCGGGTCTGTCACGCAGAGGCTTATATAGCCTCTCAGTCTGAGGAAAAAACGTTTTTCCCGCTCCTTGCCTTGTGACCAGCCCGCCCTCCTTTTTTTTAGATTTTTTTTTTTTTTTTTTAAATAAAAACTTTATAATTAATTTTCTTTTTTGGCGACCACAATCCCATGATGCGGGCGCTTTATTGTGCCCACTATTCATTCAACCACACAGCTAATCATATGGTACAGATGGGCTGTGACTGGCCCTGTCTGTACCATGTGATCACTGAGACCAATCACAGAGATCATCATAATAGTACACAATGAATGAAAGCCATCCATTGTGTACATTAATAATGCAAATGTTTATGCACATCCATTGTGTACAATTGTCATGTGATCACATGGTAATGGCAGCGGTCCGGTACCTTGATCTGTCATCCTCTGTGTCTGGTGGACACAGCGGGTGACAGATGGCCCTGCAGTGCAATCCTGGGAGAACGTCATTTGACATCCACCAAGAACGAGAGAGCCTGCTGTAATTTGTCTATAGGCTGGAGGGAAGCAGTTACAGTAAATATGGTACAGCAAGCATGAACAAATGAAGTCATCAATACAATAATGATAAAAGTATACACAATATTTGTTGACTGGATTTACAAGAACATTTACCTGCTATTGGTGGAGGACATATTTGTGGCTTATTAGCTCTTCTCTCTGTAAGTTTGCCAGTCTGAACATTGGTTTAAAACAGTGCATTCTTTATATGTCTGAAGTTTTATCCCACAGCTGTTTGTCAAGGGGGCTAAAGCTGCCCACAGATATGAAAGTGCTGTCATTGCTGCAGTCACACAATCCCATTTCTCTCAGAGGAGCTGACTCATGGGCCGTGCAGATACTCTATATGACTGTACTATTGACTCTGCTGACCTTACAAGTTTTTTGTCAATGGAGAGGGGTTAGGATTGAAGAGAAATAGGCCCTGCTATCTTTTCTTGGTCAAAATAATAGCAAATTAAACAGGTTTTCATTTTCCCCAACATTGACCCGTTGACATTAGATTGAGATAAGTTTACCTGAAAAAAAAACAGATAGGCACTATAGGGTGAATATAAAAATCTCGATATGTTATACAGTTATTAAAATATGGTACAGCAATCTGAAGTCCAACATTTTTTTTTTTGCAAATTCTTTTGATTCTTTTTTGCAAATTCTTTTGATTGTTTAAAAATATATATATAATAGTACAAAACAGAACCTCTGGGCATACCCTTGCTCATATAGTTACACAACATAGACAAAGTAAAGAACTTAACTAAACTAAACAACCCCATAGCTCGCCGCTAACAAATGGCTATGATATGCGTACCCACTCACGGTATACGTATACGTGTATATATAGAAAGACATTGACAAGTGCAACACAAAGTCCTGTCAGGAGCATTTAATCAGGCAATGAGCAGGTAGGCAGTAGTCCTGGACAAAGTCTAAGTACAATAAGTTTCCGGGCATAAAAGAGGAGCAACCCCAATAATGTGCAAATCGCCCTTGAGGGGGCTAAAGCATCTACCAGGCCCAGTATACAGACTTCCAGCTTTTGAGGTACAGGAATAGTGGTAAGGCGGGTAATAAAGTTTATGATCATACCAATAGGTTTGTATGGTAGAGCAGGACCAAATCATATGCAAAAAAAACTGCTGAGTCAGCCTGGCAACACCAACAATGCGGTGTACATTCTGGGTAAATCTTGTGCAATCTATAAGGTGTATAGTAGTATTTGTGCAGTATTTTAAACTGGATTAAGTGATCCCTGGAGGAACTAAGGTAAGTAAAAGGTGAGTCCCAAATGTCCTCACAATCCTATGCATCCAAATGCGGCAGCTCTCCCAACCAAAAGGCGCCAAGATTGTCCAAACCATGATGCACAGTCGTTTGTAGGGGCTTGTAAATTGTGGATAATGTTTTTTTGAGGGATTCCTCCCGAAGAAGCTGAATTCCAAATTTTAAGGAGTAACACTGAGAGCAACATTTCAAGTAGTTGTAAAGTCTCCACAAGAAACTCCTAATATCCTCTCTTTTTGTGCTACAGTAGTTGCAGTGTTTTTTTTTTGTTTTTTGTTATATGACATTGCTAAATACGTTTTTTTTCAATACTGCTGCTGTGAGTTCACATGGTTTTCTTTGCTGTCATTCCGGGGCTGTTATTGCTCACTAATGTATGTAAGATAACGTCAAATGAGGACGGAGGAGCAGCTGCCAGGGAAAGATCAGTCATACAAGCCAGGAGGGAGGAGAAGTGGAGGGACGGGGAGGTGATCAGCTTCACACAGATCACTGAAATATCAAGGAGGGAGAGGGGGAGATACAGACATGGCACACAGAGAGCCAGATTATGGAAAGACGTAAAACTGACCACGCTATCAGGGTTGAGCAGCCATGATTAGCTTGGTCAGGTTACAGACAGGAATTCAGGAACAGGCAGGATCAAGCAGGTATTGTACAACATGGAAGACTACATAACATAGCAAGATCACCATACGGTTTATCGAGGCTTAAAGAGACAGGAAATTTTATATTTGTTGTTTTTAGGTTTACAAACACTTTAAGCATTGATCTAGCTTGAATAGTCTGGACATGGTGCCTCTGTATGTTTAGAGCAGAGGAATCTTGGATTCCTCTATTGATTCCTTCCATGCATAGAGGCATGAACATTTATTGATTGACAGAGTATAATGCTGTTTCATTAAGGCCTATAATCATTTGTTCATCAAAGGCAGAAGTCTTTATAATTTAGAAATAGAGACTAGGTAGAAGGTCATTGTGACTGTTAAAGCTTAGCAGTGAAAAAATAAATTTATAGAATAAAGTCACAATAAATATTATCCTGTTTAGAACTTGTATAGCATTAAGTTAACCCTACTACAAGTACCATTCCTGTAATATATTAAATAGTAAATTATTTCTTCAGGTCTGTTGGAGGCAACATTGCCCTCACTATCTTTAGTCAATGAAGCCCAATACCTTCTTGTTAACACAGCAAGTATTTTTCAACTAAGTCAACAAATCCCATTAAGGTAAGATGGTCTAAAGTGAAAATAAATCATTTTTCTAATTTGAACTGAAAAATTAGCTGTTGTTGCTCTCTATATACAAATCATAAAGAGTAAGTTACACATTAGTGGGGTCTATAATGAATCATTATGCCCTGTACACACGATAGGATTTTCCAATGGAAAATGTGTGATAGGACCTTGTTGTCGGAAATTCCGACTGTGTGTAGGCTCCATCATACATTTTCCATCGGAATTTCCGACACACAAAGTTTGAGAGCTTGCTATAAAATTTTCCGACAACAAAATCCGTTGTCGGAAATTCCGATCGTGTGTACACAAATCCGGCACACAAAGTGCCACGCATGCTCAGAATAAATTAAGAAATGAAAGCTATTGGCTACTGCCCCGTTTATAGTCCCGATGTACGTGTTTTACGTCACCACGTTCAGAAAGATCGGATTTTCCGACAACTTTGTGTGACCGTGTGTATGCAAGACAAGTTCAAACCAAACATCTGCCGTAAAAAATCCTAGGATTTTGTTGTCGGAATGTCCGATCAATGTCCGACCGTGTGTACAGGGCATTAGTGTTTATGCCATGCTGGAGTTGTGGACAGTTAAAGAGAAACCTGTCATGATAGACCTAAAAGCAAAATCTAGCAACATATCTACTTTAATGTGCCCCTCCTCCGCTGCCTATTCCTACCTTTACTTTGCTCACCCAGCACTCCATCTAGGAGTAAGCAACATATCTACTTTAATGTGCCCCTCCTCCGCTGCCTATTCCTACCTTTACTTTGCTCACCCATCTAGGAGTAAAGAAAAACAAACCCTTGTATAATGATTATTATTATTACCATCATATAAACACAGTGCTTTACAGAATAAAGACCCACCCACTAAAGGAGCTGCTCACCACATGTACAGCGTCGGGCTGTAATCGTGGCAATGACACAATTCAGGGCCACGTCCCTTTCTCAAATGAATTTTTCAAGTGAATTTTTCTAATTTGCGCTGGGAAAATGAGTTCATTCCAGAGTGCAGATTTTATATTTATTTTACCAAGAGATTAGCAGCTAGATGTAGCTTTTTTTAAAACCCTCACATTCACTATTTATCTTGCATGTATAAGTGTTAATTAACATCCTTTTTATGGACAAGTGACTTATTAAATTACTACTATATTTTAAATTATTTATAGGTGAATCTACTTGGGCTGCTTGGATACCCCAAGGGTTAAGTAAATCTTGTTGAGAGTTCTTTTAGAGGAGACTTTGAGGCACATCCTAGTGAAGTCTATAGAGGGTGAATCTTGTTGTTAAATTCTGGCCATTTTTATGGCTAATAGGCAAACTATTGTCAAAAAAGACATGGAAAGCTGGGTCCTACCATGCTTTTCGATGCAGCATGATATTGCAAAAAGGGACTTTTTGCACATAGGATAGCCCATTAAAAATAATGGATTGCCCTATAGGGGACATGTGGAAATTGCATCTGCACGGTGTGAACTAGGCCTTAATGCTTAAGCACGCCCACTTTTTAAAAAGCTGTCGTTTAGTATTTTTGGGAGAATACAGCACTCATTACTTACCTACAATGGTGTGTACCCCATGACCTGCAGGCTGCTGCTTA
The DNA here is from genome assembly GCA_037952835.1 of Lithobates septentrionalis. Taxonomy (NCBI): domain Eukaryota; kingdom Metazoa; phylum Chordata; class Amphibia; order Anura; family Ranidae; genus Lithobates; species Lithobates septentrionalis. The sequence goes on along the minus strand of JBBDGP010001454.1, from coordinate 1,455,144 downwards.
CTGTAATGCTGCATACACACGGTCGTAATTTCCGTCAAAAAAAGTGTGATGGGAGCTTTTGGTCGGATATTCCGACCATGTGTATGCTCCATCCAACTTTTTCTGTCTGAATTTCTGCCAGAAAAAGATTGAGAGCTGTTTCTCTATTTTTCTGACGGAAAAAGTTCTTGACAGAAATTCCGTTCGTCTGTATGCAGTTCCGACGCGCAAAAAAAACACGCATGCTCGGAAACAATTTGACACATGCTTGGAAGCATTGAACTTCATTTTCTAGGCTCATCGTAGTGTTGTACGTCACCGCGTTCTTGGCGGTCTAATGTTCAGAGAACTTTTGTGTGACCGTGTGTATGCAAGCCAAGCTTGAGCGGAATTCCGTCGGAAAAGCCATCCAAGATTTTTCTGACGGAAATTCCGCTCCTGTGTATGGGGCATAATGCTTTCTGTAATACAGATCCTTCACTGCTGCTCTCTCTGCTTATACAGATTGATTAGTATTGTATCCATACCCTTCTGTAGTTTTTTGCAAGCAGCCTATAGTGGGTGGACCTGCTGTCACTGCTAATTTTACAAGGTAGAATTTGTATTGCAAAAACATTTGGTGCACACAGATACTGTATATTCCACATGAGCCACAAATTATATAAATCTACTCTAAGTGAAAGTTCTCGTGCCTGGAGTTCAGCTTTACCTCGCAGTTATTAAAACCTAATTGCAGCCAAAATGTTTCTTTCGGTTTTAGTTAGAACCTCTCTCAGTTTTAAATTGTTCTCTGTATTTCTCACTTCTTACCCTAAAAACACTCTCTCACATGGATCACTTAGATGGGAAGTGTGTGAACCTCTCTCAGTTTTAAATTGTTCTCTGTATTTCTCGCTTCTTACCTAAAAACACTCTCTCACATGGATCACTTAGATGGGAAGTGTGTGAAAATTTACAACAGGGAAAGTAAAAACTTTAAAGAGACTCATACAAGTTTTGTTGCTGTGCCTTCTAGGGAGACTTTCTTTCACTTTGTATTTCAGTGACAAGGAACAAAAAGTGAAGAAAGATCTCCCCAACAGGAGGCAACATGTCCCTACTCTGAAAGTGTGAAACATGTATTAGCTGGAGTTTATATTTAATAATCAATGCCTCGTACTATTTAAGGAACTTTTTTTTCCGTGTTTTAATAAATTATGATTTAAAAACATTTAGGTCTGATGTAGCAGCATTATCTGGAGTTTCTTTCCTTAAACCACAAGTCAGTTACCTACCTGCTATGAAAGTTTTAATTTGATTGGTGACATACCTCTTGTGTCTATGTTCTTTACATGCAGTGTGACATATCTAAATAGTCTTCTTTGTCTTTGTCTTAGTGACCAGACAGATCACACAGAAGAAAATCATATTGATCAGATGACCCAACGATTCCGAGCCAACCTGGTAATGGACAGCAACATACCTTTTCAGGAGGAGGAGTGGGCAGAGGTTTTCATTGGAAGTTTACATTTCCAGGTACTTTTCTGCATTAGTTTACAGATTAGGACAATTGTTTAGCTGGTCATTTAATGCTTCATATTAATCTATTATATGATGGCTATAATTGTTCCTGAACAACTATATCATGTCCCCAGATCTGTATGGCAATGTCAATGTAACAATTTATGCCTAAAGCCGGCCATACATGGATCAAAATTTATAATTTTAATCCATGTATGGACTGGATGGTTGTACAACCAGCCTATCAGTTTTTTCAGAATGATCAGTGCCGCCGGCTATAGCCAGCAACATTGATCAGTGTATTCTGAAGGCTCCCCCTCTGTCAGAATAGTATACTGCAGTGGGAATTAATCTCCACATTCACATCAAATGTGTGTATAGATGTGTGTGTATAGGGGAATCTGCTCATTTTTTTTAGTTCAGTCAGCTGGTTTATTGAAAAAAATTAATCCTATTTGGCCAGCAGAAAGATGCTGAGTTATTTACTACTAGTTAATTATGTTAACCTCTTGATGTCCACATAAAGCATATGTGAAATGACAGAGGGTGGGCTTTAATGCGTCCCAGGGCAGCAAAGCTTTCTGTGCTAAGAGCACACTCACTGCAATTGGCAATTCAGCAAAACATGTTACAAAGCAGACTAACTTACATCTCTCAAAACTAATCTATACTAGAAAACAGTTGTTAAATAATCATAATGTTTTCTAATGCTGGAGAGTTTAAAAATCAGATGCAATATATTTGCATAATTTTCACCCCTAAAGAGTATCAAGTAATAAATACTCAAAAAAATGTTCCAAAGTAACCCAAAACTCATTCCCACAATGCATCATGGTCTCTGAATGAGCTGTAGAATCCTGTCATTCAACTGCTTCACCACCCATTCACAGAATACTATGTATTGTGGAAGAAGGGAGTGAACAAGTGTCGTAACTTTTCTCAGAGGCTGCTGTAGCAACAGGTGTAAGGGGGAAAGAAATAATGGACAAAGAGGACAGGGAGCTGGGTTTCCTGGGGGCTACTATGCACAAAATGTCCCTCATGTAAGTTGCGGGTGAATTCCCTGGCCTGGGGGACACAGTTGCTGCATAGCCACCAATAGTAATGAATGACTGTTTGTGGGTATACTCTGCTACATGTGTACACCCAGTCATGCATACTGTATGGGTGTACTACCTTGGAAACAGATTGTCTGCATACAGAGACATTTGGCTTTACAGGTGGAGGTTTTTTGCAAATACCAGTCTAGCTCTGTGTACAGCAGCATACAACCATTCAGTACTATGGCGTGGGCTGTACAAGCAGCTGTATCTCCTGGGCAGGGAAATATGCCCCCAATTGGCACTGTACAGCTCCATGCTCTCATGTGCAGGGATTTAAATTTAGTATAACAGAGCTTTTGTATGATCTATTTACTCATAACTAATAACTCATTTAGGGCCTATGCTGATTGGCTTTAGTTCGCTTTAAGCAGGTTTTGCATTCCCATAGTCTAGGAGAAGGTCAACTACAGGTCAAATGTACCTGTCAATAAATTCTGAATTATCTCTGAAGAATCTCAAACTGATGTCAATCTGATGCTCTCTGCACAAGCCCAAAGCCCGTTGACACATGCACTTTATTCTAATTGACAATTGCCAAGTCTATATAGTGCATGGTATCAAGCTACAGGTATTAGCTATGTTAAATAAAGAACAACATATGAAATATATAAGAAAAACAAATAAAGCCCAGCGCTCAGGGTATAATAAAAGCGAATTGCAACAAACATAAATCAATAAAATGAAGTAGTTTAATAAACCAATAATAATTGACAGTGATGACTACTGAATAATAAAACCAAAATGTAAAAAAATGTTGCAGGAAGCACCACAGTGACACAAGATTAAAAAACCACAATGACAAAATCTTAAGAGGTTAAATGGTATAGCATCAAGTTTCAATATCTTCAGTGTCTCTAGGTTTTGCACCCTGAATTTTTATTTATATATGTCCTTTCTCATATATATATATATATATATATATATGTATTTTTTATATATATAAATTGGTTTATTAAACTACTTCATTTTATTGATTTATGTTTGTTGCAGTTCGCTTTTAATATACCCTGAGCGCTGGGCTTTATTTGTTTTTCTTTGTGATGATCTGTATCTACCAGTTACGGTCGGTCCAGCTGCACGGGTGGTCCTTTTTTCCTTCCTCCACTTTTTTGTATAGGTTATGGTATATGTATACAAAATGTCTGAGCACATGGTATGGTAAATATATACGAGTCATATACCACATGTCTTGTTTAGAGCTCTCCAGATAGTCCATCATTGGCGCTGGGCTTTTATTGTGTGTTTTTTATATGAAATATATATACATTCAAAGAATATGTAGCACTGCCCCCTTGAGGACTGCTTAGATCTACCTACTCATCTGCATCATCATGACCCTGAGAACATTCCAACCCACCTGACACTCTGGGTTCAGACATCTTTGCACCACCTTAAAGTAATAAATCAAACCACTCAATGAGTTTATATTCTATTAACCTTTACTGAATAACTCAAGGAAGATTTTGTTGCACAAAAGAGGTAATAGATCAACTGAACTTCGGATAACAGTCCTAGTTCAGAAGAAGAATTCCTCCGCAATATTACAAGTTAAGACAATCTGGAGATAACAGTATACTTATATATAGGTATGTACAATGTAATGCCACTTGAGCATGATCTGAAAAGGATAGGCAAGAGTTAAGCACTAATTCTGGCAAATCTTCTAAAGGGGAAACCCAGGCCGACCTATTCAACTTCTAATCCTAATGAGAGAACAATTGAACAAGAATAGTACGAGGGCCCTTTTTATAGTAATGACAGTAATGTCCCCGTTGCAGGCCTGATGTTCTTCGCTAGCAGTTGGAGCTCTTGAACTATATCCAATAGGGTGCAGCAATAAGATAATGATACTTCTTGGAAAAAGGGTTGATGCGACAGGTGTATATGTACAATGTTCAAATAGAGATGCAGTAAAGTGTTTTTCCAGGGTAAAGCTGTCTGTACACAGTGTCCCAGTGAAGCAGCAAAGAAAGGTTTTCTAAAGGTGGGCAATGGCCCTCTCACCAACGACCAGGCTGATTCAGTGCCTTCCGAACAGCTATTCCTGAAGAGGCGTTCTTGTAGTGGTTCCACTCGTGATGATCATCCGATGAACAGCACAAAGCGCGGGTTGTTGGACTATAAGGGTGATGCTGGATAGATGCCTGATTATCAGCAAGGAGGGATGATAATTATATCGGTGGAGGTGTCCCTGTAGGGTGCCACATCCAAATTAACTAGATAGAAAGGAAAATCCCCTAGGTGGACTTTTAAGGCACTGACATAATTTGTAGAGAAAACATATATTTTATTAAACACAGTAAGCACAATAAAAACAACGTATATTGGAATGGTTACAATAGCTATGTGCTAAATATAAATTCACCACAATGATGGACTATAAAATTCTCATAACTCATCTGACGCATGTCAGAGTATCTATGTCTCCTTCTTCAGGGGTGTTTATAAGGAGGTAGAAGGGAACCTTTTAATAAACACCCCTGAAGAAGGAGACATAGATACTTTGAAACGTGTTGGGTGAATTATGTATATTACAGATATGAGGTCAGTTAGTGATACTGGGCACTAGAGGGACAATACAGTACATAGAAATGAAGGGAATCGCTATGCTTTGTAATTGTAGTCCACATTGCTACATCCTCCCTCCACTTGAAAGTCTTTGGTAACAATGAATTGTTAATTGCATGACAAATCAGAAGTTGTAGCAGCCAACAGCTGACCCAAAGAAGGATCTTCTAACAATAAATTGTGTTTATTGTAATTACTGGTACTCAAACAAACTGCGCCCTCCTTGAGTCCCCACCACTGCGCTCAGGAAAAAGTGTCTATTGCAGCACTTAGTGTGAATCAAACTGTGAATTGTATAAAATTATATGAAACAAAAGCTGCCACTTTAAATGTAAACTAAAACTGGTCTATATTAATTTGTAACTCCCAAAGAAATTAATATAAGCGGCGCTATTATTGGTGATATACCATACCCCAATGTTCAAAGTATACAATCAGTGTGTTAGGCTGATATATACAATACTTATGTGTCTCACTCAAATCTGTGGATCAAACACCTCAAAACAAATCCAAAAATCAGTGATATAACATGCCTCAGTGTTCAAAATATATAAAACCAGTGTGTTGAAATAATAAAAATAACACTTATGTGTATCACTATTAAACTGAAAAGTCTTTCAAAAGTCCATCATATATAAAAGAAGAAATGCATCCATAAAAGTGTCCATAGAAGAAAACACTGTGAAGAAGTGTGCAAATTGCTGAAAAAATGTCCACCAAATCAAACGTGCCAGTGATTCCTCTCCATCTGAATTCAACACTCACCGGATGAATATGCCTCACACTCTCGTGTTTTGGCAAAAGCGCATAAAACACTGTACACAGTGTGCTCAAGATCGACGTTCCATCCGACCCAGTGTCATTTCATTCCATATGTAAATAAAAAATGTGCACATAGTGTGATACCGTAAAACACCACATTTATTGAACTTTGTAACCTTCAATCATTGCACTCACATTACAAACTGTAAAATCAAGCCAAAACCAGCACAGCAATTCAACTTCTCAATACTCCTGTGTGAACTCCCAGCACCAATGTAAACACGGTGGCGGTGGACCCAAGATCAGCGGAAGTAGGCTCTCACCCCATCAGCTGAGTCTCGTCTGAATCGCACAAGGATCTTCCGCTCATGCACGGAGATGAGATGCAGCGTCTCCTCCGTCACTCTCTGGTACTGTTTGGATGCCGTACAGCCACGCCCCAACATGTTTCGTCATACCAGACTTAATCATGGGATTCATTAGATTACTACTAAGTGTTAACAGGTATTTGGTCTGAGGGTTTCACACCCCACCATTATACATGTTCACCCATATTATTTCATCTACAATTAATTTTTTTATTCATAGATATATCGTGTGCTCTCCCCTGACGAGTGGCCTCCCAGCCACGAAACGCGTAGACCTGCCATATGCCATGTTTCCACTTAACACTACACGAATATCAAGTTTACATTTAATACTCCCATTTAGGACCAAGAAGTTCATAGGCTCTGCAAGTCCTATGATGTATTACTGTTTTATTCAATGATCATTCTGGTGAACTCTGTAAGGCTGTTGCTTGCTATATTATGTGATACTGATTTTATGACTCTATGTACTGTATTATCATATACCATTATCATTGTATTTAACTGCTATGTTTGGTTATATCAGATGGCAATCAACAAAACCTATTATGTTCACCAACTTACCATTTTGCAACCAGGTGCTTCATATAAAGTCCCACCCACTTTGCTCTCTCCCCTTTGATTCATGATAGGGATGGAAATTTGTGACCTTACCAGGCCACAATTTAATTCAAAGTCCCGAGGGATGGAACAATGGGCCTTAACAGTCCATACGTTTATACAAAGTCCCTAAACATTTATTTTTAACCTTAACTAATATTCCTCCTCTGTTGAATCAGCTTCCACCACATAGGGACCCGGCTGGTCCCAGGACAGCTTAACCATGGCTTTCAGGCAGGCTCTCTTGCCCGACTGCAATAGGCATCCAATCACCACAGTCTTCCCACTCCTTCCTCGGGGGCCTTCTTCTCTTGCAACATTCTTTGGAAACCCTGCCGCAGTTGAGCATGGATCTTTCCTACTGGGGCACCCTCCAAGGCCAGTGGAGTGGGTAGTCTCCGCACCAGATTAGTGTTGGTGCCTATCAACAAGGAATTATGGCCTGCCCCAGGACGATGGGGGCAGAGAAACTGCCAACGTATCAAAAGTCTCTGGTTTTCCAGCCAAGGCAGTGTCAAATGTTATTTTGATGGGTATGTATCTCTCATATGGGTACTTCTGGGTCCCTATGCCCCAAATCTCTAATGCCTCTAGTTTACACAAAGGTCAAATACTTGTGGTAAAAGTCTCGGTACAACAATGTCACCTGGGCTCAAGTATCCAGTAATGCTTGAGTGTAGATACCATCTACTATTGAGACTATTAAGGGAAGGCCCCAGTAAGTTCTTTGGCAGGTTCCCAGTGGGTGACTCTATAGCTTGTGCTCTAATTAATCTCTTTGAGAGCAGTGGAGTTGGTCTAACTATTTGCTCAGTAAGGTGTGCATTGATTTCCTGCCCCGTCTTTCCTTCCCTGAGGGTTTTGTTTTCTCGGTAACTGAGGGGAAAGGGCAACAGGTGGTCCACGGCCTTTTTTTTTTTTTTTTGACTTTGGAGCGCAATTTTCCCTCCAGACTCTCAACTAGCTCCTTCACTGAGGTCCCCTGAAGTTTGCCGCCGGCTTTGGGAAGAGTAACTTCTGTAAGGCTTTCAGAACCTCCGTGAGTAATTAAGGGCTGATGCTGGACTTGAGACTCTTAGCCCAGAAGTGTCCACCTTCTCCACACCCATAACATCTCTTTTCTCGCCCTTGGTAAAGTATTGACCAAGAACCTTCGCTTGGATCTCCATCACTCACATTAAAGCATGATACATCTGGGTTTGGGCTTGAGCTACTTGGGCCATCAGTTTGGTTGGCCCGATTTCGCTTACTAGCTTATTAGTAAAAAGGAATGGCTAGCCCCTGTCAGAAACCATGAAATCAGGCTGAGACAGAAGTACAGTTAAATCACACTTGTTTAATAATAAAAGTAAAAAGAACAAACGTAGTTAAAACATAAAAAACATAAGTTGCGCTTGGGATATAAAAAAATAATAACATTTGAAAAGAGTGGAAAAAAGATTATGAATCAGACAAACAAAAATAAGCAAAAGCAGTGAGTTTAGTCCATACAAAAAACCTGGTGAAGAAAAAATTGAGTCCATACACAAATCAGAAATAAAACACTGATGAGAGGAAGCAAATCCAATAAGAAAAACAGATATCCAAGGTTTATCCACCTTCACCAAAGAAGAAAGGAGGGCGAGACAGGGGTGTGGAAGGGATCCCCAGTTGGAAGTGAGTCCCAATTGATATATCAATGCCCTTACCAGAGACGATGAACCCCCTAAATAGCAAGGTCTTAACCTCTTAACCGCAAGCAGATATAGCCCTCTGCAGGGACAAGTGGGTCTCCTGTGACTCCGTAGCCTCACGTCTCCGTGGTGATCAAAGGCGGAAGGACCGGACTTACAATCTGGAGCTATCACTCATTGGCCGAGAGGGCCGTAAGTGCAAGTGCCATCATTGGGCAATTACATCAGATAAACACTTTCTCAACAGGGATCCTTCATTACCAAACAGGCAGAAGCGTTTTATTATGGAACTTTAGTATGCCACTACACACAATTTTTTTTGGCACAATAACCAGTTCTTTCTACAAATGAAGGGTGTGGCTATGGGGGCAAAATTTGCGCCCAGCCTGGCCAACTTATTAATGGGAAAATGGGAGGAGGACTTCATCTATGCCCAGCCAAGACCCGAGTTGGTCCTGTGAGCAAGATATATAGATGACGTCCTCCTATGGAATGGCACCCAGGAATCTCTACATACATTTATGGAGAACCTAAATAACAATGACAGGGGTATTGAATTAAAATATGAAGCTAGTCAACATACTATTAATTTTTTGGATCTTAAAATTTGAGGTGAGGGTGATTCACCTCCACCTATTTTAAGACCACAGATCGCAATTCATTCATACCCCGTGACAGTTGTCATCACAAGTCATGGCTTGATTCAGTTCCCAAAAGTCAATATATAAGAATTAGACGCAATTGTTCTAAAATTGCTGATTTTAAGGTTCAGTCCAAAGTCCTTACAGATAGATTTATAGAAAAGGGGTATAAGGCCCCCTTCTTAAATCAAAAACAAGAAGAGGTAGAGCTGTTGGACCGCTAACACCTGCTTGCTGACAAAATCGCGGCAGATGGATGAGAAAACAACAGCAGTTTTCTATGTTCCTGTATAACAGGGTACTCCCATCAACACTTTTCAATAAAAAAAACTACTACATAAGCACTGGCATTTTGTCAAAAACGTGCCCTTCCCAATAGACCCCAGGTAGTCTTTAGAGGTGTTCCTCCAATTAAAACACTTGTCGCTCTGAGATAACGGAATTAGAACACTTCTAGCGGGGGACGGATGGAGTGAGCGTGTGTGAGTGAGTGCTCCGCCCCCCCCCCCCCCCGTGTTCCTGGGCCGACGCCGCAATCAGTTGAGCCCAGCTGAGCCGCTGACAATCGGAGACATGACGACTCGCAGACAAGCCGCTCTGCAGCCGGCGGGAAGGAGCCAAAGCTCGGTGGACAGCATCCGAGCTTACATGTCTCCCCGTGCCTCTGACTGTGGAGATGGACGACAGGCAGGGAGACAGGATACAAAAAAATACAGCGGCTCCATTACCATTGGCGGCATAGAGAAAATAGAGCGTGGGATCCCGGGCAAGAATCTGGACATCCCGGCAGCAGGAGATGGCCTCACATTACACGGTAGGAGATCCCTGGCTGCAGGAAGGGGGAGGAAAGCCATGGAAGAAAGTTTCTCGGGCAGTGGAGGGAGCCCCAGGAACATGAGAGAGGAAGCGGGGGCCAGGGAACAGGGTCGTATAAGTCCCAGGGCAAGAACACCATTAGCAGATACATAGAAACAGGACTTATTTACACAAGATAAAGATGTATTAAAACATGTGGAGGCTAATGGGGGGACACTAGAGGCCATACAGTGTACAGAGACTATATCCAGTGGAAGAGGAGAAGACCCGGCTCCGAACATAGGTTCAGCTGAGGTACAGAGCTCCCAAACATTGGTGGAAGTAGACCCTGGTCAGCATCTGCCTGAGTACAACCAGACATTAATGTTGAATCAGAGGAACCCCCAATATGGGGAAAAAAGGTCTCAGGGATTGAACGAACAGTATGGAAACCTGAAAAAGGACATTTGGGAACTATTGAGGGCCCTCCCCACAAAAAATGACATGCAGCAATTAATCAGCGCGGTGGAACAGTCATGTTTACAAGCAGTGGAAAGTTTGAAGGAAGACATGAAGGCCCTGGGGCATAGAATGGAAAAAGTGGAAAGTGAGCAAGAGGCCATAATACATGATGTGGCAGAGGTTCAAGATACTATTAAAAAGCATGAAGAGGTATTAAATGCGTACAGGGACCAGCTGTACGATTATGAGAACAGGGACAGAAGACAGAATATCCGTATAAAAGGACTGCCTGAATCAATCCCAATGTCAGAATTGGTTTCTACAACAATAAAAATATTTAGACAGATTTTGGGGGACCAGGCACCGGAAACTATAGAAATAGATCGGGCCCATCGGGTCTCATCCCCGAGCAACAAAGCTGATATAACAAGAGACGTTATCTGCAGAGTGCAGACATATACAATAAAAGACAACATAATGAGGATGGCCCGTAGTAAACCAACAATTCTGTTCGATGGGTCAAATATAGCATTATACCCAGACATATCACGGCGGACTCTGTATCAGCGTCGATCAGTTCGACCCCTGTTAGAAGCCCTACGTGCGGCAGAGATTAAATACCGTTGGGGATACCCATTCAGTTTGACAGCTTCCAGGAATGGGAGAACAGCAATACTGCGAACTAAAGATGACTTAGAATCTTTCGTGCAAAGATTGGACCTTCCTATTGTGGACTTTGTAGATTGGAGAATACATTTTGCAGGATCTCCCCTACAGCGGCCGAGCGGTGGCAAGAAGTCACAGGAAAGGCCAACAAGGGCATGGCCCGAAGAGGACATAGATAGTGGATAAAAGGACTGAGTAGTGGGGGATCCTTATAGAATCAAGGGAAATGAAACCGTGAGGGTGTTGTTTTTTACTTTTCCTTTTTTCAGTTTTTTTTCCCTCCACCAAGAAAGGGATTTGCAAATAACGCCCGGGAGGATGGGGGGGAATGAAGGGGCACGGTTGGGAATGGGGACTATTTTGTGGTCAGTAGGTCAATCCCGAGTGAGGGGATTAACTAACCTCCTAAAAGCAGGGAAGGGAGGTGACCTGTGCATATGGGGTGTATATCTGCACAGGCCCCTGCCCCGGTTAGTAAATGTACTCCAGGGGGGAGTTTTTTGGTGTGGAAGAGGAGTATGTAGGATTTTTGGTATGGTACAAGTGGAGAGTTTACTCTTTATTTTGGGATTTAATGTTGGGTGTTTTAGGGGTATGTGGGTAGGTAGGGTCAGCGATGAAGAAACCAGAGAGAGCAAGGTCATGGGGAAAGTAGCAAGGGGCGGGTACCGGGAGCCTATAAGGGTAACTTAAAGAATGGCTGCCACGTTGAAAATGATCTCATATAACGTAAGGGGGCTGAGTTCACCGAATAAGAGAGGGTGCCTTTGGGTCGAATTGCAATATTATGGAGCGGACGTAGTCTTTTTACAAGAGACACACTTTAGGGGTAGCTCCATTCCTAGCCTACCCCAGAACATAATGAACCAATGGTACCATGCAGTGTCTCCAATCGCAAGGGCTAGAGGGGTCACAATTGCCTTTAAGAAGTCATGCCCATGGAAAATGGAGACCCTGCAGAGTGCCCCCGAAGGGCGTTTTTTGTTTCTGAAGGGCACACTGCATGGCGTACGATATACGCTCGCAACGATATATGCACCAAATGAAGGGTCAGCTAACTTCTTTGTTAAAACATTCAGGAAATTGGAACAATTTAGAGAGGGATGTCTGATGGTGGGCGGGGATTTTAACCTGGTGCTGGATCCAAATATGGATACATCAACAGGCAGAACCGCCATGTCATTCAGAACCTTAAAACAGGTTAAGCAACTTATGCGCTCTCAACACCTTGTGGATTGTTGGCGGGTGTCGCACGTAGGAATTAAGGACTTTAGTTATTATTCTAAAACACACGATATGTACTCGCGGCTGGACCTTTTACTGGTGGATCAATTTTATTTGGAAAATGTCCTCTCGAGCACAATTGGACCCATAACTGCGTCAGACCATGCCCCAATAACACTGACTTTCTAGTTAGTTCAGATGGGTCATTTAGAGCGAACATGGCGCCTGAATGAGTCATTACTGGATAAGGAAGAAATAGTGGAGAAATTGGGTACAAAAATAAAAGAGTATTTTGAAATATATAAGACAGGGGAAGTGTCAGATCAAGTGGTGTGGGAGGCTCATAAAACAGTCATAAGAGGGGAATTAATAGCGTATGGTTCACATATAAAGAAAGAAGGAAAAAAAGAGATAAAAGATCTATTAGATAAAATCAATGAACTAGAGGTGAAACATAAGGGGAAGCTTGACCCTACAGATAATAGGCGCTTGGAGGGTTTGCGAGCAAAACTCTCACAGTGCCTAGAACAAAAAGTTAAAAATAAAATTAGGTTTTTCGCAAATAGGGCGTATGACCAGGGGAATAAATGTGGGCGGTTATTGGCTAAACAACTTAAAAAACAACAGGACTCCAGACATGTCCATAGTTTATTAATTGAGGTAAGAAGGTAGTGGGAACGAAAGCCATAGCCGCAGAATTTGGTAAATTTTACAAGGCGCTATATAACATTCCCAAAGCAGATACCCTGGCAGTAGGGGATAGTGAGAGTCATGGCAGAAAAGAGACATGGGATTACATTAATGAAGTATCAATGCCCAGGCTATCCAAAACAATTATAGATGAAATGGAGCGCCCAATTACGGTAGAGGAGTTGGGTAGGGTGATAGCAACATTACCACTAGGGAAGAGCCCAGGGCCGGATGGGCTGACGAATTTATACTACAAAAAATTCCTTCCATTATTAATAAAACCTCTTTGTAATTATTTCAACTCAATTAATGCGTCTAATCCACTGCCATCAGAAGCCCTTTTGGCGTATATAACGGTATTGCCAAAAGGGGGGAAGATCCCCAAAGCTGCGCAAACTACAGGCCTATCTCCCTATTTAACTCGGACACCAAATTATTAGCAAAGATCCTGGCCCTGAGGCTTCAAGGGCACATTGGGGAATTGGTGCATTTGGATCAGACGGGGTTCATGGAAGGGCGTGAGGCTAGGGATAATACTATCCGGGCGCTTCATATTCTCTATTGGATGCAGTCAGGCCCAGATAGAGCCCCAAGGATCATACTGTCAATGGATGCCGAAAAGACGTTTGACAGGGTGAATTGGGGCTTTATGAGAGAAGTACGGAGGGGGATAGGCCTTGGGGAGCGGATGATGGGGTGGAAAATGTCTAGGTGTGCAGATCCAAGAGCAAGAATTAAGGTAAATGGTACACTGTCAGATTGCTTTAATATACGAAATGGCACGAGGCAAGGGTGTCCATTATCACCTTTAATATTTGCGATAACACTGGAGCCATTTTTACGTAAAATTAGAAACAACAGAGAGATAATTGGGACGTGTATAGGACAGGTGGAACACAAGGTAGCAGCTTATGCAGACAACCTTCTCTTCTTCCTCTCTGATCCACAGACATCCCTAGCTGCACTTATGGTGGAGGTACAAAAGTTTGGCATTTTATCTAATTTTAAAATTAATTTTAAGTAGTCGATTATCCTTCCTAGCCATGTCCCAATAGTACTGGAAAGGAAGCTGCGACATACATATCCATTTGTCTGGGAGAGAGAGTCCCTGGTGTATTTGGGGGTACGCATTAGCGTAGATATGAAACTGTTATACAAACTTAATTATGGCGTATTGCTGACGGAGATAGCAAAAGACTTAAAAAAATGGAAGGGCCAATATTTAACTTGGTTTGGGAGAATTAACGCCATAAAAATGAGTATACTTCCTAGATTAATTTATACACTGTACACAGTACCAATTAAGGTACCGGAATCCTTTTTCAGACAGATGTGCAGAATGTTTGTGGCTTTTGTATGGAACGATGAAAGACCTAGATTGGCCTATGACATCCTGCGAAGAAATAAGGCAGAGTGGGGCCTGGGATTACCTGATATAGCTTTATGCTAAAAGGTCATGGCCTTAGTCCGGATTCTGAACTGGTGCCACAATACACATAAAAAACTATGGGTTCAAGTAGAAAAGTCTATGGCAGGGAGGAATCTTGCAGGAGCACCTTGGATTCAAAGCTCGTCAAGAGGGCTGTCTCAGTGGATGTCACCACTTACCCAAAACATGCTGGAAGTGTGGGATAAATTGAATAAGAGTGGTAAATATGCCCCTTGGATATCCCCTCTGGCTCCTCTGGAGGGATTCCTTTGGTTCCCCCCGGGGGAGGAGATGGGGTATCTGGGGGCATGGGGTCGAGATGGGGACTCCACTTGTGGCAGGTTTGCCCCGAGTGGAGTCCTACTATCCCTGACAGAGGTGGTGTCCAGACTTGGGCCAGTACATATGGCGGAGTGGAAGTATAATCAAATAGTGAGCTTTCTCAATAAAAGTAAGTCGTCAATAAGATCTATGAACTCACTCACTAGGTTTGAAAAGCAGTGTGTGCAAAGGTCAGACCCCAGGCATGTATTTTCGCAAATGTATAGAGTGATACTTAGCGGGCAGGAGGGGACAACCCCATACTTTGTAAGGGAATGGGAGAGGGAATTAGATCAGGTATTGACTAATAATCAAATTAAAAAGATGTTTGTATTAACGCACTCCACATCTATAAGTTCAAAGGTGCAAGAGATGGCATATAAGTTTTTATCAAGATGGTATAGGACCCCAGTTAAACTAGCACAAATGTTTCCAACCTTAAGCGATAGGTGCTGGAGAGGATGTGATCAGAAGGGTACATTTCTTTATCTGTGGTGGACATGCCCAGTAATTAGATCATTCTGGGAGTCAGTATCCCCATGGATCAAGAAATTGACCATGGGGCCTCTGGAATTCAAACCATTGAATTATTTATTCCATGGGATGCCGGGACCCAACAAAAAGTACCGGGATAGTATAACACCGCACTTATTAAATGCAGCGAAAAAAGTCATACCGAAATTTTGGAAGCAAACCCAGAGTCCCACAATATCAGACTGGAGAAATGAAGTCAGTTTAATAATGGAAGCAGAAAGATGGGCTCATGTAGTAAAGGGCCATCAAGGGAAATTTGAAAAGAACTGGGCAGGTTGGAAAAAATGTGTTGTTGAGATGAAGAAAGAGAGAGAGAATGATGAAAGAGAGAGAGAGGTGGTGGTACAGTCCTTGTGAACATGTATAATAAAAGGTATTGACCTGGGAACGAGTCTTGATGTCAACACACTGACCCATTAAATAGGGGGGGGTTTCCTTTTTTTTTTTTTTTGTCTCTCCTCTTTCTCTTCCCACACCCTCCCCATGAAGTAAGTACAGAGTGGGAAGTCTTTGGCCCCTCACCTCCCCCTCATAATTTTTCTTGGGTTTTTTTTTTTTTTTTCCACAGTTTAAGTTGGGAGGAATCAGGCTATGGAATGGCGTATAGTACAGGTAGGGTGATTGGTAATTACACTTTTTTTGAATAGTTTGGCCAACAAGGGCTTTTTCACACTGATTAATGTTATCTGATGAACACATGAACACTCCCCCTTTTTTTCACAGTATTAGCTGGGAGAATATACTATTAAATTTTTAGATTACACGATGGGTAATTGGCAACAACACTTGCAAGGATAGTTTGGCCAATAAAGGCCTCTTACACCAATTAATAATTAACAGATAAACACATGCACACTCCCCTTTTTTTTTTCTTTTTTTCACAGTTTAAGTTGGGAGGAAACAGGCTATAGATTGGTGTATAGTACATGATGGGTGATTGGTAATTACATTTTTTTGAGTCGTTTAGCCAACAAGGGCCTTTTAACACTAATTAATGTTATTTGATAAACACGTGAACACTTCCCTTTTTTTTTTGGGCGGGTGGGGAGTAACGAACAGACTACTAGGTGGTTCCGAAATGGAGGGGGGAGGGGGAATAGGGGAAGAGACAAGTGGGTGTGGTTTAGGTGAATGTGGTTGTGGAGGGATGTAATGTATTATGTTTTTGGGTTTGATGAAAAGGGGGCTTTTGTAATGATGTATAAACTAGGTTGTTGTATTTATACAATGGAAATAAAAATTTTGATTATATATATAAAAAAAAAAAACACTTATCGCTCCGAGTGTCTGTGACCCCCTTAATAACAAACCAATGTTTTTCCAAAATTTAGTGGGCTACTACAGATGTAAAAACTGTGTGGTATGCTCCTCTATGGTTATCAAAGATAAGAAGATTACACATTTTAAATCCAACAGTACTTCTCGGGAGTTCCCAATAAAGTCATTCATCACCTGTTCCACCTCCGGTGTCGTATACCTCTTGACCTGTCCGTGCAGACTTCAATACATGGGACGGAATGTTTGACCGTTACAGATCAGATTGAATGAGCATATTGGGAAAATCAGGAGAGGTTTTAAAGGGCATCCTGTTTCAAGACACTATTTAGAAGCACATACATAGGACCCTAAAGGATCATCGTTTATTGGTATTGACAGATTAAAACTACCTTGGAGAGGGGGACCCAAGCGACGTGCCATCTCCAAGTTAGAAAAGGGGTGGATCTATAAAATGAGATGCCTTAGGCCTCTCGGGCTTAATGTAGACATAGAGATTAATGCTTTCATTGATAATGCATAACTGTGTCATATTCTAATTGTGATAATTGTGTTTTATACGTGCCTTGGAGAATGCCACCATGATATGATGCTAGTCACTTAATATATCATTCATTTTTTATGTCAGCAGTATGGGGTCCTTCCTTTTTTATTTACCCTACTTTGTCTTAAATGCCTCTTTGGCATTTGGACTTCTTCTCTGCCTGGAATATGTATAACGTTATTTTTTACATATTCAGATTTTTTCTTTTATTTAGATCTTCTCTCCACACTAACATGGGTGTTTGTATTGTGGTGTAATACCACACACATCCAGATTTATATTAATACAAGTGGTTGTATTGTGGTCTTCACCCACACACATCCAGATTTGCTGTCTGATTTCCCTTTTTTTTTTCATTTTTACACAGTGTATATGCTTGATGTGTATCAGATCGAGGTCAGGTTTTCTCTTACGCAGTATTTTTAACTGTAATCACGTGACGGCACTCAGGCCATAACGAGGCTTGGTTGCCGCCCGGTGATAAAAAAACAATGGTTTCAGTGCGTCGCTCGTGCCCCTTTGAAGGCGTCATCTATGACGAAACATGTATGGCAGTACTATGTACTGACGCCATAACGCCCCATGTGACCCAGGTACACAGGTGTTCGCTTTGCGTTTTAAGCTTTGCCAGCTATTTTAAATGTGTTGTTGTGGCGGATGTGTGTTCCTGCCTGCTTTATTTTGAGCAATAAAGGCTTTTTATCTACGTTTTTACACTATTGGAGTTTTTTCCACTTCGTGCACTTACGGCCCTCTCGGCCAGTGAGTGACAGCTCCAGATTGGAAGTCTGGTCCTTCCGTCTTTGATCACCACGGAGACGTGAGGCTACAGAGTCAGAGGAGACCCACTTGTGCCTGCAGAGGGCTATATCTGCTTGCAATTAAGACCTTGCTATTTAGGGGGTCCACCATCTCTGGTAAGGGCATTGATGTATCAGTTGGGACTCCCTTCCAACTGGGGATCCCTTCCACACCCCTGTCTCCCCCTCCTTTTTTTCTTCAGTGAAGGTGGATGAACCCTGGATATCTGTTTTTCTTATTGGATTTGCTTCCTCTCATCAGTGTTTTATTTCTGATTTGTGTATGGACTCAATTTTTTCTTCACCAGGTTTTTTGTATGGACTCAACTCACTGCTTTTGATTTTTGACAAAGTTCAGTAACCAGAACGGATAGTCAGCCAAGTCCGAATTCAGGGATCAAAGTAGTGGAACAGCAAGCAGGATCCGGAGCCAGAAGGGATGCCAGCAAGGCCAGTCTTTAAACAGGAACGCAGGAGATGTTTCTTGTGATGTTGACCAAGGCGAAGGCAGAGCTCCTCTGGACTGGACGGCTTAAGTAGGCAGGACTGACAAGCAGGATATCAACAACAGCTGAGTAACTGTGGAGAGAGATGGGAGCTGGCAATTAGCCGACAGCTGAGCAGCCAGCTCAGAGAAGGAAGGGCTGAGCCCAGCCCTGACAGTACCCCGTCCTCAACGACCCCTCCCTCTTGGAGGACCACCAGGCTTGAGAGGAAAACATCTATAGAAATTACGGAGGACAGGGGCATGTACGTCTGAGGATGGGACCCAAGAGCGTTCCTCCGGACCGTACCCTTTCCAATACACCAGGTACTGTATGCGCCCACGGAACCTACGGGAGTCAACAATGGACTGTACTTCATACTACTCATGGTTCTCAACCTGTACAGGGTGAGGACGTGGCACTGAGGTGGTAAAGCGGTTGCAGACCAAAGGTTTTAATAAGGAGACATGAAATACATTTGAAATATGCATATTAGAAGGGAGGTCTAATGCGTAAGCCACTGGGTTAATCCTGCAAAGAATACAGAAGGCCCAATAAACAGAGGTGCAAACTTCAGTGAGGGAACACAAAGTCAGAGATTGCGAGATGACAGCCAGACCCTGTCCCCAACCTGGTAGGAAGGTGCAGGCAGGCGTCTGCAGTCAGCATGGAGTCTGTACCTATCATTAGCATGACGCAAAGCCTCCTGGACTTGTGCCCAAGTGGAACGAAGACCACGGAGATGCTCCTCTAATGCAGGAATACTCTGCGGAACAAACGAGTCGGCCAACATGGTTGGAAATCATAATTTGCCATTAATGGGGACAATCGGGAAGCAGAATTCAAGGAACTGTTGTGAGGAAACTCTGCCCACGGTAATAGATCTAACCAGTTGTTATGATGGTCAGAAATATAGCAACGTAGGAATTGCTCCAAGGACTGATTGGCTCGTTCTGCGGCCCATACTAGTTGATTCTTACCAGGGTGGCCCGCTGGTAAGTATTTTATAAATGCATGTATATGTGCATTTATGTGTATCATAAATATAAAAGGTGAAAATGAAAAATAAAGTGGAGATCAACATAAAACGTGAAGGGGGCATATGTATATATATATATCTATCATCGTGAAAGTATATATAGAATATATATAAAATTTTATATATATTCTATATATACTTTCACGATGATAGATATATATATATACACATGCCCCCTTCACGTTTTATGTTGATCTCCACTTTATTTTTCATTTTCACCTTTTATATTTATGATACACATAAATGCACATATACATGCATTTATAAAATACTTTTTTTTTTTTCTCCTTGTGGAGTTCAGATCACTAAAAAAGCACCCATACACCATATATGCATACACTTTGTTTGCATCTCAAATCTGGTAGAGTTCACATAAAGTCATGAAATTTGAAAGTCATGCAAACACTGTCACAGATCCTCACATGTAAGACTTTATCGTTTACAAAACACAGTGGTTTTTCATAGTGTTTCCTCATAATAACCTTTACAATATTCTCATTTATATATCAAAAAATGTTTTTGCAAACTGAGCAGACATATGATATCTTTCACACTATGCCGTGGCTGCTGGGCCACACGGCTCATATATACTTGCATTCAGTTATATAATGGTTTACATGTTTATACATCTAAGCGCTAGTTTTAGCACCTATCTCAGTCCCGTGGAAAGAAAGGAAACTTTATATCTTCCTAACTTTCCTTCTTCAAAAGACTTTTAAAAGCAATATATACTTTTTATTTATGGATATTTTTTGTATTGTCTATAGAAACATCTTGTCTGCACATTCACGTCTTCAATAAACACTCCACCATAAAACACACACCCAATTAACTCTATGTTAAGAGGCCATACAATCTAACGATCAGCTGTTCAGAGTTATACAATCAGTATGGGGTCATGTGTGAGGCGTATAATGTGTATATAAGTGACTTTCATTGTTGTACAAACCAGCTATGAGAAAGCGCTCTATAGGAGCGTGAAACGCGTCAGCAGTTATGCTGTATCACTTCAACAGAGCAATGTACACATTTTATACCATGTCATTTTTTCAATA
The DNA here is from genome assembly GCA_037952835.1 of Lithobates septentrionalis. NCBI lineage: Eukaryota > Metazoa > Chordata > Amphibia > Anura > Ranidae > Lithobates > Lithobates septentrionalis. The sequence continues at coordinate 1,434,631 of JBBDGP010001454.1, read as the reverse complement.
AAGAAGATTTTACCTTTATTATTCCAATCCGGAGTGTGGCAGTCCAGATTTTTCATTGCACCTATACCATAGGTATTTGGCTTTGTCTCCAGTAAGGGGTATGTGATTCAGTGTGCAACACGCGCATATATGTATTACCCACCTGGGACACATCATAGGTGTTACCCTTTCCCAATTCTTTTGTTTTTTCCGATGGGTACAGGGATGCCAGTGGTTCCCAGCGCTTCCAGACACTCGGGATGGCTCACAGACAGCGGTGTACGTCACTTCCAGTTGGAGAGAGAGCGGGGAGGAGCGCGCGTTTGGAGCATGCGTGCTTCTTCATGGGCTATCAACCTGCTCCACATGCTCCGAATGGCGCTGCTCTCCTTCTGTCATCCGAGGAATTACTAATCCCACAATCCCTTTGGGTCAACTTACAGATATGAGGTCAGTTAGTGATACTGAGCACTAGAGAAACAATACGGTACATAGAAATGACGGAAATCGTTATGCTTTGCAATTGTAGTACACATTTCTACAAATACAAATGAAAAATGCTATTTTTTCCCTTCTTCCTTTAGCTGACAGATGAACAGCATATAACGTATTAAAAAAAGCGTGGATAACAATTTAAGTTCTTGAAATACACAAGAGTTGGGAGAAAACAAGTATTTGTGTTAAGAGGGAAATGAAAGTTTTGGATTAACAAACTTTGACATAAAGTTATTTATTTGCCTGCCTTATGCATACAGGACAAATTATACTTTAAAAACTATACTTAAAATAAAAAAAGATTTCTTACACATCAGTGATTGTTTTGTGGACATCCTTCTCAGACATTTTTAAGCAGCTTTATTTGTACTGTATTTTGCTGATACTTCACCCGCGGAATATAGAACTGTGCTGACTGAATAGGATATCACAGTTCAAAAAATGTGCAGTGTGAGCTGTTCTATGCTCAGCTTACTGGAGAAGATTTAAAACCTGTAAGGGAATATTTTGTCAGGATACCATATACTAAGCTGTGCAGAAGGAACTGACTGGATTAATTGTTATGTAACTGGGACATTTCAGCACTTGCTTTCAAGTTAAACATATGTTTTAATAAAGAGTATTTTATTATTTAGAGAAAGCTTGAAATGTGGTTTACTGACATAGTATGTGCCATTTTGAATCTTCCCTCCGTAAAAAACCTAAGGGCATATTTACAAAAGCATGAATATTATACTCACCAGACATTTACTGCAGGTAAATCAATCACGGGTATTTAAAGCACATGCACCAGCAGACTCACTTTCAGTGAATGATTGGTAAATGTCACATTTGCTGCTTTACAAATACTGTATAAACCCCTAGTTGTTGCTGTCTGTTTTTATTGTTATGTAAGTTGATATCCTTTGGATACTCTTTAAATCAATTCAAAGTTGGGGAATGGTTAAACCTTTATCTGTTTTTTCTTTTTGTTTTTTACCATCTGCACCCCTTTGGGAAGATTTTCCTTCACTTTTAGTCCCAACAAAACAGGAACTGAGAAGAAATTGGAAGAGTTGCCCTCCTTTTGATGACAACCTGTTTTTTCCCTCACTGTCAGTTCCAGTGACAGTGGTCAATTTCAAGGAGCTTTAAAGAAAGTATAGTAAATAAAATGTTTTTCCATTCATTTGAAAAAATACTAAACTGAGCAGTATAGTGAGAGGCAGGGGTGTTTTGCTATGGACTGTACTAACTAGAGACAAAAGAGGAGGTAGAACAGGGGAATGTACCAAAGGAACAAAAGTAAACATGCTGGCTGCTGTGGAAGCACAATACACCTAACTCATACCAAACAAAATTTCTGTCAAACCTACTAGGAATGATTCATTCATATAGTAAAGTATTCTCTTACTAGCAGGTGATTGCATAATGTAGCTAAATCCAACAATAGATAGAACAAAACAAGCTCTTACCGGGCCATCTCCTCCAGTGACCCGAACATCTTCAATATGTTTTATACAGTCAATATTTGGAGAGAATGTAACCCAACCACTAAACCCTATGGGTTGTTTTTTCACATGACCAGACATCTCGATATGACCATATTTATTTGATTCTGTCTAATGTAGTCTTCACTGAAATCCTCTCCACGCCATGGTCTGACCACAATCCAGTATCAATGATTTGTTCATCTTTGATACCCTATTCTTGTTAAGATTCCAGACACCTAAATGTTTCCTTGTTATCATTCTAAGACCTTGATCAAAAATTGGTGCCTATGCCCAAGATTTTCTGCTACTTCCTTAATAACCCGTGATAACCATTTGTTCCACCTGCTGGCTAGACAAAAAAAATCATTTTTGGCCAGCTTTACTCTGCCAAAATAGCACAACTAACCCATTTCCACAATCACACAGATTTGCCTTTATAAGTCTATTTAGTGATTCAGAATTCTCACCTAATTCCTATTAACTCCTTACCTTGGACTTTACCCTCTGACAGACCTATTTGACTAAACTTTTTAATGAAACTATTGCTGTATTTGGGGCAGAGTAAACGTCTTGGGCAAATTAGCCTCCCTGACCTCTGTCTCATGCAAAAGGTTTGCAACAATTCCCTCCAAACCTGGACATCCCCACAGTCTCCCTTAGTCTGCCTGGTGGATCCCTAAATTACAAAATATATACCAACTCCTTTCTTCTAAGGGCTTCTTTAGCTTCCAAAACTATAAAGACATCTTTCATATTGCCAGCACGGAACATAACAAGTACCCTCAGCTATGTCACTGTATTTCCAAACTTCTTAAACTAAAGCCTTCATTTACCCCCCTCTCCCTATGAATATCTTTGTTAATAAGAATGCTCTTGCGCACCTGGGCACCAAACCTGCAATACATGGAGCAATCGCAACATTAGCCTCCTGTCAGGACTGGGCTCTCAGCCCTTCCTTCTCTGTGCTCAGGTTGCTCATCTGTCGGTTAATTGCCAGTACTCATTGTTCCACAGTGGCTCCCCTGTTGATCATCTCCTGCTTGTCAGTCAAGCCCACAGCTAGTCCTTTCTGGCTATTTAAACTGCCTGGTTCATTTAATCAATTGCCTTCACCTTGGTCAACATATCTAGAGACTCTCTGCTGTGTTCGTGTAGAAGACTTGCTTAGCTGATGTCCCTTCTGGTTCCTGATCCTGTCTGCTGCCTTTGACTACGCTGATCTTTGGCTTCCTGATTTCCTGGCTTTTTCTGACTACCCGATTTGGCTACCTGGCTATGTTTTGACTACGTTTTACCAGTTGTACCATTTTTACCATTTTATTAAAAGGTGTGATTTTTGCTGCATTTTCTGTCTCCATCTGTTGCATGGTTCCCGACAGTAGGTGAAGGCCATGAATTCAGAAGATGCAGGCAATCCACCTAGTGGTAATATTTTTTCCAGGTTGAATGAGCAGGAGCACCACATGGATCAGTTTGCCATACAGTTACAGACGCTCCTAATTAACACTGCTCACCTAGATCCTCCCACTGTGGCTGCTTCGGTACAACCTGTGTTGCAGGCTGTCCCTGCTGTTGCTCCCGCCTCGAATATTACCTCTGTAAGAGGTATGTCTGGTTCTGCCCTGCTTCCCCAGTGATTTGGGGGCGATCCAGTTCAATGCAGAAGGTTTCTGAACCAGGTTGGGATATACTTTGAGATGCTGCCCCAGGTGTTCCCCATCGGCTTTTGGGTAGGCTTTATCATTTCTTTGCTTTCTGGTAGAGCCTTGGCCTGAGCAAACCCTCTATGGGAAATGCAAAAACCCTTTGTCCTTAGTTACCCACAGTTTGTGGCTTCCTGTAAAAGGGTATTTGACTTTCCCGCATGCTCCACTTCTGCTGCCAAGAGCCTCATGTCCATCAAAGTACCAGAACTGTTGCCGGTTACGCCATTTGTTTCCGTACTCTGGCAGCAGAGGTCGCTTGGAACAATGAGGCCCTCGTGCTATTTTTTCTGATGGTCTCTCAGATAACATTAAAGATAAGATAGCAGTTCAAGACATTCCTACAGATCTGGAGAAGTTGATCGTGTTTGCCATTCTCATTGACTCCAGACTCCGAGAGAAACCTTCCTTTAAGGAGCGCTTGCGGAAGCCTCCTGTACGTTTGGCTCAGAACTTTGCAGTCCCACCCTTGCCTCCCTCACCTGCCATGCCTCCTGGTAGTGAGTCTGCCAGTGACATAGGGATGAGCTTTCTGTTCGGGTGGAACATGAGTTCAACTGGAACATTGGCTGTTCACCCGTTCATCGAAAACCCAACATTATGGGCCATTCATGCCAAATTCGAGCGGCACGTAATGGCCCATAATGCACTGCGGGAGCGCAGTGCATTGCTGTATGATGATTGGCCAAAGAATGCACCATGACCTGCATGCTTTGGCCAATCCCAGTGCCCTCAGCTAAGAGAGCCATAATTGGCCAAAGGCAGGGTGCCTTTGGCCAATCATGGCTCAGGGGGACTAAGTCCACGCCCCACACTATATAAGGCTGCCTGCACATCAGCCCAGTGTAGTGTGTTGTTGGCATTGACGGAGAGAGTGTGATTTAGATTGAGCAGGCAGGCAGGTTATTCAGTTAGCTGCAGTGTCTTTAATATATATATATATATATATATATATATATATATATATATATATCCACTGTATCCAGTTTAGCTATATTTGACTGCAGTCCATTCCTGGTGTACTGTTTCTAATATACTTCAGGCAGGCAGGTTATTCAGTTAGCTGCAGATTACTTAATATATATACACAGACAGTGTCATATATATATATATATATCCACTATATCCAGTTTAGCTATATCTGACTGCAGTCCGTTCCTGGTGTACTGTTTCTAATATACTTCAGGCAGGCAGGTTATTCAGTTAGCTGCAGTGTACTTAATATATATATACAGACAGTCTTGTATATATATATATATATATATCCACTGTATCCAGTTTAGCTATATCTGACTGCAATCCGTTCCTGGTGTACTGTTTCTAATATACTTCAGGCAGGCAGGTTATTCAGTTAGCTGCAGTGTATTTAATATATATATATATATACAGACAGTCTCGTGTGTATATATATATATATATATATATATATATATATATATATATATATATATATATATATCCACTGTATCCAGTTTAGCTATATCTGACTGCAGGCCGTTCCTGGTGTACTTTTTTTAATATACTTCTGGCAGGCAGGTAATACAGTTAGCTGCAGTGTATTTTTATATATATATATATATATATATATATATATATATATATATATATATATACAGACACCATCGTGTGTGTGTGCGTGTGTGTGTATATATATATATATATACACAGTGGGGACGGAAAGTATTCAGACCCCCTTAAATTTTTCACTCTTTGTTATATTGCAGCCATTTGCTGAAATCATTTAAGTTCATTTTTTTCCTCATTAATGTAGGCACAGCACCCCATATTGACAGAAAAGCACAGAATTGTTGACATTTTTGCAGATTTATTAAAAAAGAAAAACTGAAATGTCACATGGTCCTAAGTATTCAGACCCTTTGCTCAGTATTTAGTAGGAGCACACATCTAATACATCCATGAGTCTTTTTGGGAAAGATGTGACAAGTTTTTCACGCCTGGATTTGGGGATCCTCTGCCAGTCCTCCTTGCAGATCCTCTCCAGTTCTGTTAGGTTGGATGGTAAACGTTGGTGGACAGCCATTATTAGGTCTCTCCAGAGATGCTCAATTGGGTTTAAGTCAGGGCTCTGGCTGGGCCATTCAAGAACAGTCACGGAGTTGTTGTGAAGCCACTCCTTCGTTATTTTAGCTGTGTGCTTGGGGTCATTGTCTTGTTGGAAGGTAAACCTTCGACCCAGTCTGAGGTCCTGAGCACTCTGGAGAAGGTTTTCGTCCAGGATATCCCTGTACTTGGCCGCATTAATCTTTCCCTCGATTGTAACCAGTCGTCCTGTCCCTGCAGCTGAAAAACACCCCCACAGCATGATGCTGCCACCACCATGCTTCACTGTTGGGACTGGGACAATTGATGAGCAGTGCCTGGTTTTCTCCACACATACCATTTAGAATTAAGGCCAAAAAGTTCTATCTTGGTCTCATCAGACCAGAGAATCTTATTTCTCACCATCTTGGAGTCCTTCAGGTGTTTTTTTTAGCAAACTCCATGCGGGCTTTCATGTGTCTTGCACTGAGGAGAGGCTTCCCTCGGGCCACTCTGCCATAAAGTCCCGACTGGTGGAGGGCTGCAGTGATGGTTGACTTTCTACAACTTTCTCCCATCTCCCGACTGCATCTCTGGAGCTCAGCCACAGTGATCTTTGGGTTCTTCTTTACCTCTCTCACCAAGGCTCTTCTTCCCCGATAGCTCAGTTTGGCCGGACGGCCAGCTCTAGGAAGGGTTCTGGTCGTCCCAAACATCTTCCATTTAAGGATTATGGAGGCCACTGTGCTCTTAGGAACCTTAAGTGCAGCAGAAATTTATTGTAACCTTGGCCAGATCTGTGCCTTGCCACAATTCTGTCTCTGAGCTCTTCAGGCAGTTCCTTTGACCTCATGATTGTCATTTGCTCTCACATGCACTGTGAGCTGTAAGGTCTTATATAGACAGGTGTGTGGCTTTCCTAATCAAGTCCAATCAGTATAATCAAACACAGCTGGACTCAAATGAAGGTGTAGAACCATCTTAAGGATGATAAGAAGAATTGGACAGCACCTGAGTTAAATATATGAGTGTCACAGCAAAGGGTCTGAATACTTAGGACCATGTGATATTTCAGTTTTTCTTTTTTAATAAATCTGCAAAAATGTCAACAATTCTGTGTTTTTCTATCAATATGGGGTGCTGTGTGTACATTAATGAGGAAAAAAATGAACTTAAATGATTTTAGCAAATGGCTGCAATATAACAAAGAGTGAAAAATTTATGGGGGTCTGAATACTTTCCGTCCCCACTGTATGTATATATATATATATATATATATATATATATATATATAAATATATCTCCACTGTATCCAGTTTAGCTATATCTGACTGCAGGTCGTTGCTGGTGTACTTTTTCTAATATACTTCAGGCGGTGTACACAGTACACAGTACTGTGCACCCATAGTGCAGTTGCTACTACTTTTCTGGTGGTGTACACAGTACACCCATAGTTGTTATTACACTTCTGTTGGTGTACACAGTACCATGCACCCATAGTGCAGTTGCTACTACTTTTCTGGTGGTGTACACAATACAGTACACCCATACAGTACCTGCCTGCGAGAATGTGTTTCCAGTGCGATCCCATCGTGCTGGTTCTCGGCGACAGGGTACTGTACATCTCACGCTGGCTGCAATAGGAAAAACACATTTTCCTATTGCAGCCAGCACAAGAAGGAATTCCCCTCCAAAAGCATACCAGGCCCTTAGGTCTGGTATGGATTTCAAGGGGAACCCCCTACGCTGAAAAAATGGTGTGGGGCCCCCCAAAATCCATACCAGACCCTTATCTGAGCACGCAGCCAGGCCGGGGTGGGGATATGTGAGCACCCCCCCTCCTGAACTGTACCAGGCCACATGCCCTCAACATGGGGGGTGGGTGTCTTTGGGAAAGAGGGGAGCCCTGTGGCCCCCCCATCCCAAAGCACCTTGTCCCCATGTTAATGAGGACAAGGGCCTCTTCCCGACAACCCTGGCCGTTGGTTGTCGGGGTCTGCGGGCAGGGGGCTTATCAGAATCCGGGATAAGGGGACCCCCAGATCCCGGCCCCCCACCCTATGTGAATGAGTATGGGGATACATCATACCCCTACCCATTCACCTGGGGGGAAAAAGTGTCAATAAAAAAACACACTGGACATGTTTTTAAAGTAATTTATTAGGCAGCTTCGGGGGTCTCTTCTGACTTCGGGGGTCTCTTCCAAGTACTCCGCTCTCTCCAGTCTCTTCTCCCGGTCTCCGGTTCTTCTCCCGCTCCCCGGTGTCTTCTGCCGGGCTTCTCTGCTATCTTCTGCTCTTTTGCCGCTCTTTTGCTAGCGTTGGCCCAGTCTTCTCTCTCGTCTTCTTCCCTCTTCTCTTCTTCCGATGTTGACACATTGCTCTCTCCCGCTGTAATGCCGTGTGCACGGTGCGCAACGACTTATATAGGCATGGGGCGTGGTCACCAGGTGATGTCACTCGGTGGCCCCGTCGCCTTATGACGTCACAGTCCCAGGGCATGATGGGACTGTGACGTCATAGGGGGTGGTGTCACTGGGTGACATCACCCGGTGACCACGCCCCATACCTATATAAGTTGTTGCGCACCGCGCACACGGCATTACAGCGGGAGAGAGCGTCGTGTCAACATCAGAAGACCGGAGGGAAGAAGACGACGATGAAGACCGTGCCAACGCTAGCAAAAGAGCGGGCAAAAGAGCAGAAGATAGTGGAGGAGCCCGGCAGAAGACACCGGAGAGCGGGAGAAGAACCAGAGAGAGCAGGAGAAGAGGCCGGAGAGCGTGGGGAAGAGGCCAGAGAGCGCGGAGAAGAGGGAAGAGACCCCCCAAGTCGGAAGAAGACCCCCGAAGCTGCCTAATAAATTACTTTAAAAACCTGTCTAGTGTGTTTTTTTTATTGACACTTTTTTTCCAGGTGAATGGGTAGGGGTACAATGTACCCCCATACTCATTCACATAGGGTGGGGGGGCGGGATCTGGGGGCCCCCTTATTAAAGGGGGCTCCCAGATTCTGATAAGCCTCCTGCCCGCAGACCCCGACAACCAACGGCCAGGGTTGTCGGGAAGAGGCCCTTATCCTCATCAACATATGAACAAGGTGCTTTGGGGTGGGGTGGGGTGGGGGGGTGCAGGACGCCCCCCCTTCCCCAAAGCACCCACCCCCCATGTTGAGGGCATGCGGCCTGGTTCAGGACGGGGGGGGCGCTCGCTCATCCCCACCTTTCCTGACTGGCCGGGCTGCGTGCTCAGATAAGGGTCTGGTATGGATTTGGGGGGGGAGCCCCACACCATTTTTTTGGCGTAGGGGGTTCCCCTTAAAATCCACACCAGACCTAAAGGCCTGGTATGCTCCTGGAGGGGAACCCATGCCGGTTTTTTATTTAAAATTTGGCGTGGAGTTCCCCCTCATGATTCATACCAAACACATGTCAGCAATGCCTGTCGCTCATTGGGAAAGGAAAAAACACATTTTTCCTTTCCTGATGAGCGAGCCAGCTTGGCGCTGGCTCCTGCCACGGGGCTCGCAAGGTGTCAATCTCGCCGATAACAGCGGCGAGATTGACACAATATCGCGGTCACCTACTGTAGTTGTTATTACACTTCTGTTGGTGTACACAGTACCGTGCACCCCTAGTGCAGTTGCTACTACTTTCCTGGTGGTGTACACAATACATACAATACATCCATAGTTGTTAATATTATTACACTTCTGTTGGTGTACACAGTACCGTGCACCCCTAGTGCAGTTGCTACTACTTTCCTGGTGGTGTACACAATACATACAGTGCATCCATAGTTGTTGTTTTTTTTGTTTTTTTTGTTTTTTTTTAATTTAATAAACTTTTTATTGAGAGAATATAAATATTTTCCAATCTTAAAAATCACATAATTTAGTCAGTGTACATTTCCCAAAGTGAAATACAAGAACAACAAAACAAAAGAAAGGGAAAGGGAAAAACAACAAGGGGCAGGAGAACAAACCATATTCTCTCTTTTATCATCCCATCCCTCCTCCCTCCCCTTCCCCACATATCCTTTCATACAACTTTCACTCTCAACCAAATTTCCTCTCTTACTCAAACCATTGCTTCCATATTTTAACAAATTCCTTATAATTCCCCCTCTTCTTGTATATATATTTCTCCTTCTCAATCGTGCCCTTTACCACTTGCACCCATTCTGTTACTGTTGGAGGGTTTTTGTCCTGCCACTTATGTGCAATCAACTTCCTTCCTTGAAACAAACATCTAGTTAATGCAGCCTGTGTGGCTCCCAATATTCCTTCCTCTTCTATTAGGCCCAAAAGACACACCTTAGCCTCTGTATTCGATGATGTTCCAAACACAACATTTATTTTTCCTATTCCACTCCAATACCTATGTAGCTTAGGGCATCGCCAGATCATATGTATCAGATCGCCTCTCCCATCCCCACACCTTTGGCATTCTGCATTCGATCTTCTCCCAAACATAAACAATTTTACAGGTGTATAATAGGACCTGTGTATCAGGTATAAGTGTGATACCATCTGTAAAGGTGAAAGCGAGACCTTAGGACCTAAAGCCAGGACCCGTCTCCATTGTTCATCCGTTATCGGCCCCACGTCCTTCTCCCACTTAACCCTGTTCCCATATTCCACCTCTCCTTCCTGTCCTGCTCCCCTTATACACTCATACATTTCAAATATTAACCCTTTAGATGTTTTAACATTAACCAATTTCCTGAGAAAAGGCATTTCACTCATCTCTGGCACCTTCCCTCTAAATTGCATATCTAGGACATGCCTAACTTGTAGGTATCTGTAGAATAATAGATTTGAGATTTCATATTCTTCACGTATTTCCTGGAATGATTTTAGTCTGCCAGCGCTATACAACTGTGCTAGGTAGTGGATGCCCTTCCGATCCCATTCCTCTATTTTCCCTATTACCTTAAGTTCCCTTAAATTTTTATTATCTCATTTAGTATAAAACTCGGAAAAACCGCCATGACCCAACATGGTGATGACAGTTTCCCAAATTCTCACCATTAATTGGGTTGTTGGACACCTAGATCCAAAGGAATCCTCTTCCACCGCCCCCACTACTGTACTATGGCCGGTATCATTCAATAATAATTTATTTCCTACCTCCCTTTCTACAGGTATGTTACTTCCCCTCATGTACTGTAATTGCGCCGCAAAAAATAACTCGGATTCGGCAGTCCCAAGCCTGCCACCTCTCTTGGCCGCTGTAATGCCCGCAAACAGATCCTTGCTGCTCTGTTTTTCCAGATCAGCTCTCTAAATACTCTATCTAATTTAAACCAATGTTTTGGGATCCATACTGGTGAATTCTGTATTGCATATAATGTTTGCGGCATCCACACCATCTTAATTAAGTTGATCCGACCAGCCACCGAGAGAGGTAAGCGGCTCCACACCCTACTCTTCTGCCTGAGTTTTACCATAAGTGGGACTACATTTCCTGCTATAAACTGCCCTGGTTCCTTGGTCATATTAATACCCAGATATCTCATTTGGTTAACTACTCTTATTTGGGTTACCTGTTGTGGGAGTGAATCTGTAAGGGGGTCTATGGGCAGAAGTACAGACGTTTCCCAACTAATTGCCAACCAAGAGAAATGTCCAAAGTCTTGTACCAGTCTCATAGCAGCCTCCAAAGAGGATTGTGTGTCCCCAAGGAACAGCAAAACGTCATCTGCATACATAGCGATCTCTTCCTCTCCCATTTTCCTTTTGAAACCCTGAACCTCCTGGGATGCTCTTAAAGCAATGGCCAAAGGCTCCATTGCGAGGGCAAAGAGCAAGGGGGACAAGGGGCACCCCTGTCTTGTTCCCCTCTCCAATTGGAACCACTCAGAACACTCCCCATTTATTCTTAACTTGGCCTTGGGGCTCTCATATAATAATCTTATCCAACGGACAAATTGGAGTCCAAACTGAAATTCCGCCAGAACCTTCCACAAATAATGCCATTCTAAGCTATCGAAAGCTTTGATTGCGTATAACGATAGAATAGCTCTATTCCCTCCATTTTCCACCGGGATCTGCATATTTAGGTAGGCTCGCCTTACATTTAGGCTTGTGGATCTATCCGGTATAAAGCCAGTTTGGTCCGGATGTATTACCTTACCAATTATTTTATTCAATCTTGCTGCCAGTACTTTTGCAAGGATTTTAACATCTGAACATAAAAGAGATATTGGCCTATATGAGGCTGTCTCTAGTTGATTTTTCCCTTCCTTTGCTAATACAATTATTGTTGCTGCTGTCATGGAAGATGGAAGTTTCCCTTCCCCTGTGGCTCCATTAAACACCTGTAGAAGTTTGGGTAATAATATATCCCCATATTTTTTATACATTTCTATTGGCAAGCCCTCTTGCCCCAGAGCTTTCTGATTTGCCATATCTGCTGTTGCTTTACATAATTCTTCAAGTGTCAACGGAGCTTCCAATCCCTCCCTGTCTTCCTTCAATAGTGGGGGTATTTTCAGTTTTTGGAAAAAATCCCACATTTCCCCTTCTACATTTATCTGTGACGTACTATACAAGTTTATATAGTAATTCTTAAACTCGTTTACTATTTCTGGTCAGGTCCTTCTAATTTTGCCTTCCCTATCCTGTATTGCTGGTATAATAACTGGAGGGCTATTTGCCTTAGCTATTAGGGCTAAAATTCTCCCTCCTTGCTCTCCCTCACCAAAGAAAACCTGCCTCTGAGATAATTTTTTATTCTCTATTTTCTCCAGGACTAGTCTTTTATATTCTTCTTGCTTCACCACCCATTCATCATATCTATCAGGGGTTTGCACCTCCACATACCGCATTTCCGCTCCCCTCACTTCTTCCCTCACCCTGACTTCTCTAGTCTGTGATTGTCTTTTGACATAAGTTATTTTTTGTATCAGTACGCCTCGCAGGTATGCTTTCAGGGTATCCCAGATTACTCCTAATGATGCAGTTCCTGAATTTAACTCTAAAAACTCCCTCAGGCTGGCTGCGATCCCCCCAGTGTCCTCAATTATCTCCAGCCAAAAGGGGTTCACCTTCCGGTCCCCCCTGCTATAGTTCTCCCCAATTTTTATTGAACAAACTACAGGTGAGTGGTCTGAGATCCCCCTTGGTTTGTAATCTACCTCCTCCACTATTTTCAAGGCTTCTTCATTGCACAATACCAGGTCAATCCTGGACAAGGTAGAGTGTGTTCTAGAGTGGCAGGAGTATTGCTTTACCTCGGGGTGCCACCTCCTCCATATATCCACCAACCCTGTCTCTTCACAAAATCGAAGCAATGGGCCACCAAATGTTTCATTGGGAGGGGCCCTCTGCGGGAACCTATCTAAGTTTTTATTCATGGTCAAATTAAAATCTCCTGCTTTTATGACAGACACTCCTGGCTTGTCCATGATAAACCCCATCAAATCACATAAAATTTCCGTACTGAATGGTGGAGGAATATATACATTAGCTAACACACATTCTCTATCTTCAATCACACAAAAAAGAAAAATATATCTTCCATTTTCATCTATTTTACTTTGCCTACAGGAAAAAAACACACTGGAATATATCAGTATACTCACCCCCCTTGAATAGGAGGTGTGAGTCGAATGATATTGCACCCTAAATTTCTTATGTTCTAAAACATTAGTTGTTTCTTTCTCAAGGTGTGTCTCCTGTAGGCAAAGTATTCCAGACCTATCCAGACTGAGCACAGAGAAGATTGCTCATCTCTTAGACAGGTCCTTTACCCCCCCCCCCCCCCCCCCCCCGTACGTTCTAACAACATATCTTGACATTCCTAACTTTCCTAATCTGACCTGGGGTCTTCCCACTCTCATCTCCGATCCCTGTCATTCTATTATCCCACTTTTCTTTCCCCCATCAAAATAATTCCTTAAATTTGTTTCATTTACTTTTGTGTTTAATTTTCTCAAATACTCTTCCCCCTGTGTATTGTAATTTCTTTTTAGTGTTTTTAGTGTTTTAACCTCTTGTGTAAACTTATAACCTTTCCCATGTTTATTCTTGCAACCCATACGTAAATCACATCTCTCACTCACACCTCCCCCCCCCCCTCACTCCCTCCCAATCCATACCAAAACATTTCTCTATTTTCCCTTGCAACCTTAAATTCACCCCATTCACTCCCCCCACCCCCCCACCCCTGCTCTTGCTACCCCACTCCCTCCTCTTCCCACCTCCCCTACTACCTTTTTTCTGCCCATCTTTGGGCCCATATTGAGGGCTTCTAACATGACTGTATTTCTTCCCCAAAGTGATAGATCTTACAAAAAAAACTTTCTGTGGATTGTGATCTCGATTAGGTAATGGGAGATCAGTCCCCGGTGTCTCAAATATTTCAAATGTGTCCATTAATACAAAATCCAAAAAAAAAAAAAATAACACACCTATATTCCCCCCCACAGAAAAAAAAGACTGATACATCCTCCTACTCTACCCTGAGTCTCCTTTCCCCTTCCCTCCCTCCCTCGCTCCCATTTCCGTGCATATATATGAAAAGAGAGAAAAAAAAAAAAGTAGGAAAAGAAAGTCCAGGTGTAGAAGAGGGGAAAAAAAATTCTTCCACATTCTGGTCATCCTCATGTCTCTTCACCCCTCTGTATCTTCCCTTTGTTCTTTTCCAACCATAGTGTCACTTCTGCAGGTGTATTAAAAAATCTGGTTTCCCCAAGGGCTGTCACTTTTAGGCGCGCTGGGTACATCAATGCATAACTGACTTTAAGCTGTTGCAGTCTACCATTGCACTCTATGAATTTAGCTCTTTGTTTCTGTAATTCAGGGGAAAAGTCCGGGTATAATGAGATCCTTGCGCCATTATACTGTATATTCCTCATCACTCTTGCTTTTTGGAGAATGTTAACTTTATTTTTGAAATACAGAAGTTTAATAATCATGGGCCTGGACTGGCTTCCTAAGGGAAGTGTCATAGAAGGGATTCTGTGCGCACGTTCAATAGCAAAAAAATTTGAAAAAGAGTCTCTGCCAAACATTTCTTTAAGCCATGTCTCCATAAATTCTATGGGGTTGTTACCTTCACTTTTCTTGGGGAGACCTAGTACCCTTACATTTTTCCTGCGTGATCTATTTTCAATTTCATCTATTTTATGGATGCACATATTTGGCTGTCCTCGTATCAATTGGACCTCTTGTTTTATTGGGTTTACATCGTCTTCTATTTGACTAATGCCGCGTACACACGGTCGGACTTTTCGTCTACAAAAGTCAGACGGACGTCGACGGACTAAAGCTAGCTGACAATCCGATTGTGTGTGGGCTTCCCCGGACTTTCAGCGGACTTTCAGCGGACTTTTCCAGCCGCAAATCTGACGGACTTTAGATTTGAAACATGCTTCAAATATTTACGTCGTAACTACGCCGGACCCAGAAATCCGCTCGTCTATGTGCTAGTCCGATGGACAAAAACCCACGCTAGGGCAGCTATTGGCTACTGGCTATCAACTTCCTTATTTTAGTCCGGTGTACGTCATCACGTACGAATCCGTCGGACTTTTGTGTGATCGTATGTAGGCAAGTCCGTTCGTAAGAAAGTCTGCCGCAAGTCCGCCAAAAGTCCGACAAAAGTCTGACAAAAGTCCGTCGAAAGTCTGTCGGACAGGCTGTCGGACTTTTGTAGCCGAAAAGTCCGACCGTGTGTACGCGGCATAAGTCTCCCCTCAAGGGCTGTTGTTCGTGTGGATACCTCCTGTATATCATGTCTTACTAGTAATACATCTCTAATATGTTTAAGCTGATCAAATAATTCATTCAAAGATGACTTACAGTTGTTGATTGCCATTAGAATCTGTTTCAAGGACGGTTCTTTCTCTGTTGCCAGGGATAATACAGACATACTTTCCTCTGCTCCTATAAATGCTCCCTGCACACTCTCCGGGGCTGTAGATGCCACTTTTGCTGGAGCAGCTGGTACTGTTGCTGATTTCACCGTTTTTTTTGCTGTCTTTATTGACACATCTGCCATTGAACCTTGGCTTTTCCTCCCCACTGAGTGGGGATGCTGTAGCTCTCCTGCTTGTCTGCCCTTCTTGGGCGACTGATTTGGCGTATGGGCATATCGCTCCAACTTTGCAGCGACAGCAGCAGCTTGGCTTGTCTGTTCCTTAGGTCCATGTGGGGCCTGGGCACTCACTCCTGCCCCCGCTCCTTCCTGTGTGGCCTTCTCCCCCCCCCCTCTCCTAGACATCCTGGGAGGCGGGTCTGTTCGATCGCTTGTGGAAGTCACGGACGGCCGCTCTATCCCGCGATAGCATCACCTCACTCTCACCGAGGTGTGCGCTGCTGTAAGCCTCCGCGGGAGAGCCACAGGGAAGCTCACCGCTCGTGTCCCAGGTTCCGATGCACCAGAGCGCCGTTTTTTGCTCTCTCTCCCTGCGTCCTCCTTCTCTTCTTCTCTCCTCCTTCCTACACCTCGACCATCTCAGGCAAGGGAGCGAGCGTGAGGTCCGGGACCGCAGTGACCTCTCACCTCAGCATCCGGTCACGCCCCCCCTCTCCATAGTTGTTATTACACTTCTGTTGGTGTACATAGTACCGTGCACCCCTAGTGCAGTTGCTACTACTTTTCTAGTGGTATACACAGTACACAATACATACAGTGCACCCATAGTTGTTGTTAAACTTCTGTTGGTGTACACACTACAGTGCACCCCTAGTGCAGTCGGTACTACTGTCCTGGTGGTGTACACAGTAAATACAGTGAACCCATAGTTTGTTTTACACTTCTGTTGGTGTACACAGTACCGTGCACCCCTAGTGCAGTTGCTACTACTTTTCTGGTGGTGTATACAGAACACAATACATACAGTGCAACCATAGTTGTTATTACACTTCTGTTGGTGTACACAGTACTGTGCACCCCTAGTGCAGTTGATACTACGTTCCTGGTGGTGTACACAATACATACAGTGCATCCATAGTTGTAATTACACTTCTGTTGGTGTACACAGTACCGTGCACCCCTGGTGCAGTTGCTACTACTTTTCTGGTGGTGTACAGTGTACACAATGCATACAGTGCACCCATAGTTGTTATTACACTTCTGTTGGTGTACACAGTACTGTGCACCCCTGGTGCAGTTGCTACTACTTTTTTGGTGGTGTACACAGTACACAATACATACAGTGCACCCATAGTTGCTATTAGACTTCTGGTGGTGTACACAATACCGTTCAACCCTAGTGCCGTTGCTACTATTTTTCTGGTGGTGTACACAATACAGTACACCCATAGTTATTACACTGCTGTTAGTGTACACTGTACTGTGCATCCCTAGTGCAGTTGCTACTACTTTCCTGGTGGTGTACACAATACATACAGTGCACACATAGTTGTTATTACACTTCTGCTGGTGTACACAGAACCATGCACCCCTAGTGCAGTTGCTATTACTTTTCTGGTGGTTTACACAGAACACAATACATACAGTGCACCCATAGTTGTTTTTACACTTCTGTTGGTGTACACAGTACTGTGCACCCCTAGTGCAGTTGCTACTACATTCCTGGTGGAGTACACAACACATACAGTGCACCCATAGTTGTTATTACACTTCTGTTGGTGTACACAGTACCGTGCACCCCTAGTGCAGTTGCAACTACTTTTCTGGTGGTGTACACAATACAGTACACCCATAGTTGTTATTACACTTCTGTTGGTGTACACAGTACAGTGAACCCCTAGTGCAGTTGCTACTACTTTTCTGGTGGTGTACACAGTATACAATACATACAGTACACCCATAGTTGTTATAACACTTCTGTTGGTGTACATATTACCGTGCACCCCTAGTGCACTTGCTTCTACTTTTCTGGTGGTGTACACAGTACACAATACAGTGTAGTGTGGTTTTGCTAAAAAAAACCTTACAGCATGTCCAGAAGGCCACCAAGGTGAGGCAGACGCTCACAGGCCACTAAAAGAGGGCAAGCAGGCTCTGTGTCTACAGTCAACAGTGCTGGTCGTGGACACAGTGCATCCTCAGCATGTGGCCGTGGGGCACGCTTGTCCTTTTTTTCTGCAGCTGGCCGTGTTATTGAGCCACAGCATGCATAAGAGTTGGTGGAATGGATAACAAAGCCCTCCTCATCCACTGTCATCCAGGCTCGTAGTAGTTTGCCTGCCAATGCAGCTGCCAAAGCGGCCTATTCCATCGGCTCCATGTCAACAGTCACTCCTTCCCTAGCCCCACCATCATGCACAGAGGACTCCCCCGAACTATTCGACCACAGTGTCAGGTACATGCTGCAGGAGGATGCGCAGCGATTTGAAGGCTCTGATGATGGTACCCAGGTTGAGGAAGGGAGTAACGTGAGCCTAGAGAGAGGGGGTGCCCAAGAAGGTCAAGAAACTGGCAGTCATGTTCCCCGAGCTGCAGCATACTGCCAAGTTTGCTCCAGTGACGAGGAGGGAGGGGATGATGATTTCATTGACTCTACTTGGGTGCCTCATAAAAGAGAGGAGGAGGAGGAGGAAGAGGCACATCTCCAATGAGGCAGGATGCCCTCCAGGGGGCAGCTTAAGGGCAGCCACCCTATTGAATCACACCGCAGAGCTAAGCAGGTGGTGCAGGGCACTGCTGACTCCCCACATATTTTGAAAAGTTCTTTGGTGTGGGCCTTTTGACACATGTGCAGTAGATCGCACCGTTGCTGTTTGCAACATATGTCTGAAGCGTATCAAGCGTGGCCAAAACAGCAGCCGTTTGGGCACCACATGCTTGACCAGACATATGATGACCTCCCATGCAGTCCGTTGGCAACAGCACTTAAAAGACCCACATCAAAGAACAAGGCGGACCTCTCCTTGCTCCTCATCAGCTGGGATCTCCAACCCCACTATACATCCAGTCCTCTTAGAAACCTGCACTGAGAGGAATGAAGGTATAGAAATAGGTGTTCCAAGTACTTGCTGACAATCTGCTAGCAGTACACCAACATCGGATTTTAGCAGGCAAATTTCCCTACCCCAGTTGCTAAACCGTCAAAAGAAATTCGGTCCCAGCCATCCACATGCTCAGTGTCTGAATGCTAGCTTGGCCAAATTGCTAGCACTGCAGCTGCTGCCTTTTCAGCTGGTAGACTCTGCCCCCTTTCGAGAATTTGTGGAATGTGCGGTACCTCAGTGGCAGGTTCCCAAATGCCATTTCTTTTCACGGAAGGCCATTCTGGCTCTCTACCAGCATGTGGAAGGCAATGTCTTGGCCTCGTTGGACAGGGCGGTCAGCAGTAAGGTGCATATTACTGCTGACTAATGGTCCAGCAGGCATGGACAGGGACATAACCTTGCTTTCACGGCGCACTGGGTAACTCTGCTGGCAGCTGGGAAGGATGCAGGACAGGGTTCCATATTGTTGGAACTTGTTCCGCCACAGCGCCTCCAAAATAATAGTGGTGATTCTGCCACAGCTCTCTCCTCCACACCCTCCTCTTCTTCTTCCTCTATGGCAGGGGGTCTCAAACTGGCGGCCCTCCAGCTGTTGCGAAACTACAAGTCCCATGAGGCATTGCAAGGCTGACAGTTACAAGCATGACTCCCACAGACAGAAGCATGATGGGACTTGTAGTTTTGCAACAGCTGGAGGGCCGCCAGTTTGAGACCCCTGCTCTATGGCCTCTTCCTCTGCAGATTTCTCCTCTGAACCAGCGGTGTTCCGTAGGTGTTCAAGGGGTTACGCAAGCACTCAGGCAAAAAGATGCCATGCGATGCTTGATTTGGTCTTAGGGGATAGGAGCCACACTTAAGCAGAGATTCTGGCAGCTCTGCAGGGGCAGGCTCAGAGGTGGTTGACACCATGCCAGCTTCAGCCAGGCATGGTGTGATGCAGCAGTTCTTAAGCAGGTACCCTGGCTTAGAGGATCTCCTGAGGCAGGCCAGGAAAGTCTGTGGTCATTTCCGCCGGTCATATAATGCCAGTGCTCGGCTGGCATTCAAAGAGAATGCAACCTGCTCAAGAACCGCCTCATTTGTGACATGCCCACTAGGTGGAACTCAACGTTGTCAATGCTGCAGCGGCTGCACACGCAGCAGAGGACCATCAATGATTACCTGTGTGAGTATGGCACCAGGACAGGGTCAGGGGAGCTTGGCTTTTTTTCGCCACGCCAGTGGCTACTGATCAAGGATGCATGCACTGTCCAGTCACCATTTGAGGAGGCCACGAGGATGGTGAGCAGTGACAGTGCATGCATCAGTGATACTGTCCCTCTTGTCTTCCTGTTGGAGCACACGCTTCGTGGAATCATGGACAGGACACTTGAGCCAGAACAGCGGGAGGAAGAGGAGGACTTCCTTACTTCTCAAGGCCCCCTTTATCCAGATACTAGTATTCCTGCAGGCCTGCCGATCACACAGGAAAAAGAAAAGAAGAAAGAGGAGGAGTATTGTGTCAGCATGGAGGTGGAGGATAACACTCAGCATTAGCAGCAGTCTTCAAGGGATTGTTTGCAGTCCCCAGAAACCCATGCAGTTTTACGTGGCTGGGAGGAGGTGGTTGAGGATCATGTGATCCTTAGTGACCCAGATGACTCAAGATCGAATGCCTGTGCAAACTTACGGTGCATGACCTCCCTGATCCTGCAAAGCCTGTGAAAGGACCCCAGGATTTGTGGTATCAAGGAGAGGGATCATTACTGGCTGGCAACCCTTCTTGATCCACGTTACAAGGGTAAGGTTGCAGAACTTATCCAGCCTTCACAGAGGGAGCAGAGGATGAAACACCTTCGGGAGGCCTTGCAGAAAGGTTTGTGCAATGTGTTTCCAGAGCCTGGGAGGTTACAATTTCCTGGTGCTGGACAACGTGTTGCTGAGGCTTCGTTCAGTCACAGAAAGAGCGGTGGAGAAGGTGGCCGGCTGACTGATTCCTTCAGACAATTCTTCAGGCCTCAGCGCCCAGGTCTGATCAGTTCTAGCAACCATCGCCAGCGTCTGAATTACATAGTGCAGGAATATCTGGGGGCAAGATCAGACTTGGAGACCTTTCCACCAGAACATCCACTGGGTTACTGGGTCTTGAGGATGGACCACTGGCCAGAGCTTGCTCAATATGCAATTGAGTGGCCTGTCCTGCATCCAGCGTTCTTTCTGAACGCACATTCAGTGCTGCTGGAGGCTTTGTAACCGATCACAGAGTGAGCCTGTCCACAGACTCTGTTGATAGGCTTACATTCATAAAAATGAATCAGTCTTGGATCACCAGCTACCAAGCACCTGATGCTGATGTAACCGATTGATTTTTATATGGATGTGGGATCCCTTGAAGACTGCATATGCTGAGTGACTATCCTATTATGCTGAGTGACTATCCTATTCCTCCTCAATCTTCATGATGATAGCTTCTAGGAATATTTTCGGTTCAGGGCACCACCGCCACTGCCTAAGGCCCAATTTTTCTGCATCTGTTTAACACTGGCATGTAATTACAATTTTTGATCTAATATTTCACAGCAGGGCCTGTTCCTGCGCTCAACAAAAGTATCTGTGAGGCTTTACAGTGTTGTGCCACCACCACCACTGCCTAAGGCCCAATTTTTATGCCCCTGTTTAACAGGGGCACGTAATTACAATTCTTGATATAATATTTCACAGCAGGGCCCGTTCCAGCACCCACTCAGAGTAACTGTGAGGGCTTACAATGTTCTGGTACCACCAACACCTAAGGCCCAATTTTCCACAGTGTGTATAGGACAGGCCGTATAGTATATACAGACGGTCCCCTATTTTCAAACATCCGACTTCTACTTACAAATGGAGGTAGACAACAGGAAGTGAGAGGAAATCTACCCCTAGGAGGAGAAATTCTCTCCTGTAAGAGTTAATATGGGAAAAAGGTGTCTCCACTGATGCTTTATCACCAATCCTTGTTTCCCTAATAACCCAAAATTTTCTAAATCCAATTGTCATTGGGACAGAAAGTGAGGTGAAATCTTCTGAACAGGGGCACAGACAGCAAAACAAATGTTACAGGGGTGATGATAACCCTTCCCTATGTTATCCAAAAAGCTTAAAAATAGATTTTTTGGCTGGAGCTACACTTACAAAATGTACCTGTTCCAAATTACAAACAGATTCAACTTCAGAACAAACCTACAGCGCCTATCTTGTTTGTAACCTGGGGACCGCCTGTATACTGCTGTTGTTCAGAGTATATAGGGCGTGGGGGCCCCACGCCTTTTTTTTTTTTTAATTTGGGTGTGGGGTTCCCCTTAATATCCATACCTAACCCAAAGGGGGCAACATTACATTACAGCCGCAAGCAGTTTTAAATTACTTTTATTCCTTTAGAAATGTCATTTTGTGCAGGGACTGTTCTAAACACAGGAAAAAAGTTCCACTTTACAGGCATACTACAGTCACCCCCACGGCACGATATTTAAAGGAATATTTCACTTTTATTGTTTCACTTTAAGCATTATTAAAATCACTGCTCCCGAAAAAACATCAGTTTTTAAAACTTTTTTTTGCATTGATACATATCCCCTGGGGCAGGACCCGGGTACCCAAACACTTTTTATGACAATAACTTGCATATTAGCCTTTTGTGCAGGGACTGTTCTAAACACAAGAAAAAAGTTCCACTTTACAGGCATACTACAGTCACCCCCACGGCACGATATTTAAAGGAATATTTCACTTTTATTGTTTCACCTTAAGCATTATTAAAATCACTGCTCCCGAAAAAACATCAGTTTTTAAAACTTTTTTTTGCATTGATACATGTCCCCTGGGGCAGGACCCGGGTACCCAAACACTTTTTATGACAATAACTTGCATATTAGCCTTTTAAATTAGCTTTTTCACATTCGAGTCCCATAGATTTTAACGGTGTTCACGTGTTAGCACAAATCTTTTGCCTGTTTGCATGTTCTGCTGCGAACCGAACCGGGGGGTGTTCGGCACATCCCTACAGTGAAGTAGAACCCATGCAGTTGGGCTTTACACGTCTCTCTGTGGATTAGAGGGC
Organism: Lithobates septentrionalis; assembly: GCA_037952835.1. Lineage (NCBI taxonomy): Eukaryota > Metazoa > Chordata > Amphibia > Anura > Ranidae > Lithobates > Lithobates septentrionalis. The sequence goes on along the minus strand of JBBDGP010001454.1, from coordinate 1,411,941 downwards.
CTATAGGAGGAGGGAGAGATTGTGCCTTTATTGTGGCCAGGCAGGTTACTTCTTGAAGTCTTGTCCTATCCGTCTGGGAAAGGCTTGCATCTGAGGTCCTGTAGGGGACAGACCTTAGGTGGCGTTGTTACATCCCCGGTTACCTTGAAGGATAAGCTTCTATTTTTGGTTACCCTGAGTCGTCCATTGATACACAGGCTCGAATCAACTCTGGGGCTGCAGGTCTGTTCATAGACAGTGTCTTTGTGTCTAAGCACTCGATTCCACTGCAGCTTCGTGCCACTTCACTTGCCATTGAGGCTATTGATGGGAGACCTCTACAGCCTGCCCATGTGACTCATGAGACTATTCAGTTGACCATGGCCGTAGGGGCTGTTCACCATGAGATAATCCAATTTCAAATAATTTCCTCTCCTCATTATATGGGGGCTATTGTTTATCCTTGGTGACAGAGGCACAACCCCTCTTTTGATTGGTACATGTACATCGCTCTAAGGCATTTTTTCTTACCCTGCTGCTCCAAAAAGCCTCTATCCCATGTGGAGGGTGAGAGCCCTGTATGCAAACAGATACTTAGAAGAAAGGAAGGCTGAACAGCTGCACTCCTATGCAATTTCTTTATTCAAGTTCCAGATAGAAAGGTGAACTACAGGTATCAGCTTGCATGTTTTACACCAAGGTCGAGTGCTTGCTCATAGCTCAAAAACTGGTGTCTACAGACAGGTGTATATATACACATAATCTTTTGATTGGCTTCATGCTGAGGTTCTTTCCTGGTTGCCACAATGCAGTAAGACATGTTTTCGGAAAGTGGCTAAGGTCTTGTATACCTCTTCCATCTCCTCCTTGCCAGAGGAGTACCACAAATTTAGCAATGTCTTTGACAAGTGTCAAGCCAGTAGTTTGCCTCCACACTAGTCGTATGATTGCGCTATTTACCTTCAACCTGGTGCTATGCCTTCCTGTGGCCGGCTTTACCTTTTGTCTGTCTTGGAGGATAAAGCTATGGAGGACTATGTTGCTGACGCACTTTCCCGAGGGTTCATCCGCAAATCCTTGTCTCCTGCTGGTGCTGGCTTCTTCTTTGTGAAAAAGAAGAAAGGTGAACTGAGACCTTGTATCAATTATAGGGGTCTCAATCACATCATGATTAAAAACACCTACCTGATTCCGTTGATTACGGATATATTTGACTGCCTTAAGGGAGCAACCGTTTTGATGAAGCTCGATCGGGCATACAATCTTGTGAGGTTCAAAGAGGGCGACGAATGGAAAACTGCGTTTAACACCAGGACAGGACATTATGAATCTCATAATGCCGTTTGGTCTTTGCAACACTCCTGCAGTTTTTCAGGAGCTAATCAACGATGTCCTCTGAGATATGTTGCAGCAATGTGTGATGGTTTATCTCTACGATATTCTCATATATTTTAAATCCCCAGAGAGCCACCACACAGATGTCTCCCGTGTGCTACAGAGGTTGAGAGATAATAACCTGTATTGTAAGTTGGAGAAGTGCACATTCCATCTTGAACAGGTTACATTTCTAGGTTATGACATTTCTACTGCCGGTTTTTCGATGGACTCAGAGAAATTATCTGCATTTCTACGGTGGCCTTGACCCATAGGTCTACGTCCTTTACAAGGTTTTCTTGGCTTTGCCAATTATTATCAGAGAATTATTCTGAACTTCTCTTCTCTGGTCAAACCCCTGACTGATATGACCAGAAATTATGGTAACCCACAGAATTGGTCTCCGGATTCCATTAAAGCTTTTGAGTCTCTCAAGGCTGCCTTTGTTTCAGCTCCTATGTTAGCACATCCTGATCCTATGTATCTGAGACTGAAGTGGGCGCCCTTCCGTCTCAAAATTCCAACCTCTGAGAGCGCTATGCATCCTTATGGCTACTTTTTCTAAGAAATTGTTTTCTGCAGAATGCAATTATGAGATTGGGGACAGAGAATTGTTAGCTATCATTTTAGCTCTTAAAGAATGGAAAACCTGGATTATTTATACCCATCCTAAACTGTAAACCAGTTTAACAAACATATAGATCCTGGTCTATTGTGACCTGGGGAGGGGACAGGCAACCCTTGATCAATCTTCCCATACCCTTCTATTTACCCTCACCCCCCATAACTCCTGCACTTGTTATCCCACTCACTTTCTCGTCTCCCATTTCTTTGCCCGTCGCTTTTTTCATCATCTTTTCTCTTATCCTTATCTTACTCTCCTATTTAGCCAAAACAGCACTTTCTGCTCCACCAACAAACCATACTAATCTTCCTGTCTTAAAACTAATCAGTTCTGATATCCCCTGTATTGGGCTTTAACCATCTCAAGTCTGTAGCTAGCTTTAGATATACTGGTTCTGCATATATATGAAGAGACAAAGCAGGCTTTTTGGTGCCTAATCTCTTCTGACAGAGGAGTCATAAGATCTCTTCTGCTGTAATAGTCATAAGTTCTCAGATAAAGGTATGTTTATGAATAAGAATAGGTTATACATTTGAGTAGAGCAGGTAGTTATCCTTCTCACAACAATTTTTGTGTATTTCGAGAGGTAAGAAAAGCAACTTGTTATGTCTAGCCAAGTGTTTTTTTCAATAAGTTTTGGATTTAGTGAGTATGGATTAGAACTCCTGACGGTTTTTAATGTTCCCTTACTTACTGTCATGGTAATTCTACCTGTACTTAGTGCTGCTCACGTAATATGTGAGCACCTCTCAGTCCTGTGATACTATGAGCCCAGTCTGCTTTGTGACGCACTTCAATGTTAACAACAGGCTGGACTCATATGAAATGGGCAGAATGATGTGACTGTTGTTTTGCTTGAAGAGGACAAGTGGCAGTAGACTAAGAAGAAAGTTAGGGATAGTGCAAGAGCATGGAGAAGGAAATTACAATTTGTATGTACTACAGGAAGAGGGGGAACAAAACTTGCTGGACTAACTCTCAAACCATGAAACAAACATTTGCTACAATGTCACAGACTAAAATAGTCTATAATTTAGGGCACAGTTTTTGCAACCTGATAGTGGTTTCAAAATACATGCCATCCTGAACATTTGAGAATGGCTTTATTAAAATCAGGAAAATGTGTACAAGAGGAAGCTTTCCTGAATATAAGATTTTCAGTATTTGTCTGAAATGCTAGATTTAACCATTTGATGGCAGTCAAACACTGAAATATAATCTGACTAATGAAAAATCTTAGTCACCTTGAACATGTAGACATTCATTGTTCCTTCTCACCACCTTCATATGCTATGACTTATAGTACATCATATATCACAATGGGAAACTATGGGTGGCGCATGGATACATTCTAACCCATCCAGTAGCTTTTCTTTCATTCACAATGGTAAAACAATAATAGCTGTATTGAAATCACAGGTGTTGGACAATGGACAAGCAAGGATAATGGAGAAAGGATACTTTGGAAATACTGTAAATGATCTCTGAAATTTTGAGATGTTTATTTAATCAATATATTTGATAGGGTAAAATAAAAAAAGTCCTTATAAGGTAAAGTTCTTACATGTTTCTGTTCTCCCTAGGTTTCAGGCAAATGTACCAGATGCCAAATCATTTGCATTAATCAGTCAACTGGTGAGAAAAGGGGAGAAATTTTACAGACTTTATCATCCAGCAGAGAGGGAAAGGTGAGCATATTTATAAAAAAAAAACTTTAAACTTATTGGAGGGCAAAACAAAAAGTCTTATGCCGCTTACACACGGTCGGACTTTCCGGCATACTTGGTCCGGCGGACCAGAGTGTGCCGGACAATCCGCCCGTGTGTGGGCGGCGGCGGACTTTTCTGGCGGACTTCTTCCCAAAAGCCCGCCGGACCTAGATTTGAAGAAAGTTTCAAATCTTTCCGTCGGACTCAGTTTCGGGCGGAAAGTCCGCTCGTGTGTGTGCTGGTCCGACGGAAAGCCCGCTCGTGTGTAGGCTGGTCCGACAGACCAAATACGACACGAGGGCAGGGTATTGCATCTCGCGCTCGCTGCAATAGGAAAAACAAATCTTCCTATTGCGGCGAGCGCAGGGCATACCAGGCCCTTAGGTCTGGTATGGATTATAAAGGGAACCCCGCTACGCCGAAAAAACGGCGTGGGGTCTCCCTAAAATCCATACCAGACCCCGATCCGAGCACGCAGCCTGGCCGGTCAGGAAAGGGGGTGGGGACGAGCGAGCGCCCCCCCCCCTCCTGAACCGTACCAGGCCGCATGTCCTCAACATGGGGGGGTGCTTTGGGGGAGGGGGCGCCTTACGGTGCCCCCCCACCACAAAGCACCTTGTCCCCATGTTGATGAGGACAAGGGCCTCTTCCCGACAACCCTGGCCGTTGGTTGTAGGGGTCTGCGGGCGGGGGGCTTATCGGAATCCGGGAGCCCCCTTTAATAAGGGGGCCCCCAGATCCCGGCCCCCCACCCTGTGTGAATGAGTATGGGGTACATGGTACCCCTACCCATTCACCTAGGTAAAGTGTCAATAATAAAACACAACACAGGGCTTTAAAATAATTTATTAAACAGCTCCGGGTGGGATCTTCCTCCGGCTTCGGGAGTCTTCTTCCGTCTTCGGGGGTCCCTCCGGTTCATCTTCTCCCGGCGTCCGGTCGGTTCTTCTCCGCTCTCCGGCCTCTTCTCCCGGTGTCCCAGGTCTTCGGCCGGTCCCTCCGCTGTCTTCATGTAGCTCTATTGCCAGCGGAGGTCCGGACTTCTGGGCTTCTTGTCTTCTCTTCTCTTCCCCCAGATGTTGACATGACATGGTCGACCACGCCCCCTAAAACGTCACAGTCCCAGCATGCCCAGGGACTGTGACATCAAAAGGGGGCGGGGTCTCCGCCTATATAAGTCACAACGCAGCCCTCAGAGACCAGTCCAGCCGGAGAGAGCGTCGTGTCAACATCTGGGGGAAGAGAAGAGAAGACAAGAAGCCCAGAAGTCCGGACCTCCGCTGGCAATAGAGCTACATGAAGACAGCGGAGGGACCGGCCGAAGACCTGGGACACCGGGAGAAGAGGCCGGAGAGCGGAGAAGAACCAACCGGACGCCGGGAGAAGATGAACCGGAGGGACCCCCGAAGACGGAAGAAGACCCCCGAAGCCGGAGGAAGATCCCACCCGGAGCTGTTTAATAAATTATTTTAAAACCCTGTGTTGTGTTTTATTATTGACACTTTACCTAGGTGAATGGGTAGGGGTACCATGTACCCCATACTCATTCACACAGGGTGGGGGGCCGGGATCTGGGGGCCCCCTTATTAAAGGGGGCTCCCGGATTCCGATAAGCCCCCCACCCGCAGACCCCGACAACCAACGGCCAGGGTTGTCGGGAAGAAGCCCTTGTCCTCATCAACATGGGGACAAGGTGCTTTGTGGTGGGGGGGCACCGTAAGGTGCCCCCTCCCCCAAAGCACCCCCCCCCATGTTGAGGGCATGCGGCCTGGTACGGTTCAGGAGGGGGGGGGCGCTCGCTCGTCCCCACCCCCTTTCCTGACCGGCCAGGCTGCGTGCTCGGATCGGGGTCTGGTATGGATTTTAGGGGGACCCCACGCCGTTTTTTTGGCGTAGCGGGGTTCCCTTTATAATCCATACCAGACCTAAGGGCCTGGTATGCCCCGCAACGGGGCTCGTAAGGTGTCAATCTCGCCGATAAAAGCGGCAAGATTGACATCCTTTGCTAGTCCCGTCGCACCTGAGTCACGTTCAAAATGAACGGACTTGGCCGTGTGTGGGCAAGTCCGTTCATTCTTATAGTCCGGCGAAAGTCCGTCGGAAAGACGGGCGGACTTAGCCCGCCGGAAAGTCCCGGCGTGTGTGGGCAAGTCCGTCCGTTTTAAAGTCCGGCGCACCTGGCGGACAAAGTCCGTCGGAAAGTGTGCCGGACCAAGTATGCCGGAAAGTCCGACCGTGTGTACGCGGCATAAGTCCTAAAGTCCTAAATTGTAGACACAGTATATATTAACAAGATAAATGATGTAGAGTTGTGGGGTACTTTTGAAAGGCAAATTGGCAGCATATTTGTACTACGGTATAGTGACTGTAACAAAAAAAAAGGTATTATAAATATTTTACCTCTTCTTTAAGGTTCCAGTATTGACTTAGAAAATTAGCAGGGACAGGTACTGTAAATATTTATGGACAAGCTATATATTTTATAAGTTTGGAGAGAGTACGGAATAGTTAGAACCCATGCAATTTATTTTTTGTCATCTGTGAGTTTTTTTTGTCACCTGCGTTCTAATAGGGAGAATTCACTTCCTGTCCCAGGAAAGTCCCCAAAATGCTGGATTCACACTTACTATTAGTTTGGTAATCATTTTCCATTGTATCCAAACCTGAAAAAGCTCTGGTTTTAGCGGTACTTGAATGCTCATATTTTTCATTATATGAATTTTTCAGACAACCATGGGAACAGGTACTTGTTACTGTTAAACATGTATTTACTGTTCACACTCTTTAAACATCCATAAAGCATGGTATCTCATACAAAAGCCAAACTCTAGGTATATATTTATGTATGTATATATATATATATATATATATATATATATATATATATATATATATATATGTATATAAGGAAAATGTGCAGTGTCTAATCATATAAATATGAATTGGTGGAGTACAATACAAATATACAATTTTCAAACAGTATTTTTATATTAAAAAAAATGTGTCTCTGGATTTACATCTGTAAAGTGAGGTGGTGTGTTGTGTTTGTAATCATTAATCAAAAGTATAATGCAGAAATACAATGTAACTTATTATATTGTACTACTCTTTCATTTATTTGCATATCAAATGAGTGATCTTTGATTTGCATATCATGTCAGTTAACCACTTGCTGACCGCGTTCTGTAGCTTTTCCGCTACAGTGCAGGCCAGCTGCGCATAATCACATATATATATATATATATATATATATATATATATATATATATATATATATTTATATATATGTGATTCTGCTTTTCTGGGTAGGGGGCGCATGCGTGCTGCAGGAGCACCTGCTCACAGCACAAGCTGATCAGCGGGTGACAGCCAAATCGATCACCATCGGCACTCCCTGATCAGCAAGGAGAAAGACAGGACAGAGCTCTGTCCTGTCAGCGGGGATCTGTCGGTTTTTGCAAAGCAGGGAAACAAAAACCAGCACATCCCTTAGTGAAAGCATCTCACAGTACACACATAAATACTGGTTAAGGCACACATTTAACCCTTTGATTGCCCTAGTTATTTTACCCCTTCCCAGTCAGTGTCCTAGTACAGTGACAGTGTATATTTTTAGCACTGATCACTGTATTAGTGGCACTGGTTCCCACAAAGTGTCAGATTGCCTGCCACACAATTGCAGTCCTCTTATAAGTCACTGAGCGCTGCCATTACTAGTAGGGATGAGCCGAACACCCCCCGGTTCGGTTCGCACCAGAACCCGCGAACGGACCGAAAGTTCGCACGAATGTTAGAACCCCATTGACGTCTATGGGACTCGAACGTTCGAAATCAAAAGTGCTCATTTTAAAGGCTAATTTGCATGGTATTGTCCGAAAAAGGGTTTGGGGACCCGGGTCCTACCCCAGGGGACATGTATCAATGCAAAAAAAACTTTTAAAAACGGCCGTTTTTTCGGGAGCAGTAATTTTAATGATGCTTAAAGTCAAAAAAAAAAAGTGAAATATTCCTTTAAATATCGTACCTGGGGGGTGTCTATAGTATGCCTGTAAAGTGACGCGTGTTTCCCATGTTTAGAACAGTCCCTGCACCAAATGTCATTTTTAAAGGAAAAAATCTCATTTAAAACTGCTTGCGGGTTTAATGTCATGTCGGGTCATGGCAATATGGATGAAAATCAGTGAGACAAACGGCATGGGTACCCCCCCAGTCCATTACCAGGCCCTTTGGGTCCTGTATGGATATTAAGGGGAACCCCGCACCCAAATTAAAATAAGGAAAGGCCCTATATACTCTGAACAGCAGTATACAGGCGGTGCAAACAAGACAGGGACTGTAGGTTTGTTGTTAAGTAGAATCTCTTTGTAATTTTGAACGGGTACATTTTTAACGTGTTTAGCTCCAGCCAAAAAATCTTTTTTAAGCTTTTTGGAAAACATAGGGAAGGGTTATCACCCCTGTGACATTTGTTTTGCTGTCTTTCCTCCTCTTCAGAAGATTTCACCTCACTTTTTTGTCCCAATGAAAAATGTTTTTTGAAAATTTGGGTTTTTTTGTGGAACAAGGATTGGAAAGCATCAGTGGAAAGGAGAAATTGTTTTCCCATATTAACTCTTACAGGAGAGAATTTCCCTTCCTAGGGGTAGATTTCATCTCACTTCCTGTTGTCTCCTTCCGTTTGCAAGTAGGAGTCGTTTGTAAGTTAGATGTTTGAAAGTAGGGTCCTGCCCTATATACTCAGCAGAAATTTGGGCCTTAGGTGTTGCTGTGGCCACAACACTGTAAGCCCTCACAGGGCCCTGCTGTGAAATATTAGATCAAGAATTGTAATTGCATGCCCCTGTTGAACAGGAGCTGAAAAATTAGGCCTTAGGCACTGGTGCTGGTGCCACAACACTGCAACCCCTCACAGACACTCTAGTTGGAACGCAGGAACGAGCCCTGCTGCAAAGTATTGCATCAAAAATTGTAATTACACGCCCCTGTTAGACAGGGGCAGAAAAATTGGTCCTTAGGCACTGGTGCTGGTGCCACAACACTGCAACCCCTCACAGACACTCTAGTTGGAACGCAGGAACGAGCCCTGCTGCAAAGTATTGCATCAAAAATTGTAATTACACGCCCCTGTTAGACAGGGGCAGAAAAATTGGGCCTTAGGCACTGGTGCTGGTGCCACAACACTGCAACCCCTCACAGACACTCTAGTTGGAATGCAGGAACGAGCCCTGCTGCAAAGTATTGCATCAAAAATTGTAATTACACGCCCCTGTTAGACAGGGGCAGAAAAATTGGGCCTTAGGCACTGGTGCTGGTGCCACAACACTGCAACCCCTCACAGACACTCTAGTTGGAATGCAGGAACGAGCCCTGCTGCAAAGTATTACATCAAAAATTGTAATTACACGCCCCTGTTAAACAGGGGCTGAAAAATTGTGCCTTAGGCACTGGTGGTGGCGCCCAGAACCAAAAATGTTCTTACAAGCTATCAGCGTGATGATTGAGGAGGAAGAGGATAATTACTCAGGGATAGTCACTCAGCATCAGCATAGGCAGTCTTTGAAGGGATCTGAAAAAAATTATTCAGTTACATCAGCATCAGGTGCTTGGTAGCTGGTGGTGATCCAAGACTGATTCATTTTTATGAAGGTCAGCCGATCGACCGAGTCAGTGGACAGACGCACCCTGTGATCGGTTACCACGCCTCCAGCAGCACTGAATGTGCGTTCCGAAAGAACGCTGGATGCAGGACAGGCCAGTAGCTCAATTGCATACTGTGCAAGCTCTGGCCAGTGATCCATCCTCAAGACCCAGTAACCCAGAGGATTTTCGGTGGGAAAGGTGTCCAAGTCTGATCTTGCCCCTAGGTATTCCTGCACCATGTAAAACAGACGCTGGCGATGGTTGCTGGAACCGATCATACCTTGGGGCTGCGGACCAAAAAATTGTCTGAACGCATCGGTCAGACGGCCACCTTCTCCACCGCTCCTTCTTTGACTGACCGAAGCCTCAGCAACACGTTGTCCAGAAACAGGAGTTTGTAACCTCCTAGTCTCTGGGAACGCGTTGCACAGACCTTTCTGCAAGGCCTCCCGAAGATGTTTCATCCTCTGCTCCCTCTGCGATGGCAAGATAAGGTCCGCAACCTTACCCTTGTAACGTGGATCAAGGAGGGTTGCCAGCCAGTATTGGTCCTTCTCCTTGATACCACGAATACGAGGATCCTTACGCAGGCTTTGCAGGATCAGGGAGGCCATGCAGCGTAGGTTTGCTGAGGCATTCGGTCCGGAGTCCTCTGGGTCACTAAGGACAACAACGTCCGCAGCCACCTCCTCCCAGCCACGTACAAGTCCATGTGTTCCTTGGGACTGATCCCTTAAAGACTGCTGATGCTGAGTGCCAGGCTCCACCTCCATACTGACACAATCTTCCTCCTCCTCCTCCTCCTCTTCCTGTGTGATCAGCGGGCACGCAGGAACACTGTCTGGATAAAGGGGGCCTTGAGAGCTAAGGAAGTCCTCCTCTTCCTGCCTCTGTTCTGCCTCAAGTGCCCTGTCCATTATTCCACGCAGCGTGTGCTCCAACAGGTGGACAAGGGGGACAGTGTCACTGATGCATGCACAGTCAGTGCTCACCATCCTCGTGGCCTCCTCGAATGGTGACAGGACAGTGCATGCATCCCTGATCATGGCCCACTGGCGTGGGGAAAAAAAACCAAGCTCCCCTGACCCTGTCCTGGTGCCATAGTCGCACAGGTACTCATTGATGGCCCTCTGCTGCGTGTGCAGCCGCTGCAGCATGGCCAACGTTGAGTTCCACCAGGTGGGCATGTCACAGATTAGGCGGTTCTTGGGCAGGTTAAACTCCTTTTGGAGGTCCGTCAGCCGAGCACTGGCATTATATGACCGGCGGAAATGCACACAGACTTTCCTGGCCTGCCTCAGGACATCCTGTAAGCCCGGGTACCTGCCCAAGAACCGCTGCACCACCAAGTTAAGGACGTGAGCCAAACAGGGCACATGGGTCAGTTTTCCCTGTCGGAGGGCAGAGAGGAGGTTGGTGCCATTGTCGCAAACCACCATTCCTGCCTTAAGTTGGCGTGGCGTCAACCACCTCTGAACCTGCCCCTGCAGAGCTGACAGAACCTCTGCCCCAGTGTGGCTCCTGTCCCCCAAGCACACCAGCTCAAGCACCGCATGGCATCTTTTGGCCTGCGTACTTGCGTAGCCCCTTGAACGCCTACGGAGCACCGCTGGTTCCGAGGAAGAGGCCATGGAGGAAGAAGAAGAGGAGGGGGTGGAGGAGAGAGGTGTGTCACAATCAGCATTTTGGAGGCGTGGTGGCGGAACAACCTCCAACACTACTGCACCTTGTCCTGCATCCTTCCCAGCTGCCAGCAGAGTCACCCAATGCGCCGTGAAACTTAAGTAACGTCCCTGTCCATGCCTGCTGGACCATGAGTCAGCGGTAATATGCACCTTACCGCTGACCGCCCTGTCCAGCGAGGCATGGACATTGCCTTCCACATGCCGGTAGAGAGCCGGAATCGCCTTCCGTGAGAAAAAGTGGCGTTTGGGTACCTGCCACTGAGGAACCGCACATTCCACAAACTCACGGAAGGGGGCAGAGTCTACCAACTGAAAAGGCAGCAGTTGAAGTGCTAGCAATTTTGCCAAGCTAGCATTCAACCGCTGGGCATGTGGATGGCTGGGAGCAAACTTCTTTCGGCGGTGCAGCAGCTGGGGCAGGGAAATTTGCCTGGTACAATCTGACGTCGGTGTACCAAAAGTAGATTGCCCACAAGTACTTGGCTGTGACACACCTAATTCTACACCTTCATTCCTCTCACTGCAGGTCTCGGAGAGGACTGAAGGTCTAGTGGGGTTGGAAATCTCAGCTGATGAGGAGCAAGGAGAGATCCTCTTTGTTCTTTGGTGTGGGTCTTTTAGATATGCTTGCCAACGAACTGCATGGCAGGTCAACATATGTCTGGTCAAGCATGTGGTACCCAAGCGGGTGATGTTTTGGCCACGCGAGATACGCTTGAGACATATGTTGCAAATAGCAGCGGTGCGATCTGATGCACTCGTCTCAAAAAAGGCCCACACCAAAGAACTTTTTGAATAACGTGCAGAGACTGCAGCGCCCTGCACATGTGGAGCTTTGGGGTGTGATGCAGTCAATGTGCTGCCCTTAGGCTGGCCCCTGGAGGGCATCCTGCCTCGTTGGTGATGTGCCGCCTCCTCCTCCTCCTCCTCCTCCTCTCTCCTATCAGGCACCCACGTTGAGTCAGTGACCTCATCATCCCCTCCCTCCTCATCACTGGAGCAAACCTGGCTGTATGCTGCAGCAGGGGGAGCATGACTGCCAGATTGCTGTCCTTCTTGGGCACCCCCTCTGTCCGTGCTCATGTTACTGCCTTCATCGAGCTCAGTATCATCATCAGAGCCTTCCAAACGCTGGGCATCCTCCTGGAGCATGTACCCAACACTGTGGTCAAACAGTTCGAGGGAATCCTCAGGAGGACATGGTGGAGCTAGGGAAGGAGTCACTGATGACATTGAGCTGAGGGAAGAGGCCGCTGCTTTGCCAGACAAAGCACCCTGGGCATGGGTGAGAGAGGATGAGGAGGATGAGGACGGCTTGGTCATCCACTCGACCAAGTCTTCCGCATGTTGCGGCTCAACACGGCCAGCTGCCGAAAAAAAGGCCAAGCGTGTCCCATGGCCACGTGCTGATGAGGATGCACCGTCTCCACGACCAGCACTAGACACAGAGCCTGCTTGCCCTCTCTTATTGGCTTGTGACTGTCTGCCTCTCCTTCTTGGCCTTCCAGACATACTAATGGCCTGTAGCTGCACTAAGCTGGGATAGAACACCTGTAATTTTCTTCAGGTAGCTTTATATACTGTAACCAGACAAGCCTGCCTGTCAGTAGGAAGATAACAGGAATGGATCTAGCTGAACACTGTGAGCAGGACGCACTGCACTAAATGTAAATAGCAGGAACGGATCTAGCTGAACACTGTGAGCAGGACGCACTGACTGCACTAAATGTAAATAGCAGGAACGGATCTAGCTGAACACTGTGAGCAGGACGCACTGACTGCACTAAATGTAAATAGCAGGAACGGATCTAGCTGAACACTGTGAGCAGGACGCACTGCACTAAATGTAAATAGCAGGAACGGATCTAGCTGAACACTGTGAGCAGGACGCACTGACTGCACTAAATGTAAATAGCAGGAACAGATCTAGCTGAACACTGTGAGCAGGACGCACTGACTGCACTAAATGTAAATAGCAGGAACGGATCTAGCTGAACACTGTGAGCAGGACGCACTGACTGCACTAAATGTAAATAGCAGGAACAGATCTAGCTGAACACTGTGAGCAGGACGCACTGACTGCACTAAATGTAAATAGCAGGAACGGATCTAGCTGAACACTGTGAGCAGGACGCACTGCACTAAATGTAAATAGCAGGAACAGATCTAGCTGAACACTGTGAGCAGGACGCACTGCACTAAATGTAAATAGCAGGAACGGATCTAGCTGAACACTGTGAGCAGGACGCACTGCACTAAATGTAAATAGCAGGAACAGATCTAGCTGAACACTGTGAGCAGGACGCACTGCACTAAATGTAAATAGCAGGAACAGATCTAGCTGAACACTGTGAGCAGGACGCACTGCACTAAATGTAAATAGCAGGAACGGATCTAGCTGAACACTGTGAGCAGGACGCACTGCACTAAATGTAAATAGCAGGAACAGATCTAGCTGAACACTGTGAGCAGGACGCACTGCACTAAATGTAAATAGCAGGAACAGATCTAGCTGAACACTGTGAGCAGGACGCACTGCACTAAATGTAAATAGCAGGAACGGATCTAGCTGAACACTGTGAGCAGGACGCACTGACTGCACTAAATGTAAATAGCAGGAACGGATCTAGCTGAACACTGTGAGCAGGACGCACTGCACTAAATGTAAATAGCAGGAACAGATCTAGCTGAACACTGTGAGCAGGACGCACTGCACTAAATGTAAATAGCAGGAACGGATCTAGCTGAACACTGTGAGCAGGACGCACTGCACTAAATGTAAATAGCAGGAACAGATCTAGCTGAACACTGTGAGCAGGACGCACTGCACTAAATGTAAATAGCAGGAACAGATCTAGCTGAACACTGTGAGCAGGACGCACTGACTGCACTAAATGTAAATAGCAGGAACAGATCTAGCTGAACACTGTGAGCAGGACGCACTGACTGCACTAAATGTAAATAGCAGGAACGGATCTAGCTGAACACTGTGAGCAGGACGCACTGACTGCACTAAATGTAAATAGCAGGAACAGATCTAGCTGAACACTGTGAGCAGGACGCACTGACTGCACTAAATGTAAATAGCAGGAACGGATCTAGCTGAACACTGTGAGCAGGACGCACTGACTGCACTAAATGTAAATAGCAGGAACAGATCTAGCTGAACACTGTGAGCAGGATGCACTGACTGCACTAAATGTAAATAGCAGGAACGGATCTAGCTGAACACTGTGAGCAGGACGCACTGACTGCACTAAATGTAAATAGCAGGAACGGATCTAGCTGAACACTGTGAGCAGGACGCACTGCACTAAATGTAAATAGCAGGAACAGATCTAGCTGAACACTGTGAGCAGGACGCACTGCACTAAATGTAAATAGCAGGAACGGATCTAGCTGAACACTGTGAGCAGGACGCACTGCACTAAATGTAAATAGCAGGAACAGATCTAGCTGAACACTGTGAGCAGGACGCACTGCACTAAATGTAAATAGCAGGAACAGATCTAGCTGAACACTGTGAGCAGGACGCACTGCACTAAATGTAAATAGCAGGAACGGATCTAGCTGAACACTGTGAGCAGGACGCACTGCACTAAATGTAAATAGCAGGAACAGATCTAGCTGAACACTGTGAGCAGGACGCACTGCACTAAATGTAAATAGCAGGAACAGATCTAGCTGAACACTGTGAGCAGGACGCACTGCACTAAATGTAAATAGCAGGAACGGATCTAGCTGAACACTGTGAGCAGGACGCACTGACTGCACTAAATGTAAATAGCAGGAACGGATCTAGCTGAACACTGTGAGCAGGACGCACTGCACTAAATGTAAATAGCAGGAACAGATCTAGCTGAACACTGTGAGCAGGACGCACTGCACTAAATGTAAATAGCAGGAACGGATCTAGCTGAACACTGTGAGCAGGACGCACTGCACTAAATGTAAATAGCAGGAACAGATCTAGCTGAACACTGTGAGCAGGACGCACTGCACTAAATGTAAATAGCAGGAACAGATCTAGCTGAACACTGTGAGCAGGACGCACTGCACTAAATGTAAATAGCAGGAACGGATCTAGCTGAACACTGTGAGCAGGACGCACTGACTGCACTAAATGTAAATAGCAGGAACGGATCTAGCTGAACACTGTGAGCAGGACGCACTGCACTAAATGTAAATAGCAGGAACAGATCTAGCTGAACACTGTGAGCAGGACGCACTGCACTAAATGTAAATAGCAGGAACAGATCTAGCTGAACACTGTGAGCAGGACGCACTGCACTAAATGTAAATAGCAGGAACGGATCTAGCTGAACACTGTGAGCAGGACGCAGTGCACTAAATGTAAATAGCAGGAACAGATCTAGCTGAACACTGTGAGCAGGACGCACTGCACTAAATGTAAATAGCAGGAACGGATCTAGCTGAACACTGTGAGCAGGACGCACTGACTGCACTAAATGTAAATAGCAGGAACGGATCTAGCTGAACACTGTGAGCAGGACGCACTGCACTAAATGTAAATAGCAGGAACAGATCTAGCCTAATCTATCTAACTCAAATCAAATGACACTGTCTGTCTCTCTCTATCAGCACACCGGAACACACTACACAGGGCCGCCGTGCAGGCGGCCTTATATAGTGTGGGGCGTGTACTAAATCCCCTGAGCCATAATTGGCCAAAGCCACCCTGGCTTTGGCCAATTACAGCTCTCTCTACTGACGGCGCTGTGATTGGCCAAGCATGCGGGTCATAGTGCATGCTTGGCCAATCATCAGCCAGCAATGCACTGCGAAGCCGCAGTGAATTATGGGCCGTGACGCGCCACACGAATTTGGCGCGAACGGCCCATAACGTTCGCAATTCGACGGACGGTCGAACAGCCGATGTTCGAGTCGAACATGGGTTCGACTCGAACACGAAGCTCATCCCTAATTACTAGTATAAAAAATAAATAAAAATTCCAGTATATACAATATTCTATAGTTTTTAGACACTATAACTTTCATGCAAACCAATCAATATACACATATTGGGATCTTTTTTTACCATAATATTTAGCATAATACATATTGCAATAAATTTATGAAGAAATTAGATTTTTTAAATTTTTTTTTATTGGATGTTTTTTTAGCAGAAAGTTAAAATATTGTGGGTTTTTTCAAAATTTTCAGTCTTTTTTGTTTATAGTGCAAAAAATTACAAAAACCCAGTGGTGACCAAATGCCAAAAGAAAGCTCTATTTGTGGAAAAAAAATTATTGCATGACAGTGCAATTGTCAGTTAAAGTAACGTAGTGGCAAAAAAAATGTCCTGGTCATCAAGGAGGGTAAATCTTCCAGAGGTCAAGTGGTTAAAGCAACCTAACCAATTAAAAAAATAAATAAATAAACAAAACACATGTTTTATTGAAAGTTTTAAAAACCTTGGTTAAGTCCATCATTAGTTATTATTTTTCTGCCTTTTTTAATTATTTCTATTTTTTTCATTATTATTTAAAAATTTTAGTTTCATTAATTTTTTTGTTTTGCTCATTCACTTTTTTCACAAAACTGAAATAAGGCCCTTTCTTTATAACTAACTTGCAAAAATAGTTAATTGTACCAGACAAATTTTCGACTCATAGCCACAAAAAATTGCCTTTTACAATATTTCTGTTGCCTCAGAAACAATACAATCTAGAATTTAATTTAAGATAAAAACTACCTGGTCTCCCCCTCTAAGGGCTCATGTACACTACAGCTTCTAAACTTGAGTTTTTAGCCAAAGTTCCTAAACTCAACTCCATAAAAGTTTATGTGTCCATGTACACATAGAGCTACTTAGAAGCTACAAGAGCTACTTAGAAGCTGCTGCGGTTAGGGGAGCTTCAACCTCCCTCAACCTTCACTCTCCTGAATGCGAAAGAATCATGTTCAGGATAGGAATGTTTTTTGACCGCTGGATGCAAAACAAGTTGTGCATTTTCCCATTGCTGGCAGACAACCTAGTGTATGTGTACATGAGCCTTAAAACTTCTGCCTACTAGTGTGTTTTGAATCAGTATAATATTTTTGGATATAATTCTACAGTCAAACTATTATTTCACGATAAGACCTACCTAATCTCTCCCTTTTATGTTATGGCCTAATAAAACTGCTTACATGCTAGGCCTCCAGTGTGTTCTATAATTATGTCTGTTGCCTATGAAATAATGCACTCTAATTTTTTTTTATTGTATATGTGGTAGTTGAGCGCTGCCAACTCAGAAACTGTGTGACATAAACCATGTGCAGTAAATCTAGCTGTTGCTATCACCAGGATGTTATCACAAAACAACAATGAATGAATATCTAAAAAATGTGATAGCGCTGCTGCAATCTGACAAATAATACATAAATCCAATAATATGCAATAAACACATGCGCTGAATAAATATACAATCCAATAGAAAATGTATAAAAAAGTTCATTGAAACAAAAAAATCTTCTTATATAGAATGTGTTTCAAATTACACAAAAAAAGGCGCTTCTCAAGTAAAAAATGTACATGGTTTGTATAAGAGGATTTTTTGTTTCAATCAACTTTTTTAAACATTTACTATTGGATTGTATATTTATTCAGCAAATGCGTTTATTGCATATTATTGGATTTATGTTTTGTCAGATTGCAGCAGCGCTATCACATTTTTTAGATAATTTTTTTTTCATTTTATCGCATACCAGTATGCGGAGTCTAAGATGACAAGGGTGGCCTCTTGCACAGTACTGTCCAAGCACCCCTGGATGTTAAGACAGGGACTGCAAAGGTGAGGAAAGGGCAAAAGTGTCAAGTTGTAAACACTGAGCAGGAGCTTGGGAGCGCTGGTGGATGGTATTCTGATGAGAAACTTTGTTTGATACCCAAAATGCCACATAGTGTCTTTCAGAATCTTGAGGTGAACTGGACCACTTGATCAGAAATTATGTTACTTGGGATTCTGGGCAGTGGCAGACAAAGATATGGTCTCATTTGTAACCGGTCCTGACTTGATATCAACCCATCAGCTAATTGAACATAAAGTCTTGGTGATCTGCATTGCGTGGGATATGGTGTTGCGGTGTAAAGTGAAATCAATAAAGCAACTGCAGGCCCCGGTATCAATTACAGCATGGACCTAAAGTGGCCCTCCTGGAAGCTGTAGGGAGACAGGAAGAGCAATATGAGCTGACCTTGCTATGGTCACGGGAGTGTCATGCAGAGGCGAACAAGTCTTTTTGGTCTTGTTAGGTTTTTGCATTGTGGCTGACCCCTCCACAGTACAGGCAGAAATTATTTTTGGCATCTACACAGAGGGAGTAGAAGATGCAAAAGTCCCAGTGTCGAGGGGCGTGGTCTGGAGCAGCATGGTGTAGGGAGCTTTAACTGAGACCTCCATTTTTAATCTATCCTGCATACCAAAATCCTGGGGTTCTACTGCCCGTTTACTTGCCCACCTGACTGCGGAAATACACCTCTACAACACCGCCCCGCAATGTCTCCCCCAAAGCAAATGACGGGAGCCGCTGCAAAGCTGGACAAGTTCTGACATGAGGAGCATGGAGCCGAGGAGGAAGACGGCGTCGCTCCTCCCACAAAGACAGAGCAAACCACTGGTGATACAGCTGCTTTAACATCCAAAATTGAGGCGGTAAAGGTAGATATCTCTCTTATCTGCCAAGACTTTCACAAACTGTGGGAATGGGTGACAGAGTCAGAGAGAAGGATTAGCCATGTGGGGGACGAGATCCCTCCATTACAGGTCTTGACGGAACAGCTCCAACACCAGCTACACTCATTGACACAGAAGCAGGATGACATGGAGAACAGGCTCCGCCACTGCAACCTGCGATTCGTCGGCCTCCCTGAGGGAGCAGGAGGTTCAGACTCTTCTTTATTTTTAGAAAACCTGCTCACCACCACCTACGGGAGGAATGCCTTCTCTACATCCTTCATAGTGGAGCGGGCCCACAGCCTGGCAGCCAGACCACCCCCCAGTGGCACCCCTCCACTGGAGGTAACATACCACACAGGAATGTTAAGGTGGCAATATACCCAGACTTTTCAGCAGATGTACAGCGTCATCACGCCTAATTCACCAAAGCCAAACTGCGAGTCAAGCCCCTTTCCTATGCCATGTTGTATCCCGCCCGCCTCCAGGTGGTGGGAGACGACAAAGTACACTTTTTTGAGGAACCTGAGGCTGTTCTCGAGTGGTTGGAGCGGTGAGACCTGCACCCTCTTGAAGTGTGTATCTTCGTGCTTTTACAAGCATTGCTACATGCCTTCGTTGCCTACTAATCCAGCGACTTCCATGACTCTCTTTAGCTCGCACCGCTCGATGCAACTAACTGTAAGTTTAATCTACTGATACTTCTTTTACGGACTTACCTTTGCTAGGTTCATCGCCCCCACCCCCTCTCTCCACCTTTTGGCATTGGCTGGCAACAACGGATTGTTTTCTCCTCCATGCATTACATTTGTTTACCCCGTTACCTTTACCAATAGACTGGCCGAAGATCTTGGAAGTTGACCTCTGGGATGCTAATGCTTTTCCCGTTTGCTTACCTATCCTTATTTTTTATACAGCCACAAGCATCACCAGAGATACAGCTTCCCACGCCTAAGTGTGCTCTTCAGCGAGCATTCCCCCCCCTATTGACTACTTTGTGATGGTACTATGTGTTCCCCTATGGTACCTGTTCACAGTTCAAGATTGGTTTCCCTGGCCACTGGCCAGCCTACAAGTCTCTGCCAATGCCCAGCTTGTGTTAACATTTCTAAAATTTCTAACATGAAACGTTAGGGGCCTGAGGGCAAGGCTAAATGCACCACACTCCTCTTCCATCTCAAATCACTGATGTTGTGGTTCTGCTGGAGACTTACCTGGGTCAATCGCAGCTTGCCCTTAGGAAGCCCTGGATAGGCAGGGTTTATCAGGCCCCCTTCACCTCCCACTCTCGTGGTGTGGTGTTTATGGTCGCTAAAACTGTACAGTTTCAACTACTTACACTGCTGCGTAATATAATAAGTTTGGATGCTGCTAAGGCATTCAATTCCATCAAGTGAGAATAGGCTTCCTTTTGGGATGACAGCCATGCAGACCAATTTGATGCAGCGTGCAGCATATGGTCTGAGCACTGACAGGCTGACCCCCCACCCCTTCAACCTCTGCAGCTTGCTGGCAGCACTCATACGTCTATTTCCCAAAGACAACCTCTGGATATGACACTGAGCATGTGAACTCAACTTCTTTGGTCGACCATAGCGAGGCCTGTTCTGAGTGGAACCTGTCCTGTTAAACCACTGTATGGTCTTGGCCATCGTGCTGCAGCTCAGTTTCAGTGTCTTGGCAATCTTCTTATAGCCTTGGCTATCTTTATGTAGAGCAACAATTCTTTTTTTCAGATTCTCAGAGAGTTCTTTGCCATGAGGTGCCATGTTGAACTTCCAGTGACCTGTATGAGAGTGTGAGAGTGATCACACCAAATTTAGCACACCTGCTCTTCATTCACACCTGAGACCTTGTAACACTAACGAGTCACATGACACCGGGGAGGGAAAATGGCAAATTGGGCCCAATTTGGACATTTTCACTTAGGGGTGTACTCACTTTTGTTGCCAGCAGTTTAGACATTAATGGCTGTGTGTTGAGTTATTTTGAGGGGACAGCAAATTTACATTTGTTATACAAGCTGTACACTCATTACTTTACATTGTAGCAAAGTGTAATTTCTTCAGTGTTGTCACTTAAAAAGGCTCTAGACCTCCCCACCTACATTGAGCGACTGGTTGACAGCTGTTAACCAGTCCTTACCTTATAAAAAGGTTATATACAAGCACAGAAAATACCTCTCCAATTACCACAAAATATGGGATTGTTTGGAGAAGAACTGGTAGCAAATGTATTAGCTGCATTACAGGCATTGTACTTTGCTTACTTGGTCCACTGTCATTATTTAGGGACATTGAATACCTCTGTAACTCTTATCCTTCCTGAGTGTTGTTTGTAATTTCACGTGTTAGAGACAATTGAACCAATGTTGTTTTTCCCTACCTCTGTACATGTCTTTTATTTTCCAATAAAAGTTTGTTGGATTAAAAAAAAAGTCCTAGTGGCATAGGTTCAGTAACTTCAGGTGAAGCAGGAGAACATGATGCAATGGACGCAGCAGCTGCAGGAGGGGCCCTGGGTAGCACCCAGGTGGAACAGAACTGACCCAACTCACTCATATCTTCACTTTCTCAAACTTTCTCAAACAGTTGTCAGTTTTAATGCAGATCTTGCAATTCAGGCTAGTTTATATTTTAATGCATCAGAGAGTCCAAGATGGTACTGATAACAGGGAGCAGTATCATTCCACTCAATGTCAGAGCTCTGCCGCAAAATGTTCATCTGGCCTTTCGACCTTGCTAAAGAGCATAAAGGGCATGAAGTGTGGATTTGGCAGTTGCAGAGCATCGAGGGTCATCTTAAAGCTGAGCCATGTCAATAATGAAGGAAGTAGTAGTGTTCAAGATGGGGTATGCTACTCCTACTATTGATGAGCCTAAACGTGTGGTCCTTGGTGGATTATATTGCCAACATTTGTGGTTGCAGTGTAAAGTAAGGCAGATGTTTCTGAAAGCTCAGAACTTGCTACAACCGGTCAGCAAAGTACAGAGTCACTAGGAAAAAGCATGGTCAGTAGTCCAAGAAGGGATCCGTAGTGGAGGCAGACGGCAAACAGTAGAAAGTAAGGTAATCCAAGAGCAAGGTCAGAGAGGAAACTGGGTCATAGAAACACAAGGCTAAAGACCATACAGCAAAGAGCTAGTCCAGAGTTCAGGTTTAAATACATAGTTACATAGTTAGTCAGGTTAAAAAAAGACACGCATCCATCTAACCAAAAAAAAAAAATACAATCCCATATACACAATGCTATACCCACAGTTCATCCAGAGGAAGGCGAAAAATCCCAGCAAAGCATGATCCAATTTGCTGTAGCAGGGGGAAAAATTCCTTCCAGATCGCCCGAGAGGCAATCGGAAATAGGTGCCACTTGGCAGCAGTGGACATGTACACACTGATTTGTGTGGGCAATGATGATTATGCAGTCCATCGTCCATGCTCATAGAAATGTGCACGCCTATGCCTATGTGTGCACGTTTTAGCCTGATGCCTAGCACCATGTTCCTGACACTCAAAATAAAACTTGTCTGGTCTCTCTCTCTCAAACTGCAGCCTACTAAAGTTGCTTACATAGTGTGCATTGCCTGTATATTTTTTCTGATTTTTTTCAGTGAAATAATACACTCTAATTTTAAGATCTTATTTAAAACCTGCCTGGTCTCTCCCTCAGGAATTGTGGTCTAGTGAAACGTGTTACATACTGTGCTTCAAGTCTGTGCAATATCTGTCTTTTTCTGTAGAAACATAGCTTTCATTTTGATTTCATGATTAAAAGCTGTCTTTCCTTTTAAGTTGGGGCCTAGTAAAACTGCTTACAAAGTGTGCATCGATTTTAAAAAATATTACTGGCTGTTGTTCTGAAATACTACACTATATATTTTATTTCATGATAAATCCTGTCTCATCTCCCACTCTGAACCTGCAGTCTAGTAAAACTGTTGATGAACTTTGCAGTGATTTTGTACAATATTTCTTGCTGTTGTCTTAGAAATAATACACACTCATTTTATTTCACAATGGAACCTGCCCGATCTCTTCCTCTAAAACTGCAGAGTACTAAAGCTGCTTGCATAGTGTGCATCAAGTCCATACAATATTTCTGACTTTTGACTCTTAAATATTACACTTTCATTTTGATTTCTTGATTAAAACCTGACTGTTTTCTCTCCCTGACATTCCTACTTACATGCACCAAGTTTGTACAATATTTCTGGCTGTTGTCTCAGAAATAATACACATATTCTGTGGGGGTTTTTTCCATTTTTTTCTCACTCTTAAATTGCAACCTACTAAAAAGGCTGTTGTCTCAGAAATAATACACTCTAATTTTCATCAATAAATATAATTCTTCCTCTGATTGGTCAAGGTGAAGTTCATGATGTCATCTGACAAAAATCAAAGACAAAAAAAAATGCACTCTGCAGAATACCAATTCTAAATAATACCAAGTGCTAAACTTAAAATAATAAAAAAAACTTATAATTCATCATAAGTTGTAACCTCTAATAAAGTACTGTGTGATATCCTAAAAAGTGCTAAGTGCAATTTACATTTACAAAATTCATATAAGAAAATCCATAAAGTCCTCAATCAAATGCTTACTGTGTCATCCAATAAGGTGCTTCCTGTGATGTGTGATAAAGTGCTTGCTATAATATGATCCCAAAATGGTGACTTGATAATAAACAAAATCCACCAATCCCTGCTCCCAAGTGACAACACTCCGCACTTACCAGAAAAGGTAAAAAAAACGCCTCAGGTAAGTGTGTCCCCAATTGTAATTGAAATCACTCATCCATCTGCATCCAGGATAATTTGGGCAATAAAAGATCAGCACCACACCAAACAAGATTCCTCAATCTTTAAACAATCTTTTGATTGCCTCATAGGCAAGGGGGAAACATAACAGATATCTTCATGGTATAGTATTATAAACATTTATTTCAAAGTATAAAATTTTGCACTTACATGAAGACAGAAAAACGTGCATCAAATAAGAAAATGAGGGTGCCAATTTGTGCTCCACCTGCGTTCCATAGACCAGAAGTGATGTGTGCTGGGAAGTCCCACCCTACGTGTTTCATCGGTGTAGCTCCGACGTCACTTGCTATAGGCCGGGCGGGGGTTTTAACATTCTGACTGGACGTCCTATGATGTCCTTCACATCCTTTGGACAGCGCAACACTGATCAGAGTAAAGAGACGATGACGTAGGCTCTTTACCATGGGATCAGCTGTGTCCACTCACAACTTATCACATGACGGTTATCAGCATTTCCTTTTCTTCAGCACTGCCAGTGCAGCATATCAGTGTTGCCTTATCAGTGCCCATCAGTGCAGTTTATCAGTGCCAATCAGTGCCAAACAGTGCCCATAGGTGCCCATCAATGCAGCCTATCAGAAGAGGAAAATTACTTATTTGCAAAATTGTATTACAGAAACAGAAAAATGGATTTTTTTTCGTTGGTTTAGCAAAAAAAAAGGTGATTAAATACCACCAAAAAAAAGCTCTATCTGTCTCAAAAAAAATTATAAAAATGTCATATCGGTACAGTGCTGCATGACCGCGTGAGACAAAGAGGAACTGTTATAGGTCAGCGTCTGTGGAAATGTGGAATGATATATTTCAATTAAGCCTGTGAAGATAGAAACTGCCACTGCTGCCTTGTTTTTAAAAGGTGCTGACCAGGAACAAATACGGATCCAGTAAAGTATGAAAGTATGTTGAGAGTAGATGAGAAAATCCGGACAGCCGCACTCCAGGAAGATATAATTCAAAAAACATTTATTGTAAATTCAAGAGCATATAGCATCAGCTATGAGTAAGCACTTAGCATAAGTGCGAAACGCGTTAGCTGATTGCCTGTACCTTCTGCCACAGTGTCTTGTATGCTATATGCTCCTGAATTTACAATAAATGGTTTTTGAATTATATCTTCCTGGAGTGCGGCTGTCCGGATTTTCTCATCTACTCTCAACATGACTCAGCATTAGCCAGCACCTGGGGCTCTTCATTCTCGGAGACAACTAAGTTTACACCTGGTGTGAATCTATACCAGTGCGGTGAGAATCTTTCTGCTTCAAAGTATGAAAGTACAATTTGCCCATCCAGCTCACTTATGAGATTGTAGG
The DNA here is from genome assembly GCA_037952835.1 of Lithobates septentrionalis. Lineage (NCBI taxonomy): Eukaryota > Metazoa > Chordata > Amphibia > Anura > Ranidae > Lithobates > Lithobates septentrionalis. Next base: position 1,387,119 of record JBBDGP010001454.1, on the reverse strand, counting down.
CCACACACCCTTCCCCTTAATATAACCAAATCCCCGTTCTGCTAAACATAATGACACCATACACCATTTTGGCAAAAATTTGGCCTGTGGCACCTTTATTGGTTTAATTATTAAACATAAATTCTTTCTTTTATTCAAATGAACCTTAACATAACTTTAATTCACACCAAATTAATACACTGCCGAGTTTTTAGAACTCAAGCAGCAAACGAACCACAGTTTTCATATATCAAAAATCCCCCCTGAGATCCAGGGTGACCCTACCACATAAGAGGTGCACGCGACAGGGGAGGGAGTACTTCTGGTGCTGCTCCGGTCCAAAGGGGAAAAGGAAATAAGCCCCACCGCAGGTTCCTTTTTATAGACACCTCCAGGCTTCCAGAACCATCCCAGTGATCCAATTGGACCCTTGTTACCTGTAACCACAAAATTTAAAGAGACAGTAACCCAATTCCTGCCTACCTTAACCACTATCTAACCTGATTAAATATAAACCCATGTGTGTTGGCCACAATCTCATGCTGGTGGGCTATGAATTTGTGCCCCCCCCCCCTTTTATATTCTAGTTTGGTAAATCAGTAGTTATTGAAGGCAGGATCATATAACAGTTGAACAAAGGCGGCTAACACGATAAAGTAAAATATATATATATATATATTTTACAGTGTATATATATATATATGTATACACTATATTACTAAAAGCATTGGGACGCACATGAACTTGATTAGCATTCCAGTCTTAGTCCATAGGGTTCAGTATTGAGTTGGCCGACCCATTGCAGCTATAACAGCTTCAACTCTTCTGGGAAGGCTGTCCACAAGGTTTAGGGGTGTGTCTATGGGAATGTTGGACCATTCTTCCAGAAGCGTCTTTGTAAGGTTAAGCACTGATGTGGATGAGAAAGCCTGGCTCACAGTCTCCACTCTGATTCATCCCACCGGGTTCATCTACCGGGTTGAGGTCCGGACTCTGTGCAGGCCAGTCAAGTTGCTCCACCCCAAACTCCCTCATCCATCTCTTTATGGATCTTGTTTGTGCAAGAGAGAGCATAAAATTGTCCAAAATGTCTTGGTATGCTGGTGCCTTAAGAGTTCCCTTCACTGAAACTAACCCCTGAAAAACAACCCCACACCATAATCCCCCCTTCACCAAATGATTTGGACCAGACATGGATGAGCGAGTTTGGGGTGGAGGAAATTGACTGGCCTGACCTCAACCGGATAGAACACCTTTGGGATGAATTAGAGCAGAGAATGCGAACAAGGCCTTCTCATCCAACATTAATGCCTGACCTCAAAAATGCACTTCTGGAAGAATGGTCAAACATTCCCATAGACACACTTCTAAACCTTATGGACAGCCTTCTCAGAAGAGTTGAAGCTGTTATAGCTGCAAATGGTGGGCCAACTCAATATTGAACCCTACGGACTAAGACTGGGATGCCATTAAAGTTCATTTGCGTGTAAAGGCAGGCATCCCAATAAAGTGTGTAAATATAATATATATAGTAAAGTTTGGGTGGTTGTTTAGCTTAGTGTAGCGCTCACTACTGAGCACAGTCCACGTCACTTATGCCGTCTTAAGTGCCTGTTGCCCCACTTTTATTAAAAAGAAAGGGAATGTCCAACAAAAAGAACAGTTGCCTACTCAGGGGTTTCCACTATCAACACAAATTAACATAAGATTCAGCCTCTTGGGTCTATTTAGCAACACCGCTGCTTAGGCCTTGTCCCCCCGGTCCCAATGACCATGTAACACAGCGTCCCATTGTTCACGCACAAATGCTGTACCTCTGTTAGCACTCTTTCTTGCAGCTCCTTGCTGCGCTACTGACACCTGCACTGTGCAGAAACACACACTTTTGGCTGCTCCCTTGCACCCACATGGACACCTTGCAAGGATGGAGCCCAAAACCCTGGTATTGTCTCTACAAAAAGGCACGCACACACACCTGGAGATTTTTATCCCACCCTGGTTATGACTCTACAAAAAGATCCATGTACACCTGCACAATCGGTGTGCTGGCTATTCCCAAAACCTGGTCCCAGGACTGGAGATTTCATCCCAGCCAGATCACTACGAAATCTTCAGGGTCCAGGTCTCTAACCAAGTTTTACAAAACAGTTTCCTCCAAATTAAACAAGCATTGTGGAGCCCTTCAACCTACCTAGTTGGGAATCCTGGGCAATATACACCATGACAGGGAACCACACAATTCCAATATATATTCTAAACTAGTATGGATGTACTCATGGGTCTTGCAGAGGAGGTATATCAAAACAGCAGCTTTTTTTAATTGTCAACATTTTCGATAAAACTCAGACGTCTTAAGAAAGATGGACTGAGCTTATTTGAAACAATTAAAAAACACTGCTGTTGTGGCTACCCTTATGTGCCCTTACACGCCATATATATATATATATATATATATATATATATATATATATATATATATATACACACATACTGTATACACCCTGTATATTATGTATCTCTTATCCATCCATGGGGTTTTAGGCTTTTTCTTTTTGGGCTTTCCCGTCTTCTAACATTTGCTGTTTTTTACAGAGATTGATAAAGTAACACAGAACTGGATGCATTAGAGCAATGACTCATCCCTTATCACAGTTCAATGCAAAGTTTCAAAGTTTCGGACACCTGTATCTGAAAGAGGGATATTTTTTCTGTGCTGTAGTGGGTTAGTTAACCTCTTCCTGCCTGTTATATAGCAATATGACATCAGGAAATTGGTTCTGTTATCCCGACCGGACGTCGGCGATCGCTGTTGTGGTGTCAGTCAGACACACCGCAACTCCGATCCAATAAAGAGTCTCTGACAGAGACTCTTTACCACGTGATCAGCTGTGTCCAATCACAGCTGATCATGATGTAAACAGGAAGAAACGTGTATCGGCTTTTCCTTACTCCCATCTGACAGACTCAAGTAGAGGAGAGCCGATCGGCTGCTCTCCTGACGGGGGGGTCTGCGCCGATTGATTATCAGTGCAGCCCCCCGAGGACGCCCACCCAGGACCACCAGGGATGCCACCAGGACCACCAGGGAAGGCCACCACTGATGACCACCAGGTATGCCACCCATGGCCACCAGGGATGCCAATGTGTGCCCACATATGATGCCAATCAGTGCCCATCAGAAATACCTGCTAGTGCCTGCATAGCAGTGATGCCCATTAGTGCTATCTATCAGTGTCCATCAGTGCCACTCATCATTGTCCATCAGTGCCACCTATCAGTGCCCATCGATGCCCATCAGTGCCCACTTATCGTTGCCCATCAGTGCTGCCTATCAGTGCCTATAAGTGCCACCCATAAGCACCCAGCAGTGCCGCCTATGAGTGCCCATCAGTGCCGCCTATGAGTGTACATCAGTGCCATCTATGAGTGCCCATATGTGCTGCCTATGAGTGTCCATCAGTGCCACCTATGAGTGCCCATCAGTGCTGCATATCAGTGCCGCCTATCAGTGCCCATCAGTGTCGCATATCAGTGCCCATCATCAGTGCCACTGCATTGGTGCCACCTCATTGGTGCCACCTCATCAGTGCTGCCTTATCAGTGCCCGTCAGTGTAGCCTCACCAGGTCCCATCAGTGAAGGAGAAAAGGTACTTATTTACAACTTTTTATTAAAGAAAGGAAAAAAACTTTTTTTTTTTTAAATTTTTGGTCTTTTTTTATTTGTTTAGCAAAGAACAAAAACCCCAGAGGTGATCAAATACCACCAAAAGAAAGCTCTATTTGTGGGAATAAAATGATAAAAAATTTGTTTGGGTACAGTGTAGCATGACCGCGCAATTGTCATTTTAACAGCGACAGCTCTGAAAGCTGAAAATTGGCTTGGGCAGGAAGAGGGGAAAGTATCTGGTATTGAATAGTATAGGTGCAATGAAAAATCTGGACTGCCGCACTCCGGATTGGAATAATAAAGGTAAAATCTTCTTTATTGAAAAAATGACATGATATAAAATGCGTACATTGCTCTGTTGAAGTGATATAGCATAACCACTGACGCGTTTCATGCTCCCATAGAGCGCTTACTCATAGCTGGTTTGTACAACAATGAAATTCACTTATATACACATTATACGTCTCACACATGACCCCATACTGATTGTATAACTCTGAACAGCTGATCGTTAGATTGTATGGCCTCTTAACATGGAGTTAATTGGGTGTGTGTTTTATGGTGGAGTGTTTATTGAAGACGTGAATGTGCAGACAAGATGTTTCTATAGACAATACAAAAATATCCATAAATAAAAAGTTTATATTGCTTTTAAAAGTCTTTTGAAGAAGGAAAGTTAGGAAGATATAAAGTTTCCTTTCTTTCCACGGGACTGAGATAGGTGCTAAAACTAGCGCTTAGACGTATAAACATGTAAACCATTATATAAATGAATGCAGGTATATGTGAGCCGTATGGCCCAGCAACCACAGCATAGTGTAAAAGGTATCATATGTCTACTCAGTTTACAAGTGTTATGAAAATATTATATAAATGAGGATATTGTAAAGGTTCTTATGAAAAGACACTGTGAAAAACCACTGTGTTTTGTAAACGACAAGGTCTTACATGTGAGGATCTGTGACAGTGTTTGCATGACTTTCAGATTTCATGACTTTATGTGAAATCTACCAGACTTGAAATGCAAGCAAGGTGTATGCATATATGGTGTATGGGTGCTTTTTTAATAATCTGAACTCCACAGGGAGAAAAAAAAAAAAAATTATAAATGCATGTATATGTGCATTTATGTGTATCATAAATGTAAAAGGTGAAAATGAAAAGTAAAGTGGAGATCAACATGAAGCGTGAAGAGTGCATGTGTATGTATATATATATCTATCATCGTGAAAGTATATATAGAATATATATAAAATAAAACAAAGTGAAAACTGAACCATGTGTTTGTGTCTTGACTGAAAAACACGATCAATAAATGGTCTATGTGTGATTATATGTTTCCCATACAATCTTCTACACATATGCCTGTCGAGCTTGTAATAGGAAGTAAATGATGATAAAACATATCATGCACTAATAATTCTGTGGCTCAAACTCTCAAAAATATATATCTTTTAAAGCATATGTTTATCAACCTGGTAACATTCACTGTGGTTAAACGATAAAATAAACGTTTACTAAGCGTATTGTTTTATATGCATTTATAATTTATTTTTTTTTTCTCCCTGTGGAGTTCAGATTATTAAAAAAGCACCCATACACCATATATGCATACACCTTGCTTGCATTTCAAGTCTGGTAGATTTCACATAAAGTCATGAAATTTGAAAGTCATGCAAACACTGTCACAGATCCTCACATGTAAGACCTTGTCGTTTACAAAACACAGTGGTTTTTCACAGTGTCTTTTCATAAGAACCTTTACAATATTCTCATTTATATAATATTTTCATAACACTTGTAAACTGAGTAGACATATGATATCTTTCACACTATGCTGTGGTTGCTGGGCCATATGGCTCATATATACCTGCATTCATTTATATAATGGTTTACATGTTTATACGTCTAAGCGCTAGTTTTAGCACCTATCTCAGTCCCGTGGAAAGAAAGGAAACTTTATATCTTCCTAACTTTCCTTCTTCAAAAGACTTTTAAAAGCAATATAAACTTTTTATTTATGGATATTTTTGTATTGTCTATAGAAACATCTTGTCTGCACATTCACGTCTTCAATAAACACTCCACCATAAAACACACACCCAATTAACTCCATGTTAAGAGGCCATACAATCTAACAATCAGCTGTTTAGAGTTATGCAATCAGTATGGGGTCATGTGTGAGACGTATAATGTGTATATAAGTGACTTTCATTGTTGTACAAACCAGCTATGATTAAGCGCTCTATGGGAGCGTGAAACGCGTCAGAGGTTATGCTGTATCACTTCAACAGAGCAATGTACGCATTTTATATCGTCATTTTTTCAATAAAGAAGATTTTACCTTTATTATTCCAATCCGGAGTGCGGCAGTCCAGATTTTTCATTGCACCTATACTATTGGAATAGCAATCGCCAGACCCTGGAGCTCTCACAACCATTCACCTAGCGGAGGACGGGAAATTCAAACCCAGTTACCTGGAGTGGTGGTCACCAACCTGTCTATCTGGTATTGAAGTGGTTAAAGATAACCAGGAATCCTTTGTAATGTATTCAATGTGTATTTGTAATATATGGGTTAGATTATGTGTGTGTGTGTATATACTCCTTCTAATGACCAATGTTAGTGAGAAGTTTTCCTCCCATTCACCAACAATGTAAGGAGAGTTAATCTTCTTCCTGCTTGCCAATAATCTGAGGGGGTATTTTTCTCCCAATGTAAAGTTACATTTTTACTCCCACTGACCATTAATGTAACAGGGCATGTTTCTTCATACCGATCACTAGGTATGGGCTGACTGTTCAAGTCGAACATGAGTTTGACTCTAACATTGGCTGTTCGATTGTTTGCCGAAGATCAAACATTATGGGCCGTTCGCCCAAAATTCGAGCAGCGCATCATGGCCCATAATGCACTGCATCATTGCAGTGGTTTGTTGGCTGATGATTGGCCAAACATGCACTATGACCCGCATGCTTTGGCCAATCACAGCGCCGTAAGCAAACAGAGCCATAATTGGCCAAAGGCAGGGTGCTTTTTCTGCTTATCAACAATGTAAGGAGGCAATCTTCTTCCTGGTGAATACCAATAAAAAGGGGGGAATTTTTTTTCCACTGACCAGCAATGTAAGGCAATGCTCTTCTTCCCACAGACCACCATAAATTGGCATTTCAACTCCCACTTGCCACTAGTGCAAAAAAGCATGTCTCCACTGACCACCAATGTAAGGGGACAGTCTTCTTCCCAGTGACCATAAATGGAAAGTTACTTATTTTAACTTTCACTGATCGCCAGTGTACAGGTGCAGTTTTTCAGTGACAACTACTGTAAACCCAACAGACTTACAGCAAATAAAAGATGATTTAGCTATAAAAAAAATACTTTATATTTTCATGTTCCAGTGCAGTTAAAAAAACTCAAAGCTGAACTCAGGGCAAGCTGCTAAATGCAAAAATTATATATAAACATGAGATCTATTTCCCAGCCAATTCATTTTTATGTCCATCCAGTCTTTACAAGATTAACACTTCTCTGCCACACAGCACAGTCCCCCTATCTGTCAGTGAAGGTGACCCGATCTTTCTCTAGTGCAGTTTCACTTTCACTTTCCACTCCTTACCTGTGTGAGGACAGTAAAAGCAGAAATAGCACCATGATGAGCTTATCTCTGTGACTCTTACTAGTATCCTTAATTGATTTTTTGTGCTGCTACTCCTTCCCCAAAATTAAAATCTTTGTTTTTTTACTTTGATAAACATGCATATTTTATTCTACAATTTTTCCATTATAACAACACTAACATGACATTTCTATTAAAGCATGTTATTTACAAATTAAATTAAGTTTTTTTTTTTTCAGTTTTTTTTTTAATGTGCCACAAAAATTTAAGTTATGCCGTGCAGACTTTTCGACCAGACTGGTCCGACGGAACGAATTAGTCGGACAATCCAACCGTGTGTGGGCTTCATCGGACCTTCAGCTGACTTTTTCTGTCGAAAATCAGACGGACTTTAGATTTGGAACATGTTTCAAGTCTTTCCGACGGACTTGAGTCCGGTCGAAAAATCTGTTCGTTTGTATGCTAGTCCGACGGAAAAAAAAGGACGCAAGGGCAACTATTGGCTACTGGCTATGAACTTCCGTATTCTAGTCCCTTCGTACGTCTTCGCGTTCATACCAACGGACTTTCGAACGGACTTCAGTCCGTTTGTGTGCGGCCAAGTCCGGTCGTCCGAAAGTCCGTCGTAACTCCATCGAAAGTCCGTCGGAAAGACCGTCAGACGTTTGATGCTGAAAAGTCCGCCCATGTGTACACGGCATAAGTCAATAAATGAACAAAAAATTTAAAAATAATTATAAAAAAAATAAAATAAAAAGAAATCAGCTGCAAAATAATAGCTTAGGGGAGAAGTGAAGGAAAGAGTTGATAACTAAAGGTTAGGTAATTAAAAAAAATTCTAATGCCGCGTACACACGATCAGACTTTCCGGCAGAAAAGGTCCGACGGAATCATTTCATCGGATATTGCGATCGTGTGTGGGCTAAATCGGACTTTTTCTTTCGAAAATTCTAATGGACCTAGAAATAGAACATGTTTTAAATCTTTCAGACGGAATCAATTCCTATCGGGAAAACTGTTTGTCTGTATGCTATTCTGATGGACCAAAAACGACGCAAGGTCAGCTATTGGCTACTGGCTATTTAACTTCCTTTATCTAGTCCCGTCGTACGTGTTGTACGTCACCGCGTTCTAAACAATCGGACTTTGGTGTGATCGTGTGTATGCAAGTCCATTTCAGCGGAACTCTGTCGGAACTCCGTCAGAAAAACCGTCAGAATTTATTCTGACGGAAAAACCGGTCGTGTGTATGCGGCATAAGGTGTCTAAGGTAATGCACTAGTCTTTTTCTCCCTCCTTTTTTTCTGTTTCTAGTGTTTTGGAGTTTCCCTGCTCAAGGAGAGTAGCATCACTAAAAATACCATCCTTAACAGAGTGAGCGCTAAGGTTTGACAGTCTTTTATAACAATGGGTTAATCAGTCCTGGACTTTGAGCTGCCACACACACCCAAAAAACATTATGTAAATACTTTGTGTGTGTGTGGTACACCCAGCTCCTCCTCCTGCACTGCAGCTCCCTGGCCACATTTACCAGCAAATCAAAGTGGACTACAATGTAGCAATGTTATTTTGCTACATTGTACATACTTTGGTTTATTGATAGCATAATAAAGTATTGGCCTTTGATCCAGAAATGGCATCAGTTAAAGCAACTTTACAAGTTAAAATTAAAAAATAAATGGGTTCCTATTTATTAGGCCTCATACACATGTGGCGTTTATATCCATGCCATGTGCAGGGCCGTGTTTACTGGCACAGGCATGCACAGGTGTTGTGTGCATCTCCAGTGCCAGCAGTCCCATAACTGTCTGCTGACTTGAGACACATGGCGACTGTCCAGACACAGCCACTGCTCCCAATGTGAAATCCATGGGAGTGCATGACCCAGAACACACCCTGGGTGTGAACTAGGCCTTATTGTTGTCGAGCTGTTTTACATTCCTATAACCTGCTTTATTGTTTTTACTATTTTGCAGACAACGTTCGGAATGTACCTGCTGAATTCACCATGTTCATCTTACCCGTCTTTGCTGAGAGTTGGCACAGAAGTGTCATTTATACAAAAAGAGACCCAACAAAATGTACACAACAACAAGGAATCTCTGGAGAAATAATGTTTCAAAGAAACCAAAAGGAAACCAAAACAGCAGAAAAATTTAGCTCTATTCAATCATCACAAGATAAGGTGCACAAAAATAGTGTAAGGGTAAAGGTCAAAGACTATTCTAAGTCAGCAATGGAATCAATGCAGTCCTTATGCAAATATCTTTATTTGTACCATGTTATTGCTTATAACAGAATTCTACATTACTGTTCCAAACATATCATTATGTCTACCAGGTTCTGTTTACTGCTGATGTTGGGGCAGGGGCAGCTTTCAATGTAAATAGTGGCTCCTTGCCTGTTGCTATGGCTGAATTCTGGAGTGATACAGTAAATCTGATATACATTCAACTTCACTTCTAGAACTTGATGGTCTATATGCAGTTTTTCACTTTAAGTTGTCATATTCACATTTAGTACATACAGTTTTCAAAACACCTTCAAAACAGGGAGAAGAAAGCCTTTCAGTTTTGACCCTAGTACAGTATATTAATGCAATAAGTGAGAAACTGACTGATCCTTGAAATATTTGGGAATACCTGGTATAGGCCTGCAAAATTGATCATCTTGTCTCAGCAATGAAGTTGAGATACTTTCCCAGTGTAAGCTTATGGTTAGGTAGGTTGGAGGATTGGGGTAGGTCTAGGTTAAAGGTTAAGTTTTAGGCTTGAAAGATAGATTTTAGTTATAGAAGAATGATTAATTGTTAGGTATTTGAATATTATGTTTCGTGCTAAGGTTTGGGTCAAATAAGTCTTGAAACATAAGAAGTTTGTTTTAGGATTATATTAGGGGTTAAGAGTTAGGTGTTAAAGTACATAAAATGACAATTTTTTTTTTTTTGCTTTGGATAGAGCTGGGAAAGTTTAACATCCAACTTCCCAGTGTGGTATGTGTCCCCACTGGTCCTGGTGACCACCGAAACTGAGAGGGAGAGTCAGGGGACATCGAGAATTTTTTAGTTATCAGAAAAAAATGAGGTAGGGAATATTCTCCAGTGGGGGCAGGACTTCTGTTCACTTTGAGACATTTCCTCTCATTTTCTGTTGTGCCTCCGTGACAGGAATTTAAGGGAAATCTTCCCAAATGAGACACATGTAGCAAAAAGTTAACAGATAAGGGGTTGGAACATTCCTTATTCTATCCTAAACTGAGTTACTTTTAAGGGTTAAGTTGAGGGGTTCAGTGAAGTGAAAGTTGAGTGCTACAGTAAGTCTTGGGTTGGGTTAAAACAAACTGTAAAAATGTACATAACACACGCCAAAGTTCAGTGGTCTTGGGAAGTGTGAAGCATGAAAATACTATTGACTAGTTGATAAGTGCCTTTGGTTGTTATGCTTGTTTTTACATGTTTCACAAGGCCTGTGTGCTTTGGTGTGCTGTGGGTCTGTTTATGTCCAAACTTGTTTAGACTTGCGGTCGGGGGGGGGGGGGGGGGGTTGGGGTTGATGAAAAACACATTGCTGAGGAGCTTTTTTTTATCACATGCTTTTCAAGAAGTTGGGAGCAGAACTTTTTAGCATTGGCGTTTACAAACAAAAATTGATGGCAAATGTCCTTGACAACTGTCATGGACAGATTCTTTGTTTACACAAAATACCCTATGGAAGGGTCTGCCATGTATTTTGGGAAACATTTGGTCTGTGTTTTTTTCTTTGCTAATGTTACCACAACCTACAGCAAGAATGAAAAAAATTACATGCCAGACCCTTTGAGCGTATGGATTTTAAGTGGGTACCTCACACACCAGACCCTTTAGGTCTCATACAGATTTTAAAGGGGACTCCACACAAAAAAATGCACAAAGTCCCTTTAAAAATCCATACCAAACCCTTAATCCAAGCATGCAGCCTGGCTGGCAAAGCCCCCCCCCCCCCCCCAAACCATACCAGGCCACATGCCTTCAACATTGGGGGGGGGGGCTTTGCCAAAAAGGAATCCCTGGCAGAGCACTTTGTACCCAAAGTCCTCTTCCCTTGCCCTGTAATTTTGGGGGTCTGCAGGCAGAGGGGGGCTTATCTGAATCTGGAAGCCCCATGTAACAATAACAACTGTCTAAGGAGAGATATCCTCTTCCTTTTAAGAGATCTCATTTTACTTCCTCTTATGTCTCTTGGGTAGGAAGTGAAGAGAAATCTTCCTCATAGTACACAACAAAACAAATCCTGACATTCATTTTAAGTAACAGTCTAGTCAAGGTACAGTTCAGTGCACTAGATAATCACACCTAACTGCTACTAACTAGCAGAAGCAGGTCAGCCATCTTAAATCATGCTGACCAATGAATTTGTACTTCCAATATGCATATGGTATTCCATCCATTAGGTCAATTTGTAACCACAACAACAATGTTTCAATATGCTTGAAGAAAACTGACTTGTGCATTCCCTTAACTTACCAGCACAAGAATGAGATAGTGATAAAGTGAGGGTGTATCACTGATACTCATGGGTCATAGAAATAAGATAAATTACAACATGTCTTTTATATTTATTTTGCTTTTTACACAAGGGTTGTACATTTTTAAAAGTAATTGGGTTTTGCTAATCCTGTTGAATATGGTGCCTTTTGATTTTGTTAACTTGCTAAATTTTATTTTGAGTGTAATCCATATTTATTGTGAATATTATTTATTATGTTGTACTTTAATGGTCAGATCATCAAACAATATTTCAGTTCTGGGTAAACCTTGATGGGCTGAGTCAGCCCCTGGCATCTTATTTGCCTTGAATACTTAAAGTGATTATAAACCCTCTCATATACCTAGTGAAGTAAACAGCCTCCGATGATACACAGAGATGAAACAAATCCTCCTACATACAGTGCCTTGCTAAAGTATTCACCCCCCTTGGCTTTTTACCTATTTTGTGACATTACAGCCTTTAGTTCGATGTTTTTTTTTAATCTGAATTATATGTGATGGATCAGAACACTATAATCTAAGTTGGTGAAGTAAAATTAGAAAAATATATACATAAAACTATTTTTCAGCAATTAAAAAATAATTGGCATGTGCATATGTATTTACCCCCTTTGTTATGAAGCCCATAAAAAGCTCTGGTGCAACCAATTACCTTCAGAAGTCACATAATTAGTGAAATGATGTCCACCTGTGTGCAATCTAAGTGTCACATGATCTGTCATTACATATACACATCTTTTTGAAAGGCCCCAGAGGCTGCAACACCTAAGCAAGAAGCACCACTAACCAAACACTGCCATGAAGACCAAGGAACTCTCCAAACAAGTAAGGGACAATGTTGTTGAGAAGTACATGTCAGGGTTAGGTTATAAAAAAAATCCAAATCTTTGATGATCCCTAGGAGCACCATCAAATCTATCATAACCAAATGGAAAAAAAATGGCACAACAGCAAACCTGCCAAGAGACGGACACACACCAAAACTCACGGACCGGGCAAGGAAGGCATTAATCAGAAAGGCAGCACAGAGACCTAAGGTGACCCTGGAGGAGCTGCAGAGTTCCACAGCAGAGACTGGAGTATCTGTACATAGGACGGCAATAAGCCGTACGCTCTATAGAGTTGGACTTTATAGCAGAGTGGCCAGAAGAAAGCCATAACTTTCAGCAAAAAACAAAATGGCACGTTTTAAGTTTGCGAAAAGGTATGTGGGAGACTCCCAAAATGTATGGAGGAAGGTCTGATGAGACTGAAATTGAACTTTTTGGTCATCAAAAAAATGTTATGTCTGGCGTAAACCCAACACATCACATATCCCAAAGAATGCCATCCGCACAGTGAAACATGGTGGTGGCAGCATCATGCTGTGGGGATGTTTTTCAGCAGTCAGGACTGGGAAACTGGTCAGAGTTGAGGGAAAAATGTATGGTGCTGAATACAGGGATATTCTTGAGCAAAACCTGTACCACTCTGTGTGTGATTTGAGGTTAGGACGCAGGACAATGACCCCAAACACACTGCTAAAGCAACACTTGAGTGGTTTAAGGGGAAACATGTAAATGTGTTGGAATGGCCTAGTCAAAGCCCAGACGTCAATCCAATAGAAAATCTATGGTCAGACTTAAAAATTGCTGTTCACAAGCGCAAACCATCCAACTTGAAGGAGCTGGAGCAGTTTTGCAAGGAGGAATTCGCAAAAATCCCAGTGGTAAGATGTGGCAAGCTCCATAGAGACTTATCCAAAGTGACTTGGAGCTGTGATAGCCGCAAACGGTGGCTCTACAAAGTATTAATTTTAGGGGGGGTGCATAGTTATGCACATTGACTTTTTCTGTTATTTTGTCCCATTTGTTGTTTGCTTCACAATTAAAAAAAAAATCTTAGTTGTGGGCGTGTTCTGTAAATTAAATGATGCAAATCCTCAAACAATCCATGTTAATTCCAGGTTGTGAGGCAACAAAACACAAAAAATGCCAAGGGGGTGAATACTTTTGCAAGGCACTGTATGTGTCTGCAGCCCTCTCTTCCCTACATCCCTTCAAAAGGGCAGTTTTGGGTTTTGTGTTAAAATCCTTCTTCATTTGTCAGGAACACAGGGGAGGGGGCAGAGAGGCTGCAGTTACAGTGTGTGAGCGCTGATTGGAGGAAAGGCACACCCCCTTCACACAGCAGAAGAACTGAGTTGTGAATAGACAAGCTGCATGCTGAGCTCCCTCCCCGACACATATTTTTATCTCATGTGTCAAGTAAACTTCTCAGAAGTGACTTATGCTGATAACAGAGGTACGAAGCAACTGAGGGAAACAACACTTGGAGCCTTAGAGAGAAATGAGTAAACACTACAGATATACAGTATGTGCTTTGCTTAGATTTCATGACTGAGGTTTACAACCATTTTAAAGTAGAAATTTAGAAAAATGTGGAATAGGCAGGATTTTTAATGCAGAAGAGACATACTGGAGTTGATTTACTAAAACTGGAGAGTGCAAAATCTGATGCAGCTGTGCATTGTAACTTCAGCTTGTTCAATTAAGCTTTGACAAAAAAACTGGAAGCTGATTGGTTTCTATGCAGAGCTGCACCAGATTTTGCACTCTCTAGTTTTAGTAAATCAACCCCACTATGTCTCTGCTCTGCAGCTGAAAGCAGCTGAAGCCTGAGGGGTCATTGTTAGCATTCCAACTATGCAAAGAATCCAATAAGCAATGTACGAGCGCAATCAGGGCAGCTAAAATAGACCACAAAAGGCACATGGCAGAGGAGTGTAAAAAAAAAAAGAAATTCTTTAAATATGTAAACATTAAGAAAGTGGGGCCAGAACATATTAGCCCCATAAAGGATGATGAAGGGAATTTGGTTACAAAAGACATAGAGAAGGCAAAGGTGTTAAATGCATTCTTCTCCTCAGTTTTCACAAAGGAATCGGGGGGATATAGTAACCAAGACTGTAATGTTAATACAATGTCACAGAATGCACCCTCATGGCTAACAGAAGACAGTATCAGAAAAAGACTGGAAAAGCTTAACATAAATAAGCCACCAGGACCAGATGACTTACACCCGAGGGTCCTTAACCACTTCAGCCCCGGAAGGATTTACCCCCTTCCTGACCAGAGCACTTTTTACAATTTGGCACTGCGTCGCTTTACCTGCTAATTGCGCGGTCATGCAATGCTGTACCCAAACGAAATTTGCATCCTTTTCTTCCCACAAATAGAGCTTTCTTTTGATGGTATTTGATCACCTCTGCCGTTTTTATTTTTTTGCGCTATAAATGGAAAAAGATATTTTCTACTTTTTGTTATAAAAAAAATCCAATAAACTCAATTTTAGTCATACATTTAGGCCAAAATGTATTCGGCCACATGTCTTTGGTAAAGAAAATGTCAATAAGTGTTTATTTATTGGTTTGCACAAAAGTTATATCGCCTACAAACTAGGGTACATTTTCTGGAATTTACACAGCCTTTAATTTATGACTGCCTATGTCATTTCTTGAGGTGCTAAAATGGCAGGGCAGTACAAACCCCCCCCCAAATGACCCCATTTTAGAAAGTAGACACCCCAAGGAAATTGCTGAGAGGAATGTTGAGCCCATTGAATATGAATTTTTTGTCCCAAGTGATTGAATAATGACAAAACAAAAAAAAAATTACAAAACGTTGTCACTAAATGATATATTGCTCACACAGGCCATGGGCATATGTGGAATTGCACCCCAAAATACATTCAGCTGCTTTTCCTGAGTATGGGGATACCACATGTGTGGGACTTTTTGGGAGCCTAGCCGCGTACAGGGCCTCGAAAACCAATCACCGCCTTCAGGATTTCTAAGGGCGTAAATTTTTGATTTCACTCCTCACTACCTATCACAGTTTTGAAGGCCATAAAATGCCCAGATGGCACAAAACCCCCCAAATGACCCCATTTTGGAAAGTAGACACCCCAAGCTATTTGCTGAGAGGCATGTTGAGTCCATGGAACATTTTATATTTTGACACAAGTTGCGGGAATGTGACAATTTTTTTTTTTTGCACAAAGTTGTCACTAAATGATATATTGCTCACACAGGCCATGTGCATATGTGGAATTGCACCCCAAAATACATTTAGCTGCTTCTCCTGAGTACAGGGATACCACATGTGTGGGACTTTTTGGGAGACTAGCCGCGTACAGGGGCTCCGAAAACCATTTACCGCCTTCAGGATTTCTAAGGGCGTAAATTTTTGATTTCACTCTTCACTGCCTATCACAGTTTTGGAGGCCATGGATTGCCCAGATGGCACAACCCCCCCCCAAATGACCCCATTTTGGAAAGTAGACACCCCAAGCTATTTGCTGAGAGGCATGGGGAGCCTAAAATTACTGCCCTCTATCTAACCTTCACGGTGATACCGCACACTTTTTTATCTTATTTTTAAACTGTTCCTTTCATTTTTTTTAATCATTTTTATTGTTATCTCAGGGAATGTAAATATCCCCTATGATAGCAATAGGTAGTGACAGGTACTCTTTTTTGAAAAAATTGGGGTCTATTAGACCCTAGATCTCTCCTCTGCCCTCAAAGCATCTGACCACACCAAGATCAGTGTGATAAAATGCTTTCCCAATTTCCCAATGGCGCTGTTTACATCCGGCGAAATCTAAGTCATGAAATGCTCGTAGCTTCCGGTTTCTTAGGCCATAGAGATGTTTGGAGCCACTCTGGTCTCTGATCAGCTCTATGGTCAGCTGGCTGAATCACCAGCTGCATTCTCAGGTTCCCTGGGATAGGAGAGCCAGAGAAAAACATGGAAGACGGTGGGGGGGGGGATTGCCTCCCACTGCTTGTAAAAGCAGTCTAGAGGTTAATTAGCCACTAGGATTGCTTTTACATGAAAGCCGACCGCTGGCTTAAAAGAATGATACCAAGATGATACCTAAACCTGCAGGCATCATTCTGGTATAACCACTCAAAGTCCAGCAACATACCAATACGTTGCTGGTCCTTGTTGGGCATATATTATAATCCACTTTTTTTCATGCAGCCTGTGGGCTGCATGAAAAAAAGAGATTGATCGTTGGGGATGCCCACCATTAGAATACCTCCCTTCATCCACCCACTTCTAATGATGGGCATACATGCACCGTTTATATATGCCGAAGCATGGGGGGAGGGGGGCATCCTCCCTTAAAAGATAGGAGCAAATCGCTCTTCCGCCACCTGCTGCCACCATGCTTCGGCATATATCACCTCCGCTGGAGTCACAGCTTTATATATCGTGGGAGCAAACGCTGTTGCTGTCAAGATAAATAAATCCGCGCTACAGCTGAATAGCGTACCTGAAGACAAAAAAATGGTTAATAAAAAACACAGTAAACGGTAAAGTATAAAAAATTGCATACCTGAAAAGCAAACATGATAAAACATAATAACAATAAAACATTGCAGAATAGAATACAGTAAAAAAGAGCAGAACAATAGAGAGAGAATAGAGAGAGAAAGAACAATAAAACGACAACTATTTTTATTTATTTTTTTTTGTGGTTTTTTTTTGTTTTTTTTTTACACTTTTTTTTGTAACTGTAACTTTTGTAACTGTAACTGGTTCCAGGTTCGGGTCTCTCAAAATGCGATGGCATCTTGGGAGACCCTGTGAAAGTCCGCCTAGTCTGTGCAATGCTGTACCCTACGCTAATACTCAACTAGTGTATGGTAGTGTTCAAAACATTCACCAATGCAAAGACCAGGATTGTCAGGACAGGAGGGACAATAATAGCGGGTGTCACGTCTATATCCGCGCTTGCTGCAGACACAACATTTTTTTCTGGGGGGGTTCGTTGGGTAGGGGTACTCGGGAGGACATAAAGAAAATTTCTCTCATGCAGCCGACTGCATTTGGTTAGGGATATGAATGGGGGAAGTACGGGTGCTGCAGAAGTGGTGGGTTCCCAATTATAATTGGCGAATGCAGCAGGAAGGGCATTATGGGCACGACGGGCCTGTGTTTGTCTTCTTCTTGGTGGCAGTGGGACACTACTTGTGCTTGCCACCTCACCAGCTTGAACTGCACTTATGGGACTCGCCACGTCACCAAGTGTTACTGCAGTGCTGGTTTGACTACGACCGGGGTGTACTAGGCCGCTGGTGCTTGCCAGTTCACCAAAACACTACCAAAAAAACTGTTAGCGATCGCAGGGATCAGACCTGACTCTGCGAACGCTGCAGTTATGTGTTTAGTGTTTTGTAAGTGACAGTGATCGATCGATACTGCACTTGGGTGGGCTGGGCTGGGCTGGGCTGGGCTGGGTGGAGGGGCAAAATGCAGGTGCTAGCAGGTATCTGGGCTGATCCCGCTAACACTGCGTTTTTGGGAACCATAAACTGCTGGGGACGCTAGTATAGATCTGATCGGATCAGATATTGATCCGTTCAGATACTATACCACTAAGGGAGGTGTACGGTGCGTGCGTGGGTGTTAGTGCTACTGGCACTAACCTGACGCTGCCTGGGGCTGGTGCTTGCCAGTTCACCAATACGCTACCAAAAAAAAACTGTTAGCGATCGCAGGGATCAGGCCTGACTCTGCGACGCTGCAGTTATGCGTTTAGTGTTTTGTAAGTGACAGTGATCAATCGATACTGCACTTGGGTGGGCTGGGCCGGGCGGAGGGGCAAAACGCAGGTGGGGGATGATCGGGGGGGGGTGATGAGGGGTGTACAGTACGCTGGCATGTTCTACTGTGTGTGTGTTTGTGCACTCACTCGGATGTCTTCTCTCCTCGGCGCCGGAACGGAAAATACCGAGCCGAGGAGCGATGACATCACTTCCTCCGCTTCTGTTTACTATACAGAAGCCGAGGAAGCATTTAATTCGCCAGGAGTGATCGCAAGGGGGGAGCCACGAATGAGTGGCCTCCCCCTCACCTTTGATCGCCCCTGACAAGAATCCGACCGCCGCAGGCACCGGGGGGGTCCGATCGGACCCCCCGCCCGCGGGCAGGCAAGGACGTACAGGTAAGTCCTTATGACTGCCCGTGCCATTCTGCCAACCTACATCGTCGTGCGGCGGTCGGCAACTGGTTAAAGAACTCAGCCAGGTGATAGCTAGACCATTGTTCCTAATTTTTTTGACAGTTTACCAACTGGAATGGTACCAGCTGATTGGAGAAAAGCCAAGAAGCGGTTTAACCTTAAACTGCGTAGAGGGTTCTTTACTGTCAGAGCAGTAAGAATTCTCTTCCACAAGCAACGGTATCAGCAGGGAGTATGGATAGTTTAAGACCAGTACCCGGAAGCAAACTGACTGAAGATGTCTGCAGCCAGCAGGGGAGCTTCAGGACACCACAGTGCTTGAGTGAAGATTCTGTTTAACCACTTGCCGTCCGCCGCACACCGATGTACGTCCAAACTTTGGTGGCGGATATCGTTGTTATGGCAGCAGCTAGCTGCCATAACCCCGGTATCCCTGTTTTTGTGCGGCGGTCAGCTTTCAGATAAAAGTGGCCTCTGCGGCGGATTCGCCGCAATATCACTTTTATCGGTGGGAGATCCGGTGCACTCCGCTGCTAACGACGGCTCCGGTAAGTGGCGGAGGGCACCGGATCGTGTCCTTCTCTGTGCTGTGCCAGGAGACGAGTGAGGCTAAGATGGCTCCCACTCATCTCCATGACAATGCTGGGCGGAAGCGATGTCAAAACGTCACTTCCGCCCATATGTCTTAAAGGCACATTTTTTTCAATGTCATTTTTTTAATGACTTTTTTTATTATTGCATTTTAGTGTGAATATGAGATCTGAGGTCTTTTTGACCCCAGATCTCATATTTAAGAGGTCCTGTCATGCTTTCTTCTATTACAAGGGATGTTTACATTCCTTGTAATAGGAATAAAAGTGACACCATTTTTTTTAAAAACAGTGTAAAAATAAATAAAATAATGTAAAATAAATAATAAAAATATATTTTTTTTTAAAAAAACCTCCTGTCCCGACGAGCTCACGCACAGAAACGAACGCATAAGTGAGTAGCGCCCGCATATGAAAACGGTGGTCGAACCACACATGTGAGGTATCGTCGCAATCGTTAGAGCGAGAGCAATAATTCTAGCCCTAGACCTCCTCTGTAATGCAAAACATGCGACCTGTAGAATTTTTTAAACGTCGCCTATGGAGATTTTTGAGGGGAAAAGTTTGATGCCATTCCACGAGCGGGCGCAGTTTTGAAGCGTGACATGTTGGGTATCAATTTACTCGGCGTAACATTATCTTTCACAATATAAAAAAAATTGGACTAACTTTACTGTTGTCTTATTTTTTTATTAAAAAAAAGTGAATTTTTTTTCCAAAAAAAAGCGCGCTTGTAAGACCGCTGCGCAAATACGGTGTGAAAAAAAGTATTGCAATGACCGCCATTTTATTCTCTAGGGTGTTAGAAAAAAAACAATATATAATGTTTGGGGGTTCTAAGTAATTTTCTAGCAAAAAAAACTGTTTTAAACATGTAAACACCTAAAATCCAAAACGAGGCTGGTCCTTAAGTGGTTAAACAGCAAGATCTTCTTGCCATAAAAATATACTACAAAAAGAAACCATTCCCTACTGTGTTCAAAAAATAAAAATATGTGGCCTTTACATTTTTAGGAAATATACAAGAATATAGAACTGAATATTTATAGAAATGCAAGCCTAACTTCTGTTTTAAAAGTATTTCAAAAGAAGTCAAAATACTACATAGCACTGAACAATATTGATGTTGGGCAAAGAATAGTTATTGTAATTTTGGAGATGAATTATTAAAATCCAATAGGATAGAAACATATTACAGAAGGACCTTAACAAAATAGCAACATGGGCAGTTCAACTGCAAATTTAAAATGGTGCAAAAAAATATTTAGGCATTTTGAAAAGGACTGAAAAACAGCCAACTAAGTAATAGGAGATTAAAGAAAAATCTTATATTGAAAGATTGTAAAAACTGTAAATGTTAATTTTGTTAAGGAAAGACATCCTGGAGGTAACATAACCATTTAACTACACTTCTTAATCTGTTTCTGTCAACCTGGAAGTCTTAGGTGCTCTCACCAACTTTTGTATGCTCCCCATGTTGCGTTGTCCAGGATCAAAAGTAAAAAAAAAGTCTGCAGGAAATGTAAAAAAACCTCTCACAATGGGCATGCATGTGTGCACATTGTCATACATTGAAAGATGATTTACCTTTGTAGCATCTGCAAAAAAACCTGAAATAACAGTTTTGATGGACTGACCCTTTAAACAGTGATAGCATATTTACCACTGTTTGCACGTTTGGCATTATCTACCTAATATTATTTATTCTCTTCTGAATTTATAATGATGTAAAGAGCCGTGGATTTTGCAAACAGTGTGTACTCATGTTTATTTTATGGTGCAAGGGTATATATTGGTATTTTAGACTGTAACATATTAGTATGAAGAGATTTTGGCTTGTCAAGACTTCTGGCAAAAATACCACTAAAAAGAAGGGAATGTAACATAACGTAAATAAAACATAGATAAGATCTTGATTGTGTCTGTGAATAAATCCATTAAAAATAACTTGATATACTGCATTTTGTGTTATTTATTGAAGTAGATACTGTATACTGTAGAAATCACAAATTAACAAGTACATTTCATAATACAAATTTCTATGGTTTACGTTATTACTTTGTGAGCTGCTATGTTTTAATCTAATCTTACAATGTGCAATTACACTTCTATTTCACCCTTCACGTGCTCATATATATGTATAAGTGACCAATTCTGTATCACATCTTACATATGATAATAAAAACATTCAATACCCATTTATTTTAAAGGTGCATTCCAGTCCAATTAGACTGGAATATACAGTACCTTTAATATCTGCCTGTCCTTTTCCATTTTATTTTACATTACTTGAATACAGTGGGTTACTACTCTGTATTCAATCTTCATCATGATTGATAGCAAGGGTAAGAACATTTTTAAAATGCCTACCACTAGACGTTTTCATGATCTGCTTCTTCAATCTTCTGCAGTTGGTCTGTTAGGTCTATGTGTTGATCTTACAGTCATTTTCCTGTTTCTTTTATTAATTTTTTTCACACTTACCAAGTCTAACAGCTCAGCATATTTGTGTGTTTGATTTCACTTTACTGATTCAGCATTTCTGGGTGTATTAAGAGTGCTTAAAAAAGGAGCACTGACACACCACGAGGCTCATAATTAGGGTAGGGTTGCACATGCATCTCATCTTTCTTGGACCACCTGCTTCAGCACCAGTGATATTTTAATAAACCAAGAACTCCACAATTTGTGTTTTAGAAAATATATCTGATATTACAGTTGCTATAGGTTGGAGAACCCCAAGAAATGTTAAAAGCACTGTAAACAACAGTGGTGGCAGAGAACACTAAGCATGATAAAGTCACTTTAAATTGCACAAAGAAGTATCCTGGCACATGAGGAAAGTTTTGGAGTTATGGAGAACGCACATCCATATGCAGGGGCTGTACATCCAATTCTGTTGAAGAACAAAGTTTTAACCATGTAACACACCTACTTATGCCGCGTACACACGGTCGTACTTTTCGTCTACAAAAGTCGGACAGCCTGTCGGACAGACTTCCGGCAGACTTTCGGTGGACTTGCCGCGGACTTGCGGCCTACTTTCTAACGACCGGACTTGCCTACACACGACCACACAAAAGTCGGTCGGATTCGTACGTGATGACGTACACCGGACTAAAATAAGGAAGTTCATAGCCAGTAGCCAATAGGTGCCCTAGCGTGGCTTTTTGTCCGTCGGACTAGCACACAGACGAGCGGATTTCGGGGTCCGTCGTAGGTACGAAGTAAAAGTTTTGAAGCATGTTTCAAATCTAAAGTACGTCGTATTTGAGGCTAAAAAAGTCGGTTGAAAGTCCGGAGAAGCCCACACACGATCGGATTACCAGCCAGCTTTAGTCCATCAGCGTCTGTTGGACTTTTGTAGACGAAAAGTACGACCGTGTGTACGCGGCATTATAGTTCCAGAGCATCCTGTGATCCTTTCTCAGCCTATCCAGCCTTCCCTTCTGGTCCATATTACACTCACTTTTTCATTGACCTGCTCACTCTTTCTTGTTGATTAACTGCTACACAATATTGTTTTGGGTGTAGTACCACTAATCAACAGCCAATTAAGTCTACCACTCATTTGGACATAGCTGCTTAACTGGTAGATTCCAGTATATTCATTCACTTTTAATCATATTAAATCTGCGAAATAAACATTGCTATAAAGTAATGTATAGTAATCAAATGTTGATTGTATACACAAAGCATATTGTGAATGAGACTTCATCTATTACAATAGTCACCACCAAAAAGTATAAGTTTGGTTTTGTGGCACCTGAAAACAACTAATAATGAATCCTACAAAGATATAAACATTCTTTTTGCTAAAATATTCACAGAATACTACTAAAAACACAAAAAGCAGTTTGCATTTTCTAGTGCATTTTGTAATTTCTACATCATAGGTAATCATTATTTTTTAAAACATTCAGAGATATGCATTTAAAAGAATCTGACACTTGGAAACCTATTGCACATTCTCTGGTCTTGTAAACGCATTGTTAGCTACTGGAGGAAAATATTCCAAATAATTTCAGATGTGACAGGTATATTGCTACCACCAGGTCATTACACTCATTAAACTTCACCATTCTTATGAACACACTCTTGCATTGTGGAATGGCACACTATCAGTTTTTGATTCCTTATGGGAACCCTGGAATGCCTGGTTTGCTAAATGACCTAAGCTGACCCGTACCATATTGCAAGCTTGACTCATTACTGAACACTTTGAACTTTGTATCTTGTGGCCCATCGGTATGCCAACAACTATGTTATTCTGTTTTGTTCTCTCGCCTTTTCCTTGTTTTATGTTGATTATGGTATCTTCTGGAATACCCGCTCTCAGCGGAATATCCTGTATGTTTTCTAAAACTCAATAAAAACTTATTGACTAAAAAAAAAAAAAGAATCTGAGGCTATACTTTTATTGTTGCGGCCGTCAACTGTACTCCCGTAATATATGTTAAAACTGGAGCACTCAGAAAATGGTGCAGCTGTGGATGGTAGCCAATCAGCTTCTAACTTCAGCTTGTTCAATTAAGCTTTGACAATAAAACTTAGAAGCTGATTGATTTCTATGTAGAGCTGCACTAGATTTTGCATGCTCCAGTTTTAGTAAATCTCTAGTACTTAATTTGCAGATGTCCTTGGGACACAATCAGATGTCTAGGGATGGAGTAAGCTGTATTTACCAAACCATGCCCATCTATAATGCTCTAGTCAAGTATTAAATGTAAATAATGTAAAAAGCTATCTAGAGTTTTTAGAGCAACTATTGTGTAATTTTTATATGAGCTCTTTTGGTCACTTTATTTAATAACCTAATGTACACTCATACTGTTCCCTGCAGAAATACATGCAGAGCAAAATAATTTCTGTTACAGATGTGAACATTTACAGATGATGCACCTGTGTGTCTCAAAAATTTTCTGGAAAAAGTTAAACTTTTTAACCAAGAGGGTCACCTATGCCTTGTTTCCACTGAGCGGTTCGGTTCGGTACGGTACGCTATTTTGGGTGTTTCCATTATGAAAGCAGCCCATACAACCGAACCGTACCGCTCCATTCAGGGTCCTGCTTCAGATGTGGGGCCATAGAAAATGGAATGGTTCGGTTAGGGCGGAGCTACGATACATTCCACTGATTGGCTGACAGAAAACCCTCTGCTGTGCTATGCTGAGCAATTTTTTCTAAACCCTGTATGGCCCCTTGTGGTCCCACTTGCAGTGGAAACACTCACCAGAATAGACCGGACCATTCTAGGCCATTCAAACTGTACCGACCCGAACCGATCCGCTCAGTGGAAATGAGGCATTAGTGCTTTACAACCCTTATGCCACATAAGATCTGCAGGTTATTTGAAATTTCTACCCTTATTGTGATGTTTGGGGATTGTTTAGCTAGGTGGTAGTACTTTCCAGTCAGATCAGTCCACTCCAGAAATTCAGTTTTAAGGCTAGTTGGCCCATTTTTACTGAAAAGATCTACTGTTAGGTCCAGACTATAACAGCTGTGAACACCTGCACCATCAGTGTGACAGTTGTTTGCAAAGCCTGGCCCCATGATTAGAGATTTCCTCCTTCCCAAATCTCTATGAAATCTCTGGGATCCAGATCCCAAACTGGATTTTACCAGCCACTGAGGAAACGGAAAAAACAGTTTCCTCTAAATAAAACAAGCACACTGAAGCCCCTCAACCTGCCTAGCTGAGAATCCTGGGTGACACAAAACCTCTTTAATACTGTGACAGAGGATCACAGTGTGGTCAGTTATTATCCTTCTGCCCTCCTTTGCCCTGCTCAACCTAAACAAAACCACCATCCTCAATGTATACTTGTCTAAATTACCTAAATTGGATGGTTGGAATCAAAGAAATACTCCAGACCACTAACCAAACTCCTTTTTCCCCTGGCCACACTTGCTCAATTTAACATTATAGGCTTCTATGGGGCCATCTCTCGATACAGGAAATATTCAAGGAGGAGTGGCCCCCCTTGACAAATTGCTCAGTACAGAGTCCAAAATGTTGGTCCTCTGAATCTGTAAAGCCATTCTGCTACCTCTGCTATCACGCTACTGATACTGTTACTCGTTTGTATACCTACTGTCACTGTATTATCCAATAATATTTTTCTAAAATACAGAACCAATCTTTTTTTTGTGTGTGCTGATTGTATTGTCTAAATTAGTTCAATTTTGCGGGCTGTGGGATTAGGCTTCCTAATAACTAATGTAGCGTTACCCCCAAAGGAGCTACTGATTTGTTTTGTGATTTTTCTGCAAACCTGAAGATGACACATCTCGGTCATCCAGAACTTACCGACAGGTATTTCAAAGAATTTATTAGGCCAAACATATTTTAAAAGGAGAAATGATTAACAAGTGCTCTAATACAAATAACCAATAAGACAATAACGTTACAATGGGAGATACAATGTTACGTTAAACATGCAGTATTTTGACTAACAAGAATTAACAGAACTGAACTGCATTTACCTAACACAAGTATATAAGGAAAGTCCTAATTTGCTATAACAGTGTCAGTTTTATCCCACTTGTCAGTGATTCATGTTGGCTGACAAAGTTGGTGCCCTCGAAGAAAGCACAGCAGTTCCCTGGAGACAACAGATTCATTGATGTTAGTCTCTTACCAGTCCCAGGGCACCCTCCTCTAGGTCTCCAGACATATGCTCTGATTCAGTAAAAGTTCATTTGAACTTAGAGGGGCATAGAAGTTGCTGATGATCTCTTCCTTTCAATCCTGCTGAGACAGTCCCTCTTTTACTTCTTTAAAATAGGTAGGAGTGCTCTCTAGTGTACTCGTTGTAATCCAAAGGGGCACTGGATTATTCCAAAATAAAGGGGAGTTAAGGCAACCCCACTGGAGGCCTCTCACCACAGTAGGCACGTTCCAAACTCCAGGCATTTCCACAGGTTTGCAATTCCTTCACAAGTTGGCATTCAGCAGTAGTAGCCAATGGTCCTCTACTGATGGTCAGGGGTCTGCCGATGGTCACAGTCACTCACTGCATCCCGCAATTGAAACCTTGATCCCCAGTGCGGGCTCTCAGGATCTAGGTCCCCCCACATTTAGCATGCACAAAGTATGATGGGAGCAGCAACCTCTTAATGAATAGTTCAGTTTAACTCAGTATTTACTGCAAAAGGATAATTCAGCAGCAATAAAGTAAAAAGTACCAAAGCAGATTACACTAGCACCCAAATGCTTCTCATATATATAAAATTTGTGTAGTTGGTGCCAGTATTCAGTTCTATTACTGTGTGGCATTGTCTGTCTTAACAAACACTTATGGGGCGTACACACAGTCAGACTTTTCAGCTACAAAAGTCCGACAGCCTGTCCGACAGACTTTCGACGGACTTTTGGCGGACTTTCGACGGACTTGCGGCGGACTTTCTAACGAACAGACTTGCCTACACACGATCACACAAAAGTCCGTCGAATTCTTACGTGATGATGTACACTGGACTAAAATAAGGAAGTTCATAGCCAGTAGCCAATAGCTGCCCTAGCGTGGGTTTTTGTCCGTCGGACTAGCATACAGACGAGCGGATTTTTCGACCGGACTCGAGTCCGTCGGAAAGATTTGAAGCATGTTTCAAATCTAAAGTCCGTCGGATTTGAGGCTGAAAAAGTCAGTTGAAAGTCCGGAGAAGCCCACACACGATCGGATTACCAGCCAGCTTTAGTCCGTCAGCGTCCGTTGGACTTTTGTAGCTGAAAAGTCCGACCGTGTGTACGCCCCATTACTATCGATAAAACTTGTGTGTGAAGTATCTATGGTACTCTATGGTACTCAACTCAGTGTCAATATGCAGTAGACAATGGATAAGAATCAGTACTTCTATCTGTCATTAAAATAGCTGCCACTATAAACAATGCAATATGCACAAAACAAACTGAATTATAAACAATAAAATCGACGCTCGGTCAATCTCTATTTTATTATTATACAGGATTTATATAGCGCCAACAGTTTGTGCAGAGCTTTACAATATGAGAGAGGACACTACAGTTAAAATACAATTCAATACAGAAAGAATCAGAGGGCCCTGCTCATTAGAGGAGGGTTTTCAGGGATTGTCTAAAAAGCTAATAGAGTAGTAGATAATCGGACTGATTATGGTAAGAAGTTCCATAGGATTGGAGAGGCTCTGGAAAAAGGCTCTGGAAAAGTCCTGGAGGTGGGAGGAGGTGGCAAGGGAGCTAGAGAGCAGGAGGTCTTGAGAGGAATTGTATTCGACTGATATTAATGTGTTATCCACACAAGTTCATAAGAACACCCAGTGCATGTGTACAAACAAAGGTCTCCGGTGTACTAAGTCCTCAAATCCTTGTATTGCATTCACCAATCACCAGACTGTCACCATGTGAGTCCCACTCTCATAAGAATTTAAACTCACCAGAAATCCATAATCTACATGCCTTTATCACAAGGGGATGGTGTTGCCCATACTGGGAACACTCCAGGAATCACTGATCTTATTACAAGAAAGAAACTCCACATAGCGTAATCCCGTTCAAGTAAACATTTATAAAAACTCCCCTTTAAAATGCACTTACAAAGAACAATGGTATAATCACATTTTCACATCAACGCCATAGCTTGATCACGGACCAAATATGACGTCTCACCCACCACGCTGCTCTGTATCACCTAGCCGTCACTGTGGTTGGCGCTTTGATGTCACTTCCGGTCACTGCATGACGCTGACGCATTTCATCATTACGACTTCATCTATGGGTGTGGCTATAGGGCGCGGTGCACCAGTATTTAACAGATGTCTCTCTGCTCCTTATCACCCACCAATCACGATCGCTGGACTCCCGGGATCGGTCACTGGAAGTCTGTGGATAATGGTCCAATAGGAATCTTATTTTTAACCCATCCATGATCCTTATCACAAACTGTTCATTGCATAAACATACCCATATTTAAACTAGTACTAAAATACATTCAATACAACTGAATTATAAGATAAAATACAATGCATTCGATACAATAAATTTCCACTGTACATACCGTTCTTATTTTTTACTAACCATCTCAACCTTGAGACAATTCTCCTGCACAGTTTTCAACCCAGTTCCCCTCTTGTTTTACAGTCAGGTCCATAATGGAACATATTGTCCCATATTGGGACATCGACACAATTCTAATCTTTTTGGCTCTATACACCACCACAATGGATTTGAAATGAAACGATGTGCTTTAACTGCAGACTTTCAGCTTTAATTTGAGGGTATTTACATCAAAATCAGGTGAACGGTGTAGGAATTACAACAGTTTGTATATGTGCCTCCCACTTTTTAAGGGACCAAAAGTAATGGGACAATTGGCTGCTCAGCTGTTCCATGGCCAGGTGTGTGTTATTCCCTCATTATCCCATTTACAAGGAGCAGATGAAAGGTCCAGAGTTCATTTCAAGTGTGCTATTTGCATTTGGAATCTGTTGCTGTCAACTCTCAATATGAGATCCAAAGAGCTGTCACTATCAGTGAAGCAAGCCATCATTAGGCTGAAAAAACAAAACAAACCCATCAGAGAGATAGCAAAAAAATTAGGTGTGGCCAAATTAACTGTTTGGAAGATCCTTAAAAAGAAAGAACGCACCGTTGAGCTCAGCAACGCCAAAAGACCCGGAAGACCACGGAAAACAACTGTGGTGGATGACCGAAGAATTCTTTCCCTGGTGAAGAAAACACCCTTCACAACAGTTGGCCAGATCAAGAACACTCTCCAGGAGGTAGGTGTATGTGTGTCAAAGTCAACAATCAAGAGAAGACTTCACCAGAGTGAATACAGAGAGTTCACCACAAGATGTAAACCATTGGTGAGCCTCAAAAACAGGAAGGCCAGATTAGAGTTTGCCAAACAACATCTAAAAAAGCCTTCACAATTCTGGAACAACATCCTATGAACAGATGAGACCAAAATCAACTTGTACCAGAGTGATGGGAAGAGTATGGAGAAGGAAAGGAACTGTTCATGATCCAAAGCATACCACCTCATCAATGAAGCATGGTGGTGGTAGTGTAATGGTGTGGGCATGTATGGCTGCCAATGGAACTGGTTCTCTTGTATTTATTGATGATGTGACTGCTGACAAAAGCAGCAGGATGAATTCTGAAGTGTTTTGGGCAATATTATCTGCTCATATTCAGCAAAATGCTTCAGAACTCATTGGACGGCGCTTCACAGTGCAGATGGACAATGACCCGAAGCATACTGCGAAAGCAACCAAACAGTTTAAGGGAAAGAAGTGGAATGTTATGCAATGGCCAAGTCAATCACCTGACCTGAATCCGATTGAGCATGTATTTCACTTGCTGAAGACAAAATTGAAGGGGAAATGCCCCAAGTACAAGCAGGAGCTGAAGACAGTTGCAGTAGAGGCCTGGCAAAGCATCACCAGGGATGAAACCCAGCGTCTGGTGATGTCTATGCATTCCAGACTTCAGGCTGTAATTGACGGCAAAGGATTTGCAACCAAGTACTAAAAAGTAAAAGTTTGATGGAAGATTGTTAATCTGTCCCATTACTTTTGGTCCCTTAAAAAGTGGGAGGCACATATACAAACTGTTGTAATTCCTACACCGTTCACCTGATTTGGATGTAAATACCCTCAAATTAAAGCTGAAAGTCTGCAGTTAAAGCACATCTTGTTTGTTTCATTTCAAATCCATTGTGGTGGTGTATAAAGCCAAAAAGATTAGAATTGTGTCAATGTCCCAATATTTATGGACCTACAGTGCCTTGCGAAAGTATTCGGCCCCCTTGAACTTTTCAACCTTTTGCCACATTTCAGGCTTCAAACATAAAGATATAACATTTTTATTTTTTGTGAAGAATCACCAACAAGTGGGACATAATTGTGAAGTGGAATGAAATCTATTGGATTGTTGAAACTTTTTTAACTAATAAAAAAATGAAAAGTGGGGCGTGCAAAATTATTCGGCCCCCTTGCGTTAATACTTTGTAGAGCCATCTTTTGCTGCGATTACAGCTGCAAGTCGCTTGGGGTATGTCTCTATCAGTTTTGCACATCGAGAGACTGAAATTCTTGCCCATTCTTCCTTGCAAAACAGCTCAAGCTCAGTAAGGTTGGATGGAGAGCGTTTGTGAACAGCAGTTTTCAGCTCTTTCCACAGATTCTCGATTGGATTCAGGTCTGGACTTTGACTTGGCCATTCTAACACCTGGATACGTTTATTTGTGAACCATTCCTTTGTAGATTTTGCTGTATGTTTGGCATCATTGTCTTGTTGGAAGATAAATCTCCGTCCCAGTTTCAGGTCTTTTGCAGACTCCAACAGGTTTTCATCCAGGATGGTCCTGTATTTGGCTGCATCCATCTTCCCCTCAATTTTAACCATCTTCCCTGTCCCTGCTGAAGAAAAGCAGGCCCAAACCATGATGCTACCACCACCATGTTTCACGGTGGGGATGGTGTGTTGAGTGTGATGAGCTGTGTTGCTTTTACGCCAAACATATCGTTTTGCATTGTGGCCAAAAAGTTCGATTTTGGTTTCATCGGACCAGAGCACCTTCTTCTACATGTTTGGTGTGTCTCCTAGGTGGCTTGTGGCAAACTTTAGACGAGACTTTTTATGGATATCTTTGAGAAATGGCTTTCTTCTTGCCACTCTTCCATAAAGGCCAGATTTGTGCAGTGTACGACTGATTGTTGTCCTATGGACAGACTCTCCCACCTCAGCTGTAGTTCTCTGCAGTTCATCCAGAGTGATCATGGGCCTCTTGGCTGCATCTCTGCTCAGTCTTCTCCTTGTCTGAGCTGAAAGTTTAGAGGGACAGCCAGGTCTTGCTAGATTTGCAGTGGTCTGATACTCCTTCCATTTCAAAATGATCGCTTGCACAGTGCTCCTTGGGATGTTTAAAGCTTGGGAAATCTTTTTGTATCCAAATCCGGCATTAAACTTCTCCACAACAGTATTACGGACCTGCCTGGTGTGTTCCTTGGTCTTCATGATGCTCTCTGCGCTTTCAACAGAACCCTGAGACTATCACAGAGCAGGTGCATTTATACAGAGACTTGATTACACACAGGTGGATTCTATTTATCACCATCAGTCATTTAGGACTCGCTGAACTTCTGGAGTGAGTTTGCTGCACTGAAAGTAAAGGGGCCGAATAATTTTTCACGCACCACTTTTCAGTTTTTTAATTGCTAAAAAAGTTTAAAATATCCAATAGATTTCGTTCCATTTCACAATTGTGTCCCACTTGTTGGTGATTCTTCACAAAAAATTAAAATTTTATATCTTTATGTTTGAAGCCTGAAATGTGGCAAAAGGTTGAAAAGTTCAAGGGGGCCGAATACTTTTGCAAGGCACTGTAACTGTATGTCCATTACTTAGTCTATATCTGTTCTAATAGTCACTGATAAAATGGAAAATTGTATCAAATACTTAATGTAATTTTCCTTTCCTGCTGCCAAACCATGGCAGCATATTAGTGATAGAGCTCCGCCTCTTGACCACTCCCTCAGGACCAGGGAATACCATAAAAAAGGCATAGTTAGCCACCCCCCTCAGTCTTTGTAACAAGTCACATACTGAAACATACTGTACAAGGGTGGGCCCGTATGCTGCCATGATTTGGCGTCAGGTAAGGAAAATTAAGGTGAGCATTTGATACAATTTTCCGTTTTCC
This sequence comes from Lithobates septentrionalis, assembly GCA_037952835.1. Taxonomy (NCBI): domain Eukaryota; kingdom Metazoa; phylum Chordata; class Amphibia; order Anura; family Ranidae; genus Lithobates; species Lithobates septentrionalis. The sequence goes on along the minus strand of JBBDGP010001454.1, from coordinate 1,355,034 downwards.
TGACGCCAACATGACAGTATACTAGTGATAAATAACAAGCTGCCAGGGTGGGTTCTGCTTGTCAAATCAATTTTTTAATTAGGATGTAACAGAAGACTGCATAGTCCTTCCTACAAAGTCCACTGTTGACAATTCTCCCGTCAACTCTGTAATGCTTAGAAAATGATGCTGGGATGATCATGATACCTCTGTACAGATGGATTCTATAGATGCTCTCGAATAGGCTGCCCATGGGGCTGCAACCACTTTGGCAGAGTATGCAGCCACTGGTGACAGAGGCTCACAACCCCTCGCTCTATATGCACAACCAAGCCTGCTAGAGTCCAGGCAGTAGCCTCTTATTCTTGATGATTTGCAGCTGGAACAATGAAAGACTTCTTAGATAATCTGAAAGGCTCCATTGTGAACAGATACTTCTTTAAACTTTCCTGTGTGATCTTCTGGAAAGTTAGGTAGTGCACAGATGTCTATTAAATGGAGGACCGTCGCTACCTTTGGTACAAGATGACCTATAGGATGCAACTCTCCTTTTTCTAGAAATAAAACAATATGTTTTTCTGGAGCTCCAAGAGCTTGCATCTTGGACATCCTTCTGCCTGAAGATACTGTGAAAGATATTGCTTTGTAGGTAATGTCCCAAACTAGATGCTGCTCTGTTGAAGCAAATGGTTGAACTGACAGGAAATCACTTGGGAAAGACTCTCCTTCTTGGTGGTTAAATTCTCATGACTGCCTTCAAAAATTGTGCAACTAAAGGATCTTTGGCCCCTTTAAACGTTGTTATTGCCAATACAACCAATACCTGCAACCTCAATGAATATGGGTTAAGGCCCATGTCTAATCTGGCCTAGAGGCAATCCAGAATAGCTGTCACCAGAGGCACAGTAGAATCAAAGTCTCGCTCTGCCAAGAGAAATGCAAATTTGTTCCCAATTTTGGCATAGATGTTAGTAGAGTGTCTTCTAGCACAAAACAAAGAGACCACTCTGGAGCAACCAGGTTCTCCAGCCTCCCCTTTCAGCCGCCATGCTTTCAGCCCCAGTCTGCATATGTGCCTGCAGTCTGCATATGTGCGCAGGGGAATTGGCTTCTGTATCCTGAAGTGAATGTCCAGGGAAAACCAAGGCCTCCATGGCCAATATGGAGGAATGACTATGACTACCATATTCTCTGTTGACAGCCTGAAAAGGAATCTCATTATGAGAGATGTTGGGGGAAATATATAGGCTAGATTGCAGTTCAAGGAGAGACCAGAGCATCTTTCCCGTCTGCCTGGGGGTGCGAAAACCGGGTTTCCCAAGTTTGTGATTGCTGTGGGAAGTGAAGAAGTCTGCCCGTGGTAGGTCCCACCTGTGGATCAGCTCGGAGAAGACCTGGGGCAAAGGGCCCACTCGTGATCTGGGAAGCTTGCATGAAAGTCGGTCTGCCTGCGTGTTCAGATTGCCTAGGAGGTAAACTGTTCTTGGAATTTGTAGGTTATTTTCTGCCCCGGACATTATGGGTTTCACCTCTCTCAATAGCGTTTTGCTGCAAGTTCCTCTTTAGTGTTGAATATAGGCAACTACTGCTCTGCTGACCAACTGTGCAGGAAATGGTCTTCCCTTGATTCTGTGTAGCAAGGTTGAAAAGTGCTAAAAGGGCTGCTTAACTTACAGCGCATTCGAGACCATCCCCCTTGGTTGGGAATCTCTACTTGCCTTGACCAACAGTCCCTCGCAGTGCACTTTCCAGGTCATCTTGCTGACATGATTCGTAACAGTGATCTAGTCCAACAGCCACCACTGCAGACTCCTACTCATACTGAGTGACACTGTTATTAACTGTGCTAGATTCTGTATCCTCCATTGAGCTAATTCCAGCTGAAACTGGTACAGGTGCCAGTGCGCCCAAAGGATGAGAACATTGTGCCCAAAAGATTGAGGCACTGAGAAGCTGTCAAAAAAGTGGAGGCTACTGTCCTCAGAATTCCCTTCCTGACTGTCCCCGTTTTCTCTGGAAGTAATAGCAGTAATAGCATCTAGCCATCTAGCTGCACTGTTTGAATGGACTCTAAGAGGATAAAACAGTTCAACCTCTTTGGATCTGTAATTGGATACCAGCCAGCATCCTTTGCAAACCACAAACTGTTGGATAGAAGCTTGCATATTTTTCTGTGAATGGTATATTATCCTCCCATTCTCCCATGAAGAGGTTTGCGAGGCTTGGCACAAATTTTGCGCCCATCACAACTCCTCTCTTTTGGGAGAAAAAGTCTTTGTTGTACCAAAAATTGTGGGAAAGACAAAAGTCTAAAACTTTCTGGTAAAAAAAATCTTTTGGGCATGTGGGATGTCCTCTCTGGCTTAAAGCGGAGTTCCAGCTGTTTCTGTGTTTATTAAAAGTCAGCAGCTACATAAAGTGTAGCTGCTGACTTTAAAAAAAAACACACACTCACCTGTCTCACTGTCCAGCAATGGGGCCGCCCGAAGCCTTGGTTCTCTCCCCTGCCTCTCCCCGGCATCAGCATCACAAGTGCGGGCACCTGGCTGTGACAGCTTGCAGCTTCACAGCCGGGTGCGCACTGCACATGCGCGAGTTGTGCTGCGCATCCTGAATATGTCACAGGTCCCAGGAGATTGCAGGGAGGGAGGGGGAGAGGGGAACTTCCGCTTGCATCGCCTAGGCAGCCTGATCGGAAGTGGGAACTGAGTACCTGTCAAAACTAGGTACCCACTGTCCCCCCCCCCCCCCAAGAAAAAATGGCATTCCAAATGTGGCATGCCAGGGGGTCAGGAGTCCTTAAAGCACAAGTTCTACTTTTGGGTGGAACTCCAATTTAAGGCCCAATTGAGAGCCAATAAAGCATCATCATGCTGTATAATTGTATACAGTGATGACACATCTGCCATCACTAAATTTACTTCTAATGTTTCTGAAAGATCCACTTCCCGCAACAGTTGTAAAAAATTATTTGTGTCTTTAAGATATGCCTTAGTCCTCAAGACACTTGTAAAAATGATTTAAGGTATTGTCTCAAATGTGCCGTTACCGACTCTATACTGTTTACTATAGGTCGGGCTGGAGGGCTTAGGGGGTCTTTGTGAATTTTAGGAAGTGCGTATATCGTTGGTATCCAACTACTACTAGGAACTAGATATTTCCTCTCTTTTTTAGTTAGTACTCTCATACGGTAACCAAACTCCACAAGGTTGGTTAATTCTCTTGTATACTGGCCCGTAGGATCCCATGTCTAATTTTACATAAATGTTCTCATCAGATAACATCTCTGTCAGCTGTCTATGATAATACACTTTAGACAAAATAAATAACCCCCCCCTCCCTTATCAGCTGGACAAATAATTACATTCTTTCTTTTTTCCAACTGTTCAATACCTTCCTAGATATATCTGGGATTAGTGTTCTTCTTTGAGACAATCTGTTCCAAATCTCTCAATGCTAGGCCTTTAAAGACCTCTAGATGGTGGTGTGCAGAGTTTTGAGGGTTAAACAAAGATTTATTACGCAATCCACTATCAATCCCTATTGTTGTCCCCTTATTCCTAATTTCTGGGGGTGGTGTCTTACTCAAAAAATATTTTTTTCATATTGAGTTTCCTCATATATTTACAGTATCTCACAAAATGAGTACACCCCTCACATTTTTGTAAATATTTTATTATATCTTTTCATGTGACAACACTGAAGAAATGACACTTTGCTACAATGTAAAGTAGTGAGTGTACAGCTTGTATAACAGTGTAAATTTACTGTCCACTCAAAATAACTCAACACACAGCCATTAATGTCTAAGCGGCTGGCAACAAAAGTGAGTACACCCCTAAGTAAAAATGTCCAAATTGGACCCAATTAGCCATTTTCCCTCCCCGGTGTCATGTGACTCATTAGTGTTACAAAGTCTCAGGTGTAAATGGGGAGCAGGTGTGTTAAATTTGGTGTCATCGCTCTCACTCTCTCATACTGGTCACTCGAAGTTCAACATGACACCTAATGGCAAAGAACTCTCTGAGGATCTGAAAAAAAGAATTGTTGCTCTACATAAAGATGGCCTAGGCTATAAGAATATTGCCAAGACCCTGAAACTTAGCTGCAGCACGGTGGCCAAGACCATACAGCATTTAACAGGACAGGTTCCACTCAGAACAGGGCTCGCCATTGTCTACCAAAGAAGTTGAGTGCACGTGTTCAACGTCATAGCCAGAGGTTGTCTTTGGGAAATAGACGTATGAGTGCTGCCAGTATTTCTGCAGAGGTTGAAGGGGTGGGGGGTCAGCCTGTCAGTGCTTAGTCTATACGCCACACACTGCATCAAATTGGTCTGCATGGCTGTCATCCCAGAAGGAAGCTTCTTCTAAAGATGATGCAAAAGAAAGCCCACAAACAGTTTAAGGACATGGATTGCTGAAACCATATCCTGTTGTCTAATGAGACCAAGATAAACTTATTTGGTTCAGATGGTGTCAAGCGTGTGTGGCGGCAACCAGGTGAGGAGTACAAAGAAAGGGTTCCCCAGCCCTCTCATGTGCCCCCCTTCCCCTCCATAAAAACGTATGTGGTGACTGTGGTCCATGCCTTTCGCCAAAGTCCCATAAGGGCTCAAATCTATTTAGTAGGGATTGAATAGACATTATTATGTGGTGAGGGATTATATAATGGTTGATGACCCCCTCAACATCTACCCCCACTCCCTGAATTCTTCCCTCCTCTACTTTGAGGTGGTTGGAGTGCATTCCTCTGATTAAATGAGCACTACCCAAAGCTGTAAAAATACCACTAAAATCCTCTTGGCTGTCAGTGTATTCATTAACTGCAAACAGATTATCCAAATTGACCTGTCTGTTACTTAAAAATCTAACTACAACCATGGCTGCTAAGATAATTAATTGATTATAAACCTTCAGCCCGGGTTCACACCTATGCGAATTAGATGTGCGTTTCCCCGCATCTAATTTGCACAGTAGGAGAATGTGACTGGCTCCCTATGGAGCCGGTTCACATATCTCCGGGGCGGCTGCGGAGCGCACTGCACAAAAACGCTGTGCGTCTTTAGCTCCGTTTCAGGGCCAAATTCAGGCATAGAATCGGCCCTGATCCGTCCCTGAAACTGGGAACAGGGACGCACAGCGCTCCTGTGCGATCCGCAGCCCGGTATAGTGTGAACCCGGGCTTAAACTTGTGTATGAAGTATCTATGGTACTCAACTCAGCGCCAATATGCAGTAGAGAATGGATACAAATCAATACTTCTATCTGTCATTAAAATAACTGCCACTATAAACAATACAATATGCATAAAACAAATGGCTTTATAAACTATAAAACAACAATAGTGTAGATCCGTCAATCTCTATAATTGACTGATATTCATGTGTTAGCCACACAAGTTCATAAGAATACCTAGTGCATGTATACAAAGAAAGTCTCTGGTGTACAAAGTCCTCAAATCCTTGTATTCCATCCACCAATCACCATACTGTCACCATGTGAGTCCCACTCCCATAAGAGTTTAAACTCACCAGAAATCCATAATCTACACGCCTTTATTTATAGTGTTGTCCAATACTCACAAGGGACTGGTATCACTCGTACTGGGAATGCTCCAGGAATCACTGATCTTATTACAAGAAAGAAACGCCACATAACGTAAACCCGTTCAAGTAAACATTTATTTTAAAAAAATGCACTTACAAACAACAATGGTATAATCGCATTTTCACATCAACATCATAGCTTAATCCACTGATCAGATATAGCGTCTCACCCACCACGCTGATGCTTGCTCTGTATTGAGAGAGAACCGCATTACCTCAAGAAGGACTAAGGAGAGAAAGAGCAGAAGTTGTAGGGGGATGAAAAATTCTGCAGCAAAAAAAAAAAAGAAACAAGTTAAGTGGTATATATAATTTAAGTAGAGTTGAGTTGACACATAAGGGAACCAATATTTTACACCTAGGTCTAAAATGTGGGATTAAACTGCCTATCAGTAAATTTGATGTGTATGTGAATGTACATAAATACTGCATATGAGGAAACTCAATATAAAAAAATATTTTTTGAGTATGACACCAACCCCAGAAATTAGGAATAAGAAGACAACAATAGGGATTGATAGTGAATTAAAGTGGGGTTCCACCCAAAAAAACAAAAATACCTCAAAAATTCTAAAAAAAAACAAAACATTTGGATATTTTTTTTTTCACTTACCTCTAACTGCCTGTTGCTAGGTGGTCCCTCGTAGTCTGCTTCTTCCTTTGCCTGGGCTGGTGACATCACTTCCCCCTCGGCACAGGAAGGGCTCCGCTCTGCTCCCTCCCTCCTGTCAATCATCTGGGACCCATTACAGGTCCCAGGTGATTGAGTGGCCAATCACGGCGCGCGGCGCCGCTCGCGCATGCGCAGTGGGTGCCAGGCTGTGAAGCCACAGCCCGGCGCCCACAGTTGAAATGCCAGGGCTGACGAGCGGAGGGGGGGGACGAGCGGGGCTTCGATCCCCGCATCGCTGGACCCAGGAGAGGTAAGTGTCCAATTAAAAGTCAGCAGCTGCAGTATTTGTAGCTGCTGACTTTTATTTTTTTTTTTTTTGACGGCCCCCCTGGGTGGAACTCCTCTTTAAGTAATAAATCTTTGTTTAACCCTCACACCTGCACACTCTGCACACCACAATCTAGACGTCTTTAAAGCCCTGGTATTGAGAGATTTGGAGAAGATTGTCCCAAATAACAATACTAATCCCAGGTATATCTAGGAAGTTATCGAACAGTTGGAAAAAAGGAAGAACATAATTATTCGTCCAGCTGATAAGGGGGGGGGGGGGTAGTTATTTTGTCTAAAGAGTATTATCATGGACAGCTGACAGAGATTTTATCTGATGAGAACACTTTTGCAAAATTAGACAGGGATCCTATTGACCAGTATAGAAGAGAATTAACCAACCTTGTGGAATTTGGTTACCGTACAAGTGTGCTAACTAAAACAAAGAGGAAATATCTAGTTCCTAGTAGTCGGATACCAACGATATACACACTTGCTAAAATTCACAAGGACCCCCTAAACCCTCCAGCCCGACACATAGTGAACAGTATAGGGTTGGTAACGGATATCAGATAAAGGCTGACCCTTCATATAGCCCTCAACTCTCCTGTGGAAATAGCGAGCTGAGAGAGATCATGTTCTGAACAGCCCCTCTACATCAGGAAGTATAAGAATATCTTTAAGAGCTTTGACTAAATAAATATTTATTTTTCAAATGTCCTTTTCCAGTTACCTTTATATTTCACTTTCTTGTTGGTAGCAATTCTTTTAATGTGTAAGGCATACCACCAGATGGCAATCTTGTTCTTTCCAAAAATATTTTACAGCATTTTTTCCATATAGTATCTGAACTCATTTGTAGTATAAGCAACATGAATAACGCAAAGTGCACTGCTTAAATTGGTTTTATCTTAGTTTTTTTATTTATTTGAGCTAATGTAAATTATAATCTTAGAAAGGATCCCAAAATAACATACTGAGAATTTATGTAATACAAAAAGGATCGCAGTCTTACACATCAAATTATAATTTCTATTGTCCTTTATTTCTGTAGAATAAAGCAGCACTTTAATCCAAGTTGCACTCTTCCTTTGTACCTATGTCATGCACTACTGATATTTAAAAATTGATGATGTTTGACAAAGAATGCCACTGTGAATGCTCATCTTTTCTATAGTTCCAGCCATAAGTGATTTTAAAAAAACAAACAACATTAAGCTGGGAAAACAAGTCCACATTTGGAATTTGGAAGCGTTGACTAGAAGTGTGATTTGTAGTTAGATACAGAATATAGATGAAAGATTATAGTGAATGTTATTATATGAACAAAGAAGGTTCAATTCTACCTGTATGCGTGTCTCACTTTAAATGCCCCCCCTGTGAAACTACAAACTCAGTTTAGGCAACACATATGAGAATGAGCATACTGGGACTCTTTAGATGCTATTTCAGTTAGATTCATACACAGGATCTTTTTTTTTTTTTATATATATATAAAAATCAACTTGACTGGCCTGCACAGAGTTGTGACCTCAACCCGATAGAACACCTTTGGAATGAATTAGAGAGGGGACTGCGAGCCAGGCCTTCTCATCCACATTAGTGCCTGACCTCACAAATGTGCAGGCCAGTCAAGTTCCTCGACCCCAAACTCGCTCATCCATGTCTTTATGGACCTTGTTTGTGCACCGGTGCGCAGTCATGTTGGAAAAGGAAGAGATCATCCCCAAACTGTTCCCACAAAGTCGAGAGCATAAAATTGTCCAAAATGTCTTGTTATGCTCATGCCTTAAGAATTCCCTTCACTGAAACTAAGGGGCCAAGTCCAACCCCTAAAACACAACTCACACCATAATCACCCCTCCACCAAATGATTTGGACCAGTGAACAAAGCAAGGTTCATAAATACATGGATGAGCGAGTTTGGGGTGGAGGAACTTGACTCACCCTGCACATCAGAGGTGCACTCCTCCATGCTCCAGTGCTCCTCGGCCCCCCTCCGTGCTCCGGTCCCTCTCCGTGCTCCAAGTCCCCACCTGTGCTCTGGTCCCCCTCTGTCCTCGATCTGTCAGGATGGAGAGCAGAGGAAGGAGCCGGTAAATATGTCATTTACCGGCTCCTTACCTTTTTTTTTTATTTACTTTTATAATAGCAAGAAAAAATATCAACTTACAAAGTCCACCACATATGTACTTGCATCTTTCAAGATTACATGACATTTTTCATAGTTAAATTGTAAAAATAATAAAAATTTTAATTAAAAAACACACTGACACCGTCCACCCTGCCCCCACCACACACACACAAAAAAAAAGCATTGTAAAAAAATAAAAATGATAACAAAAAATAAATTGTAAAAAATAATAATAAACAATGAATTGTAAAAAATAATACAAAATAATAAATTGTAAAAAATGGAATTGTAAAAAAATAAATAAAAAAAAAAAGAAAACTACTGATACAGTCCACACGTCATCAGTGCTGCATATTAGTGCCACTGTCACACGACATTAAAAAAAAGTATCAGTTATTGGTATCGGGGAGTACTTGAAAAAAGTATCGGTACTAGTATCGATGCAACCCTACTTTTCACATATTTATTTGTAAAAAATGTTTAAAACCATTTACAATTTTCCTTCCACTTCACAATTATGTGAAACTTTGTCAAAAAGAAAAAAACTGCGCTTGGCAAAGGAAAAGAAGCTGCGGTTATAAGTGCGGTCACACCAAATACAAACTAATAAACAAAAACCGCGCTAGAATAATAAAAAAAGATCTTAATATAGTCCGTGCAGTCTCATATGAATGTCCACATAAAATAAAGTTTGTTAGATGCAAATAACATAAGATTTCATCCAGTGTGGTAAATGAAAAACAGCAATGGGACTGGAAACAGCAAATTACTGCGCTTACCAGATGTAAGCCAAATAAGAGCGGGTGGCTTAAACCCAGCCTGGGCCTTTAAATGATGATCCAGCCGAGTCAAGATGATCACATCCGTCTCATATGTCCAGTCCGTCAAGATTTAGATCCAAAAAAATATATAGCACAAACATAGCATAATACTGATAATTGAAAGACTCAAAAAGTGAAAAAAAAGGTGCAACACTCAAAAAAATAAATTTTTAAATCATGAGTATCATAAATCATCCAAAGTTTGTCACAGCAACCATGGATGGTGAATGAGTGTCATGCAATCATGCAAGAAACGTGAAATAAGTGAAATAGGTGCAACGCCCAATCTCAAGTAGAAATCAGGCAATAATGAACTGTGATAAATCACCCCAAAAACAATATGAGCGTGAAAAAGAGCAAAACCATTGACAAACAGCACATCGCATGCACGGGCTGCTTACCAGATGACAAATTGAAACAGGCAAAGTGTCACACAACTCAACGTGTAGAAGGGTTAAGAACACACCAACGAATCCTAGGGGATGTTCAGCTTACCAGACATCCTCACATGGTAGGCAAATGGGATATGACACACACAGGCTCCTATCCGGGGCAGCGTGGACGCGTCCTGGCCAGTCAAGCCCAAGCTCAGCAGTACATACGAAGTAAAAATGCCCAATAGTGTAATACTGTATATCCAATTTATTCAAAATAGAAATTGCACTTACATAAAGGAAGTTTAAAAACAGCGAGAAGTTGGAGTCGGCCGGCACTCATACAATACTCCCGTCCTCACAGGGCAAACGTGGTGACGTCAGCACGTCCCTCCCAGACGCGTTTCGTCACACGCTGACGTTTTCCATGGAAATCCCCATTGAAAACGTCAGCGTGTGACGAAACGCATCTGGGAGGGACGTGCTGACGTCACCACGTTTGCCCTGTAAGGACGGGAGTATTGTATGAGTGCCGGCCGGCTCCAACTTCTCGCTGTTTTTAAACTTCCTTTATGTAAGTGCAATTTCTATTTTGAATAAATTGGATATACAGTATTAATGTGAAACTTTGTGTTGGTCTATCACATAAAACCCCAATAAAATACATTTACATTTTTGGTTGTAACATGACAAAATGTGGAAAATTTCAAGGGGCGTGAATACTTTTTCAAGCCACTGTATACAGATCTATGGAGCTATCATTTTGCCTTCAATTTAAAACACACTTCTTTCTTTTTAAGTGTCAATGCTGCTGTAATAGGCAGTATACATCACACAGGTGCACTACTTCACAGGAAGTATTAAGACATGTTATTTAATGTTATTTTAATTTTTATGTTCAATCTAATTCTATTGAAAAGTTTTTGAATAACAGTGCAAATGTAGTAGAAAAGTAATACAAAAATAAATGAACAGAAAATACAAAATAACAACAAATATACAGAGATATATATATATATATATATATATATATATATATATATATATATATATATATATATATATATATACACACACATGTACCACATAACAAAAATTGGTACTATACCTCAAAAGTGGAAAAACAGGTGTTACAGAACAGAGAGTGGGGGTAGCACAGGACCAGGTATGGATTACAGGTTGCTACTTGATCTGAGGCAGTAGAAGATTGAAAAGACACTGTTGGCACAGACACAGTACAATATGAAAACAAGGGTCATATGGTTATTATTACTATACAGGATTTATATGGCGCCAACAGTTCACGCAGCGCTTTACAATATAAAAAGAGACAATACAGTTATAATACAATAGAATACAAGAGGATTGAGAGGGCCCTGCTCAGAAGAGCTTACAATCTAATAGGGTGGGGCAGGTGGTACAAAAGGTTGTAGCTGTGAAGAATGAGCTGATGGAAGTAGTAGGATATTAGTTGGAGATGTGATAGGCTTTCCTGAAGAGATAAGTTTTCAGGGATCGCCTGAAGACAGCAAGAGTAGGGGATAGCTGGACCAGTGAGGTAGAAAGTTTCAGAGGATGTGAGAGGCTCTGGAGAAATACTGGACACGAGCATAGGAGGAGGAGACGAGAGAGCTTGAGAGTAGGAGGTCTTGAGAAGAGCGGAGAGGACGATTTGGGTGATATTTGGAGACAAGATTAGTGATGTAGCTAAGGGCAGAGTTGTGAATGGCTTTGTATGTTGTGGTTAGTATTTTAAATTTAATTCGCTGGGTGATTGGGAGCCAGTGTAGGGATTGGAGGAGAGGGTTGGCAGACACTGAGCAGTTGGTAAGGTGGATAAGTCTGGCAGCAGCATTCTTGATAGACTGAAGAGGGGATAGCCTATGGAGAGGCAGGCCAATGAGAAGGGATTTGCAATAGTCAAGGTAAGAGATAACAAGGAAGTGAATGAGGAGCTTGGTGGTTTCAGATGTTACGGAGGTGAATTCTACAAACTTTTGCCAACGACTGGACTTGGTGCTGAAATGACAAGTCAGAGTCTAGGATCAGTCCTAGTACCCTGGTGTGAGGGGAGAGACTGATAGTTCCATTATTGATTTTGATGGAAAAGTCATGGAGGGGGGTACGGGCGGGGGGGAATATTAATAGCTCAGTTTTAGAGAGATTTAGTTTAAGGAAGTGGTGTGACATCCATGCTGATATGTCAGTTAGTAAGTTAGTAATGCGAGAGGAGACTGAAGGAGTGAGGTGAGTTGTAAACAGATGGATTGGGGTGTCATCAGCGTATAAGTGGTATTGGAAGCCGTTATCAAGTGACCAAGGAAGGAGGTGTAGATAGAGAAGAGAAGGGGTCCAAGAACAGAGCCTTGGGGGACCCCTACAGAAAGGGGCAATGGAGAGGAGGAGACAGAGTGGTAGGTGACACTGAAGGAGCGCTGTGATAAATAGGCAGAGAACCAGTATAGAGCAGAATCTCAGAGGCCAAGGGAATGTAGTTTATTGAGAAGGAGCGGGTGGTCAACAGTGTCAAAGGCCGCAGAGAGGTCAAGTAGTAGGAGTATGGAGTATTGGCTGTTGGTTTTAGCAGTTAGCAAATCGTTAGTGAGTTTTAGTAAGGCAGTTTCCGTGGAGTGCTGCGAGCAAAAGCCAGACTGTAATGGGTCAAGAAGGTTTTTTCACTTAGGTAGGAGCTAAGACGGTTGTACACTAAGCGTTCTAGAGGTTTAGAGGTGAATGGGAGCAATGAGATGGGTCTTAAGTTGTTTAGATTGGTGGGGTCCAGTGAGGGCTTTTTGAGTATGGGAGTGATCTGCTCATGTTTTAGAGGGGAGGGGAAGGTGCCACTAGAGAGGGAGAGATTGAAGATGTGAGTGAGGGAGCACAGGATAGAAGAAGAGGGTAACCGTAGTAGTTGTGAGGGAACAGGATCCAAGGGACAATTGGTTAGGTGGGCATCTGAGAAAAGTTTTGTAACCTCTTCAGTAGTAGCCAATTCAAAAGAGGAGAGTGTTGAATGTGCTGTTAGGCAAGGTATGTTGGGTGGGGAAGATGTACGCACAGTGGAGGTGTTTCCACAAATTGCATCAATCTTGTCTTTGATGTGATTGGCAATCTCTTGGGCAGTGAGTGAGTTAGTGGGTAGAGGGGTTGGGGGATGAAGCAGAGAGTTAAAGGTTGAGAAGAGCCGACGGGGACTGGATGACAAAGTATTAATAGAAACAAAGTAGGCTTGTTTGGCAGCATGGAGGCAGGAATTGTATTTTGGAAGGGCAGGTTTATATAGGGTGAAGTCTTGCAGGGATTTGGTTTTACGCCACAGTCGTTCAAGAGCACGACAATGTCTCTTGAGATTTCTAGTGTTGTCAGTTTGCCAGGGTTGTACCAGTCCGGGCCTGATTCTGCGTGTGGTTAGAGGAGCAAGTGCAATTAGTGATGATAAGAGCGAACTGTTGTAGACAGAGGTGGCCAGGTCAGGACAGCACAGGGGAGAGATTATGTCATATAGGTGGTCAGTAGCAGAATAGAGAAGAGAAGGGTTAAGGTGGTGAAGGTGCCTACAAGTAATTGTCTGCTGCTTAGAGGGATGGGTGGTTGGAGGCAAGGATACAGTGAAACTAATGAGGTTGTGATCAGAGAGAGGAAAGGGGGTGTTTGTGAGGTTGCCAGGGTTGCAGAGATGGGAGAATACAAGGTCAAGGGTATTACCATTAGAGTGAGTGGAAGTATGTGTCCATTGTGTTGGGCTGTTAACATTGACAGGAATATTGAAGTCACCAAGAATAATCGTGGGTATTTCAGAGAAGAGGAAGTAGGGTAGCCAGGCAGCAAAGTCATCAAGAAAGCTCAATACCGGTCCAGGAGGCCGATAAATTGCTGCACTCCTCAGAGAAATAGAAGAAAACAGACGAATACAGTGCAACTCGCAAGAAGAGAGGGATAGAGAGGGAGGGATACAAAGGACTTGGAAGGTGCTTTGTGGGGATAGAAAGAATCCAACTCCACCTCCTTTCTGTCTGTTGGGTCTGGGGGAGTGAGTCCAATGGAGGCCACCATGGGAGAAGGCAACAGGAGAAGCTGAGTCCAAATTTTGAAGCCAGGTTTCGGTTATGGCGACTATGCTAAAGCCATGAGAGATGAAGAGGTCAATGTACAGATGTTAGCTTGTTACAGATGGAGCGGGCATTCCAAAGGGCGCATGAGATTGGTGTGCTGCTTTGAGGAAGTAGGGGGATAGAAATAAACTGAGTGGATTGCGGTGGTTGTCAGAGGAGGAGAGGTATATTGGATATGTGGCTTGCAGTTGGAAAATGGCAGACCAGGATTAGGAGAAATGTCACCTGAGACTAGGAGAAGGAGAAGGCTGAGGAAGGCAAAATGGGAGTGGGATGTGCATGAGCGCACATGTCTAGTGGCCCTGGTGTTTATGCCAGCATGTGGGTGAAGCAAATGCAGGAGATGATGGGTGCAGTAGTAGGGAGAGGGTAGAAGTGAGGGTTATATATGTGCATGCTGCAGGGTAGAGAGGAGGGGTAGAGTAAGGATAATTTGAGGATAGAAGACACTGATGTGAGAAGGAAGAAAATGAGGTGCATGTTAGTGGATAGAGTGGGAATCTGACTTGATATAAAATAAATGTCAAATGCTGGTTTGCTTGCCATCTTGCAGAGTGGAGCAGAGTTCTTGTATCTTCATCCAGCTTTATTTATCCTGCTTTCGTTAAACTGCAGCAGTGAAACTGCACATCACTCGTGAAAGAGCCACTCAGGAAAGAGCCATGTTGTCTGTGCCTTGCCCCTGTCTGCGCCACCCCATAGGCTGCTTTAAATTTATAGGGAGACTGAGCAGGCATGCATTTCTCTATTGGTCATCATAGGGTCTGATTTGAGGGGTGGGGGTATATGGGAGAGTGGGTGAAAGAGCAGGTGAAAAGCAGATGGAAGGGTACAAGAGAAAAGGAGGACATAGCCCAGAGGAGCAGTGGCGGTTCGTCCATTAGGGGCGCACAGGCGCCACCCCCCGTCCATGTGTCCAGCCCCCTGACCTACATACAGGGTGCCGGACTATGGATTCCAATGGCGGGGGGTTTGAAGCATGTGATTAGAGCCAGAGGCTAGAATAGGCTTCAAAAAAGGGTTGGCTCTGTGCCCCTGTGCCCCGATCCCACCCAGTTGTGTGACAATAGCGAATGACTATTTACTATTTTCACACTAAATCTCCTCCCCGCCAATCAGGAAGCGGGTCGTGAGACCCGTTTTCCGATAGGCCAAAACATCAGCCGATCCTATTGGACACCTAGCGCCTAGGGCAGGGGTCTCAAAGTACCGGCCTGCAGGCCATTTGCATCCTGCTGACCGGTTACAAATGCCCGTAGGTGGGGTGCAGAAGAGTTTTATGTGTGGGATATTTGTGCAGTGTGGGGGGTATTTATGGAGTGTGGGGGGTATTTATGGAGTGTGAGGGCTATTTGTGGAGTGTGGGGGGTATTTATTGGGTGTGGGGGTATTTGTGCAGTGTGGGGGGTATTTGTGCAGTGGGGGGTATTTGTGCAATGTGGGAGGGTATTTAGGGAGTGTGAGGGCTATTTGTGCAGTGTGGGGGGTATTTGTGCAGTGTGAGGGGGCTATTTGTGCAGTGTGGGGGGTATTTATGGAGTGTGGGGGGTATTTATGGAGTGTGAGGGCTATTTGTGGAGTGTGGGGGGTATTTATTGGGTGTGGGGGTATTTGTGCAGTGTGGGGGGTATTTGTGCAGTGGGGGGTATTTGTGCAATGTGGGAGGGTATTTAGGGAGTGTGAGGGCTATTTGTGCAGTGTGGGGGGTATTTGTGCAGTGTGAGGGGGCTATTTGTGTGTGTGGGGGGGTATTTATGGAGTGTGGGGGGTTTTATGGAGTGTGGGGGCTATGGCCCTCGGCTGCGTGTGCAGCCGCTGCAGCATTGCCAACGCTGGGTTCCACCTGATGAGCATGTAACAAATGAGGCGGTTCTTGGGCAGGTTGCATTCTCTTTGAATGTCAGCCAGCTGAGCACTGGCATTATATGACCGACGGAAATGACCACAGACCTTCCTGGCCTGCCTCAGGAGATCCTGTAAGCCTGGGTACCTGCTGAAGAACCGCTGCACCACCAAATTCAGGATGTGAGCCAAACAGGGAACATGGGTCAAGTGTCCCTGTCGGAGGGCGGAGAGGAGGTTGGTGCCATTGTCGCATACAACCATTCCTGGCTGAAGCTGGCATGGCGTCAACCACCTCTGAGGCTGCCCCTGCAGAGCTGACAGAATCTCTGCCCCAGTGTGGCTCCTGTCCCCTAAGCAGACCAACTCAAGCACCGCATGGCATCTTTTTGCCTGAGTACTTGTGTAGCCCCTAAAACGCCTACGGAGCACCCTTGGTTCCGAGGACAAATCTGCACAGGAAGAGGCCATAGAGGCAGAAGAAGAGGAGGGGGTGGAGGAGAGAGGTGTGGCAGAATCACCACTACCAGCATTTTGGAGGCGTGGTGGTGGAACAAGCTCCAACAATACTGAACCCTGTCCTGCATCTTTCCCAGCTGCCAGCAGAGTTACCCAGTGCGCCGTGAAAGAAAGGTAACGTCCCTGTCCATGCCTGCTGGACCATGAGTCAGCAGTAATATGCACCTTACTGTTGACCGCCCTGTCCAACGAGGCCAAGACATTGCCTTCCACATGCTGGTAGAGAGCCGGAATGGCCTTCCGTGAAAAGAAATGGCATTTGGGAACCTGCCACTGAGGTACCGCTCATTCCACAAATTCACGAAAGGGGGGCAGAGTCTACCAGCTGAAGAGACAGCAGTTGCAGTGCTAGCAATTTGGCAAAGCTAGCATTCAGACGCTGAGCATGTGGATGCCTGGGACCGAATTTCTTTTGACGGTTTAGCAACTGGGGTAGGGAAATTTGCCTGCTAAAATCCAATGTTGGTGTACCGCTAGCAGATTGGCCGCATATATATATGGGACACCTATTTATATACCTTCATTCCTCTCAGTGCAGGTTTCTGAGAGGACTGGAGGTATAGTGGGGTTGGAGATCCTAGCTGATGAGGAGCAAGGAGAGGTCCGCCTTGTTCTTTGATGTGGGTCTTTTAAGTGCTGTTGCCAATGGACTGCATGGGAGGTTGTCATATGTCTGGTCAAGCATGTGGTGCCCAAGAAGGCTGCTGTTTTGGCCACGCTTGATACACTTCAAACATATGTTGCAAACAGCAATGGTGCGATCTGCTGCACACGTGTTATAAAAGGCCCACACCAATTCGGGGAATCAGCAGCGCCCTGCACCTGCTTAGCTCTGCTTTGTGATGCAATAGGGTGGCTGCCCTTAAGCTGCCCCCTGGAGGGCATCCTACCTCATTGGAGATGTGCCTCCTCCTCCTCTCTTCTATCAGGCACCCAAGTTGAGTCAGTGACCTCATCATCCCCTCCCTCCTCATCACTGGAGCAAATGTGGCAGTATGCTGCAGCTGGGGGAACATGACTGCCAGTTTCTTGACCTTCTTGGGCACCCCCTCTCTGTAAAGAAACAACAAAAAGTGTAGCGCTAAACCATATCATAAATGACAATAGATTGGTAGGTATACAGTGAAGGGGATCACCTATGCAAAGACCTATTCATAGGTAGGAAGTCCTGATATAGGTGTTATGACTAAAAGGTAACAGTAGTTAGTCCTT
Organism: Lithobates septentrionalis; assembly: GCA_037952835.1. Lineage (NCBI taxonomy): Eukaryota > Metazoa > Chordata > Amphibia > Anura > Ranidae > Lithobates > Lithobates septentrionalis. Next base: position 1,337,493 of record JBBDGP010001454.1, on the reverse strand, counting down.
ATGTAGACATATTATAAACAGGTAAATCCAGTGTCCCAAAAAGGCAGATCAGCTCACTACCACCGGGAGAAGAAAAGGCTTACCAGATGTGGTGGACCCGACAGGGCATACGCCGAATTGGGTCAGATAAGGCTTGGGTGGTAATTGGCTGTGGATGTCTGTGATGTCAGGGATTGCTGGATTCCTCCAACTGGCACCCGGGTCCTGGAAGGTGTGGGGAGTCCCAAGAATGTAGATGATTCTATGGATCCTAGGAGGGTGAGGTGTTCCATGGATGGATCCCTCCTCTACTGCTTCTTCCAGTAACGTCTCCTCTCTAGAGACTAGAGACTAGAGAGGAGACGTTACTGGAAGAAGCAGTAGAGGAGGGATCCATCCACGGAACACCTCATCCCTTCTAGGATCCATAGAATCATCTACATTCTTGGGACTCCCCACACCTTCCAGGACCCGGGTGCCAGTTGGAGGAATCCAGCAATCCGTGACATCACAGACATCCACAGCCACTTACCACCCAAGCCTTATCTGACCCAATTCGGCGTATGCCCTGTCGGGTCCACCACATCTGGTAAGCCTTTTCTTCTCCCGGTGGTAGTGAGCTGATCTGCCTTTTTGGGACACTGGATTTACCTGTTTATAATATGTCTACATAAGGACTAACTACTGTTACCTTTTAGTCATAACACCTATATCAGGACTTCCTACCTATGAATAGGTCTTTGCATAGGTGATCCCCTTCACTGTATACCTACCAATCTATTGTCATTTATGATATGGTTTAGCGCTACACTTTTTGTTGTTTCTTTCCATATATACTTTGTTGGTTGTGTTAGCTGCTTTTTTTGTCTCTCTTGTGAGCAGCGCAGAATTATTTTGCATATATTCACCCCCTCTCTGTAGGCTCACGTTACTCCCTTCCTCAACCTGGGTACAATTATCAGAGCCTTCAAATCGCTGCGCATCCTCCTGCAGAATGTACCCGACACTGTAGTCGAATAGTTCAGGGGAGTCCTCCATGCATGATGGTGGGGCTAGGGAAGGAGTGACTGTTGACATGGAGCCGATGGAATAGGCCGCTTTGGCAGCTGCATTGGCAGGCAAACTACTCTGAGCCTGGGTGACAGAGGATGAGGAGGATGAGGACGGCTTTTTTATCCATTCCACCAACTCTTCTGCATGTTATGGCTCAATAACATGGCCAGCTGCAGGAAAAAAGGACAAGCATGCCCCACGGCCACGAGCTGAGGATGCACCGTGTCCATGACCAGCACTGTCAACTGTAGACACAGAGCCTGCTTGCCCTCTTTTAGTGGCCTGTGAGCGTCTGCCTCTCCTTGGTGGCCTTGCTGTAAATTTTGTTTAGCAAAAAACACTACACTGTATTGTGTACTGTGTACACCACCAGGAAAGTAGTAGCAACTGTACTAGGGGTGCACGGTACTGTGTACACCAACAGAAGTTTAATAACAACTATGGGTGCATTGTATGTATTGTGTACACCACCAGGAAAGTAGTAGCAACTGCACTAGGGGTGCACAGTACTGTGTACACCAACAGAAGTTTAATAACAACTATGGATGCACTGTATGTATTGTGTACACTACCAGGAAAGTAGTAGCAACTGCACTATGGGTGCACGGTACTGTGTACACCAACAGAAGTATAATAACAACTATGGGTACACTGTATGTATTGTGTACACCACCAGGAAAGTAGTAGCAACTGCACTAGGGGTGCACGGTACTGTGTACACCAACAGAAGTGTAATAACAACTATGGGTGCACTGTATTTATTGTGTGCACCACCAGGAAAGTAGTAGCAACTGCACTATGGGTGCATGGTAATGTGTACACCAACATAAGTATAATACCAACTATGGGTACACTGTATGTATTGTGTATGTCACCAGGAAAGTAGTAGCAACTGCACTAGGGGTGCACGGTACTGTGTACACCAACAGAAGTTTAATAACAACTATGGGTGCACTGTATGTATTGTGTACACCACCAGGAAAGTAGTAGCAACTGCACCATGGGTGCACGGTACTGTGTACACCAACAGAAGTATAATAACAACTATGGGTACACTGTATGTATTGTGTACACCACCAGGAAAGTAGTAGCAACTGCACTAGGGGTGCACGGTACTGTGTACACCAACAGAAGTGTAATAACAATTATGGGTGCACTGTATGTATTGTGTGCACCACCAGGAAAGTATTAGCAACTGCACTATGGGTGCACAGTAATGTGTACACCAACAGAAGTGTAATAACAACTATGTGTGTACTGTATGTATTGTGTACTGTGTACACCACCAGTAAAGTAGTAGCAACTGCACTAGGGGTGCACGGTACTGTGTACACCAACAGAAGTGTAATAACAACTATGGGTGTACTGTATTGTGTACACCACCAGAAAAGTAGTAGCAACTGCACTAGGGGTGCACGGTACAGTGTACACCAACAGAAGCATTATAACAACTATGGGTACACTGTATGTATTGTGTATGCCACCAGGAAAGTAGTTGCAACTGCACCATGGGTGCACGGTACTGTGTACACCAACAGAAGTATAATAACAACTATGGGTACACTGTATGTATTGTGTACACCACCAGGAATGTAGTAGCAACTGCACTAGGGGTGCACGGTACTGTGTACACCAACGGAAGTGTAATAACAACTATGGGTGCACTGTATGTATTGTGTACACCAACAGGAAAGTAGTAGCAACTGCACTATGGGTGCATGGTACTGTGTACACCAACAGAAGTTTAATAACAACTATGGGTGTACTGTATTGACCACCAGAAAAGTATGAGCAACTGCACTATGGGTGCACAGCACTGTATACTGCGTACACCGCCTGAAGTATATTAGAAACAGTACACCAGGAATGGCCTGCAGTCAGATATAGCTAAACTGGATACAGTGGATATGTATATATATATATATATACAGTGCCTTGCAAAAGTATTCGGCCCCCTTGAACTTTTCAACATTTTGCCACATTTCAGGCTTCAAACATAAAGATATAAAATCTTAATTTTTTGTGAAGAATCAGCAACAAGTGGGACACAATTGTGAAGTGGAATATATATATATTAAATACACTGCAGCCAACTGAATCACCTGCCTGCCTGAAATATATTAGAAACAGTACACCAGGAACGGACTGCAGTCAGATCTAGCTAAACTGGATACAGTGGATATATATATGCGAGACTGACTGTATATATATATATTAAATACACTGCAGCTAACTGAATCACCTGCCTGCCTGAAGTATATTGGAAACAGTACACCAGGAATGGACTGCAGTCAGATCTAGCTACACTGGATACAGTGGATATATATATATATATATATATATATATATATATATATATATATATATATATATATATATACGAGACTGACTGTATATATATATTAAATACACTGCAGCTAACTGAATAATCTGCCTGCCTGCTCAATCTAAATTACACTCTCTCTCCGTCCACACCAACTACACACTACAAGAGGCCGACGTGCAGGCGGCCTTATATAGTGTGGGGCATGGACTTAGTCCCCCTGAGCCATGATTGGCAAAAGGCACCCTGCCTTTGGCCAATTATGGCTCTCTTAGCTGAGGGCGCTGTGATTGGCCAAAGCATGCAGGTCATGGTGCATGCTCTGGCCAATCATCATACAACAATGCACTGCGCTACCGCAGTGCATTATGGGCCGTTACGCGCCGCTCTAATTTGGCGCGAATGGCCCATAATGTTCGGTTCTCAACGAACGGGCGAACAGCCAATGTTCAAGTCGAACTCATGTTTGACCTGAACAGAAAGCTCATCCCTAATTACCACCACACCAGTCCCAGTGTCATCAGATACGTTATATGTCCGACTTTCAATGAACAGGGATCTGACTTGGATCCCCCCAATATCAGGCACTGTGTTTGGTATGAATCTTGAGGGGGAACTCCGCGCCAAATTTTAAATAAAAAACTGGCATGGGTTCCCCCTCCAAGAGCATACCAAGCCCTTGGGTCTGGTATGGATTTTAAGGGGAACCCCCTATGCAGAAAAAACGGCGTGGGGGTTCCCCCAATCCATACCAGACCCTTATCTGAGCACGCAGCCCGGCCGGTCAGGAAAGGGGGTGGGGACAAGCGAGCACCCCCCCTTTCTAAACCGTACCAGGCCGCATGCCCTCAACATGGGGGGTGGGTGCTTTGGGGCGGGGGGCGCCCTGCGGCCCCCCACCCCAAAGCACCTTGTCCCCATGTTGATGAGGACAAGGGTCTCTTCCAGACAACCCTGGCCGTTGGTTGTCGGGGTCTGCGGGTGGGGGCCCCCCCAGATTGCAGCCCCCCACCCTATGTGACTGACTATGGGGTACATCGTACCCCTACCCATTCACCTAGGAAAAAAAGTGTCAATAAAAAAACACACTAGACAGGTTTTTAAAGTAATTTATTAGGCAGCTCCAGGGGTCTTCTTCTGACTCCGGGGGTCTTCTTCCCACTCCTGGGGTCTTCTTCCGACTTCGGGGGTCTTCTTCCTTCTTCTCCGCGCTCTCTGGCCTCTTCTCCGCGCTCTCCGGTTCTTCTCCCGCTCTCTGGTATCTTCTGCCGGGCTCCTCCGCTATCTTCTGCTCTTTTGCCGGCTCTTTTGCTAGCGGTGGCTCAGTCTTCGCCATCTTCTTCCCTCTTCTCTTCTTCCGATGTTGACATGACGCTCTCTCCCACTGTAATGCCGCATGCGCGGTCCGCAATGACTTATATAGGGATGGGGCGTGGTCACTGGGTGATGTCACCTGGTGACCCCGCCCCTTATTATGTCACAGTCCCATCATGCCCCGTAATACGAAATAAGGGGCGGGGTCACCAGGAGACATCACCCAGTGACCACGCCCCATCCCTATATAAGTCATTGCGGACCGCGCATGCGGCATTACAGTGGGAGAGAGTGTTGTGTCAACATCGGAAGACGAGAAGAGGGAAGAAGACGGTGAAGACCGGGCCACCGCTAGCAAAAGAGCAGAAGATAGTGGAGAGTGGGAGAAGAACCGGAGAGCGCAGAGAAGAGGCCGGAGAGCACAGAGAAGGAAGAAGACCCCTGAAGTCGGAAAAAGACCCCCGGAGCCGGGAGAAGACCCCTAATAGCTGCCTAATAAATTACTTTAAAAACCTGACTAGTGTGTTTTTTTTATTGACACTTTTTTCCTAGGTGAATGGGTAGGGGTACGATGTACCCCATGCTCATTCACATAGGGTGGGGGGCCGGGATCTGGGGACCCCCCTTATTAAAGGGGGCTCCCAGATTCCGATAAGCCCCCCGCCCGCAGACCCCGACAACCAACGGCCAGGGTTGTCGGGAAGAGGCCCTTGTCCCCATCAACATGGGGACAAGGTGCTTTGGGGTGGGGCTCACCAGGGCTCACCCCTGCACAAAGCACCCACCCCCCATGTTGAGTGCATGCGGCCTGGTACGGTTCATGAGGGGGGGTACGCTCGCTCGTCCCCACCCCCATTCCTGACCGGCCGGGTTGCGTGCTCGGATAAGGGTCTGGTATGGATTTGGGGGGGACCCCCATGTCGTTTTTTCGGCGTAGGGGGTTCCCATTAAGATCCATACCAGACCCAAGGGCCTAGTATGCTCTTGGAGGGGGAAGTCATGACGTTTTTTTATTTAAAATTTGGCACGGAGTTCCCCCTCAAGATCATCTGAGCACAAGTCGCATGCCAAAGTCGGATCATGCGAGATGGCGATCCAACTTTGATCCGACTTCAATGATAGTCAATGGGCTGAAGTAGGATCAAAGTCGGACCAAAGTAGTACAGGGAGCATTTCTAAAGTCGGAACGACTTGTGTCGGACCAGTAAGGATGGCTCCCATAGGGAAACATTGAATTTCACACGTCATGCGACATGAACTCCCATTGTCGGAGCGTTTGTCGGACCAGTGTGAACCCAGCCTCAACAGTGTTTCTGATTGCTGCCTGCCACATCAGTCGCAGTGTCACCAAACCAGTGTAAGCCAGGAATAGGGATGAGCCGAACACCCCCCGGTTCGGTTCGCACCAGAACCCGCGAACGGACCGCAAGTTCGCACGAACGTTAGAACCCCATTGACGTCTATGGGACTCGAACGTTCGAAATCAAAAGTGCTCATTTTAAAGGCTAATTTGCATGGTATTGTCCTAAAAAGGGTGTGGGGACCCGGGTCCTACCCCAGGGGACATGTATCAATGCAAAAAAAACTTTTAAAAACGGCCGTTTTTTCGGGAGCAGTGATTTTAATGATGCTTAAAGTAAAAAAAAAAAGTGAAATATTCCTTTAAATATCGTACCTGGGGGGTGTCTATAGTATGCCTGTAAAGTGACGCGTGTTTCCCATGTTTAGAACAGTCCCTGCACCAAATGTCATTTTTAAAGGAAAAAATCTCATTTAAAACTGCTTGCGGGTTTAATGTCATGTCGGGTCCTGGCAATATGGATGAAAATCAGTGAGACAAACGGCATGGGTACCCCCCAGTCCATTGCCAGGCCCTTTGGGTCTTGTATGGATATTAAGGGGAACCCCGCACCCAAATTAAAATAAGGAAAGGTCCCTATATACTCTGAACAGCAGTATACAGGCGGTGCAAACAAGACAGGGACTGTAGGTTTGTTGTTAAGTAGAATCTGTTTGTAATTTTGAACATTTTTAACGTGTTTAGCTCCAGCCAAAAAATCTTTTCTAAGCTTTTTGGAAAACATAGGGAAGGGTTATCACCCCTGTGACATTTGTTTTGCGTCTTTCCTCCTCTTCAGAAGATTTCACCTCACTTTTTTGTCCCAATGAAAAATGTTTTTTGAAAATTTGGGTTTTTTTGTGGAACAAGGATTGGAAAGCATCAGTGGAAAGGAGAAATTGTTTTCCCATATTAACTCTTACATGAGAGAATTTCCCTTCCTAGGGGTAGATTTCATCTCACTTCCTGTTGTCTCCTTCCGTTTGCAAGTAGGAGTCGTTTGTAAGTTAGATGTTTGAAAGTAGGGTCCTGCCCTATATACTCAGCAGAAATTTGGGCCTTAGGTGTTGCTGTGGCCAAAACACTGTAAGCCCTCACAGGGCCCTGCTGTGAAATATTAGATCAAGAATTGTAATTACATGCCCCTGTTGAACAGGAGCTGAAAAATTAGGCCTTAGGCACTGGTGCTGGTGCCACAACACTGCAACCCCTCACAGACACTCTAGTTGGAACGCAGGAACGAGCCCTGCTGCAAAGTATTGCATCAAAAATTGTAATTACACGCCCCTGTTAGACAGGGGCAGAAAAATTGGGCCTTAGGCACTGGTGCTGGTGCCACAACACTGCAACCCCTCACAGACACTCTAGTTGGAACGCAGGAACGAGCCCTGCTGCAAAGTATTGCATCAAAAATTGTAATTACACGCCCCTGTTAGACAGGGGCAGAAAAATTGGGCCTTAGGCACTGGTGCTGGTGCCACAACACTGCAACCCCTCACAGACACTCTAGTTGGAACGCAGGAACGAGCCCTGCTGCAAAGTATTGCATCAAAAATTGTAATTACACGCCCCTGTTAGACAGGGGCAGAAAAATTGGGCCTTAGGCACTGGTGCTGGTGCCACAACACTGCAACCCCTCACAGACACTCTAGTTGGAATGCAGGAACGAGCCCTGCTGCAAAGTATTACATCAAAAATTGTAATTACACGCCCCTGTTATACAGGGGCTGAAAAATTGTGCCTTAGGCACTGGTGGTGGCGCCCAGAACCAAAAATGTTCTTACAAGCTATCAGCGTGATGATTGAGGAGGAAGAGGATAATTACTCAGGGATAGTCACTCAGCATCAGCATAGGCAGTCTTTGAAGGGATCTGAAAAAAATTATTCAGTTACATCAGCATCAGGTGCTTGGTAGCTGGTGGTGATCCAAGACTGATTCATTTTTATGAAGGTCAGCCGATCGACCGAGTCAGTGGACAGACGCACCCTGTGATCGGTTACCACGCCTCCAGCAGCACTGAATGTGCGTTCCGAAAGAACGCTGGATGCAGGACAGGCCAGTAGCTCAATTGCATACTGTGCAAGCTCTGGCCAGTGATCCATCCTCAAGACCCAGTAACCCAGAGGATTTTCGGTGGGAAAGGTGTCCAAGTCTGATCTTGCCCCTAGGTATTCCTGCACCATGTAAAACAGACGCTGGCGATGGTTGCTGGAACCGATCATACCTTGGGGCTGCGGACCAAAAAATTGTCTGAACGCATCGGTCAGACGGCCACCTTCTCCACCGCTCCTTCTTTGACTGACCGAAGCCTCAGCAACACGTTGTCCAGAAACAGGAGTTTGTAACCTCCCAGTCTCTGGGAACGCGTTGCACAGACCTTTCTGCAAGGCCTCCCGAAGATGTTTCATCCTCTGCTCCCTCTGCGATGGCAAGATAAGGTCCGCAACCTTACCCTTGTAACGTGGATCAAGGAGGGTTGCCAGCCAGTATTGGTCCTTCTCCTTGATACCACGAATACGAGGATCCTTACGCAGGCTTTGCAGGATCAGGGAGGCCATGCAGCGTAGGTTTGCTGAGGCATTCGGTCCGGAGTCCTCTGGGTCACTAAGGACAACAACGTCCGCAGCCACCTCCTCCCAGCCACGTACAAGTCCATGTGTTCCTTGGGACTGATCCCTTAAAGACTGCTGATGCTGAGTGCCAGGCTCCACCTCCATACTGACACAATCTTCCTCCTCCTCCTCCTCCTCCTCCTCGTCCTCTTCCTGTGTGATCGGCGGGCACGCAGGAACACTGTCTGGATAAAGGGGGCCTTGAGAGCTAAGGAAGTCCTCCTCTTCCTGCCTCTGTTCTGCCTCAAGTGCCCTGTCCATTATTCCACGCAGCGTGTGCTCCAACAGGTGGACAAGGGGGACAGTGTCACTGATGCATGCACTGTCAGTGCTCACCATCCTCGTGGCCTCCTCGAATGGTGACAGGACAGTGCATGCATCCCTGATCATGGCCCACTGGCGTGGGGAAAAAAAACCAAGGTCCCCTGACCCTGTCCTGGTGCCATAGTCGCACAGGTACTCATTGATGGCCCTCTGCTGCGTGTGCAGCCGCTGCAGCATGGCCAATGTCGAGTTCCACCTGGTGGGCATGTCACAGATTAGGCGGTTCTTGGGCAGGTTAAACTCCTTTTGGAGGTCCGTCAGCCGAGCACTGGCATTATATGACCGGCGGAAATGCACACAGACTTTCCTGGCCTGCCTCAGGACATCCTGTAAGCCCGGGTACCTGCCCAAGAACCGCTGCACCACCAAGTTAAGGACGTGAGCCAAACAGGGCACATGGGTCAGTTGTCCCTGTCGGAGGGCAGAGAGGAGGTTGGTGCCATTGTCGCAAACCACCATTCCTGCCTTAAGTTGGCGTGGCGTCAACCACCTCTGAACCTGCCCCTGCAGAGCTGACAGAACCTCTGCCCCAGTGTGGCTCCTGTCCCCCAAGCACACCAGCTCAAGCACCGCATGGCATCTTTTGGCCTGCGTACTTGCGTAGCCCCTTGAACGCCTACGGAGCACCGCTGGTTCCGAGGAAGAGGCCATGGAGGAAGAAGAAGAGGAGGGGGTGGAGGAGAGAGGTGTGTCACAATCAGCATTTTGGAGGCGTGGTGGCGGAACAACCTCCAACACTACTGCACCTTGTCCTGCATCCTTCCCAGCTGCCAGCAGAGTCACCCAATGCGCCGTGAAACTTAAGTAACGTCCCTGTCCATGCCTGCTGGACCATGAGTCAGCGGTAATATGCACCTTACCGCTGACCGCCCTGTCCAGCGAGGCATGGACATTGCCTTCCACATGCCGGTAGAGAGCTGGAATCGCCTTCCGTGAGAAAAAGTGGCGTTTGGGTACCTGCCACTGAGGAACCGCACATTCCACAAACTCACGGAAGGGGGCAGAGTCTACCAACTGAAAAGGCAGCAGTTGAAGTGCTAGCAATTTTGCCAAGCTAGCATTCAACCGCTGGGCATGTGGATGGCTGGGAGCAAACTTCTTTCGGCGGTGCAGCAGCTGGGGCAGGGAAATTTGCCTGGTACAATCTGGCGTCGGTGTACCAAAAGCAGATTGCCCACAAGTACTTGGCTGTGACACACCTAATTCTACACCTTCATTCCTCTCACTGCAGGTCTCAGAGAGGACTGAAGGTCTAGTGGGGTTGGAAATCTCAGCTGATGAGGAGCAAGGAGAGATCCTCTTTGTTCTTTGGTGTGGGTCTTTTAGATATGCTTGCCAACGAACTGCATGGCAGGTCAACATATGTCTGGTCAAGCATGTGGTACCCAAGCGGGAGATGTTTTGGCCACGCGAGATACGCTTGAGACATATGTTGCAAATAGCAGCGGTGCGATCTGATGCACTCGTCTCAAAAAAGGCCCACACCAAAGAACTTTTTGAATAACGCGCAGAGACTGCAGCGCCCTGCACATGTGGAGCTTTGGGGTGTGATGCAGTCAATGTGCTGCCCTTAGGCTGGCCCCTGGAGGGCATCCTGCCTCGTTGGTGATGTGCCGCCTCCTCCTCCTCCTCCTCCTCCTCTCTCCTATCAGGCACCCACGTTGAGTCAGTGACCTCATCATCCCCTCCCTCCTCATCACTGGAGCAAACCTGGCAGTATGCTGCAGCAGGGGGAGCATGACTGCCAGATTGCTGTCCTTCTTGGGCACCCCCTCTGTCCGTGCTCATGTTACTGCCTTCATCGAGCTCAGTATCATCATCAGAGCCTTCCAAACGCTGGGCATCCTCCTGAAGCATGTACCCAACACTGTGGTCAAACAGTTCGAGGGAATCCTCATGAGGACATGGTGGAGCTAGGGAAGGAGTCACTGATGACATTGAGCTGAGGGAAGAGGCCGCTGCTTTGCCAGACAAAGCACCCTGGGCATGGGTGAGAGAGGATGAGGAGGATGAGGACGGCTTGGTCATCCACTCGACCAAGTTTTCTGCATGTTGCGGCTCAACACGGCCAGCTGCCGAAAAAAAGGCCAAGCGTGTCCCATGGCCACGGGCTGATGAGGATGCACCGTCTCCACGACCAGCACTAGACACAGAGCCTGCTTGCCCTCTCTTATTGGCTTGTGACTGTCTGCCTCTCCTTCTTGGCCTTCCAGACATACTAATGGCCTGTAGCTGCACTAAGCTGGGATAGAACACCTGTAATTTTCTTCAGGTAGCTTTATATACTGTAACCAGACAAGCCTGCCTGTCAGTAGGAAGATAACAGGAACGGATCTAGCTGAACACTGTGAGCAGGACGCACTGCACTAAATGTAAATAGCAGGAACGGATCTAGCTGAACACTGTGAGCAGGACGCACTGACTGCACTAAATGTAAATAGCAGGAACGGATCTAGCTGAACACTGTGAGCAGGACGCACTGACTGCACTAAATGTAAATAGCAGGAACAGATCTAGCTGAACACTGTGAGCAGGACGCACTGACTGCACTAAATGTAAATAGCAGGAACGGATCTAGCTGAACACTGTGAGCAGGACGCACTGACTGCACTAAATGTAAATAGCAGGAACGGATCTAGCTGAACACTGTGAGCAGGACGCACTGCACTAAATGTAAATAGCAGGAACGGATCTAGCTGAACACTGTGAGCAGGACGCACTGACTGCACTAAATGTAAATAGCAGGAACGGATCTAGCTGAACACTGTGAGCAGGACGCACTGACTGCACTAAATGTAAATAGCAGGAACAGATCTAGCTGAACACTGTGAGCAGGACGCACTGACTGCACTAAATGTAAATAGCAGGAACAGATCTAGCTGAACACTGTGAGCAGGACGCACTGCACTAAATGTAAATAGCAGGAACGGATCTAGCTGAACACTGTGAGCAGGACGCACTGCACTAAATGTAAATAGCAGGAACGGATCTAGCTGAACACTGTGAGCAGGACGCACTGCACTAAATGTAAATAGCAGGAACGGATCTAGCTGAACACTGTGAGCAGGACGCACTGCACTAAATGTAAATAGCAGGAACAGATCTAGCTGAACACTGTGAGCAGGACGCACTGACTGCACTAAATGTAAATAGCAGGAACAGATCTAGCTGAACACTGTGAGCAGGACGCACTGACTGCACTAAATGTAAATAGCAGGAACGGATCTAGCTGAACACTGTGAGCAGGACGCACTGACTGCACTAAATGTAAATAGCAGGAACGGATCTAGCTGAACACTGTGAGCAGGACGCACTGCACTAAATGTAAATAGCAGGAACAGATCTAGCTGAACACTGTGAGCAGGACGCACTGCACTAAATGTAAATAGTAGGAACGGATCTAGCTGAACACTGTGAGCAGGACGCACTGACTGCACTAAATGTAAATAGCAGGAACAGATCTAGCTGAACACTGTGAGCAGGACGCACTGACTGCACTAAATGTAAATAGCAGGAACAGATCTAGCTGAACACTGTGAGCAGGACGCACTGACTGCACTAAATGTAAATAGCAGGAACAGATCTAGCTGAACACTGTGAGCAGGACGCACTGACTGCACTAAATGTAAATAGCAGGAACGGATCTAGCTGAACACTGTGAGCAGGACGCACTGACTGCACTAAATGTAAATAGCAGGAACGGATCTAGCTGAACACTGTGAGCAGGACGCACTGCACTAAATGTAAATAGCAGGAACAGATCTAGCTGAACACTGTGAGCAGGACGCACTGCACTAAATGTAAATAGCAGGAACGGATCTAGCTGAACACTGTGAGCAGGACGCACTGACTGCACTAAATGTAAATAGCAGGAACAGATCTAGCTGAACACTGTGAGCAGGACGCACTGACTGCACTAAATGTAAATAGCAGGAACAGATCTAGCTGAACACTGTGAGCAGGACGCACTGACTGCACTAAATGTAAATAGCAGGAACGGATCTAGCTGAACACTGTGAGCAGGACGCACTGCACTAAATGTAAATAGCAGGAACGGATCTAGCTGAACACTGTGAGCAGGACGCACTGCACTAAATGTAAATAGCAGGAACAGATCTAGCCTAATCTAGCTAACTCAAATCAAATGACACTGTCTGTCTCTCTCTCTATCAGCACACCGGAACACACTACACAGGGCCGCCGTGCAGGCGGCCTTATATAGTGTGGGGCGTGTACTAAATCCCCTGAGCCATAATTGGCCAAAGCCTCCTTGGCTTTGGCCAATTACGGCTCTCTGTTCAGACGGCGCTGTGATTGGCCAAGCATGCGGGTCATAGTGCATGCTTGGCCAATCATCAGCCAGCAATGCACTGCGATGCCGCAGTGAATTATGGGCCGTGACGCGCCACACGAATTTGGCGCGAACGGCCCATAACGTTCGCAATTCGACGGACGGTCGAACAGCCGATGTTCGAGTCGAACATGGGTTCGACTCGAACACGAAGCTCATCCCTAGCCAGGAACAGTGTTCCTGATTGCCACCACACTAGTCTCAGCATCACCAGACCAGCATTTTCAAATGCCCTCTTTTCCTAACATTCCAACTTATTGTTATGACTGACTGGGCGTGTACGAGGAACGGACAGAATAAGAAGGAGCCCTCGCACGCCACCTACACGTCCAGACGAAGCTACACACCCTAGTTTGTGAAACGCGTTGACGTCACTGCGCCCGGACGTCACGCCTGCTGTCATCCCCTGTTGGGGCTAGCCGGCTCACCGATCGAGAGGATGTTCCGCCTGCCCACGTGGAACAACCGCGGTAGTGAACACAGGCGCACCTAGATGGTCGGCCACCCGCACACCTGAACATATACCTGCGGGGCTACCAGGAATTTCCAGGAAACACTCAGTACTGTGCACGGTGAACAGCGGTGCAGTCCACAGCACGGGGGACATCACACTACGGAAGTACCTGTGGATCTCTGTATGGGACCCGTTAGTGGTAAAGTACCCAGCCGCCTGTGCTGTATGTTGCTGCCTAATGCTCAATCATTGGTTGACTCACCCCCATAGCACGCACTTGAGTACCTGTTATATACCAGCCAGCTTAGTATAGCCTACTGTTTTTCATCATCCTGGACTTTCGCCACCGTAGCATCTCATTCTTTAATCATGGCCTCACCATCCATCTCCGTCCTATGGATACTGATGCCTGATCCTTGACCTTGCATCAGCGCCCCACTCCACGGCTCATACCTCTCTCCTCTCCCCCTCCCATCCGCCACTCCATCACATTCTCCCACCTACACACCCCCCCTTCATACCATCCCTGTCCCCCACTCTCTCCCCATTTTGAGCCGCCCCCCCGGGGGGATTGATGTTTGCTGCACAACCCCATTCAGTCACACTGAACACTCCTCATTGTAGCAGGTTGTGCAGACATCAATAGCCCAGACGTCCGGACGCATTTGTTTGTTTTTACATGTCGTTTTGTCCTCCCTGTCTGTGTATTAGGTTTGATCGATCAGCAACTACCGATCAATCTATTTTATTTAAGCAATGTTCATCTGTGATGCACGCTACCGTATCTCCACCTGTATGTTTTTGTACCCAAATAAACACATAATTTGTTTTCACATGTCCACTCATATTGTCCTTCCTTAAGCCCCACTTTTCTTTTTGGTCCCCTCCTGTTTGGGACAATTTTGTGCATTATTGTTATGACTGACAGTAGGGGAGTAACGTATTTTTTTGCAATATAGTGTCATAGTTGTCTATTTGTTGTCCACATTTTGTCTTTATTGCTTCATATTGTCACAAATGATGGTTGTTGTGACCCCCGAACCCTCCGGCTTCGGGGGTCTTCTTCCGGCTTCGGGGGTCCCTCCGCTTCATCTTCTCCCGGCGTCCGGTTGGTTCTTCTCCGCTCTCTTCTCTCCAGTTCTTCGGCCGGCTCCTCTGCTGTCTTCAGGTAGCTCTCTTGCCAGCAGAGGTCCAGACTTCTGGGCTTTCTGGCTCAACATCACCCAGTGACCACGCCCCCTAAAACGTCACAGTCCCAGCATGCCCAGGGACTGTGACATCAAAAGGGGGCGGGGTCTCCGCCTATATAAGTCACAACGCAGCCCTCGGAGAGCAGTCCAGCCGGAGAGAGCGTCGTGTCAACATCTGGGGAAGAGAAGACCAGAAGACCAGAAGACTAGAAGACCAGAAGCCCAGAAGTCCGGACCTCTGCTGGCAAGAGAGCTACCTGAAGACAGCAGAGGAGCCGGCCGAAGAACTGGAGAGAAGAGAGCGGAGAAGAACCAACCGGACGCCGGGAGAAGATGAAGCGGAGGGACCCCCGAAGCCGGAAGAAGACCCCCGAAGCCGGAGGAAGATCCCCCCCACCCGGAACTGTTTAATAAAATATTTTAAAAACCTGTGTAGTGTGTTTTATTACTTACACTTTTTCCCTAGGTGAATGGGTAGGGGTACCATGTACCCCATACTCATTCACATAGGGTGGGGGGCCGGGATCTGGGGGCCCCCTTATTAAAGGCGGCTCCCAGATTCCGATAAGCCCCTGCCCGCAGACCCCGACAACCAACGGCCAGGGTTGTCGGGAAGAGGCCCTTGTCCTCATCAACATGGGGACAAGGTGCTTTGGGGTGGGGGGGCCCCGCAGGGCGCCCCCCTCCCCCAAAGCACCCACCCCCCCATGTTGAGGGCATGCGGCCTGGTACGGTTCAGGAGGGGGGGGGGCGTCCCCACCCCCTTTCCTGACCGGCCAGGCTGCGTGCTCGGATCGGGGTCTGGTATGGATTTTAGGGGGGACCCTACGCCGTTTTTTCGGCGTAGGGGGTTCCCTTTATAATCCATACCAGACCTAAGGGCCTGGTATGCCCCGCGCTTGCCGCAATAGGAAAATTTGTTTTTCCTATTGCAGCGAGCGTGAGATGCAATACCCTGCCCTCGTTTCGTATCTGGTCCGTCGGACCAGCATACACACGAGCGGGCTTTCCGTCGGACCAGCACACACAAGCGGACTTTCCGCCCGAAACTGAGTCCGGCGGAAAGATTTAAAACTTTTTTCAAATCTAGGTCCGGCGGGCTTTTGGGAAAAAGTCCGCCGGAAAAGTCCGCCGGCGCCCACACACGGGCGGATTGTCCGGCACACTCTGGTCCGCCGGACCAAGTATGCCGGAAAGTCCGACCGTGTGTACGCGGCATTAGACTGACCTATTGGGACACAATCACAATATTAGACAGTGTTTCTGTTTTCCAGAGTCCCACATTACACTCTCCAAAATAAACCTGGGCTTAGTAACAAATGTTTCTGCATTGGATCAAACTGCCAAGTGACTGTATAGTCCTATTAAAGTTCCACAGTTTCTTTACATCTTTCACAATGCATAATTTTGGATCCCACTGAAAACATTCAGAGCCATTATCAACAGCATGTTTTATAAACTAGTCTAAAAGAAATTAGTGCTCCAGACCAGAACTGTTATGCCCCGTACACATGATCAGACATTGATCGGACATTCCGACAACAAAACCCATGGATTTTTTCAGACGGATGTTGGCTCAAACTTGTCTTGCATAAACACGGTCACACAAATCTTGTCGGAAACTCCGAACGTCAAGAACGCGGTGACGTACAACACTTACGACGAGCCAAGAAAAATTAAGTTCAATAGCCAGTGCGGCTCTTCTGCTTGATTCTGAGCATGCGTGGTACTTTGTGCGTCGGAATTGTGTACACGCGATCGGAATTTACGTGAACGGATTTTGTTGTCGGAAAATTTGAGAACCAGATCTCAAATTTTGTGCGACGGAAATTCCAATGGAAACTGTCCAATGGAGCTTACACACAGTCGGAATTTCCGACAACAATCTCCGATCGCACATTTTACGTCGGAAAGTCCGACCATGTGTACGTGGCATAAGACCACGGGAGAAAATTACTTATTTTGGTGTGAATGTCTTTTTACATTGGCAAAACAATACGGAAATTTTGGTACACAAGATCACATGTATGCTATGTGGGCGGGTAGTTTGAGCTGTGCAATCAGCAGACACATTGCTTTTCAACACAACTATCATATACCTCGGATGTTGTTTATTGCACTTAAGAGGGTCCATAAAGAACCCCTGTGGTGGTGACTGGAACAGACGGTTAATTCAAATTGAGGTGAGGTGGATTTTTGCAATTATGTGCCACCTTACCTGCTGGTTTGAATGAGGCCACTAGTTATAAGCTGTTTTTGGAATAAATATGTTTTGCTTTTTCTACTACAAACCACATCCATGAATCCACTCCGAACAAAAAGGACGGAAGAGGGTAAGTGATGGTGTCTATGACAGCATTCTGCCTCTCTGCTTCCATGGCTAAACCTCAACCCCCGAGATCTAATGTAAGGATAATGTACAGGGATTGAACTCTCCTCAGAAAAGGAGAAAGGCATTTGAATATTACTGCTCCCTGAAACTGGACATAGTAATGCTCCAGGAGACCCACTTCCCGGTGCGATACAACCCTAAATTCCTCCATGCACACTACTCAACATTCTTCCTTGCAAACGCGGATACTAAGACAAAGGGGGTAGCAATCCTATTTTCTAAACGTAGCAAATTCTCCATGACGGCAGTACACAGAGATCCAGAGGGCAGATATATATTGGTAAAGGGCACAATGGAGGGCACCCTATATTCATTGGTTTCCTACTACGCCCCTGACGCTGGACAGTATCGATTCTTCCAATCCCTCTTTACTACTCTTGCTCCCCTATTGGAGGGCAAAGTCATCTTTGGTGGGGACTCCAATGTCGCCTTCGACCAAGGTCTAGACAGATCGAGACCGCCTAGGGCCCAGTTGACACGCCCCACTAGAGCTAGTCTTAAAATATCTAGACTCCTTCACTCCCAAGGCCTGGTGGACATCTGGAGGGAAATGAACCCTTCCAAGTGTGACTACACCCACTTTTTCTTCCCCCACCAAACATATACCAGGATCAACCATATCCTAGTCCCCCCAAGTCTCATCCCGACTACCTTGAACTCGCCCATCAAGGACACAGTCTGGTCGGACCATTCCCTGGTAATCCTCACCCTACAAAACCTCCTCACAAGACAACCTGGCGCTCAATGGAGACTTAATGAATCGCTCCTGAGTGACCTGATCAGGTCTAAGGAAATTCAAGACTCTTTAAAAGAATACTTCACCCTAAATGATGTTGAGGATGTCTCACCGGAGACCCTGTGTGCTGCCCACAAAGCATCCATTAGAATCAAATTGATTAGTATGGCCACCCGGGTCAAGAAGGAACGACAGATTGACATAGAGAGACTGGAAAAGGCTTTTCTAGCTCTAAAGACAAGACACAAGCAATGCCCCTCAAAGACTTCTATAGAACAATTAGATGCTGCAAGATTGGAGCTGAACTTGGCCCTCACGGTGAAAGTGGAGAAACACATCCGTTGGAGTGGGGCTAAATTCTATATACAGAGAGATAACATGGGCTCCATGCTAGCCTCTAAACTTTCCCCCAGATACCGAGTTCACACCTCTCCTCAGATTAGAATAGCAGGACAGCCACCTACAGCTAACCCCAACAGTATTCTCAAAGCATTCCAGGATTTTTACTTTCAGCTCTATAGCTCTCCCCAACTGACCGAGTCCAGAAATTCTTTTCTGAGGGACCTTCCTATACCGTCCTTATCCACTGAACATAGAGATTCGTTAGAGGTCCCCTTCTCAACAGAAGAGATCGTGGTGGTCATAAAGGGCCTCAAAAAGGGATCAGCTCCCGGACCTGATGGCCTTTCGGTTCCTTACTGTAAGGCAATTTGCCGACACCCTTGCCCTCTACATGGTGCGTTTTTTCAATGCAAAGACTCAGGGCTCCCCCTCAGACTCTCATCTCAACACAGCCTACATAACCGTGATACCTAAACCAGACAAAAACCTAGAGGAGGTGGGGAATTATAGACCCATCTCCCTACCAAACAACAACCTTAAGATCCTGAAGAAGATTTTAGCCAATCGCCTAGCATCCTTCATCAGACAGTACATCCACAAGGACCAAGTGGGGTTCATCCCGAGTAGACAGGGCCCAGACCAAGTCAGGAGGGCAATCGACATCATCTCCCTACTACAATCAGGCTGGGACCAGGGTCCCAAACAGGAAGGAATGTTGCTCTCCCTGGACTTGCACAAAGCATTCGACTCGGTGACCTGGCCTTACATCTTTGCCCTCATGGAGTGCTGGGGTTTTGGCCAGCACTTCATGGGGGTGATACATGCCCTCTACTCCTCCACAAAGGCCATGATACGCCTGCAGGGACTCTACTCAAAACCCCTAAATATAGCTAGGGGAACCAGACAGGGCTGCCCGCTCTCCCCTTTAATTTTTGCTATTGCTATCAAATCCTTGGCGATTGCAATACTCTCCAATACAAACATCCAAGGAGTGTCCTGCAGGCCTCAGACTCACAAGTGTGGTTTGTTCGCCGATGACATACTCCTGTTCATTACCTCCCCAATCATGACTCTCCCCGATCTTTGCAACCTTCTAAACGACTTCTCCATCATCTCAGGCCTATAAGTGAATTACTCCAAATCTCAAGCACTGAATGTATCCCTCAAACCGGACATAGTCGCAACATTGCAAAATTCATTCAAATTTGAGTGGAGTACCTCCTCTATTAGGTATTTGTGAATCACTCTCACAGCCAAAACCGAGAACTTGTATTCAACTAGCATCCCACCTATGTACCGGAAGCTAGCATCTAACCTCACCAGCTGGGATAAGGGGGGCTTGTCCTGGTTGGGGAGGATACATTCGGTCAAAATGACTCTCCTTTCCTGACTGCTCTACTTGTTCAGATCCATTCCAATCAGCATTAGAAAGAATCACCTAAAATCCTTTCAAAGTAAGGGTACACAATTTATCTGGGGGGGGGGGGGGGATCGGGCCACAGGCTTCCCCAAAAACCCTATTCCTCACTAGGTCTCATGGTGGGCTGGGATTCCCTTGCTTACTATGGTACTACCAAGCAGCGAGAATAGCTCAATTATTCACTGTCTATTCCAAACTTGAAAAACCGGATTGGGTCCGCATAGAGAGACAGGCTGTCCCAAACCATACTATAGACTTTCTCCTCTAGGCCCCCTCCAAGGATCGTCCCCCAATTTTATCGCCCATCCTATCACAAACCATGGCCCTGTGGAACACAATGAGACGGGTACCCTCCTTGACCTCAGAATGTAGACCCCTTGCTCATATATTCCACAACCCGGACTTTCCGCCCGGTCAAGACATCAAGTCCTTCCAGTGGTGGCTGGACAAGGGGTTGTATTGCATTGGGCACTATTTCACCCCCTCAGGCCCAGTTTCCCAGAATTTCTGTGTTCGGAAACTAGAAATGCCGGCCTCAGAGCACTACAGATTCCAGCAGATACAGCACTTCCTCCACAAGATATGGAAAGGGAACCCCATCCCTCCCAGATTTACACTGTATGAAATGTGGACAGGCCATGGATCAGAGAGGTGGGATCTCTATAGTTTACCAGTCGCTTGCTCTTCCGTCCTCTAAATCATCCTACGTGTTAGCTTGGGAACATGACCTTCAAATTGACTGGGACCTGGAGAGATGGCAGTCATCTTTTTCCAGGCCTTTCAGGGGGGTAAGAAACATCTCCTTAGTTGAATCCAGCATCAAAGTCATGTCCAAATGGTACCTCACCCCCTTGAAACTGGCCTCCTTTTTCCCAACGGCAAACCCACTCTGCTTTAGAGGCTGTCCGCTTATAGGCTCCCTAGCCCATACATGGTGGGAGTGCCCCAGAATTAGATCGTTTTGGAGCAGGATTTTTACCCTGATCCAGACCGTGACTACCCATCAGTTACATAGAACTCCTGCAATAGCCCTCCTGAACTCCAACATCCCTAAAATATCTAAGGCCAACCGCAGATTAATACACTTTATGTTCCTTGGGGCCAAAATTACCATAGCCAAAGCTTGGAAGCAGCCCAAGGTCTCCCTCTTAGCAGCCAAATGCAAGATCTCATGGATCATGTCACAGGAGAAACTTGCTAGCATACTTGCAGACACGATCCTGACATTTGAGGCTGTCTGAGAACCTTGGTCCCTGCACGTGGGCATCCCCCTACGTCCTGGACTCCAGGCCCTCCCAGGCGGGGCTGGCGACGGACCTTCGGCCCCAGTAGACTGGCTCCTTTTCTCCTCTCCTTTCTCTCTCTGTGACTTACCCTTTTCTTTTTCACCTTTCTCTCTCTTCTCTTCTTTAATGCTTTCTGATTTTTTTTCTTAAAAGTTTCTCAAAATCAGATTCGGAATGACTGTATGTCATACTAGTTCCACCCCCGACCCGGCTGGCGAGGGGCTGACACTATGTCTCCGCCCACTGGGCGATTGTCAGTCTCCTGGACCAAGGGGGGACCCCTCCAGGCACAGTGTGATCCCATAGGGGGTGCCAGAGGTCCTAGCCCCCTTGACCCGGATGCAAAGTTCTGGTTGTGAGACGGAGTCTCCTGATTTCTAGTGCCAGTCATAGGCTGTATGTTATACTTCACGATAGTTATGATTGCTTGTTTCTTAAAGAGGTGTTCCACCCAGGGGGGCCGTCAAAAAAAAAAGTCAAATACTGCAGCTGCTGACTTTTAATTGGACACTCACCTGTCCCTGGGTCCAGCGATGCGGGGGATCGAAGCCCCGCTCGTCCCCCCCCTCCGCTCGTCGGCGCCGGCATTTCAACTGTGGGCGCCGGGCTGTGGCTTCACAGCCTGGCACCCACTGCGCATGCGCGAGCGGCGCCGGGCGCCGTGATTGGCCGCTCAATCACCTGGGACCTGTAATGGGTCCCAGATGATTGACAGGAGGGAGGGAGCAGAGCGGAGCCCTTCCTGTGCCGAGGAGAAAGTGATGTCACCAGCCCAGGCTAAGGAACAGGCAGACTACGAGGGACCACCTAGCAACAGGCATTTAGAGGTAAGTGAAAAAAAAAATATCCAAATTTTTTTTGGTTTTTTTTTTAGAATTTTTCCAGGTAGTTTTGTTTTTTGGGTGGAACCCCACTTTAACTTTGCTTACATTCCGAGTGCGGAAAGTCTGCACATCTGTTTTTGTTGTTTTTTTTGTTCTTGTACAAAACTAATAAAAAATCTTTGAAAGAAAAGATATAATAAAAAATTTAGAAAAATGTGAGGGGTGTACTCACTTTTGTGAGATGCTGTAAATATCTGGGACAGACCATGTGCTCTTTTTCTTTCCCTCTCTTTACCCTGGCTGAGGCCTAGGGAGGTTCTTGCTGAATGGAGCTCTGCTGTTAGACCTCAAACCAGGCTGTTGGGCCTAACGTGTGCTGCATCCACCTAGGTGAGTATAAGTTTTTTTTTGTAAACCCTATACTTTTCTATTAATATGAATAAATCACCAGGACCAGATGGATTACACCCAAGTGTCCACAAAGAACTTAGCCAGGTAATTGCTAATAGTCATTCCTAATTTATAAGGACACTTTACTGACCAGAATGGTACCAACTGACTGCCGAAAAGCTAACGTGGTACCATTATAAAAAAAAAAAAGGCCAAGATACCTGGAAACTACAGACCAGTCAGTCTAACATAAATAGTAAATAAACAATTCGAGGGGATGATGGGGGACTATATCCAAGAATTTGATAATAAAAATTGTATCGTTAGTAGTAACTAGCATGGATTTATGAAAGATCATTCTTGCCAGACCAACCTTTTATCACTCTATGGGTAGATAGGCTGTAATCTGAATCGATGAATCCCTGTGGACATGGTATATCTGGACTTCGTCAAAGCATTTGACACAGTACTCCATAAATGCTTAAAGAAGTAGTACAGCCAAAGATTGATTGGCTGTACGTCTCCTGTGGATCATTCTGCACTTGTGTGACCCGTTTTCAGCAGACAGCGGGCTGGAGCCCACTGTTGGCTGATGTCACAGAGCCAAACCAGGCTCAGGCAAGATCACACATGCCTGGACCGGCACTCGGCTCAGCCTCTTAGAGAGCCGCTCAGCGCCTGAGCCGGCCACTCCTGCCCCCTCCACAGCCCAGCGCTCCAGTAAGTGAGGGGGTGGACAGAGCAGACATCAGTGACTGCCAGTCACCAGCTTTCTGCTCAGGGAGCCCTGAGAACCGAGCGATTAGCAGTGTTTGATTGCTCGGTTCTCAGTCTTGGAGCCGGTGGAGGAAAAGACGCAGCATCGGAAGCTAGGTAAGTATTATTCTGAAAAAAAAATCCATACTTCTCTCTCAAACACTTAAGCCCCGGACCATTTGGCTGGCCAAAGACCAGAGCACTCTTTGCGATTCGGCACTGTGTCACTTTAACTGACAATTGCGCGGTCGTGCGGCATGGCTCCCAAACAAAATTGACGTCCTTTTTTCCCCACAAATAGAGCTTTCTTTTGGTGGTATTTGATCACCTCTGCGGTTTTTATTTTTTGCGCCATAAAAAAAACGACAATTTTGAAAAAAACGCATTATTTTTTACTTTTTGCTATAATAAATATCCCCAAAAAATATATAAAAAAACATTTTTTTTTTCCTCACTTTAGGCCGATACGTATTCTTTGACATATTTTTGGTAAAAAAATTGCAATAAGCTTTTATTGATTGGTTTGCGCAAAAATTATAGCGTCTACAAAATAGGGAATAGTTTTATGGCATTTTTATTAATATTTTTTTTTTTTTTTTTTACTAGAAAT
The DNA here is from genome assembly GCA_037952835.1 of Lithobates septentrionalis. NCBI lineage: Eukaryota > Metazoa > Chordata > Amphibia > Anura > Ranidae > Lithobates > Lithobates septentrionalis. The sequence continues at coordinate 1,313,797 of JBBDGP010001454.1, read as the reverse complement.
GGCGGTGATCAGCAATTTTTATTGTGACTGTGACATTATGGCGGACACATCGGACAATTTTGACACATTTTTGGGACCATTGGCATTAATACATCGATCAATGCTATAAAATTGCATTGATTACTGTAAAAATGTCACTGGCAGTGAAGGGGTTAACCCCTAGGGGGCGGGGAAGGGGTTAAGTGTATCCTAGGGAGTCACTCTAACTGTCTGGATGATGGGCTAGAAGTGACATGACACTGATCGCTGCTCCTAATGAGAGCGAGCAGACGATCAGTGTCCTGTCACTAGGCAGAACGGCGGGAAATTCAAAGTAACGTACAGGTACGTTACTTTGCCCAGCCGTGCCATTCTGCTGATGTATATCTACAGGAGGTGGTCGGCAAGTGGTTAATTTACAAATCGAGGTCTATTAGCATTGACAATAGTGTATGTACAGTGCCTGAGTAGAAAACTGGTTACATTAGCATGTCCAAAGGTTGGTGAAAAATAGCATCTTCTGAATGGTCTGGAGTTGTGAGCGGGGTGCTCCAGGGCTCTGTCCTGTGACCTATTCTGTTTACTATGTACATAAATTATATAGAAATTAAAATAAATAGTTCAATCTCAGTGTTTGCGGACAATACAAAGCTAGGCAGGCTATTAATCTTACAATGGGATATAGCGACTTTACAAGAAGACCTTGATAAAATAAAGGGGTGAGCAACAACATGGCAAATGAGGTTTAATACTGATAAACGTAAAGGAATGCATTTGGTTACTAAACAATAAATGCAAGTTGCACACAAGGGGGGAATCCAGGATGGCACGGCACCTGGGGGTCCTTGTAGACCACAAGCTTAGCAATAGCATGCAATGCTAAGCAGCAGCAAGCAAAGTTAGCAGACTATTAGCATGCATTAAAAAGTGTATTTACTGAAGAGATAAGAATATAATTCTACTACTATACAAAACTCTGGTTAGGCCACTTGTTAAAGTGGTGTTCCAGCCGAAATTATACTTTTTAAATAAAAATACCCCTATAATACACAAGCTTAATGTATTCTAGTAAAGTTAGTCTCTAAACTAAGGTCTGTTCTGTTAGTTTATAGCAGTAGATTGTTATTTCATAAACTTACAGCAGGCCGTGGCCATCTTAAGTGTGGGAATCTGAAGCCAGACTGTATTTCTTCCTCAGTGCTCAGTGCAGCACAAGCAGTGTAATAGGTTTCAGGTCAGGTTTCCATAGCAACGGCAGTGTCAAAGGAAGTTGCCTCCCCTTCCCAGGAGGCATTGCAAACAGGAAATGATGCGATGGGCCGCGGCCAGGGAGGAGGAAGTGAAAAATGAATACAGCAGATATACAGTTGGTGCTGAGAAAAAAAATAAAAAAATATCCAATTCGTTTACAGTGCACAGTTTAGTGAGGGATGCTGAAGAGTTGTAAAAGTAGGTGGAACTCCACTTTAAGTATACCATCCAGTTCTAGTCTCCACACTCCATGAGGGCAATGCTGGAACTGGAGAGAGTCCACAGAAGGGCAGCTAAGCTGATAAGGGGACTGGAAGACCTTCGTTATGAGGAACAACAACATACATTAAAGCATCTATGCCTTTGTATAGAGTGGGTCTAATGGGAGTGGTTTCTTAATTAACTGTCAGGTGTGCAGCTGCATGGCACTAATGAGGAAATCTGCTGGGCTTGAATCCCTTTAGACGTGCTCCTATTGAAAGTATCTCTCCAAAAATGAAATTTTTGTTGCAGGGAATGCCTGCAACCTGACTTGTATCTTAGGCAGACTTCTGGGAAAATTGGTGAGTCAATCACACAAGCAGGAAATAATGTTTCTGGGGAGTGGTCAGTACACACTCTATTTACAGAACAACTCCAGGTAGCCACATTGCATTGCATTTTAAGAATTTAAAGAAAATTATAGTGGCTGCAGATTGAAAAGGAAGGGTCATTTTTAATAACAATCAATTACAATATGATTAGTGTCGTAATTATATGTGCTATATTATTTTTTCTTTATTTGCTATTTTTTTCCCCACAAAAGTGGAGTTTCCCTTTAAGTTTATTCTCCCCTAGACGCTTAGGAGACTGAAAGATGTAGCGCCAGCATTTTTGCTTATTGATGTAGTACAATGTTAACTTATGAACAGTGTTATATTTTAATATACCCTCTAGTGGCCAAATTGGTGAATGGACTTTATTTTATTTTTACTCTCTGAAGAATATCAGAGGAAGTGACTTTTATTTACTTTCCACAACTACCTACCTACCCAGCATGCCGTGTGATTTACCCAGCAGGACTCAGTACGGAATTGCATGCTGGGTAGGCTATAAAAAGGCTCCGCACGGCCATCTTGGGTCTCTCTTTGGACGCATGGCCTGCCTGTGAGGACCTGTGCGGAGGTATTCCATAGAACATGGCCTACACCTACCAGGAGCAGCATGATCAGTGACTTTGCTTTGCACCAGCAGGCTGGAGAGACGCTGGGACAGAACTGAGAAGGATACAGGCTGACAGTCGGAGTCATCAGAGGGTTCTGGTCTATCTTTCGGAGCGGAGCATTGTGACGGCACCGGCCGGAGAGAAGCAAGACCCAGGGACCTGTAGTCCCACACAGGAGAATTGAAGGAACTAGAGAATGAGTTCAAATAGGCCTCAAGCCTACCCTTCATCGCAATATTAACACTGTGTTACACAAAGTTAATTGCATCAGAGACAGTTATGGGTTACTACACTACAAGAATATACCTTCATCATCTACTTTATTTAATCTTGGTGTATTTAACCGCTGGATTACAAATTATAATTCATAATTGCTAGCAGAAGACAGAAGACAAAGAGAGGACTTCCTATTCCATTGCAAGGCCTTGCATCCTAGTTGTGATTAATAGAGAGCTTACACTCTAGAGCAGGGGGAGCTCCCTAGGGATTGTTCTTGTGCTATGTAGCATTGTCTTCTTGTAGTTACAAGCGCGCACTGGAAGTGGGAAGGTGCCCAGAATTAAGATATTTCCCATTCTGGCATTAGTCCCACTTGGAGAGGCACTTTCCGAGATCAGTTAATACCATTTTGTGTGTACAACTTATTGTGTATATTCACTGGGCTGTTGTGCTACGTTGGTGTGCAAGTACCAGTATTGTAATACTACTTTCATATTGATTCCAGTAAAAGTTATGTTTCCTGGTTAAGTACAACTTGTGTGGAGTGTTGTTCCTGTTCCAACAGGTGGAACATCAGATACCCAGGTAATAACAAACGTATACTGTTATTATACTGTACATTGTAAGGTTATCCTTTTCATTAGCTCCACACTAACACTGCACCACAGTTGTGTCAAGGGGCTGAGTCAAGTCATTGGGGGTGGTAAGGCAGAGTACAGGCCAAAATCAAAAATATCAGCAGCTCCTTCGGGGGTCAGTTCTTCAAGTGGGGGCTCGTCCGGAATACTGTTACTCTGCAATCAAGCCCACCCTCCTTTTGACACCAGTAGGGACCCCATCACAGTAGTCCAGTGGTGCGAAGTGGAAGGCACCCGCTCAGAAGCGAGCGTGGCACTTGAACTCCCAGGGGAAGAATGGGAGGAAAGACAGGTCAAAGAAGTGGTGCAGGCACTATCCCCAGAGAGGAAGGCCTGGGTGATAGCTGCGAGGCCAGACTATGGGACCTCCCGCACTTATGCCCTACTAGAATGGAGGAAGAAGTCCCTGATCATTTCCAAGGCACCAATGTGAGACTGTCTGACAGGACTAAATTTTGCTTGACACACCCTGCTAGGTCAGGCGGGATTTGTCCCAGCTCAAGACAGACAGAGCCTACCCAGCAAGAATTCAGTTTTCAGTCAACACCAGGGGAAAGTGGCAGAGGGTCCCCTCCCAAAAATGAAAGGGCAGTTATTAAGACAGTTGGAGTTCATAGGAGGAATTCACAATCAGAGCAACAGTTGGATGACCTGAAACAGCTGTACAGTGAAATACAGGAGAGGTTTTAGGAGACTTCCAACATGATTGCAGAACACATCAAGGAACTAACCGTCACATGCAGAGACCTGGGTGTCAAGTGACACCTAGACCTGTGGCATTAATTAAAAGACGCCCTCATAACCGCCTGCCGGAGGTGACTATCAGAAAAGACTTCAAGATCGATGGTCAAGATAGGAGAGAGGGGACAGAAGGACAAGCGGTCTTACACAAACCACAAACTGAAGAGTTATTATAAAGAGGAAGATGCTGCTGAACTGTTTCATCAACTGCTAAATATGGCAGAGTGTATTCAGGAGACTCCCCAGAACTTTTTATTCAGAGCCATTGAACTAAAGGACCTTCTGTTGTCTGTTTTGAAGGGAGAGGGCTCTGAGGAACACTTTGGAGCCGAACTGATCCAGAAAACGTTTCTGAGGTCCGTGACTACAGGGCTGAGGAGTGACTATATCAAGTTTCAGTTGAGACAGTACCTGGAAGATCCATCTACACCAGATGAGGTACTCATTGAAGAGACAAACGAGGCAGCCAAAATGGAGGTAGAAAGGCACAAGAAACAAAGAAAGACCCAACCCCCCAGCATAACCAGGACCAAAGGACAGCAGCTAGATGTGCTACAGGGCATTAAAAAACCCAGTGTCTTGATGGTGAGCACAGACCAGACATCTTGGCCTTCACCTACTCAACATCTGTCAACATGTGAGTCTGGTCTGGAGAAACTGCTCCAGATGCAGAAGGAGATGTTAGAAATGATGACCCTAGTGACTGCTAAACTGGTTGAGCCATGTGAGGAAGAAGTCTTGACCCTCAAGACCCTGACGGACTCTACTACTAATCGGACCGTGAAACCGGCGAAGAAAAAGATCTGCTTTAAATGCGGGGGAGTGGGACACTACCGTCGAGTATGTCGAAGTCCAACAGAACCTGAAGCAGAACCACAAAAGCCGGTGGAAAACTTCCGAGGGCCCCAGTGAAGGAGTCAACTGGGAGCCCTGTCACAACAGTCAACTCCAAACCCACCTGTACACACCAGACCCCCAGGGCCACAGCTAGGCTGAAACAAAGAAAAGAAACTCCACGTAAGCAAAGCATGAAGGTACAAGCCACCAAACGGGGCAAATGTGCCAAAACTCATGGATTTCCTCCTAAGCTAGTGGGGCCTTCCCCGATTGTCCCCATCCAAGTAGAGGAAATTTACACTTAAGCCCTGTTGGATACCGGAGCTCAATTGAGTCTGTTATACAGAGACTTTTACGAGAAATATTTCAAACATCTCCCCTTGCAGAAGTTGGAAGAGTTGGAGATATGGGGTCTAGGCTAGGGATGAGCTTCGAGTTCGAGTCGAACTCATGTTCGACTCGAACATCGGCTGTTCGCAAGTTCGCCGAACAGCGAACAATTTGGGGTGTTCGCGGCAAATTCGAATGCCGCGGAACACCCTTTAAAAGTCTATGGGAGAAATCAAAAGTGCAAATTTTAAAGGCTTATATGCAAGTTATTGTCATAAAAAGTGTTTGGGGACCTGGGTCCTGCCCCAGGGGACATGGATCAATGCAAAAAAAGTTTTAAAAACGGACGTTTTTTCAGGAGCAGTGATTTTAATAATGCTTAAAGTCAAACAATAAAAGTGTAATATCCCTTTAAATTTCGTACCTGGGGGGTGTCTATAGTATGCCTGTAAAGGGGCGCATGTTTCCCGTGTTTAGAACAGTCTGACAGCAAAATGACATTTTGAAGGAAAAAACACATTTAAAACTACCCGCGGCTATTGCATTGCCGACAATACACATAGAAGTTCATTGATAAAAATGGCATGGGAATTCCCCACAGGGCAACCCCGAACCAAAAAAAAAAAAAAAATGATGTGGGAGTCCCCCTAAATTCCATACAAGGCCCTTCAGGTCTGGTATGGATATTAAGGGGAACCCCAGCCAAAATTTAAAAAAAAAATGACGTGGGGTTCCCCCTAAATTCCATACCAGACCCTTCAGGCCTGGTATGGATTTTAAGGGGAACCCCGCGCCGAAAAAAAAAAAAAAAACGGCGTGGGGTCCCCCCAAAAATCCATACCAGACCCTTATCCGAGCACGCAACCTGGCAGGCCGCAGGAAAAGAGGACCGTACCAGGCCACATGCCCTCAACATTGGGAGGGTGCTTTGGGGTAGCCCCCCAAAACACCTTGTCCCCATGTTGATGAAGACAAGGGCCTCATCCCCACAACCCTGGCCGGTGGTTGTGGGGGTCTGCGGGCGGGGGGCTTATCGGAATCTGGAAGCCCCCTTTAACAGGGGGACCCCCAGATCCCGCCCCCCCCTGTGTGAAATGGTAAGGGGGTACTTACCCCTACCATTTCACTAAAAAACTGTCAAAAATGTTAAAAATGACAAGAGACAGTTTTTGACAATTCCTTTATTTAAATGCTTCTTCTTTCTTCCTTCATCTTCTTCTGGTTCTTCTGGCTCTTCTGGTTCTTCCTCCGGTGTTCTCGTCCAGCATCTCCTCCGCGGCGTCTTCTATCTTCTTCTCCTCGGGCCGCTCCGCACCCATGGGTTCATCTTCTTCTTCATCTTCTTCTTCTTCTTCATCTCTTCTTCCTTCTTCATTTCTTCTCCGGGCCGCTCCGCAGCCATGCTGGCATGGAGGGAGGCTCCCGCTGTGTGACGGCGTCTCTTCGTCTGACGGTTCTTAAATAACGGGGGGCGGGGCCACCTGGTGACCCCGCCCCCCTCTGACGCACGGTGACTTGACGGGACTTCCCTGTGACGTCACGGGGAATGCCACAGGGAAGTCCCGTCATGTCCCGTGCGTCAGAGGGGGCGGGGTCACCGGGTGGCCCCGCCCCCCGTTATTTAAGAACCGTCAGACGAAGAGACGCCGTCACACAGCGGGAGCCTCCCTCCATGCCAGCATGGCTGCGGAGCGGCCCGGAGAAGAAATGAAGAAGGAAGAAGAGATGAAGAAGAAGAAGAAGATGAAGAAGATGAAGAGAAGAGTGGGAGCCTCCCCCCCAATGCCATGGGTGCGGAGCGGCCCGAGGAGAAGAAGATAGAAGACGCCGCGGAGGAGATGCTGGACGAGAACGCCGGAGGAAGAACCAAAAGAGCCAGAAGAACCAGAAGAAGATGAAGGAAGAAAGAAGAAGCATTTAAATAAAGGAATTGTCAAAAACTGTCTCTTGTCATTTTTAACATTTTTGACAGTTTTTTAGTGAAATGGTAGGGGTAAGTACCCCCTTACCATTTCACACAGGGGGGGGCCGGGATCTGGGGGTCCCCTTGTTAAAGGGGGCTTCCAGATTCCGATAAGCCCCCCGCCCGCAGACCCCCACAACCACCGGCCAGGGTTGTGGGGATGAGGCCCTTGTCTTCATCAACATGGGGACAAGGTGTTTTGGGGGGCTACCCCAAAGCACCCTCCCAATGTTGAGGGCATGTGGCCTGGTACGGTTCAGGAGGGGGGGGGGCGCACTCTCGTCCCCCCCTCTTTTCCTGCGGCCTGCCAGGTTGCGTGCTCGGATAAGGGTCTGGTATGGATCTTTGGGGGGACCCCACGCCGTTTTTTTTTTTTTTGGCGCGGGGTTCCCCTTAAAATCCATACCAGACCTGAAGGGTCTGGTATGGAATTTAGGGGGAACCCCACGTCATTTTTTTTTTTAATTTTGGCTGGGGTTCCCCTTAATATCCATACCAGACCTGAAGGGCCTTGTATGGAATTTAGGGGGACTCCCACATCATTTTTTTTTTTAATTTTGGTTCGGGGTTGCCCTGTGGGGAATTCCCATGCCGTTTTTATCAATGAACTTCTATGTGTATTGTCGGCAATGCAATAGCCGCGGGTAGTTTTAAATGTGTTTTTTCCTTCAAAATGTCATTTTGCTGTCAGACTGTTCAGACTGTTCAGACTGTCAGACTGTGGGAAACATGCGCCCCTTTACAGGCATACTATAGACACCCCCCAGGTACGAAATTTAAAGGGATATTACACTTTTATTGTTTGACTTTAAGCATTATTAAAATCACTGCTCCTGAAAAAACGGCCGTTTTTAAAACTTTTTTTTGCATTGATCCATGTCCCCTGGGGCAGGACCCGGGTCCCCAAACACTTTTAATGACAATAACTTGCATATAAGCCTTTAAAATTAGCACTTTTGATTATTCATGTTCGTGTCCCATAGACTTTAACGGTGTTCGCGTGTTCGAACGAACTTTTTTCCTGTTCGCATGTTCTGGTGCGAACCGAACAGGGGGGTGTTCGGCTCATCCCTAGTCTAGGCACACAGAACTTTTCTTACGACGGCTATCTACCCATCAAACTTACCTTCGACCTGAGTGTGGCAGGAGAGGCTGAAACCTTTGATACCCTGGCAGTGGTGTGTCCTCGCCCTCCAGGGGCTGATAGAAGTTCCCTCATCATTGGGAGCAACGCCGATCTGGTACGAAGACTGCTCACACCACTAGTACAGGAGAAGGGCACCCCAGCCAAGGGTGTGCATCCCATGCTAACACAGGTGTACCAGGATCTTGTGCAGGAACAGAAGGCCCCACCAGAAGGAGTAGGAAAAGTCTGGCGTCTGGACAAGAGTGAAAAGCTGGTGCAGCCGGGTGAGGTAGTCTGCCTAAAAGCCTCTATCAAGCGGAGTTGGAGACAGCCTGGTCCCTTCATTGTCCTTGAGACGGACAGGCAGAAAGAAGATAAGGGCCTGGAAGTTATCCCTAAAGGGTTGTCAACCAAGGCGCTGAAGAGAAGTAAAGGAAGAATCTCAGTCAGTGTTCGCAATACAACAGCCTTGCCTGTGAAGGTACCTGCCAGAGTGCTGCTGGGACAGGTCAGTCAAGCAACCCCAGTCTCGCCATGTGGTATCATTGGAGATCAAGATGGAGAGATTCCCCTGGAAGAGTTCTACCCAAAGAACACCCCTCTTTCACCTGCCTGGATGGAGAGAGCGAAGAACCAGCTCCTGAGATGGAAGGCTGCCTTCTCAAAAAGTGAGTTTAACGTGGGGCTTGCAAAGAGTGCCGAACACAAAATTTGGCTGGAGGAAGACCCTTCCGAGAGAGGGTCAGACGGATTCCACTGGGGGATCTGGAAGAACTGAGAGAACAGCTGGCTGAGCTGAAGAAGACAGGGATTATCAGAGAGTCCCGGAGTCCATATGCCTCCCCAATAGTGGTAGTCAGAAAGAAGAATGGGTCATTACGGTTGTGTATTGACTACAGGACACTGAACCCAAGGACCATTCCTGATCAATACACCACACCTCGGATAGAAGATGCCTTACAGAGCCTGTCAGGGGCGAAGTGGTTCAGCGCACTGGATCTAAAAAGTGGATATTACCAGATCCCCATGTGCCCTGAAGATAGGGAGAAGACCACTTTCATTACCCCTGTGGGATTCTTTGAGTTCAATCGCATGCCACAAGGCCTGTCTGGGGCCCCGGCAACTTTCCAGAGATTGATGGAGAAGACTGTGGGCGACATGAACTTGATTGAGGTGCTGGTGTACTTGGATGATACTTGTATGAAGAGCTATCCCTGGGAGGTACACAGGAAGGGCGTCCCTGGGATAAAAAGACAGCTACTTCTGGTCAGAAAGGGCAGTCAGAGAAATAGTGAATAAAAATAAATATCAAATTTTATTATTGGTTTAGACACCTGACATACTGATATAAAAAACATTTATTTACTTTCCATTAAGGTTATTAACCTAATATACTCTGGAAACCAATCGTAAAATGATACTTCAGATGTATTACATAACAGGTGATGTATCAATGTAACAGATGACAATACTACAATAGACAGTACACATACAGTAACAGACCAACAAATAACATAAAGTGCAGGCGCCTGAAGTGATCCACATTTGCATAACAATCCCAATGGCTAATTGCCAGTATATTTTATTAAATCAACTGATTAGATAGTAAATAAAGGGGTTCTTATGCAAAGGTGGTCCCCGGGGGTACTAATGACCTAAAATAGGCTGGATGGATAAGATCCTAAATAGAGTCATGTATCTGGGAGCGGTTAATGAAGCAGTGAGGCGCTAAAATAGCTGACCCAGACCCCTGTCCTTCTGAGATTATTCTCTAGTCCTCAAGTTGTTTGTTATATCCAGGTTAATGTCCCGTATTAATGATTGCGGAATCTGGACTCCAATAAAGGAGGAATCTCTATGGGACATTAACCTGGATATAACAAACAACTTGAGAACTAGAGCATAATCTCAGAAGGACAGGGGTCTGGGTCAGCTATTTTAGCGCCTCACTGCTTCATTAACCGCTCCCAGATACATGACTCTATTTAGGATCTTATCCATCCAGCCTATTTTAGGTCATTAGTACCCCCCGGGGACCACCTTTACATAAGAACCCCTTTATTTTTTTTGTTTACAAAAGTTTTATTTGGAAGTTTCACAGAAATACAAAAGCAAATAGGAGTTTTAACAAAGTATGTCACAATGTTACAGAGTTATCGTTAAAGTAGGAGATTGGAATGCATTTCCAGACCATAATTTCAAGGTAGAGACATGTGATAATGAAGACTATGTATACATTAACTTGCAGGTACAAAAGTCATATTAAAAAAAAAAATGAATAAAAACTTATAAGTGCTAATCTGTAATCCAAAAAGACCATTTACTTTTGTGTATATGTATAGTATCATTGAGGGTATGGTATATCCATTCTGCAAGTTTGATTGATTCCATTCTAGAAACAACTTGTTGCCATGGGAGATTGTTGGATTTCCAGTTGTAAGCAATCATCCAAAGAATGGAGCTGCATAAAGAGTGAATTAATCTGGTACATGGAAGGGGGACATTCGGGATATTAGCAAATAATAAACAAATTTGTGGTGTAGGTGTGATTTTTTGTTTAGAGGAAGATTCAATGATTTCAAAGGCTTTATTAGGTTTGGTAGGAGCAGGACCAGAATATATGTATGAATGTGCCAGGAACAGAACAGCCTCTGAAACAATTTGGAGACAAAGAAGGGTAGTATGAATGTAATTTCTCTGGGGTTAAGTACCATCTTGAGAATACTTTAATTGGAGTTTCCCTGAATGATATGGCTTTGTTACTTTTACGTAGATTAGTTGACATAGACATCCAATCTTCAATGCTGAATGTGATACCCAAGTCTGTCTCCCATTTAATCATCTGTGAGGATTTTTCCGGGACTCCAACACTGTTTAAGAAATTATATAGTTTTGAGATCAAACCTCTATCTCTAGAAAAGGAGATACAGATCTGTTCAAACACTGTGTTGGAGGGATTTGTTGAAAGTGCAAAACACTGAGCATAGAATCTCCTAATTATTTGGTAATGGTGAAGTTCTGAGGAAGAGAGGCCATGTATAGATTGTAGTGAGGGGAATGGTGTGAAGTTCCATTTTAGTTGTAGGGATCTAAGTGTAGTAAGATTTTTGTTAATCCAGTTTGAGAAGGGTCTTTCGTTGTTATATGCGTGTGGAAATCTGGGGTCGCCTAAAAAGGATGCTAAGGGTGGGGTGTTAGAGGAAAGTTTGAAGGCGTCTTTGTGTTTATTACAAAGTTGGAGAAATTGGGCAACTATAATATTTAATTTGGAAAGTTTACTATATGATGTGATGTTAGACCATAATATTCCTTGTAGGTACAATGGTTTATAGAGGTGATTTCAAATTTTTTCCATGGGGTCTTGTGTGTAGGGGTGAACCATTGGGAAAGCTGAGTTAGTCTAGCAGCAAGGTAATATAACCAAATGTTGGGAAGACCCAAACCTCCTGCAGACTGGGGTCTATGCATCAGGGCATAGCTGCATCTGGGTTTTTTGCCTGCCCATATAAATTTGTTGATATTTCTTTGTATAGAGAATAATTTGGATTTTGGGATGTTAATTGGTAAGGTGCGAAAAAAATCTAAAAGTTTGGGTAGGATTGTCATTTTGATGGCACATATTCTACCTAGGAGCGAGATATGAAATGAAGACCAAGAGTTAAGAATAGTGTTAATGTTGGAAAAGAGAGGGATGTAGTTAGACTTATATAACTGTTTATGTGTTGAGGTTATAGAGACTCCAAGGTACTTACAATGAATTAGGGCACCATATGAAAGGAAAATTGCTCGATAATAAGTTTTGTGAATTTTGGGAAAGGTTAATTGGCATGGCAGAACATTTATTCATATTTATTTTGAGGCCAAAGATGTTGTGAAAAAGTTTCAATTCCTTAAGGAGGTATGGGATAGAGGTAATAGGTTCTGTAAAGAATACAAGAGCATCATTGGCATATAAACTGAGTTTAAATTCGTTTTTCTCTTTAGTATATCCTTTTATATCATAATTATTCCTTATTTTATGGGCTAATGGTTCAATAGCAAGGGCAAATAAGAGAGGGGAAAGGGGGCAACCCTGTCTAGTTCCTCTACTAAGGGGGAAAAATTCTGAGTTGTGACCTGGGATTTTTATTCTAGTTTGGGGATTATGATAAAGGGCGTTAAAACCCTGCAAGAATTTATCTGATATCCCAAATTTGGGTAGTATAAAGTTAAGGTATGACCAGCTAACGCTGTCAAACGCCTTATGAATATCTAGACTTAAGAGGCAAAGCTTGCGAGAGTAAAGATTTGCGTCTTGGATAATATTAGTGACCAATCTAACATTATCAACAATTTGTCTTCCAGGGTTAAAACCGGTTTGATCAATGTGAATAAGATTTGTGATAACTTTTGCCAGTCTGTCAGCAAGTAGTCTTCCAAAAATTTTGAGGTCATTGTTTAAAACTGATATAGGTCAAAAATTTTGAGGAAGAGAGTGATCTTTAAGTGGTTTAGGAATTAGGGAAAGGTTAGCTAGAAGCATCTCATTAGGAAATTGTCCACCATTAAGGATGTGATTAAAAAGGTTAGTCAAATGAGGGGTTAGGAGGGGGGCAATTTTTTTATAATATGAAGATGAAAAACCATCTGGGCCTGGGGCTGTGGAGGTTTTAAGGGTTTTTATAATTCGGGTCAGTTCCAATTCTGTACAGGGGGCGTTCAACGAATCTATTTGCTGTGGGGTGAGAGAGGGTAGTCGGATGTCATCTATCCACAGCCTAGATGATTGGTCTGTAGGAGGTTGAGGGCTTGAGAGGAGGTCTTTATAAAATGTGGAGAATATTTTAAGTACTTCTTGAGGGTGAGTGATCATATTACCCCTGGGGTCCCTGAGTTTATAAGTGTGTGGGGGTTTGTGTTCATGATTAAGTTTTTTGGCAAACATAGATGAGGGAGAGTTGCTGTGTAGTAAGAATTTAGCCTTGGAAAATCTTAATGATTTCTCTGTGTTTGCTGAAAGAATAACATCCAAAGCTTTACGCTTGTCCTGTATTTGTTTGGTAATTTCTGATGTAGGGGTTATTTGTAGTTTATGGTATAAGTCATTAAGTTCTTTGGTAAGGCATTTGATGTCTGTGAGTCTCTGTCTGTTTCTGTTTGCAGCGAGGCTAATTAAATGGCCTCTTAAAACTGCTTTATGTGCCACCCAAATCATAGTGGGAGGAGTTTCATCATTGACGTTGTCAATTTGTGTTGTAATGGCCTGTGTCAATGAGGCATCTGTTAGGATTGTAGCATTTAATCTCCAATTGTAGGGGGAGAGTTTGAGACCTACGTGTGAAGTTTCAAAAAATGTAATGTCATGGTCTGACCAGGGGCATGGGTGTATTATAGCTTTGGAGGAGTTGGCTAATAGAATAGGCGTGCAGTAAATGTAATCTAGTCTAGCGTAGACATCATGGGGGTGTGAGTAATGTGTGTAAACTTTTGCACCTATGTTATGCGCCCTCCAGGAGTTAATAAGTTGAAATTTATTAAGGGATCGGTTTAAAGATTTAGGGAAAGCTTTGGTGGATGGGGAGATTCTGCTTCTGTCTAGAGCTGGGTGTGCTGTTAGATTAAAGTCACCACCTACAATCAGATGGGGAGAGCTAAGTTTTTCTAGGGATTCAAAAAAACTCTGGAAAAAGGAAGAATGGGAATCATTAGGTGCGTAAATTGATGCAATAGTGATTTCTTTGTTATTTATCTGACCTTTTATAATGATATAGCGGCTATCTGGATCTTTATAAATATGTTGTGAGTCAAAAATAATAGTGTTACGTATAAAGATAGCAACTCCGCGGGTTTTATTGTGGTATGTAGTATAATAAAATTGGTTGGTATGTTTTGTCAAAATAATTTGAGTGTCTAGAGGAAGAGAAATGAGTTTCCTGTAATAGGATAATATCTGCGCCAATTCTTTTGTAGTGTTGGAAGGCCTTTTTCCTTTTGTGGGGTGTATTGAAGCCATGAACATTATGAGATATTACTTTATGTACCATTGGTAATTTGTATGGGGGTCTGCTTATGAAAAAAGACAATACTAATTACACATAGTGGAATATAAATGAAAAGCATATGAGAGTGTAAGGAGAGGTTAAAGCTTAGCACTCGAAATATGAGTGACACCTTATACCGTATTGTTAGAGAAACCATAGTCAGGTATACACCAAATTTAAAACATGAGTAATTGAGACCAAAAAGTACATAACATTGGATCATTAGATAAAATTGAGCAGTGTTACTGTAACTTCCATTTTTTAATCTAAAAAAAGTATCGACCATATATGCGAAATTGGTAAATACTGTAATGAAAAATAACAAAAACAAAGGGACAAGAAATATCTTGTCACGAAATTTTAAACTTGAAACAGGAGGACAAACGTGTCCTGATCCTGCGAATGTCATCAAGTGCGCCATCCTCCAAATTAAGGATGCCGCAGTTAACCGCATGGGCAGGTGGGGAGACAATCCAGCGACAACGGACTTAGTAGGCTATTTGAAATAGTTGGAACAAAAACAATTAAATACCAACCAGAGGGGTAAATGTAACAGCATAGGTAGATACACTCTATCTTTGGGGGTTGAAAGACAAGGAGATTATATCTCATTTCTAACAGACCTCAAGTTCACTCATTTAAGCGTTACCATCCTAAGCACTGTTAAAAACTCACTTTAGCTACATATATACCATTTGGTGAAAAAAGAAGAAAGAAAAAAAAGGGGGGGGAGAGGCAAAATTGGGGGATGGGAGGAGGGAAAAGGAAGGAGTAGGGGAAGGAGAAGGTTTGAGATAGAGTTGTGGAAAGTTTGTTCCTCCATTCAATTTTTGGGGATATCGATGATGTCCAAGTTCCAAATGTGGGGGAAGTTCAAATGTTAGCAGAATGATGAGTAGGGCTGTGCTCAAGATGGTCCATTCAAATAGGGAATAGTAAAGAAGAACCAAAATTCAATCCTGAAAGGATATCAAAACAAATGGAGCCTTGTGTGGAAAGGAACTTCAAATGATTAAGGTGATCAGGTGGCTTGGTTCTGGAAAGGTTGACGCCATCTTCTCTGTTCAGCTGTATTGCGTCTGGAGGATGGAGTCGACCAGATAGGGGAGGGTCTTGGAGTAGATGGAAATCTGTTTGGTGGTTCTGGATCAAGTAGGCCCAATTTGACTAGTAGTTCCTTGTCTTCAATTACATTATACACAGTGTGTGTAGAGCCATTATGTGGGATTGTAAGCTTGAAAGGAAATCCCCATCTGTATCTTATACAAGCTGTTTGTAGGATGTTTGTGACTTCCTTCATTCTGCGTCTTCTATCCAGAGTAGCTGGGTAGATGTCAGGGTAGATTTGTAACCTGTTGCCCTCAAAAGCATTGTTTGGGGAGGTTCTGGAAGCACGCATAATTTCCTCTTTGATGAGAAAATCCTTCATGCACATGATAATATCTCTAGGTGGTTTGTCAGGAGGGGTTTGGGGCGAAGGGCTCTGTGTATACGATCACATGTAAATGCTGACATTGGTTTGTCAGGGAGAAGATTATGGAAGATTTTGGAAACTGCTTGTATCAGATCAGAGACTGTTTCAGGGACACTTCGCAGTCTGATATTGTGGCGTCTGTTCCTATTATCCAAATCTTCCACTTGTGCTTGCATAAAGGCAAAGCTATCTGCCAAAGATTCATAGTCCTTTCTTAAATCGTTATGAGCAAGTGAAAGTTCATCGTGTTTGGTTTCTAATATGTCAGTGCGATTTCCTATATTGGCTATTTCCTGAGATAGGGCCGTAGTGGCTTTATGCACTTCACTCTCTATTTTATTTACCAGCTTATCAAAGATTGTGGTGAGGCTGGCATCCAAATCGGCTTTAGATAATGGAAATGAGTACTCACAGTTCCCATTGTTGAGAGGGTGGATGGATGGATTAGAGAGCTGTTTCGTTGCAGCCGCGTGTGTGCCGGCGCCATCTTGGGATATCTTCCTGGCCTGCTTGCCTGTAGCGTTCAGAAGATAGTGGGTTAAGTGGTGTTGTGAATGGCAAAAATGCCCGGTTCTTCTTACCGGCATGCACGGAGGGTTCCCCGAGGGGTATGGAGTATTTTCGGCGGCGTAGTGTTTGTCTGGCTCTGGTTGTTCAGCCCGCTCTGGCCGGGTCAGACGGAGCTGTGATTACTCGCGTCCTTCCCGCATCGCGCCGCGCATGCGCCCCCAAGAACCCCTTTATTTACTATCTATCAGTTGATTTAATTAAAATATACTGGCAATTAGCCATTGGGATTGTTATGCAAATGTGGATCACTTCATGCTCCAGCACTTTATGTTATTTGTTGGTCTGTTACTGTATGTGTACTGTCTATTGTAGTATTGTCATCTGTTACATTGATACATCACCTGTTATGTAATACATCTGAAGTATCATTTTACGATTGGTTTTCAGAGTATATTAGGTTAATAAAATTAATGGAAAGTAAATAAATGTTTTTTATACCAGTATGTCAGGTGTCTAAACCAATAATACAATTTGATATTTATTTTTATTCACTATCTCTCTTACTGCCCTTTCTGACCAGAAGTAGCTGTCTTTTTATCCCAGGGACGCCCATCCTGTGGACCTCCGAGGGATAGCTCTTCATACAAGTATATGTTATAGGCTACGGCCAGATCCTCCAAAGTAGAAGAGTGGCAGAGAGCACGGTACAGCTTTATAATTATTAGAGTGCGAGTAATTCTATGGTCATTTTGTAGCTTTAGTTGTGAGTACTTGGATGATATCATAGTGTTTGGCCGAACACTAGAAGAACATGAAGAGCGCCTGGAGAAAGTCCTGAAGAGACTTCACGATGAAGGCCTGAAACTCTCAATGGAAAAGTGCCAGTTCTACCAGCCCTCAGTAAACTACCTAGGACACATCGTGTCCGCAGAAGGAGTGGCAACAGACCCCAAGAAGATAGAAGCCGTCACCTCTTGGCCCAGACCCACAAATGTGACTGAGCTTAGATCCTTCTTGGGCTTTTGTTCGTACTATCGGAGGTTTTTTAGAAGGGTTTGCCAAAATAGCTCATCAACTCACTGAGCTATTGAAGAACCAGGAGGAAGCTGGCCTAGATTCAGATAGACCTGGTAGACCGAAGGAGGGACCCAGAAAGAAGAAAGAGTCCCTTCACGACCAGTGGACCCAGCAATGTGAAGAAACCTTCAGACAGCTAAAGTGGAGTCTTACCACTGCTCTGGTTTTAGCTTATGCAGACCCTATCAAACCCTACGAACTGCATGTGGATGCCAGTCGAGACGGGTTAGGCGGAGTGCTCTACCAAGAACATGACGGCCATCTAAGGCCTATTGTGAGTCGAAGTTTAATCCCTGCTGAAAGGAACTACCCCACTCACAAGTTTGAGTTTCTGGCATTGAAGTGGGCTGTGGTGGACAAGCTGAAAGATTATCTGTATGGTGCAGAGTTCGAGGTCAAGACGGACAACACCCTCACCTACTTGCTCACCACCGCAAAGCTGGATGCCACCGGCCACAGGTGGTTGGCTACCCTCTCAGCATTCACCTTCAGTCTGAAGTACAGACCAGGAGCTGGTAACCGAGATGCAGATGAATTATCAAGAAGACTTCACTGTTCTCAGGGTCACCCAGAAGAGTGGACCCAGCTCACCCCTGAAGGAGTAAGAGCTCTCTGCAAAGGGGTGGAACAGCAAGGAAGAGGAGGAGCCAGAGCTGAAGAGGTCGGAGTGTCAGGAGTGCCTAAATGCTACTGTAATGTTGCTCAACTTACACAGGAGGGTTTACCCAGGTTAACTAGAAAAGACCTTTCGAAGAGACCAACAGGAGGATTCACTCTGCAGCCTGGTATTGAAAGCTTTAGAGAGTCAATGCCCGGATATACTCCTAAAAAGCGCTGAGAAAGAAGCTCGCCTACTACACAAAGAGTGGGATCGGTTGCAGTTGTAACAAGGGGTGGTCTACCGAAGGGGCCCCTCTGAAGATCCTGAAGAGAAGTGGCAATTGTTTCTGCCGAAGAAACACAGAGAAAAGGTACTGATTGCCTTGCATGATCACCATGGCCATCTGGGATCAGAAAGGACTCTACTTGCCCTATTTGAGGACTGAAGTGGAGAACTACTGTCATTCCTGCCTCAGGTGCATACAGCGGAAGACCTTACCCCAGTGAGCTGCCCCAATGGGTCGGAAAGTCAAGGGCCAATAATTCTAGTCTGCATAGACTTCTTGTGTTTAGAGTCTGACCTGACTGGACAAGGAAACATTTTAGTAGTCACCGATCACTTCACCCGTTATTCTCAGGCATTTCCCACCAGAGATCAAGAAGCAGCCACGGTGGCAAAGATTCTGGTGGAAAAGTTCTTCGTCCATTATGGTTTACCTCAACGGATCCATTCAGACCAAGGGAGGGATTTTGAAAGTACTTTGATTAAAAGACTGTTGGATCTACTAGGTATCCAGAAGTCCAGAACTACTCCTTATTAGGGATGAGCCGAACACCCCCCGGTTTGGTTCGCACCAGAACCTGCGAACGGACCGAAAGTTCGCACGAACGTTAGAACCCCATTGACGTCTATGGGACTCGAACGTTCGAAATCAAAAGTGCTCATTTTAAAGGCTAATTTGCATGGTATTGTCCTAAAAAGGGTTTGGGGACCCGGGTCCTACCCCAGGGGACATGTATCAATGCAAAAAAAACTTTTAAAAACGGCCGTTTTTTCGGGAGCAGTGATTTTAATGATGCTTAAAGTAAAAAAAAAAAGTGAAATATTCCTTTAAATATCGTACCTGGGGGGTGTCTCTAGTATGCCTGTAAAGTGGCGCGTGTTTCCCGTGTTTAGAACAGTCCCTGCACCAAATGTCATTTTTAAAGGAAAAAATCTCATTTAAAACTGCTTGCGGGTTTAATGTCATGTCGGGTCATGGCAATATGGATGAAAATCAGTGAGACAAACGGCATGGGTACCCCCCAGTCCATTACCAGGCCCTTTGGGTCCTGTATGGATATTAAGGGGAACCCCGCACCCAAATTAAAATAAGGAAAGGCCCTATATACTCTGAACAGCAGTATACAGGCGGTGCAAACAAGACAGGGACTGTAGGTTTGTTGTTAAGTAGAATCTCTTTGTAATTTTGAACGGGTACATTTTTAACGTGTTTAGCTCCAGCCAAAAAATCTTTTTTAAGCTTTTTGGAAAACATAGGGAAGGTTTATCACCCCTGTGACATTTGTTTTGCTGTCTTTCCTCCTCTTCAGAAGATTTCACCTCACTTTTTGTCCCAATGAAAAATGTTTTTTGAAAATTTGGGTTTTTTTGTGGAACAAGGATTGGAAAGCATCAGTGGAAAGGAGAAATTGTTTTCCCATATTAACTCTTACAAGAGAGAATTTCCCTTCCTAGGGGTAGATTTCATCTCACTTCCTGTTGTCTCCTTCCGTTTGCAAGTAGGAGTCATTTGTAAGTTAGATGTTTGAAAGTAGGGTCCTGCCCTATATACTCAGCAGAAATTTGGGCCTTAGGTGTTGCTGTGGCCACAACACTGTAAGCCCTCACAGGGCCCTGCTGTGAAATATTAGATCAAGAATTGTAATTACATCCCCCTGTTGAACAGGAGCTGAAAAATTAGGCCTTAGGCACTGGTGCTGGTGCCACAACACTGCAACCCCTCACAGACACTCTAGTTGGAATGCAGGAACGAGCCCTGCTGCAAAGTATTGCATCAAAAATTGTAATTACACGCCCCTGTTAGACAGGGGCAGAAAAATTGGGCCTTAGGCACTGGTGCTGGTGCCACAACACTGCAACCCCTCACAGACACTCTAGTTGGAACGCAGGAACGAGCCCTGCTGCAAAGTATTGCATCAAAAATTGTAATTACACGCCCCTGTTAGACAGGGGCAGAAAAATTGGGCCTTAGGCACTGGTGCTGGTGCCACAACACTGCAACCCCTCACAGACACTCTAGTTGGAATGCAGGAACGAGCCCTGCTGCAAAGTATTGCATCAAAAATTGTAATTACACGCCCCTGTTAGACAGGGGCAGAAAAATTGGGCCTTAGGCACTGGTGCTGGTGCCACAACACTGCAACCCCTCACAGACACTCTAGTTGGAATGCAGGAACGAGCCCTGCTGCAAAGTATTACATCAAAAATTGTAATTACACGCCCCTGTTAAACAGGGGCTGAAAAATTGTGCCTTAGGCACTGGTGGTGGCGCCCAGAACCAAAAATGTTCTTACAAGCTATCAGCGTGATGATTGAGGAGGAAGAGGATAATTACTCAGGGATAGTCACTCAGCATCAGCATAGGCAGTCTTTGAAGGGATCTGAGATTTCCAAAAAAATTATTCGGTTACATCAGCATCAGGTGCTTGGTAGCTGGTGGTGATCCAAGACTGATTCATTTTTATGAAGGTCAGCCGATCGACCGAGTCGGTGGACAGACGCACCCTGTGATCGGTTACCACGCCTCCAGCAGCACTGAATGTGCGTTCCGAAAGAACGCTGGATGCAGGACAGGCCAGTAGCTCAATTGCATACTATGCAAGCTCTGGCCAGTGAACCATCCTCAAGACCCAGTAACCCAGAGGATTTTCGGTGGGAAAGGTGTCCAAGTCTGATCTTGCCCCTAGGTATTCCTGCACCATGTAAAACAGACACTGGCGATGGTTGCTGGAACCGATCATACCTTGGGGCTGCGGACCAAAAAATTGTCTGAACGCATCGGTCAGACGGCCACCTTCTCCACCGCTCCTTCTTTGACTGACCGAAGCCTCAGCAACACGTTGTCCAGAAACAGGAGTTTGTAACCTCCCAGTCTCTGGGAACGCATTGCACAGACCTTTCTGCAAGGCCTCCCGAAGATGTTTCATCCTCTGCTCCCTCTGCGATGGCAAGATAAGGTCCGCAACCTTACCCTTGTAACGTGGATCAAGGAGGGTTGCCAGCCAGTATTGGTCCTTCTCCTTGATACCACGAATACGAGGATCCTTACGCAGGCTTTGCAGGATCAGGGAGGCCATGCAGCGTAGGTTTGCTGAGGCATTCGGTCTGGAGTCCTCTGGGTCACTAAGGACAACAATGTCCGCAGCCACCTCCTCCCAGCCACGTACAAGTCCATGTGTTTCTTGGGACTGATCCCTTAAAGACTGCTGCTGATGTTGAGTGCCAGGCTCCACCTCCATACTGACACAATCTTCCTCCTCCTCCTCCTCGTCCTCTTCCTGTGTGATCGGCGGGCACGCAGGAACACTGTCTGGATAAAGGGGGCCTTGAGAGCTAAGGAAGTCCTCCTCTTCCTGCCTCTGTTCTGCCTCAAGTGCCCTGTCCTGTGTGCTCCAACAGGTGGACAAGGGGGACAGTGTCACTGATGCATGCACTGTCACTGCTCACCATCCTCGTGGCCTCCTCGAATGGTGACAGGACAGTGCATGCATCCCTGATCATGGCCCACTGGCGTGGGGAAAAAAAACCAAGCTCCCCTGACCCTGTCCTGGTGCCATAGTCGCACAGGTACTCATTGATGGCCCTCTGCTGCGTGTGCAGCCGCTGCAGCATGGCCAACGTTGAGTTCCACCTGGTGGGCATGTCACAGATTAGGCGGTTCTTGGGCAGGTTAAACTCCTTTTGGAGGTCCGTCAGCCGAGCACTGGCATTATATGACCGGCGGAAATGCACACAGACTTTCCTGGCCTGCCTCAGGACATCCTGTAAGCCCGGGTACCTGCCCAAGAACCGCTGCACCACCAAGTTAAGGACGTGAGCCAAACAGGGCACATGGGTCATTTGTCCCTGTCGGAGGGCAGAGAGGAGGTTGGTGCCATTGTCGCAAACCACCATTCCTGCCTTAAGTTGGCGTGGCGTCAACCACCTCTGAACCTGCCCCTGCAGAGCTGACAGAACCTCTGCCCCAGTGTGGCTCCTGTCCCCCAAGCACACCAGCTCAAGCACCGCATGGCATCTTTTGGCCTGCGTACTTGCGTAGCCCCTTGAACGACTACGGAGCACCGCTGGTTCCGAGGAAGAGGCCATGGAGGAAGAAGAAGAGGAGGGGGTGGAGGAGAGAGGTGTGTCACAATCAGCATTTTGGAGGCGTGGTGGCGGAACAACCTCCAACACTACTGCACCTTGTCCTGCATCCTTCCCAGCTGCCAGCAGAGTCACCCAATGCGCCGTGAAACTTAGGTAACGTCCCTGTCCATGCCTGCTGGACCATGAGTCAGCGGTAATATGCACCTTACCGCTGACCGCCCTGTCCAGCGAGGCATGGACATTGCCTTCCACATGCCGGTAGAGAGCCGGAATCGCCTTCCGTGAGAAAAAGTGGCGTTTGGGTACCTGCCACTGAGGAACCGCACATTCCACAAACTCACGGAAGGGGGCAGAGTCTACCAACTGAAAAGGCAGCAGTTGAAGTGCTAGCAATTTTGCCAAGCTAGCATTCAACCGCTGGGCATGTGGATGGCTGGGAGCAAACTTCTTTCGGTGGTGCAGCAGCTGGGGGCAGGGAAATTTGCCTGGTACAATCTGACGTTGGTGTACCAAAAGCAGATTGCCCACAAGTACTTGGCTGTGACACACCTAATTCTACACCTTCATTCCTCTCACTGCAGGTCTCAGAGAGGACTGGAGGTCTAGTGGGGTTGGAAATCTCAGCTGATGAGGAGCAAGGAGAGATCCTCTTTGTTCTTTGGTGTGGGTCTTTTAGATACGCTTGCCAACGAACTGCATGGCAGGTCAACATATGTCTGGTCAAGCATGTGGTACCCAAGCGGGAGATGTTTTGGCCACGCTGTAAAGAACATAGCACATATCATGAGGGACTCCATTTTAGTTCTAAGACACCATCTTATGTTTTACAGGAAAATTGAGAAAACTCATATTTGAGTTTCAACTGAAACCCACATTATCTTTAAGCTGTTATCTATAGAAAACCTTCTCAAGGTTACCTATACATTTTAGCTAGAATATGGAGTTTGGCCTAGCTCATGTTTGTTCTTGATAAGATAAGTGCTTCCTTCAACACCTGTTAAAGAATATTCTAATAGTAGAAATGATGCAAGATTTTGTTTTATAACACCAGCTAATAGGTAAATATTAACTGAACCTATTTTCATTTCAATGACATGTATAAGGTTAGTAAAACTACTCCCATCCCTCAAATGACATAAATGCTGTATTTCTGACAAACTCTAATTAGATATCATTAAGTGGCTAAGCAAACCTGTCTCCTGTGTCACTTTATTGATATCTCCAGGCCTGGGGGTCTACGGAGGTCTTCCTGCATTACCTGAACCTACCTGGGTGGTCTTAGAAGCCGAAATTTCCTACAGAACTGGGGGCTCGTCATCTGGGAAAAAAGCCAAAAATCATCTGAAGGTAAGTCTTTATTTTGTCTTTATTGACTAAATATTTCTTGCCTCAGCTCTGATTAAAGCTTTTTAGACCCGTAAATTAGTAGGGGATAAGAACCACGCCAGAGGTTAATATTGGAGGGTTTTTGGGAAACCCACAAAGATAAGCAGTACTGCATACACATATATAGAGACATTCCTTTTGGGAAGGGATATGAAGTGGTTAATGAGGAAATAGACTCCGGTGACCCCAAAATCTTTTGCTTTTTCTTATCTATCGCATTAGAAGTTATAAGATAATCTGTCGTGTGTGTGTGGGTCAGAAGACTGGGTGGTAAGAACAGTCGGCTCCCACTGTCAATATGGGTCAGAAACAAGGTAAAGAAGATCCTCCCCCTCTTCCCAATCCAGGAGAAACGTGTAAGGATTTTGTAGCCAGAATTTGTGGTACTAATTATGAATTCATAGTCCCATGGGTTTCAAATTTAGCGGGATGGACCGAAGCCATACACAGTGTAGACCCTTTTCCCTGGGATGGCGCTAATGACGAATTTCACATAGATATGATAAAAGGATTGTGTTTGGGAGATAAGAGAGCTTTCCCTTGGTACCCCGGGGATCCTCAATGGGATATGGATTATATGGAAAAGGGAGGAGAGAACTGGTTAAAATACGCCCCATATTGGTTTCAGAGGGATAATAAGAAACAGAAAAAGCCCACCAAATGTTTAAGTAAGGAAGATTATGACCAGAAACATAGAGAAGAAGCCGATAAAAAGAGATTTGTCCCTGACCCAATAGCCCCACCCCTGCCAATAGTCAGTCATCCTCCACCTGCATATATACATGTCTATCCGAGTTTAAGAAAGGAAGATATTGATCTTCTGGCTGGACATTATGCAACCAGACAACAGCAGATCCCTCCCGCTCCACAACAAGATAGACAGCACCCACAGAGGGCCCGAGTCGAGGTAGGGGAACCAGAAGATGATCAGGGAGCTATAGGAGGGGTAGTTTCACCACCTGGCCAAGAGCAGGAGGAAGAAGACGTTAAAGGGGATAGAATACTTAGTCCCCCTAAAACAAAGAGTGGAACTGTATATAGTAACACTAACCTTCAAGCACCTTTCATGACCATTGGAAATGAATTATTAAAAAAGGTAATAGACATTGAGGACATTGACAGGATAGTAAAACATTGCCCCAAACCCACCGCCTCTGCAGGAGGCAGTTTAATTTACTTAAAAAAGGCCTGTAAGGGTAGAAATTACACACAGGAAGACATGCGTCTTATCATTGATGGTATCATAGGACACACCAGTTCCTGGAGCTGGGCAAATGTTCCAAGTATAAACACTATTGACACTGGAAACGCGGGAGCATATGGGTTAAACACAGTACCAGGTAGGAACATCATGTGGACAGAATTAGAGACTGAAATGATGAGAGTATTTAAAAATAAAAGTTCCCTCCCTACTGCCATAGCATGCAAACAAAAGTCAGGAGAAAATGTAGTTGAATTCTGGAAAAGGTTTCATGAAAATTGGACAACAGAAGCTGGATTAGCTACAACTGCTGATGTGGGAGCTTTGTTTATTCAAACTTTTATGAATAATCTAAAACCCCAGTTCGCCTTGGTGGTAAAACAGATGATATCTGAATGGACCACACAGACGATTGACCAATTTCAGGAAACTTTAATACAGAAAGAAGCAGCAGGGTGTTTTTTTTTTTTTTTTATATCAATAAGTTTTTATTGAGTATTTCAAGAAATGGGTACAGAAAGGAAAAAGAAAAATGGGGAAATGGAGGAAAATGGGTTGTACAACATAAATAAAAAAGGGGTAGTAAGTGATATACATCTCATAGTGATATACAATCAGAAGATACAATTGTACAAAAGGATAAATAGGTACAGTATTGGACCTACTGGTTCTGTTAATACGGTATAATCACCTCGAGTATCATTTAAGTCACAGCTTATAAGGCCATATAGACCAGGATTTGTCAAAAGTCACACTCTGTAAAGAGTTTAGTGCAATGAGGCGTTCAAAGGTGTAGTTTCTGTTGACAGCTTTGACTATATCTGTCACATTCAAGGCTGTAGTGGATTTCCAATTACAGAGAACCATTAATCTCGTCTCTAGTAATATGTGTGTCACTACAGGTCTGAAGTCCTTATGAAATTTGTCAATGTTTAAATGTAAGATTGCTAATGCAGGGTCTGGGGGAGTAAGTATTCCCGTTATAGAGGAAATTAGTCTAAATATTTGATTCCACGTACTTTTAATTGTGGGGCAATGCCATAGCATGTGTAGTAAAGAACCCGTGTGCCCGCAAGCTCTCCAGCAAAGAGGCGATGTGCCGGGAAAGAATTTTGCCACCCTGTAAGGTGTGTAATGCCATCTATTGGCTAGTTTTATTGCTAGTTCCCAGTGCTTAACGCAATGAGAAGCTTTATGTATCCCTGTAAAGGCCTGTCGCCACTGTTCTGGTGTAAACTGTTTGCCCAAATCACCCTCCCATTTTGTCATTGCTGTAGTTTTGGTGAACGTATTTTTATCCCTTATTTTGTGGTAGAAAAATGATATACCTTTAGTGTTGTTGTTGGCGTGTGAGTAAAATTGCCATATTGCTTTCGGTACGTGGATAGATGGTCTGGAGTGGGAGTTAAGAAAACGCGTGATCCTTGTATATAACTGTTTCTCGTTATTGGTGAGGTTGTATTGGGACTTGACCTGGTCAAATGTTCTCAATTGAGTTCCGTCATAAAGGTCTAGGATGCTATGTACCCCTTTGGTCATCAAGGAAGTAACTGTCAGTAATGGAATCTTTGTTTCTAGTAGCGTTATAGGTATAGTGTATGGTAGTGCTTGATTATCCTGATGTTTTTGTTTAAGAAGGAATCTCCATGCTTTCAAAGAGATCTGCATAGGGGGAGTAAAAGCGGAAAGTTTCCATGGCAACCACCCATCACTTAACAAGAATAGGGTTAAGTCTTTTATTGGGGCTAAAGCTTTTTCAATGTCTACCCATAAAGGTGGATCTTCAGTTTTGAACCATAATTTAGTCTGATCTAGTCTGACTGCCCAGTAGTAGTCACATAGGTCCACTAGGCCTGCCCCTCCTATTTTTTTGTGAAGTGTGAGGTTGTTTCTGGAGCATCTGGCTTTTTTACCATTCCATATGTATTTCCAGCTTATTTTTGACATTTTATGAATATAGTGAATAGGTATGTTGATTGGTAAGGAACGAAATATGTAAAGTATTTGAGGTAACAGCATCATCTTATATGCTGTGATTCTACCAAACCAAGATATTTCTTTGTTAGACATGTGTTTGATTTGGGCTTCCAGTGTGGCCATCAGTGTTTGCATATTTGCTTTAACCAATGTGGAGGTTTTATTAGTGAGTGTGATACCGAGGTATTTTATGCCATTTAAGCTCCACGTATAGGGCAGTGTTGTTTGAAGCATTGTGCGTTCGTGGGTTAGGACACCCAGGTCTAATATTAAAGATTTATTAAAGTTGACTTTATAGTACGATATTTCTCCAAATGCGTTAAGGATTGTGTGGGCCTGCGATAATGATGTGGCAGGATTTGTCAGGAGAAGGATTACATCGTCAGCGAAAAGGTTTATGGTATGCAGACTGGAGCCAAACTGGAAGCCTGTAATCAGGGGATGAGATCTTATAGTTTCAGCTAGGGGTTCTATCATTAAGTTAAAGACTGTTGGAGATAGGGGGCACCCCTGTCTTGTACCGTTGGTAATATGGAATGTTTTAGATAAGAACCCAGAGGAGTAAACCTGTGCCGACGGTTGTGAGTATAAGGCCATAATGGCTTGCAGTATTGGGCCTTGGAACCCAAATTTGGTAAGTGTCATTCTCATATATGTCCAGTGGACTCTGTCGAACGCCTTCTCTGCGTCAATGGACAACAGCAGAGAAGGCATTCGAGTTTTTTCAGCAACATTCATCACATTCACGATTCTCCTGGTGGCGTCTGAAGTTTGTCTCCCCTTCACAAAGCCCATCTGGTCGCGTTTAATAATGCGTGGTATTATATCTGTCAATCTTTTGGCTAACAATTTGGCATAAATTTTAATATCGGAGTTCAAGAGAGAAATAGGCCTGAAATTTGCTGGTGTAATAGGATCTTTACCAGGTTTTGGTATTGTTACTATATAAGCTTTTAACATGTCGTGAGGAAGGTGTGCGGACTCAGCAGCCTTGTTGAATATGATAGACATATGTGGTGATAAAGTGTTAGCGAAAGTTTTAAAATATTCGTTAGAGAAGCCATCGGGTCCTGGAGACTTACCATCTGGAAGAGTGTTTATGATCTGTGTTATTTCCCTTGTTGTGATCGGTAAATTTAATGATTCTAGTTGGTGTGCAGAAAGAGTGGGGAGATTGATGTTCTTTAGGAACGTCTCAATCTGTTCCATTGTTGGTTGGTGTGTGTTGGGATCTGAATGCAGATTATAAAGTGAGCCATAGTATTCCGCAAATTGGTCAGCTATGTCTTGAGGGTTTGTTATTTTGTGTGGTTGAGTAGGGTGCTGTAGGAAAGCAATTCTCGTTCTGGTTCGAGCCGCTTTCAATCTATTTGCTAAATACTTCCCTGCTCTATTAGCATTGGCATAATAGTTCAGTTGAAGGCGTCTGAGATGTATGTCGTATTGTTGAGAGAGAATATGCCTAATGCCGCGTACACACGGTCGGACTTTTCGTCTACAAAAGTCAGACAGCCTGTCCGACAGACTTCCGGCAGACTTTCGGCGGACTTGCGGCGGACTTGCGGCATACTTTCTAACGAACGGACTTGCCCACACACGACCACACAAAAGTACGACAGCTTAGTACGCGGTGACGTACACCAAGTCCGACGAGACTATAAAACGGAAGTTCAATAGCCCGTACGACACCCTTTGGGCTCCTTCTGCTAATCTCGTGTTTATCTCGTGTTAGTAGAAGTTTGGTGAGAGACGATTCGCGCTTGTGAGACTCGTATTTTTCAGTTCGTTTTAACTGTTGTTCAGTCTGTGCTTGTGAGGTTTGTATCTGCTTTTCAGTGCGTTTGGTCAGTTGGCATTGAGAAATCTTTGTTTTATTGGCCGCTTGTTCCTGATTTTCAGGTCGTTCTTCACAGGCCTTGCTGTTCTTCAGTGCGTTCTGTTTAGTGCGTTCTGACCAGCCGACCGTTTTGAAGCCATGTTACCTGTACGTACTCGTCGTCGAGCTCGTGCATTGTATGTGTTTGGTGCTGTAGTTTATTCTTCAGACCAAGACCAGTCCATGAACAGGGCGAGGAGGAGTTCATGGACCAAGAATTGGTTGCTTCAGCGTGACCAGTTCTCTCATATGCCTTTGCTCCGTGAGATCCGTGAGAATAATCCTGAGGATTTCAGGAACTTTCTCCGGATGACGGACCCCGTTTTTGATCGTTTGGTGGCTTTGCTGACCCCCTATATCAGCAGGCAGGATACCTGCATGAGGCAAGCCATCACTCCGGAGCAGAGGCTGGTCGCTACCTTGCGGTATTTGGCCACAGGGAGAAGCCTGCAGGACCTTAAGTTCTCGACAGGCATCTCCCCCCAGGCTCTGGGGATCATTATCCCAGAGACCTGTTCTGCCATCATACAGGTCCTGCAGAAGGACTATATTAAGGTAAGATATTTTTCTTTTATTAGCATCACATGTTCTTTTATGTAATCTTTGATAATGTAATGTATTTCTTGCTTCAAACACTACTTACCATCATTGCAATATAGTGTGAATGTCCCCTTTTTATCCTCACACATGCTGGAATTTTTTCCTGTTATTTTTTGTCATGCATGTATATTTTCCTTTAATAACCTTCCCAGCATGAAGTGATGGGAACATATCCACCTAGTCTACTCATTTTGAATGTATTTTGTTGGAGTGTATTTAGTGTGCTTATAATTAGCAATTATCTAGATTTCACAACCCCCCCCACCCCCCCCCCCACCTAAACTCAATCCAAATAGTGTGCTGCTAATGAGCAATTATCTAGATTTCACAACCCCCCCACCCCCCCCCCCCACCTAAACTCAATCCAAATAGTGTGCTGCTAATGAGCAATTATCTAGATTTCACAACCCCCCCCCCACCTAAACTCAATCCAAATAGTGTGCTGCTAATGAGCAATTATCTAGATTTCACAACCCCCCCACCCCCCCCCACCTAAACTCAATCCAAATAGTGTGCTGCTAATGAGCAATTAGCTAGATTTCACAAACCCCCCCCCCCCCCCACCTAAACTCACTCCAAATAGTGTGCTGCTAATGAGCAATTAGCTAGATTTCACAACCCCCCCACCCCCACCCTCGTTAAAATTTGCTTGAATGTTCTGTGGTGTTGATTTGTCTAAAGCAAATATATGTTGCAGTTTGCAAAATGCATGTGCACTCTACAAGTGCATTTGTTCCAGTGCTTTAGTAAATGAGCAGAAGCTCTGCTGATTTCCATCATCAAATCATATGCAAGCCTCAAAGTGTTTTCATTAATTGCCCTTGCCTGTGATTGTGTACTCCTTGCAACATGAATGCCTTTTTAC
This sequence comes from Lithobates septentrionalis, assembly GCA_037952835.1. NCBI lineage: Eukaryota > Metazoa > Chordata > Amphibia > Anura > Ranidae > Lithobates > Lithobates septentrionalis. The sequence goes on along the minus strand of JBBDGP010001454.1, from coordinate 1,283,554 downwards.
ATTACCTCATTTACTGTAAGCTGGTTAGCAACTGCACCTGCAGAGTGCGACAACTGCAGTCTTGTAGCCTTTTTAGTCCCTAAATTCCTGCGTGTCCTAAAAGTAATATTTTTTAGGGATTTCACAACCCCCTAAAATGTAATCAATGTTCCATCAGAGGGGGTGAGCAATCTGATAAGTGTGCCTTTCCATATTAGTTATTCCAGAGGAATTAAATTATTGAATGTTATACTGATGCTGGGGAATAATGTTTTTAATTGTCTAATTTTCTTGCAATGTTAGCTTCCAAATTAATTGATTTTGGTTTTCTTGTTTGATTCCCCAGTTTCCTTCAACGCCACAGGAATGGCAGACTGTGGCATCCCATTTTGCCAGCCGTTGGGACTTTCCCAATTGTGGAGGGGCTATAGATGGGAAACATGTCCACATTGTGCCACCACCCCATTCGGGGTCATATTATTTTAATTATAAGGGGTTCCACAGTATTGTTTTAATGGCGGTGGTGTCGGCACACTATGATTTTTTATATGTGGACGTGGGGAAGAATGGCCGGATGTCGGATGGAGGAGTATTTGCCGAGACGGAGTTCTGCCAGCGTCTCCAGAGTGGTGGCCTGGGATTGCCACCTGATGAGGATAACGTGGAAGGACTCCCCTTTGTCTTCATTGCGGATGAAGCCTTCGCTCTCAGCAACCACCTCATGAGGCCATTCCCCCAAAGAACCCTCACCCCGGAGAGGAGGGTTTTTAATTACCGGCTGGCCAGAGCTAGAAGAGTGGTTGAGAATGCGTTTGGAATTCTGGCCAGCCGGTTCCGCCTGTTTCAAACAGCCATTAATTTGGCGGAATACAAACTTAATTTTATCATTTTAACCTGCTGCATTCTGCACAACTTTTTAAACAAGCATTCTACCAATTATATAGGCACAGTTGGGCCTGAGGCCGGACAAATAGAAGCCAACCTTACAGGCCTGGATACTGTCCGTACTGGCTTGGCCCCCCAAAGTTCCCGTCAAGTTAGACAGCAATATGTTAATTATTTTATGGGTAGGGGG